>JAUIMM010000228.1:0-1285000 GCA_031769625.1 Taudactylus pleione | reverse complement strand
GCCCATGTGGACATTAATCTGGCACTGCATGGTGGTATGGAGATGGCCCGACGGCCGTTTCAGTGCACACAGCACCTTTGTCACGGGGCACAGAGTCACAGGGCACACGACCAAACTGCAAGTATCCGCCCAGAAACTGGCTATACATACCTGTTTAGTAGTTACACAGCGGCCGCTGCTATACTTCCGGCTGCTGGAACGCATGAGTTATACAGCGCTATATGTGACACGCACACGTCACTTCCGGATTATCAGGAAGGCGCAATGCTGTTCACACGAGACGGTGTGGATGTCCAAAGACAGGTGAGTCTCGTTTTCCAACTGATTACCCCTATTAGGTGGGCCTTAAGCCCTAATTGTTCTGGTGGTTTCTGGGCAGATACTTGCAGTTTGGTCGTGTGCCCTGTGACTCTGTGCCCCATGACGAAGGTGCTGTGTGCACCGAAACTGCCGTCGGACCATCTCCATACCACCATGGCTTCTTACCAGTTTTTGTAATGTATTACCTTTTATGCACTTGATGCATTTTCTAATATGTGACCCAGAGTACTAATTGAAGCCATTGTATATGTCTAATACAACTTTTCTATTTTCATATTATGCATTGTGTGCTGGTTTTTCATTTTTGGATATACTACAATATTACATATCATTACCAAGCACCTCTTTTTTTATATATCTATAGACTAGTGTGCAATCCTTGTATTTTTTCTGTGATTACCCTTTAAGAAGTGATTTGCACCTTACTTTAATACAGTGGTCTCTGATCTAGTGATTGGACCACTACTTGGACTGTTTTTCTCTTCTTTTTTGGATTGATTGACCACTTACCACACATTGCTAAAATGGATACTATGTTACCGGATTCCTGTGATTTGACAGGAACGAAACGTTTCTGTGAAAAATAAATTTCTGAGATTTTATTTAGGAACACTGAACAATTGGAATTTGATATTGATTCTCCAAAAGAGATATATAATGATCTAATTAAAATGAAAAGACGCCATGTGGAATTGTCACTGCATGGTTTAACTCTCTCACAGTACCTCAGAATCTCATTCCTCGTGGTTTTAGAATCAAAAACCAACCTACCACTGGACATAGCAATAAGGACTTTTGCCGGGATTGGTGTTTGATTCTTAACCAATGTTCCTTTGATTTAATGATTTTAGTTATTAAACAGGTGAATGCGGAAATTGTATTGTTGGAAAGTGAAATTAAATCTTGTGAAAACACGGGCTTACAGGTGCTACAGACAGACACTGACGCTGATTGGTTAAATAAAATTGAAACCAATATCTGTTCATTCAGAACTGAGCTCTTGACTTTCAAAAAGAATAAATATAAACGAGTCTGTGAGGATTACAAAGACCATAGGGTATACCAATGGGTGGTAGGGAATGATATTAGATGACCTTGGCGAGCCCCACCTAGAAAAAACAGAGTTAATAGATCTTACACTGACATTGACTCACAGACATCACAAAGTGATTCAGATAGCTCCTACAATAGACGTCCTTTTTTAAAGGAACCTGTGGAGACTCACAGCAAAATAAAAAACATAGGAGAAAACCGTGCAGAAGGGGAGGCAGGAAAAACAAAAGAAATTCAAAACAAAAAAAGTAGAAGGACAAAAAGAAATGATAATATTCAATTTGTCCAATTATGAACCTACCCCTGCTGAACTGTCCGTATTGTCTAAAGGCTTGTCGTTTGTTAAAACGTTTAAACAAAAGACCTTTGATCTGGAGGTAGACCTTTTTAAATTTGAAAGACAGTTAAAACTTAAATATCATTTTGGCTCTAAACTAACTGAATATGCATCTGCTACTACATCTACTAATACCTTTAGACCCAAAAGTACTTTTGTTCCGAATGTGAACAATAATTATATTGATACTTTTATACAATTGGTTAAGAGAGACTGTTTGACTAAAATTAAAAAACAAAAATTCTATTTTAGTAATCTTTCTAAAGAACAAAATGAAGCTATTACTAATCTAAGAAAGAACAATGACATTGTTATCCGCCCTGCTGATAAGGGCGGAGGCATTGTCATTCTTGACAAATCGGCTTATCTAAAAGAAATTTACAGACAGCTATCTGACGGCCATTGTTATCAAAAACTTACCTATGACCCTACTACTATGTATAAGAATGAAATTGATAACATTATTCAACTGGGTTTAAATAATTCATGGATAGACGAAAATACAGCAGATTTTTTGATTCAGGAACATCCAATTGTTCCATATATGTACATATTACCTAAGGTGCACAAGACCTTACATAATCCCCCAGGTCGTCCCATCATATCATCTAGTGGGTCCCTTTGTCAAACCCTATCCCAGTATGTTGACTTTCTTCTTCAACCAGTAGTACAGAACACAGAGTTTTATCTCAAGGATACTACAGATTTTCTCAATAAACTTAACCAATTACCTCCTCCATCTTATGACTGTAGATTGGTTACACTTGACATTGTTAACTTATACACCAGCATACCGCATCAAATGGGGTTGGATGCGATTCGACAATTGACTATTTCCAGTCCACACTACACAGGTCCACCTGTCGATTATTTGCTTTTATTAATCGATGTGATTCTCCATAAAAATTATTTTGTTTTTGACAATACCTTTTTTCTACAACGCCATGGCACTGCGATGGGGTCTAATATGGCCCCATCGTATGCCAATATTTTCATGCACGTGTTTGAAAAACAATATATCATGTCACACCCATTGGCTCGATGTATCTCATTTTTTGTGAGATACATCGATGATATCTTTTCGGTCTGGACTGGTAGTCAAGAACAGTTACTTGTGTTTTTTTATTATTTAAACAACGTCAGTGATGATATTAAATTTACACTAAGTTTTAGCAACAAATTAATTAATTATTTAGATGTTACAGTTGATATTTCATCTGGACAATTTGTCACTACTGTCTATACGAAGACAACTGACAAAAATACCCTGTTGGCTGCTGACAGTTTCCATCCAGCACCCTTAAAGAGAGGATTACCATACTCTCAGATGATACGAGTCACAAGAATCATCTCTGATCGATTCCATTTACTTGAAGCATTGATCAACATGGGGAATAAATTTTCATCACGCGGATATGACAAAACCGATATCCAAGAGGCAATTGATAAATGTCTTAAACTTGACAGAAAGGAACTGTTAAACAAAGAACCCACAAATACGAAACCGGAGAGATTAATTTTTTCTAGTACCTATTCCACTGGGTCACATATTATTAAACGTGCATTTAAAGAATACTGGCACATCATCCAAACGGATCCAATTTTGGGCAAATTGAGTAAAGATCTGCCATTATTCTGCTATAAACGCAGCAACAATATCCAAGATGAAATTACATCCTCTGATATTGGATTAAAGACTCAACAGAACTGGCTTTCTTTAAAGACAGGTTCTTTCCGTTGTGGGGGTTGTATTGTCGTTTCATGCTCACATGTGCAAAATTCTGTGATCTTCTGTCTGGACGTATTTTTGACATTAAGTACCGCATGACTTACGAAAGTAAATATGTTGTCTATGCCATTATCTGTCCATGTAAACAGATTTATATTGGCAAGACTATAAGAATGTTAAAAGAGCGGATTGCTCTCCACAGGTCTTCCATCAAGAAAGCTTTTGCAGTCTGTGATGCTAACACTCCCCCAGTTGCTAGACATTTTGTGGCGAAATGACACAATTTACTTGACTTTAAAGTGATCCCCATTGATCATATTGCTCCTCTTAAACGAGGTGGTAATCGTGAAAAATTATTGCTTCAAAAAGAAGCACGTTGGATTTATGACTTGAACTGTCTGGCACCAACAGGGTTAAACGAAGAATTTAGCTTAACATGTTTTTTGTAATTCATTTATTTTCTGTTGCTTGTTTGTTTTTACATTTGATTTGTTTATTTTTCTTTTTTTACTTTATGGGGTATTTAATGGTTGGTTTTTATAAGTTCACATTTATGTCTTACGGTGGATTCTCGTTGGATGACTTCACTCACCTGTCTTTTGGACACTTTACTATCTGTTCATCTATAAAATCTGGTTATTTATACCAGTTAAGTAGTTACACAGCGGCCGTTGCTATACTTCCGGCTGCTGGAACGAATATGTTATGCAGCGCTGTACGTGACACGCACTGGCTATACATACCTGTTTAGTAGTTACACAGCGGCCGCTGCTATGCTTCCGGCTGCTGGAACGCATGAGTTATACAGCGCTATATGTGACACGCACGCATCACTTCCGGATTATCGGGAAGGCGCAATGCTGTTCACACAAGACGGTGTGGATGTCCAAAGACAGGTGAGTCTCGTTTTCCAACTGATTACCCCTATTAGGTGGGCCTTAAGCCCTATTTATTCTGGTTGTTTCTGGGCGGATACTTGCAGTTTGGTCGTGTGCCCTGTGACTCTGTGCCCCGTGACGAAGGTGCTGTGTGCACCGAAACGGCCGTCGGGCCATCTCCATACCACCATGGCTTCTTACCAGTTTTTGTAATGTATTACCTTTTATGCACTTGATGCATTTTCTAATATGTGACCCAGGGTACTAATTGAAGCCATTGTATATGTCTAATACAACTTTTCTATTTTCTTATTATGCATTGTGTGCTGGTTTTTCCTTTTTGGATATACTACAATATTACATATCATTACCAAGCACCTCTTTTTTTATATATCTATAGACTAGTGTGCAATCCTTGTATTTTTTCTATATATATACACACACATGCACACAGTGTATATATATATATAAAATATAAACATAGGTATATATATATATATATATATATATATATTAGGGGTGAGCGGGTTCGGATTTCTGAAATCCGAACCCCCCCGAGCCCCCCCGATCCGAGTCCGATCCGAGTCAGGCTCGACTTTTCCCGCCTGACTCGGATTCTTAAATCGAGGCAAAACGTTATCATCCCGCCTTCCGAGTCTCTCAGGTTTTGGATCCTATATAAGGTACCCGCGTCGGCGCCATTTTCTGTCCTCGGCTGTGGACAGTAAAGAGGGAGGGTGGGAGTTAGGGCTGGCTGGGCTGTGTAGTGTAGTGCAGAGTAGTGTTGTGCTGTGCTGCTGTTGTCCATAGGGGCTGTGTCCACTACTTCAAAGTCCATAGGGGCTGGCTGTGTTGTGCTGCTGTTGTTAATAGGGGCTGTGTCCACTACTTCAAAGTCCATAGGAGCTGGCTGGACTGTGTTGTGCAGTCAGTTGTCCATAGGGGCTGTGTCCACTCCAAAGTCCTGTGCAGTGTCCCAGTCCTAAAGGGGTACTGTAGTGTTGTCCAGGGGGTGCTCTGTCCATCAGGGGTGCTCCCCCCAAGTGCTAAAAAAATATTTTTTTTCTGTATTTGTGAATTGTGTGCGCAGTAGCCGCACGTGCATCAACAAAGTAGTGCCAAGCGTGCGCCTGTGTCATAAGTAAAGGGCCGCCTGGCTTGACCGTTAAAGGGTGCTGTAACCCCCAAAGTACACTCCAGTCCAAACCAAATAAAAAAATATTTTCTGTGTTTGTGAATTGTGTGCGCAGTAGCCGCACGTGCATCAACAAAGTAGTGCCAAGCGTGCGCCTGTGTCCCATAAGTAAAGGGCCGGCTGGCTCATTTCTTAAAGGGTGGTGTAACCCACAAAGTGCACTAGTCTCCAACAAAAATAAAAAATTATTTTCTGTGTTTGTGTGCGCCTTAGCCGCACGTATATATCAATATAACATAAATGGAGGACCAAACTTTCTCCGATAAAAATAAAATAGGGAAAGATCAAGAACCACTTCCTCTTAGTGCTGAAGCTGCTGCCACTAGTCATGACATAGACGATAACATGCCATCAACGTCGTCTGCCAAGGCCGATGCCCAATGTCATAGTAGAGGGCACATACAATCCCAAATGACAAAGTTCAGGAAAATGACCTTGAAAAAAACATTTAAATCATCTGAAGAGAAACGTAAACTTGCCAATAAGCCATTTACGACACGGAGTGGCAAGGAACGGCTAAGGTCTTTCCCTATGTTCATGACTACTGGTTCAGCTTCACATGACGATGGAAGCCCTCCTCCCGCTAAAAAAAATCAAACGAGTTAAGCTGGCAAAAGCACAGCGAAGAACTGTGCGTTCTAAGAAGATATCACAAA
This sequence comes from Taudactylus pleione, assembly GCA_031769625.1. Lineage (NCBI taxonomy): Eukaryota > Metazoa > Chordata > Amphibia > Anura > Myobatrachidae > Taudactylus > Taudactylus pleione. Next base: position 1,278,831 of record JAUIMM010000228.1, on the reverse strand, counting down.
TCCCCAAGGAGAGTCCAAGTGTGGTGGCGGTTGCGATGCCTGACCTTCCCAGCACTGGACGGGAAGAGGTGGCTCTTTCCACCATTTGCACGCCCCCTGCAAGTGCTGAAAGGAGCACCCACAGTCCACTTGCTGATATGCAAATTGAAGATGTCACTGTTGAAGTACTACAGGATGAGGATACTGGTGTAGCTGGCACTGAGGAGGAAGTTGGCGAGGAGGATTCTGATGGTGATGTGGTTTGTTTAAATCAGGCTCCGGGGGAGACAGTTGTTGTCCGTGGGATGAAAAAGCCAATCACGGTCATGCCTGGGCAGAAGACCAAACATTCCACCTCTTTGGTCTGGCAATATTTCTATCCAAATCCGGACAACAACTGTCTTGCCATATGTACCATATGTAAAGGTGAAATAAGTAGGGGTAGGGACGTTAACCACCTAGGAACATCCTCCCTTATACGGCACCTGCAGCGCGTTCATAAAAAGTTACTGTCAATTTCAGAAACTTTGGCTCAGACCGTAAGCAGTCCAGGGTCACCTAAATCCCTTTTTCCTGTTTTATCCAAGGAATCAGTGGATGAGGACGACATCTTGCCTCCGTAGAACCAGTTTGTGCAGGGACACATTAATTGCCAGCTTGTTTTGTGGGGGCCCAAACGAACCAATCATTTCAGCCACAGTCATGTGGCAGACCCTGGCGCTTAAATGATTGGTTTGTTAAGTGTGCATGTCCTATTTATACAACATAAGGGTGGGTGGGAGGGCCCAAGGACAATTCCATCTTGCACCTTTTTTTTTTTTGCAGTATGTACTGTTTGGGGCCTAGTTTTTCAAACTGCCATCCTGTCTGCCACTGCAGTGTCACTCCTAGATGGGCCACGTGTTTGTGCCGCCCACTCGTGTCGCTTAGCATAGTCATCCAGCTACCTCGGTGCAACCTTTTGGCCATAAAAACAATATTGTGAGGTGTGAGGTGTTCAGAATAGACTGGAAATGAAGGTTATTGAGGTTAATAATAGCATAGGAGCAGAAAAACCCACAAATTCTGTGATTTTAGCTGTTTTTATGCTTTTTAAAAAAAAAATACAGATCCAAAACACAAAACCCAGAACCCAAAACACGGAAGGGTGGTTTTGGCAAAACCAATCCAGATCCAAAACACGAAGAAAGATCCAGATCCAAAACACGAAAAGTGGCCGGTGCACACCCCTAATATATATATATATATATTGTGTGCATGTGTGTGGAATTGGTATGAAATACCGCCGGCCGCATGGCCAGCAGTTCGATTCCTGTCAGTGGCAGCCCGACAGGAGCAGAGTGTGACGCAGCGGAACCCGACAGCGCTGGAAATCCCGATCGTGGATAGGTAAGTATTTAATAACCTAACCTAACCCCCCTAACCCTCCTTAGTGGTGCCTAACCCTAACTTCCCCAAGTGCCTAACCACCCCCTTCCCCGCTGCCTAAACCTAAGTCCCCCGGGGGGGTGCCTAACCCTAAGTCCCCCCCGGGGGTGCCTAACCCTAACCCTCCCTCCCCCTAGCCTGACCCTAACCCTCCCGGGGGAGTACCTAACCCTAAGTCCCCCCCGGGAGCCCTAAACCTAACCCTCCCCCCCCAGCGGCTGTCCGCTCGTGGCGCCCAGTCTCCCGGCGTCGGGGAAATGCGGGCGTCTACATCTAGACGCCCGGCATTTCACCCTTGCCGGGAAATGGCAGTCGGGAAGCCGGCTGCCGGTATTTAGGCAGTCAGCTTCCCGATTGCCTCCCGTCTGTGTATATATACAGTATATACATACACACACTATGTATTATACCTCTATATATATATATATATATATATATATATATATATATACACACATATATAGATATATCTACAATATCCCCCCCCCCTTTAACGCAAGAGTCTAGATCCACCCCTGGATTGAGGCTTATGACAATATATTTGAATGACAAGCAGTTGATAACTATAATCGATAGTAAACCAGTTTTCACATTTTTTTTCTTATGTTATCAATGTTTTTACCCTTTTACCTGTAATCATATTTTCAAATCTGATTTGTTTTTAGACTCAAGACACTCTAATGGAGAGGTTCCCAAACTCTGTCACGTCAGTCCAGGATTTAAGGATAGCCATGCTTGAGCACAGGTGACATAATTAACATCAGTCAATTTGATTTAACTATCTGGGCTCAAGCATGGATATGCTTAACACCTGGACTATAATGACAGTTTGGTAACCTCTACTGTAGGGATTTAAACAAACAAGAAACATCTTATGAAAACACTTTATAGAGCATGACCAGCCCTCAAGAATCCACTTACGATACGTACCCAAACCAACAGTCCTTTGGCTGAACTTGGATACCCTTATTCTTAAAATTCTCGAGCAACCATAAGGATTATTGATATACACTGGACATTTTTTCTTTGTAAACCTAGATGAAAATTCTGGACATCGTCGTCCACACATATACAATAAATGTAATACATATCCATAAGGATTATTGTACAGTATCAAATCTGTGACTATAGAATGTGACTGCTTATTAACAACTTGTGATAAGTATATTAGGTGTATTACAATAGAAATAGGTAACGAGCCACCAATATCACTTTATATTTTAATGCCAAAAACTCTAGATAATATTACAGCCAGTGTGGCCAGCATAAAAACTGTTATTGTGTAATCTGCCATACACTGCAGCATACAGCCACAAAAAGAAACGTGATGACAGAGTAATGTGGCCCTTTTGTGAGCTTCCTTAAGGCTGCAGAGTAGCCAACTTGTTATAAAAGGTCTTCCAAGCACAAAAAAAAAAACCCTGTGAGAAAAATAAGAGTTATGGTATAACATACCTTTGTTAACTCTTTCTTCGAGGTCCATAGCAAATACGTTGGGGTATGTGGTTGGAGTGATCCAGGCACCAAACAGTTAACAAGCTTCAGCTCCCAGGATGCACTGGGTCCTCCTCCATATATATCCCACCCCTGGCCACAGGCAGTAAGTTTGTTATCAAGCCCAGACAGGAGAAGGCAAAACAAAGATGAGAAGGAAGGACCCTTTTACTTCAGAAAACCTCCCCAAGGGAATCATAGAAAACACAAAATATTACCCCATAACACCAGGTGCGTTAGGGTGGGTGTTCTGTAGACCCCATGGACCTCTAAGAAAAATAGTTGAGTTATGGTATAACATGCCTTTGTTATTTTCTTCTTCGGGGTCCATAGCAAATACGTTGGGGATGTTTCAAAGCAGTTCCCCTAAGGGCGGGGACGCTCCTGTGTTTCAGTAGAAGGGAGAATCCTACGCCCGAAGGAAGCATCCTGAGAGGCACATGTGTCAAATGCATAGAATTTTACAAAGATGTAGATGGAAGACCACGTGGCTGCCTTGCACAACTGTTCAGCAGAGGCACCACAACGAGCTGCCCACGAAGGTCCCACAGAGCGAGTAGAATGTGCTGTTATAGAGTTAGGAACTACAAGATCAGCTTGTATGAACGCTTGAGAAATTGCCCTCTAGCCAGAGTCTGTTTATTAGCTGGCCAGCCTCGCTTATGGCAGTCATACAATACAAAAAGAGAATCTGACTTCCTAACAGAGTTGGTGAGATCCACGTAAATACGTAACGCACGGATAACATCCAGAGGAGCTTCACCTACAGAGAAGCCTGAAGCCTGGAAAGCTGGGACAACAATTTCTTTATTAACTTGAAAACGGGAGGTACCCCACTCTTGTAAGAAGAACAGCTCTATCCTGATGAATTATCAAAAAAGGAGAGCGAAAAGAAAGGGCTCAAAGTCAGAGACCCTTCGAGCAGAGGCGATAGCAAGAAGAAAAACGGTCTTTGCTGTCAACCACTTAAGGTCTACCGATTTCAGGGGTTCGAATGGGGGAGCCTGTAGAGCCCTGAGAACCAACGTCAAATCACACAGGGCTACCGGTGGAACAAAGGGAGCCTAAATCCTCAGAACACCCTGAAAAATGTCCTCATCAGGCAGCGGGGCGATCGTCTGCTGAAAAAAAAAAAAAAAAACGAAAGTGAAGAAGCCTGAACCCTCAGAGTGGCCAGACGGAGACCCCGATCTAAACCAGCCTGAATAAAAGAAAGCACTCGAGAGACCCTAAACACCTTAGGGTCGCATTTCCTCAGTTCACAACACTGAAAATACGAATGCCAAATTGTGTAATGCATGCGGGCAGAGGAAGTTTTCCATGCCCTCAACATCGTTTGACATACAGAATTGGCAAAACCTTTTGCCTTCAGGATGGAGTTCTCAAGGGCCATGCTGTCAAAGACAGACAAGGAAGATCTGGACACAGGCAGGGACCCTGTATTAACAGATCCAGCCTTAGTCTCTCCATAGGCACACTGTGGCCTATTCCTCTAACAGTCGGTAAACCAATGACGTCTGGACCAAGCAGGGGCTATCAGTATTACTGTGCCGTCCTCCTACTTGAATTTCCTGATGACCCTTGGGAGGAGGGAGATCGGAGGAAAAAGGTACTTAAGCTCAAAGTCCTACTTCATTGCTAGAGCTTCCCCCAAAATCGTCTGAGGGATCCCCTTCGTGAAGATGAGTTGTCAGCAGTCATCATGAGGAGAGCCGGACTTCTGGCGAGAAGATACTGACCGTCCCACCGAGACAGATTCCATTGCTGCAGGGACCTGGAATTGAACTGGACATACCACCATGTTCGAAAATACCAAGGACCCAGAAACTGCCTTGCTGAGTGAACTAACACTCTTTGATTGCGGAGCAATTTGCACACCCACAACTGCACCACAGCAATCTTGTCCCTTGGTAGAAAGATCCTTTGTACCAGAGAATGCTAGTAGCACCCCCAGATGTACCATCTGTTGTATTGGAGAAAGAAAAGACCTTTTCCAATTGACTATCCAGTCGTGCACCTGTAGGCGGACATTGGTCAGCAGGAGATGCCATTTGGAAAATCTCCAGAGACTGTGCCCATATCTGGAAGTCACCAAGTATGGCAGTATCCTGACTTCTTCAGCGAAGAGCAGCCGTAACTGCCATTATCTTGGTCTTATGGATAGACCAAAGGGTAATGGTAATTTTTCTGACGAACTGCAAAACTCAGGAACCCCTGGCAATAGGTACATGCAGATATGCATCCTGTATGTCCAGGGCTATAAAATCCCCACGTTCCACTGCCAGCCTATTGACCTTAGGGTATACATATGGAACATGGGCACTCGGTCCAACTATCTACAGCACCTGGTATTCCCCTGGTGGTCTCCCATCCAAGTACTAACCAGAGCCATCACTGCATAGCTTCCCAGATCAAATGAGATTTGGGCATGTCCAGTGTGGTGTGGCTGCAGGTCTGTTGAGAGATTTCCGATTTAGAATAGAGTGATGACTGCTCTAACTTCTGAATCAAACATCAACCTGAGTAATATCCCTGTCACCAAAGTAATCAGGATTATTACCCCTGAATTTAGAAGCCTGAATGGCCTACTAGAGAGCAAGGGTCTAGCTAAAATCTGATGAGTGAGTTTTGTAAACAATCTTCTGGGAAGTAACTCTTTAGGAAGGTGTCGCCTAACATCCCCATTAGGTACGGGGCTTTCCCACCTAATGCACTCTCCCTGCGGGACAGAGTAAACAGACACTAGTCTCCTTGGAATCTGGAACAGTCTATCTGGAATGTTCCACCATAAACTCAGGGAGCTGCATAGATTTAGGTCATTCAGCCAAAATCACCTTCTGGCGTCCAGTTGGAGTACTTCCTTTATCATATAAAGGCAACAATGTAATGTGACCATCTTCACAAACATCTAGTAAATGTGAAGTCCTGGTTACATCAGACTCTTTTTTTCTTTTTTCAGAATAAAGGCAGTATAACACACAGCAACATCTAATGGATTTATGCAATATATTTGCCATCAGCTCTTAATCAACTACAAAAAGCACAAACTGCTTAGTAGGATATAGAGCTCTGTATCACCTGGAGAGGTATACAGGTCCATGATCTGGGAAAAACAAGCCGCAAAGGGGTTCCTGCCCAGGAGCTGGTAGGTTGGACTAATGTGGTGACTCTTTGTAACAGTGACCACATAATCTATTCTGTATGAAGTCCTCCATACATGACCAGCACAGGGCTTTCGCCTCTCACTTCTCGTTTTACTTTTGTCATAACAATATCCTTTAGGTTATGTAAAGTAATATAATACAATGTGACAGTGTTTCATATGCAAAACAACCCACCTGTAGCAGAGGGCTTATGAGGTGAAACAGCAGTGATACTGTAGTTGTAACTGATAGTTATTCAAGAATAAAGGCAAATACAACACACAGGCGATCTACACAAGTCACATATAATGCAAAAATATACACATATATTTGCAATAAACTCTAAGTCAACTACGAACAGCACACAAGGCTAAGGCCCGTATTCAATTTGAGGCGAAAAGTATTGCGCGCATGCCCGCTATTCCCCGTATTCAATTTCAAAGTAGGCGAAATTGGGAACAGGTGAAACTTGGATCGGCAAAAAAATATGGGAATTTTCGGGAAATAATTGTAGGACCCCCCTAAAGATGTCCAGACCTCGGGGATCACTATGGGTACCCCCATTTTTGTCTGCAGAAGAAAGTCGGCTTTTTAAATAGATACGGCAGGTGGTTATTTTTCCCGACATTGAAGTGATGCAGAAGAGCACTTAGGTTTTTTTTTCGTTTCTAAAAGTGGTCCCATCAAATTTGGGGTACATGAAATGGGGGTAAGCATATTTTTAAGTCCCTAAAGGTAATTTTAAAATTCTTCAAAAATACAGCTGCCGCTACTCTGCGCAATGAAAAAAACACCTGCCACATACTTGGGGACCCCCACCAGAATTAACTTCGTTAGTTTGGCATTTTGTTTCCCTATTTTTTTTTTTCACCCCATATTTTTTTTTGCACATTTCGTTTTTAAGGGGGCATTCCCAAGGGTGCGGGCTATTTTTTTTAAGCCTGCACCCCTAAACCTGCCCTTTTTTTCACCTGCTATAGGTAACTGAAAAATTATCCCTGTTTTTTTTTTAAATATCCCTTTACCCCATTTACGTAAAAAAAATAAAATTGAATTTTCGGGAAATATGCCTGGAACCCCCCTAAAGATGTCCAGACATGGGGGATCACTATGGGTACCCCCATTTTTGCCTGCTGAAGGAAGTCGGGGTTTGTAATAGCCGCGCAAGGTGCAATTTTGCGGCTATGAAGAAGTGGTAAAGAATAGCACTTAGATTTATTTGGGGGGAAAATAACTTCCCATCAAATTTGGGGTACATGAAAATGGGGGGAAGCATTTTTTAAAGTCCCTAAAGTTATTTTTAAAAATCTGCAAAATTGTACCTGCCGCTTGTCCCCGCAATGAAGAAAACACCTGCCGCATACATGGGGACCCGACCTGAATTAATTTAGATAGTTTGGCACTTTGTTCCCCTATTTTTTTTTTTTTTATGTAATCTGTTTTTATTGAAAACGAAAACAGCACAGTACATATATGGCCTACAACGGCCCACAGAAACATCAAATAAAGTCAAATAACAATATGAATTCAGTGGACAAATATACTCATACAACATAAAATAAAGGAGCAAGAAAGAATAAGTCTTAAGTCACTTAGTTTTAAACGTGCTGTCAAATATTACTAACTGAAATAGAATGAAAAACAAAAAACAATATAAAAGCAAAAATCAAAATAACTAATCAACTAAAATAAGAAACATAAGAATTTAAGAAAGAAAATAATAGAGAGAAAGAAAGATAATAAAATAATGGGGAAACGTAAAAGAGGATGTCGCCACATCCTAAGAGGCACTTAAGTATTTGTTTTGTACTCAGCCGTCTCTTTAAAGTTCAGCCAGCAATACCAAATGTCAGTAAAATCTAGGGGAGATGATTTAGACAATGAGAGATCTTCCATATACTGATCTATTCTCTGGAACCATCGAGAGATGGGAGGACAAGTCGAAGACCTCCAATAACACGGTACAGTAGCCCTCGCAGCATTCACCAGATGACGCAACACAGATTTTTTATATATGGATAGTGGAAGGTCAGATAAATTTAGCAACCAAAATTCAGGTTTATCAGATAAAGGAAGACCAATGATCAATTCCGATAATTGTCGAACCTTCTTCCAGAATTCGGCTATCACCGGGCATTGCCACCAAATATGGAAAGGAGTGCCCACTGCCTGTTGACAACGCCAGCATAAATCAGATAAATTTGGAAACATCCGGTGGATGTGAACAGGGCATCTATACCACCTTGCCAAAATCTTATATTGGGTTTCTAGAACTTGGAGTGAAGAGGAACTAGCAAAAGTAAAATCAAATATTTGTGACCACTGAACCTCAGTTAGGTCCCTCCCTAATTCACTATGCCAAGCAGAGACATAAGAGGATAGAGATGGGTTAGAGCACTCAAGACATATTTGATATATGGAAGAAATAAGGTGTCTTGGGGGGGTCTACTGCCATACATAAAACTTCAAATTTAGTTGGAGTCCAGCGGGGTTCATTAGCCTTAAGAGAATTCACATAATGTCTTAGTTGGAGAAATACCCAAAAGGAACGAGCCGGGAGATTATATATTTGCTGGAGATCTGTAAAGGATCGTATTCCACTAGCTGTCACTAGATGGGATATTCGTGTAATACCTTTTGTGGACCAACTAGATAGATTAGATGCCATAAGGCCTGGGGGAAAATCCGGGTTATCTACCAGCGGAGTAGGTAAGGAGGCGCATGGGCTAAACGAGGGGAGGTTTCTAAATTTATTCCAACAGCGTAGAGTGGGGCCTAGTGTCGGGTGAGATAAAGATGGACATTTAACAATCCAAGGAAGGACATGAGGTGGTTTACCTACTGTGTGACCTACTACACATGCCCATTGTTTGGTTGCAGATAGACGAGACATTTCAACAATCCTAGACAAGTGGACTGCATGGTCATAAGTAAGGAAGTAGGGTAATTGCAAACCACCTCTCAAACGGCTTTGCGTTAATACAGCCTGTGATAGTCTGGATCTACTTGAGCCCCAAACAAAATGTCCCACTAAGCTTTGCAATTCCCGAAAAAAGGAAACTGGTATGGTAATAGGCAACACTTGCATCAGGTATAAGACCTTAGGTAAAATAGACATCTTAACCATATTAATTTTACCCAACCAGGATAGCTTCAATAGAGACCATCTCTGAAAGTCTGTCTTAAATTGTTGAATAAGAGGGGGAAAATTTAACTGGTACAAATTATTATTTGAAGGGGATAGAAGAACACCCAAATATTTAAGACTAGAAGAAGTCCAAACAAAGGGAAAAGCACCTCTAAGACTTGTCACAGTGCTGTCAGGTGCTGATACATTCATGGCAATGGATTTGGAATAATTGATTTTAAAATTAGAGATCCCACTGAATCTATCAAACTCATGCATGAGGGCAGGGAGAGAGGTCACCGGCAAAGAGATAGTAGCAAGGAGATCGTCAGTAAATAGTGCCAATTTGTACTCATGGTCTCCAATCTGCACACCTTTAATATCCCCTCTACACCGGATAGCCCTCGCCAATGCCTCCATGCAAAGTACAAATATAAGAGGCGACAGTGGGCATCCTTGACGTGTACCATTATTGATCGGGAAAGGCTCTGAAAGGGCCCCATTGACCCGTACTCTGGCCGTGGGAAATTTATAAAGGGCTAAAATATGATGAAGACAGTGAGAGCCTAACCCCATATATCGAAGAAGGCCTTCCATGAACTGCCAATCAATCCTGTCGAAGGCCTTCTCCGCATCTGTTGAGAGTAGGATAACAGGGGACCCAGTACCTCTAACAAAATGGATTATATCAATAATCTTAGAGGTATTGTCCTTAGCCTCTCTACCTCGAATAAATCCAACTTGGTCCTCATGTATCAAGCCAGGGAGAAGAGAACCCAGCCTATTTGCCAGCATTTTAGCATATAATTTTAAATCATTATTTAATAAAGAAATAGGCCTATAGCTAGCACACTGGGCAGGGTCCTTCCCCTCTTTAGGGATTATTGAAATATGTGCTTCAAGTGTCTGAGGGGAAAAACCTACCCTATCGGAAACTTCATTACAGGCTTTCAAAAAAAGGGGCAACAGCATAGCTCGAAACGTCTTATAGTAACTTACAGGAAAACTATCGGGGCCAGGGCTTTTCCCAAGAGGGGTATTTGATAGTGCAAGATCTAGTTCCTCGTAAGTAAAGGGGCGATCGAGAGAAGTCAGATCACTCTCATCAAGTTGTGGGAAATCAACTGAAGAGAGGTAATTTCTGATCGCTTCATGAGGCGTTAATGAATGGGTAGGCGATTGTTCCTTACGTAAATTATAAGGTTTCAAATAATAGTTTTGAAAGGCAGCTGCAATCTGAGGAAAGGTATGGACAACATTCCCCCCTGAATCCCGAACATTAGAGACATAAGATTTTAACCTCTGAGTTTTTAGAGCTCTAGCAAGCATTTTGCCAGGCTTATTTCCCCATTGATAAAATTTATGCCTGCATTTCTGTAAATCCAATTTAGTTTTATCCTGAAGAAGCTTATTAAGAGCCTGTCTTGCTTCAGTAAGTTCTCTCAATGTAGTTGCATCTAAAGAGGATTTATGGAATGTTTCCAGGGACTTAATACGGGCAAGAAGTTGTTGCCGCTGAGCCATCCTTTCCCTTTTTAATCTAGAACCCAGTTGGATACAGTGTCCTCTAATCACACATTTGTGTGCCTCCCACACCATTATCTTAGACACATCTGGAGTGTCATTAATATTGATATATTCAGTGATGGCTTTGAGAAGATCGTTTTTAGTACAGGGGTCACTAAGTAAGATCTCATTAAAGTGCCATGTCCATGGTCTGGGTGTCGAGTTAGGAAAACATATATTTGCAAAAATTGGGGCATGGTCAGACCAAGTAATATGACCTATTTGACTATGGGGAAAATATTGAAGGTTTCTATTATCTACAAGAAAGTAATCAATACGTGAATATACAGAGTGCGGGTTAGAGTAAAACGTATAATCTCTAACCGTTGGATGTTGAGTCCTCCATAAATCTATCAATTGGTATTCAGAAAAGAGCTGACGTACTCTGCGATGGTCCCGCAAGGAGACTCGGGGCGATCCCAAAGAACAGTCTAACACAGGGTCCAAAGACCAATTAAAGTCCCCACCTATTATTACACATCCCTCTCTCAATGGTTCCAAAAGTTTCAAGACCTTGTTAAAAAATTGCCTCTGTTTCTGATTGGGAGAATAAACATTTACAATAGTGTATACTTGATTATATAACTTACATTTCAATATCTGACATCTGCCTTCCATTAGAATATGATGAGATATATCTGTAACGGCGAGCCTACGAGAAAGAAGTATAGCCACTCCCAGAGATTTACTCTGAGAGTTATTACTACAAAACACATGAGGATAATAATAATTCCCAAGCTTAGGAGCAACTAGTTGTTTAAAGTGTGTTTCTTGCACAAAGGCTACATCTACTTTCTCTAGGTGAAGTTCTCGCAGTAAAGTGGACCGTTTCTGAGGAATATTAAGACCTTTAACATTAAAGGAACATAATTTTATGTTTTCTGACTTAAGGGAGGCCATGGCAGTGGCTGTGGAAGAAGTTAATCATAGATAAAGAGTGAGGCATTATATAAATCTTATAAAGGTTTACATGGGCAATAGAGATGTAGCGACTAAAAAGGGAAAAAATGAAAACAAAAATATTCAAATAAAAACAAGAATAAAAAAAAGAAAGAAAATAGTGCAAGAGAAACAGAAAAAGAGTCTTATTAGAAGAAACAGAGAAATATATCCATGAGGAAAAATTTCCGCTATTGGAGCAAGCAGGAGATGGTAGTCGGCCCATGCTCCAAGGTCGAAAATGCGGAACGACCTAACTGGGGTAAGGCAGCCATAACCACCCCCCGGGAATAAAGAATTAACATATATCCTGTAAACGGTAATATCAAAGAGAGAAAAAAAATAAAATATATATATATCTACATAATAAGAATAACAGTACCATCTACATTAGTATCATAAATGTATGAGGCACATCCATAGAACAATTCTAGGAGAATTTCGTAAAGAAACTTACTAAAACATACACAACCTTACAAAATCTGCTGTGTGGTGAGAACGAAAAACATAAGTAAATTCTTTCCTTTCGTACAAATGACAAATAGAAAGTATTAAAGTGTTAGGGTAGAACCAGGACAATTATAAGAATCTATAATCATCAAATGATCAGTGAGCGAACTGACCCCCAACAATATCAAAAGGATACAATTCCAGACATGTACCCTGTCTAAGCCCAACAAAAAAGCAAAAAAAAAAAAAAAAAATCACATTTAAATATCGCAAGTGGTCAGGTGCCAGAGGCTGTCCTTTCAACTCGTGGAGAAGTTGAAGTATGCCTCTGCCCCCTCACTGTTGTCCAAGGAGCTTTTGCAACAGGTGAGACGGGTGGGTCTAGACGTGAGAACAGGTGGAACCAATCTTGGAGAGGAGGTATTGAAATAGAGAGTGCGTCACAGAAATTATCCAGGTCTTCCGGTGTCTGTAAGACGAGTTGGCGACCATCGTGCATCCCCTATTTTTTTTTACCCCCAAAATTAAACAATTTTTTTGGGGTATCCCAAATATTTTTAAGATTTTTTTGACGCAGTTCACCTTTAGGGGACTGTCTTAAGGCTGCACGAGGGTCCCCGCAATGTTGTACCCCAAAACCGCAATTCTGCACTTTTTTCCGCCTGCTATTGATAGGCGAAACTTTTTCGCCTATTACATTGCATTGACTTTCCGCCTAGGCGAAAAGTCTTCCAAATTGAATGCGGAGGAAACTCAAAACAGGCGAAAATTACGTCATCGGAGAAAAAGTATCGCGGATCCGGACTTTTCGCTTCAAATTGAATACGGGCCTAAGTAGGATATTGAGCTCTGTATAACCGGGCCATCCAAGGAAAGGTATACAAGGAGACGAACCAAGTCTCCTGAGAAAATATTTGCAATTGACCTACAACAAGTGTAGGGTTAACAATGCCAAGTGACCACCTTCACAGAAAAAAATTACATGTGAAGCACTCTGTAACCCTTTACGCCGCAGTTTGGGGGTTAGGAAGAAAAAAAGTAAAAACTTTTTAAACAGCAGCACAAGTCACATAAAATAATTGCCTAAACACACCAGTTTGGTAAGATCTACAAAGGGCATATAATGCATAATAGTCAAATAGGCAATGAATCACAAGCAACCAAAGTTGGTAGGATTCCAGTGTTATACCCCTTCCTAGTAAAAAGGCATACTCAGGGATAGACTCCCCCCCACCCCCCCATTGGAGCACTTCCTTTACAAAGGCAACAATGTAATGTGCTCACCTTCACAAATATCTAGTAAATGTGAAGTACAACTATAACTGACAGTTTTTCCAGAAAAAACAAAGGCAGCATAACCCAGCAAAACTTAATGCATTTAAGCAATATATTTGCCATAGGCTCTTAATCAACTACAAAAAGCCCAACAGCTTAGTAGGATATTGAGCTCTGTATAACCTGGCCACCCAAACAGAGGTATATTGGTCCATGATCTGGGAAAAGGAAACCCAAGGGAGCTCTTGTCCAGAAGCTGGTAGGTTTGACTGATGTGGTGACTCCTTAACACAGTGACCTCATAATCCATCTTGCATGAAATCCTGTGGGGATAACCCGCTTTGAAGGCCATACATTACACCAGCACAGGGGCTTCAACCACCTGTCTTTCAGTTTCTCTGGACATAGCAATATCACTAAAGCTATACAAAGTCTGAGTAGCAATGCGACAATGTTTCACACCCCATATAACCCGCACACCTGTAGTAGAGGGCAAATGAGGAGAAACAGCAGTGATAGGTTATAACTTGAGTTATTTCAGAAATAAAAAAGGCAGCACCACACACAGCCGATTTCATAAGTCACATGCAATGCATAATATATACCCCCCATATATGAGTATATGCATTTAAGCTCTTAGTCAACTACAAATAGCCCTAGGCCAAGTTAGGATATAGAGCTCTTTATAACCTGGTCACCGTAGGAGATGTATACAGGGAGACTGACCCAACCTCCTGAGCACACAGCCACCGACAGCACCTGAGAGTGGTCTCTGGCCGACTCATATAGAGGGAGGCTGGGAGGAGAAATCCAGACGCGGAAAACCTCGAATCTAGACCAGCGTGCGGGTTGGGGGAGGGGCTGCCGAGGAGAGCAAACCTCCCCTTTGCTGTATGGATCCACCCGGCACACTGACATAGCCGCCACCTTCTAGTCCCCGGCTGTCAGGATCACTCATGTCCCGGTGGTCTAGTGGGGGAGGCAGTTTACCTGGCTCCTCACTACAGCGTCCTCCGGCCAGTCTCCACCACTGGAGGCACGGACCGCCACGTGATTCCCCAGCGTCAGCGGCCGCAGGGAACCATCTTACCTGCATCCCCAATGTTTCCTGGTTGCAGTCCAGGGCTACTGTAGCTGTGCCCCTGCCGAAATCACCAGTTCCCTCACTGGTGTTGCGGCACCGGCGTGGGTAGAGGGAGCAGCGATGTGGGCGTCTAACCGGACACTTAGCTGCTTCAGGTCTCCCCTCAGTCAGGACGAGCCGTACTCAAAGAAAAAGAGAATAAAAAACTTGTTTGAGACTGCTCCTGCAGTCCCACTGTCAATAAGGTGCCTTCTCGCACCAAACAGAAAAAACTGTCTGCCAGTGGCCAGGTACAGTCAGGTGCATAAATATTGGGACATTGACAGAATTTTCATATTTTGGCCTCTATTCACCACCACAATGGCTTTGAAATGAAAAACAAGATGTGCTTTAACTGCAGACTTTCAGATTTAATTTGAGGGTAATTACATCCAAATCAGGTGAACGGTGTAGGAATTACAATGGTTTCTATATGTGACCCACTTTTTATGGGGCCAAAAGTAATGGGACTATCAACTCAAAAGCTATTTCATGGACAAGTGTGGGCTATTCCCTCATTATTTCATTATCAATTAAGCAGGTAAAAGGTCTGGAGTTGATTCTAGGTGTGACATTTGCATTTGGAATCAGTTGCTGTCGACTCTCAAAATGAGATCCAAAGGGCTGTCACCATCAGTGAAGCAAGCCATCATTAGGCTGAAAAATCAAAAGAAACCCATCAGAGAGATAGCAAAAACATTAGGTGTGGCCAAATCAACTGTTTGGAACGTTCTTAAAAAGAAAGAACGCACCGGAGAGCTCAACAACACCAAAATACCCGGAAGACCACAGAAAACAACTGTGGTGGATGACAGAATTATTTCCCAGTTGGCCAAATCAAGAACACTCTCCAGGAGGTAGGTGTATATGTGTCAAAGTCAACAATCAAGAGAAGACTTCACAAGAGTGAACATAGAGGGTTCACCACAAAATGTAAACCATTGGTGAGCCTCAAAAACAGGAAGACCAGATTAGAGTTTGCCAAACAACATCTAAAAAAGCCATTACAGTTCTGGAACAACATCCTATGGACAGATGAGACAAAGATCAACTTGTACCAGAGTGATGGAAGAGAAGAGTATGGAGAAGGAAAGGAACTGCTCATGATCCAAAACATACCACCTCATCAGTGAAGCATGGTGGTGGTAGTGTCATGGCGTGGGCATGTATGGCTGCCAATGGAACTGGTTCCCTTGTATTTATTGATGATGTGACTGCTGACAAAAGCAGCAGAATGAATTGTGAAGTGTTTCGGGCAACATTATATGCTCATATTCAGTCAAATGCTTCAGAACTCATTGGACGGCGCTTCACAGTGCAGATGGACAATGACCCGAAGCATACTGCAAAAGCAACCAAAGAGTTTTTTTAAGGCTAAAAAGTGGAATGTTATGCAATGGCCAAGTCAATCCCCTGACCTGAATCCGATTGAGCATGCATTTCACTTGATGAAGACAAAACCGAAGGGAAAATGCCCCAAGAACAAGCAGGAACTGAAGACATTTGCAGTAGAGGCCTGGCAGAGCATCACCAGGGATGAAACCCAGCGTCTGGTGATGTCTATGCGTTCCAGACTTCAGGCTGTAATTGCCTGCAAAGGATTTGCAACAAAGTATTAAAAAGTGAAAGTTAGATTTAGGATTGTTTAGTTTGTCCCATTACTTTTGGCCCCTTAAAAAGTGGGAGGCACAAATAGAAACAGTTGTAATTCCTACACCGTTCACCTGATTTGGATGTAATTACCCTCAAATTGAGTCTGCAGTTAAAGCACATCTTGTTTGTTTCATTTCAAAGCGATTGTGGTGGTGAATAGAGGCCAAAATATGAATTCTGTCAATGTCCCAATATTTATGCACCTGACTGTATATATGGAGGAGGACCCAGTGCATCCTGGGAGCAGAAGCATGTTAACTGTTTGGTGCCTGGATTACTCCAACCACATACCCCAACATATTTGCTGTGGACCCCATGGACCCTGAAGAAAAATAAAATGTATCCAGATCATTTTATTATTAATTGGGGAAGATATAACATTTGCGTGTCGATGTGTGCATACATACTGCATAAATATTGTGTACATGTGAGCATATACATGATTTGGTTCCACTGTGGCTACTTTGTAATAGATTATTTTTCTTCCAAATATAACATGTTTAGTTTTCATGAAAATATGTTTAGATTTCAGTATATATTTTGCTATGCAAAATATTTTCCATCCATTTCAGAGCGCCTTACTACGTCTTATAACATATTTCATGTGTGACTATTTGAATAGGGATGTAGTTTACATCTCGGCTGTCGGGATGCCGATGCTCAGAATGCCAGCGCCGGAATTCCAAGACCAGTTAGAAGCCGGGTGCTGGAATCCTGGCGGTAAGTAGAGAGGTAAGGGGGAGGGCTAGGCACTAGGGGGATCCTTAGGTTTAAGCTGCGGGGGAGAGTTAAGTTTAGGTTGGAGGGAGGGCTAGGGGTAAGGTTAAGATACTTACCGTCAGGTGTCGTTATCCTAACCCTGTTGGGATGCCAGCGTCGGGATTGTGACCGTCGGGATCCCGAGTGCCAGCATCCCGTACCCAAAACCTTATGTGTGTGTGTGTATATATATATATATATATATATATATATATATATATATAAATCTATATCTGCACTTTAATTAAAATTATACTTTAATGTTACTATTGTAATGTAGAATACTATTAGAGAATTGCCCGTCATTAGAAGGATGAATATTGTGACAAGCGGTAAATGTAAACCTTCTCAGTAGTTACTTGACCCCATCAATTACACAAACATTTACATCTAAGATTTAGCCAAAAATGACAGGTAACATCTCCTCCAGGACTTATGGTGGGTACACACTGGGCGATATTACTGAGCGACTGCACGATTACGACATCGTAATCGTGCAGTTGCTCACTAATTGTGCACAAATCGTGCACTTTTATGTCGGAAACGACCAGTGTTGCACACTCCCGCTGGTCGTTTCCGACATTGTCCATCGCCTGAACATGCAGCACAATCTGACGATGTCGTCAGGTTGCTGCATGTTCGGGAATGGGGGAAGAGAGCCCGGCGCTGAACGATATCATTAATGATATCATTCAGCGGGTGTGCTCAATGTCATGAACGACATTGAGCACATGCTGCCGGGGACACATTAGACGATATCGCTCAGGGAGCATATCGTCTAGTGCGTATGCACCTTACGAGTATATCTATTTATTGTTATTGATTCATTGCTTTGGAGAAGACCGAAACTAGGATATCTGTCACCCGGGCCAAGGCAGTATTTTGGGCCCCCTCCCTTCCTGTACCTGGATTTTGTCCTTGCTCCTCCATAAGGCAGTGCACTAGTCAGACGTCCCTGGAATAGTGACTTACATTATTCCACACACCATAATGCCCATTACACATTATGCCACACACTGTAATGCCTATTACCAAAGTGAAACTTACATATTTGCCCCTGACACCATTTTATGTCCCACAGTAAGGCTTCTAATTACTTTTAAATTACCTGCTTGTTGCCAGGGGTCTCATGGAAGATGCAGATTTCTGCATCTTCTCCCGGCAGCACCAGCGCTCCCGGCACTTCTGGGAATGCTATGTGCTATGCGGTGGCCTAACAGACACTAGTGGTCCAGTGGGACCTCTAGCATCCATCTCATACTAGGCGGTGGACATTTTTGGAAGGCCATTCCCAGCAGATTCCATGCGGACAGCGGGGTCTGCGTGGGCTGAGTCAGCCCTTCAGCACCCCCTCAAATTCGGCGCCCGGTGCACGTGCACCTTTAGCCCCCCCTAGTTGCAGCCCTGCTTTGGGGACCTTTAATATTCCTAAAACATTTTAGATATTATATCATTCTGTATATTTATATTTTTGTTTATTAAATGTTTACTAGTTTCCTGGAACCTCTTAGGAGTAATTGCAACATCACAGTTCATCTATCCAGGATATCCTGGGATCATGGGATCTGATATCACATATTCTGAGGAACTCGCATTTAATGTTTGACTTTCTATTTTTACTTCATAATGTAGAAGAGACAGGGAAAACAAAACAAGTACAAACATAACTGACAAAGTGCAAGGGAGCAGTGTTTTATGAAGTGAAACAAAGACAGATAAATATGGACACAGGAGGAGTATATAAAGTTAGTTTAAGTAGAGGAAGAGCCCACTAATGTTAGGAATCCTAGTAGCCACAGAAATAGCTTGGCTTATAAAAATTGTCCTTAGAAATTTGGTGGCAAAGTGACAAAGAGATACATAATGTAGTCCATAAAAGGTAGTACAACACTGCACTGTCCATGGCAATGCCAGAGACAGAATAGAACAGAGTACTGTGACAGTGTGGCTTTCTGTAATCTAACAGGAAAAAATGAAAGTGCTCAAATACAGCATATGTTTTTGTGTGGAAAATATATATATATATATAAATATATATATATATATATATATATATACATACACACACACACATATATATATATTATATTGCATTACTGAAACCCGGGGCAGCGATTATTTTAGAGCCTCTAAATTGTCACGCAGACACTAGAACTGGATCATTAACAGACTATATTCAACTGTAAGAAGATGCAATCAGCGTTGAGGTTCTGGCGATGTACAGCTTTGCTCATTTCTGGGTATTACAGTAGTTACAATTTCACCAATTTTTGCTCGCACCTTTACGAGTGTGAGAAAAAGAAAATCCCAATTATCTATAGCCTAATCCAGCGGCATGTCATGGTGCGGGGACGGAACCTGGTGGCTAACGGAATGCGCCTCTTGTACGTAGACAAAAAGCCAATAGAAAAGTTTGATTTTCGCTGAAGAATGCAGAATGAGTGCTGAAAGTAATACTGGAAGCATGAGGAATGCTGTATAACGCAGATTTGTAAACTGTGGGCAACAAGTCAACTTATAAACATATATTTGGAGGATTCTCGCTGTGACAACAGGAGGAATAATTACTATCCAAGATAAATGCATTACTTCACCTGTTATTAAGGAAAAAACATGAACTGTTGGAAGCACTGGAGGTCTGATGTCAACAAACTCCAATTGTAACAAATAAACTTATAACTGTCTTCGAGTCTCACCCAACAATGCATGTTTTCTGAATTTCCTCACAGAATCTATATACTAATTTGTCCTTCTGGGAGAAGACTCAGAAAACATGCACAATCAGTGAGACTTGTGGGCAGGTTTCATTTAGCATCTTAGTTACCATAGTAGGGCAGAGGTAACAGACCCTTCCTGACCCCCCCAATCTTTGGCGGTTTCAAACCCGTGGATTTAATGGGGCATTAATATTAAATACAAAATGCAGTGGTTTTGAATAGCACTGCTTAGTAAATTTACATCTAGGCCTCTAACATTGGTCAGAGCAAACAATACAAAATGTAAGAGTCACAATAACTGGTTGAAAAGGGAAAGTGAACTGTAAAAGCCCACACCTCCTAACCTGCCACCTTCCTTGTAGCAGACCGTAGTGTCCCTAATAGTGACCTCCCTTTCATTACTAGAAGCTGGCAAAAGACTGCGATGTACGAAGAGGTCTCTTACAGCTCAGCAAAAGCAACTGTATTGAAGAGACCTTCTATAAACTGCAAAAAAAAATAATATACAATTATATAAGACCTGAAATACGATAATAAGCATTTAGGGAGAAATAACCTGCCAGTCAGGCAAATCCCACATCTCCTTTGGCTAATGCTGGGGAAATAACCAGTTATATAAATATGCAGTTATTCATCCATCACATTCTTCTATACTTCTATATTCTTCTATACTGTGTAAGTGTTTCTGTTCAGTCGTTTGTATCAGGCAGACCATCAAATCATGAAAGTAACTGCTCTTTACCAGAACCCATCCATACTCAAATTACAATTATAACACTGTGTTGGGATATATACATGTACACACAAACATTCCATCTTTCATCCCAAAAATTTTAAATAGGTTTCAGCAGATTTTCTTTTGTCCCCCGGTTATTTGTGGAACATATTACATTCAGCATTTCATACAAAATAAATGCAACAACTCAATTACTGACAAACTGTACACAAAGATTTGTTTATAACTCCCATCTCCTGAGGACGGGCAGTGATAGTTGCGTGGACTTCAACACCAGTGAAAAAAGAACTTAACAGAAAGGAAGCAAAACAAATATGGTTGATCTGTTTGTTCTCTGAAGTAGTCACGGACGATGCTTCCAGTGTCCCAGCTCTTATAAAATGTTTAGAGCCACAAACAGGGCATTGATGCTATCCACTAAAAGTTCCATTAAATTTGGTCCAATATGGACTTGAAAAGATGTTTTCGGGTGATCTTATCGATTTCTCCCACCTCCACTGCTACTTCCACTACCCCGAGAACCCCCTCTCCACTGATTAGAGTTCATATTGCTGTTTGTTCCAGATCCCCCACGGCCCCAGTTGCCTCGTGTACTCCTAGAGGGACCATCCTCCTGTTCTTGGGAGCTGGAACGGCTCAGTCTGTGTGACCTGGATGAAGGTGCTGAAATTTCACGTCCTGTGTCATGGCAGAGAGGAGAAGAGAGGAGTTATAGGAGATTACAATAAATATACAATTGAAATGCAAAGTTCACCCTTTTGTTTTTTATTTAAGAAATCTGTGACACTAAAGTATAGTTTGTAACTTAGGAAGCTAACACTTTCTGCTCTTTACCATATTTGATCATACCCCCAAATGATGTCATACAAATCCCTTTCCATGGAAAGAGGAGATAAGAGACCGATTTATATGCAAGTATTAGAACTACTGCGGTTCTACAAAATAAACATACTGTACATTTAATACTGTACAAAAAAGTACATGTTTAACATTATAAATATACACTTAAACAATATTATGCCAGAAATAAAACATATCAGAGAGCCAATACGCATGCAAACCTGTAGTGTATGCCTTCGGTAATGAGACCAATATGTCCACATCTAGATTCCAAATGACTGGAAATTTCCATCAGTTTGTATCAAAACAGTTCCCATAGGAATTGGTGTAGTTGTTACCAGCTTCCTAAATGAGTAACTGCCTGCAGTGTGCACAGTGTAAACTACTATAGTAAGATTGTATACTAAAGTATATTCTAGTTACTGTAACGCTGATGTCCTGGGCAATTGGATGCCCTAATTATGAACTCTCAGCTACAACTGTATGTGATGGGTTTATATTGAAAAGAGCATATAGGTGGTGTCTGAAATCCATGGCAATACTGTAGCAGAATATAAATAGGAATTAACGGAAACTTACTTTTATGTGAATTTCTACATAGAATAATTCCCCACCACCATTCCTAAATGACTTAATTCAACTGTCCCAATTTAGGTGGGACAGAATCAATTTTACTTTTATCTAAATACCAGGATAGTGAGCAGTCATGTCCCACTATAGCAGTGGCAGCTGTGCACAGCCTTGAAGGGGTGTCTTTAGATGACCCAGTGCTTTAGATGCGATGGACATACCCCAGAGTCAGTGGCATGTGCACCAACATGACCATGCCCTGTGATGCATGACCACACCCGTGCTCGTGGCCATGCTCGGATGATACCCAAATTCCAAAAGTTGGAGATGTATGCTCCAAGCTATTCTGAAATACAAGTAAGAACGGCAACAATTTACATTCACCTTTCCCAGGTTCATCAGGTGGGCCCCCTGACGGATCCATCTCTCTGTGGTCAGGGGTACCAGGCCCATCATGCCAGGGTCTCTTGCGTGGTGGTAAAGAAGCCATGTCCATACCTTGCAAAGAGGAGGAACGTTCTCTGCTGGCTGGTGAGTGACTGTCTGGAGTTGGAATGTCCCTACCAGGGCTGCCCTGGAAGTGATCAGGACCTGATGTAATATAAACAACATATACTCAAACTGATAACAGACAAAAATAAACACAAAGCAATGTGCAATAAGCTTGGATTCAACACTTCTTTCATTAGTAAAACACATGATGGCACTGTTAAGAAACATATGATGTGGCAAGGAACACTGATAAGTTGCTGACTAAACATGAAAGCCAGCCAGCCAGCCTGGATGATTAATATGGTCCGAGGAGAACAGTTCATTCCCGATTGTATTAGAAAGCTTACATGTAACCCAGCTGCATACCTTCACCATAATTAGAAGAGGCTCTGAAAATCACCAGTATACCTGCAAAGTACCATGTACATCAGGAACCAGTGCAGTGGTAATATTAAGTGCAATACTATAAGGGACAATATATAACAATCTGACGGTGGGAATCCATTTATACTCACTCTCTCTTCTATTGGATAATGTGCCGAGGGTACATTTCTTTAAATCTCTAAACTATTAAGCTGATGTTTTGGCTTTATCAGACTTCACAATTCAACACAAAGGTTACGGGTTACGCAGTCCTATGTCTCACAGCCTTTTCTTGGTCTATCTCAGCACAATAGAAATGAAAGGACTTTGTGCATGTACCTATTTTAAACGGATTGTACGTATGTGGAAGGACAGACCACTCGTCTCCACAACATGGCTTCTCCTCATAACATATCAGACATATATGAAAACCTGTCCTGGAGCTCAAAAATACCACAAGACCTAAGGGCGCTTGTGGCAATGAAATTAGTTGAACTGCAACTCCCCAGGCGGCACTGTCGACCTTCTATGAAACAATGAATATAACACTGAAGAATGAACATGCATATAAAGTACTAGACAAAGAAGGAAAGCACGGTTCAACTAGTAGGAAAAAAATTACATGTAGCCAATTTAATAAAATAATTCACTTAAGACAGTTTAATACCACACAGTTTAATCACCAGACTGAGGAAGCTGATGGTGGTACTTTAGGCAGAGAAACGCGTCACCCCTATTATCTTGGGAGAGGCTGCATATACCTGAAAGAAATCGCTGAGAACCCTCATGTCCAGAAAACTAAGCACTCATCATTGCAACGTCTCCTCCAATTGGGTTGCAAAATGAAAAATGTCAGCAGCAGGACGTAAAAAAGAACTTTGGGCTTGCAAGCCACTCCTGACTGCATTATCTTAATATAGGAGAAGCTTAACAGCGGACTGCCACATATGGCATGTGAGACTGCTTGTACTAACACTCTATAACAAGGCCTAAAGAAGTCTATTACTAATTATCTCCATTGAATTTGTGAGATGCTTTGGCTTATTAAAATAAATAAAAAAATTATATATATATATATAATAAGATACACACACACACACACACACACAATAATTCAGGCGCAGAACCACATATAAATTATAATTAACTTCTCTCTTCAGACAAAGCATCTCCTAAAAAGGGGAGAATTCTATTCAAATTCCCCTCAATAAAATAGATACAAAAAAATCTAAATCAGTTTAATAAATAAATATAGAAAGGTTTTAGAAGAAAATAAAGAAGTATAATAAACTGATATGCTTTGGCTTATTAACAGCTACAAACTGTTCTGGACTGTATATGTTCAGCATAAAAAAGGATTTTAACATCTAACTGACATATGAGAATGCTTGAACTAACATTGGATAATCAACCTAAAAGAAGTTATTTGTTAATCATCTCCATCCAATTAGTGAGAAGCTTGCCTCATTTATAGCTCTGGAGTGCCGGTTATATGCTTTATTAACAATTTTGATTGTGTGTGTTTACTAATAATTAATGATGCAGGCTGATGACTATATTGCCAATTCAGCTTTTTAGAAATTAATACAGTCTAAGTATTAGCTGCATGTGTTTTCTGTCACTTTTTTTTATATATGTGGTATTAAACGGTCTTAAGTGAAATATTTTAATAAATTGACTACATGTAATTTTATTCCTACTAGTTGAACTGCACTTTCCTAATACTTCATAAGTATTATATTTACTGTCCTAGAGCTGTTTGTGATTCATATGATTTGACATAATATATGTAGTTAATCTGAATTGCCAGTGCATTTTCTTTTTAGAAATATTAGAAAAAGGAGATCCCAGTAGCCATAGCTAACACCCAGTTTGTTTCCCCATGTTGATCAACTTGATTAATAACCAAGGACAATATTTTGTAGGGAGGTAAATAATGAGGTTTGTCTTCTTCTGCACTTGGACTGTTTGTACCTTTTTATATTAATTTGATTGCGTTTCAGTGTAAATTTTTCCCTGTACAGTGCTACATACACTTGGTGTCATCATATAAATGAAAGATAATAATAAAAAGGTGCATACAAGAAAATATCTCAACTTCAGGGCATGGGACCAGTTACATTGCTTTGGGAAGGTCACACGGGGCTATCCATAAAATTTTAAATGTGGTGTCTTGCTAATACCTAACTTCACATGTTATAATTGGAGATGTGCTCGGATAGGTTCGAATTTACACGCCGAGTTCGGATGACGTTTTGCCTCTTTCTGAGACCCGTTTTTTGAAGGGAAAAATCCGAACTCGGCGTGCAAATTCGAACCTATCCGAGCCTGCACATCCCTAGCTATAATGTACTTGTAACATGAAAGAGAAGATCTCCAAATTATTATTGTACTAAAAGGAAAACAAAAAGTATTTAAATACTAGTAAAGGGACCAGACATATGCGGGGTCAGTTCAATCTGCATGCTGCTACGCCCCATCCCCGACTCTATCCCGCCATACCCCCCTCTGTCTGCTGCTCCACTCCATCCAGCCCCTTGCTCTGTTCCATCCCGACCCTTCTCTGACCGCTACTACACAACATCCCGCTGTCCCACTCTCTGTCCGAGGTTCTGTCCCACTTAGTCACGCCAAGCCTGCTCTCCTGCCCGTTGCAGCCCCGACCTCTCACGGCTGCATACTTACTTGTTTCCGGTGGCACATGAATGCAGGAGATGGGACAGACTTTAGGAGATTATTATATAGATGAAAGGTTTGCTAAAGCGTATAAAAGGAAAGCCAGTTTATCAACCCAACAGTGATAAAGCAAAAGTAATAATCAGATCAATACAGCTTGAGTGATTATTTTAAATTCACAGTAAAAATCAGAACATCCCCAAAACAATAAAATGGACAGAGATAAAGAGAAAAATTTACCTGGATCCCGGGACGGATGGTTAGGTCCGCGATCTGAACTAGAGAACTGATCCGGAGTGGGAAGAAGGCCTTTCCTTGCTTCTGCTTGACAATACACATAGCATCAAAAGCTACTCTTAAGGAATTACTAATATCCTAGTATCATGCTGCTATATGAAAATTCCTTAGAAAAATTGTAGCTAATATTTATTTAGTTTAAAGGTAAGGAGCTCATGCATCACAAGATGCTAAAGAAGTGCCTGTAATCATAGACAAATGTGTTTCACTATATCTCACCTCTCTGGGAACCACGACCACGTCCCCTGCCAGCATCTCGCCCTCTACCGGATTCATCCTTTAAATCAAAGCTCTCATCAGGACCAAATTCATCTGAATTGGGGAATCCTTCCCTTCCTCTGGCACCACGACCTTCGTGCCTTGGGGGACCAGTCCTACGGAAACTAAATTGAAGCATGAAAGCAAGCAGTGTAGCGACACAAAATAATTTAAAAAAAAAAATTAATATGGTGACTAAAAATCAGTGTCAGAGGTTCCCAGGGCCCAATAAAACCATTAGGAAGGGGCAACTGTGGTGTTTAAAGTGTTATACATCAAACATTTCATACCATAGTCAGAAATCTGTATTTAAAATATTAATACATATATTTAATGATTTTGTGAAATCAGCAAAGAATATCCCCCATGCTTGGCTTTAAGACCTTGAAGAACTTTCTTGTGACTTTAATCAGTTGTATAGCCAAGCTACAATTGGTATTGAGTGTAAAGAACAAATCAAATCCGAAGCAGAAGAAAAAGGTGCCTTAACCCAAAGCAACCAGGTCCGCCATTTTTTAAAGAGCTCTATAAACATTGCAGACTTTGACTAGTTGTTATGGCTTACAGCACATTTTTCTCAGCACATTTAAAAAAGTGGTTCACATTACGTTGTGTTACTTCAGAGCAGCAAAATATATGAAAACACATAAGACTGACAGTTTTATAGCTCAGTCTAACATATATTCACTGCCTAAGAAAAACAAAAGAGTATACCAGTCAATTTGTGTAACCAAAAACGTTTTGTTGCTTAGAACCACAAAACAAAATAAAAAAAAAAAGAAACCGTGCAAAGAGTTGGTATAGAATTTAGTTAGAAAAACAATAAAAAAATATGTTGTTAACAAATTTGTTCAATAAAGGAATTTACCCCAATATTTTGAAAAAATATACATCCAACTTGAATATCACATTTAAAAACATACATACATGCAATATAAATAAAAACATTGTATAAAAATGATAAATGTCCTTTTGGAGCTATTGATTCATACAAAATCCAGAAAACCTTCAAACATGTAAAGCTGCAAAATTTAACTAAAAAATTAAAAAAATTGTACTTACCGTAAAATCCATTCCTTTTAATCCATCTGGGGGACACTACTAGAGACTGTGGGTTGCCCAAAAGCAAGATAATAAAGGGTGGTGGTGGTGGGGAATACAGCCTGGCAAATCCATTGTTAAAACTGTACGCCAATTGGTGGAGTTAAGGCTCAGGAACCATGAATGTAATCTAAAGCCTAAAAGGAAGTGAGTACAGAGGACCAGGTGACGGCCTTGCACCACAATCAGACTGAAACCTCATTTCTTCCCACTCAAGAACCTGCACTACAGGAGAGTCCTAATAGAACTAACACCAGCCCAGTGAAAGAAGAGAAGCTTGCTGGAAAAAACAGCAGCAAGACATGAGTGCATGAAACACCTGGAAGCTGGCAGACTCCAAGAGAATGATCAGAAGAATAATTGCCAGAAGAGAACCTGCAAAAAAGATTAAAGAAACAAAAGCAAGCCCCCTGCAAAACTGTCAACACAGTGTCAAGGCCCAAGTGTCAAATAGGGCCCACGCCATACCTGATAGACTGTACAGAAGGAAACCAGGCCAGTCTGTCCAAGAAGTTGTCAAACAAGGGATCCAAGGAAACCCGCAACAGGAAAGGAAGCAGAGTAAGCAGCATTCCAAAGGAAGAAAAGTGTTAGTAGCCTGAAAAACAGAGTGGACCGCTAGGGGTCCAACAAAGCTACTACTCGGTAGAAGCTGGGCCTCAATCAATGAACCTGATCAAAGCAAATCAAAGAATAAAAGTATCTCCACCATAGAAATTTTTCCCACGAGAAGGAGACCTCAGGGTGGCTCAATCATAAGACCCCAAACTGCAATAACGCATCTCAGGTGCGAAAATAGTGTGCAGCGGACCACCCTCCAAACCATGCACGGAAATCTGAACCTCTAGGAAAAAAGACCACTCAGTCTTTCATCAAGAACAAGACAAGCTCCTGACAGAGACAAGTGCGAGCGCAGCTGAGAAGTTTATCACAGAATAAAAAGCTGTCATCATAAAGGCAAAACTGGCACCGAAGAACAACACCGACTGATGTCAGTATCCAACCAGAAAACCTGACACTGAAACCAGTGCGGGCTTCAAAAGGGATGCCACCAAGTTATACTTACTCAAATGACTAGAATAGAGCCCTCAACACACACAGTGCACTCTGTCTGGCTGCTTCCAAAGGGGTTCTGCAGGAGCCGCTCTAGGGTATACAGCCAAACAGCTTTCCAACTTCCAAAATTTAGTTTGGTCATCATAGCATAGTACCTAAACTGCTGTCTTTTTTTGCATGTTATCAGCAGCAGAGGAATTAAATGGCTATATAAAGCAAATATTGGTGGCAGGTGAATCATTTTCTGCACATTTCCTGAGGTTTCAGTCATAAGAAGAAGTTTAAAATATGAATGCGATCATCTGCTATATCACATACATTATCATTCAGCACAAAATATTAATACTGGACTCCAAGGCGGCTTATAAATAAAAACAATGTAAGCAGGTAGGACGTCTCCATATGCAGTGTTTCTCTTTCATTTGTTTGACTCTGCCCTAATATAGATGTATATTTTAATCAGACAACCCTTAGGGGGGAGAGTATATTAAGGAGGCTATAACAGAGGCTTTTTTCACCAAAACTGATTCCTACGTTCTCCCTAGGAGTGTAATGTTAAAGCCTGTGATTAATATTTTGACTTCTGTGGAAGACTTATCGTACAGCGCTTAATCATATGGTCCGCTCTAAGCAGCAAGGCCGCTTAAATCTTCCTGACCTAGTTCGATACATAAGGCAGCCTTACTCTCCCAAATGAGTGATTGGTTTCTTCTTCCCCACTCGAAGCCATGGGTAGACCTGGAATATGCCCTCACTTCTGGCTTTCGCTTGCCAGACCTTCTCTGGTCTCCCAGTCGGCTCCGTTAGAACCATTCCTGTTTCCGCCGGTCGTCTTGGATACACAGAGCCCGGGACGCTTAGCTCCCCGCTACATTTTGATTTTGCCCTCCCTACTAGAAATGTGTTTCTAAAGCTCTTAATTTGATGTTACCAAACCTCCACATCTCCTACTGGCTTTGTGAGGGTATTAAGACTCTGGCGGATATGTTCTCCCCGTCCTCCATTAGGATCCTCGGCATCGCTTTATTGCCTCCAGTTTAGACATTGGTTATTTTTCCACAGCTACGTGCACTGAGACTAATGATCCCATTTGAATTTGGCCAAATCTTAACAACATATTGTGCAGTGTGTATGCACGCTCCCGCGGTTGCATGTGATATCATCCATGTTTGATGTGCTGCACAAACCTGACGATATCGCTTGTGGTTCCATGAATGTTACTGAAGGACAGAACAAGGGGCCGGTCTGTCATTCATTACATAGTTCTAATGTCTACCCAGGATCCAATATTTTGGCCTATTGGGCTGACATATCGGCTGGGTGCACATCGCTCAGTGTGTACCCAGCTTTAGCATCCTCCCAGCTATGTGCCTGATCCGCCTTGCATTCATATTTTTTACATTGTATACTGTTTGTCAGATGACTCATTTCGGTTGAGTCAGCCAGTGTCACATATTGGGGCTGATTCTGCCTGAGACGCAATGCCAATGATCACATCAATTAGAGTTTTTTTGTAACTGGATATGCCTCCATATGCAAACCCATACTTGCCAACTCTCCCTCATTGTCAGGGAGACTCCCTGAAATAGTAGCAATCTCCCTGACTCCCTGAAGAGTCTAGCAATCTCCCTCATTTCATCCTTACCCCCATTATGAAGCTGTTCTATTAAAAAACAGAGATATATACATTCCAATGGGATCATTAGTGTCATTTCCTTGCATTGGTTATTTTAAGGCACAATGATCCCTATGAATTTCTGAAAAGTATCAGTGTGTTTTCATCAACAAACAGATCTTACTGACTGCTTTTGGGCTGGTTTACATTAGGATGTAAGTCAGGTTTAGGACACGCCCCTCAGATTTATCAGTACACGCCCACTGTAACACGTGCTCATAGGTGCTGCTTTCACAATCTCCCTGAAATGCTTTTTCAAAAGTAGGCAAGTATATGCAATCCCCTGTTGCAGAATGCTGTACTTGGTACTTTAATTTTCACTTTCCCCTGAGTGGAGCAAGACACAACCTTTAGGCAGAGCATGACATGCCCCCTCAAAGGTGCGCTGCGTTTCATACGGCACATTTAACTGCTAACTATGATCGCCCTTAAGCTAGTTTTCAAAAGTAGGCAAGTATGCTTGGAGTGGTGCATAAATACGAGCACGACCGCACACCGAGAGTGGTATATCTATTATGTATTACACATACTATGTATACCAGAGAACGTCTGGTCACTCAGATAACGTCTATTTGCTCAGATAAGAAAAACAGTACATCCTTGGCTTAAGAGACCCATGCGATGTGTATGATAAAGTCCCAAGTGTAAATCGCATACTGAATCATACTGACATTCTGGCTTTTCCCTCCAGTAAAGGGCAGCCAGATTTGCACAGCAGTGAAATAGTGGGGGGTGTGGTGTCATAGATGGGCGGTGCGGATGGCGTGCCGACATTATTGCGTCATTGTAGCCATGATACCCCGCTATATATTATCAGCATTGTAAAGTGGGGGCATTGCTACGATGACGCAATTCAGCGCTGATCGCATCATTGGGGCCCCATTTGTGATCGGTGTGGGTGGGCAGGGGTCGGCACCGGGAGACTTGCCCACTCTTCCGGGAAGCCGGAGCGTCACTTGATTTTTGGGAGCCTCCCGGACGTTCCGTGAGAGTAGCAAGTATGTACTGGATGACTATAGCCAGCAGTATGATGTTATATAATAGTATCAACTCTGGCCTGAACTGAACCGAGTAATGGTGCATACACACGGTCAGATTTTGTGATAACTATTTAAAAAATCGTTCAATCATTCATATCTAAAAGAAAATCTGACATGTGGGCCTGCAACGATGAGCGTTCCTGCATGTCAGATAACGATATCTGACATAGGCCCTCATTCAGAGCCACTCGCTAGCGGCAGTACGCTCGTTCCGAGCGATGTTCGCACATCTGCGCATGCGTACGGTTTTTAGTACGCATGCGCGAACCAGTCAGTGCGGCCGAAAATCATTTGTACGCAATATAGCGAGTGCCTGCTATTTTGAGTGACAGAATGAGGCGTATGTGGGTGGTAACAGGGGAAGGTGCTTGAAAACGGGGAGTGGAGATCCGAACGCAGGCGTGCCAAAAGGTCAAAACGGGCGTTTTATGGGTGTGCATAATTAATACAGCAGCGTCAATGACCACGTCACTTGGTTTTTTTTAACTCAGAACTGCTCGCAAAATAGCGGTTGAAAAAACCAACCACAAGAATAGCGAGCAGTTCATATCCTGTTCGATGTACTCGATTAATCTAATAAATAGCGGACATGACGTATGGTGCGAGCGGCCAGGGGGCGTTTTTATCACATAAACGAGCGTATGTTTCGCTCGCTCGTTCAGACTTAGAGGTGTGAACAGACTGCAATGTGCGAACGGATCATTTGCATAGCCACCCCTTGTTTTTGAACGAACGAACGCAAATAGCGAACGGCTCTGAATGAGGGCAATAGTCTGTGTTTGCAGTCAGATTTTGACGATTTCATTCCTTTTAATACTGTCTGAAATCGTTCAAATCGTTGGTAAAATCGTTCATCTGACAGATCTGACTGTGTGTATGCACCATAAGACAGGACCGGTGATCATACAGGTTACCACAAATTGAAACTGACAGCTCATCTGCTTGTTTCATCTGCAATCACAGCATCTACTCAGGATTGACTGTAATCTGAGCTATCTGGTGATTCTAAACCATACAGTACTTGCCTACTTTTGAAAAAGCTTTTCAGGGAGATTATGAAAGCAACACCTATAAAGTGGACGTGTACTGCTACATCTGAGAGGTGTGTCATAAAACTGATTTACATCTAAATGTAAACGAGCCCTAAAACACTTCATAAGATCTATTTGTTGATGAAAACACTGACACTTTTTAGATAATGCACATAGCCATAGGGATCATTGTGCCTTATAGCCAATACAGGGAAATTATACTAATGATCCCATTTGAATGTAGATATCTGATATATATATATATATATATAATATACTGATATATATATATATATATATATATCAGCTTCATAATGGGGGTAAGGTGATATCAGGGAGATTACTAGACTGCAAGTATGTTCTAAACTAACTGGCAGCAAGCCAAAAGGAAAAATAGTTACTTATTGCAAAGCTGTGCTGTGGGGGGGGAGCAGAATAATTGAAGGTAAAAAACACTCCACATTAAATGCAAACCTGACATAGCTGAGCAGTCAGAATACATGCATTACATTTCTGTATAAAAGGGACTAATAAGGCAAAACAGCAGTAATTAGATCATGATCGACAGGGAAATATTGAGTCACAAGCCTACAAAAACACTTTGCACAGAATTCTTTGAATGGCTTCCTGCAATTTCTTCTCAAGGGAGAGGCCGCAGCAGCCCAGCATTACCTGGAGTAGGCTGTGGCCAGGAATCCCAGGGCGAGGTGCAGCCGAAGCAGTCTTGTAAGGTCCGGAACACTGAACACTTGACTAGTGACCACGTGACGCTTCTGGAATTGTAAAATAGAGCGGCACTTGCAGCAAAGATTCCTAGGTAGCCTTTTTCTAACTAAAATCTAATGTCCAGCTCCCTGTACACACTGAGCCCTGTAGTTCTAGTTGTACCTGCTCCTTGCCATCTTCTCTAAACCCTGTCTCTAAAAGTTTCCCCCAGATTGGGTGGTAGAGGAAATGAGTTTTAAATAAAAAAAAATAATCAAATATTGTTCATCCGGTTGATAATGAAAACAATGGGCAATAATTACTAAGTCCAGTGGAACATACAGAAGAGCACTCAGATATTAGTGGGCACTCTAATTCAGAGGCACAAAATCTTTATTTGGTCCTGATTTGTCCCCCAGCTCCTGCTAAGTTACTGCTTGCAAGTTCCTCTGCAAGACCCTAAAAACATGGTTCACAAGTGGATAATTGGAGGTTTTCTACTAAGCAACATTTAGGAAGGATTTTGTATGTTCTTCATATACTATCAATAGCTCCAATACCTTTATTATGGTGCAAACACAATTGTTATTCTTTATAAAGCATGCCTGTGTATGCTTTTAGATACAATATTATTACATTTGGATTTATATACATTTTTCAGGAATGGACGTCAATTTCTTTATTAAATACAGAACCTGCTATCTGATCATCTAACTAAATATGGGGGAGATTTATAAAATCTTGGAGAGATATAGTGGAGAGAGATAAAGTACCAATCAGCTCCTAACTAATATTATAGGCTGTGCTAGAAAAATGACAGTTAAAAGCTGATTGGTTTCTACGAACAACTTCTCCACTTATGCCGCGTATAATGAACGATTTAGTCATCGTTCATTACATCATCCAGTGGATAGGCCGTCAACTACCAGCGATGCGCACTCCCGCTGGACGTTGACGACGTCGCTCATTGCCCAAACCTGCTGTCCAACCGGACGATATCATCAGGTTGTGCAGGTTCAGGAATGAGGGAGGGTGCCGGCACTGAACAATATCGTGAATGATATTCAGTGTGTGTGCTCACTGCCGGGACACACTACACGACATCGCTCATGGAGGGGATATGCGGCTTTAGATTGATAAATCTCCCCCTATATGTTTAACTACGTATACGAGGTGTGTCTATTAAATAACAAGACTGATTAAATAACTCATCTTTATTTATTGGTATTACAAATTTTATGTTTGTCCCCTTCAATATACTCCCCATTTGCACTAATACATCGCTGTAGTTTTCCACTGGTCGGAGGCATGGAGCAAATCAGTTTCTGTTAGTTGTTTCAACATATCTGCCGTTTTCTTCTTTACAGCATCAACTGATTCAAAATGTGGCCCTTTAAGCACTGATTTACCTTTTGGGAAAAGATAGAAGTCGCATGGTGCTAAATTGGGCGATTATGGAGGATGTTCAAGTGTAGTAATGTGATTGTCGGTCCAAAACTGCTTCACAGAAAGTGCTGTGTGAGCCGGCGCATTGTCCTGGTGAAGAATGGAAGAATGGAACCATTTTCCCACAGTTGCGGCCGTTTCTTTCTGACTCTCTCTCTCAGCTTTTTTAAAACTTCCTTATAATAATGCTGGTTACCTGTTGTGCCTTCTGGAACCCATTCTTGCAAATTACACCCTTGATATCGAAAAAAACAATGAGCATTGCTTTGAATTTTGACTTGCTTTCACAAGCTTTTTTCATTCTTGGTGATAACAGTGTTTTCCAGTGCACTGACTGTCTTTTGGTTTCAGGATCGTACTGGTAGATCCAGGTCTCATCACAAGTGATTACTTTATGAAACAGGTTTGGATCTGCATCAAGTTGCTGCAGAATGTCAACACAACAATCCTTACTAAAAATTTCTAATTGACACGTTGATCAACTTTTAAATTTAGCATTTTTTCGGCACTCTACAGAAAACGCAACCAAATTAAATGGCGACTCACAATCAACTGAACGTCAGAGTGTTGCGGCTTGTCATGCAGGTTCAGATAAGTTTAAGGTTACTACGTATGCAGTTAGAACCGGTTCTGACTGCTTTGTTTACTAGGTGGAATCAGTGTCTCGTTATTTTATAGACATACCTCGTATGTATAAAACACAAATGAATTTATTATACCAGGCTTTTGTATGGTTCCTTTTTTTCTATTAAATATATTCACTGCTTGCAAACCATTCAACTTACTTTTCATCTCTCTGCCCCCGAAATCTCAGATCCTCAGGATCCCTAGCATACTGCTCCTCAGGATGTCTCCTGCCTTCCCAGCGACTTGAATCTCTACTATCTCGATCAGGAAAATCTCTGTGATTGGGAGCAAACTGGGGCCCAGAACCACCACGCCTCCACTTGTCATCTTGTAATGCAGGACCTCCACCTCTCCCATCAAACTCACGTCCTCGTGCTCCATATCGATCGTCTTGAAGGTAATCTTCAGGATTCTCATGTACCTCAGAGTGTGGACCTCTTCTGTCAGGTGGTCCTCTATTATCTCTAGAGTCGATCCATTCCTGCCCACCTCGGAATGGACTTGGCTCACGTCTCCGCTCAGGCTGATGGTTTGTAGTCCCACGGATTTCACCTGCAATAAAGCATGGAGCAGATAAGAAATATGTTACTGATATGTATGCCGCAGCTTTAGAGGTCAAATTACACAGGTGTCAAAAATCAAAACAAGTCATATCACAAAACATACACCTATAAACATGCTGTAATATGAAGTAGTTTACAACATGTTATAGATGGAAAACTCTTGTTTACTCTTCTGGAATATACAGACGAGACACGCTTTTTTGGGCAGCTCACCCACACTCATGGGAGAATAGACCAACCCTTCAGATTCTGGCCACTTCCCCAGTGGTGCTAGTGGTCTGGGAACACGATGACGCAATTCAGAGTGAATCGTCTCATTATGGCATTGTCCCTTCCCGCGCAATGGCACAGTCACAGCAACAAACAACGTGGCTTTAGAGATGAGCTTTGCTGCATGATGCCATCCGCACTTTGAAACTCATTGTCAAGTATAAAGGGATTGTAATGCAGATGTATTCAATCAATCAGCGGGAAAGACATCAACTTTTAATGTAAAGCTGGCCACACACTAGAACTTACATCCAACCAGCCAACTTGTTGATTGGTTGGAATGAAAATCTGGTAAGGAATACAATCAGCAATTTGCTCCCAAATGCTGGAAAATGGACCAAAACTGTTGTTTGAACAAATAATTTAGATCAAACATTTAACAAACTTGTCTGAACGACCATTTTCATCTGTTTTCTGGCATTTATGAGCAAATAGCTGATCATCATTTACTCCCATACGTTATCAGATTTTCATTCCAACCAATCAACAAGTTGGCTGGTTGGATGCAAGTTGGTCTAGTGTGTGGCCAGCTTAAGTAATTCAGAACTGAACAATAAAATTGGCACTGATGCATGTTACACTGATGGCCTGTATTAGAGAATTCTAGGCAGTTATTGCAGAGAGACTGGTCATGCTGGTGAAGGACAGACCCCATTGTCTGGTTACATGCAGACAGGGCGCTGGCAGCATCTTATTGGCCACCTGTTACAATGAGTATACAGTTTCCATATATTACTTTTACTCTGTATTAAGAACACAAATTGACTAACACACAGTAAGGTGCAATGCTTTTCTAGAGCTTCATTAGCCAACTATTTAACGATTGGCAAGTGCATAAACACTTTACAATCGTTCGGGCAATATATTTGCCAGCAGACCTAATTGAATATGACCTCCCACTGGTGACGTCATATTAAATGACTTCTGCTGCAGACATATTGTGCGGCCGGCCACACAGATGAAACAATTTATCTGCTGTACATGTCGGCACCGGCTGTGTTGCAGGGCCGATCAGCTATGTCTGTGAACGATGTAATTCACAGACATATACAGGGGTATTCAATATGAGAGCGAAAACATCGTAATATTGGAGGTATGACGTCATTATCGCTGGTTTTACTTTTACACCGTATTCAATTTCAAAGACTTATCGCAGTTTTGAAAAGTCTTTGATAAAAAACAGGGATAACTTTTCGCCATTGAATAGGTGTCGAAAAAAAGTGCAGAATTGGGGTTTAGGGGTACAGGCTTAAAAAAAATAGCCTGCACCCCTGG
This sequence comes from Taudactylus pleione, assembly GCA_031769625.1. Taxonomy (NCBI): domain Eukaryota; kingdom Metazoa; phylum Chordata; class Amphibia; order Anura; family Myobatrachidae; genus Taudactylus; species Taudactylus pleione. The sequence continues at coordinate 1,242,157 of JAUIMM010000228.1, read as the reverse complement.
GAATGACATTTAAAACAGAACTGTGTCAAAAAAAGTTTAAAAAAAAAATAGGGACACCCCAAAAAATTAATTTAAAAATTGGGGAGAAAATTGGGGTGAAAAAAAAAAAAAATTGGGAAAAAATTGTTTAACAATAGGGAAATAGGTTCAGGGCTATTCTGCAAGTATGCGGCAGGTATTTTGAAGAATAGAATTATAGCGGCAGGTGCACAAATGCAGAATTTTTAAAAACTTACTTTAGGGACATAAAAATATGCTAGTACCCATTTTCATGTACCCCAAATTTGATGGGACCACTTAAAAAAACGAAAAAAATAACCTAAGTGCTCTTCTGCATCACTTCTTCAATGTCGGAAAAAAAACACCTGCTGCGGCTATTTAAATCCCCAACTTTCAATTAAAGGCTAAAACGGAGGTACCCATAGTGATCCCCCATGCTTTTACAACTTTAGAGGGGTCTTACAATTTTTTTTAAGGAAAAATTCGTAACTTTACGCAAATCCAACTTCGGAGTTTCCCGTTTTCGTTAATTTTATATTGAATACGGGGATAAGCGGGAGAGCGCCCGATACTTTAACGCAGGTAAAAACTCAGATATGAAACGTTAACGTTTCATATTGAATACCCCTCATAGTGTGTACACATCCGCCGAGGATCTACAGATATATTGCCTCTTCAACGGACAGGCGATATATCGGTCAGTGTGTACCCAGCTTTACTGTGATTGAAAACTGCAACAATTGCAAGAGAATATATACTATACCTTTGTTAGGACTGGGTCCTTGGCTCAGTGCTGGGGCACGTCCTGCCAAGTTCTGCTGTCCCCCTAGACCAGGTAATAGAGGAGGAGGGGCCTGGCCTTTGCCACCCTGAAGAATAAGCAAAACAAATAAGAGCTTGCGAAAAAGTCCCAACAGAACAATTACACTACTGCGCTTTTGTCTACGTTAGGTAATTAAATATGGATTATATTTGGTTAGGTATTAGAATGACTAACTTCATTACAACCTAAAACTGTATACCAAAGTAAATTCATATACACTTAAATGTGCAAACATCTTATATTTTTAACAATATATAAACCCTGAAAATTTAGTGTGGTTCTCCAGAGAACAAGCTTCCTCTGCACACTACTTCCTTGGGTGGTAGATCAGTGATTAACATATTTCATATTATGGCTTTAGCTGACAGATCTGCACAAAAAACATGAATATACTGCATGAGAGTTTATTAATGCAATATCTTATAGCCAGAACAGTTGGTTCCATTTTCTCACACAAATCTGGCTGTTCGCATATAGGTCTGTGGCTCCCACACATTCTATGTGCTACAAGGAACACTGAGATCATGTTTACTAAACCAAGACCGGAGACTTGTGAGTCTCGATGTAGAAGTACAAGTCCCATCGTGTGCTGCCATCTTTGCTGTTGCAAGATGTTGAGCCAAAACCTCTCTGTCCATCCGTCCAACTAGATGATTGGTTGGAATGAAAATCTGGTAAGGTATGAAAGCAAATGACAATCAGCAATTTGCTCCCAAACGCAGGAAAATAGACAAAAACTATTGTTTGAACAAATTGTTTAGATCAAACATTTAACAAACTTGTCTGACGACCATCTTCATCTGTTTTCTGGCATTTAGGAGCAAATTACTGATCATCAGTTACTCCCATACGTTACCAGATTTTCATTCCAACCATTCAAATAGTTGGATGGTTGGACAGAATATCTTTACGTGTACACATCTTAAACTTGTAGTAGTTACTGGGTTATGGCAACCATGGGACATGCTTTTCTTTCCCTCGTAGCAATTCATCTAGTTCAAGCTAAATTTAAAATGACCACTAAAATGCTAAAAGTCTGAGGTAAAAAAAATTAAATAAAAATTAAATTACCATATAAAATAAAACCCCCTAAAGATCCAGATATATAAGAAAGTGTTGATGGAGGTATACATGTTATTTGACAAACTAAGATTATAGAGGAAGCATCTATTTGATATGAGACTTCTGGTCCTTGAACTTAAAGCGAGTATTTCAGAGACTGAAATAGCCGCTAGCAGCATGCATTCAATGCATGTCAACCTTCTTAATATTTGTCATGCTATAGAAATGATATCAACATTCCAAAGTTCCTTTTCACATCTGATGAAATTATATCTTGCTTTCAGTAGCCCTTTAAAGCCTAATTAAATGGTATGTTTATATGGCGATTGTTGATCTTGCAATACAATCCGTTTTTCAAGAGCAGTCAAGAACAAGGCTCTATTGTAAATGAAACGTTCAAACTGTTTTCACTAGTCAGAGATGGTATAATATCAGCATGTGTATATATTTTTCTAATCTGTACACAAGTTTATAAAGATGTTCCTCTCCGATAGCTGAGCAACAGAATCACTGTCCAATAAGGGGTAGGTGGGCAAATAGGACTGTTCAGCACCCAATCACTGCACATCGCTAGAACCTGTTATTGCAGTCAGAAGACAACTGCACATACACACAGGGCGATAGTGGTCACCTTCCAAAATGCCTGATAGCGATCCTACCAATTGTGTGCAGAGCATCATGTTTATTTGGCACCACATCCATGGCTATATCAAGACATATACCTCTGCTTTTATGCTACACTTATAAAAAAATGGTACATCAAAACTTGTATGTACTTGATTACACAGGGTACATGAGAGATTATTCATGGCAAAATCTCTGCAAGCCACATAAACAGAACACTATGGAAAAATGTGTTAGAAGTAGAGGGATGAGGAGACAAGTCGGTTTATTTGGGGAAGAAGGGAAAATAAATTGCAGTAAAAATTCCATCATAATTGCCTCCACATCATTTTAGGACAACTACAACTATATGCAAAAGACTCAATTGGAAGAGGAGTCTGGCCAGAGGCCTTCGGGATTTAAATATCCCCGCTCTGCAACAAAAAAGTTTTCTTTAAATGTGGAACTTAAAATGTAAATTTTTGTTTTACTGAAGCAACTGATTAGGTCTGTCTTATCGTGAGATTTCCATCAATAGTATAAACATACCTTGAATGGATGTGTGCTAAATACAGGTTTCTAAATTCAAATAAAAATATATATTCCTCCCAACAATGCATCCTGTTTTTCCTGTCTTCACTTTTGTATGTAATTTCTATATAGTATGTATTCATGTTTTCATAATATCTAATGAATTGTATACTTAGTACATTTATATTTTTATTTATTTATACAGAAAGTTTAGGTTACTTGTAAAAATCAAACGTACATTAGAAAAACCCAAACAATTGTGCCATTTGTCGTATCATAAACACCTTATGTGAGGGAGGGCAGAGCGCGATAAGGTTAGGGCCATGAAAGATTGCATCCAACCATAACTGGGCTCTCTGTACTGAGTGCTTGATTACCATTAATTATTATTATATTATATATTATATTATTATTGGGAAATAGGTGACCTGGACACAGGTGTTCTATAACTTTACATTTTTTTAAAAACCATTTGAAAACTAATAGGTAACATGAGGCAATGGATAAACCAGTGGTTCTCAAACTCGGTACGCAGGACCCCATACAGGTCACATCTTCCAGGTCACCACCCAGGTGTACAGGTGTAATCATTACTCACTGACACATTTTAAAAGATCCACAGGTGGAGCTATTTATTTCACCTGTGATTCTGTGAGGAGACCTGGAAAACCGAGTTGGAGAACCTGTGGGATAAACCATATTATCAAAAGGTATCTAACCCATGACTAATGTCAGGCAAGGTTGTATATATAAATAGCACAACCATTATTCCCATTATTTATAAAAGATGATTAGAAACTATCTAGCAGTGCCATACTGTAGATAGCGGTTTTGAAACGGCAACAAGGAGATGGTGTGTATAGGTCTCCTACACAACTCACCTTTCCTAGTATCCTGAATCCAATGACTGTATTAACAGTGTTCCATATTGGATGCTGTTTGCACAATGCAGAAGCGTCAGTGTGATTATGTATTTTCAAAGAAAATCCCAGCGACACCACTATCAAGTTACTTCTGGTAGCTAGTCCTGCGATCACACATGAGATGGCTGAGTCAGCTATACCTTGCAAGTCATTACTAGAAGTTTCATGCTGACAAAATTCTAGTTGCTATAGCAGTTACTAATATATAAATTTTGAGCTGGGCCTATTAGTAAGAAAAGCAAGACAGACCTAGGAGGCTCTGGTGACTCCTAAAAGTCATCAATAAACCTGTGTCTGCCTCTTACTCCCTAATGCTGGGTACACACTGGAGCAAATTAGTTTAAATTTGGCCAAATCTGAATGAAAAATCAGGCATATCATGCAGTGTGTATGCCCTATTTGTGCACTCCCATGGTCGTTAGCGATATCTTCCAGTCGGACGTGCTGCACCCCGTTCAAGGTAATGAAGGACGGAACAAGGGGATCGGTCAGTCCATCATTACATCGATTTGATGTGTACTGCGTATTCTATAGGTCAGCCCGTTGGCCGGGATATCATCCGGGAGCACATCGCTGCAGTGTGTACCCAGCATAAGACCTTGAATAAAAAGACACATTTGGTATCTCAACATGACTAGTAATTCTATTGCCTGCTCTGGTATGTTTGAGTGACTATAAAGAAAAGGGTAATTAATACTTTGATTTTTGGTAATGTTTGTCTTTTTATCTATTTAATAGAAGTAATTTGATAAACATGACTTCAATATTTTATCAAATGAAATCCCCTATATGTAGTTAAAATAGAATACCAAGTTTGTTTGGGTATAATGAGAAATTAAAAGGCCATTCTTGGCAAAACCGATGCACTGCAAAGCCATGAAAATGGGCCTGGTTTTAGAAGTATAAAAATCCTCCCTTAACAAATCAGTTAATATTTTTTATCGAAGCATCTTGCATTGCAACAATACAGAGAAGGCATCACATTGTGAAGGAGAAATAAAAAAAAAATGATCCCCCCCAAACAATAAAAGCACTTTGCATAATATCCATACTAAGAGAACACAAATCTTTGTGATAAAACATAAAAAAAGGTGTTGGTCTAACATAGTAGAACGGAAGATCTGTAATAAGCTAAAGAGCCACCAACAACATACTGTACAAAAAAGGATAAACAAAATAAAGATAGAGGGTTCATTTAAATTTTCTGCAGGGGAAAGCCCCACAACGGGGAAGGGCATTTCACCAAAGTACCCCCTACTCCACTATCCCTGTTTTAAGCAAAACCAACTAAGGCAAATTGGAGGATCAATGGCAACCATCCTAAGCTCATACCAAGAGGTGTGTCGCAGGCTCTTATGAATGCGATATCTGGTAACATTAGGAAGTGTGGCGATACAGCTCTCCCAAATCGTGAAAAAAAAACGTGTTTTTCTTTGTCCCATAATGTCTTAATTCAGTCCATTCTAAAGATGCGTGCTAACTTCTCACTAACGTGCAGGAGGAGAGAGTCCAAGTCTGTAGAATTGGTTTTCTACTAGTTGCCTCTAGTAAATCACTTTTAGAGAGGGCTCCCAACACTGTCCACTCAGGGCCGAGAATGGGACGTACTTCACCTGCTGATTTTCAGCATAACACCGTACCAATAACCAGAAACGTCCCATAGGCAATGGAACAGGTCTACCTAACCGTGGTCACATTTGGGACAATAATGAGAGTCGGAAAGACCCATTAGATAGCGTCTTCTTGGTGACAGGTAAAAAAAAAAATTAAAAAAGGAATAATTCGGTCAGCATGCTGAACGGTAGTTTACAGTAGGAATGAAGGGTGCACACCATTTGAGGGTCAGTAAGGGAAGGGAAATGAGGCAACCACTGAGTCATGCCAGTCTTAATGGAGGAGTGATCTACTACCTCTCAAAATATTAAAATGAATAGAAAGGGCTGGAGGAGGTTGTCTCAAAATTGGATCGAGCTTGTTTTTCCAGTCAAGTTCTGATAAGGCTTTATGGGCGTGACTAACATAGTATGGGCCTATAGAGAGGCCACAGGAATAGGCTGTATAACCTCAAATTAATCAGAGGCCTCAGCAAACATAAGTGGGCGTGTATTTTGTAAACTAAATGAGAAAGAATGTATGTGCCCCTCCCACTTACATATCGTAAAAGGTTAAGAACACATGCCGTCCTGAAAGTCAGGATTATTATTATTGAAGTAGTAAATGTGGAGAGATTTGTGTGAGTTCAAATAGGCCTTATGGTGGAGAATATGACAAAATTTACGGGTGCTTCATAACAAAGGCTTATCCTGAAGGTCTAAGAGAACCTCCTGGTCCTGTTGCTGGAGGAATCTTGTAAGGTTCAAGGGGTGTACAAAACTAGCCCAGTGCAAGTATATATTTCAGTGTTGTTTAGCCAATCTCGCAGGTAACAGAAGATGGTTGCATGATTGTAATCTTCATAATGGGGAAATTAATTTCACCGATAATCTTGGGCTGGTATAATCTCTGAAGGCTAATTCGGGTGCATCCCCCTTTCCAAATAAAGTTACGGTACAAAGAGTTTATATATTTAATATCCTTTTGAATGAGGCATATAGGAAGGGATTGGGGCAAATATAATCTGGGGAATTAAATTATTTAATTATACTGGCCCTGCCAACAAATAAGACTAATAAATTATTCCAACTTTTAAATGCTCTCTCTAGGTCTTTAATCGCACTAGTAATATTTCAATCATAAAGTTGAGCAGGGTTTTTAGGGAGACGTATCCCCAAATAATGAAGGCCCATTTGTACTCATTGTAAAAGAATGGAACCTCTCCAACATGGGCGAGTAAGTAACATGTTGAGGAGCATAGCAGATGATTTACTGTTTATGGTAAAACCCAAGATAGAACAAAACTCTCAGATTTTCTCCAAAATGGTCGCTAGAGAGGTTTCAGGGTTGCCTATATAAAAAAGGACATCATCAGCAAAAGCCAACAGTTAATCTCTCTCCTAGCCAATGTAATACCCTGAAAGAGGGGCCAATTCTGTAGAAGGGACTTTCTTTCTTTATCCCTGAAAACTACAGTAGTCCAACCATGCTCATTGTCCAGTGCACCACAACATTCCAACCGCACTCTGAGGACAATGGCAATAATTTAAATCCGCCATTGCGGTCTATATTTTGAATAGTTAATGCCTAGCGTTCCCGCTAGGCTGTTTTAGTGGGGCGCAGCGGATGGCAAAAAGCACCCTGCCCTCCAGAAGGAGGACAAAAAGCACCCTGCCCTCACAGCCTGCGGGTGCTGTCATCACCCGGAGAAATGTGCAGTGACCCGGTCACCACCGGAGAATAGACGCCGGGTGCTTGCGCCCAGCATCTATTCTCCCTGTCTGCAGCGCTTGGGGGCTGCTCGGTGTGTCCGTAAGTGCCGGGCACGCCCCCAAAAGTGATGAAAAGGGGATGCGTCTTAGACACACACCCTTTTCAATAGCCATGCCCCCTTTTCAGCGCGCGCACAAAGGTGCCCTCTCTGGCTCCAGCACTCTGCCTGCCGCTGGAGCTAGAGTGAACACTAAATGCCAAAAACAAGCTTTCTTTTAAAATTCTTTTGGATGGAGTTCACAGAGTTACAATAAAATACAAAGTGCAAAAACTCCAATCCAGTGTGTCCTTCTGAAACCTCCAATGCACCAGCATTATCCTCCTCTCTACTAATAAAGGAGACTTGTTAAAAGCACACAACGGCACTAACATCTTCTCTAACCCATTAACTTTCCGGTCACATGAATTGGAAATGTACAGGACGTTGAGGGCACCGACACCTGATAGAAAAGCAAAGACTAGTAGCAGAGAACAGTGTTGGACTGTTGTGCGTTTGCAGGAGGGTCCGCTGTAAATACTGACAGTAAATCGATCGCTCTATTTTGTCTTAACTTTTACGCAGACTTGTTCTTTAACTGAATATCAACTGATGGGATTTCGGGAAGAATAGTGTAATATCCCTCCAATACATGCCCCATGGGGAAAAAAAGCTGCTCTGGTGGTTCTACACACATCCTTAAGTGCTAATTATCATAGGCGCTCTACTTGTGCGTTTCCTCCAGACTATTGAACATTCCAAAATGGTTAAGTAAATCCATAGAAACGTCTTTAATTGCCAAGTGTAGTAAATAGTGAAAACAAATCTGGCACCAAGCAACTAATGTCATCTACCTAATAAAGCTGTGGGCTGAACCAATATGAATGAGAAAATATGCATATTTGGTCATGAAAGGTATATAGGTTACTGTGTGTGTTAGGGCAGTAAACACATTTACAACTTGGAGTGACAGTGGTTTGTTTTCTGAGTCTCCGCTTATCCTAACAAGAAAGCAGGGGTTCTCAACCTTGATCCTCAAGTACCACCAGGTCATGTTTTGGGGATTTCTTTAATCATGCACAGGGGAGTTAATGTATTTTGCCAAGTCAATAATTATCCCTCCTGTTTCAACAGACAGAAAATCCACAAAACATGACCTGTTAGTGGTAATTGAGGATAGTGGTTGAGAACACTGCAATAAAGGATTCACTGTAAACTAGATCTAAAAGAGAAGCTGTTATATCCAGCCTACATGGATCTAATAGTACTAACCAACAGGAGAGACCTCAAACATTTGAGCTTCCCTCTGCTGGCAGAAGTCTTTGGGACATCACTTAATTTCTTCTTAGGCAAGGAAAAAAGCACATATGTCCTGTGCTGCAATAGGGGTTCCAGGTACTGAATATCAAGGACCCTGGCACTCGTTCAAATGCTAATGCATTGTGACTAGTGGGATTAGTGATCGCAGAAGTGCCAACAACATTTGCATCCTGCCATTTCAAGATGGAAGAGCAGAGCAACCAATCAGTTTTGAAGTAGCATTTATCAAGTACAATAAAATAATAGTTAGGAGCTGATTGGTTGCTATGGGCAACTTCTCCACTTCTCCCTGCTTTTCACTGCTTGATAAACCCCAGAGACCTCCATGCTGCATCTGCGATCCCAGCTCTATGACAGAGGTCGCAGCCTGGTATTACCATCGCAACCATCGATCGCGATGGTTTCCCCTTTGGCTAGTAGCTGAAGCTTACCGCAGCCTGACCGTGTCCTGACAGCTGCAAGGCCAGGAAATCTACGTCCACCGATGCAGACGTCATACCCGGCAAAACGGGGACTTCACTCCCCGTTTCCAGGAACAATGGCCAGCCAAGCTCCCACCCCCCAAAAGCTGCAGCATGTCAATCATACTGAGACTTAGGAGGGTCTGCAGGCGAGAATACAGGACCCGTTCTGCACCACTGACCATAGGAGATGTACGCTAACCATCAGGTTAGCGTACATCTCTGAATAAGGCCCAGTTTGTAGAAATCAGAGTGTGCACAAGTGTTCCATTCCAATGTTGTGCACCAGTGTGTGAGTATACCATAATTCTAAATTTACAATAAGAACAATCTTAAAACACACTCATCATTGTAAGCAAACCTTTTCCGATAGCACAGGGTAATGCTAGCTGTGTTTAAGTAATTATTTACCACCCTTGTATGGAAATGAAACCAAGGAGGAGTTCAATGTAGTATAGGGAGGCGATAAAAAATACAATTCCCAAATTTTTTTTAAGGCTATTGTATTACCAACTAGACAAATACTTAGATTATGGTTTATACACATTAATGTGATCTTATGTGTGTATAACAAGTTCACCTTAAATGAAAGTCTTTTTAGCTTCAATGATGCAAAAACTTAAAAATTTATTATCATTGAAAAAAAAAAATTTCAAAATACTCAATATAAAAATATACCGTATAAATCTTTGACTCGACATTGACCATTTACATTGCGGGATTTTACACATTTTTCCGCTGGTAGCATTCATTGAATAAAGCAATAATTGGAAACAGTTTGAAGTTTCACTGTGAATTGTCTCCATTATTTCTCTCACAGACTGTAATATGCTTATTTAATATTTAATTAGATGTATTCTTGCATTGCTCTTGAAAAGGACATGAGACTCACATTACATTTATAAACTATCTCAATTATTATAGAAAAATATTTTGTCATTTATACATATACTCCATTATGAAAGGATATGTAGGATGCGTCCTGCTTTATCCTCAGTCACCGTTTAAGGGATAGGGGATGGGGGCAAAACAAAAACAAAAAGACACATAAAACCTTTAGGACATTGTGGATTTTTTTTTGTAAGTCTATTTTTAAGTAGACTTTTAAACATAATTTGGTTCTAAGGGGTCTTGTATTGCAATAGATGTGGCAATGGGAGGATTAAGATTTTCTTTGTAGAGCTTTCCGATCAAATTTGTATTTCAAACTAGAACTGGTGTCTCTTATCATAGTATTTCCTGTCAGCATTAAAGGCAGTTACCTGGTTAAAAGGCCTAGGACCATCTCCCAGTAAAGGGGTTTTCTGTTGTGCTGGGTGGGATGCCCTTGAAGGATTCTGTTGACTGTGAGGACCTTGCGAATTTCCTAGTGGCCCTTGGGCTACTGACTGTCCACGGGTATCTTGAGCAAGTCCCAAATTTGACCCTCTGCTTTGGGGACCCCTCATTTCATGAGGGCCGCCCATATCTTGAGGTCCTCTAACATCCTGAGGACCCCTCATATCTTGAGGGCTTCGTAGATCCTGGGATACATGCATGTCAGATGGTCCTCTTGTGTCCGAAGTACCTCTCATATGCTGAGGGCCGCGTAAGTCATGTGTTCCTCTATCAGATCTTCTCATATCTTGTGGACCACGCATGTCAGGTGCCCCTCTCATATCATGTGGGCCACGCATATCAGGACCGCTTCTCATATCATGTGGGCCACGCATGTCAGGACCGCCCCGCATATCCTGGAGGCCTCGTCTATCTTGACCACCCCTCATGTCCTGGGGGCCGCGCATGTCTGGACCTCCCCTCATGTCCTGGGGGCCACGCATGTCTGGACCACCTCTCATGTCCTTTGGGCCACGCATGTCTGGACCGCTCCTCATGTCCTGGGGGCCACGCATGTCTGGACCGCCCCTCATGTCTTGGGGGCCACGCATGTCTGGACCGCCCCTCATGTCCTGAGGGCCACGCATGTCTGGACCGCCCCTCATGTCCTGCGGGCTACGCATGTCTGATGTTGCTCGCATATCCTGTGGCCCACGCATGTCAGAGGGACCCCGCATCTCAGGAAAGCCATGCATGTCAGGGGGACCCCGCATATCTGAAGGACCGCGCATGTCAGAGTGACCCCGCATATCTGGAGGTCCACGCATGTCAAGGGGACCACGCATATCTTGAGGACCGCGCATGTCCAGGGGACCCCGCATATCTGTAGGGCCGCGCATGTCCAGGGGACCCCGCATATCTGGGGGACCCCGCATATCTGTAGGGCCACGCATGTCCGGGGGACCCCGCATATCTGTAGGGCCGCGCATGTCCGGGGGACCCCGCATATCCGGAGGGCCGCGCATGTCTGGGGGACCCCGCATATCCGGAGGGCCACGTATATCAGGGGGACCTCGCATATCCTGTGGCCCACGCACGTCTGCAGGACCCCTCATATCCTGAGGAGCGTGAATGTCTGGGGGGCCTCGCATATCTAGAGGGCCACGCATGTCATGCCCGCGCATGTCAGGGGGGCCACGCATGTCATGAGGCCCGCGTAAATCAAGAGTTCCCCTCATGTCCTGAGCACCACGCATCTCTGGTGGAGCTCTAATATCCTGAGGGACATGTAGGTCTGACGGACCCCTCATGTCCTGAGGACCTCGAATGTCCGGATGGCCCCTTATATCTTGAGGTCCATGAATTTCAGGATGTCCTCTCATATCCTGATGTCCATGTATATCTGGGGGGACTCTCATATCCACCTGTCCTCTTACATCCGATACATGTCCAAGCATTGCTTCTGAAGGGTCTCTTAAATCTTGTGCTGGATGTCCCATCAGCATTCCTTGATTAGGTCCCTGATTATCTCGCAGTCCATGAGATGTCTGGACACCTCTAGGAGCAACTCCCATTAGTGGCCCCTGAGCACCAGGTGCTCCCTGCATGCCATGGTGAGGGGCCTGCACTCCTCTAGGACCTTGAGGCATTTGAGGACCCAAGTGACCCTGTTGCCCAGGATTAGCTGGAGGACCTTGTGGGCCCATTGGTCCATGTGGAACTGGAAGCCTAGGCATTCCAGAATGCATATCCTGAGGTCTTATATTCGGTGGACCAGGACCCATAAAACCTTGAGGGCCTGCAGGTACTTGAGGCCCTTGTGGTCTAAACTGTCCTTGAGAGCCATGTGGCATGTTCATTGCCATCTGTTGCTGTGGAGGATGGGGTTGCTGGAAGTTTAGAGGTGGCTGAGATTGTGGTGGTGGAAAGGCTGAAGGTACTTGTGGAGGAGCTCCCAAAGGTGAAGCAAGGCCAGGGGATTGTCCTGACCCCTCTGCCTGCTTTTGTGCAATTCTTTCAATCTTTAATTGCTATAAGACAAAGAGAAATAAAGGTGGTTTGAGAATGTATTGTTGCATGTAAGTCACAAATTAGAAGTAAAATCAAAGTGGAAATCAATGTAGACACTTCTAGTTGAAATTAAAGAAACCAAGTTGGGACAAGCAGGGACAAGTTGGGACAGTATTTATGAGCAGCTAATAGTAGGAAGGACTGAGGCCCTGATTCAGAGCCGGTCGACAGAGCACTCGTGCTGAATCAGGGCCGGTCTTTTTTTTTTAGAACGACCTCCTGGCCGCTCGCATAGCTGTGGGCTTGCGACGAGACCCTTGTGGTAGGGTCTCGTTGCCGCAAGCCCCAGAGAGATTTCGGCTCTAACAGAGCCGTAATCTCTCCGCTGACATCACTTGTATTGTCAGTGGGGCCGGCCCCAAGCGGTAGGCGTTCACATGGGAACGCCTCCATTTGGGCAGCCACCCCCCCCGGCCCTCCCACCAAAGGGGGCATGCTGTCACTCAACATCAACAGCACGCCCCCTTTGGTGCAAGACCCGGAGCGACGGTTTGCCCGTCGCTATCTGGGTCTCGCGCATGCGCACGACGGAGGCGGCTCAGTCGTGCGCATGCGCTCTGGGCTACCATCGACCCGGTTGCGAGTGTTCAGCGCTGGCGACCGGGTCTGAATCAGGCCCTGAATGAACTACGATACACACAATCTATATTGTGAAAAGGGTAGCAGCCAGAAAAAAAGATTTAAATGGACAAAAATATTTTACGGTCAGAAGACTCACAAAGACATATTGAAACTAAAGCTTCTATAGGTCAGTGGATTTACGTTTGGATCTGTCCATCTTCCCCTTATCACAGACTTGTCCACAGGTGTTTGGTTAGGGGCTGGACTATGTCCTGGGACAACCAGGGGACAGCAGGATAAACTGCTTGCAGTTACACAAATGTATATGCTGAAGGAGGTTATATTGAGAAAAACACTTTGTGGTTATCACTGAATTAACCACACACCTCTAGCAGCTGAGGGTTGGTATATTGTAGTGTTGCCATTTCCTGCTCAATCTCAGCCTGGTTCTTCTTCTTCTCGTCAGGTTTCACCTCTTCCTTCCGTTCAGGAACAGGTTCAGAAGGTGGCATAAGGGGCACCTTATTCTGCAGCCATGCCTAAAAATTATAAGGATACATTGGTCACTGCAAGATTTAAGAATTTGTTTGTAAGACATCATTAACAAACATTTGTTCCCAGTTGTAAAGGGCAAAGGAATATGCTGGCAGTATATAAGTAAAGGTTAATAAATAAATAATAAAACGTAACATTCTATTACAGGTTAAATGTAATAAGGTATTTTGTTCTTGAAAGAAATACGATGTGCTTAAGACCATTGGCAAAGACTTTTGTTACTAACACTGGGCTGTTCTCTGCCATAACCGAAAGACAAAAATGCTCCAGAGTATCACCTGCAGTACTATATGGATTTTATTCTTCAAAGCTACAGATGTGGCTGCAAACATCTATCCTCCATGGGCACAAGTCGTGCCACACATAACACGGGAGCTCTGTATGCCTCGGTAGCGTTGAGCGTCTTTTTGTGCGACTGTTTACCTTCAAATGCATCTTATTCACACAGTGATGTGAATAGCTAGCACAAGCACTGGTTCTCTACCACTAACATCCATGTGCTGCACCTATAATGGCTAAGTGCAACTGAAGTTGTGATTGCATTTACAGGGTTGTTTTGATTGGAATCCTATTTGCATGTACATAAAAACATGGTGGGAGGCTGTTTTTAACATTTATGAAGTAAATATATTTGGAACTAACCTGCTGAAATTGAGCTGGGATGGGTTTTGCATATGGAACTTTCTTCTGTGGCACTTTTTTCTGGTCTTTCTGCATCACTTCATCCATCCCCCAGTCCAAACCTGGGATTGTCATCTCCACTGCAGCTGCCTCTTCTTTCCCTAACCATACAGACAGGAAAGTTACAACGAGGTACTAAAAACATTAGAAAAAAAAAAAAATAAGGACATTATGGGACTTTTTTCAATTATGTATCTGACTCTGGAATTCCCTCTCTCACAAAACCACTTATTTCTAGCCCCCAAACGTTCCCGGAAAACTCACCTGTTCCAGAATCAGCCACATAATCTCCACAAACTATTCTACCCATGTACCTTCCTTCTATACAGTCCACACAAAACTTATATATGTTCTCTTTCTACACTCACGCAACCTACTGACCCCAGGCCAACATTGCTGTGTGATCACACAACCCACCAACAATTGCAATCTGATTGGTCAAATTTGCAATATGTATCACGTATCCTTGTGTATTAAATGCCTAATTTCCTATAGACTGTAAGCTAGTGAGCAGGGCCCTCTTACCTCTTTGTTATTACCCAGTCCCGTTTTATTATGGTTGTGTTCCCAATTGTAAAGTGCAATGGAATATAAAGGCGCTATACAAATACATTTTAATAAATATATAACTAAAACATTATCTTACCCAATTGTTCTTGTTCCATTGCCATTTTCAGTTGCTCTGGGATACCCATGCCAGGAATAACAGCTAGATTGTTTGGCTCAATGTCATCTGTAGAGGAACAAGTCCATTCATAGATTATAAATAGTATGAAAGAACAAAGTTGTAAAGAAAGAAAATGTAATTTCAAGATGACACACACAGCCCTATAAATAACCACCTGTAGTATAAATGAACAGTAACCGAACGTTAATTTAATCTAAAAATTCTGTAATATACAAGGTTACAGCTTTCTTACATATATGAATAAAAGTAGAGATATAAGAGACTGAACCATAATCTGTGTGATATGAGAGTTACCATATTCAACACCATCCTCTGACATGCCAGGAAGGAGGTTCAGGTTATATCGGTCTCGCATTTTGTCACCGGGACGATTTCTGGTCCAGAATTTACTGAATGGGAATTGCAGATACTAAATGTCAAAACACACACTTACCAAGATTTGTAGCTGCCATTCAAAAATAACCCCCAGAAAACTAAATTTATAATACCTGGTGTGATCATTGGATCCAGAGCATAGAATATGCCCAAGTGGGTGCCAGGCAAGGCTCCAGATCATTCCTTCATGTGCTATGTCCATACCACCAACCTCTTTTTCCACCCTGGGAAAAAATGGACATTCTAGTACTGTACATTGATTAAATCTACTAGCTACTACTTAACAACAACATAAATACATACCCAACATTCCAGAACAAGAGAGAACCATCAGAGCCTCCACTGGCAAAGAGCCCTTCATGAACTGGATGCCAAGCAACAGCTAAAATAAAATAGCCAAACTATGGTCACTTTTCTATAAAATAACCAAAATAAAATAATGCTTCCCTAGCCAAGTTCCTGCACACACACTGAAACTAAACAGATATTCTGACCTGTGGCCTCTTTTTTGTGGCCTCTGAACACTTGCAACTCTTCCCGAAGGTTGCGAATGTCAAAAAGCTTGCAGAGATGATCACGGGAAGCAGTAAGCAGCCAGTTCCCATTCAAGTTCCACTTTACCTCCATCACAGTATTTTTATGAGCATGTCTAATATGGGTTGTAGAGGAAAAAAAAAAACATCCACTTAAGTACATAACTGAAACAATTGGATACACATAGCATAAAATATCTGAATGAGAGGTTCATATGGTGTATATAATGGGTTTATATATTGGGACAGTGGTTTATACATTTGGTGAATGACCACTTGCCAAGTAGATGTCCTAAAAGTATGCCTATTTTAAGGGCTCAATTCAATGAGGTGCAAGTCCCCTCGCAGAGCGAGTAAGTGCAGTTATATGCACTTACATACCGCCGAACTCGCACATTTCTGTTTGCATCCCCATAGGACTGCGTACAAAAATCTGCAAAACTGGGGCAAGATTGGCCCGCAAGATCAGCTACTGTTGCCAGAGTTTCCACGCTGACGCAACAGCAATTCGCATCCCCTCACACCTAATTGAATTGACCCCATTGGATGGCAAGAAAGTATCTTACCATTATTTATGTCAAAGTTTCTGTATATTTGTATAAGATCTACAGAATAAAGGTGCATACACGTAACTATTTTGTAACCAACGATTTTCTGTCTGATTATCTTTCAGATTTTCCCTTGAAAAAGTGAACGATTTTTTGAAGTGTAATGAACGATTTTTACAACGATGAACGAAAAAATGTTCCTTCCCTTAACGAAAATCGTTATGTTGGACAGTCTGAAAAGGACGATGAATTACAAACTGCAAACGGGAGCGCACTTGAACGATTTTCGTTCATCGCTATAACTCAAAAACGGAACGATCTTTTGAACGATAACGATGTCATTAACGACAAATAGTTAAAAAAATCGTTACATGTGTATGCACTTTAAGTCTAACAATTTCACTCAATACTGGCTGGATATATTGAATTCTTAAATAATCCATGCTTAAATGGATTTACAAATAGACAGCAAACTCCTCTAACCTCCTTTTTAGCCTGAGAATTGATTAGTTCAACTTGTAAGAGCATAACAGGGCAGGGTTAATGGAGATAAAAATACCTTTTTAAACAAATGGTAATAAGTAGTCTTTATTATTGCTACAATTCATTCTAACTAGAATGATATAATATAGATAATGCACCATTGTTCAAGAGCCCTGTCCTCCAATTAGCTTATTATTGACTTACAGTGTTGCAAGACTCTGCCCATTCTTGGGATCCCAAAATTTGATTGGCTGTTGGCTGTCTTTACTTCCAGAGACGAGAAGACCTTTGGTTGGGTGCCAATCAACACACTTCACGTCAGCGCCATGTCCTGAAGGTGAAACAGTTTTTATTTTTAACAGCTGTGGACTGACAAGTTTCCAGGAACTTAGTAACAGTGTGCAGTCAAACTAAAACGGTTATTTAAAGAAAATACAAATAAATAAATATTACACAATGTATTATAAAACAGATGGACTAGTGTCATATTGCAATACTGTATCCAATCGAATTCCACATTTTCATTATTTTAAACCACAAGTTCTCAAACTCGGTCCTCAGGACCCCAAACAGTGCATGTTTTGCAGGTCTCTTCACATAATTACTAGTGAAACTGTTAGCTGCACCTGTGGATCTTTTAAAAAATGTCAGTGACTAATGAATACACCTGTGCACCTGCTGGGTGATCTGCAAAAAGTGAACTGTGTGGTGTCCTGAGGACCGAGTTTGAGAACCACTGTTTTAGACTATTATCCTTAGGTTCTATATAACAGTGGTTCTCAAACTCGGTCCTCAGGACCCCACAGTTCACATTTTCTATGTCACCCAGCAGGAGCACAGATGTATTCATTACTCACTGACATTTTAGAAGATCCACAGATCAGACAGAGCTAATTATTTCACTTGTGATCCTGTGAGGAGACCTGGAAAACATGCACTGTTTGGGGTCCTGAGGACTGAGTTTGAGAACCTGTGTTCTATATTAATATAACTTACAATTAATTTAGGAATGGATATTTTACAGCATTAATCTTTGTGATAGTAGAGGTAATGCAAGTATTCATGATCTACAGTATTTCAAACGCTTTTCTTTTCACAATATTAAAAACTAAAAGTAATTGTGTATATATATTTTATGCCTGTTTGCTCTAGTACACTGTTTTCGTGTATTAGGCTTATTCATGAAAGCACATTATCTCAACAATGAACAGGCACATCCCATTTTCCTGTCTGCTACTAGAATAGCCAATTGCTGAGAGGGGACTGCCGCAGAGATTTCCCTAGACCAGTAGTGGGCAATAAGCGTCCCTCACCATACAGCCCAGCATGCCCTGCCGCAGTTTTAGCATGTCCTCATAGCAAAACTGTGGCAGGGCATACTGGGAGGTGAAGTCTTATGGTGCATACACACGGTCAGATTTGTCAGATGAACGATGGACGATTGAACGATTTTACCAACAATTTGAACGATTTCAGACAGTATTAAAATGAATGAAATCGTCAAAATCTGACTACAAACACAGACAATGTCAGATATCGTTATCTGACATGCGGGAACGCGCATCGTTCATCGTTGCAGGCCCACATGTCAGATTTTCTTTCAGATATGAACAATTTTTAAATAGTTATCGTTCATATCTGATAACAAATCTGACCGTGTGTATGCACCATTACAAATGCTGAAGGGCTGCTTTTTGGCCACCCCTGCCCTAAACTGTTGTTCTGCAGGTCATGATTTGCAATCAGAATTAAATTTATCCCCCATCTGTCCATGTCCCTCATGTTTTCTTTCTCCACCCTTAATATTCATAACATTTATTTCAATAAGAATGATTGAAGACATTTCTGGGTAAATAGGAAATGTATTTCTATTTTTCAGCAGAGTGATGATGGACAAGTATGAGATCAGGGTGTGAGTTGAAACCACTGCAGAACTAATTTTCCAGAATATACATCAGAATGCACTTAAATATCTTTTGATTTCAGTGTCACTAACAAGATACTACCAGATACGGCTGTTTTAATTAAAGCCAGTTGTACTTCGCTGAGATAAGGGGATTTTTGAACTTCCAGTTTAATCTTTTTCCAATTCGATGGAAGACACTGGAGACTTTGAATATAGTAGATATCATGAGGAGCCTGGACACTTAAATATTTAACTTTCAATTCAGGCTCCTCCCCCTCTATACACTGGCCAATTGTCACAGAGCTCTGTTTTTAACTAAGAAAGCCAATAGGACAGGTGCAGAAGAGGCAGGGGAAAGCAAAACGTACTGTAAAACCACACAACCAAAACTGTACAAAAACAGTAGAACTTAAATAGAGAACACCACTATAATGGAGTAAGTAGGAGGGCGCACACAGGCATCCGTGGAATTAGAGAAAAGGATTTAACGTATAAGTATATAAATCCAGTTTACTCTTATGGCAGAGGTTCCCAAACGCGGCCCTGGAGGCTCCCATGGATCTCTCTAAAAACCTGCACTGTTGGGGAGCTTTGAGGACCGCATTTGGGAAACTCCGTTTTATGAGAAAACTGTAGACTCTAGGGCTATCCCAAAGTTGTCCTTAAGCTAGTGCCCTGTGTAACATCCTGGACGCAAGGGTGTCAAAACAATAGAATTTAGCTAAAGTGTGCACTGCAGACCATGTTGCCACTTCGCAAAGCAGTTCAGCAGAATCACTATGATTCACCGCCCATGAAGCCCCAACGGATCTAGGCGAACAGACTGCCACATTTTCAGCTATAGGCTTGCTCCTAGCAATATAATCTTTTGTCTGTAATCCAATGAAAAATTGACTGATTGGCTGGTCAGTGCTGTATGTGAAAATCGAATAGAAAAAAAAGATGTAATCTGTACAATGCACTTCCCTGACCGCAACGAAAGACTGAGGAGAGTCCTTTTCATCCAGGTGGACATCATGTGGCAAAGCTGGAACCACAATTTCCTGATTAATATGTAAACAGGAAACTACTTTCGGCTGGAAAGAAGACAGTTTTTCATGAGGATCATGCTGTCTTGAGGACTAAGAAAGGAAAGCATCAGGAAACAGCTCAGAGCAGAAATATACTCTTTGCCCAGAAAGGGGAGAAGAAAAACGTTGCCTATGCGCTACAGATCCAGCAACTGCAAAGGTTTAAAATCGCAGTTGTTAAATTAAGGATTAAATTCAAATCCCAAAATGACTGTGTGAACTAAGGAGCCTCCATATGCAGCGCCTCACAGGAATGTTTCCACCGGCGGTAAGACTACTAATTTTCTTGGGGAACATAAAAAACAAATAGAGAATAGTTCCATCTTACCATCATAGCACCTATACAAAAAAAAAAAGCCTTTGGGTCTCTGATTCTGGAGTTGTACTTTCTCCACCTTGAGGTTCAGCCTGTATGGCATCCTATCAACATCCCGCAGGCCCCGCCTACTATCTGAAGATCTCCAGATAAAGGAACCAGAACCCTGGATGAAGATGTGTGTCCATGGTGGTTCAAATATGCCAGGCCGTAGGATTGTCAAACAGGAAGAAAGTATTGGACATGGGCCAGATCATAGAATACTGCTCTGAGTTCCAGTACATTTATTGAGGGTGGCTGCCCAATATCTCTGAAACATCCATTGGAGGGTCAGAACTCCTCAATCTTTGAGACTGGAATCCGTTGTAAGCAGATTGCAATCTCAGATGGTTGACAGCCTCTGATAAGGCTGTTGTAATTCAACCACCAAAGGAGAGTCTGCTGTACCCCGGATTACAGCATATGCACTGGTACCTCTACTGCCAGTGAGATTTGTTCCACTTCAAAAGAAGCTCTATATGAAACATCCTTGAGTGGAATTGGGCAAATTATGGGCCGTTTAAAATTAGAAGCGAAAAGCCGTTTTCCACGAAAAAGTATCGCCGATCGCGGCTTTTCGTGTGGCCAGAATTTATCTCCAAATTCAATTCCAACCAGTTTTCGCCTACGCTGAAAGTGAATGCAAAGATTCGCCTAAGAATAGCAGGAGAAAAGTAATGCAACACTTTTATTTTGAGGCGCAAATGTGGGGTAACCACCCAGAACCCTTGGGACAGCCCCCCAAAGGACAACTGTGTCAAAAAATCGGGGGGGGGGGGGGGGGGGGGGGGGGGAGATTTTAGGGGAGAGAACAGCACACCCCAAAAAAGTACTTTAATTTTAAGGGTGAAAAAGTACAAAGTGGGGTGACAAGCATAAAAACTAGCACTGTAGCCTTCTTAGGGGTCTGCAAGGGTGGGTCAGGTGTTTTTAGGATTGCAGGTGCACGCAACAGGTGCGTTTTCCACGTTTTTTTAAACTTCACTTTAGAGACATAAATATGGGAATCGGTAATACCGCCAGCCGCATGCGGAAGCCCGACAGCATTGGAAATCCCAATAGTCGATAGGTAAGTACTGACTAACCTAACCCTCTAACCCTCCTTAGGGGTGCCTAACCCTAACCTCCCCCCCTAAGTGCCTAACCCTAATCCCCCCTTCCCCGCTGCCTAAACCTAAGTCTCCCGGGGGGTGCCTAACTCTCCCTCCCCCTAGCCTAGCCCTAACCCTCCCGGGTGGTGTCTAACCCTAAGTCCCCCCGGGTGTCCTAAACCTAACCCTACCCCCCCCCCGCGGCTGTCCGCTCGCGGCGCCCGGCATCCCTTCGATCGGGATGCCGGACGCCGGTCTGCCGGCGTCGGGGAAATGTCAGGAGTCTACATCTAGACGCCCCGCATTTCACCTTCGCCATAATATGACAGTCGGGAAGCCAGCTACCGGTATCAAGGCAGCCGGCTTCCCGATTGTATACCAAAAATATGCTAGCACCCATTTTCAAATACCCCAAATTTGACTTGACTACTTATTTTCACCAAAAAATACTGCTTCATGCCAATATTCACTTTAACAAGAATGCAAATAACAAGGATTTTAAACAACTTCAGTACCCCAAACAGTTTTATTAGGGCTATTGGAACACTTCTACATTGATCCCCAATGTTAGTGCATCTTTTTTTTTTTTTTTTTGGGGGGGGGGGGGGGTGTTCAGACTGATTTCCCCTATTCGGACAGTACTTTCCGCCTGTTCTGCATTCACAGCTTGCCGTTTTCACCTGATTAGTAATTGAATAGGGTGAAAAGAGGAGACGTGCTCGATAAGTACTCTCGTCCAAAACGCGCGATGTAGGCGAAAAGTCGGGCAGGCAAAACTTTCTCGCCGATGCGAAAATAAATGAATACTGCCCTATATCTTCAAACAGAAGTGCACCAACATCAATATTCATCTAAACAGGGTCCTACCTGACTCTATGGGGATAGATTTTTTTGGACTGAAAGAAGAAAAAAGTAGAAAAAAAAAAATCTGCTACAGGATAAGATTGAAGTTAATTCACAATCTATCTATGCGATTCCAAAGTTTGTGTTTTCAATCAGACTTGAGTTGACAATACCTGGGAAAGCTATTTTGATTATAGGGTTTCCAGATAATGTTGACCTTCATTCTCGTAGTCCTAAGGAAGTAACCATGAACGCCATTAGTTTTGTAAATACCTTTGGTGTCACGGAGAGGGCAAAGTCTCATAGCTAAAAGTCTTGAGAATGGATAGCAAATCTGAGGAAGCTTTGGTGTCTCTCCCAGATGAAACAAGCAGGGAGATGTTTAAATTCTATCAACATTGTAATTATCCCTGCTACATAGTGTTAGTGACCTGAGTGACTCCAACTGGAAGCCCTCAACATGAAGATGGGTATTGACTGTTTAGAGGTCGAGGGTTTTTTGGTGGGGGGTAGAAGACCCAGCGGGAGAGAAAAAGTAGCCCTTTAAGACAACAATCTGAGGGACACAATCTGCCATCCACGGGGAGACCTATAGTGAAGAAATGCTTTGGCCATGGAACGAAGAGGTCTAAGATGTAGCCCCTGGTAATTATGGTCCTCACCCAAGTGTCCAAGGTTGTCTGAAACCACCAATCACTGTATGCAGATGGTCACCCACTATAGGTTGAGAACTTAACAAGTTTTAGGGCTAAATGTAATAGGTTGTGATCTTTAGATGCTGCAGGGATTTATGCGAGCCTCCCCATATTTTTAAAGTGACAATCATTTTAAAGGCTATACATCACTTTAAAAATATGGGGAGACTCACAATAATCCCCGCACCATCGAAAGATCACAACCTATTACATTTAGCCCATAGGCTTGTCAATAGCTGAGCACCTGGACAACATCCTACCCATATCTGGATACACAAGGCACTGATGAATGCCTACATGAAGTAGCTTGATTCCTTGCTGAGCCCAGGGGGCAAAAGATGATAAAGGTAGAAAATAACTTTTCTGCAGCTGAAGCAATATTATTTTGTAACTCTGGGCCAAACAGAACTTCACTTCAAAAAGAGTAGTATTTTCTAAAACTTTTATGGATTCAGCATCTACTTGCCCGAAGAGTAACCAAATGATACTTCGGACTGCAATAGTTGTGGTTAAAATCCTGACTGACACAAGACCTGTGTCAATGGTCACCATATCAAAATAAACAGCTGCTTCTCTAATATGCTCTACAGGGAGAACAACTCAAAAGTGTGGCTTATTGGATCAGAGGCCCCTGCTAATGATCAGCCTACCCCTCCACAGTTTTCTTCATCCATGCTGAAGTCAGAATAAGATGTAGCGGAGCTCCTGCAGCCATGAAAATTAAACTTCAGGATGGCCTCAAGATTGCTATCTGAAATTGGTAGAGGAATGGTTATAGTTTAAGGTAGATGGGCTATAGTAAAACACAACATGTCCTTTTTGCTGTTGGAAGGGGGGGGGGCAAAAGATGCCAGTTTCATGGAGACAATTTTTTTCCCTTAAATTAGGATGCACCTACATTTCACTTAACAAGAAACCATTTGCTTCCCAATTATTATAAAAGCTATTTAGAGTCTGAAGTCCAGTACCAAGTACCCTTTTCATGCCACCAGCTAGTCAATGGTACTGCAAGGGTCTTTCTCTCCCACTGAAGATTGCTTAGGGTCAGAGATTGGTGGAAATTTAGCTTTAACTGAGGAGACTTCAAATGCAGAATCCCCCCAGTCTGTGAATGCACTGGAAGTTGTCGCTTCTGAGCATGCACTATAAAGGCAGAGTCTAACAGCTGTTGAAGACACCTACACCAGCCCCTGTACCGAGTGAGTCAACCCCTGAAACCAAGGAGGATAGCCTTATACCAGGGACTATACCAGAACTAGTGGATGTTCCAGCAGAAGGAGAAACCAGATTCTGCTTTCTGTCTGACTAGACAGCATGAACATAGCCTGGGTTAAGGTTTATATTAACCCAGCTCACCCATGTCTGTTGAGGCAGCAGAAGGCAAACCAGGGCATTACCCCCATGCCTAACATAAGGCCCCACTTTTGGACAAGCCTCTCTTCCCTATTTAAAAAAAATTAAGGGACAAAGGAACAACAGGCAGGTGGTTTTGGAGCTCTGCAGCGGAATGGTATACTGCAGACAGACAATGCCGGATTGGGAACGCACTTAAAAGGAGTTAATAGGGAAACATCTCAATGAGTCCAACAGAACTAAAGCTGGGTACACACTGGAGCAATGGGCATTCTTTCCGACATCAGAACGAATGCCCTTGAACGTGGATTGCCCGTCCGCACTTGAACGAGTTAATGAACAACGGACAATCACTGTTCTGTCCTTCATTAACTTACTATAGGTCGCTAGCAATGTCGTCAGGTTTGATGTGCAGCAAATCAAACCTAGCAACCGTCAACAGCGACTGTCAAAGCATGCAATGTAGGAGATTTGTCATTACAAAACTTGCAAAATCAGCCCAACATCACTCCAGTGTACCCAGCTTAAGGGATACAGCCATTGATATGATTTCTATGACAGATGGCCAGGACACAGAAACAGAGGAGTCTCCGTTGAGTTTTATTTTAAAGCGCTCAGGCTCCTCATGATATCTGCTATACCCAGTCTCCCGTGTCCCCCACAGCAAGAAATATATGGTATCTAAATTAAATAGGCCCTACAGTGGTTCTTGGTTTACCCAAACTCCTGACTTGACCTAGATAGCACTATGTATTTTAATTTATTAGACTAACTATTTTGATCCTCAGAGAGCAGTCAATCGAAAAGATGGTATGTAAATAGTATAGGAGAGAAAATGAAGTGAAGACAATCTGCATAGACTGCACACTGATGTACAACTATACAAATGAGAGACACTTCTACCTTCACCTACTAGCTCCTACCACTTTCTCCAATAAAGCACATTTTTGTGTTTTGTTTCTTTAGATCTACTATGATGTCTATCAAGAAAATCTTCCATGAAGGAAAAAGTAAAAAACAAAACAGATTACTTTTAAACTTTATTTAAAAAAGTAACAAGTCTACATTGTGAAAAAAGTATAATGATAATCAACATTTTTTTTTTATCAGCCACATTTCCTTAAAACAAATGCAATGTAAACAAATTACAATAAATAACTTTTTTTTTATCAGTCAAAATTTCAGTTTTTAATCATACTGGAATCAAACAAAAAAAATAAATCACAAATCCTAGCATCCCAATCATATAATTTCAATGCAGAATGTTATTATCGGGAACCAATAGACTGTAGTAGTAGTAGATTGTAAAAAGAGTTTTGGTAGCCATCCTGCCTAGAACAAAACTACATTCTTTGATTTTTGGAAACTCTAGGTCATGCTCAACCAGTGAGGTGGAGTTATTGGTAAAGCAACACATATGCACCTACCTACACAACCACAGTAGCCGAACTGGTGACATGAGAAGATGCTGTATGTCTCAGCTGGCCCTTCTCTGCTTAATCACAGTGCTTACATAATGCATTACTAGCAGTGCCTCAGATAATTAGGGAAAAAGGGTACTAGGGACTGGTATAAGTTCCATCGGCGATGAGTGGTATGGAACCTGTCCATACTGTAGCAACATGTAGATTTTCTATGATCATTTGTACATTATCCAGACAAATACTCATGGCACCGGAACTTCAAAATAAGCACAGTATGTTGCACGTGAAGCTTCCATGCCTTTTTTCCCCCTAATATAATATGTTTGAGTATTATTACTAACATTTGTGGGGCAATGTAACTTATAATGGATGTAAGCTTAGGGAGTAGAGTAGGAAGCCCAAATAGGATTAATCGGTCTTAGAGCCCCACTTGATCTTAGGGTCTGATTCACTACAGATCGCATCTGCGATTATGCACGCAGACTGCCGATTGTTGCGTACTGAGCATGCATCACAGTGCGCGAAGGCACCACTGCGATCGCAGAGATCACGCAGACCCATTGCAGAGTGATTGACAGTGAGTGTTTGGGGGTGTTGATACTTCAGCGCAACGCAGGTGTGACAGTGCGTTTGAACACAGTTTCAGGGGCGTGCATAGATTATCCATTGCGATGACATACGCAGCTTGAGCTCTCACTGCGTACCGGAGGGTTAGCAATTTCTGAGTAAGGTCTGTCCTTGTGTAATTGTGCGTGAGGCTCCGATTGTACTAGATGTTACTAATGGTTTCGCAGGCTTGCAAGGTATTACAAATGTAAGGGGAAGTGGGCGCCTTTATGTTGGGCTGTGAAGGCATAGCAATCGCAATCATATTTTCGCAGCAGGACTGCATGCGTAATCAGCAGCTGCGATCCGTAATGAATTGTGCCCTTGGGGCCTGATTCAGACCAGCTCGGGAGCGCTATGCGCTCACAAGCGGGTCGATGGTGGCCCAGTGCGCATGACGGAGCCGGCTCCGTCGTGTGCATGCGCGAGACCCGGATAGCGACGGGTCTCGTACCAAAGGGGGCGTGCTGTCGATGTTGAGTGACAGCACGCCCCCTTTGGTGGGCGGGCCGGGGGCGTGGCTACCCAGACGGAGGTGCTCCCATGGGAACGCCTACCGTCTGGGGCCAGCCCCACTGACATCACAAGTGATGTCAGTGGGAGTGCTTTCGGCTCTGTTAGAGCCGAAAGCACTCTTGGGCTTGCAGCAACGAGACCCTACCACAAGGGTTTCGTCGCAAGCCCGATGGTCTTGACTATCGCGACCATCTTCCTGGCCGCTCACTATAGCTGTGGGTGGTCACCCACAGCTATGTGAGCGGCCTGGAGGTCGCTGTAAAAAAACAGAAGACCCGCCCTGATTCAGAGCGAACGCTCTGTCAGAGCGTCCGGCTCTGAATCAGGCCCTTAGTCCAGCTCTGTTGAGCCGAAGAGCATTACAATAAACTAATGAAATGTGTAATTCAAAGACTGTAAATACATCTACTTGTAACATTAGTTACAAGTAGATGTATTTAAAAAATTAAGCTTCAAGTTAAAACTAACTATCCAAAAGTTTTATTGTAGAGTTATCCTTTAAAAAGAATTCTTACACTCATTATGTAAAACAAAAGCATACCTCGTAATATTCTCTCCTCATGGCAACGAAGGAAGTCCCAGATTCTAACCGTGCCGTCATCTGAACAGGTGGCAAATTTATTATCCGTAGGAGAGAAACTGTTACATGGAAACAAGCATCATGGGAAAAATGTCAGATATACAAACAGTATTAAGTACTCTCCAAAAAAAATGGCATTACCACATAAGATATCTTACTGGTTTGTATATTTTTTCCTGCAAGTCTAGTGCCTTAAGCCTATGTTAAACTGTAAACTGTCCATTTCCCAAGTATGTTTTTTCTCATTCAAGACAGCATAGTGTAACTAAATTACTGTAGGCTGGCAAAGTAGGTCCAAAGAGAACATAGTTTCTGGGCCATGAAATGGATCTGGAAAACCAACCTGCACATAGCTTTGCAAATTTATAAGACAATGGCATTATGTCCAACATCCTACCACTTTACAAACATATAATACAGTTTTATTCTGCTGCGCTGCTTGGTCTAGCTTCAAGTTTTGACATTATAAATAAACCTAACAGGGACACTAGGACTATATTAACATTAGTTTGTATGCTTGACAATTTTTTTTAATACATTGGCATAGAAAAGACGCAGGTGGCCTATGATCAGTAATTAATTTGGGTTGGGTATGCAATCCCGGCACCGATAATGCTGGCGGTCAGAATCCAGACATACAGCATGCGGGTAAGTATTATAACCTTTCCCCTAACCCACCGCTCCCACCTCTGCAACCTATCCCTAACCCCCCACAGCCCAATCCTCACCTTTTGCATCTTAACCCTAAATGTCCCCCTAATTCTGGAGCTGGGATTCTAACTGCTGTTGGGATTCCAGAGCTGGGATTCTGACCTCGCCGGCACAGTGTGCCCCAGGATGCAGACTATATCCCTGCAGTTTTACCCTCTGTACTCATGTATTGCTATCCATCGCTAATGTCTCTCCATATTGTCCAATAGAAGTGGGGACTAGCTGTTACTCTTAAATCTTCTTGTGGTATATTGTCCTTTCTGTTAAATGCAGTTTAAGTAGACCTCCACGTATTCTACTCACTGTACTAAATGCTGGATAGACAACCAATATAGCTTATTCTATTTTGGTACATCCAATAGTTAGAGAAAATGATCAACAGATTCTGCCAAGGTTTACGTTAATCTAGGTTCGTTGTAAGCAGGAAATTCAGGAAAAAAAGTATGATACACAAGTAGTGTATCTGATTAATAGTAAGAGAGACCAGTCCAAAGCAGTTTTTTAAAAATGTAAATAAATTCTGAATGAATGGAACAGATGCTTACTAGGCGAGTACTAAATGTGAGGGACTGAAACATGGAGGGCTCTCATAGTTTTGATACCAAAATAAAACCTGCGAGATTCCCTTTGTGTGATCTGGTCATAAACTCCACCACAGACTACTTTGTAGGTCCCAAAATATAAAAACATTATTGCAATTTATGTGAGTCTGATTAAAGGAAAAACAAGAGATTTTGGAGAAACTAGGACACCTGGGAGCACCCATTATCGCGATTGCTGTGTCCCAAAAGCACCGGGTTTAGCTGTGTAAAGTGGCTAATCCCATCTAAATGGAAAGGTTAGGGCACCCAAAACATGGACATTTTGTACATCTCTGCTCGCCACTTCAGGAGACTGCAAGCAGAAACTTCAGCGGCGGCGGCTCTCGTGCCCAAACAGAGCAACATTTGAAATGTTCCATCAGACGCTCATTAGGCAAAGTGCACAAAAAAATAAACAATTCCATTCCCCCCTAAATATCTGAATGTCTAGAGGACAAGATTGAGATTTAAATTTGTTCAACAGGAAAATGTTTAGACTATGTAGAGATAAAGATAAAAGAAAATAAAAAGTTAAAATCTGTCGAGAATAAACACAGGTCTATCAAGACAATTGGTGCCAATATGGGCTAAGCAACTGTATATTGCTGCAATGCATGAGAGAAAAAGGAGAACACCACCAAATAATGATCCACTGTGTAGCCATCTTAAATGATCAATCTGTTACTTGTGCAATCTAGATGGCCAAGGTACTGCTTAATTAAATGTATATAGAATGGACATTATATATAATCATGTGCATTGGTTTACTTTAAATAAATAAAAAATAACCATGCCCTCAAAGGCTAGTGTTTAATTGTGCTTTTTCCCAATAGACTGGCCAGTACAAATAGCAGTTCACTAGGGCATGTGTCAGATTTGATCAACTTGGCATCTAGGCGTTCTCCCCAGGGCCTTTTTCAGAGACGCACTGCCTGAAATTGTTCCCACACCGCTCAGCTTACATCAGGGACCCAAGGCTGGCCCCAGACTTACACAAAACTCAGATTGTGTGCTGGCGCCATGAGCAACAGAAATGGCCGCCCCCACCGGAAGAAGGATCCCGGCCAAACCCCCCCTTACCTTCCACAAGTCCACACAGTCTCGACTCCAGCCCACCTCATACTGAAGGCAAGCACTGCAGACAGTCTCCCCTTCTCCTTCCCAGAGCCCACCAAAACAGTAATGATGTCCTGCAGCTGCTTATCTCCTGCTCCTGTGAGCTCTCACTCAAATCCCATTCCTCCCCCCTATGGTAGGTACCATGCACATAAAGGAAAACTAGTGCCATCAGTCCTTAGGGTAACACTTCCACTGCGATTTAGTCTTTTAAATACATCTGTAAACTGATATGACACTAAAGGCTAACATTTGTAGAGTCACCATACTTTCCTTGTGTTTCGTTGTTTTTTTTTTAATTCAATAAATATTTTATTGATTTTTTAGAAACAATTACAAACAAAATTGAAATAACATTGCTGAATTGTTGTAAAAACAGTATATTGACATTTGTTAATCCACAATAAATTTATATATCCTTTTTTCAAAGAGGACATGGACATGGTCTCATATTTTATAGTTTAAACTTCCAATCAATCAAGTCTCAAATACATGTGTCGTTGGAATCATAGTTAAACATCATACATAGAAAAAAAAATATTATATCGGACATTTGGCAGTTATCATCAGGACTCAGTAAGCAATCACTAATTACCGACAGTCCTCAATTGGCACGGTGAGCATATGACGATTCAAGCCATCTAGACCATATTTTAGAGTATTTTTTTTCCGATTTCCTGGCTATATATATATACATATTTTTCGTGTGAAACTACTTTGTTTACCAACGATAGACACATATTAATGTTCGGGCCATGAGGTGCCATCCATTCCCTCGCTTTACACACTTTAGCGAGCATGCACATATTGTTTACAAAATAATTTAGGGTATTTACCAATAGAATCATCCTCAATGTTGGCTAAAACACAGAATACCGGAGTGAGGACATCCCGTGGCACACCCGTATCTGATATAATGCAACATACTTCTTGCCAAAAAGTGTTTATCTTTGGACATTGCCATATAAGGTGCCAAACATTTCCCTCTGTTGAGCTACATTTGGGACATTGCGTGTTTGCCCTACCCCCAATTGCATATAACCTAGTAGGTGTCATATATACTCTGAAGTATAAACAGTTGTATTTGTTGAAATCTAGTGGATACTGTGGCACTGCGTGGACTGGCCATGGCTATTTGCCATGCCTCATCCGAGAGTGCACCAACATCATTTACCCATTTTTGTCTAACATGCGCTAGGTCCGAATCATGATGCCCTTCTAATAGTTTATTATATAAAATAGAAATCAGGTGGCGAGAACCTATGGACATCATCGTTATTTTAAGTGGCGAGTCACGAAGAAACAGGGGAGCCCTTCCGAATTGAGCATTAAGGGCATGCCTGAGTTGAAGGAATCTATAAAAGTATTCCCCAGGGACTTTAAACTCATCTTGAAGTTGCTGAAAAGATTTCAGATATCCTTCTCTATACAATTGCCCAATAGAGGTCATTACCCATTTTCCCCATATTTCCCCAACTTGCAACTAAGAGAGCTCAGTAAGCTTCCTCGTGTGCGCTAACGGGGTATCTGGATCTAATCCCTCCACCTTTAAAATCCACGAGGCCAATCTCCAAATCATTACAGCTTGTTTAAACAGTGGGATTTTGGCAATCATCAAACTATCACTAAGGAGCAGTTGAACTGGAGACAAACCCATGCCGCTCCCCGCCATAATATATTTAATCATTGAATCTGCCTGTAATACTTGGAACCACTCCCATAAATGTGCCAGTTGCGTGGCATAATAGTATAGTTTGAATGAGGGCAATGCCAGACCACCTGACTCTCTGCGTCTGGTCAATGTGTCAGTTTTGATTCGAACTCTCCCACTAGACCAAATTAAAGAGGAAAGCAGGCCATCAATCTGTTTAAATATTCGCTGTGGAATATATATTGGGGAATGATGTAGACCATACAGCAGTTTGGGTTGCAGGACCATTTTTACTATGTTAACCCGGCCTGTCATAGTGAGTGGTAGTTTGCCCCAAACAGAGATTCGAGTTTTAATAAACTCAAGTTGGGGGTTGATATTAAGGGGCAGATACCGCGAGGGATCTTTTGAAATCTAGATCCCAAGGTATTTAAAAGAATCTACCCATTGTAACGAAAAACGCATCAGTGGATCGGCTGGACCAGGACCTACAAATGGAAGTACGTAAGACTTGTCCCAGTGTACACATAAACCAGAGTATCTACCGAATGTATCTACAATACTTAAAACATGCGGCATGGAAACTGTGTATTTTGAAATGAACAATAAAATATCATCTGCGTATAACGCAATTTTATCTATTTTAGTTCCCACGGTAAGTCCAGGTATATGAGGACAGGCTCTAATCTTGCACGCCAAGGGTTCAATGGCAAGGGCGAACAAGACAGGAGATGGGACAGCCTTGCCTAGTACCCCGGAATAGTGGAAACTGGGAGGAGACAAATCCATTTACCGCAACTCTTGCAATTTAACCCATCTTATATATCCCGGACCAATTCCAAATCTCTCCAGCGTTTCCCATATGTATTCCCACTCCACTGAGCCAAATGCCTTAGCGGCGTCAAGAGACATTATGACAGATGCTGAGTCGCCCTCTTGGGGCATTTGCAAATGGGTAAACAGGTGTCTGAGATTAATGGCAGTTGATTTGCCAGGCATGAAGCCTGTTTGATCTGGGTGAACCAGTTGTAATATAACTTGGTTAATTCTGGTAGTTAGAATTTTTGCTATTATCTTTACATCAGTGGGTAGTAATGATATGGGTCTGTACGAATCGTTACATGAGGCGTCCTCTTTCCTTGTGTTTCTACTTTTTTCTTTTACAGTATTTTATATTAATTTTTAATTATTATTAATTCAGTGTTACTTGTTACATAGCTGTGTGTCTGCTCGTACAGACCATGGGACCATAAGTATTTTGGATATCGGAATATTCCGTATTTTGGAAAATGTGCATACCATAATGATATCTTGGGAATGGGACCCAAGTCTAAACAGAGAATGTATTTATGTTTTATTAACACCTTATACACACAGCCTGCAGGTAATCTTATACATTATTTTAATAATGTTGTGCATCAAAGTTTGTGTACATATATGAATTAATTTAGGTTTCATATACACCTTCTACATATAGGATGAAGGTAATTTTATACAATATTTTTAATAGTGTTCCTTACAAAGTTTGTGTTCATTGAACCATCAGAAAGCAAAAAGGTGTCTATCTCAGTAGTGCTCCAAAAAAATTCCATATTTTGGAATATATGGATATGGGAGACTCAACCTGTACCACAATTTGGGAGTACCCGCCCCTGCAGGCATTCCAACATTACTACTTCTCCAATGGATAAATTTACTAAGCATTGGTTTTCAAAACAGGATGTCTTTTGGTGGTTTTTACAGTAAATTTTAGGTTTTTGTTTGTAAATTGCTAAGGCAAAGTTAGAGAGAAATAATAGACTTACCTAGATAACTCATTTTCTTTGAGGTCCGTAGGGTCCACAGGGATACCATGGGGATATTATGGTTGGAGACCAGAAACCAAACAGTTAAAGCTACAGCTCCCAGGATGCCCCGGGTTCTCCTCCATATATACCACACACCTAGCCATAGGACTTTAGTATAGTTAACAAGCCTCAAGGCAGGAGAAGGAAAGAGGAGAAGAACGAACAATGGTACATCAGAAAGACTCTTACACAAAATGAGGGAATCTGTGCCTGAAAGAAAAAATTTACCAATGCAGCCAGGTGAGTCAGGGTGGGTGCCCTGTGGACCTCAAAGAAAATGAGTTATCTAGGTAAGTACCATAACTAAATTTTCTTCTTTGGGGTCCATAGGGATCCAAAGGGAAACCATGGGGGATGTCCTAAAGCAGTTCCCCTAGGGTGGAGGACGCTCCTGAGCAGAAAGGAGAACTCGTCGCCCAAAGGAAGCTAAAGTATCAAAGGCATAAAACCTAAGAAAAGTGTGGACAGAAGACCACGTGGCTGCCTTGCACAATTGTTCAGCAGAGGCACCACGACTAAATGCCCACGATGGCCATACAGACAGAGTAGAATGTGCTGCCACCGTGCTTGGGACAGGGAGATCAGCCTGTGAGTACACCTGAGAGATAGTCATCCCTAGCCATCTCGCCAGAGTCTGCTTATTAGCTAGCTATCCTCGTTTGTGAAAAACCATAGAATACAAAAAGAGCATCTGATTTTCTAACAGAGTTTGTGCACTCCACATAGATATGGAGAGCACGAACTACATCCAAGGAGGCTTTACCTACAAAAAGATCTGGAGCCTGAAAAGTTGGAACTACAATTTCTTCATTTACATGAAAACGGGACACTACCTTAGGAAGGTAACTCTCCTTTGTACTAAGAACAGCTTTATCCTGGTGAAAAATAAAAAATGGAGAGCAACAAGAAAGTGCTGCCAAATCAGAGACTCTACGAGCAGAAGAGATAGCAAGAAGAAAAAGTGTCTTCGCTGTCAACCACTTCAAATCTACTGAGTAGAGGTTCAAACGGGTAAGCTTGCAGCCCCTTAAGAACCAAAAGACAAATCCCACGGTGCTAGCGGTGGAACAAAAGGAGGCTAAACTCGCAGAACTGCTTGGAAAAAAATTCTAAACATCTGGTAATGAGGCAATCTTCCTCTGAAACCAGAAACCTGCACTCTCAAAGTAGCAAGGCAGAGACTACGGTCTAAACCCGCCTGGAGAAAAGCCAATATGCTGAAAATCCTAAACACCTTAGGATCATACTTTCTGTTGGAACACCATTGGCCAAAGAATGCCAAACTCTGTAAAGATGCAGACACAGGCAGGCTTCCGTGCCCTCAGCATCATTTGAATTACAACATTGAAAAAACCTTTGCTTTTAGGATGGAAGATTCAAGAGCCACAAGGTAAGTCTGGATGCCGGTAGGGGCCCTGGGTTAGCATATCCTGCCATAGAGGAACAGAATACAGACTGTTTATTGACAACCAATGACGTCTAGGCCAAGCCAGAGCCACTAGTATTACTGTTCACGTCTTCCTGCTTGAATTTCCTGAGAACTCTTGGAAGGAGGGAGATCAGAGGAAATAAGATACGCCAGCTTGAAGTCCCATCTTACTGCCAGTGCGTACACAAAAGGCTGATGATGAGTCTCTGGACCTGGACCCGTACCTGGGGACCTTGTGGTTGTGACGTGATGCCATGAGATCTATCTCTGGCAGACACCATTTGTCTACCAGGAGTTGAAAACACTCCCGGATGGAGAGACCACTCTCCGGTGTGTATGTCCTGGCGACTTAGGAAGTCTGCTTCCCAACTGAGTACTCCCAGTATGAATATTGCAGAGATAGCCGGAAGATGATGTTCTGCCCAAATCAGAACCTGTGTCACTTCTTTCATGGCTGCGTAACTTCTCCCTGATGATTAAGGTAGGCCACTGTTGTCGCATTGTCGGACTGGATCTGGACCGGCTTGCCCTGGAGCAGGTCCTGTGCCATGACAAGTGCTTAGTATACTGCTCGCAGTTCCCGAATGTTTATTGGCAGATGATTTGTCCATTTTCCCAGAAAGGTGTAATGACCTGTCCCTGACCCCCATCTGCGAAGACTGGCGTCTGTGATGAGCAGCACCCAATTTTTTTTTTGTTCAGATGATCCTTTCTCAGCCACCACAGGAAGGAGTGACAGACCTCTGGAGTAAGAAGGATCCTCTGAGACGTGATTTGATGATACTGTCCATTCCACTTGGAGAGGATCAATATTTGCAGAGGCCTGGAATGGAACGGAGCATACCCCACCATGTTGAATGTGGATACCATTGATCCCAGGACCTGCACTGCTAGCAGGATACCCTTCACTTTTGAAGCAGCTTGCGTATTCGTAAAGATAGTGCCACAATCTTGTCCTCTGTCAGAAATACAGTCTGTGCCTGAGGATCCAGAAGAGCTCCCATATGTACCATCTGCTGTGTTGGAGAAAGTGATGATTTCTTCTAATTGATGATCCAGCCCTGCTTTTGTAAGCAGGCTATGGTCAGTTGACGATGATTTTGCAAAACAAATGGAGTCTGCCATTATCAGAAGGTCGTCCAGATATGGCAAAATTCTGACTCCCTGTTGCCTGAGATAGGTCGTCATGACTGCCATTATTTTGGGAAATACCCCGGGAGCCGTAGATAGGCCAAAGGGTAGAGCCTGAAATTGGTAAATGTTGCTGAAGGACAGTAAACCGTAAAAATTGCTGGTGAGATGGTATAATAGGAACATGCAAATATGCACCCTGCATGTTCAGGGAAACCATGTAATCCCCCAGCTCCATTGCCAAAATAATTGACCGGAGAGTTGCCATACAAAACTTGGGTACATGGATAAACCTGTTGAAGGTTTTTAGATTTAGTATAGAGAAATAAGTCCCATTCGGTTATTTCTGTTTCTGAAATATATTGGAATAAGAACCCCTCCCTGTTGCAAAACAGGAACCGGGACTATTACCCCTGCCTACAGCATGGAGTATATAGCTTCCTGAAAAGCCAAGGCACTGTCTATAAACTTCTGGGGAGGATGCTCCTGAAAGTGAGGACATACCCCTGAGAGACCACTTCTTGGACCCAGGCATCTGTTCTTGTTTGACGCCAACAGAAGTCAGCCTCCCACCCTGGGGTTCCCCCAGGAGGAGGCCCGCCCTATCAGGCAGAGGGTTTGTTCTCCGGCTTAGAAGCTGGACGTCTTGCCAGGCCAGACCTCTTAGTTTGTCGCCTTGATATTTTGCGAAAACTAGACGTCTTAGAGGAAGACTGTTCCCTTGCTCGTCCCTGAGAACCGAAGGATCTAAAAGAAGCCTGCCTAGACTTCATAGTTGCCGTAGATGGCAGACCTGCTGATTTTGAAGCCACCAGAGTAGCTATTATTTTATCCAACTCTGCTCCAAAAAGTACTTTTCTATAGAAAGGTAAAACTTCCAACACCTACTATGATCCTGTATCAGCTTTCCAGGATCTTAACCAAAGGGCCCTGCGTGCCACTATTGAAGCTGCTGATGCTCTAGAAGCTAACATTCCAGCATCTACAGCAGCTCCTCCCAGATAGAAAGCCGCTTCCCGTATATGGAAGATATACATCATCTGTTCTATGGTAGCATTTGGTAAAGAATTTTCCAATGCTCCCATCCATTCTTTAACCGCTCTGGCTGCCCAGGCACCAAGCCATAGCTGGACGAATAACAGCTCCAGATGATTAAAAAATTGTTTTAAGACACGCTTCAATCTTTTTATCCGTGAAATCCTTCAGGAAAGATGCTGACAGAATAGGCAATGTAGCATATTTGATTAAATACGTCACATGAGCATCCACAGTAGGAGGTACCTCCCACTTAGTACATACAGAAGTCGGGAAAGGATACAACGCTGTTATTCTCTTATTCACATAAAAATGTTTGTCAGGGTTACCCCATGCCTCATCAATAAGCTCAGTGAGCTGTTCAGATTCAGGGAACTCCATTTTGACCACCTTCCAGTGGTACTGAAACACTGGAGCCTTCATACTATGAGCTGGTTCATCATCCTGAATATCTAGGATTGATTTAACCGCTTTCACCAAAGAAGGAACATCCACTGCGGACGGATGGTCCTCCTCCCCACAGCTAGACCCTGGAGAGGAACCTTGCACAGTATCTGATTCCTCTGATGATGCGTCTGAATCCATATGTTGAGCAGATTCACAAAAAGCTAACTTGCGCTTAGGCACCTTAGTAACTACTGGTCTGCTATCAACATTAAATGGTGCCATACTCTGACTAGAATGGCCATAAACATCCTTCCAGGAAGGATGCATAGGTGCAAACATAGCATACTGTGGACACCCCTTCCAAGGAGGCATTGTGGGAGCAGCCATACGATCCACTACCTGCTTCATTACCTGGGACAAAGAGGAAACCCAAGATGGCTGCTGTTCAGAGTCAGGTAAAGTGGACTGGTGAGGTGGCTCTTTATAACAGACAACACAAAAACAATCCTTTACGTCCTGAGGGGACAGATGGGCCATACATGATTTACATGAAACCACAGGTGGCTCCCTCTCCTGTTTCCCTTTATCTTTTGACATGGTCAATAAAGGCAATAATTACAATGTTATGTGACAGCCTTCACAAAATCTTAAATTAATGACGTACTCCGAAGAAACCTCCACCCCAAAAGGATGGAGAGAAAAAGAACAGTAATAGTTATAATTGACAAACAGAAATAAAAGACAGTGTCAATACAGCAGCTAGCAAACAGTCACATACAATGCATATGTAATATAATTACAATCGACTCTAAATCAACTACACAAGCACAAAGGAATGGTAGGATATAGAGCACTATATACCTTAACCAAGGGAGAGGTATACAAGGAGACTGACCCACACCCTCCTAAGACCAACAGCTACAGGGTGCACTGAGCGTGGACCGCAAGTGTCTCATATACACATGGAGGGTAGGCAGAGCAACCCAGAGGCACAAAACCTATTGAATTACTGCATCTGGGTCAAAGCTGTCGGGGGAGCGCCTACCTCCCCTAAGCTGCGTTAACCAGCCGGGTAGGCTGGCCTCGTGGCAGAAGAGTCTGCTGCCTATCCCTGGCGTCATACTATAAGGGCCCGGTGGTGTAGTGAGGACGCAGAAAATCCCGGGCCCTGACAGCAGCGGCTTCTGATGAGTCTAACACCACAAGGACTGCCACGCGCGATACCCCGTAAGCGAGGAATCACCTTACCTGACATCACCGTGCATCCAGTTGCAGTCCGGGTCGCAGCATTGCTGCTAGCAAGCTCAGCCGCGATCCACCGAAATCACCAGCACAGTTACTGATGTTGCAGCCCGGCGGCGGTAGATGGAGTCGCATTATCTGCATCTTAATACAGACGCTGAGTACTGCTGACTCAAACATAAGAAAAACAAAAATAAAACCTAAAATAAAAGCTTAGGCCTGCCAGAGAAGTCCTGTTACAAAGGTGCGTCTTGATCCTGCAGCACCAAACGAACAACTGAAGTCCTATGGCTAGGGGCGGGGTATATATGGAGGAGGAGGACCCGGAGTATCCTGGGACCTGAAGCTTTAACTGGTGCCTGATGTCCAACCATAATATCCCCATGGTATCACTGAGGATCCCTATGGACCTTGAAGAAGAAACTGCTGGTAAACAACCAGTTCAGAAGACGCCACTAAAACCCATTGCAGTTTCAATTATTTATTTATTTTACATGTGAAGCATGGAAACCACCAAATTTATGAGCTCCCTGGCCAATCATGTATTAAATAAAAGATGCAAAATTATTTTATTAAGGACAATATATTATTATTATTATTATTATACTAGGGGAGAAAATAAATGTTTAATTTTATTGAGAGCAATATTAATTATATCAAAGGGGCAACATTGTTAAATGGAATAAAAAAAAAAAGATGTTTAAGACAGGAGCAACAATTTATTGCTTTATAATGTGAGCACCATTTAAACCTTTATAGCCAAAAAAAGAATCAGTGGTACCCCTTACATAAAAGAAAAAAAAAAAAAAATCGACAGAAACAATTACCCCTTCAATATAATAAATATTTCTCGCAATCAAATTAAACATTTAAGACAATTATTAATATTAATGTTATTTCCTCACCTTCTGATTGGCTGGATAAATGCGTTTTCTCTCTAATGGTTCCAACCCCAAAGTTGGCCGATTGGCCATTAGGCAATGTTGCTAGTTTGAGAATGGCTGTCTGTGCTGTTGAATAGCAAATAGTAAATCCAGCCGTTTGGAAATCAAAACCTCCCAGCAAAACCGGTTTAGTAAATTTAACCCCAGGTGTGAAAACACTAATTAAATTCAAATCAAATATACAAATGGACATTGCCATGGCTGTAGAATTTAACAATGCTAACTTCACCTCCCTTTGTGATTTCCAGTGGTAAACAAAGTACAGATAATAACTAATGCGAGCCTGCCATGGGACACCTACAAGGTAGGGGTATTGTGTGTTGAAAATCTTTTTTTTTTTTTTTTTTTTTTTATGGAAATCCCTAAACTTATAACAATATTTGTTGGACTAATTTCCAGTGTAAGGCAATTTGTAACTTTCCATGATCAAGGAGGTTCATTGATACAAAGTTTTACAAGTCGATTTCTGTGTGAAGGTAACAAAAAACATAAACACGGTTGGAGAATGTGTTGAAGTGATACAATTTAATTGGTCAATTGCCTTTCGATTGTTGGCTCTTGTGCGTAGGCTATTTGATTGCTTGTGGCACTGAAACTATGGACACTCTTCCTTATGGAGAATGCACATAAATGTTGTAAATTATACTTTATTCCATTCTGTTAATCTGTTTCTTACAAACTCATCGATAAACTAGAGTTCCTGCCTTGTATAAATGTTTTGCAAACACTGAATGCATTTCTAAAAAGTCTGCAATCTTAGAAAGCTTGTTCTCTATATTTTATACTGCTTTGACTGAATTATATAGAAGAGCAAAGGGTGACATGTCTGTTATGAGGAATGCACTGTTTTCTAGATGATCAAACCTCTTATTCTGAAAAGCAGAACATAATTTTTCCATTTTACTCCAGGTTACATATTATTTTACATCAATTAGGAATTTCAAAAGGAAGTAATTAACATTTGACAATGTTTATCAATTCTTAAGCAATGCACCATAACCCTTTCATGAACCATTTTTGTCCCCCACTTTTTGTGCTAGGATGGCTGCATAGGTGAAAAACGTGATGTTCTAAACGGTAATTCTATTTTACAGTACAGATGGGGTTTTCCTTTTAAATATTATTGGATTAAATATCTAGGTTTTATGGTCACCGTTCCTTTTACATATTAAGGGCAGCCTCTGCAAACTTCATTCAATTAGACCTTTCGAGTTTGTGGATACAAGATATATATAATTTTTGCACGGTTTGTGATGGTTAAATGGCCATGAGCAATTGTACGATTATGTAGAAGCTAACAAAAAATATATATATATCAACTAAATACATCCTAACAGGAGTACAAAAGGGTTAATTTGTAAACAGGGTAATGGCATACATGTTTGTGAAAATAATTGAGGGTAGAGAACGTCAGTAAAAATGTGTGTTCTGTATTGAAGAGCACCTAAAACTAAATTAGCAGTTTTGGGTTAAGTTGTTCTTTAACTTCTAGCAAACAGTAATGTAGTTAAATTAAAGTCTTAAATGTGGGTACATATTACCCGACTCGCCATTCCGACCCCCGATATATCGGGCGGTCCGTCCAATACATCGTTCACCTGCCCCATTCACCTTCCTGGCATTGGCAGCTTAGTCTCTCCATCTACCGAGCTTGCAAGGCCGATAGAATGACCCTGATGTCGCCGCAAGGGAGCGCACATAGTGCATACACACTAGACGATCCGGACGATATGTTGGTCCAATTCGCCATATCATCTGAAAAATCATCTAGTGTGTGCCCAGCTTTACATTCAACTCCTAGAATTAATTTGGTGAAGCACGGTTGTTAACGGAATAGGTAAAAAGGAATGAGATACTATAAAAGATGTTTGGAAATTAATGCCAAAAAAGTCCATTTAACTATAAGCAGCTTTTTTCAGATTTTCTTGAGATGTAGTGTAAGAGTCCGAATCCATTTTAGAATAATACAGTTAACCATAAACTTAACTTCTCACCGAAAATGATACGAGAGATGAATAAAAGGGTGTGTGTTTTTAAAAGAAAAAAAAAAACACTACTTATACCAAGAACTGAGTTTGGTGCCATTCTTCCTGAAGCAGTTTAACATGTAACAGGTGAAATAATAGCATGTAATAGCCAAGTCAAACAAATTTTAAAACATTAAATTAATCAAAAAAATCAAAAGAAACATATTAAACTACATACTTTCAAATTCCACAAATTAAAGGTCCACTTTTAGAGTGCTGACTAGTACCATCTTCACATTATAGATTGAAAATGATGCAATTTGTTCTCACTGCACAATATCTATTGAGAAATTAGGTTTCTTGAACTGCATATGCATGAAAAGTAAAAAATTACACTAATGGATACAATACATGAAAACCAACATGGTATTTAAATTTTCCACATCACTAATCGCCCCAGTTTTTCTTCTTTTTTTAATGAATGGTAGAAATGTTAATGTTACACAGGATGTATGATAGATAGATAGATAGATATATATATATATACACACATACACACGTCAAAGGTCTGGCACTCTCACTCAAAAATAGATGCATCTGCCCTGGGTGCCAGTGTCAAATAAACATGTACGTCGTTGGTGTAGGTGCTGTTAGAGCTCACCTGCACCACGGGTCTTGATACAAACTTATTTTATTGATACGCTTCGGAGCGACTTGCGCCCCATCCTCCGGTATACATGAAGATCTGAGGACG
The DNA here is from genome assembly GCA_031769625.1 of Taudactylus pleione. Taxonomy (NCBI): domain Eukaryota; kingdom Metazoa; phylum Chordata; class Amphibia; order Anura; family Myobatrachidae; genus Taudactylus; species Taudactylus pleione. The sequence goes on along the minus strand of JAUIMM010000228.1, from coordinate 1,200,046 downwards.
GGGCGCAAGTCGCTCCTAAACGTATCAATAAAATATATTTGCATCAAGACCCGGAGTGCAGTGTGGTGCATGGCAGCTCTAACAAAACCTATACCAACAGTATAATATATATGGCACTGGACCCTGAAACGTCGATTAAACAGCACCTGATTATCAGTCTTGGACTGCCGCCATTTTTGTTCTGGTTTTTATATATATATATATATATATATATTTTATATATATATATATATATATATATATATATATATATATATATATACACATACATACATACATATAAAAAAAATTATATATAATTTTTTTTTATTTTTTTAGGTGTGTGTGTATATATATATATATATATATATATATATATCCATACATACACACACACACACACACACACACACACATATACACACATATTTTTTTTAGGTGCGTGTGTGTATATATATATATCCATACATACACACACACACACACACACACACATTATCTTTTAGCACTTTACAAGGGGTGGACAAGCATGTAAGACTTATCTGGGAAGATTGGCAGATGAAAGTAGATAGACATTTGTCATGAAAGTAGTTAGGAAGCAATATGTTCGGTGCACAATGTCCAGTGTATGAGCTCAAAGAAGGAATCCACGATTAAGTGGTTAGGCTTTAAGAGAAAATGATCTGCAAGTATGGTGTGCACACGGAGAATAGAGAATGGTGACTATTGAAAAATAGTTAAGTTGAAAAACTGAAATCTTAAATCAATTCCTTAAAAAACTTTTTCTAACAGAAGATTAGATAAATCCTGGAGGATGCATGCAAGGAAGTTACCTGGAGTGTGTGCAGCACAGGAATATTTTTGTAGAATAAAAGCAGGTATTAAGGGAGCTGGACTAACAGGTCATGGGAATGATAGCAATATCAAGTCTGGGTCATATACAAAGGGCACGATTCTATTCAGCGCGACGTAAATAGCGCCGGGAGATAGCTCCCGGAGCTATTCAATTCATCGCGATGTTAGGTCGGGGAAGCCTCATTATCGCGCCTTAAACAGGGTTTTTAGGCACGATAACGGGCATTCCCCCAACCTAACTTCCCGGCGCGAGGCTGTTATCCAGGCGCGAAGGGCAGAAAACAGCCTCGCGCCGTGACTTTTGTCGGATTTCTTCTCTCATCCCCGGAGGGATGAGAGAAAAAAATCATTAGTCGGACTTGGCAGCGCGGTGTACTGAATAGCTCCGGGAGCTCACTCCCGGAGCTATTTACATCGCGCTGAATAGAATCGTGCCCAAAGACAAGTGTTATATGTTAGGAGACAGTAAGTGAAACAGATTCTTATCAGCCCATGTAAAGATTATCAGTAACCACTCTAATTAGAGAAGTAATGCATTATAGAGGTGACAATTAAGTCAGGGCATTACAGAGATCTATGCAAGAGAGAGTATAAGAGCATGCAGAAGAATATCTGTTGTGGCTTGTTTGATAACAGTAAAAAGTTGCACAATTTAGATACACAGTGAATGTTAGGTACTAAGCACAGTAATAAAGGACTCCCCTAACATGCTTGAGTGGTGCCTGCTGTTATGGAGTTAAATAGAGATGGAGATGTCTGGCAAAAGTCTTGCACTGTTCCACAAAATAGCAGCAATATCATACCATAAAAATTGTAAGGGGTGCAATTAAAGGATCTCTTGTATTCATTCTTTAAAACTTGTCAGTCACAGAAGAAACTGGATGAAATCAGAACATCGTAAAGCCAATCACAGCATTAGGATATTAACAGCAGCTGAGTATTTCATATTCACCATCCAGCTCCAGAATGTCCATGTCAGAATGTTTGATGTGGGAGTGGCTAGGCCATCATGTAGGCGATTCTGAATATGCTATACGTGTACAGCAGCATATAGTAGAGGTAATGTTTACATAAAACTGGTGGCCAAAATTGCTTGTCACATGTACCTCTGTATACATCAAAGTTCATATATCAAAAAAAAAAAAAAAAAATCAAGTCAGTCAATGATTCACCTCTGAATTAAAATATCAGTACACTTCAGAACAGACTTAATAGCACATATGTAGGACAGAGCATAGTGTAATGACTGGGCAGTACGCCACTGAAAGCTTTAATATATTAGCAAAGAGTCCCTTTATAAAAATAAAAGCAACTTTACAATACCACAAAATATTAAAAACATTTCGTTTCACGGTTGTCCATATAAAGCTCTAAATGCTTTGATTACTATACAAAAAAAATAAAAAATCAATCATGAAACCACTTTTTTCAAAACATGTACCATAATCTACCCAAAGGATTTTTTAATTGGAATATTATATCATCCTATACGATAACTGCTAAAGTTCATAGGAATAACAAATGTTATTACTTTGTTATTCTTCTATGCACTACGCTCACCGACAGTGCATAAGAAAGATGCAATTGCAGGAAAAAGCAGGTGCCAGGTATATTTTGAAATAAATATCCAGGTGAAATTATGTAGTTACAACTTTGTACCTTTCAGATGTTTAAACTTAAGTAAAATTTGAAAGCAAATTAAACAAGACAAATTTCTGGACAAATTTAATATTAGTGCAAGGATGAAGAAATCTAATAAAAAAAAAAAAATAATAATAATAATAATAATAAAAATGACAGTGGTGAGACAACCAAGGTGCTACCCAAATTCCACATGAGTTTTAAGCGGTCATAAATGGAAAATGTACATCTCATTAGGCAGGCTCTAAATGGGATCAAGATCTAGGTTTGGAAATGCCATTTTAAACAGATTGTTTAAGAGCAACAACATTTGCCATCATAATGCAAATCTAAACCTAGCAGAAACACCATAATGCATTCTGGTTACAGGTCCTCTCTCTACCATCATGTGGCCAAAGACGAAGTGCCAAAAGTACAGTAATTAAACATGCAGAAGTCAAACAGGACTTTTTATTTGGGGGTAGGTGTTCAAGCAATTAAGCTATCATCTGACGTCTGACAGAGTAGTCAGTATAGTTCTTAGTGGGCCTCTATCTTCCTTTTATGGTCTTTGAGATTCATCCTAAAGTGTTCCCCAAAACAGACCACAAAAGGAGGAATATCCGGCTGACATGGAGTATTTTTAGGAAAAGGGGGATTTTTGTCCTTACCTGTAAAATCATTTCCTCGGACTCCATGGAGGATACAGGGATCACACTAGGTATAGGTGGTGAGCTCGAGTATGGCTACAAAAACAGTTAATTTTTTTTTCCTAGCAGCACAGGCTCCCTCTCCCCTTTACCCCATCTCCAACACTAGAGGACCAGTTAAGTTAACAAGCCCAAGGAATAGAGGAAGAGTAAGGAGAAGGAAGACCGGCACACACAACACAGAGGCGAGAAGAGGAACCGGTAACTACACAAGAAAACCCTGCAAGCTAGGTGCGTCAGGGAGGGCGCGCTGTGTTCCCCATGGAATCCGAGAAAAAGATTTTACAGGTAAGGACAAAAATCCCCTTTTCTTTTTCCTCCATGGGGGACACAGGGATCACAGTGGGACGTCCCAAAGCTGTCCCCTTAAGGGCGTGGACTCTCCTCCTGTGCTGCGCTAAGAACCCTACACCCGAAACTCGCGTAGAATCGAATATCCACCATATCGAAGGGCTCAAATGGGGGGGGTCCCACGGACTTAAAGGGAGGCTAGAGATGTAACACACCCTGGAGAACAGTTTGCATATCTGTCAAAAATGCCACCTGGCAATGAAAGAGCGGCCCTCTGCTATGGAGGGACTTCCGAGTCTATGACCCAGAAGACTCTCTGGCGTCCTTCTGCGCATCCGCAGAAGGACACAAGCACTGTGGAGGAGTGCTGGGAGGCGTCCGACTGGATCTCTCTAACAGCACTCATCCGATAGAAGCCCCTAGGCTTCTATAGGGTAATGCCATCAAGAAGATGGCATTACCCACCACAACTATGCCCCGGAATGCATCGCATTCTGGGGCTTAGTGCATAAGAGAAATGCGGTCAAACCTGCATTTTGAGGGTTTGATCGCATTTTTACCTTTCCTCCAACCCGCCCCTGGGTTGGCGTTATTGTGGATATCCGGCAATAGATGATCCACCCACGAGTCTGGAAAAGATTCACCTAGAGATGGAGATAGTCCTGAAGTACCTCTGGGGATTGGGCCAGAATAAGCAGGTTGTCCTGATAATAAAGTATACAGAACCACTGTGTCTGAGAGATGCTGGCATGACTAACAATGTTCCTGAAAACACAAGGACCAACATTCGAAGCCCAAAAGTTAAAATGTTCCTCCCTTACTGCAAACACGCTGCCGACATTCCCCGGTAGGAATGTGTGAGTAGGCATCCTAAAAGACACCACGAAATCCCCTTTCGGGGCCCAAATTATGGAATAAAGTTTCCATGCTGAACCTAGGTACATGAAGATATATGTTCAGCGATTTCAGGTTGAGAATGGGGCGGAACGATTCATCAGGTTTCTGGACCAGAAACAGGTTGAGATAAAATCCTACACCTGAGACGGGGGAACAGGGATAATAACCGGGAGACCAGAAGAGAACTGAAGTTCTGTATCGCTTCTGCCTTCTCCGGATCCACTGGAAGACCTGTGGGAAAAAAATTGGACCGGAGGATGTTCCCGGAAGATTAGGGAGTAACCATGGGACACTACTCCTCTTACCCAGTCGTCCAACATCGTTGTCATGCAAGAAAAGCAAAAAAAGTCAGCCACTCACACTGGGGGATCTCAATTGGAGCCCTACCCATCATGCAGGAGGCTTAGTGACTGGCTTAGGAGCTGGACGGCGATTGGACCAGGCTTGCTTACATCTGGATTTAGAGCTCCTTAAGGAAGATCAGAAAGATCTGGCGAAGGACTGACCTAGACTTTGTGGACGAAAAGGAACTAAAATTTGAGGTCCGTGACCTGGGTGAAGCAAAGGAAAGCAGATTTGGAAGCCGCTACCATAGCAACAATTTTGTCAAGCTCTGGCCCAAACAGAACCTCACCAAGAAGGAAAGCGCTTCAAGAGTCTTTTTGAAGTCTGCATCAGCTTGTCAATTACAGAGCCAGAGAGCCCTTCCACACGAGACCGCTGATTCATATACCTTAGAAGCAAAGACACGAGTCAATGGCAGCTTCACCAAGATAACCAATGGCTTCTCTGACATGACTGACCCGAGGTGGCAACTCCATTGAAGGCCATCCTCCAAAGAATCCGTGCAGCGTCCCAAGGCCTTGGCAACCCAGGCAGAAGCATGGGCCGGAAGGATGATCGCCCCAGTGTTAGGAAGCTGGAAAGTATTCTTAAAGCCAACTTCTCTATCAGTTGGATCCTTGAGGGAGGCTGTATACAATATAGGAAGGGTAGAGGATCTAACAAACCTCACCACATGAACATCCAAGCTCCAACAGAGGAGGAAGGGGCTTAATATAATCCGACCACTGGAGGTATACTGGGAGGCAAGAGCTCTGGTGTCTCACTCTGTGTAGGGAAGGGGGAGGGGAAGAGAATCCGCTGTGGAGAGTAACCTGCATGAGGGGATGCGTCAAGGGTTGGGGAAGGAGCCAATAGGGAAGGCTATCTTCCCCCATCTGACTGAATCCCCAAGGACATTGCCACAACTAATTACTGGTTCCCCATTTCCAGCATCTGCCCTAGTTGTCTAGTGGGGGTGCAGAGATGACCTGGCCCCCACTATCAGTACTGCACAGTATGCAACTCCCCGCAAGAAGGAAGCCGCCTTATCTGTTCCTGACGTGTCTGGCTGCGGCTCCCTATCTGTGTGCTGGAGCCGGGCCGGGGTCACTGACACACTCGCCAGTGCTCCGGGCGCCAGTGCTGTGGATCGTTGGAGCGGCAGTGAGGTTGTCTGTTGGACACCAACTCACTGTCTGCTCTGAAAATAAAGTAAAAATACATATAATTAACTAAAAACACTGCCCATTCCTTTGGCACCAAACAAAAAACTGTTCCTCAAGTGTAGGAGATGGGATATAGGGAAAAGGGAGCCTGTGCTGCTGGAAATGAACTGTTTGGTGCCCAGATTCCAGCTCATCACCTATACCCAGTGTGATCCCTGTGTCCCCATGGAGAAGAAAAAAAAATAGGAAAGTTAATAATTCTTCCATTTTCTTTTCAACTCCATGGCAGCCATAATGTGTGAGTAGTACCCAAGCAGTACATAGAAATAAAAAAAAGTTGGCTAAATACAGTATAATCAGCAATACAAGTGTATAGAAGCTGCAAAAACATTTTACTGAAAAAAGTGTTTAAAAGATTTTCCTTCTAAACTGGGGAGATGTATCAAAGCTTCTAAAGATTGGAGAAGTGGTATATAGTAAAGAGCCTTTAAAAAGTACATTCAGCAACATTATAGGTACAAGCAGATAGGTTGATATGGACAACAACGTCAAGCTTTGACAAATCTCTCCCTATAGCTGGGTGCACGCTATACGATATATCATTCCAACATCGCATAGTGTGTACATCCGATCCGTCGTTCATCACATCGTCCCATCTGCTGGTCCCCAGGCTACAGCAAGCCATGGATGGCAAGATCATAATGGAAGAACTGTTATGCAATTTATTTCTTGATTTTCCATACAGTTGTGGCAATCAAAAGAAAAAAAAAGGAACATATAAACTAGTTGAAAATCCAAAGAACATTTATTACTTTTGCTCAGGAGTCCCTGTGACATTAATACAGCAGTTACCTTGGTGTTTGAAGAGTTCACAGTCAGATCTATTTGAGGGAGCCCACATACAGGTATTTGTAGTTAATAGATGAAAATCCTCTTAGTTGATACAAAGTCCATCCAAGAGTTCTGGGCTTTATACTGAGAATTGGGGCCAAATGTAATGAGGTGAGCTTAGAAAATGAGAGAGTTTAGCAGTAAACTCTCACATTGGTCAAATTTTACCTTCAAAATGGGAAAACATCTGGATGAGTGTTTAAATCATGAGCTTTGAGTCTAATAACATGTGAATTTGCATGTTCTCCAACTCTATTACATTGTCAGAGTTTAATAATTTACTGCTAGACTCTCTCCCGATTACATTTGGACCTTCTTCTCTTAACCTGCTACAAGAAACTGCAGTGCAACATTTTCTTCTGCCTATGACATTGTTCATACTTTCACTATCATGTATTCACTTCTGAACCACCTTGGCAGTTTATAAAAGCAACTACTGTGTCAGAATAGATTTGGACAAGTTTGTGACTTGAGAGGTTGAAGGTGAAAATCTAATGCTATACTGCTTTTATTTCCAGAATGTTTGTGTGCAGAATTTTTTTCCTGGAGCCATAATACTTATACCACTTCTCGAAGTAGAAGAGAGTCACAACTTTTGGATCTGGAGTCTGAGGTGAGCACAAACCAGTCTTTTAGTCTTGGAGCCTGCCACCATCAAAGAGGTTTCTTTGCAATATTTGCAAGGCTGAAGATCTAGGTCAGTGGTTCTCAAACTAGGTCCTCAGGACCCCACACAGTTCATGTTTTACAGGTCACTCAGCAGTGGCACAGGTGTATTTATTACTCACTGACATTTTAAAAGTTCCACAGGTGGAGCTAAATATTTCACTTGTGATTCTGTGATGAGATCTGGAAAACATGCACTGTTTGGGGTCCCGAGGACAGAGTTTGAGAATCTGTGATCTAGGTCATTTGAATTGTGATCTCTTTGACTAGGTCCCATTAAAGAACTTGGGTGTGCCACCTTGCCCAAGGAAGAATGCCTATAGTGGATAAGAAGACTCCTAGGGAACGGAAGAAATCCTTATTGGCACCATTTTTGTAGAGACGGTCGTTGATGTGCTAGAAGTTGAGTTTTGAGAATTTTTTCTTCTGGCAATAACATTATGCTTTTCCCCATGTCTTTCTGCAGCCCTAAGAACTGGAGCTGTTGAGAAGGCACCAAAAGGCTTTCATGCTCCTGTAGGAACTCCATCATCTGGGCTGCTCTGTGTCTGGAATGTCATAACAGTAAAGCCATATTGTGGCTCCTGGTTTCCTGAAAACTGCCATAAGAACTACCAGTATTTTGGTAAAGGGCATTTGTAGAAGTAGACAGTTTGAATGGGAGATACACAAACTGTATGTGGTGGCCAAACACATTGTAGCTCAACATCACAGATTCAAACAGGAATATTCAACTTGAAGATCTGTAGCGGTCCCCCAAAAAAGGGAATGTACCCACTCTATGCAGATAGGTCTTGTATAAATGGATTGGAGCCTTCCTCAGATCAAGAATGGTTTGGAATGCCCCCCTAATGCATTTTCTGTCAGGAAAAGCTTAGAATAGAAGAATATTTTTCTGTATCAACAGAACAGGAAAAACAATTCTGTAATTCCTATAGGACTCGAGACTACTACAATATTCCCCCTGGGTATAGAATGGGATTTGTTTGTGTACCCTTCTTTGATGAAGTCACAAACCCATTGCTCTTAAAATGGTGAGCATCCATGTCTGCACATACTTTGAAATCCTGCCATCTACAGGACATTGCTATAGAAAAGTAATTGCAAGGCTTTTGGCCAAAGGTACTTCCTTACTCCCAAAGGAATGAAAATACTACTAAACTGCCAAAAATATGGCTACTCTGTTCTGTTTTTCAGTAATTATGCTCTTTTTTTTCTCTTGCTTATCCTTAAAAAGGCTTTCTGCTCATGTTCTAAGCATCCTAGAGCCACAGACACACCAGTATTAAGTATTGTTTTTGAGGAAATGTGAAGTTTCTTAAAAAGAGTATTTCCATTTTCCGATCCATAAAATTATTCAGTGAATCTCAATCACCTAGGGGAATAAATATCCTTGTAGACAGACCACCCATTTCATTTCTTCATATTGAAAGGAACACAAAATGCAAGCAGACAGCTGTTCCCACTTATTGAGCTCTTTAAAACACTCTGTTTAAGTAGTACATTCACAACATCAAGGTCAAAGGACATTAATTCACGGCTATATGACCAATCAAGCTCAATAAGAGAACCCTGGGACCCATTCATCTATGCCCCCACTTATGTGCTATAGGTCTCTCTTATATAGCCCCTTCTATATTATATAAATCCTCCGTGACCAAAACGGATCCTGCATTGACATCACCAATCAGGAAATTAACAGTTTAATTTATTCAGGAGGTTGAGCTAGGCTTTCCTTGGGCTGAGGGTCATTCATAATCACCAGCTAAAGGTTTATTGCATGCTCTACAAACAGAATGAAGTGTTTTGCTAGTCTTCTTAACTTCAGTGGGCTCTCAAAGAGTACTGAAGAGTAGGTTAATAATTAAAATTTATAGAAAGCACCAAAAGGTGTTAACCAGGAAGAGTGTGTTAGTATATTGGGGAGAAGACTCAGTCTTCATGTGGTTAATATCCTCCTTAAAACTGCAGCTTCTAGTTTAAAAAAAAAAAAAAAGCAGAATGGATATTATTTATCTTGTGAGAGTTATTTTTATTATTTTCCAGTCTCCACTATGGTAACTAAGGAGGAGATGTCCATATTATATCTGCCATGGCGTTGAAAAGGGAATTTATTTTTACCCCTCGTGATAACAGACTACACTGCTGATATCACCCTCAGAACTTTCTTCTGAACCTTCATGGTTGATTTGGCTGGTCTCCGTATAATGCATATTCCCTGACACTTTAGATTTTTTGTGTGCGCCATCCCCCTGTTGATATATTCCTCCTTTGGGATATTTATCAGTTGACATTCATGTTTAGCACAGTAATATATGTAAAGCTAAAGAGCAAAATATTGCAGTCTGTATTTGGTGCAAAACTGCATTTGAAACTTTTAATGTTACAATTGTGATTTGGTAAACGGTTACCAGCTTTGTTTCAAACTTTGGAAAATCAAAAAATGCAGTAATTAATTTTTTTGGAGCAGAAACAAAGTGTTCACTGAAAAATCACAGTAGCAAGTGCCCTACAATAATTTTCTTTACATTATTCATATGTGCTTGGTTATGTTTTTCTAGGCCCATTGCAGGAACCACACTTTTTTTTTTTTCTTTTAATACTGGGTACACACTGACGGATATATTGGCCGATCAATTGATCCGCCAATATATCGGGTGCCCGTCGGCCAGTGTGTACCAGTAATATGTCTGAACGTCGTCGTGTACAGACATATCGCATCGGCTGTGCTGCACAGCCGATGGCTGATATATCCATCCATCCATCGGGCAGTGTGTACACTTGCAGCAAAGGCTGCCGGGAGGGGGGGGGGGGGGCGGGCCCTGCCCCCAGCCAGCGGGACCCACGGCCAGAGACAGATGATTGTTGTTCAGTGTGTAAGAACAACCATATTCTGCAGATCACTTGATCTACAGCTATATCTTCAGTGTGTACCCAGCTTAACACTAGAGCATGTATTAACATAGAACGTAGTTGCTCAAACCCAGTGACTGACAATCCGCATTGGAAGCTGCAATGACAGAAGTGAATACAAAAGGATGCGGGCAGTCTTATACTAATGCTGCATGACATACGTGTCATACGGATAATCCTCTATAGGAGAACATGGACATTTCTGAGATAGCATTCATGTAAATGATAAACAAGTTATCACAGCTTACTTGAGTGTCTCATCCATTCAGGTAAGAATGGAGTAAGCTGCAATGAAATTTAAGTATGACCAGTACATACGTGTTGAACACAACTTTCTGCATTTTAGAATCAGAACATAACAGAAAGCAGAATCAAAAGGCAAGTTGGAAGCATTTGTTTGTGATGCATTACCTTGCTTACTAATTCAAAATCAATAATCCCTTTTTGATAAGTGTTGGTGCTATATTTATGATAAAAAGCCCTCAAAAAGAACCCCCCCACCTCCTCAAAACGTGCAGAGAGCTCTTCAAATTAATCAGAAGACAAGAAAAAAAGGGTTCTGACTTTATACCAGATATTTTTTCTAGCCAATAAAGATGCTAGGGGCCAGATTAGCAGCTCACACTGCATTTTTCAGCCAGTCGCAGTAGTCAGATTCTGCTTGCCATTCCATAACACACAAATATGATGGAAGCCTTTTCGGTGGCTTCTGTAGCTAGTTGAATACGGTCCCGGAAGACTGTCCACTAATAAATCCTACAAGAAATGACATATGATCTAATCCTTTTAATTAGTAAATCTAAGGCTGGCCTGTACAATACAATAGGAATCAGTAGCTCCAGCACTGCATTACCTTACATGAAATACGATAACAGCATGCAAAGTATGTAGACGCTTGCTGCAAGACAAAAAAAAAAAAAAAAAAAAGTAACCTTACTCAGAGGTAAAACACTGGCTGAAAAAGGCAATAGATATATATATATATATATATAATATATATATATATATAATATAATAAACCAGCAAGGCATTGTACACTCCGGTTGGCTAAATATTAGAAAATATTTCACTCAAAGGCTCTTCACAACAGGTAGTACTGCAGTGTATTCCTCCAAGAGTGATATGAGGGACAAGAACAAATTCTTTATATATATGTAAACATTTTAATTTGATTAAACTGAGCTGCAGGAACTGTAGGTACTGGTCTTCAACTACACCCAACATTCCTGATTATTTTACAGGAAATCCCAGAAGCACTTGCTGTACTTAAGTGGTCAGGTAGCCAGAGTGATATGGTTATTTACCACATCAGAGAAAGCATGCCAACAGCAAAGCATCCTGAGACCATTCATGTGTGGGGTTGCTTCTCAGCCAAGGGAGTGGGATCACACACAATTTTGCCTAAGAACACAGCCATGAATAAAGAATGGTACAAAAACATCCTCCCCAGAGCAACTTCTCCCAACCATCCAAGAGCAGTTTGGTGACGAACAATGCCTTTTCCAGCATGATGGAGCACCTTGCCATAAGAAAAAAAGTGTTAACTAAGTGTCTCAGGGAACAAAACATCGAAATTTTGGATCCATGGCCAGGAAACTCCCCAGACCCTAATCCCATTGAGAACTTGTGGTCAATGGGATTGCAGGTAGACAAACAAAAACCCACAAATTCTGACAACCGCCAAGCATTGATTAGGCAAGAATGGGCGGCCATCAGTATGTGGCCCAGAAGTTGATTGACAGTATGCCAGGGCAAATTGCAGGGGTCTTGGAAAAGAAGGGTCAACACTGCATAAACTTAGGGGCATATTCAATTAGCCGCGATAAGCAGTTTCGGCCAAAAAGTTTCAGCCGATGACGTAATTTTGCCAGGTGAAAACTTATCCCCATATTCAATTCCAAAGACTTTTCGCCAGTGCAAAAAAGTCTGTGCCTTGTAACCAGTGGAATAGATTCTCCTCTGAATGCAGGCGAAAAAAAAAGTGCAGAATTGGGGGTTTGGGGTGCAAAGTTGCAGCAACACCCCTGCAGCTTTGGGACAGTTCCCCAAAGGTAAAAACTGTAAAAAAAAAAGTTAAGATACTTTAGATCACTCCAAAAAAGTACTTTCGTTTTGGGGGCGTAAAAGTCCAAAGTTGGGGGACAAACTTAAAAACTAGTGAAAGACACTCCAGCGGGTCCCCCAAGTATGCCCCAGGTGTTTTGTTTTGTTTTTTTTATTGCAGTTGCTTGGAGCAGGTGAATTAAAAAAAAAAATAATGTAAAACTTCACTTTAGGGACTTCAGAAGATGCTTGCACCCATTTTCATGTACCCCAAATTTTATGGGACTACTTATGTTTGAAGTCTTGCAAAAACCTTTTGTTGCAATTAAAGATGAACAAAGGGTTGGTAACAATAAGCTTTGTCACACAAGGATATACAGGTTTTTGTTGCAGCAACACGTTTTCATGAAAATAATCTTTTCTTGGTTTCATTATACAGCTTTGTACTCAAACTGTGGCTTCAGCCGCGCCAAAGAGCCACACCCTTATATCACGGGCGTCTAGAGCATCTTATTCGCACAGATAAAACAACTGGAAGTGATGAAGCTAGTCTGCACTGCTCAAGTTGATGTGCGACATTTGTAAATCTGTGCGAGGCTGAACACAAATGCTAAGATGCCTTGGCTCTTACGCCAAGTTCCGTGGTGCTTCATGTGCGACTTTGTACGTGTGTAAAACTAAGTCCTATGCAATTAAAGCCGCAGCAAAGCATCTGTAATGCACTTTGAGTAGTGTTTATCTGCCTCTGCGAATTGAGCAAGACACAAAATTTAAAGGAAAAGAAAAGACGTTACTCTACACCTCTCACTGCGGCTCAATCACGCCGGGCATATCGCTCCACATGGCGTATTAAGGCTAGGTGAATAAGGACACATCTGTGTTATAATATATATTACATCACCACCTTAGTCTCCACCCCTAGGCTCCATCCCTCCAAGTTGCCCCACACCCTCTGCCGTTATCCTCCTGTCAGGAAAATAAGCTATTTAACAAGTTTCAGATTTGTCAGTTGATCTGCTCCACTAAAGGTGCATACACACTAGACGATATGCTCCCTGAGCGATCTCGTGTAGTGTTGTCCCCGGCAGGCGGTGCTCAATGTCGTTCATGACATTGAGCACAGCTGCTGAACGATATCATTAACGATATCGTTCAGCGCCGGGCTCTCTCCCCCATTCCCTGACATGCAGCAACCTGATGAGATCGTCAGATTGTGCTGCATGTCAGCCCGATGAACGATGACGACAAATGACCAGCGGGAACGAACGTCGTCGTTATCGTTCATCTTTTTGGGCTTAAAAATGGACAATAAAGTGGACGACTGAACGATAACGATATCGTTAAGTCGTCCACTTTATCGCCCAGTGTGTACGCACCTTAAGTCACATGCCGCTTTCATGCGTGACATCTTAAATACTACAAAAGGTCATACTTCCAGCCTATTCTCCAATGCAGCAGGTCATCTGGCGATTGCTATGTATTCTCATCCAGAGTAACAGAACTTCTATTGCATTAAGCTACAAAACATGCTCCACATTAATATGCAAGATAACAGCTACACTTTGGGCTTGATTCAATTGAACGCGACTTAAATAGCACCAGGAGGGAGCTCCCGATGCTATTCAATTCAGCACGCTGTTGAGGATTTCTCCAGGAGGTGCGAGCAGAAATCCAACAAAAGTATAGGCACAATGCTGTTTTCTGACCTTAACACGGAGGAAACAGCATTGCGCTTGGCAGTTTAGTCGGAGAGCGCCCGTTCTCGCGACTAAACACCCTGTTTAAAAGGTGTGAGGGGCAGGAGAACGGGCATTCTCCGACCTAACAGCGCGCTAAATTGAATATCTCCGGGAACTATTCAATTGAAATGGAGCCCATAGACAATGCATAGACCTAGACAATAATTTATCATCTCACTGTGCTTGGGTACAAACAAGTACGTTCAAGTACAACACTGAACTAGGAATTCTGCTAATAATTTTCTACGGTACTGTGCATTAGTACCAACTCATACAACACATCTAAAAATAAAACAATAAAATTGGAAAACTAGGAGATGGCAGTTATTAAAAAAAAAAAAAAAAAAAAACACTTGCATTTTGGCATTATTCATTTCCAACATATCTTCCAGCTTTAAAATCAGTATTATGGACTGATCTAAACTTTTTCTATTTTCTCAATATACAATTCTGTCATATTGGAAAACGTAAACATACTTCTGTAAACACTCATCAATTTCATGTTCTGTATTATGGGATATTAATTCCACAATAGAAAAAAAAACAAACAACACAATCAACCAAAGCACCCCGCATATGAAAAATCCGAATATTAGGGTCACAACGCTACAATGCTTTGGCACAAAGTAAAGGGCATTAGAGAATTTTTTTATTAAACATACAAGGTATACAAATTTGTTTTCTTGGGGGTGATGGGATCTTGGAGAGTTTCCAATAAAGTAAAGTGCAGGCAATAACTGCAGAGGGAAATTCCTTTTTAAAAAATAGGTTTGTGAGCTACTATGGCAGTCAGCCGTGCCATGGCAGCTGTGAGGTGCAGCTGCATGCCCACGCCTGGCATGAAGAACAAATATGTAATGGGTAAATAAGGGACACATTTATTGAGCGCTACAAACACTGAAAGGAGCTGGTAAGAACACATTTAAGAATAAAAGCTGAAAACCTCTGATTTTAGTCTATACAGTATGAAGCTCTACAAAAACTTTAACGTGTTGGGTATGCGATCCCGGCACTCAATGCTGACAGCGTAATCCTGACGCATGCAGGTAAGTACTCTAACCCTTTCACTAACCCACCTTTCCCACAGCCTAACCCAAACCAAGCCCCTAATGCCTAGTGCCCAATAATCGCAGCAGTCTGAATTATGAAGGAGGGATTCTGACCACCGGCATTTTGTGCGCCGGGATGTGCCGACTACATCCCAATTAAACTTATGTAGGTCTCTACTTTGAGAAAGGTGAGGGGAGTGGAACTCCAATCAGCATTTGCCTAATATGATTTTACACACTCATTCCCCGATGACTTATGCCTTCATCCAATATGACAGCTTTTACACGGTCTCTGCCTCTTAGTGTCACCTATTGTGTGCACTAAAATTCAATCCTTGTATGTACATCTTACTCCACCTTCAGTGCTACATGTAAAACGCTCACTCATACTGTAATATCTAATGAGCAAACACCTGCATGCATGGTCTTGCATACCTAACCTGAAATACATCTTTCACATACTGACACATGAATAAGCATTCTTACATGGTGTAGAACATTCCATCATTTAGAGTGTCTCGATTAGCATTGTTGCTGGTGATCCGGTTTTCTACCACACGCCAAAAACATACTGGTAGGTTGATTGATTTGACAAAATATAACCATAAATGTGCGCGCCCATGTGGTAGGGAATATAGATTATGGTTAAAGAAAGAGAAGGGGTTTCTCTCTCTGTACTCCTACCCTTCATCCACATACAATTGCATATATTATCGTCATAAATAATCTTGCAAAACTAGAATATACCTTTTATTTTTGTTAATTACAATAACTATGAAATGAGAGCAAAATATAAAATATAGATTGTGATGTTAGTAGAAAAAAAGTGTGAGATATAAAGTATTTTAAAACAATGTGTCTGCCTGTATCACAGGCTTTAATCTTCAAATAGATAGAAACTGTTATCTATGCTTTGTACAACAATTGTTCAGTCTGCTTTGTCCTTCATAAGACTGCTGGAGAACAGCTTTCCTTATAAAGTGTAAAACATAAACAAACATTCATAAGAAGAAGTGGTGTTAGCGATTGGTCATTGGTTTTTACTTGGCATTTCTGACGCATGCAGGTAAGTATTCTAACCCTTCCACTAACCCTAACCTTATATATTACACCAGTGTTGGCTAACCTTGACACTCCAGCTGTTGTGGAACTATATATCCCAGCATGCCCTGCCACAGTTTTAGCATGCCCTAATAGCAAAACTGTAGCAGTGCATGCTGGGTTATGTAGTTCCATAACAGCTGGAGTGTCAAGGTTAGCCAACACTATTACACAGACGGTGTAATGGTTAAAGTTACTGCCTCACAGCACTGACATCATGGGTTAGATTCCCAGTACGGCCCTAACTGTGGAGTTTGTATATTCTCCCTGTACTTGCATGGATTTCCTCCAAGCACTGTTTCCTCCCAAACTCCAAAAATATACTGGTAGGTTAATTGGCTTCCCACAAAAAAAAAAAAAAATGACCATAGTGTGAATGTTTGTGAGCATGTGGTAGGGAATATAGATTGTAAGATCCACTGGGGCAGGGACAACTGTGAATGGTAATTATTCTCTGCAAAGAGTTGCGGAATGTGTGTGCGCTATAAAAATTACTGATATAGATATATTATATATTCTGAGGCAGGGACTGATGTAAATGGCTGAATAGTTTATGTAAAGCATATGTGGTTTATAAAAAAAAATAAAAGAAATAATAATCTTAAATCCAGTATATGAGGGAAACAAAACACACAGTAGTATATCCAGTTTAGACAAGCTGGTGTGTTTTCTGTACCATTTCACATTGAGTTATTAGAAGAATCCTAACAGACACATTGATTGTTACAGTATTTAGTTAAAACACACACTAGTGTTCCCGCTAGACCGCAGGCAGGGAGTGTCTGCGCACGTGGCCGACCAGGCAGCATGCCCAGCACTTACGGAGGTGCTGGGCTTCCCCCAAGCTCTCCCCCCCACTGTAAATAAATGCAGTACGCATGCGCACAACATCTATTTACCCGGTGGAAATCAGTCAGCACAACTTTCCCAACCCACGGAACACTGCGGCCCACGGGAGGGGAAGGCAGAGGGCAGTCTGTTTAAGCGGGTCACCGCTAAAAGTAAAAGGGCAAGGCACATTTTTGCTCCTTTAAAATCAGATAGGGCAAGCCACCTGGGGGGGGGGGGGGGGGGGGGGGGGACACGACTCTACACACCATTAAAAATTTATATTTTTGAGCTCACATAGAGGAACACAGTTGTTTAAGGCAGCTCTCATCTTTTTAAATGTGTATAACCTACATATGTCAATACCAGCATGTCAACATGGAGTAAACTATTGGATTTTTCTCTTTTCCATATCCTGAATTTTAGGGACTTGTATACCTGCTGTGTCATTACTCACCTAGCCTCAAAACGCTATACAACGCAAAATGCCTAACATGAGTGAGCTGCTTTTATGCCGAAAACGCATCTAACTTGCAATGTGATGCGACAAGGACGCACCAGCAGACTCTGCAGAGTAATTTGACATGCAACACTTGTATATCTGTGTGCGACTGAGTCTGTAAACGGAACTTGGTGCGGAGAAAAAGCTGTGGCCGCTGCATTGCAGCACTTGTATATCTGTGTGCCACTTAATCTCGCAATCAGCATACAGTGTCAAATATCAAATTAATCAGCACAGGCTCCTGTGGTGTCCTAGTCGCATTGCGACTTGTGTATTTTCAGCAAAAAAAAAAAAAAACGCCAGGCCCTAGCAGAGTCCTACAGGACCAGGCGTGTCGAGAGGGACTGTTCAGAGAGACTACAGCAAAGACGAGGAAGGACATCTGTATATACTGATCAGAAACCCTGAATAAACCTTCTCTCAGAGTTTGATTTAAACCACTTTTTGCACTAAATGACAATGTTACACAACAGATTAGTATTTGATATATGGTTCCTATGCATTGGATTCATTGGAGAAATTGTTATTTCCTGGTGCTGCACAGATTTGTAATCCAGGCTGCAAAGGATCTATCAGAATGGATCTTAATAATTGTACACCTGTGTTGAGCGTGGTCTCTTCCAACTTCAGAACTAGCTAAATTATGCCAAATTGTTTACATACACAAACGTATTTGTGATTTAATCTTACACACCAATATTGCATCTGATTTTGACATATGTATCTGTACCTCATACATTTTTGCCTTTATACAGTTGTTCCCGCATGCTGGCTGCGATACAGCTCACATTTTACCTTTTCTCTCCCTCTCTCTCAAGCACATTCACAAAACGTATTTACATCTCACAGCAACTACAAACCTCTCACTCTGCTACACAGTGTAAGGGCTGGCCCACACATTTCCAGCATTACACACCCCTAATATACCAATCATACTTTTGGACACTAAATAGCTATTGAAAGCACTATAATTTAAAAAATAAAAGATGAACATATAGATTGGAACATCAATTCTATAGCTCATCCACCCTCAACCCAGATTTGTAAAAAAATAAATAAAATAAAATGTAATGATGGCTCATGTGAGTTATAAATTTCTAATTCCAAATAACTTTACAATTTGTACTCCCTCACACCCCAAATGTGTGTCTCTCATTGGCTAATTCAAAGTGATCATATTTAGTGCCTGCCAAAGCCCCAGTATACCTACCTAAAACTAATGCCAACATATCTACTACCCATTTACGCTCTAAGGACACAAAACTCATTAGAACCAGATTACCTTATAACTGTATCTACAATAAGTCCTAGTTCGTCACTCAGCAAGGGACACAATAAGGCCCTATTCCATTAGAGGAATTCAGACGACTTTATTAACTTAGTGAGTCAATGAAGTCTTAAATCAAAAGCCGTATATAACAGTAAAGAGACCATCATAAATGGGCAGGTTCATGAACTTGTGGCTATCCAAAAATACAAATGGTTTTGGTTTAGATACGATCTTCTGTAAATGAACAAGAATTTGCTGTAACATTTGTATTGAAGACTTTAGAAATAGCCATAATACTATATGATAAAGTGTTACATACATTTGCTTAATAACCTCTTCCATATGGATATCCCACACAAGTCTCCCCATTAGTTTCCTGTAGGATTTATCATGGTGGGGGTAGGTGGTTTTATTAGTTGTTGTAAGTGTAATGGTCACTTTTATTATATAGATGTTTGCTTTATTCAGCATCTGTGGACTATTCAAGGCACAGAATTCTTTATTTGTAACGAAAGAGTCTTGGCATACACAATTTGTGCGAAAAGCTTTACACAATGCTGTGGGGGGACAGAACAACAAACAAGAGTAGACGTGCAGAAGATGCTGTTTAAACCTGGCTAAGCCTGTCCCCCCACACAGCCCATGAAACCCTAAAGACTTCAAAGAAATACAACATTGAGGAAAGGTATTAACAACAACTATGGAAAAGGGTAGAGTGGTTATAAACCTGGCCTCTCTAATCGCCTCCTTATGTGCCTGGAACATCTTGACGTTGTTCATGTTGGACTGCCAGTACTTCACAAATCCACTATGGTCAGCAGTCAGCATCCACATATCATTGTGTGACCAGGTCATAGCTCGGACTGGACTATCATGAGCCTAAAAGCAGAAAAATAGCGCAAGAAGTTATTGACCCGAGCCAACTTCCATCCTCAAAAAGTCAAACTACTTTACTTAACCACAATGTCTAGCAATGTTGCGGTCTCTGACCTCCAACATCACTGCCAATATTGCCCACCAAATTAGCACTGGGGGCTTAATACCTCAAGGGTATTTATGGTCACAGGCATGAAGTTCAATTAACACAGTTTATTGCTAGACTCCAACACAATTTTTTTTTCAGTCAAATATTTAAATTACTTTTTAAAATGATGTCTTTGAAGTTTTTGAAAAACAGTAACTAAGGGCTCTAAATAAAAGGTGTATATTAATTTCCACTTCCCTTACATGAACAATGGGGATACCTAAATTGGTTACAGAGTAGACCACAGTGGTGCATAATACATCAGCCCATCATCCTCAGCTCACTAATGTGATTACATTACTAAGTACATTAATTATTGGTGCTGGAAACAAAAGACGTAATTACATTAGCAGGTGGAGGTGACTGAAGTTAGGCCTGACTTTATGCCACACTGCAATACACTCCTTTCTGGATGATGGATTTTATCAGCCGTCACCACCCAGCACAGAAGGGGGCGCCAGAGGAGGAACCAAAACACTTTTCAGAAAGATAGTTTACCTTTAAGTACGTTGAAGGGACAAAATTAACTTAAATGTGCTGTAGTTCCAAGTTAAAGCAAGTAGCCATCATGCAAGGGACGCTTTATTCTATTTAGGCATCACTATTAATAAATCTTATAAAATATAATTCAATACCATTTGGCCTAAGAAAACTGACCTGTAAAATAGTCTCAAAATTAAACGTCAGCCCATTCCATAATGTGAATTCTCCACTTGAAGCTCCAGTTACTAAACGGCGTCCCTCAGGAGTCCACTGAAAATCAAGAGAGTACAACAACAACTTTACATCTAGGAACACACTGATCAACCATAACATTAAAACCACTGACAGGTGAAGCTGGCAAAAGTAAGGAGCTCAGTGACTGACAAGGACCAAATTGTGATGGCTAGACGACTGGGTCAGAATATCACCAAAACGGCAGGTCTTCTGGGCTGTTTCCAGTATGCAGTGGTTAGTACCTACGAAAGGTGGTCCAAGGAAGGCCAACCGGTGAAGTGGCAACAGTGTCATGAGCGCCCTAGGATAATTGATGTGTGTGGGGAGCATAGGCTAGCCCGTCTGGTCTGATCCCACAGAAGAGCTACTGTAGCACAAACCGCTGAATTTAAAGGTGTCAGAGCATCGCAGCTTGCTGCATATGAGGCCGCGTAGCCGCAGACTGGTCAAAGTGCCCATGTTGACCCCCTATCCACCCCTGAAAGCACCTTCCAACAGGGCACGTGAGCATCAGAACTGGACCACGGAACACTGGAAGAAGGTGGCCCGGGTCTGATGAAGCACGTTTGCCTTTACATCATGTGGACATCCAGGTGCTTTGTTTACCAGGGAATATATGGCACCAAGATGCACTATTGGAAGAAAGGAAGCAGACATAGGCAGTGTGATGCTCTGGGCAATGTTCTGCTGGGAAACCTTTGGTTCTGGCATTCATGTGGATGTTACTTGGACACACACCACCTATCTAAACTTTGTTACACATTAAGTACACCTCTTCGTGCCAAAAGTATTTCCTGACATCAGTGGCCTCTTTTAGAAAGATAATGTACCCTGCCACACTACAAAAATTGGTCATGAATGGTTTGAGGAATATGAGAGTGTTCAAGGTATTGACTTGGCCTCCAAATTTCATAGATCTCAATCCAGTCAAAACATCTGTGGGATGTGCTGGAAAAACAAGTCCAAGTCATGAGGCAACTTACAGGACCTGCTGCTATCGTCTTGGTGCCAGATACCACAGAACACCTTGAGAAATCTTGTGGAGTCCATGACTTAATGGGTTTTTTTGGCAGCACGAGAAGGACCTACACAATATTAAGCAGGTGGTTTTAATGTTATGGTCGATGGGAAAAAATGAAACAAAGCTGTACATGCAGCTTTGAAACAACATGCATAACCAAAGAATCAGACTTGCTAATACTGGTACTTACCCTAACTACAAACACAGGACACTTTACTTTGTTGGTAGATGTGCGGACAAACTTAGTGGTCACAGCATTCAGAGGATTGTTAAGCATCCCAATGGGAGGAACCAACTACAAAAGGAAAACATTTTTTTTTTTTTTTTTACAATATACACACACCTACTTCCTTCCAATTTAATTTCACAATATCAGTTGCCCCAACAAGAGGCATAAAAATACATTCAAAGATATAGATGCAAGAAATGAAGTAGTAAAGGTCTCATAATGGAGCACGTGAGAGATATATAATTCATTTGCTTGGAAAAAAAAAATATCACTCACATCATTATAGTACCCGGCGTCTGGTTGGATGGCTCTCATGTCTCTCTGATCTCTCTGCCATACGCGATTCTGAGAAAAGAAACAGTTTTATGTAGGAAACTTTGAGGCCTAAATCTGGTTTAACGTTACAAAAGAGGCCACTAAAAGTCAAGTTATCAAAAAAACACATGGTTATATTCAGAAACGTGTTGGGTACAGAATCCCGGCAGTCAGAATACCGACAGCGGCATCCCGAAGGGAAGTAGCCTAACCCTAACCCTCCACCCCCGCAGCTTAACCCTAACCCCTTCCCCTAATACACAGTTGGGATTCCGGCACCGGTATTCTGAGTACAGGCAACCCGACAGCCGGGATGGTGACCACATCCCTCAGTAACAAGGCTAGACAATAACACTGTTAAAACCACTTGCTAAAGGCAATTCGGACAGACCCAAGTAGGTTTTACTATGAACGGTGCCAGAACATTTTAAAAAGGCAAATGCCTGACTGAACATTCAGACAGAACCATAAATAAGAACCTCACCTCCAGGTACTTGATAACAGAAGGATTGTAGTCTATTGTCTTGCGATTCACAGCCTTCCGCATGCGTTTGCCATCGAAGGTCAGCTGTTGCATGGCTTGCTGTTGTGCATAATCGGGACGTTTGTAGAAAAGCTGGCGGGGAGCCTGGTGCTGGAAGCGCGGCATGTGGAAGAAGCGTGGTGGGGAACCAATCTCAGTCGCCATTGTGATGTTCAGAGTGGGCAGGAAGAACCTTAAAATTAACAAAAGGACACATCATGTGAAAATATCAAGTTTTTTTGTGTTTTTTATTAAAAAAATATCTAGGAATGCATGCTACTGTAAACATAACAGCTATTGGAATATTCATTTATTAGTGGAAAAATTCCATAAAGAGAAATAATCACTGGGGAAGTGATTTCCCCCCCCCCCCCCCCCCCCCCCCATATCCTTCGGTCTCTTTTTTAAAAAAAAAAGTAATGTTGATTTGGATGCTTCATGTTGTCCCGTTTCCAGGACTATTGTCTCTTACCATTGTATACTGTTGATTGGACATATCTGTATATTCTTGCAATAGAGATAGTTTAAAAAAGAAAAGTAATAATTGTAGCTTGAGGCTCACGCCCAGGGGCAGAAACAATTGGATAGTTCCCATAGCCCATTACTTACTGAATTCCCCCCGTAGGCTCTGTTTAAATAGAGGAGTGATTGCATGGAGGAGTAAAGAACACAATATACAATATAAACAATTTGCAGTAGATTAAGTGCAAAGTCCTGTGCAGGGCTCTTCATAGCATAAGGATAAGAGTGTCCCCCCAAAATATCATATATGAGAAAGATAGTTATATCATTAAATTGATACTATAAAAAGTAGTCTTCATCAATCTCTTCCACATCCTTGTCAAACGTCAAATAGAAATATAAAAATGATATAAGCCTCTGCCAAGGCAAGCTACTAAGAGTTGCTTCTATAGGAAAATGTCCATCTGTATGCCTTGTTTTTGCATTTCATGGTATGCCGGTAGGGTAAATTAATTTGGTACTATAGTTGCAGAAATAACATTTAGGTTAAGTTGTACCAAAAGCACTGACCCTAGTAGTAGTATACAAGACTTGCAGAAAAATCCAAAACTTTATTCACAAAATGTTTGGTTCAGTCAGAGCCTATAATCCTCCATACTGTTTCAGCATTAACGCTTTTTAATACAGAAAAGAAAAAAAAACAAAAAAAACCACACACAACTAAACCATCTATGGGGGCTATTGAAATGTTGCCGAGGCCCACGACAGAGCAATTCAACTGTGATTGGTGCAGGCATTTCTGCTTGCCCCCTCCTGAGCTGGGCAAGCAGAAACATGTGTTAAGACCTGGTTTTGGGTGCCCTAATCAGGACTTTAGACAGATTTCGCCGTTTTAGGCAGCTAAACCCGGTCTACTTAAGCACAACAAGAGCAATAATTAGAGCACCTTAAAAAAACAATTGAATAGACCCATACGAGTCACAAATTTTGTAGTCCTACCTTAAAGCTGTACACATATAGAGATGCATTTTAATAAAAAATTGGAACAATTATGCAGACAAAAACAGAACAACTTTTCCAATTAGTATAACCTTAAAGGGGCCTACCCATTAGACAACCTGAAAAACTGAACGTCTAGTGTTCAGTCCTTCAGGTCGCCTAGGTGCGGTGACCGCATTGAACGGCGTTCACTGAACGTCATTCAGTGCAGTAGACAGACCTATCTGCGAACATGTGCAATCTGAAGATTGCCATCAGGTTGACGAACATGTTCCACATATAGACGGCGTCGGCAAGGAACCAGCGTGCATCGCTGGTCCCTGCCGGCTATCCATTAGACGACTTTCTGAACGTTCCGACCAAAATCTCCTGGTTTTTTAGAACGTTACTCCTAAACTATATATACATACATAGGATTTCCAGCAATCAACAAAACCATTTTTAACTTTAGGTTGGCTGGGAAGAAAAGTGCAGTCTCCATTGAGAAAAACGACAAGTTGGCAACCAGGAATGGATTAATAAATCAACATGTTCTGCTGTCAGAATATGCAGATTGTTTATAACAGTTTAATGGGGCTCATTCATATACAGTACAATGAATTGCCCCAATTCTGCTGCCACAGGGGAAGTCAGACAAGTTTGAAATCCTCGATTCTCGAATCCAAGCCGTAAAATGATCGGGATAGGAGCCATTTCATGCTTTTGACAAATTACACAGGTCTGCGATGAAAAAGCTTTTTTTAAATTTGTGATACTTATAGATTTTTGGCTTCTGAACACGAAAATGACTGCCAGTTTTGCATATCACATGTTTTTCTGCGAAACGTGTATTTATGAAGTCGTCATTTTTTTAAGCAATAAATGAACTCTGCCTACATTTATTATAAAACACTGTCTTAAATGAATTCAGTCGGTAGTATAGAACGTTGCAATTCAGTTCTCGTCATAAAACTTCCCTCCGCCCAGTGCCAGATTAAGGTCCATATGCTTCTGGAGCTGAAATTTACAAAGGGCCTTTACCCCATACTGTCTAAAAGGAACATTGCGC
The DNA here is from genome assembly GCA_031769625.1 of Taudactylus pleione. NCBI lineage: Eukaryota > Metazoa > Chordata > Amphibia > Anura > Myobatrachidae > Taudactylus > Taudactylus pleione. The sequence continues at coordinate 1,174,864 of JAUIMM010000228.1, read as the reverse complement.
GCGCACACACACCACAACTACAAGGTGAGCTGGCGAAGGTGGAACCAAATACAACAGATGCAACACAGTTTTGCCCTGTGCCGGCTCATTTTAACCCCTGCCTACCACCACATACACAGTACACACCACTCATACAGAAAAGTGATTTCAAAATTTTTAGGCAATGTCAAGGACCCAAACTACAAAAATGGTAAGGGAAAAGCTTAATAGTTACAGAATCCTTGGCTGCAATATGAGTTTTAAGGTAAATTTTTTGAATTCCCATATTGAGCATCTCCCGAATAATCTCGGAAACTACAGTGAAGAACAAGGTGAACGGTTCCAAGACATTAAAAAATGGGATTTTGGTACCTACGGGTAAATCCTTTTCTCTGATTCCACAGGGGACACTGGAGGTGCTTACGCTGGGGTATAGAGGCGTGGATAGCTGGAGCCGGCACTTTAAACAATTTAGAAGTGTGAAGCTCCTCCCCCTCTATGCCCCATCAGCCCTCAGTTTAGAAAATGAAGACAGAGGAGATGGAGAACAAGCGGAGTAAAAAGGAGAGAAGAACACACAATAACTGAATCATACAACATATGGAACAAGCCGAACAGGCAGGCTGAGCGCTGAGGTGGGCGTCCAGTGTCCCCTGTGGAATCAGAGAAAAGGATTTACCGGTACGTACCAAAATCCCATTTTCTCTTTCATCCACTAGGGGACACTGGAGGTGCTTATGCTGGGGACGTCCCAAAGTTTTCCCCACGGGCTGGTGCGCTCTGCGGCGCCTGCAGAACAAGGCGGCCAAAACGGGATGCCGAAGTAGCAAACGTATCAAATTTGTAAAATCTGACAAACGTGTGAACTGAAGACCAAGTGGCCACACGGCACAATTGTGACGTGGAGGCTCCTCTACCGGCCACCCATGACGCACCCACAGAACGTGTGGAATGAGCAGAAATGGACGAAAGAGGCTGACGGCCAGCACTAACACAAGCCTGATGAATAGTCAGCCGAATCCAACCTCCCAAAGTCTGCTTAGACGCTGGCCATCCCCTCCGAACATCATTGAGGACAAAAGGCAACCCAGACTAACGGATGGACGCTGTCCTGGCAATAGAGATGCGGAGAGCCCTAACCACATGCAAGATAGAAGAACCTAGAAGATTGTGTCAGAGTCCTCCACCAACGATGGTACCACAATATGCTGATTGATATGAAAAGCCGACAACTTAGTGAAGGAAAGCGGCTACCGTACGGAGTTCCGCCCTATCAGCATGAAACACAAGGTAAGGTGGCTTATAGGACAGAGCACCCAATTCCGAAACTCTACGAGCCGAAGCGAGAGCCAGGAGGACAGTCTTCCCAGACAGGTACTTAGGATCAACCTCCTCCAAAAGGTTCAAACATGGGCGACTGAAGAAACAGAAGCACTAAGTTTAGGTCCCAGGGAGCTATTGTAGGTACAAAAGGAGGCTGCACGCGCAAGACCCCTTGAAGAAACGTCTGCACCTCAGGAATGAGGGCCAATTCCTTTGAAAGAAAATGGAAAGGGCAGAAAACCTGCACCTTTAAAAGGTTCCCAGACGAAGGCCAGAACCCAGACCGGTCTGAAGGAAAAACCGAAACCGGGACAAATGAAAAGTCAGACGGAAGACCCCGACTGGAAAACCATGATATAAACACGCCAGATGCGATGATAATTCACAGCCGAAATTGGCTTCCTGGTGCATAGCATGGTGGGAATAAGTGTCTGGGATTCCATTGCGTTTTAGGATATCGGTTTCAAGAGCCACCCCGTTAAACGTAGCTGCGCTAAGTTGGGGTGTACGAAAGGGCCCTGCTGTACAAGCTCCGGGCGCAGGGAACGGATCATCTGACAATAGGAACAGAAAGTCCGAGAACCAACTTCTCCGAGGCCAGTTCAGAGCCACGAGAATTACAGAGGCTGACTCTTGTTTCATCCTTTTTAGAAGACTAGGAAGAAGCGGAATCGGAGGAAAAAAGGTAATCGAAGTTGTAGACCCACGGACTTGTCAGAGCATCTACTGCTTACACCTGCGGATCTTGAGTTCTTGACACACATACTGGGAGCTGACGATTCAATCGTGATGCCATGAGGTCCACCTGAGGACATCCCCATCAACGTATCAGCGTGTTGAACACGTCTGGATGAAGCTTCCATTCCCCGGGATGGATATCCTGTCGATTTAGGTAATCTACTTCCCAGTTGTCCACACCAGGGATGAATAACGCCAACAGGATTATTGGTTCTAGGCCCACCGGAGGATCCGAGTTACTTCTCGCATAGCCATGCGACTCAGAGTCCCTCCTTGGCGATTGATGTAAGCGAAGGCCGTTGTGTTGTCGGACTGAACTCTTACCGGACGAGCCTTTAGAAACTCTGTTGCCTTTATCAGAGCATTGTAAATCGCTCTGAGGGCCAACACCTTTATGGGCCACTTCTGTTTTAGAAGGGACCATCGACCCTGAAAATGATAATCGAGGACTACTGCTCCCCATCCTCGAAGGCTGGCATCCGTTGTTACGATGATCCAGTCCCACACTCCGAATCTTCTGCCCGCTAACAGATTGTGTCCACCAAAGAAAGGCCACTCTGGCAACTGGGCTCAGACGGATCTGTAGATGTAGAAGCAGATGGGACCCTGACCCCTGTGCTAGCAGGTCCAGCTGAAACACCCTGGAGTGGAACCGGCCAAACTGTAGTGCCTCGAAAGCAGCTCCCATCATCCCCAAGAGACGCAGACAAAGCAGCATTGATACCTTCTTTGGTCTGAGGACCAGCTGAACTAACAACCGGATATCCCTGGCCTTGTCCGTTAGAAGAAAAATCCTCTGTGATTCTGTATCCAATATCATGCCCAGAAACAGAAGTTTCTGGAACGTATTGAGATTCGGCTTCTTGAAGTTGATTATCCAACCGTTTTGGATTAGAGTGTGATATGTCAGTAAGGCATGATGTAAGAGAAGAGATACCGATGGAGCCTTGAGTAACAGGTCGTCCAAATAAGGGGTTATGTTCACTCCTGATGACCGAAGGAGGGCGATCATGACTGACATGAGTCTGGTGAAGATGCAGGGAGCAGAGGATAACCCGAACAGCAATGCCCGAAACTGATAATGATCTTTCAATATGGCGAAGCGCAGAAAGGCCTGGTGTGGTTCCCAAATGGGAACATGGAGATAGGCATCCTTGATATCCAGGATAGTAGAAACTCCCCTGGTTCCAAGCTCGCTATGACTAACTGCAGAGTCTCCATTTTTTAAACAATACATCTTCAGATACAGAATCAAGGACTTGATGTTTAAGATGTGCCTGACCGAACCATCCGGTTGGGCACTACAAACAGGTTTGAGTAAAATCCCATACCTCGTTGATGCTCCAGACCTAACACATATGATACTATTAGAGACTGGATTGCCTCCTGTAGAACCCTCTTGTCTGCAGGTACTGGCAGACTCATAGTGCAGAACTGAGGTGGAGGGGGGGACCTCAAAGTCTATTTGGTACTCCAGGGAAATTAGTCTCCACGGTTCTAAAGAGGTCTGGTTCCGAACTTGTTGAAATTTCTGCAAGCCGGCTCCCTCCACAGGGGACCCCAGGTGGGACGGAAGACCGTCATGCCACCTGTTTCTCAGCTGGTTTAGGCTCCCTTCGACAAGCAACAGTGTGTGGTCGACCTCTACCTCAGGCGCTTCTTGCTTGCGTGGGAGCACCTCTGGCTCTACCACAAGAGGAATGTGGCGCACAAATGAAATGAAGGTCCAGTGTAAGATTTTCTGGGAGCTGGAGCAGTAGACGGGAGGAAAGAAAACTTACCCCCCCAGTGTCCAATTTCCGGGCCAAAAAGCAAGTCACCAATGAATGGTGAACACTCCACCGCACGCTTGGATTCTGCATCTGCTTGCCAAGCGCGCAACCAGAGGGCTCTGCGGGCCGTCCCTAGAGGCTTCTCCCAGGTAAACTGCAGACTCACGTATGTGTGCTAGTAGACGTAATTCTGCTCTGGAAGGACTTGGGTCCAAACCTGTATCAACTGGTCAGCCCGGCAAACCACAGCCCTGTTAACCCAGGCGGTAACAAGGGTAAGTCTATGTTGAGCTTCCACTGCAGTATAGTCTTTTAGTACAGTAGCTCCTGTACTAGAAGTGGTGTTTTCTTAGAGACGGAAGATTGACGCATCTACATGAAGAGACGTTTCCCACTTTTCCAACATGGACGATGGAAAATGATAGCTAGCCGGAAACAGACGTGGAATTTTGAACTGCTTATTCGGCTGTTTCCAGGTCACAGAAAGCTTCTGTGACAACGGAAAAACAGCCGGGTACATGAACTAATTCACACTCTGGGACGCAGGAATCATATCCTTAGGTAAAACAAGACATATGGTAAGAACTTACCTTTGTTATCTCTGTTTCTACGAAGTCCATAGGGTCCACAGGGTGACCTTGGGGTTTAGCTGGATCCTGGATCCTCGGGCACCACGGAGTTAAAGCTTTCAGCTGCTCCCAGGATGCACTTGGGTCCAACCTCCCCTATACCCCGCCCCCGAGCCACAGGCACCTCAGTTGGTAAGCAGCCCAGGCCGGAGGAGGAGACGAAACAGAGAGAAGGAAGACTGGAACACACAAGAACCATACTCACAGAAATGGGAGACGGAAAACCGGTGACCAGTCACAGCCCATATGAAGCCAGGTGCGTCAGGGCGGGTGCCCTGTGGAGACTATGGACTTAGTAGACACAGATAAGAGATATGGTAAGAACTTACCTTTGTTGTTTTCTACTTCAGGGTCCATAGGGGTCCACAGGGTGACCTTGGGGATGTCCCAAAGCAGTCCAACTAAGGGCGAGGACGCTCCTGTGCTGATAGGAGAACCTGGCGCCCAAAGAATGCATCCTGAGAGGCAAAGGTGTCAAACGCATAGAACCTCAAAAATGTCTGAATGGAAGACCAGGTGGCCGCCTTACAGAGCTGAACAGCAGAGGCGCCACGTCTAGCAGCCCAAGAAGGGCCCACAGACCGAGTGGAATGAGCCTTAACAGAGGCTGGAACAGGTAAACCCTCCTGCATATAAGCCTCAATAATAACAGAACGAAGCCAACGGGCTAGAGTCTGTTTGTTGGCAGGCCAACCCCTCTTGTGAAAACCAAAGAGGATAAACAAAGAATCCGACTTCCTCACAGAACTAGTCCGGTCCACATAAACCTGGAGTGCACGGACAACGTCTAAGGAAGTCTCCCCAGCCGAAAGATCAGGCGACTGAAAGGCTGGTACAACAATTTCCTGATTAATGTGAACCTGGAAACCACCTTAGGCAGGAAATCAGGACGAGTGCGAAGCACCGCTCTGTCCTGATGAAAAATCAGAAAAGGGGGACGACAAGAAAGTGCCCCCAAATCTGAAACCCTCCTGGCAGAAGCAATTGCCAAGAGGAAAACAGTTTTAAAAGTTAGCCACTTGAGCTCCACTGACTCCAAGGGCTCAAAAGGAGGACCCTGTAAGGCCCGAAGAACCACCGCCAAATCCCACGGGGCCACAGGTGGCACAAAGGGAGGCTGGATTCTTAAAACTCCCTGGAAAAAGGTGTGTACGTCCGGCATAGCAGCGATCCTGCGCTGGAACCACACCGACAGAGCAGACACGTGCACCTTCAGTGAGGAAAGACGTAATCCTAAGTCCAAACCCGACTTAAGGAAAGCCAAAATACGCGAAACCCGGAACACCTGGGGATCATATTTTCTGGCCTCGCACCACTGAAAGTAAGTGTGCCACACTCTATGGTAGATCCTCGCGGAAGCAGGCTTGCACGCCCTCAGCATGGTGGTAATAACGGAGCTAGAAAAGCCCCGAGACCTCAGGACGGCTGTCTCAAGAGCCACGCCGTCAAAGATAGTCGACCCAGATCCGGGTGAAGACAGGGCCCCTGAGACAACAGGTCCCGCCGTTGAGGTAGGAGGAACGGAGCGTCGATGGACAAGCTCCGCATATCGGAGTACCACGGCCTTCTGGGCCACGCTGGGGCCACCAGGATCAGTGTGCCTCCGTCCTGTTTGAACTTGCGCAGGACCCGAGGCAGCAGAGATATTGGAGGGAACAAGTAAGCCAGTTGAAACAGCCATCTCTCCGACAGCGCGTCTATCAGACTTGCGCCTGCGTCCCTTGTCCTTGACCAGTACACGGGCAGCTTGTGATTGTGACGGGACGCCATCAGGTCCAGCTCTGGCAGCCCCCACTTGTCCACGAGTAGTTGGAATACCTCGGGATGAAGCGACCATTCCCCGGGATGCACGTCGTAACGGCTGAGGAAGTCTGCCTTCCAATTGAGGACTCCTGGGATGAAAACTGCCGAGAGAGCTGGAAGATGGCGCTCTGCCCAAGCCAGGACGCGGGACACCTCCGACATCGCAGCTCGACTGCGAGTCCCTCCCTGGTGATTGATGTACGCCACCGTGGTGGCGTTGTCTGACTGCACCTGAACGGCCCTTCCGTGAAGAGCGGTGCCGGACGACTGCAGGCCTCTGTATACTACCCTCAGTTCCAGGATGTTGATGGGAAGAATCGCTTCCTCCGCCGACCAACGACCCTGAAGTGACAAGGGAGCCTGTCACCGCCCCCCAACCCCGGAGCCTGGCATCTGTCGTGAGCAGAACCCATTCCGGGATCCAAAAGGGGCGCCCCTCTAGGAGATGAGCTGTCTGCAGCCACCAGGCTAGGGACAGACGCACCTCCGAGGACAACACCAGCATCTGAGAGCGGATCCTGTGTGGCAATCCGTTCCATTCCGAAAGAATCAGCCCCTGCAGGGGCCTGGAATGGAACTGGGCAAACTCCACCATGTCGAATGCCGACACCATGGACCCCAAAACTCTCATCGCTGAGTGCACCGACACTCTGCCCCTGCTCAGACAACTGTGAATCCGCAGCTGTAAGGAGGAGACCTTCTCTGGAGTCAGAAAAATCCGTTGCTGACGAGAGTCCAGCAGGGCCCCCAAATGAACCATCCGCTGTGATGGGATGAGGGAGGACTTCTTCCAGTTGATCAACCAGCCGTGCGCCTGTAGACAAGCGACCGTCAGGTGGAGATGCTGGATCAGTACCTCCGGGGAGCTTGCCAGCAAGAGGAGGTCGTCTAGATACGGTAGCAGCAGTATCCCCTGGCTCCGAAGGTGAGCCGCCATGACAGCCATCACCTTGGTAAATACCCTTGGTGCCGTGGAAAGACCAAAGGGTAGAGCCCTGAATTGGTAGTGGTTGTGGAGAATAGCAAACCGCAGAAACGGTTGGTGCGATGTTGCTATAGGCACATGGAGGTAGGCGTCCTGGATATCCAGGGAGACCACATAATCCCCCGGTTCCATCGCCAGAATGATGGAACGCAAAGTTTCCATCCTGAATTTGGGAACCCTGAGAAACCTGTTCAGGGACTTCAAATTGAGGATGGGGAGATGAGAGCCATTGGGTTTCTGCACCAGAAACAGCGTAGAGTAATACCCCATCCCACGTTGAGACTGTGGTACGGGTATAATGACCCCCGCCGTCAGCAAGGCCTCTATGGCTTCCTGAACCTGCAAGGCCTTGGTTTTGTCCGGAGAAGGACTTGTGCAAAAAAACTGGCAAGGCGGCCTGTGCCGAAAAGACAGGGCGTACCCCTGGGAGACCACTTCTCGCACCCAGGCATCCGTGGTGGTATTGTGCCAGCACTGGGCGAATTGAAGAAGTCGGCCTCCCACTCTGGGGTCCCCCAGAGGGAGGCCCGTCCCATCACGCAGAAGGCTTATCTTCTGGCTTGGAAGAAGGGCGCCTAGCACTCCAGGCTTGCTTCTTTGGCTTTGAGGCGGTCTTGGTTGCGGACTGCCTCGGGAAGGACTGACCCTTCGCCTTGCCCTGAACCCGAAAGGCCGAGCTCCGGACCTTAGCAGGTGTAGTAGCTGAAGGGAGGAAGGCTGACTTGGATTTCGCCAGGGTATCTACTATTTTGTCCAGGTCCGGACCAAATAGTAATTCTCCATTAAAAGGTAAGGCCTCCAAGCCTTTCTTTGAATCCGCGTCTGCTCTCCAAGACCGCAACCACAAGGATCTACGAGCAGACACTGCAGCCGCCGAAACCCTAGAGGTCAACAGGCTAGCTTCTCCAATGTAGGAGGCGGCATCTCTCATCTGTCCTAACAACGCCCTCTGGACGTCAGGAGCTTCATCCGTAAACGCGTCCTCCAAGGCGTTGGCCCACCCCTCAATGGCCTTGGCCACCCAGGAGATGGCCATGGACGGCCGGGCTACAGCCCCTGAGAGAGAATAAATAGACTTTAAACAAGTCTCCACCTTCCTGTCCGTAGGATCCTTCAGCGAGGATATAGACGGCAATGGCAAAGTAGCACTCCTGATGAGGCGTGTTACATGGGAATCGACTGCAGGCGGAGTTTCCCATTTCTTACAATGCGCCTCCGGGAATGGATAATTGGACGCCAAGCGTTTCTATGGCAGGAAAAGCTTACTGGGTGTCTGCCAGGCCACCGCCATGTGATCAGTCAACTGATCAGACAAGGGGAACGCTGCAGAAGTAACCTTAGCTCTTTTAAAACTAGGATACCTCGACTTGGGAGCGGGTGCCTCATCCTCAATCAGAAGAATGGCCCGCACTGCCTTAACCAGAGCCCGCACATTGATGGAAGACTTAGTATCTACCTCCTGGACTGAGGCATCTGAGGCCGAGTCATCCTGCACCTCACCATCATCCGAGGACACCTCAGAATCCGGAAGATGCGCAGCCTGCGCCATGACTGAGCGTTTAGACGCCCTGGAGGGCACGTCACTGCGCAACATCGACTGAAAAGCCGAAGATGTTGCCGCCAAATCTTGGACAGTGTGGGAAAGCGCATCCACCCAGGGTGGAGGAGTTGCCACAGGAGCCTGAAACTGCACCACAGCCTGCTGTGCCACAGGGGTGGACTGAATATACATTGGCAACCCCGCATAGGGACCAACAGGCTGAGACCCCGGGGGAGTCTGCAATAATTGTGGGACACCCGGAGAATGGGGGATGGCAGGCTGGGGCAACGCCCTAGTAGGGGCGGCAGCCGGGACCGACAGACTGTCCGCGATGGACACCAGCACCTGGGAAAACATCGCCCATGGTGGCTCCTGCGACATGGGAGGTTTAGACATACCAGGGAGCGCCTGGCACCGTCCGTCCTGTGACAAATCCTCCCTATCCACTCCTGCAGAACAGCGCCTGCAGGAGAACAATACTGGAGCCCCGGAGTGCTCAATCTCCTCCTCGGACATGACGTTGGAAGAAAACGTGCGCACTCATCCGTGTGCTGGACAACAGCCCACAATATGGCACCGTGTAGCACACAACTGTATGTGACGGACCTCACCAATACGTGATCTATATAGGCGAGGTCAGTAGAAACACCCTTCCCCCGCACACCTGTAGGGCTTGTAGGAGAAGGAAAGGGATAGGTATAGGCTGACAGTAAGTAGAAAAAAGACACAGACAGGCAGCACTAGCAAAAGTCACATACCATGCAGGAAGATATACTCACTGCACCTTTCCACTACAATCAACCTCCCAGATTCAGTGTCTGGGAGGGCTATAGTGCTGTGTACACTGTCCTTGTCGGGGGAGAGGTACACAGGGGGACCGGTCCACGTGCTCCCTGAGAGAATCCACGCTGCCACAGAGAAAATGGCCGCTGGAGACCTCAGAGGAGGAGTGGCCGTGTAACTGCAGCTCAGCGACGCCAGACTCAGTGCTGAAAGGCGCGCTGAGCTGAGGGGAGGAGCCGCTAGACAGGGAAGGCTTCCTCCCCTGGCTAGCATATTAACCCCCGGGTTGCCGGCATCCCGCTTGCCGCGATATTAACCCTGGTGGTCTAGTGGTCTGGCGGGGTATGCCTCCGCTGGAGGGAGGGCCCGCCGCCACCGCCCCCGGTCTGTCCCCTAGACCGGGGGCATGGGACTGCATTTGAAAGGAACCCGCGCACCGCCGCTAATCAGCGGTGCGCGGCTTACCTGATCTCCCCGGCGTCTTCCGGCAGCAGTCCCGGGGGAAACCAGAGTCCGGCTAGTACAGACTCTGGCTTCCCCCGCCGCGATCCCCAGTTCAGTGCTGGCGTCGCGGCGCCAGCAGGGAGAAGGAGCGGCAGCGTGGGCGTCTGTACAGACAGCCAAGCGCTGCCGCTCTGGAGAAAAACTGAAGTAAAAAATAAATAAATTTAACAAAGTTAAATAAAAAATGAAAAGCTTTAGGGGGCTGCTCCTGCAGCCCACCCCGCAGGGTGACCCGACTCCGGCCGGGCACCATCTAAAACTGAGGTGCCTGTGGCTCGGGGGCGGGGTATAGGGGAGGTTGGACCCAAGTGCATCCTGGGAGCAGCTGAAAGCTTTAACGCCGTGGTGCCCGAGGCTCCAGCTATACCCCAAGGTCACCCTGTGGACCCCTATGGACCCTGAAGTAGAAATTGAGGATATAACTGACTGCCAAAATTAGAGATTCCACCCCGGGAGAGGTGGACTCTAACTCCAGTTAATGGTGTGAATTGGAGGGGACAGACACCGCTGTACCCATAACCTGTACCACGGTGTCTAGAGATCTGTTTAACCCAGCCACCCAGGGAGGAAATAGACGCAGATATGCGTGTACTGATACCAATATTGAGACCTGCGTGCCTCAGCTAACTGTGACGTTAAGTCCGTCATAACTCCTACCATGTCAGCGACCCATGGAGGTGAGTAAGTAACAGCCATAGATGGCTCCATTGTTATACAAGCGTCACATAACGTGGACCCAGCGGCATACGTGTTACACTTAGAACAGACAAACAACTTTTGAGAAGCCTTTGTTCTGCTTGACATTGATACACAGTCACTCAGAAGGACACACTGAAAACATAAGGCTGGTCTGGGACACAGAGGAGGAGATACACCCCACTCCCCTCCCACAGATTAGACTCCCTGCACTTTCTCACAGCCTTCTGTACCAGGGATGTAGGGCTAATGGTTGTGCAGGAGTTCAGCCTTCTGTAGCCATGCAGCTGCACTCTGCCTTCAGGAGGGAGAGAATGCGGGCATTAAGTTTTGCAAAATATGGCAGGCACGCTGTTTGTAACAGCTCTGTGCCTGAGCAGTGTGAGAGAGACCGCGCTGGTAGCTCCGCCCCCCGTCCTTATCAAGTCTGTCTGCAGTCTAAAATGGCTGCCCCGTCTAACGGAGGAGCTCATTGTGCAGGACAGACTCAGCGTAGTCTGGAATGTTCAGCCCCCTCCGTCCCTCTGCAGCCCTTAACGGCGAGCAGGGACTGATTACAGCTTATCCGGCTGTCTCTTGTATGCCCCCGCCTGAAGCAGTGCTATACTGGGTGGCGAGCGGGCGGACAGCAGGCGACGTGCGCCAGGGGGGGGTGCAGGTCGGAGTTCAGCCCCGCAATGCAGGCCCCCTCCGTCCCTCTGCAGCCCTTAGCAGCGAGCAGGGACTGATTACAGCCTATCCGGCTGTCTGAATGCCCCCGCCTGAAGCAGCGCAGCAGCGCTATGTACACACTGGGCTGCCGGGCGGCAGGCGACGTGCGCCGGGGGGGGTGCAGGTTGGAGCGCTCCCCGGAGGCTCTCTCAGCATGCAGAACACTCTTCTTCCTATTAGAGCTGTGCTGTGGCGATAAGGAGTTGTCAGTGCTTTTGTAATAAGCGCTGTGCACTCCTTCCTGTTCTACGAACAACAGGGCGCCAGGTACCCGGACCCCACCTTTAGAGAGGTGGCGAAGGGTACCTAATATAGTGTAAAAGATGTACAAAATAAACCTAAATAACAAAAAATAATAAACATATGTGTTGCTGGATCACAGCAGATTGTGACCAGCTCCATGAGGCACATTTTCTAAACTGAAGGCTGATGGGGCATAGAGGGGGAGGAGCTTCACACTTCTAAATTATTTAAAGTGCCGGCTCCAGCTATCCACGCCTCTATACCCCAGCGTAAGCACCTCCAGTGTCCCCTAGTGTATGAAAGAGAAAGATGTAGAAAGAAGAGATACCAGGATTGTTGGGACGTCAGCATGATGGCCGACTACTGCTGGATGATACACAGACGACACAGAAAAAGCTTATAAAGCGAAAAAACGAAGTTTGAAGCCAAAAAAAAACCCCCACAAGATATTAACCTTTAAATAATTATGGTTTTGTTTCTATCATGGTTTGATTTTATTGTTAGTTTAATATGTAATTAAAACCAAAACAATTACATCATCTTCTCTTCTTCGTATTTCACAATAAATATGTCAAAAAATTTAACTTCTTGTATTTTCTTAAAACATTAAGAAACCCCCCTTATAGGTAAATGTGATGTGGTATTTTTTTTAATATACTATTTCTTGATGTACACAGGAGTATAATTAAGAATATAAGAGTATTATTAAAAAAAGCCTTCAATACATTAAATTTCGCAGACCTGTGTTATCAGATAACTAGAACACAATGAGATCTATAAATGCAGCAGCAAGATGGTGGTGCATACACCATAATTCGGGACATGCCTGATAATTGGCCCAAATTTACAATATTGTAGGGTTTATAAATAATTTGCATTTAACAGTGATAAAATTGCTACAACTACCCACACAAATTGCAATGTCACAATGGGTGACAGAGTCAGAACTGTTACCCTTTATTTATACATAAAATAAAAAGCGATGAGAGAAAAAAAAAAAAAAAAAACACCTCAATAAACATGCATTTTGTAGATGTATTGCTCTTAGATTTTCAGTCAAAAGTATGTCCACTGATATTCCACTGGCCTGAAAGTTACTAGCTGACCGAGACATTGGTATTTCTGTGGTAATACTCACAGGTCTTCACTGAAAAGTGGCGAGTGCAGACACATAAATGAAATTACCATCTCTTGTCTGTGGTCCTCGCTCCCCTAATGTGCCTCATCTGTAGCTCCTTCATATTTCTCCTCCTTGCCTGTATAATGAGGTCATGTACAGATGCCTAAGTATATGACTTTGTTCTTACAAACTCTGCCCACCAAGAAGATAGAGCTGAATGGCCAATAAGAAGCAGACTTACAGGTTAGTGTAAACCTGGCAGCTTTATCTTAAGAACCAACCTCTTGAACCAAACCACAAATTCATCCAATGCTATGTATGCCTGACTGCCACTATCAAGTCCGAAGAGGTCAGGTCTATCTTAGTTAGCATCAATATCTCAGCCCTCATCCAGTAATCAAGGTCCCTTTACAGTAGACTACAGCATGTGCCTTACATTACAGGGCAAATGTGACGGAGGGAAAAGAAAAAAACACCATGTACTAGTTTACCGTGGTGTTCCCATAATACCTATTAACAGTACAAGAGTGTTACCACTCAGTTACACCAAGAATAGTATCGTGTGCCACTGTCTTTCACCTTACTTTAAGCTCAACATGAAAGAATTTGATACATTAAACAATCTTCACCTTTGGCCTACAAAAGTACACTTAATTTTGACTGTATGGAAAGATTGTAGTCTGTTTTAGAGATTATGGGCTATTTCACACACCGTGAAAAACTGTCCAAAGATGGCCGTTGCTTTTACGGCAATCAGAGCCTTTCACATGCAACGGGCTTTAAGCCGTTTTCAATGTTGAGGTTTGTATTTTTAATGTAGTAGGCATACGCAGCAGCAGAAGGTGGAGTTGTCTGCCGGTACAAGCTCAGAAAAGCCGGTGTGTGAGAAAGGACACATAGCAACATGTACTACACTGACTTGCAGGGACGGCACGTCAGCCATCCTTGTTAGTAGATGTTCCCTGCTGTAACATGGCGATCTTGCTGTATCCGTGCTGTCTGAAAGGACCCATCTGTTTAAGTTCTTAAAATTATTACACGGCAAATAAACGGCAGTTATTTTGCCGGCCGGTGAAAACCGGTGTGTGTGAAATAGCCCTAAGTTTTACATTAAAAGTCACAATTCTATACCAAATAGCTTAATTTCCCACACAACTTGTGTATGCAATGGAATAGATATTATTCCAGCAATCTCTAAATAAAAACAGGAGAAAAAAGAAAACCCCACTGTAGCATTTCCCAGGAAAGGAGCTGACAGAGGCAGTAATCAGCAGGAGCGTGGATCAGGTAAGTTGCCTATTTTTTTTTTTTTTTTTTTTAAGGGCCCTGCAGAGGGGTGCCGAAAGCATATTCTTGCATCTGAGCCCACTACTCTAGTTCGGCCACTGCAGGTGGTGGCTTTGCTTGCCCGGGCTGCGGAGGTGTGTTCTTTCTGGGGGTTATTTGCTTGGAGAAAGGGGTTAGCTGCTCAGTAATGTGGCTGCGGGAGGATGGTTTACCTATGGTACCCAGTTAGTGGTGTGGCCATGGGGGTTGGTTGCCCGGGGCATAGGTGCTCAGTAAAGCTGCCACGGGGGAAGTCTGGCTCCTACACTTTCATCCTGGCTCCCAGGTTTTAGAAAAATTTGTCATGGATATATATATATATATATATATATATATATATATATATATATATATATATATTACACACACACACACCCCATTAAATTGTTATACAAATAGGGCTCAATTCAAATCATCGCAATGCTGAATAGCCCCGGGAGCTCCAGGAGCTATTCCATTCAGGGCACAGTTTGGTCCGACAGATGCCAGTTAAGTCGGAGAATGTGGGTTCGCGCGAATTAACCTGAGTGTTTAGCCGTGAGAACCGCCATTCTCCAACTAAAGTGCCAGCCGTAAGGCTGTTAGCGCTGGGCTAAGTCGGAAAACAACCTTACGGCCGGAACTTTTCTTAAAATTTCCTCGTACCCTCGAGGGTGCGAGAAGAAATTTTTTAGTTGGACCAAACAGTGCACTGAATTGAATAGCTCTGGAAGCTCCCTCTTTGGGTTATTCAGCATCTCGCCGATTTGATTTGAGCCCAATGATTCTGCTCCCTTATTCGGTTCTATAGCGAGTGCTCATGCGGCAAGTAGACAAGGAAACTGACCACATCTGTGACTAATTCAGGGCTTGACAAATTTTTCTAAACTCTAGGAGCCAGCTTCAAAAGTTTAATAGCCAGACCATCAACCCCAACCAAAATATTACAACTTCTATAGACCACCAAACTTGACATGCCTGTCTCCTGAGGTCAGCATGAGATGAACGGGGTGACAGAGGGGGAGATAGATAAATAGATATCTATCTATCTCCAGAAAGGCTAAGTAAATAGCCAAATGAGGGCACTCACCGCACTAGCAAAATGATGATTCAATCCGATTTAATCAGATAATATTCCACCATGATTATAGTCGACGTTTCGTCCCCTGGGGGTCATTATCAAGACAAATCACCAATGACAAGTGTCCAGCATGCTGACAGAAGGCATACTGGTTATACCCCATGAGGTCCCTTATAAAGCCTGGGGGATCAACACTAGTTCAATTATGCTAATTATGATCGGATACACAGTACAGGCACATACCTGATGGCTGAGGGGGCAGGAACACAGGACGCCTCCCTACTGGCACTATAAGCGCTGTCATCATGGCAATTAGTCACACAATCCGTGATACAACGGAGCTGCATTATTGTATGAAACACGGAACCCAGAAGTGTCTGCGCATGTCAGACAATCATCATCATAACGGTGTAGCTAGGCGACCTGTCAAGCTTGCGGGACAAGCGGCTTCCATGCGTATCACATCACCGGAAGGGTCAGCGCACGCTGAGGCTAAATCAATATAATACTGTAGCTAGGCAGTGAAGAGCGTGATTGCAGGACACTTATTGGTATACTCCTAGGTTTGGTTGCCGCTTGACTGGCTAGCTAGACATGTTGCCTAGCTACAGTATTATATTGATTTACCCTCAGCGTGCGCTGACACTTAAAAAGTTTAAAAAGTGGGAGGCACATATAGAAACTGTTGTAATTCCTACACCGTTCACCTGATTTGGATGTAATTACCCTCAAATGAAATCTGAAAGTCTGCAGTTAAAGCACATCTTGTTTGTTTCTTTTCAAATCCATTGTGGTGGTGAATAGAGTCCAAAATATGAAAGTTCTGTCAATGTCCCAATATTTATGGACCTGACTAATAAAAAAAAAAAAATTGTATATATATATACACACACACACACACTTATCCTAGCATAACTATGAATCACATGGAATGATTAGAATATTGAGGCTTTTCATACAATAGTAATGAGTATATCTATCAGTGTCTCCTATGTCCCTGTGCTAAAACACATTCTTCATCATTATAAAAGGGATTCAGGATGTGATAGCATCGATTACAAAACCGTACTTCAGAGGTACTGTGCAAACGTTTTTCTGAAATGCAATTTTTCCATGCTGGCATCAGAGTAAATGGGTCACAAAACTGGTATCCTGTGTGGACAGTGCCATGCATGTTTGAGCCGTGGACCCAGTGTGCCCAGCAAAAACAGTGTCCTGTCCATTACTGCAATTCATTAGTCGGAGCAAGGAGATAAGACACTCAGAAGTGGTTCTTGGCTACTGAATTACAAAGGGAAGATTTATGTATTTATTTAACAAAGGTCACTCTTTGGGGCAGTTAAGATCAGTCTGTGCTTATAATCTAACCAAAGATTTCTCTAGAATGCAGCACCAACATACTACTCACCAAATGCACCTTCAATGCAGTCCTGCATGTGACGCTATTATTGAAGGAACAGAAGGCGGAAAAAGTGTCAGATATAGTTGGCAAGAATAATGGTGCGTATCCACTATGCAATTAAACAAGCAAGTCGATTGAACGATAACGACAGTTATCATTCAAGTGCTTGTCAATCATCCGCAAATCGGGCAGTTTTAAGTAAAAAACGACCAGTGATGTGTGTGCCCGCTGGCCGTTTTTGACATCTATGTTCGCCCAAACATGCTGGTCAACCTGACGATAACGTCAGGTTCAGCATGTACGGGCATGATTGATGTGCCTACACTGAACGTTCAGTGTAGGCACATACATCACAGACTGTGAAACTACTGCACAATTGCAATGTCGTAATCGTGCTCTCGTTTCACAGTCTGCAAGTGGATGTGCGGCATCAGAAGAGGAAGGTATTAAAGGATTCAAAACTCCAGTGGCACGAAAACACCATCCTGAGATTGCGTTATTTTTTTGTCAAGCAACTGCCATAGGTTAAGCCGACAAGGTCATCGAGACACACACTGCTGGAGAAATCAGATTCCTCCACAGAGTATCGCAATTTATTTGGAGAAGAGATGATCACCACCTTTTCTGTCAAAAGTGGTTACCACAGCTTGATAAATAAGACTCTTTGTTGGCAAATTAATGGTTTTAAATGCAGCCATTTCTTTTGGGCACCCAAAAGCTATTCAATTATTGCAACGTTCTGACATAATAGCACACATTTCTGCTCGTAGTCTCAGGAGGTGGCAAGTAGTAATGTGTTATTAGTCGGCATTTTGGGCACCCAAAGCAGTACTCTAGACTGGTTTAGCCACTTTACATGGTTAAACCCAGTGCTTCTGGCCGCGCACTCGCAGTCTAATTGGAGAGCAATTGAATTGCTCCGATGGGCACCCATTATGTTTGGGCACCAAAAAAAACAAAATTGAAAATCGGCCCATATGCAATATATTTACCGTTTTCTTAATTTAACCTTCAACGTATAATAGAAATCACTACTTCTGCATATGTCTGTAGCATGGATTCATAGTTTATCAAAGAAAACAGATTTTATAATAGCCAAAATAATCATGATGGTTTCTCAACTATATCTTGAAGATAGTTATATATAAAACTGATCAGGGATAGTGCGACTCATTTTAAATGTTATTGGTTATTTCTCCTTCATCCACTAGGGGACACTAGAGGCTAAAGACAGTGGGTATAGAAGGTGCTGAGTGGGAGCTTGACACTTAAAATTTTAAGAAGTGACTAGCTCCTCCCCCTCTATACCCCCCTACAAACCCAGTCTTAATCTGTGCCCGAGGTGAGCTGGACGTGTATTAACACTCCTCCTCAGGTTTGGGTATTTTAGTTAAGAGCGCTGCAGTGGTGAAGTAAGGAGCTTCACTGAGGAACAGACAGGCAGCAGTTGCACTACCTGCAATAATGGAGCTGCCGGGAGGACCCGCTCACAAGTGAACGCACTTTGCCTGAGGTCCCAGACTGCCGAGACCACCGACTCCCATTAAAGGGGGTTCCACATGCTGCTGCTCACAGCGCGCATAGCTGCCCCCATCAGTCAGACCGCCGCCGGCAGCACTGCAGCTCCGCGAGTATCCCCTGGCTCCCTGAATAGCGGGGAAGCCATGTTAACTTCTACACAGGCGGTACATGCAGTAGCAGGCTGGTCTGATTAGCGGGGCAGTCAAGAGACAGACATTACAATATGTCTAAGCTATGGCTCAACAAACTGAGCACACAGCTATATAAAAAACAAATTTATAGTGTCAGAGAGCACACTTATAGTTCAAGATAAGCGCCAGATCAGGGGGGGACGGAGCCTAGTTCCAGAGTCCTGCTCCTTCCTCCCAGTGGCCCCAGCGCTTCTCTGGAAGTGTGCTGGCGGCCATTACAAGGAAGGAGCAAGGAAGGACACTGTCTACTGTTAAGAAAAACACTGCTGCAAGAAACTGGTGTAAAAAGGGGTATTACTTACAGATCAGGTTAGGCTACCAAACAAATAACCCGAGTTATTGCCAGGTTGATCCGGGTTGAGGCTCTGTGTCGATTTACCGGGCAATCTTACTCGGGTTGAGAGCAGGGTTAAAAACGGGTTGTTCCCGTGTCATGCGGCAGTGTAAACGGGTGCTACCCTGCTTATTTGACCCGGCTAGCTCCGAAAGATGCTGATTGGAGCTTCTGGGGCACCGGCAGATGTAATTTGTCATTGCCCTGCAGAGAGAGATGCACATGAAGCCATCGCTTGCATGCCTAACCTCCAGCACCACAGCAGCCTGACCAGCAGCCACAAAAGAAGGCAGGCACACAGCCTGCCATAGCCTGCACCACAGCCTGACCAGCAGCCACAAACGCAGGCTGATACACAGCCTGCCACAGCCAGAACAGCAACCTGTAGCAATGCTGTAAGCAGTCCCCACCACTCTCTTGTGTTGCCTTTTGTGACCATCTTTGTCAGACCTTAAAACAGACCATTTTTAATGACTTCTATAGAGAAAAGCAGGGATTACCCGGGTTCAGTGTAAACGGGGCAAACCCGGGAATAACCCGGGTCGAGTTGCAGTGTAAAAGTTGTCTGAAGCAGAGTTCGACCCGGGATTGACCAGTGTTCAAATTCCAGGGTTGGACCTGGGATTTTGGTGTAAAAGGGGTATAAGTGGGGTTTAGGCTGGCCAGGAAAGCATTTTAGCCAGTTTGTTACTACTTTAGTATAAGTGGTTACTTCCTTCTATGCCTAGTGTTTTCTGGCACTGCTAGGAGCGCTATTAGGGCAAGTGTGGCTCTCTGTATCCCAATTTCCTCTTTGTCCTTTCACTACGCTTTACTATTTGTGTGGGGTCTGTATGTATAATTAGGCTCTAAGGTGTCTCAAACAATTCATGCAATCATGCAGAAAACTTTACACAGGGGCAGTCATCTAACTCCCTATTATGTGACACAGATGGTGTGCTTGGCGTTGCTGCCTTGCAGCCCTGGGGTCGTGCGTTTGGTTCCCACTGCGGCCCTGGATGCATGGAGTTTGTGTATTCTCCCTGTAAATATTGCAATCCTGAACAACAAGCTTCAGGGATGTCATGTTCGCCATATTGGACGGCACACGTTACATACGTTATGTCCCACGCTGCCTGCTGTGTTGGAGGCTTTTCAGAAAGAGAGGGGCTTCCAGGTCAGCGGCTCTAAGATTATAAGTGAGGTCCTTCGCTAAATCCATGGGAGCTCAAAAAACATGGTTCTTTCCCATACCACTAAGCAGTGTCAGAAGGGATAGAGCCTTTATTTTCTGTATTCCGCCAGTATTGCAGATGCAGATAGAGGACACTAGTCCTACTTTACAGTGTGTCTAAAGAAACAAAGACAAGCTACTGCATTTCCTGTTTCAGAAGAGCTAAACGCTCTTCTGTTGTCACCTTGGGAACATCCAAATAAAAGATTCAGATGTCCTGGTGGTTATTATATTTTTATTCCTTTACTGCAGATAGCAGAAGAGGCCACGTCTTTGACATCAGACAGGAGATTGAAGTACAGTGCCTTGCAAAAGTAGTCACCCCTCTTTGCATGTTTTGTTGCCTCACAACCTGGAATTAAAATGGATTGTTTGAAGGAGTGCATCATTTCATTCACAGAACATCAGGGCTCGACAAATCCCGAGGGCCAGGTAGCCATGGCTACCAGATTTTGCTGCCTGGCTACTAGATTTTGCAGTGAGGGAGGAAGCAGATCCTCATCAGCTCCGGCGGAGATTCGTGCCTATAGTATTGCAGTGTTCATATGCACAAGAGTGCATTTGCTGAGTGACGCCTGCGGTGCCTCTGTCCGTCCCGGCCTGCACTGACAACTCCACTCCATCCTGGCCTGCTATGATCCCTGTTGTCTGTCCCAGTCTACGCTGAACCTCCTGTACGTCCCGACTGTCTACTGCAGCGTTTTTCAACCACTGTGCCATGGCACACTAGTGTGCCGCGGCAGTCAGCTCAGCACACTTGTACTGTAGTGTGTTTTATTCCTGAGGAGGGCAATGTAATGAGATTTATTCCTGTGGAGGCCAATGTAGTGTGTTTTATTCTTGTGGAGGCCAATATGTGGGTATATTTTCATGTGGGAGCCAATGTTTATGTATTTTCATGTGAAATGTGGTCCGTTATTATTGGAGTGTGGGGTGTGGAGCAGGGGAGCTGTGCAAAGCAGTGAATTTTACTGTATCCATTCAACTGTGTCCATTTTGTGGACTAGTATGGTGTGTATAACAGTTGCATAACTCAGCTGTACTCCTCACTGACTCCTGGGAAAAAAAAATAATTTTTGGAATGGGTGGGGGTGTAAATACGGTGGTCTGGCTCCCCTAGATTTTAGAAAAATTTGTCAAACCCTGACACAACATGCTTATAATTGAAGTTGTTTTTTTAGATTGTGAATCTTCAAGTCTGACCACAGATTCTCAATCGGATTGAGATCTGGGCTGTGACTAGACCATTCTGACACATTTAAATGTTTCCTCTTAAAACACTCAAGTGTTGCTTTAGCAGTATGCTTCGGGTCATTGTCCTGCTAGAAGGTGTACTTCCGTCCCAGTCTCAAATCAAAAGGCAGACACAGGTTTTGCTCAAGAATATCCCTGTATTTAGCACCATCCATCTTTCCCTCGACTTGAATCACGTTTCCCAGTCCCTGCTGCTGAAAAACATCCCCACAGTGAAACATGGTGGTGGCAGCATCATGCTGTGGGGAGTTCTTGGGGTGATGGGATGTGTTGGGTTTGCACCAGAGTTTGGTGCCCAAAAAGTTCAATTTTAGTCTCATCTGACCAGAGCACCTTCCTCCATACATTGGGGAGTCTCCACATGCTTTTTGGCAAACACAAAATCAAGTCTTCTTTTTATCACTAAGTAATGGCTTTTTTTCTGGCCACTCTTCCATAAAGCCCAGCTCTATGGAGTGTATGGCTTATTGTGGTCACATGCACAATACACCAGTCTCTGCAGCTCCTTCACGGTTACCTTTGGTCTCTGTGCTGCCTCTCTGATTAATGCCCTCCTTGCCCGGTCTGTGAGTTTTGGTGGGTGGCCCTTTCTTGGCAGGTTTGTTGTGGTACCATGTTCTTTCCATTTGATGATGATTGATTTGATGGTGATCCGGGGGATAATCAAAGATTTGGATATTTTAATCTTATTTTTTATATATAACCCAACCCAGAAATGTACTTCTCAACAACTTTGTCCCTGACTTGTTTGGAGAGCTCCTTGGTCTTCATGGTGTGATGCCTCTTGCTTAGTGGTGTTGCAGCTTCTGGGGCTTTCAGAAAAGGTGTTTATACTGACAGATCATGTGACACTTAGGATTTCACACAGGTGGACTTCATTTCACTAATTGTGACTTCTGAAGGTAATTCGTTGCACCAGAACTTTTGAGGGTCTTCATAGCAAAAGGGGGTAATTACATATGCACATGCCAATTGACCAAATTTTATTTATAAAGATTTTTTTTTATAAATTTTTCTTATTTCACTTCACCAAATTAGACTAATTTGTGCAGATCCATCACATAAAAGTTAGATTAAAAAAAAAATTAAGTACAGGTTGTAATGTAACAAAAAAGGTAAAAACCCAAGGGGGTTGAATACTTTTGCAAGGCACTGTATATCCTCAAGTCCATTTCTACAGATGCAGGTGTGATTCTGTGTCCTGCGATTGTATTCTGTGGGACTAACAAAGCCATTAAACTTTGGACAAGGCTTTTGGCTGACGTAAAGAGAGTTAAGCTGCCAGTGGAGATTATTGAGGTTTAATATATCGCCTCCTGGAGGAGATTTGGGCGCGCAGAGTGCTGTAGCTTAAGCAAAGCAGACGGATGTAGAATCTAAGTCCCACTAGTAGGTTTAATAGGGGCCCTCATTTTCGGTCCTTTAGTGCTCTGGGAGCCTACGGCCACACCACCCTGAACATGCCCGATCCAGTCTAATCTCTTAAACTAAGCAGGGTCAGGCCTGGTTAGTACTTGGACTGCCTTGGAATACCAGGTGCTGCGTTCAGGTGGTTACTTCAGAGGTTGGACATAGCTTTCCCATGGTTCCAGAGGACGTTGTTGTGGCACCGCTACATCTACTCATGGAGGTTACTTCCACTACCAAGCCTAGTGCAAGGCTTCCCGCTCACCTGGGGGTCCCCAGAGTGGGAGAGTCTTTGGGACTTCAAATTACCACAACGACAGCAGCGACGTATTTCAAGAAGCAATAGACAAGCTTCTATCCTCAAGCGTGGTGGTCACGTTCCCAAGAATCAGACCGAAAAGGATTTTTACTCGTTTTTCTTTGTGGTTCCGAAGCCAGTCGGCTTGATCAGACCTCTTTCTGAATCTCAATTCATACCTGAGAATTTTCAGGTTCAAGAGGAGTCCCTGCAAATCGGTGAATGCGGTCCAAGAGGAAGGCAAATTCATGGTATCTCTAGGATATCAACAACTGCTACCTTCACATCCATATCAGACACCTCACCAGGCGTTTGAGACGAAGCTCACATTTCCAGTTTCAGGCCTTACCCCTCGGCAAATCATTAGCACCCAGCATATTCACAAAGGTCATGGTTCTGATGATGTGTCTTCTGGAGACTATCTCCTGCTAAAAGGCCCAATCCACAGACCAATTACTGCTGTACATCACAGCGATTCACAGCCTTTTCATTCGTCATGGGTCCTGAATTTTTCCAAGTCTCATCTGCAACTGACAGAGGCTACAGTTCTGGGAAGGATCATTGACCCCTTACGTCAGCGAGTGTTCCATCCCTCAGGAAAACGCAACATCCATTAAGGAGATGGTGAGGATGGTCCTTCGACATAGTCTGGTATAGGTGCATGTTTGCTTTCACCTCCTGGGGAAGATGGTTGCGGCATTCGAGGCCATTCCTTACGGACGTTTTCACTCTAGGACTTTTCAGCTAGACCTCCCTCACAGTGGATCAACGGGTAAGGTTAAGTCCCAGAACTTGGACATCCCTTCTCTGGTGGTTGAACTCTGTTTCCCTCCAGTAGGTGTAGAGATTCGGAGTGTCGGATGGGACTCTTCTCACCACAGACACGGGTCTGAGAGGATGGGGGGCTGTGATTCAGAAACATCCAACTTCCAAGGCCGCTAGATAGCACAGGAAGAGAGTCTGCCAATAAACATATTGGAATTGCAGGCAGTGTACTACGCTATTCAGACAGATCACCTGCTGCGGGGCGAGCAGTCAGGGTCCAGTTGGACAACGCCAGGACAGTGGCGTACATAAATAGACCCAGAAGTCGGGAGGCTGCGAAGTAAGCCGGATTCTAACCTGGACGGTAAAGTTTGAGATGACAATCTTATCAATCTTCATTCCAGACGTAGAAAATTGGGAGGCAGACTACCTGTCGGCAGGACGTGCATTCAGGGGAAAGGGCGCTACATCCGCAGGTTTTTCAACAGCTGGCTTAACGGTGGGGTCAACTATGTGGCAATTCCAATTGGTCTACCTGTTCCCTCCATTGCCTCTTCTCCCTCGGATTCTACAACGCATGAAAAGGGAGAAGGCCAAGGTTCTATTGGTAGCTCCAGTTTGGCCTTGAGGAACTTGGTATTCCAACCTTCAACTTCTGCTGATCGACTATCCGTGGCCACTACCTCTGAGAGAAGATCTCTTACTGCAGGGTCTTTAGTCTATCAAAATT
This sequence comes from Taudactylus pleione, assembly GCA_031769625.1. Classification (NCBI taxonomy): domain Eukaryota; kingdom Metazoa; phylum Chordata; class Amphibia; order Anura; family Myobatrachidae; genus Taudactylus; species Taudactylus pleione. The sequence continues at coordinate 1,150,537 of JAUIMM010000228.1, read as the reverse complement.
TAAAATCGGCTACGTTTGACGGCGTGGCTCTTGAAAGGGCCATCTTCGGCTGTAAAGGGATCCCAACCAGGGTAATCCCTACTAGGCTTGGAGATCGGAAGGTAGTTACTTCTAAACATAACCACCGTATTTGGAAGACTAAAGGTTTCATGGTGTGAACATAGAGGGGCTCCTCCAACAAGATTCAATCTAGCCAGCTTTCTGTTTTTTCTGCAAGCAGGTTTCTCAGCCAGTCTGCGGTTGTGTTGTCTGAAAGCTCAAATTTCAGCTCTGACTGTTTTCTTCCAGAAGAAGCTGGCCTTGACAGCGGAGGTACAGACTTTTATCCATGGTGCAATTCTGTCACATCCACCCTTTGTTCCTCCCACGGCTCCATGGGATTTGGATCTCGTTGTTTCCTTCTTGCAGTTTCCTCTGTTCAAACCTTTGTAGTCGATGGAGATAAAATACCTTTCCTGGAAGGTAACACTTCTTCTTGCACTGGTCTAAGCCAGGAGGGTGTAGGAACTGGGAAGTATATCCGGTCATCCTCCATACTTGCTATTCATAAGGGTGGAGCGGTACTCCGTACTAAAATGGATTTTGTTCCTAAGGTGTTTTTGGGTTTCTACATCAACCTACCAATTGTGGTACCAGTTCTTCCACAGGATTGAACTTTGACAAGATTTTTGGATGTTATTAGGGCTCTTCACATCTCTGAAGAGGACAACCACCATACGTAGAACAGACTCTGTTTTGTATGATGCTGTTAGTCATTGCTAGCCAGCCTCCACACAGTCGCTGATCCGCTGGATTTGTCTGACCTTAAGACAGGCGGATATGACATCATCTAGAAGAGAGCCTTTTTGGCCTGGTGGTTTTGCATTGCTATGGTCCAGGGTTCAGATCCCACCACAGCCTACTGTTTTAGAACCTCCGCCTTTTATCACATTTATTCCTCTCGCTCAGTGGGTTCCTTGTGGGCGACTGCTCGCATGGTTTTCCTGGAGCTACTATGCCGAGAGACTACTTGGTCTGGCCGGCATACTTTTTTTTTTTTTTTTTTATAGTTTTGACATGTTTGTGGTCTCTGCAAGGCCGGTCTGTTATGCATGGTTCTGGGACGTCCCCACTGCTTTAGTCTCTAGTGTCCCCTAGCGGACGAAGGAGAAAACAGGATTTTGGTACTTACCGATAAATGCCTTTCTCTGATTCCATAGGGGATACTGGACGTCCACCCTGCAGTGTTCATTTCCGCCAGGGTTGTGGTCATGTTATATTGTAACTATTAGAGAACAGTTTGAGGTCTCTGGTTGTGTTTCTGTTTTTCAACCTTCTCTTATGTTATGTGTACTTGCTTCGCCTCCTTCTCTTCAGTTTGTCTTTTTCTCAGCTCTCCTCAGGTACAGTTTTCTAAGACTGGGCTTGTAGGGGGGTATAGAATTACGCTTTAAATTTTTGAAGTGCCAAGATCCCACTCAGCACCATCTATACCCACTGTCTTTAGCCTCCAGTGTCCCCTACGGAATCCTGTTTTTACAGCAGTTTGCAGTAAATTAAACAAAGCAACATGCCCAATTTGGCCACCAACAAGTTTACTGTAGTCCCTAAATTTTAAAATATCCTATGAATCTGACACAAGTCTTGAAAAAATTAAGAAAAAAAACTTAATACATTTCATAGAATAGTGTGTGCAACTAATATGGCATCTGAATGGACAGTCACATCCATTCAAATGAGGTGCAATATTCATTACATAAGGATGTGACTATCAGCAAAAATAGAGATTGTGTGCCTGGAAGAGAACGGGTTATTTAGCAACAGAGGAAAGCTTTTAAAAACATGGTGCAAGCCACAAAAGTTGGTTCTCTCATTGCAATTTGCTTTCTTGCATCTAACATGACTCAAACTACCCTCTAAAAACACACTACACAAAACAATGCAGACACATTCATTGGCAATATACAATTATCTTTTAAATGCAACATAAATTCATACCTGGCTGTGAGTATCTGTCCACATGCCCTATCCCCCACCCTAAACACCAAAACAACCTTAAGCCCCAACTCTAACAAACCCCTAACCCAAATATCGTACTGACCCACTGTTGTCGTGCAAAGTCCCAAGAGTGCCTCCTTTTTAGATTATCTATAGATATATACACACCCCCACCCTCAAGTCTTTGAAATTGTGTGCACTCCTTAAAAGGTGCATACACACAACGATTTAATAAACGATTTTAGTAAATGATTTTCTACCTTGAAAAAATGAACTAAAATCGTTTACTAAAGTTGTTCATTTACTATGTTCATTTAAATGTAATTAACGATTTTTATGAACTACAAACGATTTTTGCATATTAACTTAATGAAAATCGTTGAGTTGACAAGTCTGACTGAACTACAAAACGTGAACGCGCATGAACAATAATCGGTCATCGTTTGACTCAGAAAGTGAACGTTTTCAAACGATATCGTTTAACGATAAACGTTCAAAAAATCGTGTGTGTATGCACCTTGAGAAATAACTTGCGTTGGGTGCCAGAAAAATAAACCAAAAATGAAGGGCACTCCAAAACTGAAATTAGATGAACACAGGTTATTTGCGCGCATTTCTGGTTACTTCTAACTCTTCTTCAGTACAAACAGACGGTGACAACTAAGAGGCATTTAAAAGCATTTTGGTGCAAAACACGCAAGACAGTCACACAAGAAAAAACAGTGAAACATGGAAAATAAAAGACAAGCAGTAATTCTGTTCAATAAAGGAAACATAATATAGAAGTTAGTGTCTCAGTATCATAAAAAAAAAAAAGGAATCGCTATATATATATATATATGGGATGTGCAGGCTCGGATAGGTTCGAGTTTGCACGTGGAGTTCGGATTTTTCCCTCCAAAAAAACGGAACTCAGAACGAGGCAAAACGTCATCTTACATGGACGAACATCATCATTCCTGGTCTTTTGTCCAGGAATGATGATGTTCGTCCATGTAAGATGACGTTTTGCCTCGTTCTGAGTTCCGTTTTTTTGGAGGGAAAAATCCGAACTCCACGTGCAAACTCGAACCTATCCGAGCCTGCACATCCCTAAAATAAATATATATATATATATATATATATATATATATATATATTATATATACATATACATACATACATACATATATACATATACACACACACAGTCAGGTGCATAAATATTGGGACATTGACAGAATATTCATATTTTGGCCTCTATTCACCACCACAATGGCTTTGAAATGAAAGATGTGCTTTAACTGCAGACTTTCAGATTTAATTTGAGGGTAATTACATCCAAATCAGGTGAACGGTGTAGGAATTACAACGGTTTCTATATGTGCCTCCCACTTTTTAAGGGGCCAAAAGTAATGGGACTATCAACTCAAAAGCTATTTCATGGACAGGTGTGGGCTATTCCCTCGTTATTTCATTATCAATTAAGCAGGTAAAAGGTCTGGAGTTGACTCTAGGTGTGACATTTGCATTTGCAATCAGTTGCTGTCGACTCAATATGAGATCCAAAGAGCTGTCACTATCAGTGAAGCAAGCCATCATTAGGCTGAAAAATCAAAAACAAACCCATCAGAGAGATAGCAAAAACATTAGGTGTGGCCAAATCAACTGTTTGGAACATTCTTAAAAAGAAAGAACGCACCAGAGAGCTCAGCAACACCAAAAGACCCGGAAGACCACGGAAAACTGTGGTGGATGACAGAAGAATTATATCCCTGGTGAAGAAAAACCCCTTCACAACAGTTGGCCAAATCAAGAACATTCTCCAGGAGGTAGGTGTATATGTGTCAAAGTTAACAATCAAGAGAAGACTTCACAAGAGTGAATATAGAGGGTTCACCACAAGATGTAAACCATTGGTGAGCCACAAAAACAGGAAGACCAGATTAGATTTTGCCAAACAACATCTAAAAAAGCCATTACAGTTCTGGAACAACATCCTATGGACAGATGAGACAAAGATCAACTTGTACCAGAGTGATGGGAAGAGAAGAGTATGGAGAAGGAAAGGAACTGCTCATGATCCAAAACATACCACCTCATCAGTGAAGCATGGTGGAGGTAGTGTCATGGCGTGGGCATGTATGGCTGCCAAAGGAACTGGTTCCCTTGTATTTATTGATGTGACTGCTGACAAAAGCAGCAGAATGAATTCTGAAGTGTTTCGGGCAATATTATATGCTCATATTCAGTCAAATGCTTCAGAACTCATTGGACGGCGCTTCACAGTGCAGATGGACAATGACCCGAAGCATACTGCAAAAGCAACCAAAGAGTTTAAGGCTAAAAAGTGGAATGTTATGCAATGGCCAAGTCAATCCCCTGACCTGAATCCGATTGAGCATGCATCTCACTTGACGAAGACAAAACTGAAGGGAAAATGCCCCAAGAACAAGCAGGAACTGAAGACATTTGCAGTAGATGCCTGGCAGAGCATCACCAGGGATGAAACCCAGTGTCTGGTGATGTCTATGCATTCCAGACTTCAGGCTGTAATTGCCTGCAAAGGATTTGCAAGAAAGTATTAAAAAGTGAAAGTTAGGATTTAGGATTGTTTAGTTTGTCCCATTACTTTTGGCCCCTTAAAAAGTGGGAGGCACATATAGAAACCGTTGTAATTACTACACCGTTCACCTGATTTTGATGTAATTACCCTCAAATTAAATCTGAGAGTCTGCAGTTAAAGCACATCTTGTTTGTTTCATTTCAAAGCCATTGTGGTGGTGAATAGAGGCCAAAATATGAAAATTCTGTCAATGTCCCAATATTTATGCACGTATGTGTGAAATATATATATATATAAAAATTTCAATAAAGTCCGCACTGACAGCAGCGATTCCATCCTTCTGGGGTGCAGTCTCAATGCTGCCTAAGAAGTTTGGTGAATGGCCTTATATCTGCATGCGTTTGCAACCAGGTCGCTTATGCGCGCTGACATGCATGTACAAGTCTGGACCTGCCCCCAGTCAGGGCTTGCCCGAGGCCGCCACCGCATTGATTTCAACAGAGTGATCCGAGCAGTGCGTCGAAAAGCAATGGAGCAACGACACAACATTAAGTTCTGCTTCAAATTGGGTAAATCGGCATCAGAGAAGCATGAAATGTTGGTGAAAGTGCACGGGCAGGATGCTGTGAGTAGAAAATGTGTGTAAGATTGGTTTGCACGCTTTCGCAGTGGCAAGGGATCGGTGGAAGACTAGCTCCATTGCTGTTAGACGCACACTGCTTGGGACACTGCTGAAATGAATGCAAATATACACACACTTACACAATAATGTGCATATGTTTTAGGCAGGTGTGGAATAAAGTATTTAAAAAAATGAGAGTGCTTATGGTTTATTTTTATCAATCAACATGCAAAGTGCATGAACAGAAGAGAAATTAAATGAAAAACAATATTTGTTGTGACCGCTCTGCCTTCAAAACAGCATCAATTCTTCTAGGTCAGTGGTTCTCAAACTCTGTCCTCAGGAGTCAGGACCCCAAACAGTTCACATTTTACAGGTCACCCAGCAGGTGCATTTATTACTCACTAAAGCATTTTAAAAGATCCACAGGTGGAGCTAATGATTTTCACTTGTGATCCTGTGAGGAGACCTGGAAAACATGCACTGTTTGGGGTCCTGAGGACAGAGTTTGAGAACCTGTGTTCTAGGTAACTTGCAAAGAGTCAGGTGTATAATTATCCAATCATACCAAACAGGTGGTAACGATAATCATCATTTTCAAATGTAGGTTGAAACAGTCATTAACTGAAACAAACAACTGTGTAGAAGGCTTAAAACTGGGTGAGGAACAGCCAACGACTGCTACAAAAGTAAGGTTGTGGAAGACCATTTCATGTCACACATCATACACCATTGCAAGACTGAGCACAGCAACAAGACACAAGGTAGTTATACTGCATCAGCAAGGTCTCTCCCAGGCAAAGATTTCAAAGCAACTGTGGTTTCCAGGTGTGTTATTCCAGCTCTTTTGAAAAAGCACAAACAGGCAACGTTGGGGACTGTAGGCGCAATGGTCGGAAAAGGAAACTTAGTGCACCAGATGAAAGACATCATGCTTACTTCTCTTTGAAATCGGAAGATGTCCAGCAGTGCCATCAGCTCAGAAACAAGGCCAATTGAAAAATAGGAACCGTGGTGCTGTAAAATGGCAGCAGGAGCTCTGGACTGATAAGTTAATATTTAAAATATTTGGGTGTAGCAGAAGCCAATTTGTTCGCCAAAGTGCTGGAAAGCGGTACAGCAACAGTTAAGCATGGTAGAGGTTCCTTGCAAGTTTAAGGCTACATATCAGCAAATGGAGTTGAGGATTTGGTCAGGATTAATTATATCCTTAATGCTGAGAAATACAGGTAGGTACTTATCCATCATATAAAGCAAAAATGTACAGTACCCAGTGCTAATCTATATAGAATTAAAATGAAAATACAAAAAATAATTCTTATACTTAATATCTATTGCTGAATCTGCAGCTCTCTATATAAGGTCTACTCAAAAAACCTCTTGACCTTTAAGTGTAGAAAAAAAGAGAAAGAAAAGAGCGCTGAATTCAGCAATTTATATTTATTAACAATATTATATAAAAATCAGTGTCAATCATACATGCATATGTATCAATTGCCGGCCAGCAATATTTATTACAATTTGGTTGATCATTCCATCATATACCACATATAAACATACAAAACACATAATTAAAATTAAATATAAATTTTTAACTTTATAAAATTTCACTACACAAATATGCTTGTTATTACGGCTAGATCTCTTATTGCTAGAGAAAATACTATCCTTTCAGAAATCACCAATAAACTATCTAATATTCAAACAGTAATTTAAAACAGATACTTTTTAAAAAATCCTCTTTAGGTTTGAAACATTGTCAATCTAGTGTAAAGCTTTCCATAAGCACTTGTTCTCTGTATGGGATAATTGAACTGTTTCACCTGTGATTGACTTTTAAAGCACTTTGGGTTTGGATTGTCAATCTTGTGAAAAAACTTCCAATAGCACTTATCTTCTGTTTAAAATAATTGCATTGCTTTATCCATAATCAGCTTGATTTTTAGATGTTATTAATATACCTCTTAATGAACCTCAGATATATATTATGCACGGAAATCATCAGTCCAGTAAGAAATTTTGCTAAATTGTGCATTTATCAGAGGTTGTCTCTTTCACAGCTCCTGCAGTGTGCAGTTATTAACAATAATCCCCCATGGCCATGTGGTGAAAGAAAAAAAAAATAAAAATAATGTATAAGAAAAATTGGATCTTTTACCAGATGGTGAATCTACGGGTTAAGGTGATCCAGCAGTCCGTAGACACGCTGTCAAAGTCTGTGGCTAAGTCGCTCTCCTCCGGAGGTTATGCCTTATCTGCCCCTTCTGAGCGTGTGTTCGGCAGCCGGGATGGTGAACCCGCAGGTGTATGAGATCCAATAGACCGTCAGCCCGCTGTCTAGGTTTCTGGCTCACCCGCTCTCCTCCGGAGGCTATGCCTCGTTCACTCCTTCTGAGCGTGTGCTAGGCAGGCTTTATCAATGTCATCTGGTAACTTAACACACAGTCCACAATAACACCCTGAAGGGATCACCTTATCTCCGGAAATTGGAGATGTATGTCCCCTTGGAGCACACAATGATAGCGTGGATATAAAGTAGCCGGCAATGCTTGATAGGCTCAGTGCAAAAACGCGTTTCCCCACCGCTCAATTCAGCGGCTTCCTCAGTCAGCATCCATCATGCAATACCATCAGGGAGGCGTCTGATTGGCTCCTAATTTATTCTGTAGCAGGACAACAACCCCAAACATACAGTCATGTCATCTTCAACTATCTTCAACGTAAATAAGAACAGGGAGTCCTGGAAGTGATGATATGGCCCCCACAGAGCCCTGATCTCAACATTATCGAGTCGGTCTGGGATTACATGAAGAGACAGAAGGATATGAGCAAGCCTACATCCACAGAAGATTTGTAGTTAGTTCTTCAAGATGTTTGGAACAACTTCCCTGTAGAATTCATGCTGTTTTGAAGGCAAAGGGTGGTCACAACAAATATTGATTTGATTTAGATTTTTTCTTCTGTCCATTACTTTGAATTTTGTTAATTGATAAAAACAAAATTGCAGCATGTTTTCCTCATCTTCCTAAAACTCCTGGTCACGGGTATGAGGGCACGAGGGCCAGAGAGCCAAAGAACTAGCAGCAGCCAGGACCGGAAGTCGGCGTCAACAACTGATGTCATCACACAGTACCCGTTGCCACAGTGACAGCATTTAAACAAATAACACCATTATAATCTTAAACAAATAGGATAAACACTATGTAAAATACCACTAAGTGACACAATAAATTTAGAAACACCTAATCAACAATCTTCCACTAAGGCAATGTTATACCAAATCAAGCAAAAAGAAACCCATAGTACAAAAGTTATTACAAGAGGCAATGCAATCCCAAATTTTCATTTAACCCTTTAGGAGACAGGGTATTTAAATGAAAGATCCAGCAAGTCTCACAGCTCAATAATTTCAGACACCGATCACCACTCCTAATAGATTCAGGGATGTGATTGATGATCATGTACCTCAGTGCCGCAAGACAGTGTCCAGCCTGCGTAAAATGCCGCGCCACTGGCTGGTCACTAGTCCCGCACTCATTAGCTGTTCTAATTGAAGAGCGGTGTAGCTCCATGCGCTCCCGTAGTGTCCTGTCCGTTTTGCCCACATAACCTAGTCCACAAGGACATAGGATCAAATAGACAATGCATCTAGTAGTACAGCTCAACACATGTCTTATGGAAAAGCTTTTCCCACTGTAAGGATGTTTAAATGAAGTGCCGACTGTCAAATAACGACACGTAAGACAGTTCAGGCACTTGCAACAACCATTCTTCTTAGTAAGAATGTTCCTAGGTGTACTTTTGCTCAACCCAGTAACATCAGTTTTCATAATCCAGTCTCAGGTTTCTCCCCCGGGTATAACACAGCATCACATTAGTGTCATGCAAACCCAAGTCTTTATCAGTTTTAACAATAGGCCATCCAATTTTAACCACCCCACGTATACCATCACTGGCTGCATTGAAGTTATTAACCTAAGGCATACGCTTTCTAGATGACTCTGGTCTACTTTTAGCCAAAAGGCTGTCTCTAGAGTGACAGAGAGCACATTTTTTAGCTCCCAATAGTTGCAGAAATTGAACGTCAATTGGCCGATACATCTGTATATCGGCCATGAGATAAAGATCCTACTGTTGAATTCAGAAACGTTTTGGGTTGATGACGTGCCCCGTGATGATGGTGCTTCTGAGCACCGAAACGGCCGTCGGGATGTCCATACATTAAGGTTACTTGCTACTTTCACCTGGTGTATGTAGGAAAGATTCCTGGACTGCACACCCTAACTATATATAAATGGGAGGTGCTACCTGATGAGACTAATTGTGGGCACAGAAATAGACAAATCTCAGGTGCACAACTCCAAATTACTGATAATATATAAATGCAATAACATTTTGCAATCAATAGAGGTTTTTAGCATAATCATGGCCAAGGTTATGGGCCTACCCACCATTCTTTCTTTTCTGCAGAATTTTAATACTTTGTTTCATTCTCACCTTTCTATACTTCACTTTTCTCACTATTGCAATGCCCTGGGGTGGCTAGGCTGCGCTTATTTGGGGGACCTGCGCTCTGGATTTGAACCCTAGTATGTTAGGGACCTACCCTAAAGAGGTTACCTGGATATGGTGGGTAGGCCCATAACCTTGGCCATGATTATGCTAAAAACCTCTATTGATTGCAAAATGTTATTGCATTTATATATTATCAGTAATTTGGAGTTGTGCACTTGAGATTTGTCTGTTTCTGTGCCTACTTTCATCTGGTGCCAGTGTGCGATCCATGCTGATTTGCTGAGTATTCACAGTTTTCTATGCACTTTTAATATGTGACTGAAATGGGCTCCTGGACACCAGTGATTTTTATTGTCATGCACTTTATATTCAATTACATTTTGGCATTACATTTGGTGTGCTGGTCTCTCCCATCTTGGATAACACCATGCAATTCTTTATGATCAAGCATCCACTTTTTAATTTATATATTGTGTGTGTGTGTATATATATATATATATATATATATATATATATATATATATATATATATATATATATATATATATATATATATACACACACACACACACACACACACACACACACAGTGTTGGCTGGTTTAAACCAAATTGTTTTGTTTTTTTTAAACCACTTATTGTGCTGTGACCACAGGCACAACAATGTGACTGGTATTCTTCCACATTCTTGATGCTTGTTTTCTTTATCTGAGTAAGCTGAACCAAAAGCAGTAAATTGCACACACTACAAAGATATAGGGAGGATGAAACAGATGAGAAGTGTTAAATCCGCCTTGCATCAAGCGAAGAGGGGTATTCAATATGAAACGTTAACTTCACTGTCGAAGTTAATGTTTCATATCAGAGTTTTTTTCTGCGTTAAGTCTGGTGCGCGCTCCCGCTTATCCCCGTATTCAATATAAAATTAACGCAAACAGGAAACTTCGAAGTTGGATTTGTGGAACGTTACGAATTTTTCCTTAAAATAATTGTAAGACCCCTCTAAAGTTCTAAAAACATGGGGGAACACTATGGGTATCCCCGTTTTAGCCTTTAATTGAAAGTCGGGGATTTAAATAGCCGTAGGTGTTTTTTTCCCGACATTGAAGTGATGCAGAAGAGCACTTAGGTTATTTTTTTCATTTTTTTAAGTGGTCCCATCAAATTTGGGGTACATGAAAATGGGTACTAGCATATTTTGGTGTCGCTAAAGTAATTTTTTTTTAAATTCTGCAATTGTGCACCTGCCGCTATAATTCTATTCTAGAAAACATCTGTCGCATACTTGCAGAATAGCCCTGAACCTATTTCCCTATTGTTTAACAATTTACCTTTTTTTTTTTTTGCACCCCAATTTTGAAATTAATTTTTTGGGGTGTCCCTAATTCTTTTTTTAAACTTTGACAGTTCTTTTTTAAATGTCATTCTCAGGGGTGCAGGCTATTTTTTTTAAGCCTGCACCCCTAAACCCCTATTCTGCACTTTTTTTCGACACCTATTCCATGGTGAAAACTTATCCCCGTTTTTTATCAAAGACTTGTCAAAACTGCGATAAGTCTTTGAAAGTGAATACGGTGTAAAAATCAAACCTGCGATGACGTCAAAAGTGCGATATTAACGCAAAAACGATGTTATCACACCCATATTGAACACCCCTATAAGACTTCTGCCCCATCAATCCCATAGGGCAGGAAAAAAAACACAGCTAACATTATCAATCTTACAGAGTAAACACCAACTCATAAAACAGGCAATACACAGAGAAACACCTCATGGTTTAATCTCCATGTTTATCTTTGTATTTCAATTCAAAACCTTCAGTCCTATTGAGATGAGTGCTAGAGAGAAAATCTCTGTGGTGTCAGAAGTATCATTATGAATGGTGGACGAGCAAAAAAAAAAGCGCAATTGAAAAAAAGTTAACCCCAATGTATTTCCCATTATTTAACGCCAGCTCAAGCATCTTCAGCTAGTGTAGAAAGATTTTTCTCTTCCAGTTTAGTTCATTCGAAGTTTTGAAACAGACTGGGAACTGAAAAGGTCTCTAAACTAATTTTTATTCAAAATGTTTAATGCCAGTGACATTTCCAGTTCTAATGCTTAACTCCTTTTTTTGTGTTTCTCTGAAAAGTGCTTTTGCATGTTTTAATTATGTTTAGTCTAAAATTTATTTATTTTTTTGAATGGTCAAATAAATCATATCAAACCCTAATAACTTTGGCTTGCCAATGTTAGAAAAGCATTAAAACGTGATTGATCAAGGTTTCTAATATACCGCAAGATTTTTCTTATTTTATTTTTTTTTTAAATTACCGTATATACTCGAGTATAAGCCGAGTTTTTCAGCACAATTTTTGTGCTGAAAAAGCACCCCCTCGGCTTATACTCGAGTCATGCCCGCATGGTACGCTGCTGAGTAGCGTACCATGCGGGCCACGGTGCAGACTGTGTCACTGTGATACAGCCTGCACCGCGTGTGTAGCGCTGACCGGACGGAGTTCGGTCAGCACTACACACTGCTAAACACACAGCCGCCGGAGCCGGCAGCTATGTGTTTGTTGTAATCAGCAGCCGCTGAGAGTCTGTCAGACCCTCAGCGGCTACTGCTGCTCCCACTGCGGGAGCCATCTTCCGGCTCCCGCAGTGGGTAATGGGAGAGAAGTCGTCATGATGACGTCTCTCCCATTATGCAAAACGGCGGAGAAGCCTGTAGCAGCATCGGGACCAGGAGCGGGGTTACAGGTAAGTGTTTTTTTTTTTTTTACATTTCTTTCTACTGGGGGGGCTACTACCGGGGGGGTACTACCAGGGGGTATATCGCTACTGGGGGCACTACCAGAGGGGGGGGGATTAATAATGGGGGAACTACCAGGGGGGGGGATGTTGCTACTGGGGGCACTACCAGGGGGGGGGGGATGTTGCTACTGGGGGCACTACCAGGGGGGGGGGGATGTTGCTACTGGGGGCACTACCAGGGGGGGGGGGGGGATGTTGCTACTGGGGGCACTACCAGGGGGGGGGGGGGGGATGTTGCTACTGGGGGCACTACCAGGGGGGGGGGGGGATGTTGCTACTGGGGGCACTACCAGGGGGGGGGGGGATGTTGCTACTGGGGGCACTACCAGGGGGGGGGGGGATGTTGCTACTGGGGGCACTACCAGGGGGGGGGGGGGATGTTGCTACTGGGGGCACTACCAGGGGGGGGGGGATGTTGCTACTGGGGGCACTACCAGGGGGGGGGGGGATGTTGCTACTGGGGGCACTACCAGGGGGGGGGGGGGATGTTGCTACTGGGGGCACTACCAGGGGGGGGGGGATGTTGCTACTGGGGGCACTACCAGGGGGGGGGGGGATGTTGCTACTGGGGGCACTACCAGGGGGGGGGGGGGATGTTGCTACTGGGGGCACTACCAGGGGGGGGGTTGTTGCTACTGGGGGCACTACCAGGGGGGGGATGTTGCTACTGGGGGCACTACCAGGGGGGGGATGTTGCTACTGGGGGCACTACCAGGGGGGGGATGTTGCTACTGGGGGCACTACCAGGGGGGGGATGTTGCTACTGGGGGCACTACCAGGGGGGGGATGTTGCTACTGGGGGCACTACCAGGGGGGGATATTACTACCAGGGGGGGATATTACTACCGGGGGCACTACCAGGGGGGGATATTACTACCAGGGGGGATATTACTACTGGGGGCACTACCAGGGGGGGATATTACTACTGGGGGCACTACCAGGGGGGGATATTACTACTGGGGGCACTACCAGGGGGGGATATTACTACTGGGGGCACTACCAGGGGGGGATATTACTACTGGGGGCACTACCAGGGGGGGATATTACTACTGGGGGCACTACCAGGGGGGGATATTACTACTGGGGGCACTACCAGGGGGGGATATTACTACTGGGGGCACTACCAGAGGGGGGATTACTACCAGTAGCTGCTGCATTTCCCACCCTTGGCTTATAGTCAATAAGTTTTCCCAGTTTTTTGTGGTAAAATTAGGTACCTCGGCTTATATTCGGGTCGACTTATACTCGAGTATATACGGTAATGCAAAAAGTTATAAACCAAAAAAACAAGGGTTTTGGGTTTTTTTTCCAACATAGGCTTGGCAGAAGCCAGTGGTACCCAGGTACACCCATCTACTGTTCGGAGAAGTCTGGCCAGAAGTGGTCTTCATGGAAGAATTGCAGCCGAAAAGCCATACCTTCGACATGGAAACAAGGCCAAGCGAGTCAACTATGCATAAGGCGAAAAGTCCAGACTTTTCGCCTGCTGGACTTTTCACCTCCTTCGCCTGTTTTCCAGGTGGAAAAGTATTGCGCACGTGCCCGCTTCTCCCCGTATTCAATTTCCATGGACGCGAAAACGGGACCCGGCGAAACTGGAAGCGGCAAAAAAAAAAAAAAGTGTGTCAATTTTCAGGAAATCATCCTTGGACACCCCTGAAGATGTCCAGACATGGAGGATCACTGTGGGTTTTTGCATGCTGAAGGGAAGTCGGGTTTTTAAATAGCTGTGGCAGGTGCATTTTTGCGGCTTTGAAGGTGGTGATGCAGCAGAGCATTTAGCAATTTTTTTGGGAAAAAATAACTATGCCCATCAAATTTGGGATATGTGAAAATGGGTGCAAGCATATTTTTAAGTCCCTAAAATTATTTTTTTTTAATTCTGCAAAAATCCACCTGCCGCTATCACCCACATTGAAGAAAACACCTGCACATTACTTTGGAACCCCTCTGAATTAAATTTAGCTATTTTAGAAGTGTGTTCCCTATTATTTTTATTTTTTTAAACCAAAGAATTTAAAAAAAAAAAAAAAAAAAAAACTTTGGGGTGTGTTTTTTTTTTTACTTTTTCTTTTAATACAGGTTGAGTCTCCCATATCCAAATATTCCGAAATACGGAATATTTTTTGCATGACTCAGATAATGAAACCTTTGATTTTTGATGGGTCAATGTACACAAGCTTTGTCTAAGGCACAAATTATTAAAAATATTGTATAAAATTACCTTCAGGCTGTGTATAAGCTGTATATGAAACAAATGAATTTCATTTCTGTACACAAACATTGATTAAGCCACAAAATTATTGAAAATATTGTATAAAATTACCTGCAGGCTGTGTGTATATTTGGGTCCTATTCCCAAGATATTTCATTATGGTATGTAATTATTCCAAAATATAGAATATTCTTGTATCCACAATAACCCTGGTCCCAAGCTCTTTGGATATGGGAGACTCAACCTGTACACACATTGTTTTTAGTGAAATTTTCCAGGGCTGCAGGCTATTTTTTTTTTTAAGCCCGCACCCCTAAAACTCAATTCTGCACTTTTTTTTGCCAGCTAACCACTGGTGAAAACTTATCCCCGTTTTTTTACAAAGACTTTTCGGGGATGATTATAATAGGCGAAAATTATCTCCGATAACGAGTTGACGCCTGTAATTGAATACGGGCTTAATTTTATATATACACACACACACACACACACATACATACATACCACACTAACATACAGTATACACAAACTAAAGGTGCCATACACCAGGGCCCGACAAATCCAGGTCGTCATGGCAACTAGGATTTTAGTCCTGGCGACAGAGTTTTCCAAGCACACCCACTTCCCGCAGGGAAGCTCCATTTGCAAGGCGCCCGCTGAAATTTTACCAGCGGGTGCCCGACTTCCCACAGCAGCAGCTCACCCGAGCTCAGGTGTCCGGCTCCCCCCACGGGCACTATGGAAGAGACGTCATGACATCTCTCCCAAAATAAAGAGGAGTGGCGGACGCCAGAGCAAACTCCTGAGCTCCAGCGTCCGGCACCCCCCACAGGCACTATGGGAGAGACGTCATGACGTCTCTCCCATAGTTCCGAAGAGCGGCGGACGGCAGAGGATGCAGGATCGGGGCTTAGGTAAGTATCCTGTTTTTTTTTTTTGCACGCGGCACTATTACAGGGGGTTACTACTGGGGGAACTATTATAGGGGGCTTACTACTAGGTTGAGGTGCACTGAAAGGGCATGGGTGGTGGTCTATACAGTTTTCATATATTTTGGTAATGGACGATGGTCTGGCTCCTAAACTTTTAAGATGGCTCCTAGATTTTACAAAAATTTGTCGAGCCCTGCCATACATGGTGCGATTTGTATACGATGCCCTCTCGTATACAATTTCCCTTGAAATTCTTCACGATTTGTCAGCTCCCCGCTTGACATAGCCTGCCCTCAGCCGTCCCCACCAATGGCATCTATTCACAGTGTGGGTAAACCTTGGGGGCAACCCAGCATCTCCCCAAGTGCTGGCGATGCCCCCTAGAGTGGTGATTGGGTGCCCCTCTTCCCGGACAGTGCCCTGCCCGCTGTTCACCCTAGCGTGAACACACATATATATATTTATTAGGGGTGAGCGGGTTCGGATTTCTGAAATCCGAACCCCCCCGAGCCCCCCCAATCCGAGTCAGGCTCGACTTTTCCCGCCTGACTCGGATTCTGAAATCGAGGCAAAACGTCATCTTCCCGCCTTCCGAGTCTCGCGGGTTTTGGATCCTATATAAAAGGTACCCGCGTCGGCGCCATTTTCTCACTCGGCTGTGGACAGTGAAGAGGGAGGGTGGGAGTTAGGGCTGGCTGGGCTGTGTAGTGTAGTGTAGTGTAGTGCAGAATAGTGTTGTGCTGTGCTGCTGTTGTCCACTACTTCAAAGTCCATAGGGGCTGGCTGTGTTGTGCTGTTGTTGTTAATAGGGGCTGTGTCCACTACTTTAAAGTCCATAGGGGCTGGCTGGACTGTGTTGTGCAGTCAGTTGTCCATAGGGGCTGTGTCCACTCCAAAGTCCTGTGCAGTGTCCCAGTCCTAAAGGGGTGCTGTAGTGTCCAGGGGGTGCTCTGTCCATCAGGGGTGCTCCCCCCAAGTGCTAAAAAAATATTATATTTTCTGTGTTTGTGAATTGTGTGCGCAGTAGCCGCACATGCATCAACAAAGTAGTGCCAAGCGTGCGCCTGTGTCATAAGTAAAGGGCCGGCTGGCTTGACCGTTAAAGGGTGCTGTAACCCCCAAAGTACACTCCAGTCCAAACCAAAAAAAAAATATTTTCTGTGTTTGTGAATTGTGTGCGCAGTAGCCGCACGTGCATCAACAAAGGAGCAGCGCCAAGCGTGCGCCTGTGTCCCATAAGTAAAGAGCCGGCTGGCTCATTTCTTAAAGGCTGGTTTAACCCACAAAGTGCACTACTCTCCAGCAAAAATAAAAAAATATTTTCTGTGTTTAGCCGCACGTATATATCAAATCGATATAACATAAATGGAGGACCAAACTTTCTCCGATAAAAATAAAATAGAGAAAGATCAAGAACCACTTCCTCCTAGTGCTGAAGCTGCTGCCACTAGTCATGACATAGACGGTAACATGCCATCAACGTCGTCTGCCAAGGCCGATGCCCAATGTCATAATAGAGGGCACATACAATCCCAAATGACAAAGTTCAGGAAAATGACCTTGAAAAAAACATTTAAATCAGCTGAAGAGAAACGTAAACTTGCCAATATGCCATTTACGACACGGAGTGGCAAGGAACGGCTAAGGTCGATCCCTAGTATGTTCATGACTAGTGGTTCAGCATCACATGACGATGGAAGCCCTCCTCCCACTAAAAAAATCAAACGAGTTAAGCTGGCAAAAGCAGAGCGAAGAACTGTGCTTTCTAAGAAGATATCACAAATCCCCAAGGAGAGTCCAAGTGTGGTGGTGGTTGCGATGCCTGACCTTCCCAGCACTGGACGGGAAGAGGTGGCTCTTTCCACCATTTGCACGCCCCCTGCAAGTGCTGAAAGGAGCACCCACAGTCCACTTGCTGATATGCAAATTGAAGATGTCACTGTTGAAGTACAACAGGATGAGGATACTGGTGTAGCTGGCGCTGAGGAGGAAGTTGGCGAGGAGGATTCTGATGGTGATGTGGTTTGTTTAAATCAGGCTCCGGGGGAGACAGTTGTTGTCCGTGGGATGAAAAAGCCCATAACGGTCATGCCTGGGCAGAAGACCAAACATTCCACCTCTTTGGTCTGGCAATATTTCTATCCAAATCCGGACAACAACTGTCTTGCCATATGTACCATATGTAAAGGTGAAATAAGTAGGGGTAGGGACGTCAACCACCTAGGAACATCCTCCCTTATACGGCACCTGCAGCGCGTTCATAAAAAGTTACTGTCAAGTTCAGAAACTTTGGCTAAGACCGTAAGCAGTCCAGGGACACCTAAATCCCGTTGTCCTGTTGTATCCAAGCGCCTGCAAACCACACAGTCAACTCCCTCCTCGTCAATTTCCTCCTTAGTCAGGATCGGAAGTAGTCCTGCAGGCCATGTCACTGGCATGACTGACTCTCCTATCCGGGATTCCTCCGGAGGATCCTGCATTGCTACGCCTCCTGCTGCCGCTGCTGCTGGGAGTCGTTCATCATCCCAGAGAGGAAGTAGGAACACCACTACTTTTACTAAACAATTGACCCTCCAACAGTCCTTAGCGAGGAGGATGAAGTACGACAGCAGTTATCCTGAAGCAAAACGTATTGAGGCCTTGACTGCTATGTTGGTGTTAGATGTGCGTCCGGTATTCGCCATTAGTGCAGTGGGATTTAGACAATTGATGGAGGTAGTGTGTCCCCGGTTCCAAATCCCGTCTAGATTCCACTTCACTAGGCAGGCGATACCGAGACTGTACAAAAACGTCAGAAAAAGTGTCCTCAGTGTCCTGAAAAATGTCGTTGTACACAATGTCCACTTAACCACGGACATGTGGACAAGTGGAACAGGGCAGACTAAGGACTATATGACTGTGACAGCCCACTGGGTAGATGTATCACCTTACGCAGCAACAGCAGCAGCGTCACCAGTAGCAGCATCTCAGAAACGCCAGCTCGTTCCAAGGCAGGCTACGCTGTGTATCATCGGTTTCAGTAAGAGGCACACCGCCGACAACCTCTTAGAGAAACTGAGGGAAATCATCGCCCAGTGGCTTACCCCACTTAGACTCTCCTGGGGATTTGTGATATCTGACAACGCCACCAATATTGTGCGGGCATTACATCTGGGCAAATTCCAGCACGTCCCATGTTTTGCTCACACAATAAACTTGGTGGTGCAGAATTTTCTGAAAAGCGACAGGGGCGTGCAGGAGACGCTTTGGGTGGCCCGAAAAATTTCTGGCCACTTTCGCCATTCAGCGACTGCGTGACGAAGACTGGAGCGCCAGCAAACACTCTTGAACCTGCCCCGCCATCACCTGAAGCAAGAGGTTGTGACGCGGTGGAACTCAACCCTCTATATGCTTCAGAGGATGGAGGAGCAGCAAAAGGCCATACAAGCCTATACATCCACCTATGACATAGGCAAAGGAGGGGGTATGCACCTGACTCAAGCGCAGTGGAGAATGATTTCCGTGTTGTGCAAGGTTCTCCAGCCCTTTGAACTTGCCACACGTGAAGTCAGTTCAGACACTGCCAGCTTGAGTCAGGTCATTCCCCTCATCAGGCTTTTGCAGAAGCAGCTGGAGAAAGTGAAGGAGGAGCTAAGACGGAGCGATTCCGCTCGGCATGTGGGACTTGTGGATGAAGCCCTTCATTCGCTTTGCCAGGATTCCAGGGTGGTCAATCTGTTGAAATCAGACCACTACATTTTGGCCACAGTGCTCGATCCTAGGTTTAAAGCCTATGTGGTGTCTCTCTTTCCGGCCGACACAAGCCTGCAGAGGTGCAAAGACCTGCTGGTGAACACACTGTCAGCTGAAGCGGAACGTGACACGTCAACAGCTCCTTCTTCATTTTCTCCCGCAACTGGGGCTGCCAGGAAAAAACGTAGGTATCCTAAGCAACCCGCTGGCGGTGATGCAGGGCAGGCAGGACCAAGTTTGGACATCTGGTCCGGACTGAAGGACCTGGCAACAATTTCTGACATGTCTACTGTCACTGCATATGATACTGTCACCATTGACAGAATGGTGGAGGATTATATCGGTGACAGCATCCAAGTAGGCATGTCAGACAGTCCATACCTGTACTGGCAGGAAAAAGAGGCAATTTGGAGGCCCCTGTACAAACTGGCTCTATTTTACCTGAGTTGCCCCCCCTCCAGTGTGTACTCCGAAAGAGTGTTTAGTGCAGCCGGGAACCTTGTCAGCGAAAGGCGTAGGAGGTTGCTTCCACAGAATGTGGAGAAGATGATGTTCATCAAAATTAATTATCAGCTCTTCCAGGGAGACCAGCCTCCAGAACGTACAGAGGGACCTGTGGTGGTGGATTCAAGTGGGGACGAGTTAATACTTTGTGAGGATGAGGATGTACACACTGAAGAGGGTGAGGAATCGGTGGATGAGGAGGATGAGGATGACATCTTGCCTCCGTAGAGCCAGTTTGTGCAGGGACAGATTAATTGCCAGCTTGTTTTGTGGGGGCCCAAACGAACCAATCATTTCAGCCACAGTTGTGTGGCAGACCCTGGCGCTGAAATGATTGGTTTGTTAAAGTGTGCATGTCCTGTTTATACAACATAAGGGTGGGTGGGAGGGCCCAAGGACAATTCCATCTTGCACCTCTTTTTTTTCTTTGCATTATGTACAGTTTGGGGCCTAGTTTTTCAAACTGCCATCCTGTCTGCCACTGCAGTATCACGCCTAGATGGGTCACGTGTTTGTGCCGCCCACTCGTGTCGCTTAGCATAGTCATCCAGCTACCTCGGTGCAACCTTTTGGACATAAAAACACTATTGTGAGGTGTTCAGAATAGACTGGAAATGAGTGGAAATTAAGGTTATTGAGGTTAATAATAGCATAGGAGCAGAAAAACCTACAAATTCTGTGATTTTAGCTGTTTTTATGCTTTTTTTCAAAAAAATACAGATCCAAAACACAAAACCCAGAACCCAAAACACGGAAGGGTGGTTTTGGCAAAACCAATCCAGATCCAAAACACGAAGAAAGATCCAGATCCAAAACCAAAACACCCCTAACATATATAGTGTTCCCTCTAGCTCCGGCGAGCGACCGAGAAGGGGGCGTGGTCATTGAAAAGGGGGCGTGTCTATAAGACGCATCCCCTTTTCGTCATTCTTGGGGGCGTGCCCGGCACTTACGGACACGTCGGCAGCCCCCAAGCCCTGCAGACAGGGCGTCTATTCTCCGGCGGTGACCGGGTCACCGCACATTTCTTCACCCGCGGGACACTGCGACCCGCGGGTGAAGACGGTTCCCTCAGGCTGCTAATATATATATATATATATATATCTCTATCAAGTAGAAAACAGCTGACACTCCACTATACTCAGATTTACTAGCTCTGGGTGCCTGTCCCAAAAAACTGCACATCGCACCAACACAGGCGTCACTCCTAGAGGCTTAATTAAAAAAACATTAATAACCAGGCAGACAAACCAGTGTCAGTTTCAACGTTTCAGGATTAACATCATTTAATCAGAAACACCAAATGCACGTATATAACATACCTTTATACAGAAGAATCACCCTGTGCAGCAAGCCAGCCTCCGTTGTCCAAGATGCGATGACGTCATCAAAGCGCGCACGACACGCCGGCGTCACAACAGACTCAGTAAGCGGGGCTGGGGATTACTGAGTGGAACCCATCACCATGGGGACAACATAAACAAACACAAACAGGAACAAAGCATAGGGAATCTATGGAATAAAAATAGATCAATCAGCATAGTAAATATAGAATGCCTCAGCATCAGCAGGAGACAAAACTAAATCATGAAATATGCAAAACCTGAACGGAAAAAACCTACACAAAAAGATCAAGAAAAGTATTATTTAAATGTAGCATGCCAACGATAGTTGTTCATTGAGACCGGCGATAACTCATGAATTCAAAAAGATTCCTTTTGCAGCAGGATCCTGCCCCTATCGCCGCCTCTCAAGCTGGGGCAACCCAGTCAATCATCTTGTATTTTAGACACGCCAAATCGCCACAATTTGTCGTGTCTAAAATACAAGATGATTGACTGGGTTGCCCCCAGGTTGAGAGGTAGCGATAGGGGCAGGATCCTGCTGCAAAAGGAATCTTTTTGGATTCATGAGTTATCTCCGGTATCTCCCACGGTCTCAATGAACAACTATCGTTGGCATGCTACATTTAAATAATGCTTTTCTTGATCTTTTTGTGTATACATTTTTTTACGTTCAGGGTTTGTATATTTCATGATTATTACGTTTTGCCTCCTGCTGATGAGGCATTCTATATTTACTACGCTGATTGATATGTTTTTATTCCACAGATTCCCTACGCTTTGTTCCTGTTTGTTTATGTTGTCCCCATGGTTATGGGCTCCAGTCAGTAACCCCCAGCCCCACCTACATAGGCTACGTAGAGGGTGGCTATGACCAGTCTATTTGGGCGGAACAGCCGCATAGATGCATGGGATCCCAAAAATGACTGAAAATCCCCCCCAATATCCCGTCACTTTAGAAGGGAGATCAGGCCCGATAAAGCGATTGAATTGCCCCATAAATAGATCTGACTTGGTGTGAATTTCATGCAAGAGTTCGCTTACAGTATAAATGTTGGTCAAATAGGCAACCAAAATCATACTGTGTGGCAAGCTTTAACCTTTGATTAATACTGCTCCACACAGAAACATACTTGAAGAGGATTAAAACCCTGAACCTCAAAACAGTGCAACATTTTTGTCATTCAATCACAATTGTTAATACAACATACAAATCCCAACAGTGTTTTTGATGTGTGTTGCTAATGAGAAATATATATATATATATATATATATATATATATATATATATACATATACATAGACATTTATAATTAGACTAAAGAAAAACACTACAGGAAATATATATATTTTTTTAGTACATTATAGACTAGAGGGGTCTATTTTACAGATATAACATCCTAGGCACAAACATCTGCTAGATTCTTTAAGTGGAAAACAGCAGTAGGTCATTCAGCCCATCAAACCTCCTCTGAGGCCACAAGTTCACCCCAGCTATATGCCCCTAGCATGGCTTATTCTCTGCTTCATGCCCTGTTGAGCTTCATCTGTGTCCTAAGATCATCAGAGCCATCTATGGACATTCATATGCATGCCCACAGTCAGGCCAAACACTAGATCTGATATTAGCATCTCCTGCAACTGGGATACACACAGGGTTTGTAAAACAGAGTGAGAAATGGCAGCAAACAGATCACAGCATACAGCCAGCCCCCCTGAAAGTGGAGTCCCCATATTAGGGAGTCCATGTCGCACTATGTACATAGGTTTAGGGGGGCTATGTTTGCACAACAGGCATTTTCAGTCCAATTGCACATTTGGAGGTTTGCACTAGAGTAATAGTGGACTTCACCTTGGAGAACGATTTTGAAAAATAAAAAAATTGTTGCTATAGATGAAGAACATCTGTGTATGAGGGAAATGTTTGGGGTCATTGTGCCTCTTTCAGCTACTTTCGTAGAGACTTCAGTACAAGATTACATGACTCCCAGCAATTACAAGATAAACAGCCCAATCGCTTCCCAATTGGAATATTATATCTGGCCTCCCACGCTGCTCCCAGTGCCGATATAACATCACTATATCCTATATTCACCCCCTGCCCCCGTAGTACAGGTCTATAGGGGCCCTGAAAAATGGCTACCATGCGAATAATCTCTCCTCTCCCAGACCACACACATACACTGCCCACACTCCGGTGTGTAAGCGGATGGGCCAATAATCAACAGGAAGCACATGGGAAGTTACTAACCGTAAAAGGCACAGAGTAAGGGGACTGGGGCCCGGTCACCACTCATACACGTTACGTACTCTATGCATACAGCCCGCGGTCACCTCCTCGTCCTTACAAGCCCCCTTCGGTTAACGATTCAGCGGACTGCGGCGCTCTCTAAGGCGATCTTTCCGCTTCCGGTTCCGGTATCGGTCTTTCTGTTTTCTCAGCCGTGCTGAGCCGCGCTCCGCCATTAATCACGTGACACGCTGCCGCCCCGCCCCTTCCCCAAGCCGCCAAGCTACAGCAGCAGCAGCAGCAGCAGCAAATGACGTAATTGTGCTCCTTTCTCAACATAACTTTATTAACAACCAAACAAAAATAACCACAATACTACTACATCATACAACTGGCCTAATAATAGTAAAAAAATATCTATCTATCTATATATCTATCTATCCAGGAGGATATACAGTCCTATATTTTTTTAGTAATAGAGAATAGTCAAAGTTTTTAAAGGCTAACACTACATTTACCTGTGTCTATGGGGCCTATTAACTAATATTTGCAGGATATCCCCCCAAAACAGCAGTTTTCAGGGGTACCGCAAATATGAAGTATCCTTAGAATGTATCTACAGGTGACAGCAGTAGATATCGGAGAGATCAGCTGTGGAACTCCATTTTCAACCGCAAAAACAGTCCCCAATCCCCATGGAAACCTATTGAATCGTGTTCCAGAGCTTGGCTCTGGTAGCTAACGCCATCTAAAGATGGCATTAGCCATTGTAGCCTATGGGCTACAGATCCTAAAAAGTAAACGGAGATGGATCTAACTCCATCACTCGCACATGTGCGGTCAGCAGACCACAAGTGCACAGTAGCACGGCAGCCCCTGGCAAATGAAAGTAAAGCGATAACTAATGCAATCACTTTCCTTTTACACATAGCAGGGATGTGCTCCTATTGGAGCCACTGTGCTGATGCGGGACTCTGGAGATGGATGCAGATTGTGCAGTGTGGGCCCCCCTGGACCTCCCAACTGTCCTGCTTTGAGCGGGACAGTCCAGTTTTACTAGAGCTGTAGTGTCCCGCGATGGGGGGGAAGTTGGGAAGAGCACACACCGCTGCTTTGTATAGTGCAGAAGGTGAACTGATGCCGTGTGCATGCGCACAGCATCTGTTCACCTGTGTAGTGAGAGCCTTGGGGCTGCCCAGCATCTTGGATAGTGCTGGGCACGCCCCCTATAATGACACAAATGGGGGTTGCAGCAAGGCTCCGCCTGTTTCTGGGAAACCACGCCCATTCTAGCAAAACCCTGCACCCTTTTCTGGCACGCACACCGGAGGCGCGCAAAGTGTCCCTCTTCAAGGGATGAAAAAGTTGGGAGGTATGCCAGGGGTCAATGTGCACTGCACAAGTTGCACCTATTATAGATATGCAAATGCATCCTCACCTTCCCACTGCCAACAACAACACCAACATTTTGGGCTTGGCCTCCCTGTTGCTTATTTGGGTACCATGGGCAGTGACGGTTCTAGGTGCGGGTTAACAGGGCCGTCGCCCGGAGTCCCCCCCCCATGAAAAAAAACCTAGAAGAAAAAATAAAATAAAAAATACGCCGGTCCCCCTCCCCCGCTAGCCGCTGCAGGGAGGCTGCATTTACCGGGCGCCCGCTGATATTTGTTATCAGCAGGCACCCGGCTCCCTCCCTGCAGCGGCAGCTGAAAGCCGGAGCTCACTCCTGCTTCCGGCAGGGAGAGTACTATGGGAGGGACGTCATGATGTCATGACGTATCTCCCATAGATCCGAGGAGCTGCGGTCGGACCAGATGGCAGCGGAAGCAGGAGTGGGGCTAAAGGTAAGTATTGTGGGGGGTTTTTCAGTCGGAAGCACCAGCACTGGGGGCACAATTATAGGGGCATTACTACTGGGGGCATTACTACTGGGGGACGACTATAGGGGGCATTACTACTAGTGGGCACAACTACAGGGGGCATTATTTGTGGGGGCATTACTAATGGGGGCAGTACTACTGGAGAGCATTACTAATGGGGGCACTACAATAGGGGGGATTACTACTGGGGAGCATTACGCATTACTAATGGGGGCGCTACTATAGGGGGCATTACTAATGGGGCAGTACTACTGGGGGGCACTACAATAGGGGGGATTACTACTGGGGAGCATTACTAATGAGGGCTCTACTAATGGGGGCACTACTAATGGGGGAATTACTACTGGGGAGCATTATTAATGTGGGGCATTACTACTGGGGGAACTACTATAAGGGACATTACTACTGTGGGCACTACTAATGGGGGCATAACTACTGGGGAGCATTACTACTGGGGAACTACTATAAGGGACATTACTACTGTGGGCATTACTACTGTGGGCACTACTAATGGGGGCATTACTACTGGGGAGCATTACTAATGGGGCACTACTATAGGGGGCATTACTAATTGGGGGATTACTACTGTGGAGCTTTACTACTGGGGGAACTACTATAGGGGGCATTACTACTGGGGGCATTACCACTGGGGGTACTACTAATGCGGGCACTGCATGGGGGGCACCACTGCTGGGGCCATTGTGTAAGGGGCACCACTGCTGTGGGCATTGTATAAGGGGCACTACTACTGTGGGCATTGTATTTGGGGCACTACTACTGTGGGCCTTGTGTATAAGGGACACTAATTTTGGCATTATGTAAAAGGGGCACCACTGTGTGTCATAACATAAGGGACTACTGTGTGGTGTAATTTGAATTGGTGATAATGTATTATAAAGGTAATTACTGTGTGTGGCACAATGTATTATACAGGGCATTACTGCACGTGGCATAATGTGTTATAAAGGGCATTACTGCGTGTGGCATAATGTGTTATTACTGGGTGTGGTATAATGTGTTATAAAGGGCATTACTGCGTGTGGCATAGTGTGTTATAAAGGGCATTACTGCATGTGGCATAATGTGTTATTACTGCGTGTGGTATAATGTGTTATA
Organism: Taudactylus pleione; assembly: GCA_031769625.1. Lineage (NCBI taxonomy): Eukaryota > Metazoa > Chordata > Amphibia > Anura > Myobatrachidae > Taudactylus > Taudactylus pleione. The sequence continues at coordinate 1,124,131 of JAUIMM010000228.1, read as the reverse complement.
AAGGGCATTACTTCGTGTGGCATAGTGTGTTATAAAGGGCATTACTGCATGTGGCATAATGTGTTATAAAGGCCATTACTGCGTGTGGCATAATGTTATCTTATCTAAAAAAAATCTTTCTTTTTTTTTTCTTTTGGGGGGGGGGCGCAACTGGGTGCTTTCGCCCTGTGCTCCACAATATCTAGAACCAGCCCTGACGATGGGGCAGATGTATTAAGCTCTGGAAAGTGATAACTTGGAGAGTGATAAACTACCAGCCACTCAGCTCCTAACTGCAATTTTTCAAACACAGCCTGTAACATGACAGTTAGGAGCTGAGTGGCTGGTCGTTTATCACTTTCCAATTTATCACTTTCCAGAGCTCAGTACGTCTACCCCTATGACTGCTGATGCAGAAATGTTTTTAAACATTGTCTATGTTCTGCCATGTTTTGTCACTTTTTTCTTGTTCTGTTCATACTATCTTTGTTTATGTACCATGTAAGGCAAAGTGGATCCCTTGTGGCGCTATATAAATGAAGGATAATAATAATAATCTCCTACCACATGTACACTAAGTTTAATTTCTTTCAAAATCCAATTAACCTACATGGATGCGTTTGGATTGTAGGAGGAAAGCCACACAAACACGAGAGAACATGTATACTCCACCCGGATAGGGTGAAGCTTCCATGCCCCCGCTCCCCACCACAGCATATGTGACATTATGAGGTAAAAGAATGAGGAGACTGGGAACAGCAAACTAGGAGCCAGGTGCATCCTCAGGATTCGCTGGGTGACTTACCAGGTAGCAGGCCTTGCACCCTTAGTTACGGCCAGGGCCGGTTCTATGGTTACGCATGGTACGCGGCCGCGTAAGGTGCCACGTAGTGAAGGGCGCCGCGGCCGCGACTATGCAGAATTACCGCGGTGCAGACTGTGTCTCTGTGACACAGCTGCACCGCGCGTGTAGCGCTGACCGGACGGAGTTCGGTCAGCGCTACACAGTGCCAAACACACAGCCGCCGGAGCCGGCAACTGTGTGTTTGTTTCAGCAGCTGATGAGAGTCTGTCAGACTCTCATCGGCTGCTGCTGCTCCCACTGCGGGAGCCATCTTCCGGCTCCCGCAGTGGGTAATGGGAGAGACGTCGTCATGACGACGTCTCTCCCATAATGCAAAGCTGCCCTGGAGAATGGTCGGGAGTAGCGGATATCGGTGGCGGGAGCAGGAGCGGGGGGTTCAGGTAAGTGGTTTTGTTTTTTATAACGTGTGTCTCTACTGGGGGGGGCTACAAGGGGGGATTACTACTGGGGGCACTTGAAGGGGGGATTACTACTGGGGGCACTTGAAGGGGGGATTACTACTGGGGGCACTTGAAGGGGGGATTACTACTGGGGGCACTTGAAGGGAGGATTACTACTGGGGGCACTTGAAGGGGGGATTACTACTGTGGGCACGTGAAGGGGGGATTACTACTGGGGGCACTTAAAGGGGGGATTACTACTGGGGGCACATGAAGGGGGGGATTACTACTGGGGGCACAGGAAGGGGGGATTACTACTGGGGGCACTTGAAGGGGGGATTACTACTGGGGGCACATGAAGGGGGGGATTACTACTGGGGGCACAGGAAGGGGGGATTACTACTGAGGGCACTTGAAGGGGGGGATTACTACTGGGGGCACAGGAAGGGGGGATTACTACTGGGGCACTTGAAGGGGGATTACTACTGGGGGCACATGAAGGGGGATTACTACTGGGGGCACATGAAGGGGGGATTACTACTGGGGGCACTTGAAGGGGGGGATTACTACTGGGGGCACAGGAAGGGGGATTACTACTGGGGCACTTGAAGGGGGGGATTACTACTGGGGGCACAGGAAGGGGGGATTACTACTGGGGCACTTGAAGGGGGATTACTACTGGGGGCACATGAAAGGGGGATTACTACTGGGGGCACATGAAGGGGGGATTACTACTGGGGGCACTTGAAGGGGGGGATTACTACTGGGGGCACAGGAAGGGGGATTACTAGGGGCACTACAAGAGGGGGGACTACTACTGGGGGCACTGTATAAGCTTACTAATGGGGGCACAAGGGGCACTGCACAGGGGGGACCACTACCGCGGGCACTGCATAGGGGGGGCGCCAAAAAACCTACTCGCTTACCAAAAAATTTGGGCTAGGGCCGGCCCTGGTTACGGCCCTGCTTATTTTATTAATTCCTGAAAATATTTCACTGATTTACACCTGTTTCTGGATCTAGTTATACAAAATGAAAAGTCTGCAGTTGAAAAAGAAACAGCCAGCCATCGGATGGGCATGGGAAAGTAGCTGGCAACCATCGAAAACCTGCTATTCGATGGAAAATTTTTTGAAAAAGTAGTGCGCTACTAAGTAGACTTCTTCCTGTCCTTCAAGGGAGACTTCATTGCCTGTACCAAGATGGCCGCCGTAGTTAGTACTGGGCATGTGCAACGCCATCTTGTCACTGTGTCCCTGCCCTACCTTGCAACCTGTAGCGATACTCCCATGCAGCCCTAAGTGCTTCGGGCAGACAGCTTGCAATCTGTGGAGCTGCCCAGAGCAAACTTCAAACGCTAGAGCCTAGAGCTGGTGCACTGCCACCCTATTACGGCACTGGGTATGCAGTATGTACAACAGATTCATGCAGGAACATATGGGGTTAATGCAGGTGTTGTGCGTGTGGTGCAGCACACACTTGTATATACAACTAGTGCTGGTGATATAGTATATACTGGCAGAGTCTCACAATACACAGTCTCGGTTATAGATGTGCTCAGGGGCACATCCTCTATGATAGAGGACAAAAAAGAGAAGACACTGGGAGAAGCCGCTCATGCGTAGTAGCACATTTCGGTCAGGGTTGGAGGTCGCATCTGTTATGCACCTCCGTCTCAAGGAAATGGAGTACCGGAGGAAACCACCAACCATGAAAAGAGGGAGAGTCTCATAATTTCCATCCTTACAGTGGGTTGTATATTCAACTTTAATGATAGTTAGAATCAGAATGACAAGGGAAAGTCCCAGATCTAGTACTAAAATAAATAAAAGATCAGGTTTTTTTTACTTTTTTTATTTACTGATGTACACTAAAATTATACAACAATTCAGTTGTAATAACTTTCATCAGCGATACATATAAAAAGAAAGATACTAACCTTTTATAGAAAAACACCAAGGAAAAGACTGTAGGGCTGACAGCTTAGCTGACAACACACTGGCACTGGTGAGCTGACGGATGAACACAGGTTATAGTGACAGGCAGGGTTTAAAGTGGGCTGGAACGGGGCGGAACTGCGTTCCATCACTTCTATATGGAGACGGAACGAGTTCCGCCTCCTTTGACCCACCGGAATCGGCAGCGCCTGGCCGACCAAAGCAGAGTTCCCAGCAGTGGAAGCCCAACAGCGCTGGAAATCCCGATCGTTGAAAGACTAACCTAACCCTAACCCTAACCTTAGGGGTGCCTAACCATAACTTCCCCCCCAAGTGCCTAACCCTAATCCCCCCTCTAAGGGCTTAACCCTAACCCCCCCTTCCCCTCTGCCTAAACCTAAGTCCCCCGGGGCGGTGCCTAACCCTAAGTCCTCCCCCGGGGGTGCCTATCCCTAACCCTCCCTCCCCTTAGCCTAACCCTCCCAGGGGGGGGGTGCCTGACCCTAAGTCCCCCCCGGGTGCCCTAAACCTAACCCTACCACCCGCGGCTGTCCGCTCATGGCGCCCGGCATCCCTTCGATCGGCATTTCACCCTTGCCAGAATATGACAGTCGGGAAGCCGGCTGCCGGTATCAAGGCAGGCGGCTTCCCGATTGTATACCGACCCACCTAACCCGGGCGCCGCTGTTAGGCTCCATTTGCTGGGTGCCCGCTAAGATTTTGTTACCAGCGGGCGCCCGCTCCCTCCCCACAGCGCCAATGGCAGCCGGAGGCTGGAGCTCACTCATGAGCTCTGGCTTCCGGGTCCCGCTGTGTGCAGTGCACTATGGTAGAGACGTCATGACATCTCTCCCATAGTTCAGACTGAGGAGCAGCCAGGCGGACCAGACGGCAGGGGGCATTACTCAGGGGGCACAACTACAGGGGGTATTACTCAGGGGGCACTAGTAATGGGTACATTACTCAGGGGGCACTACTACTGGGGGTATTACTCGGGACATTGCTATCGGGGGCATTACTCAGGGAGCATAACTAGGGGCACTACTACTGGGGGCATTACTCAGGCGGCATTACTATTGGGCACTACTACTAGGGGCACTATTACAGGGGGATTACTAATGGGGGCACTATTACAGGGGGATTACTAATAGGGGGCATTGCATAAGGTGCACCACTCCTGGGGGCACTGCATAAGGGGCACCACTACTGTGGGCTCTACATAAGGGGCACTACCACTGTGGGCACTGTATAAGGGGCACTACCACTACTGGGGGTACTGCATAAGGGGCACCACTACAGAGGGCACTGCATAAGGGACACTACCACTACTGTGGGCTCTGCATAAGGGACACTACCACTACTGTGGGCTCTGCATAAGGGGCACTACCACTGTGGGCACTGCATAAGGGGCACTACCACTGCTGGTGGCACTGCATAAGGGGCACTACCAGTACTGTGGGCTTTGCATAAGGGGCACTACAACTGTGGGCACTGCATAAGGGGCACTACCACTATTGGGGCATTGTGTATAAGGGGCACAAATGTGGGCATTGTGTAAAAGGGACATTGCTGTGTCATACATGAATAAGAGACACTACTAAGTGGTGTAATGTTAATCAAGAATGTGCTACTGTGTAGCTTAATTTGTATCAGGAACACTATTATGTGACCACGCTCCTTTCTTTTGAGACCACGTCCCTTTATTGACATTGCACCGAGGGGGGGCAACGAGTTCCACCGCTTCTCTAGGACCACTTTAAGCACTGGTGACAGGAGTGTGCAGTAGCTGGCTGATGGAGGAAAAGAGAGACGCTATGGAGACACTGAGACTAGGCTAATCTACTAAAATATAATACAAAAATAAAAGGAAAATATGAAGATTTAGTAAATACAGTATAAATAACAAATAAAATGTAAAAAAAAAGGTCAAATGTACAGGTATGAGCAAACTAACCATCTAGAAAAATATTTGTCAGGTATCCCAGCAGCAGAACTTGCGAGTGGTGGGCCTAGGTGCAACAACATCCATTGGTCAATAAATACATTAATTTTTCTTACATTTATTTGACTATATGTGACACTTATAGTGTAATAAATGCAATACAAATTAAATTTGTGATCTCCTATGTCCATGTTTTGGGTTATATCTATGAAGCGGTGGGTTTGAGCTGAAATTTTAAAGCAGCACTAAAATTCAGTGTAATACATACTTGCCTGCTTTTGAAAAAGCATTTCAGGGAGATTGTGAAAACAACACCTATGAGCGCACGTTACATGTGCTTATGCGCATGTGTAATGCTACATCTGAGGGGCGTGTCAAAAACTGATTACATCCAATTGTATATGAGCCCCAAAGTAGTCAGTAAGATCTATTTGTTGATGAAAACAAACTGATACTTTTCAGGAAATGCACGTAGCCATTAGGGGGCCTGATTCAGACCCCATCGCGAGCACACAGTGCTCACAAGCGGGTCGATGATGGGGTACTGCGCACGTGCGGCGCATGCTGTGCGCATGCGCAAGCCCCGGAGCGAGAGAGAATTTCTCTCGCTCCGGGGCTCACTACAAAAGGGGCGGCTGTTGATGTTGATCGACAGCTCACCCCGTTTTGTAGGCGGGGGGGGGGGGTACACAAACAGAGGAGTTCCCGAAGGAACGCCTGCTGTTTGTGGGAGGCACCACTGATATCACCAGTGAGCAGGAAGCTAGTTGCGACGGATGAGACCCTACCACAAGGGTCTCGTCGCAAGCCCCAATGGTGGCGATGGTCGCGACCATCACGACCATCACCTGGCTGCCCGCAAAAGCTGTGGGTGGTCACCCACAGCTTAGCGAGCGACCAGGAGGCCGCAGATATAAAAAAAAAAAAGCCTTGATTCAGAGCGAGCGCTCTTCAAGAACGTCCGGCTCTGAATCAGGCCCAGGGATCACTGTGCCTTATACCCAATGCAGGGAAATTATACTAATGATCCCATTTGTATATACAGTATCTGGTTTTTTTTTTATATCTATATAATTGCTTCATAATGGGGTAAGGTGAAATCAGGGAGACTAGATTCTTCAGGGAGACAGGGAGATTGCTACTATTTCAGGGAGTCTCCCTGATAATGAGGGAGAGTTAGCTGGTATGATGTAAAGCAATGGCGTATCCATAATGGGTGCAGGGTGTGAAGTGCACAATGGCCCCCGGGGTCCAGTGGGGCCTACACAGCACACCCTTCACCCATATATAGTTATACTGAACTCTCCTCAGTCTTCAGAGTGCTGCTCTGCAGTGCCGGGCAGGCGCAGCAGAGCAGTAAAATCACAGGGAAAATGGTGGTGCTCATTTTTGCAGTGAATTGTGCATGCGCAGTAGAGTTGTCCCTGGAGAGGAGGTGCAGGAGCCATTTTCCTGAAGACCCAGGACCAAGCCAAAATCTACTGCGCTGCCATACTGAGTATGCACACGGGCCCTCTCCTCTCTTAAAACACCCCTGGGTTAAAGCCTAGCGTGCTTTACACTGAATGTAAGTGCTGCTTTAAATGTTCCACTTCAACTGCTGCTTTGTAAATATAGCCTACTGTCTTTTGTATCAGATATATGCTAAACCAAACAGAAATTTTTATTTTAAATAATATGTGTGGACTTTTTTTTGTTTAAAAAATTACTTACTCTCTACAGTACTGTGCTTTTATTGCTGCTGCTTCTCCAGTGCTATTCTTCTGCATCTCCAGCTCACCCCTCTGCATCTCTTCAGCTCAGCCCCTGCATCTCCAGCTCCCCCTGCATCTCTAGAGCTCACCCCTCTGCGTCTCTCCAGCTCATCCCTTTGCTTCACTCCAGCTCATTCCCCTGTCTCCTAAACTCATTACCCTGCATCTCCAGCTCACCCCCTGCTGCTCTCAAGCTCATCCCTTTGCGCCTCTCCAGCTCATCCCACTGCGTCACTCCAGCTCATCCCCGTGTCTCCTAAGCTCATTTACCTGCGTCACTCCAGCTCACTCCCCTGCATCACTCCAGCTCACTCCCCTGCATCTCTCCAGCTCTCCCCTATGTCTCTCCAGCTCAATCACCTGTGTCACTCCAGCTTAGCCCCTGTCACACTAACTCACCCCCTTGCATCACTCCAGCTCATCCCCGTGTCACTCCAGTTCATACCCCTGCATCACTCCATTTCATACTCCTGCATCACTCCAACTCACCCCGTCACTCCAGTTCGTACCCCTGCGTCACTCTAACTCATCCCCCTGTCACTCCAGTTCATACCACTGCATCACTCCAACTCATTCCCCTGTGTAACTATAACTCTGACCACTGTGTCACTCCAGATCACCCCCTTCTGTCCAGCTCATACTCTCTGTCTGTCCAGCACCAGCCAATTTCAGACCATCACTGATCCACCCCTTTTATGCATATTTATTGAATTGGTGTCCCCTGCCACCACTATTGATTTGTATAGCCACAGTGACTGCCCTTCTGACCATGCCCCAAACTGCATCATGATATTTTTTATTAACCAGGATGTTATTGGCTACAGCCCTGACAACTACTGTCTCAGTCCTCCATTCCAGCCCCCATGGTGGTGGTTAGCGTAAAAGGCATTCCTCCTTCAGTCTCCGTCAGTGTCCCGGAGGGGGCAGACAGAGAGTCAGAAAGTATGCGAGGGGCCACCCTCCTCTCCCCCATCTGGACCGCCTCCTCCTCCTTCTTGATTACAGAACCAGCTGGCCGCAGCGTACTATAATGAGTTAGTCTGACTCATTATAGTACTGCTGTGATAATGCTGCCGACTACGGGCCTCTTCATTGCGGAGAGCCCTAGTGGTACAGTAATTCCGCCACTGCCTACACATGTAAATAACATGAATAGAGGTAAAAAGGCTCTAACATTAAAACGCTCCAGTGATAACTCATATGAATCAATTTAACACAAATGGGTTTATGTAAAAGCTTTTGAGTTCTGTAAAGCGGCGCTATTCTGGCGTTAGAGACTGTAGGCAAAAACCTTTTTGCCTTTTAAATTATTACCACTTTAAAACTACAGCCAAGATCTTACATCCTATTACATAAAACCCCAAAAAGTTATTTTTCTGCTTGCCTTAATTTGAGTAAAGATTAACCACTGAAAAATCTGAGATTTCTGCAGCAGTAACCAATTTATGTTGCTTGCTTCCGTCCCCATAGACCTCTCTATGGGGACGACAGCTTTAGTCAATTTACCAAGAACGTCGTTTTTCACTGCAGGCTAACCACATCTCAGGATCATGTTAGCTCTACCTCTACACAATAATGGGGACCAATGAAGTCAGAACTTAGCTGCGATGCACATAGAACTTTAGTCCTTTGTCAGAATCCTCACTAAGGAGCAGGCTTTTAGCCTGGACTCAGGACCTCATTCAGAGTCGGTCGTAGCGGCCGCACGGTCGTATGGGCTACGACCGCAAAATCCGATCGTACGGCAGGACGATCGTAAACAAAGTGACGCCCATTCGTTAGCACTGCACCTCCTCTAGCTACCGACTGATCTGATCGAACGACCGAGACAATCGTAGTCAGGCGCTGTCAGTCGCTGTATGCAAATTATGTTCTGATGTTTGCGGCCGTATGTGTTGTATTGATGGTCACATGCCATGTTTACCTGGACTATCGATCAGCTTGTTATTAGCTTGTTGTCTATTATCTAATTAAGATTGTTTAACTCTTGCTGTTCTTTTTAACCAGTTTTTTTTTATGTCAATAAACTTTATTGTTTTTTCCGTTCTCTTTTTTTTTCTAAATTTCCAAAACAAAGTAATGTTTATTATCTGTGAATGTACTGTTGCTAATTGTGTTAACTTTAAAAATGCATGTGCATTTTGCGTTAGGATCATTTGCACTCTTATGTTTGCAATTGCACACTGCGTGTTTTATCCAATCAAATCTGACCTTATTTTTCGGGTCACATGCTTAAAGGATTGGCCTATAGTGTTTTTTTTTAGGAAACTGAGTAAATATTTTAGCCAATCATATTTATTTTACCCCATGTATATTTCATGTTTTCTGTAAAATCGGCCATTGCCATCATGTGAGCCGCGGCCTTTACCCATCGTGAATTGATGATCCTGGTTCAGATCATGGACAGGCGGATTACGACCGCCCAGACTCCTATTTCAAACCGCATAAAGCGGGCGGCCTATGCGGAGGTGAGGCGAGCCTTTTGAAGTGCGGGATACAGGCGCAATATAGCGCATCTCGAGAGGCGGTGGTCACATCTGCGCCGCCGGTCGCCTGTCCTTTTGCAGAATTTGCAGGCGCGACTACGCAGACGTAAGTATGCGTTTGTATAAATGTTATAATTAGTGGACTGTTAAAAATGTATGTTCCTTTTCCAATTCTTTTAGTCAATGTAAAAAAAACCTCCTGTATGTTGTCCCTATTGTCCTGAAGGTGTAAAGTGTACTTGTATTGTGTAGCCGAAATTGAAAACTAAACTTTTTTTTTTAAATATCTTTACATTTTAGAAACACAGCGGAGACAGAGAAGGGCCTGCCGCTTTGGAGGAAATGCAGGTCCCAACCTGCAGCCCTCACCTTCCTCATCCACTCAACCCAGCCCTCCCTCCCCACCACCATACTCTCCCAGTAACCCTCCCTCCCTCTTCCAATCCTCCCCGAGTATTCCTCCCTCCCATGCCCACTCATCCCAAATATCCACTCCCGTGCCCGAGTCCTCATCCCAAATATCCCCTCCCTTTGATGTTTGCCACTCTATTTCCCCTCCCACCATTCTCCCAACTCCAAATTACTTCCCATCTCCAGCACCATCTCCTGCACCATCTACATCGGGGGTTTTGCTACAACGCTCTGATGGTATGTGTTTTATAATCTTTTGTTTTTTTTGGGGGGGGGGTTTGGTGTTGTGGTTATCCATGTTTTTGTAAACATTTTTGGGCGTTGTGTTTTTTTTTTAAATTTCAGTATGGGTGTCAAAATCATTGCGCAGTAATGCTGTTATTTAATATTTCGTGCTTATGTTTTGTGCCTGGGCCTTTTTTCTTGGGTTGCCCAAAAATGTATGCCTTTTGGGGTTTACGAAATGCTTTTTTATTGGTGTAAAAAATGATTACATTTGGATTAGTATTTTATATTTAAATAAAACATGTCACAGAACTTGGGAAGGTGATAGGAACCAGACTACCCTTGTTAATGCTGTGTACACTGTGTTTAAAATGTACTAAGATGTAACTTCATTAGGAAAAGTTATGTTTGCCATAGCAAACAAACACATTTTATTTTTGGATTATCAAGAACATTCTAGAAGTGAGTATGTGCATTGTGTTTTAAGGATATGGCCATCATGACTTGAGAATACACCTCCCATTTTTTTTAACAACATCATAGGGGTTTTTTGCTTATGCCACATAGTTAGGGTTTCCAATTGTTTTTACACCATAAAAGTATCAACATATTAATAATGTTGTGTGGATGAAACTTTCAAACACACCCTATCATCATTGTGTTTTCCCACTTTTTGGGACATTGACTAATGTTTAAAGTTCAAATGTTGGTCATTTTTAAGAAGTTTTTAACCTAAAAATACATGTTTCTGTCCACAGATCTAACCCACATCATGGTGCAAATTAGGGAGGAGCTGAGAAGAACAAGTGGCCATTTATTGGAGGCCTACTGCTGCCTCCAGCGTATTGTGGGGAGTTTGGAGCATTTATAGTTTTTTTTTTCATCTTTGTACATTTAGAAATGTATTATATTACAGTAAAGTTTTTGTTGCCAAAACATTTGTCCTCTTTTATTTTCTAAATTAAAGGGTGTAATTCAGCATTTCAAACACTTTGTGAATAAAGCTGGGTGCCTTTCCATAGTGTAACAAAATCAAAAATGTTTTTGTAAACCTTAGGAACATTTGCAGTAATGTTGTTTAAAAGTTTTGTTTGGGTTTGGCCTACATTATCCACCTCAAAATGGCTTTCCTAAAAAAAAATCACACCAAACATTTTTTTTTTGGAAAATATTTTATTAACTAACAAACATGTTGCCAACATGCTTTTACTCGTAAAAAGCATTTCATCACAGAATCACACATAAAAAATGTCCACAGGGTTTTTCCAAATAAAATATCTGGCTTACTCAGACATAAACAACAATAGTAAAAAACAAACAGAAAATTTTGATGAAAAAATACAAATTAATAAAACAAAAGGCAAATTAACAAAACTTGTTGTGGTATATCCGTGCAAAATTTGTTAGTTGTCCAAAAACAGTACAGGGTATTGCCAATGGGCTCCATTAGTTTTGCAGTTTTGGAAAGTGTTGTGATTTTGGTGGAAGAAAAAAAACACAAAAATTAGGTACACCATAAAATACATTTGCTCTAGGTGTTAAAAACAAAATAAATGTATAAATTATTACCTAAAAAATCAAGAAACAACAGATTCGCATCTGGCCCCCCCCCGACAGCATCACAACACCTTCCTCCAGGGGGCCATCCTCTGGCAAGGCATCCTCTAGCTGCATGGGTACTCGACTCCTTATTGCAATGTTGTGTAAAATCCCACACAGGACCACAATGCGAGAAACCATATCCAGCGAGTACATGAGTGCACCAGCAGAGTGATGGAGTCACCGGAACCGGCCCTTTAAAAGGCCGATACAGCACCCCACCACCTGCCTGGTGGCAGTAAATGCGGCATTATATTGAGTTTGTGGCCCTGGTGTGGGAGTCAAATAAGGAGTCAGCAGCCAGGGCGTGCAAGGATATCCACTGTCACCTGATGGAAATGGGAAACCAAAAGATACATAAATTGACCATGAAAACATGTTTACACTATTGCTATAGCTACAGCCTGGATTTATACTTACCAAGAAGCCACGCATCACCAGCTTGCAGTGTGCTTAATTTTGGACAAATCCCTGAATGCTGGATCACGTACGCATCATGGCTGCAGCCTGGAAATTTGGCATTCAGGGAGAGAATCTGGAGGGAGGCATCACATAGCATCATTACATTTAGCTAATGGAAATGTTTACGGTTCCTATATATTTGTTCCCTGCATGCAGGGGGCTGAAGTGCTATGTGAGTGCCATCCACTACCCCTATGACATGTGGAAAGCCTGCAATCTCAAAAAACTTCTGCTCTACCACATCAAGGGCTTCCGTATCCAAAGGCATACCAATAAAATGTGCTATATGATTAAAGAATGCATCTAGCACATGCCTCAGGATCCATGAAAATGAGGGCTGGGAGAGTCCACCCACCAGCCCCACAGTGGTTTGGAAGGACCCTGAGGTGCAGAAATGTAACACCGCCAACAACTGTGTAAGTGTAAGTAAAAAAAAAAAAAAAACATGAATAAATGTTTTAGAATAATGTACTTTTTGGGGGGTTTATATAACAAAAATAAAGAAAAAACACTTGCAGTAGGCTGGCACACTTACTGGAGTCTTCAAATAATGTTGGATTTTTTATCCTCCAAAAGCACGGCCACCCAAACACACCAAGTAACTGGGTTTGGGAAATGTATGCCCCAAACAAAATTAGAAATCAAAAACCAACAACCCAATAAAAAAAAAAACCACCACCAAAAATAAAATTAAAAATAAAAAACCACCACCCAAACCAAAAAATAAACAAAAAAACACCCCAAAAATAATAAAGAAAAAACAACCACCCAAAAAAAATGAAAACAAAAACCACCACCCAAAATAAAATTACAACTATAAAACCACCACCCAAACCAAAAAATAAACAAAAAAACACCCAAAAAATAAGAAAGAAAAAACAACCACCGAAAAATAATGAAAACAAAAACCACCACCCAAAATAAAATTACAAATATAAAACCACCACCCAAACCAAAAAATAAACAAAAAAACACCCAAAAAATAAGAAAGAAAAAACAACCACCCAAAAATAAATAAATAAAAAAACACCCCCAAAAAAACCACTCAAACAACACACACAAGCACCACTCAAACAACACACAAGCACCACTCAAACAACACACAAAAGCACCACTCAAACAACACACACAAGCACCACTCAAACAACACACAAAAGCACCACTCAAACAACACACACAAACACCACTCAAACAACACAGAAGCACCACTCAAACAACACACAAGCACCACTCAAACAACTCCAAACAATGTAACCACTAGCAATCCCTTCCTGCACCACAAATCACTCCAACTACAACCCACAAGTAAGGGAACATTTGGCTTTGCCTTAAATAAGGAAAAAAAAACACAATTATTGAATCATGCAGGCAAGGTGTGCATTATACACCGCCAACAACTGTGTAAGTGGTGAGATTGCTGTTGGAATGTGAATCTGACTTTCTAGATCATTCTTTATTATTGAAAGAGTGTCTAGGATAATATTTGGAGGCAGGTGATAAGTGGTTACAACCACATCATCAGGCATTCCAAAAAGGGTGACATGTGTTCTATTTATCTTGGCCCTTACATGCCTCCTATGCCTACGCCCAGGAGGAGGCTGAGGAAGGTTGGTGGGGGGCAACATGGCCACTATTAGATGGCCCACATCGCTCTGTAAACGTAAAAAAAAATGAAAAAATATTTTGAGAATGATTTTTCAATATTTGTCCCAAAATACTTAGCTTTGTTATAATGGTGCATATTCTTACAGGGTCGGGCAGTGCCATCTTCGGGAATCCCTACAGGTGTATTTGGTGTACAGTTTGTTTTTTTGGGGAAGAAAAAGAAAATAATATTATATTTAAAAAAAACCACTATTACTACTATTATTGTTAAAACAAACCTTAACTTTTAAAATGGCCAATATTACATTTTAAAAACTTTATTATTTTTTTTCTAAATTTTTTAAAAATGCATTATTAAATGTTCAAAAAACTGCAAAAAACAATTCATAATTAAAATAAACAAACTTTTAGGTTTGTATAAATAGACACTTACCTGATTCAAGTACAAAATGGACTGTTAAACACCTTAAAAAAAAAACATGAATAAATGTTTTAGAATAATGTACTTTTTGGGGGGTTTATATAACAAAAATAAAGAAAAAACACTTGCAGTAGGCTGGCACACTTACTGGAGTCTTCAAATAATGTTGGATTTTTGATCCTCCAAAAGCACGGCCACCCAAACACACCAAGTAACTGGGTTTGGGAAATGTATGCCCCAAACAATATTAGAAATCAAAAACCAACAACCCAATAAAAAAAAAAACCACCACCAAAAATAAAATAAAAAATAAAAAACCACCACCCAAACCAAAAAATAAACAAAAAAACACCCCAAAAATAATAAAGAAAAAACCACCACCCAAAATAAAATTACAACTATAAAACCACCACCCAAACCAAAAAATAAACAAAAAAACACCCAAAAAATAAGAAAGAAAAAACAACCACCCAAAAAAAATGAAAACAAAAACCACCACCCAAAATAAAATTACAAATATAAAACCACCACCCAAACCAAAAAATAAACAAAAAAACACCCAAAAAATAAGAAAGAAAAAACAACCACCCAAAAATAAATAAATAAAAAAACACCCCCCAAAAAAACCACTCAAACAACACACACAAGCACCACTCAAACAACACACACAAGAACCACTCAAACAACACACAAAAGCACCACTCAAACAACACACAAAAGCACCACTCAAACAACACACACAAACACCACTCAAACAACACAGAAGCACCACTCAAACAACTCCAAACAATGTAACCACTAGCAATCCCTTCCTGCACCACAAATCACTCCAACTACAACCCACAAGTAAGGGAACATTTGGCTTTGCCTTAAATAAGGAAAAAAAAAACACAATTATTGAATCATGCAGGCAAGGTGTGCATTATACGTAGGCAAATAGGGATGCACGGGTAACCAATCCAGGGATGCGCTCACATCTAGCCCAACCCACGCAGTGATTACGGAATGCAGGCAAGGTGTGCATTATACGTAGGCAAATAGGGATGCACGGGTAACCAATCCAGGGATGCGCTCACAATTATAAAAAAGTCAGCACAAGCAGTATTCTTCATGCTCTCTCACATGTTTGAAAAATGTCAAGCGAGGAGCATGGTGAGCAGAGGCCAACTGAGGCAGGTAAGTGCGAATCACATTTTGAAAAAAAAAACAAAGAACAGTTCATATTTCCAAAATTCAACTTTTTTTATTTTATCTAATTTTAAAAATGTTGTAGGTGCTGGGAATCCAATTCCACCAATAGAGGAGGAGGAGGTGGGCCCAAGCAGGCCAAGGCCAAGAAACCCTCCATTTTCACGGATTGAGCTTGAGACATTGGGACCATGACAATGGATAACCTTGTCCATGTCCCAAGAAATATGGGGGCTGGAGCCAAAGACAGGATTTGGGAGGAGATATCCAGGGCTGTTAATGCTGTGGGGACAACCCACAGAACCATGAAAGTCGTTAAAAAATGGTAAGAAAATGATATTGTGAGTGTACTGAAGTCAAAATTGAGATCTTATTTTAAAAAACTAACCCTTAAAAAATGCAAAATTACATTGACAGCTGGACGGATTTCAAATACCAGTTGAAGAGGAAGCTACGGAGTAGGGTGGACCATGCTGCGGGGACAGGTGGTGGTCCCATCCCTGAGGAGCTGGCCTTGACGAGGTTGGAGACGATTGCTCAGGGATGTGTGACGGAAGAGGAGATAGTCGGCGTGTCCACTATGGACACTGACATGGCCGACTTCAACGCTCCACATGTGCAAGAAGGTACATTTTTTTTGGAAGGCAAAAAGTATAAAGCTCAAATGTGTATGCGCTTTTTTTTGTTGTAAAAAATACTAATGTATTTTTTTTATAATTCCAGACTCAGAGGAGGTAGTGCCTGCTCCTGAGGTCAGGTCTGAGTCCAGCACAGATGGAGACTTTGCAGGGGAGGATCCAAGTACTCCATCTGGGGACCCTGTGGAGTCTACTCCAGGGTCACCCATCAGACCGAGCAGTGCCTCTCCTCACCAGGTTGGTCTCCCAAACTCAGGAGAACAGATGTGTCTTCTGAGGATGGAGACCACTCTGGTGAGGGTGGCGGTGGCCCTGGAGACCATTGCTGGGGCCCTAGATCGTTTGGCCAATACCCAGGAGCAGGCAAACCCACCTGCCATGATGGAGCGAGACTCCCTTCCTCCCAGGACCACCACCTCTGGCAGCCCAACAGCCACCCCCGCAAGTATGGAGAGCCCTATGCCTAGGCCTGAGGAAATCCCTTCTACCTCTGGCCAGGCCAGTCGGCGTGTTACACGCCAGTCGGCTATCCGTAGCTTACCTCTTCCTCCAAACCGGCCCAAATGACGAAAGTAGCCCTGAATATCTCCTCCCTCACCTGTTGTCCAGTCCCCATATTTCTTGTCACCAATGTCTCGAGCTCTTTTTTTTTATTTAAAATTTATTCTGAATTATTATTTTTTTTTTTTTTATTTAAATTATATGCAAATGTTGCCCTAACAATTGTTAGTTAAATTGTGCTGAAAGGCGAATTACAAAAAAAAAAAAAAAAAATTATTCCAAAATGTCTATATTTCCCTATATCAATGTATACAAGGTTTAAAAATGCTGAAGAACGCCTCCGTGTGCAGACCACCACCCCCGTATACTCCCACAAATGGACTTTCCTGTCAATCAACTTTATCAATCCACTTCCGTGTCGGAAGCCCTACAACCGACAGTATTTTTCATCGGTAGAGCTCGTACGCACATGCGCACAGCTAGCCGTGCGCAGGCGCAGAAAGAAAAACATCGGATGCGTACGACCGTGCGGCCGCTACGACCAACTGCGACGAGACCCTTGTGGTAGGGTCTCGTCTGCCGCAAGCCCCAGAGAGCTTTCGGCTCTAATAGAGCCGGAAGCTCTCCCAATGATATCACTGGTGATGTAAGTGGGGCCGCCCAGAAACGGCAGGCGTTCGCTTGGGAACACCTCCGTTTGTGAAGCCACGCCTACAAAATGGGTTGAGCTGTCGATCAACATCGACAGCCGCCCCTTTTGTAGTGAGCCACGGAGCAAGAGAATTTCTCTCTCGCTTCGGGGCTTGCGCACGCGCAGTGCGGCCGCTGCTCAGCCAAACATCGACCCGCTTGCGAGCGCTCAAGCGCTTGTGAGCGGGTCTGAATTAGGTCCTTAGTGTTCACAGAGAACACATGCATGTGAATGGTAAGTGTCTCTGCTGGGCACCTAATTCCCTGTCCCTATTGTAGGGTTGAGAATTGTGTTGTGTATACATGAGTTAGTGAAGTAGTGTAGTTATCTACTCTCTGAAGTTAATGTAGGGTATAGGGGGTTAGTAATGTGCTAAGTATAGAGCGTCAGTGATGAGATGCGGTACAGAGGAGCAGCAATTGCAAAATACGCGATATGGCACGTATTAATGCGCTACAGGCCGCGAGGGACTCACTTTTGTTCCTGCAGGATGTGCTGTGTTTGCGACACATTAGCCAGCCCATTAACATCCTCAGCATCTCCCCGAGTCCCCAACCAATCACAGCGGACGGCAGCGTCTCCTCATCCAATCGCCGTCTGATACCTCTGCTTCCCGGTCACGTGACAATGCCAGGCTCTCTCTCCCACGGATCTCTGAGTGTTCAGCTCCATATTGATCGGCTCTAGTCTGACCCCATGAGGCAGCTTTGTATTGAAAGGCTGTGACCCCGGGAAATAGCTCAATTTTGAGAGGCTGTGACCCAGTGCTCTTGTACCACTAATAACTATGTCCTGGCATATGCAAAAAGACTGTAGAGCCATCTAATTGGGCTAAATCAGCACCATCTCTTTCCCTGTGACACCCTGATGGCAAGCGCTCTCTACTGCAGTACTAACCCCTTCACTGCCAGAGCTCTGCATACTGCACACATTATGCCCAATGCACATACAGTGGGGCAAAAAAGTATTTGGACAGCCACCGATTGTGCAAGTTGTTGCACTTTAAAAGATGAGAGAAGTCTGTAATTTCCATCATAGGTACACTTTAACTGTGAGAGACAGAATCAGGACAAAAAATTCCGGAAATCACATCGTATGATTTTTAAACAATTTATTTGTATATTCTTGCGGAAAATAAATATTTGGACAATCAAAAAGTTTAACTCAATACTTTGTAAAGTAACCTCAGTTGGCAATTACAGAGGTCAAACGTTTCCTGTAGTTCTTGACCAGGTTTGCACACACTGCAGCAGGTATTTTGGCCCACTCTTCAATGCAGATCTTCTCTAGATGTGTCATGTTTTGGAACTGTCGCCGGGCAACATGGACTTTCAACTCCCTCCACAGAGTTTTTATTGGGTTGAGGTCTGGAGACTGGCTAGGCCAATCCAGGACCTTGAAATGCTTCTTACGGAGCCCTCCTTAGTTGCCCAGGTGGTGTATTTGGGGTCATTGTCATGCTGGAAGACCTAGCCACGTTGCATCTTCAATGCTCTTACTGAGGGAAGGAGGTTTTTCCCCAAAATGTCACGATATATGTCCCCATTCATCCTCTCCATAATACGGATCAGTCGTCCTGTCCCCTTTGCAGAAAAGCATCCTCAAAGCATGATATTTCCACCCCCATACTTCACACTGGGTATGGTGTTTTTGGGATGCCACCCATCATTCTTCTCCCTCCAAACACGGCGTGTGGCTTTTATTCCAAAAAGTACTATTTTGGTATCATCTGACCACATGACATTCTCCCAATCCTCCTCTGGATCATCCAGATGGTCACGGGCAAACTTTAGATGGGCCTGGACATGTGCTGGCTTAAGCAGGGGGACATTTCGGGCGCTGCAGGATTTGAATCCATGACGACGTAGTGTGTTACTAATGGTAACCTTTGTGACTGTGGTCCCGGCTCTCTTGAGGTCATTGACCAGGTCCCCCCATGTAGTTCTGAGCTGATCCTTGACCGTTCTCAAGATCATTGATACCCCACGAAGTGAGATCTGGTATGGAGCCCCTGGTTGAAGGAGATTGTCAGTGATCTTGTATTTCTTCCATTTTTTAATAATTGCGCCAACAGTTGATCTCTTCTCACCAAGCTGCTTGCCAATTGTCGCGTAGCTCATCCCAGCATTGTACAGGTCTACAATTTTGTCCCTGGTGTCCTTAGACAGCTCTCTGGTCTTGGCCATGGTGGATAGGTTGCAGTCTGACTGTTTGAGGGTGTGGACAGGTGTCTTTTATACAGTTAACCAATTCAAACAGGTGCCATTAATACAGGTAACGAGTGGAGGATAGATGAGCTTCCTAAAGAAGAAGTAACAGATCTGTGAAAGCCAGAATTCTTGCTGGTTGGTAGGTGTCCAAATATTTATTTTCCGCAAGAATATACAAATAAAACTTTTAAAAATCATACAATGTGATTTCCGGAATTTTTTGTTCTGATTCTGTCTCTCACAGTTGAAGTGTACCTATGATGGAAATTACAGACCTCTCTCATCTTTTAAAGTGCAACAACTTGCACAATCAGTGGCTGTCCAAATACTTTTTTGCCCCACTGTATACATACTGCACACATGCCCACTGCACATATACATACTGCACAGATGCCCACTGCACACACACATACTGCACACATACCCACTGTACCCCCGCACTGCCTGCCCCTAGCCTCCTCCTTTCCCCCCAGCACTGTCGCAACTGCTGTCTGCACTTACCCCCTCCCCTCCTTTCCCCCAGCACTACCTGCCCCTACTCCCCTCTACCCCCAGCTCTACTCCAACTTCTCCCTGCCTTTACCCACAGCTCTACCCCAACTGCTGCTTGCCCTTAACCCAATCTCTCTTACTGCTAGATGCCCCCAGCACTGTACCAACTGCTGCTTGCCCTCACCCCATAATTCGTGTTGAGATCCAGAAATAGTGGAGTATGTTCACATTTTAATTTTTTTAGAAATTATATTGTGTAAAGCACCACAGAACAGTTATTCATGACATATAGTCCATAGGTTAATAAAGTTTTCAGAAGTTCATGACACCTAATGTGCACATCAATAATTAAGTATATAATTTAACAAAGACATGACTGCAGATGAAAATAAACAAAGGTGTAGGTTGATCCCACATGTATCCATTATGAACAAGTGCCGAAGCAATACATTGTAAATCATATCAGTATATTATAATTAAACATATAGTAATAACAAAAGCCCCAATTTTTTAAAGTGAGGGGTCCCTGGAAACCACAAATTGTTTTGCTCAGCGCGATCACTGGCGGAGGGTGTAGTGCAGTGTACAGAGAGATCAGGGATGTATTGCAGGGGTTAAATGATTCATAGAGTTGCTAACCATCCAGGATAAAAAGGGGAATAAGGGTAGGATTCTGCCTTTGAACCTCTATATACCCCTGCCTATACCTTCTAATATATTGCCTATAAACCTCTAAGGATGACGCTAATTTGCGTACGCAGTCATACAGTAAATAAAGACTCCAGACCTAGAACCTGTGGTTCTAAAGCACAAAGTATTATTCAAGTAAAAGTACAGCAGTTACACGCTATGATCCTCATATAATCTTAGCGCAAAGAGATTATACAGACCCAAGTACAATTATACATACGCAGCGCTCTCTGGTCCAGATGTTAGGCATCAGCAAGAAACCCCTTGTCAATCAGCATTCAGCATGAAGACTAGGAACCCAGGGTCAGTGCACACATATTTATACCCCCCAGAAATAAACAACACAATAGAGAAGTTTGTTGCTAATACCATTGGTCCTAAAGGAGAGGGCATATGTTACAAGGCATTTAACAGGTTGGTTCAAATAGACACGATTCAGCCTCTAACAACTGGTGGTCTCTGGTTTCCCGCCCCATGCAAATCCTAACAGTTGTTCATATAATGTACATTTTGTTGCATGAAGTCTCTGCGGTCCATAAGTTGAGAATGCATGTTGCGATCTCTCCATCGTTATTACCGGAATACTGTTGAGAGAGTACGCATCAGTACAATACCAAACATGGCTTACTTATCACGTATAAAACCTTAGTTACGAAATAATCTTTATTTCCTAACAATTATAATAAATGTGCATACTTGAATTTTATACCTTAAAGCTTATGGAACCTTGTATGTGAATATGTAATGTGTGAGTATGTGGGGTTTGATGTAAAGACGTTAGTTAACTTGGGGCAGATGCGTGTGCGTGAAGCTAATATTCAGCGTTTTCATACAGGGCCTTATGCATTCGCTAATATGCGACTAGTTAACAGTGCAATTGTGCGTATTAATGTGTGTATGAGAACACCTAGCAGTGTGGAATGCTGAGCATTATTGTTCCATGACTTGCTCATGCCCCAGCAGCCCCCACCCTTTTCAGGCTCCAAAATACTGGTCATTGTTCTCCCAGGGCCTGTGTGGATGCAAATTAGCACAGCTACAAGACCCAAACCTCAGATAACACTCTTGGCTTTGAAGGTATTTTATTGTAGGAAGCCTGCTAATGTAAGGTGCTACAAACGACCCTCTTGCTGTATTCGAGCAGGGCCACCTGGAGTGACAGCAGACGTTATGTCCATGAAGCTTGTCTTCACAGGCTAGTTGTCACGTGGCCATTTGCTCTGTTTAGCTAATGCAATCCAATTTTGACATACTGTACAGCCATTTCTGAAATATATCCTTTAGGGGAATTATAATAATACACACACTTTATCCAGAGCACCCAAACTACGTAAAGTCATGAAATGGGCTTTTGATGAATCGCCGTAACTTATGGCGATGGTCACAGATGCAATCGCATGATGCTAATAGTAATATCGCCACATGTACTAAAGTGTGAGTTTATCTAAAATGGTGCTTAGGCGGCCATTCGCAAAATGGCGTCTTGCGATCTCATTTCCAAGATGGCGTCTTGCGGCCAGTCGCAAGATGGCGTCGCTGCAATCCAATTTTAAACTGATCTTGTCTCTGTCAATAATCCAGCTTTGACAAGGGGGATCAAGGTATATAAATGGCCAATACGGGGATCTGAGGCATGTAAAGTCATGACGGGCCCTAAGGTATATAAAGGGACATGAGAGGGCTCTGAGGCAGTTAAAAGGGTCCTGGGGAGACTCTGGGCTGGCATATAAAAGGGCTTCAGTTGGTCCTGGGCTGGCGTAAAAAGAGGTATGAGGGAACTCTGAGGCATATAAGACGGGCTCTGAGACATATAGTGAGGCATAAGGGGACTCTCAGCATATAAGGGGGCATGAGGGGTCTCCGAGGCATATAAGGTGCACATGGAGCCGATGGATATTATAAAGGCACCTGTGAGGGCCTGAAATCTGAGAAATAAAATGAGTAACCCTCCTGCGGTTTTCTCCACGCTCCTTGTCACACCCACAGATCAGGAATCTGAAAATAAATAAGGTTGTAAACTTATTTACTTATTATTGAATTAAAAAAAAAATATAATGGGGTACAGAATTAAAAACATAAAAAAGGGGGGAAATGGTTGTACAAATATATGAGACAAAGTCCTACAATGAAATACATCTCACATACAGTAATACAAACTAACACAGCATATAACTGAGTTTACACCAAAATACAATAAATTAAACATCAGAAGAAAGGGATTGTAGAAGAGTAAGGTCCACATCAGTATTCCTACCCTGCATGGAGGAGCGGCTCTGCTCTTCCCTATACTCATTCCACCTGAACCACTTTATATACGGAGACAAAGCAGTAATGGAATATTTACTATCTGCTGTCTGAAAATCACAATGCTTTTGGACCTTATTCTCAATAACAGGCAAGCTAGGGACCGAGGAGGATCTCCAAAGCTGTGCAATAGCACCTTAGTAGCAATCAGGATATGACCCATAATGTATCTATCACCCAGCGTCATAAACCAGGGTGAAAATTAAACAAGGCAATCAAAGGATCCGCCCGTACATTCACCCCCGTGACTTTGCTAATCACAACAAAAATTTTCGGACCACACTGATTGCAGGAGAGGACACCACCAGAAAAAATGAAAAATACTTCCCACACAACCGCAATTCCTCCAACATTGCTTGGAGACAGAGGGACATATTTTGTGCTATTTTTCAGGGGTAAAATAAACTCGGTGAATCAACTTAATAAATATTTCCGAGTGACTAACACATCGGGACATCTTAAAAAAACAAGTACAGAAAATAGCCTCCCAGTCCTCCTCCTCAAGCGTCACAGAAAGATCCTCCTCCCATTTCCTCTGACAAACAAATTTACTAGACTTGCCTGCCTTTATTTGTGAATTATACCACCATGTAATGCCACCCTTATGATTAGAAGACTGAAATCGCTCTAAAATATATGCAGGCAGAGTCAAATGTAATGTTGAGGAAGGGAGGAAACTTTTAATCCAGTGACGCATCTGTAAATACTTCTAAAATCATTCCTGGGGATATTGTACTTACACTGAATGTCAGAAAAGGAAACAACTCCAGTATCCGACACAACATCACCTAAAGAACTGATTCCATTTCTAGCCCAAGACTGTAGCTGAATATTCCCAATTAGAGTGGCAATACATAATAGTTACAGGGCTGGTGCTGGTAAAGTAATATCCTTACCAGCTGACACAAATTTATGCCATGCTAAAATGGTGGATTGGGCTTATCGAGACAGTGTGTTACCTAGAGGTTGTATAAAGACAGGTAACCACAATAAATCAGAGAGGGTAAATGGTTTCAACATGTCATTCTCCAATGATACCCATGGTTTAGGAATATCCTTCTCAAACCAATCTCTTGCTTTGCTCAAAAAGACAAGAAAATTTATATTTCTCCAAATCAGGAAAGGCTACCCCACCATCTAGTTTAGGTAGTGACAAAGTACCCTTCGCAATCCTCGGTTTGCCTCCCTTCCAAACATAATTAACAACAACCTTATAAAATCTGTTGCATAAGGACTTAGGGCCTGATTCAGAGCCGGACTCTCTGACGGAGCACTCGCTCTGAATCAGGGCCGGCCCTCTGGTTTTTCAGAACGGCCTCCTGGCCACTCGCATAGCTGTGGGTGACCATCGGGCTTGCGACGAGACCCTTGTGGTAGGGTCTCGTTGCCGCAAGCCCAATAGTGCTTTCGGCTCAAACGGAGCCGAAAGCACTCCCACTGACATCACTTGTGGTGTCAGTGGGGCTGGCCCCAGACGGTAGGCGTTCCCATGGGAACGCCTCCGTCTGGGCAGCCATGCCCCCGGCCTGCCCACCAAAGGGGGCGTGCTGTCGATGTTGAGTATGGTATGAGACCCGGAGCGACGGTTTGCCGGGTGTCGCATATGTGCAAGACGGAGCGGGCTCCGTCGTGCGCATGCTGGGCCACCATCAACCCGCTTGCGAGCGCATAGTGCTCGAGAGCGGGTCTGAATCAGGCCCTTAGATATCAGCCTATGGATTGTACAGAATAAATATAGAAGCTTTGGCAATAGTACCATTTTAAAGGCAGCTATCCTACCCAGCCAAGAGACTTCGTAGGACATCCAGGGCCTGATTCAGAGCCGCTCGTAAGCGGCCGCTTGTTCGCTCCGGGCGATGTTTGCCCAACTGCGCATGCGTACGGATCGTTATACGCATGCGCGAAACAGTCAGTGCGGTCGAAATTCATGTGCTCGCAAAATAGCGAATGCCTGATAATTTGAGTGACAGGAGGAGGCGTATGTGGGTGGTAACGGGGGAAGGTGCTTGAAAACGGGGAGTGGAGATCCGAACGCAGGCGTGCTTAAAGGTCAAAACGGGCGTTTTAAGGGTGTGCATAATTAAAACAGCAGCGTCATTGACCACGTCACTGGGTTATTTTATAGCCAGAACTGCTCGCAAAATTGTGGTAGCAAAAAACAACCACAAGAATAGCGAGCAGTTCATACCCTGGTCGATGTACTCGATTAATCTAATAAATAGCGGACATGACGTAGGATGCGAGCGGCCAGGGGGCGTATTTTTTAAAAAAACGACCGCAAGTTTTGTTCGCTCGTTCAGACCTATAGGCGTGAACAGACCGCAAAGAGCGAACGGTTCATTTGAATAGCCACCCCTATTTTCTGGAGGAGCGAGCGCTAATTGCGTCCGGCTCTGAATCAGGCCCCCAGTCTTTTGTGAAACTGTCAAACACTTTAAGGAGAGGGCTGTAATTACATTCAATTAAATCTTTTTCCCTGGCTAAATGGACCCCCAAATATTTAAGTGAACAAGATTGCTAAGCGTATTTATAAGACACCTTAAGTGACTCCAAAATATCACTAGAAATATTTAATAAGAGGGCTTCAGTTTTATTGATGTAGAGTTTATAAAAGGAAACCTTGGAGTAGGCCACTAAAATACACTGAAGAGCAGGAAGAGAATCTCTCGGTTGAAACAAACAAAGCAAAATATCCGCAAACAAACATATTTTATGGGTAATACCACCCACTGTAGGACCCCGTATATTCTCCGTAGCCCTAATCTTCTCAGCTAGAGGCACAAACGCCAATGCAAAAATTAATGGGGAAAGGGGACACCCCTGCCTGGTAGCATTGGTAATATTGAAACATGAAGAAAGACATCTGTTAACAAATAATCTGGCAGACGGAGCTGAGGGCCTGATTCAGACCCAGACGCAAGGCTACGTTCGCATGCAGCCTGTCGATGTTAGGATTCTGCGCCTGAATATGCATCGCAGTGTGCATGCACGAACCGGCCGCTGCAATCAGGAATCGACCGCAGCGAGCACGCAGAGGCTTCGTACAGTGATTGACAGGAAGTGACCATTTGAGGGTGGTGACGGGGGATGGTCAGTTACACACACAAACCTTAGCAATATCTGCGGTAGGGTCAGGTCAACCACAACTTGTGCATGTGGGTCCGATGGTTCCTGATCTTACCGATGTTTTTGCTGTCTTGTGAGAACATAAGTGAAGGGAAGTAGGCGGCATTATGTAGTGTTGGGTGTCTACTTATTGTGCTGCGGTTAGATTGCGAATGCGTTCATTTGCATACTTTCGCACTGTCAGGCTGTGTGCGAACGCAGCCTTACGACCGGGGAAAACCATAATTATTGGAAAAAATTGTTAATATCTGGGGTTTTTTGTCTTCAAACTTCATTTTGTCGCTTTTCGCTTATAAACTTTTTCTGTGTCGTCTCTGTGTATCATCCAGCAGTAGTCAGCCATCGTGGTACCATCCCAACGACCCTGGTATCTTCTTTCTACATCTTTAACGTCTTTGTGGAAACGATTACCCTGTTCTTCACTGTAGTCCCTGATATTATTCGGGAAATCCTCAATATGGGAGTTCAAAAAATTTACCTTTAAAGTTTAAACTCATATTACAACTAAGGTTTCTGTAACTATTAAGCATTTCCCTGACAATTTCTTTGTAGTTTGGATCTCTGACATTGCCTAAAAATTTGGAAATCACTTGTACTGTATGAGTGATGTGTACTGTATGAGTGATGTGTACTGTATGAGTGATGTGTACTGTATGAGTGATGTGTACTGTATGAGTGATGTGTACTGTATATGTACTGTGTGTGTGTAGTGTGTGTGTGTAGTGTGTGTGTGTGTGTGTATGTGGTGGTAGGCAGGGGTTAAATGATCCGGCACAGGGCAAAACTGTGTTGCATCTGTTGTATTTGGTTCCACCTTTGCCAGCTCACCTTGTAGTTGTAGTTGTTGTGTGTGTGCAATGTTCCTTTAGACCAGGGGTGGGGAACCTTTTTTCTGCCAACGGCCATTTTGAAATATATACCATTATTTGCGGGCCTGGTGCAGGCCATATTCCCTCCACGTGAAATCACAAGGGGTCCACAATTGCTGGTGATTACAGCAATGCCCGGATGCTCCAGGGAGCTGTAAGGGCAGCGTTGTGACCGTCTGAAGCATCCTAAGGACGCTCCAGGTGGCACTGCTGCATAGATTCTGGCTGCAGTGTGCCATTCTAGGCACCCTGCTAGCCAAATGAGGCTAGCAGTACCGAGGGCTAGACTAAATGATTCTGAGGGCCTTATAAGGCCCCATCCCTGCTTTAGACAGTATGGGGTTTAGGCCCTTTGCAAATTTCAGCTCCAGGACCATGTGGACCTTAATCCATACTTGCCGACAATCAGCTCCAGCCTTCCGTGAGGGAGCAGATTGTCGGCTAACAGCGGGGGGCGGGGGCGGGCATTTACGTCACATTGGGGGTGAGGCCAGGTAAATGATGTCACATTGGGGGCGATCACGTCATCGTTGCCCCACCCCCTCTTCACAATGCTGTTATTTTCGGCATAGTGAAGCAGGGGGCGGGGCCACGATGACACGATTCAGCGTGAATCGCGTCACCGCCCCCCCACTGCGGGGGTTTCTAGTTTTTTCTGGGGAGAGGTCAGGAGGGTCGCAGGCTTCCGGGAGGTTTGCCTGCCTTTCCGGGGGGCTGGGAGCGGCACCCCGAAAATCGGGAGGCTCCCGGCCAAATTGGGAGGGTAGGCAAGCCTGTCTTAATCTGGCACTGGGCAGTTGGAAGTTTTATGACGAGAACTGAATTGCAACGTTCTATACTACTGACTGAATTCATTTAAGACAATGTTTTATAATAAATGTAGGCATAATACATTTATTACTTTAAAGAATATGAAAAAAATGACTTATTCATAAAGACACGCTTTGCAAAAAAACGTTATGTGATATGCAAAATTGGGAGTCATTTTCATGTTCAGAAGCCAAAAATCTATAAGTATCACATAAATTAGTTAAAAAAGCTTTTTCATCGCAGACCTATGTAATCATCATAGCCCCTTACTGTGTTTCTGGAGGGGGGTTTAACCCCCTATTGTTCCTCAGCACACTGAATAGTACCTGCAACAATATATGAAGACTATATGGTCATAGAAATCAGAGATATTAGTTGCATGCATTTGCAAATACATGGGAAGCTGCTAGGCCACGTCACGGCTTCTCTGTCTCTAGCAGTCCCTAGCACCTTTATCATGAGGCCTTATAATTGGTATAATTTACATTTGGGGTGAGCGTTCGGGCGTAAGACCCCCGGGGCTGGTCTGGCTGGGCCCCCTCATGGCATCACCACTTAATACACAAAGTTGCTTTTTACATCACATATTATGTTTGTATTTTTTTCATGTAATGATTCACATATATTTTAACCCCTTTTTCCAACACTCATTAATTAGTCTTACACAGCTATACTTTACACTGCACTGTCACTCTTTTTCCATTTTTTGTGTGATGCCCTGGGGGGGGTCCAGGGCTGGACGGTTTTCGGGGTGCACTGCACCCCGGATGTGAACCCCTTAGTGTTAGGGACTGCTAGAGACAGAGAAGCCGTGACGTGGCCTAGCAGCTTCCCATGTATTTGCAAATGCATGCAACTAATATCTCTGATTTCTATGACCATATAGTCTTCATATATTGTTGCAGGTACTATTCAGTGTGCTGAGGAACAATAGGGGGTTAAACACCCCTCCTTTTTCTACTTAGTATGACCCCTCCCTTTCATGCACCTGATTAGTGCTGCTAGATTGATTGAGCAGCTGCCATTTTTTGTTTGTTTGGTATGAGTGGCATGAAGGAGCCAGCATTAGTAGGGCATGCTGGTTCTAGTAGTGCTAGTTGGAGTTCCCAGGGGTGACTCCCAGGTAAGCTGGCTCTCAATGTGGATGCATTTATGTATGTGCCTTTATCAGGAGGCCTTATATTTGACAAAATTTATATGTGCCTTTATCATGAGGCCTTATAATTGGTATAATTTACATTTGGGGTGAGCGTTCGGGCGTAAGACCCCCGGGGCATGAGGAACAATAGGGGGTTAAACCCCGCTCCTTTTTCTACTTAGTATGACCCCTCCCTTTCATGCACGTGATTAGTGCTGCTAGATTGATTGAGCAGCTGCCTTTTTTTTTTTTTTCTGTGTTTCTGGAGAGCTGAACAAAATTTCCTACAAAAGGACAATTGTCGGGTGTTGGGGGCATAAAGAGAAATTAAAGTTACAACCACCCCATCCAAATGTCCCACTAAAATGAGGTACCTACCACTGGCATCTGAATGCTGCTCTAAAAGTTCAAAATGGCACTGTCTAGAAATAAGGATAGCAACTCCAGCTTTTGTAGCGGGATCACTAGCAGTATAGCAATGAGGAAATGTATCATTAGAGAAGACAGGGGAAGCAGAATTCTGAAA
This sequence comes from Taudactylus pleione, assembly GCA_031769625.1. NCBI lineage: Eukaryota > Metazoa > Chordata > Amphibia > Anura > Myobatrachidae > Taudactylus > Taudactylus pleione. The sequence goes on along the minus strand of JAUIMM010000228.1, from coordinate 1,094,882 downwards.
ATGCGTTTCTTGTACTGCAACAATGTGGGCCTTCAATTTATGAAAAGAATTCAAAGCAAGTCTCCTCTTATGAGGGATATTGAGACCCTTGGCATTTATGGATACAATATTTACCATGTTATAATATAAAGAGCGTGCATTCGCTTACCCATCATTAAATACAATATACAGAAAATTTTGGCAATATAAATGAGACACCCAAACATCAAAAAAGGAAAAAAAAAAAACTTACATAAGAAAACTGAAATTACCTCACTTGAAGCCAAAAGGGGCTGCCCAGCCATGGCAGCACAGTGGGGGGTACGCAGTAAGGAGCACGGTCTCCCGACGCCATATGCATAATATGAAAATAACCACGGTATACAAAAATAATAACATTATATATCACAGAAATATATATACTATGGCCTAGAAAAGGGAGTTAACTGTCAATTAGCGCCTACAAACCTGTAATATGAAACTTGAACTAAAGAAAGGTATACTATATATGCATGTGAGATAGCTTTCTTGATTAACCAAAGCACAGATAAAACTGTAGGAACAGATAATTATTATCCAATCGTGGACCAAACCTGCTGAATTCTACGATCAGGTGAAGATCTCGGAGAAGTCCCATTTACATTCCACTCGGAGAAGATCTTTTCACCATCCTACAGAGTGGTGATAATTACCATGGAGCCGTTGCGTGATATCAGTAACTTCGTAGTAAAACCCCAGCGGTATAAGATGCCAGCTTTCCTTAAGTGCAGAAGTGATAGGTTGAAGGGAGCATTTTTTAGTTAAGGTAGCCTGAGAGAGATCACCAAACAGCTGAAGATGACCCAATATCTCCGCATTCCCCTCATTCAGACGAGCAGCTTTCAGAAGCGCCTCCTTTATATGAAAATAATGCAACCGCATTAACACATCCGTAGTTATGCCCTCCGGAACCCTTTTGGCTTTGGGGAGTCTGTGTATGCGATCAATAAGAATGTCCGAAGACTGTACTATAGGCAGGAGTTTCCTAAAAAGGATACTGCAAAGTCATTGAAACTACTGTTTGAAATATTATCAGGCACACCTCGTAATTTAAGGTTGTTTCGACGAGATCTATCCTCCAAATCGCTGATTTTATCCTTAAGAGCTGCCACTTCGTTCTGCAGGCATCATGCATAGTAATCAGGTCGTTGTGTGAGCTCACCACCTCGCCCATCTTCATCTCAAGGTGATCAGTCCGACCCCCAAGGTCATCAATAGATTGCTGACAAGCCTGAAGAGTAGTGTGGAACTCAGCTGGGACATCTACCTTAAATTGAGACAGAAGCGCTTTCATAGTGCCCACCATCAGAGCTTCAATATCACTAACGAGCAGCTGTGAAGAATCAGGAGGATGAGATAACGTAGCAGCAGTAGTATTATGAGATGTAATAGAACCCGACTTGGTAGCTGTAACGTCAGTACCCCCACACTTGACAGGCTACGGTCATAGGCAAACGCAGGGGGGGTTTCCGTCTGCCTGGAAACCCCCCTCCCCAGCCCACACCATGACCACAGTAGAAATAGTAATATAATAGAATGTTACTATGATTAGCACCACCTGTGAATCTTTTAACATGTATCAGCCAGTATTAAATCACCTGTGCACCAACTAGGAGATCTGGAAAACATGCTCTTAGAGATGAACTGCTATATAGCCCAATATGTACATATATTTCCAGGGCAGTGCTAGGTTCTTCTGCTGCCCCTTCCAGGCTCCCGGACTTGCTCCAATGCTCTGGAATGGTGCCAACATCTAAAATAAATACGTTCAGCTCAGGCAATATGGCCTACTGATGCATCTAATGGCTTACTGCAGTGGCAAATGCAGGATTTCTAAAGGGGGGGTTTCCAAATGCTTGATTTTAGAGCGAGTGTGGCCAGTCCATGAAGAAGGCAGAATTAGTACTTATCCAGCTTTAATATGCATCATACTTGTACAATGTGTATTGTGTGTCATATTTCCAGCATATACAGGATCACAGTAAGTCATTTGATGCGGCGGTAAGCCATCCTGCCTGAGCTGAATGTTTTTATTTTAGATGTGAGCACTACTGCAGAGCATTGGAGCAAGTCCGGGAGCCTGGAGGAGCAGCAGAAGAACCTAGCACTTCCCTGGACATATATGTACATATTGGCCTCTATAGCAGTGCATCCCTAACAGTGCATGTTTTCCAGATCTCCTAGTTGGTGCACAGGTTATTTATTACTGGCTGATACATGTTAAAAGATCCACAGGTGGTGCTAATTATTTAATCTGTGATACTGAGAAGAACATGTAGCACTAGTAAAATTCTATGATGTTACTATTTCTACTGTGGTCATGGTATGTGCTGGGGAGGGGTGTTTCCAGGCAGGCAGAAACCCCCCCTGCGTGTGCCTATGTACTGTGATCACTGGTCCTGTATATGCTGGAATTATTACACACAATACACTTTGTATGACGCTTATTAAAGTACTAATTCTGCCCTCTTCATTGACAGGCCACACTCGCTGTAAAATTAAGCATTTGGAAACCCCCCTCTGGAAATCCTGCGTTTGCCACTGACGGTGATGGTTTGAAAAAAGCGACCTTGGATATGAGTTAGCTACTTTCGGCCGTTTAGGCGCCGTGAGGCAAAATGCACTAATATGTTAAGCTGGAGCAACAGTGGTAAAACACAATAATCACACAAGGGCTCCAATTTCCAACCGTGAATTAGGCCATTGGTTAGGCGGATGGAGACATATATAGAATAATTAGCTACATATCACTGGGCACAAAACAGCACCAATCGTATAAGGAGAAAAAAAAAACACTTGTGCAATGATGCAGTCACTTATGAGAGAGACCCTTTTTTGTGGCCACAATAAGGCTTGAAGTAGTAAATGTATATACATGCAATGACCTCCCTTTGCCAGGGCTTGAAGTACTGTCAGGCAGGAGATAGTAATCCTCAGGGGGTACTCCAAAGATGGCCGCCGCAACAGCAGACACAGTTCTCCCCCACTCTCCACACGGTCCCCTCAGAACTTCAGTCAGGTAGGGGTACCCCCCTCTAATTCCACACATGGAGCCCGGCGGTTCCCAGCTGGGACCCGCAGCCAAATCCAAGCCACGGCTTTTGCTACTAGGCCCCTGCCGCGATCATTGGACACCCGTCACCGCGCTGGTTAGGGAGAACCCGGTAAGTGTAGGGAGGCCTCCCAACCTGGTATGACCACAGAGCACAAGCTGGACTCGCCCAAGACTGAGTTTCTGATAGTTAATTGCCGAAGCTAACCAGCGGCACGTCTGCTGCTCTGGATCTCCACGCCACGCCCCCCCTTATTTAATTGTTTTAATATAACGTTCTGAATAAGAAGCTGGAAAATGAATAAGAAGCTGGAGCTCGAATAAGAAGCTACCTTCAGCCTCGTAATGTACTAGATAAATAAAAGCTGGACACTTTTCCTCCTTAGAATGTTTGGTACATCTGTGCCTGTTATACCTCTTTTCCACCAAAACCCGGGTCCGACCTGGGTTTGCAGACATAGGGCCTGATTCAGACCCACTCGCGAGCGGCTGTCCGCTCGCAAGTGGGTCGATGTTATGGACTGAGCATGCGCACGACGGAGGGAGCTCCGTCGTGCGCATGCGCCAGACGCGACGAGCGAAGGAAAGTCCTTCGCTCGTTGTGTCCGATCAAAGGGGGCGATTGACAGCACGCCCCCTTTGGTGGGCGTGCCGGGGGCGTGCCTCCCTGACGGGGGCGTTCCCACGGGAACGCCTCCCGTCAGAAGCCGGCCCACTGACATCACTAGTGATGTCAGTGGGAGTGATTTTGGCTCTGATAGAGCCAAAATCACTCCGGAGCTTGCGGTTGAAAACCTCAACCGCAGGCTCCGGCTCGCAATTTCGATGGTCGCGATGGTCTCGACCATCGCGGCCATCACAAAGCACGCTCGTATAGCCTGTGGGTGGTGACCCACAGCTATACGAGCGTCCAGGAGGACGCTCCATGAAAATGGAGCCCGGCCCTCATTCAGAGCGTGCGCTCTGCTCAGAGCGTACGGCTCTGAATGAGGGCCATGGTTCCAACCCAGGTCAGACACCGTTTACACAGCACCATCAATCTGGGTTATTCCTGGGTTAGCCCTGTTCAAACTGAAACTGGGTCTGCCCTGCTAAACTTGTGAGGTCATAAAAAGTGGGTGGTGACTGCCCCACAACCACCAATCAGCTCATTTTAGTAATGACCCAGGTCGGATAACCCAGGTTCTAGCGGGACAGTCCCGGTTGCGCCGTTTACACTGCACTATTACCAGACCCTCCAACTATACCGCTTTGGCCGGTACAGTACAGTTTTTGGTACTTCTGTATCTTTGCGGCCCCCTGGTTACGCTACTTACGTATCTTCACTATTGAGCCAGTGTCCAACGTCATTCCATACCTCTCAACTGTCCCTACCGCAGGGTCTCCTTCGCAAGCCCGATGGTCGCGATGGTCAAGACCATCGCGACCATCATCATGGACGCTCGCTATAGCTGTGGGTGGTAACACACAGCTATGCGAGTGTCCGTGAGGACGCTCCAAAAAAAGGTAGGAGGGCCCTGATTCAGAGCGAGCACTCTGGTCAGAGCTTTCAGCTCTGAATTAGGCCCAGAGAGCAGTGAGGTTGAGCTGCTAGGGCTTCTGCATGATGATATGCCCACCCCCTTTATCATTTGCCACACCCCCTTTAGTTATGGCCACGCCCCCTGTACCTGATTCTTTATTTGAAATGTTTGAGTATATGATAATAAACAGAAATTTGACAGGCCCAAACAGCGCCCCCTGACCTGTGGTGCCCTGTGCAATGTCACCGGCAGCACTACCCTAGCTACGGCCCTGGTATGCATTACCCAGGTCCATCCTGGGTCCAACCCTGGTAGCTACCTGGGTTGGATTGCTGGGTCACTTGACCTGGGTTATTTTTCAGGGACCCTTTTACACTGCATTGCGACCCGGGTAGACCCAGCAACAACCCAGGTTTTTGCTCTGGTGTAAAAGGGATAAGAGTGTCCTACAGGTGTCAGAATGCGCTGCTGATGTCTGTTCCCAAGGATACCATTTCTGTAACATCACCACACTTTCTATGCTGATTGTGAGATTACAGACTCATACAGTATCATTACACGTTCTGTACTGCAGTCCTGGGCTGCTAAGTCACTACATGGAAGGGACTGTATGATTTGCGTTTGTACTACTGTGGGGTAGGTATGGCCATCGGCCATAGTACGGAGCTTTTCATTCTATTCCGTGAGCGGGTGAGTAGTACACACACCTCTTGTAACTCTTGTTGTGTATATGTCACTGTGTGTGTTTGGTATTGGTAATAAAGTTTGACTGGTGTAAAAAAAATCAAGCACCCAGGCATCACGTGCAGAGATCCCGGCCGTCGCTGGTTGGCCGGCGCCTGGTCACGTGACGGACGGCGGAGCGCGGGTCAGTCAGACTGGTGAGGGGGAGAGAAAGACCGGAACCGGAAACCGAAAGCATCTTAGTGAGAGCGGAGTAATCAGCTGTCGGGTCGGAACTGGTCTGTAGGGAGGAAGCGGCGCCCCCCGAGTCCTGGTGCACTGCGCCCACCCCTCCCGCCTTGTATGTATGTGTTATCGCCGTGTTACATGGGCTCTCTGTACTGCAGCGACGTATGACAGCTGGCACCGGGGGCTGCTACTTACATCTCACACTACACCTGTCACTGCCTGCCAGCCACCTGAGCACCCGGCACGTCAGCTGGCATCCTGCTGTGATGGGGCGATAGTGTGTGTGTGTGATTATAGATCTATAGATATAGAATCAGTGGCGATAAATAGGAGCAGCACTCACTGTTCAGGTGATATAATGTTGCTATTTCTTATATCAACTGATCATTGGTTACTGCTTCTATTTATCTATCCACTGTTTGGATTAAAACTGTATCTTATTGTTTGTGGAACGTGCACTGTGTGTACTGTGTGTATACACACAGATGTGTCCTGCTACATCTTTGCCGATCGTGCTACAAATGCGCGCACGCATTGTGCCAATGTGATTCACCACAGCTGCATGCTCTACGCTATGGCATGCACTGCGATCGCAGCATGCATTCTTATGGCGGTGTGGGTGCACACGCATTGCATGGATCTGGTTGCAGGCACACTCCTTGCGTCATGCGTGGCGCAACTTGCGTACGCAGCAAAGATGTATCAGGACATGTATGTATGTGTGATGATGATGATAATAATAATGTGTCCACTTCAGTGAAAGCATTGTTACCTTAGCAGGCAATGTGTCTATGGCCAGTTTATGAGTAGGAATTGCATAGTACATTGGTTGTGTTTATTCTGGCTGTATAGCCCTTTGGTTTGTTTCCAGATGCTATTACATTTCCCACATACAGTAGTATGCATGCAGTCTGCTTTGCTAATCTAATTGTCCTTTATGGGGGATGTTGTTCCCCTTTTAGAGTTGGTGTACAGTCTTTGCCGTTTACCAAAAGGAGATAGCAATTGGGAGGATGGTGCAGCAGAGAATGCATGAAAACTCCATATAGTCTTTCAATGGTGATTTACAGTGACAAGACTGTGTTCATAATATGGACGGCCGTGTAAGATGGAGCCAGGGTCAATTTTTGCTGCAGATGTGTGTTACACAGAAGGAAAGGCAAGAATGTGATGTCATTGTGCGCTAATTATTATAGTTTCTAGATATGTAATTCATCCATATTTCCCCCATATGTTTTGAAATAGCTACTTTGAAAGTTAGTCCTGACTTCAGTGTACACTAATTGCTCTCTGTATATTAGACACACTTTGTTCTCCCCTTTCTACTTGTGTGTATGCCTATATGTACACAAATACTTTACATAAAGAGTTATATCAGATATGTATCTGTCTATTGACAAAATTTGCAGTCTCTCCTAAATGATTGAAACTGGTAAGTAATGCTTTTGATATTTCCAAAGCGAATATCATGTTTTAACCACTCTTTCTGCTTGTCAGGAGGACATGAGTTCACAACAGTTTCCCCGTCAAGGGGCTCCCATTGCCTCACCACAGGTTATGAGTGGAGGAACTGCTGTTGGGCAGCATATCCAAGGGACAGGTAATGCAGTCTAGTGCATATGTTGTCTAAATGCTTAAATTATTATTGCAGAACAGCCTCCCTCTCCCCCATGCACATCTATGCTTATCACGTTATTTCTGAGAATAAAGCCTCTGGTACTGACCATTGGTAGAGGAGAAACGAGTAGTTGTCCCAAACCCAGCTGGTTCAGATAGGTTGGTGGTATACAGTGAACATGGCTAATCCTAATTTGATTGATGTGGTTTGTATTCAGTCAGGAACCATCATCACTAGCCATGTCCTGACTGGTATTTTAATTTCCCACCCACTTCTCACTGCCAGCACTGACCAGTCTCTCGTTGCTGGCATTCATTGATGAGGCAGTCCCCACTGAAAGGTTATATAGGAGGGGCTGGTGTCCCCGAATAGTGGAGCCTTACCTTTTCTTAGTAAAAAAAAAAAAAAAGAGATAACATACTGTAGCTAGTCAAAAACTTTTTTTTTTTTTTTTTTTTTTAATGCATAGATGCAACATACAAACTAATAGTGAAGTTGGACAGGGCCTGCTGTGTTAGTAGGAAATTCAGCTTTGCATTTATAACTACAATACTTTCATGCTACAATTGTTTATCATAACATGATCCACCTAATCACATTTGCATTGCAGTAACACAATGTTGTTTTTTTGTAACCTATTTGATAATGAAACATTTTAAATATAAAGTGATTAACCTTTTTATTGTACAGTGTATCTGTGTGCCAAGCTTCCGTATCATAAAAGGTATGCTTACATTGCTACTGTTTAAAGGATATGTGCCCCTCATACTAAAATATTGTTAGTATGAGCAAGACACTGATAAAATAAAAACCTACCGATTTAATCATGCTGGTTTGTTTTTGTTTTTTTTCAAAGCTTTTTGCATTAATAAAGTCACTATTATGTCATTGACTATCTAAAGAACGTCTGTTCACTATGCTTTAAGTGGTTACTTGATACCATATTACAACAATCAAAAAGCTTAGTCTAGTTCTCAAATGACCATTGTCATAATTTATTATTTGTAGTGTTCCTTCTAGTGTGGCCAGGGTGCAGGGCGGCTCTCAGTCAGGGGCACTATGCTGTGCTTGCCTGAAAAAGGGGTGTGGTCACTGAAAAAGGGTGTGTTCTTGAGACATGCCCCCTTTCATCACTGTAGAGGGCGTGCCCAGCACTCATGGAGATGCTGGGCTGCCTCCAAGCTCTCCCGCAGTGAGAATAGATGCCGTGCAACGTCTATTCACTTGCTGGGAAGAGCTGACAGCTCTGCAGGCTGTCAGCGCGGCGATCCCAGCATGGCGCTGGAAAGGGGGCAGGGTGCAATTCCCCAAGAAGGAAGCCTAGTGGGAACTCTATTTTATATTGTGTAATCTTTCTCAGTTTTCTGTAAGCCAGCGGTTCCCAAACGCTGTCCTCAAGGCAGCCCAACAGGTCAGGTTTTAGAGAGATCCACTCTTGAGCACAGGTGGTTAGATCAAATTGACTGAGGTGCTAATTAATTCACCTCTGGTCAAGCGTGCATATCTCTAAAACCTGGACTTAGGGTGCCTTGTGACCGAGTGTGGGACCCTGCGGTAGGCTATTAATGATGTGGAGGTCAATGATAACTCTGGATGGGGTGATGAATGAATGTTGATGAGGGGCAATGAGGTAATAGTGATGTAGAGGGCATGTTAATCGGGGAGTGATGATGAGTGGAGGCAATGCAAAAAGTAGTGGGCAAGTAAAGATGCATAGGAGGAGGTGGGGTGATTAGGTCTTAGCAGTTAAAGGGATCAGAGAATGCACATGAGCGGGGAAAATGCAGTAGTGTATTTGTTCTCAAGCTCTGTCCTCAGGACCCCACACCGTTCACGTTTTCCAGGTCACATAGCAGGTGCACAGGTATAGTCATTACTCACTGACATATTTTAAAAGATCCACAGGTGGAGCTAATTATTCACTTGTGACTGTGAGGAGACCTGGAAAACATGCACTGCTTGGGGTACTGAGTACCGAGTTTGAGAACCTATGCAGTACTGAAATTCCCCCCCCAAAAAATAGTGGTGATAGAGAATGTTTATAATGTGGATTGAATGAGGGATAATGTATATAAGATGGTAGAGCTATATGTACGTACTACGATTTACATGCATATCTTTTTCTCCTTCATCCACTAGGGGACACTGGAGCTTCATGACAGTGGGGTATAGACGGTGGGTTGACTTGAGCCTGGCACTTTAAAAATCTACAAGTGTGACTGGCTCCTCCCCCTCTATGCCCCATCAACCCCAGTTTTTAGAATGTGCCCGAGTAGAGCCGGTGCACAGGGGCTGTCTCCAGCCCTTATATTAATTTTATATAGATAAAAGAATCAAAGTCACAAGAGGACAGGCAGACTGTTAGCTGTGACAGTCTGCCTGCATCGTGGGAGCCGCCAGAGAGGGGACCACACGGCTACTGCAGCCTGTGTCCGGTCACCCTATGGAGGGGAGGCTGCTTTAGGCAGTTAGGAGTCATCAGACTCAGCGGGGCCCGCCACAGCTACCACTGGCTTGTGTCCGGGTCCCCGCTCTCCCCTCACTGCCCAGCGCTCTGGCCGCAGCAGCCCGGTGAGTAGCACACCTCTCCTGACTAGCAGGAGAGGTGAAAATAACTGCTGGGTCTGAAAACAGCGCGCGGCTGTCAGCCCCGCTGTCAGTTGCCATGCTGGTGTTGTGATAGAACACCGGCGCTGGCTGTTAGGTAGGCGCGGTCACAGCAGTCCTGCCTCTGCGTGCCGGTGCTTGTGTAAAAGGCACCGGCACGGTTATCACTGGCGGCGGTCGTGCCGCTGGCCCCCGCTGTCAGTGCGGGGACAGACGTCCCACTGTATAAGTGTATGCCGCGCGCATACAAAGCGGCGGCCATTAGGAGGAGGAGCTTATGGGTCCCTCCTTCTCTTCCTCCTTCACTGCCTGGGCTAGTTTGGCGCGCTCTGAACGGGAGTGGCGCCTCAGACTGCAGGCACTGAGCGGAGGTGGTTTTAACTACTTTCTGGTCCTATTGACTGCTCCTCCCTTATATGCCTGTCTGCCCCTGTTACTGAGTTGCATTATTCTTGAAATTCTGCTCCTCCTATACTGCTCTGCCTGCAATTTGAGTAGCATTATTATTGAAATTCTGCTCCTCCCTTATTGCTCTGTCTGCTCCCATACTTGAGTAGCATTATTATTGTAATTCTGCTTCTCCCTATACTTCTTCTGCATTCCTGAATTGTATGTGGTGCTTGTCTGTGAGTACATGATGACATCCAGGACAGAAAAAACTGCATCACAAAAGCTGTTTGCCTGCACTAAGTGCAGGAAGAAGTTTACCCATGCTCGCTCCGAAGGGTCTTCCCTGTGCGAGACGTGTGAAGCAGACAGTGCTAACACGCAGTCTGTCACTCCCTCCTTCATAAATAGTTTGGCCGGGGTCATGGCGGACCTTTCTTCTGAATTAGCCGCTTCCCGTAGGGAACGGGAGTCTGCCAGAGATCTACCTGGCACATCTCACCCTTCTTTTCTAGCAGAACCAGCGTGGGCTCAGAATTTAGTCCGCTCGGTGAATAGCCTTGCTCAAGCGATGGGTTCTGTGTCTAAAGCTCCTGAAGCTACGGTAAGTCGCTCATCTAAAAAGAGGGCTCTTCCGGCGGTTCTCCAGTCGGATGAGGATTCGGCAGCGGATCACTCGTCTCAGGAGGAAGGGGAGATGCTGGACGAATCAGACGTAGAGACTTACTCACAAGAACCTGAGGCATTGCAGGGTATTGACGCACTCATTCTAGCGGTAAGGGAAGTTCTTAAGATTTCTGGCCAGGAAGCTCCAGAATCGTTAGAAGACTCCTTATTTGCCAGGTCACAGAAGATGGCCGTCACATTCCCTGTTTCTCTCCAGTTGGATGAACAGATGACGGCTGCCTGGCAGAATCCGGACCGTAAATTCCAGATTCCTAAGCGTTTTTTCTCTCTCTACCCATTTCCTGCGGAAAATAGGAAGAGGTGGGAGACCCCGCCACCTGTGGATTCTTCGGTTTCTCGGTTGTCAAAGAAGACCACGTTACCTGTTCCAGGAGCTACTACATTGAAGGAAACCTCAGAGCGGAGATTAGAAACCACTTTGAAATCCATTTATACGGCCGCAGGTGCACTTCTCCGGCCGGCCTTGGTAGGATCTTGGGTCAACAAGGCTGTGGAAAAGTGGGCGGAACAATTGACTGAGGGTCTTAGATCCAGCACTCCGCGGGCAGATCTGATTACCTTGGCAGAACATATTCAGGAGTCTGCTGTATACTTAGGAGACGCCTCCAGAGATATCGGCCAGGTAGGCGCTAGGATTTCTGCTTCGGCGGTCTCTGCTCGCCGGGCACTTTGGCTTCGTGCCTGGCAAGCGGATGCGGAGTCAAAAAGAGCAGTGGAAGCTCTTCCTTTCACAGGCGATATTTTATTTGGTCCAGAGCTGGACAGATGGATCTCGCTGGCCACTGGAGGTAAGAGTACTTTTCTACCTTCATCAGCACCTCCTCCGCGTCGCTCGTTTAGGGGACCTTCCTTTCGTTCCTTTCGAGCATCGGCAAGATTTCAGGGACGATCGCGAGGTTCGTCTTCAGCGGGGCGAGGAGGCCGTGCTAGAGGACGTCAAGCAAATATTGGCCGCCGTCCAGATCCCAAGCCAGCAGACAAGCCTGTGGCATGACGGGCTCCCATCCCATCTCGGAAATCCGAAGGTGGGGGCTCGCCTCCAGCGTTTCTCGGAGGTTTGGAGACGGACTTCTCCAGACACTTGGGTTCGAAATCTGGTATCTCAAGGGTACAAGATCGAGTTCGCTTTCACTCCTCCGCGGCGTTATTTTACAACAGGTTTGCCCGTCGATCCCTTGAAGCAACTAATTTTGCGTCAAGCGATCGAGAAACTTTTGCTGGCCGAGGTCCTTGTGGCGGTTCCCACTGCACAAAGACAACAAGGGTTTTACTCAAACCTTTTTGTGGTTCCGAAACCAGATGGGTCAGTCAGACCCATTCTGAATCTGAAATCCTTGAACCAGTATCTTTCATTTCACAGGTTCAAGATGGAATCTCTCCATTCTGTCATTGCGGGACTAGAGGCAGAAGAGTTTCTGGTGTCGATAGATATCAAGGACGCCTATCTGCATGTCCCAATTTGGGTTCCTCACCAGGCTTTCCTCAGATTTGCCATCAGGGAAGCTCATTTCCAGTTTCAGGCCCTGCCATTCGGTCTCTCGTCAGCTCCCAGGGTATTCAAAAAAGTGATGGCCGTCATGGTGTCTCACTTGCGCTCTCGGGGGGTGACGATAGTTCCGTACCTAGACGATTTACTCATCAAGGCTCTGACGGCAGAAGTCCTTTTACACCAAGTGTCCCTTACACATCAGATTCTCATTCAACATGGATGGATTGTGAACTTCCAGAAGTCTCAGTTGATGCCGTCCCAGAGACTTCAGTTCCTAGGAATGATTCTAGACACTGTTCTGCTTCGTATATTCTTGCCAAGGGACAAGGCCATAGCCATACAGGAGCTGGTTCGTCTAGTGCTCAGACCCAGGAAAGTATCTGTGCATCTTTGCATCCGTCTCCTGGGGAAAATGGTGGCTTCCTTCGAGGCCATCCAATTCGGCAGATTTCACTCCAGAATATTTCAACTGGATCTTCTGTCTCAGTGGTCCGGGTCCCACCTACAGATGCATCGGCTGGTGCGTCTGTCTCCCCGGACCCGCATATCCTTGCTCTGGTGGCTTCGGACGGAGCATCTGTTAGCGGGTCGGCAATTTGGAATTGGACCTTGGTCACCACGGACGCCAGCCTCCGCGGATGGGGAGCGGTGGTTCTGGACAATCACTTCCAGGGGCTTTGGTCGCAGCAGGAGTCCCTCTTACCAATCAATGTTCTCGAACTGCGGGCAGTCTACAGAGCTTTGATACAGGCTGCTCCTCTGTTACGAGGACTTCCGGTTCGGATACAATCCGACAACGCCACTGCAGTGGCATACATAAATCGCCAAGGGGGAACCCGCAGTCGGATGGCAATGAGAGAAGCCAGTCGCATCCTTCTGTGGGCAGAAAGACACGTAGAGGTCATTTCCGCAGTGTTTATTCCGGGGGTCGACAACTGGGAAGCGGACTACCTCAGTCGTCAGGATCTTCATCCCGGGGAGTGGTCCCTTCATCCCGAGGTCTTTCATCAACTGGTTTGCAGATGGGGGAAGCCACAGATAGACCTGATGGCATCTCGGATAAATCATCAACTACCCCTTTACTGCTCCAGGACCATGGATCCGGCAGCGGTGGGAGCGGATGCTTTACTGATCCCTTGGCCGTACAGCCTTGTGTACCTGTTCCCACCGTTTCCGCTCCTCCCTCGGATTCTCAAGCGGATCAAACGAGAGTCGTCCACCGTCATCCTAGTGGCTCCGGATTGGCCTCGTCGGGTTTGGTACTCCGATCTTTTATTCCTTCTGGCAGACGAACCTTGGCCTCTTCCGCTACGATCGGACCTTCTACAACAGGGTCCATGTGTGTACCCGGATTTACGGCGGCTTCGTTTAACGGCGTAGCTATTGAGACCGCCATCCTAAGAAGCCATGGAGTTCCTAGGTCGGTCATTCCTACCATGCTTAGGGCTAGAAAACCGGTAACATCAGCGCATTATCATCGCATTTGGAGGGCTTATATCTCCTGGTGTGAAGGTCGTGGATCCTCCACTTCCTCTTTTCATTTACCACGTCTTCTTCTTTTTCTTCAAAAAGGCCTCGATGCGGGGTTACGCTTGGGATCTGCGGATTTCTGCTCTTTCTATTTTTTTCCAGCGTCGCCTAGCTCTGATTCCGGAGGTTCAGACCTTTTTTCAAGGGGTACTTAGAATTCAGCCTCCCTTTGTGCCACCCACGGCTCCTTGGGACCTGAATCTTGTTTTCTCTTTTCTTCAGTCATCCACCTTTGAGCCTTTGCAGGAGGTGGAATTGAAGTATTTGACTTGGAAGATGATCCTTTTATTGGCCCTGGCTTCGGCCAGACGTGTGTCTGAACTTGGAGCCTTGTCCTGCCGTTCCCCTTACTTGATTTTTCACGAAGATCGGACGGAACTTCGTACCCGGCCTTCCTTTTTGCCCAAGGTGGTCTCGGGTTTTCATCTGAATCAGCCGATTGTAGTGCCAGCGTTGTCGGACTCTTCTGGGGATTCTCACTCCTTGGATGTGGTTCGGGCACTTCGCATTTATGTGTCCCGTACTGAGGGGCTACGTAAATCAGAGGCTCTATTCGTCCTTTATGATGCTAATCGGCGTGGCTGGCCTGCGTCTAAACAAACTTTGGCCAGGTGGATTCGTCTGACTATTCGTCAGGCATATGTTGCTTCTGCTCGACCACCGCCGGTATCCATTTCTGCGCATTCTACGCGCTCTGTGGGTACTTCTTGGGCGGCACGTAGAGGTGTCTCGGCTTCACAGCTTTGTAGGGCAGCGACGTGGTCTTCGGTTCATACTTTTGTACGTTTCTACAGATTTGACACTTTTGCGGCTTCTGCTTCAAATTTTGGTCGTAGTGTCTTGCAGGGCGTTCAGCACTCTCCCCCCCAGGAGGGTAGCTTTGGGACGTCCCCACTGTCATGAAGCTCCAGTGTCCCCTAGTGGATGAAGGAGAAAACAACAGGATTTTGGTACTTACCGTTAAATCCATTTCTCCGATTCCACAGGGGACACTGGACGCCCACCCAGTGCTTCTTGCCTGTTCTCAGTTACTTGTTCTGCTTCAGTTCTGTTGCAGTTTGGTCTGTTTTTATTGTGTGACAGTTTATCACTGCAGCCTGCTGTGTTCTTGTAGTGTGTCAGTATGTTGGATGTTTCTTTTCCTGTTCTCCTTCTCTGTTCTTCAGTCTGTTCTCCGTCTCCTCTCGGGCTCAGTTCTTTAAAACTGGGGTTGATGGGGCATAGAGGGGGAGGAGCCAGTCACACTTGTAGATTTTTAAAGTGCCAGGCTCAACTCAACCCACCGTCTATACCCCACTGTCATGAAGCTCCAGTGTCCCCTGTGGAATCGGAGAAATGGATTTAACGGTAAGTACCAAAATCCTGTTTTGTGTTGCTGTTTTTGCATATTTATTATGTTCCACCATGACTGTCAGCACTGGTTTTCAACATTCACTGTTTTCTGGTGGTTACTCGTGTGTGTTTCTTTTTTTTTTTTAATCTAGGTCTTTTTTGTTTACTTTTGTACTATTTTTCCTTTGTTATGCCGCACTTCCACTAGGCGACTGTGAAACGAGTACACGATTACGACATTGTAATCGTCCAGTCGTTTCACAGTCTGTGATGTGCCTACACTGAACGATCAGTTGTTCAGTGTAGGCACATCAGTCATCCCCGAACATGGTCAACCTGACGACGTCGTCAGGTTGACCAGCATGTTCGGGCGATGATGGATGTCAAAAACGACCAGCTTGCGCATCGCTGGTTGTTTTTGACATTAAACTGCCCGATTTGCAGCTGATTAACATTCAATTGAACGATACCGATGTCGTTATCGTTCAATCGCTCTGTTTAATCGCGTAATGGATACGCGGCATTAGAGGCGGTATGTTAGTGATTCATTCTCTATCTTGATAAACTCAGATTGTAATAAGAAATGTACACATGTGACTATTACAATATAGGAACCAGTCTAATATTATATGTATGTCTGTGAGATATAGATATAAGTTAATTAGTGTTGCAACTGTTTTTCATAGTATCTCATTTTAACTCAAACAATCAAGTGGTTTGTTTTGCAGAAATGTAGTCAATATTAGCTATACATGACTAAATGTTGTATTCATGTAAAATGTACATTTATACTTTAGTTTCATAATGGTGCCTTCCTTAAAGCTAGCACGTACATCAAACTGTTTTGGTTTTTTTTTGTATTTTTATTTTCCCCCACTAGGTGGTGACGAGACGGTACGGGAAATGGAGATCCAGTCCCGTGAGCAGCTTGGTGCTAATTCAGTTCTCCCACCTCGTGATGAGAAACAAGAGGCTGTGGTAGTGAGACCTTACCCCCAATTACAGATGGTTCCCCACCACACAGCCAGTCCCATTACCATGACAGCTCAGTCTGCTCATCTCCCGACAGTACCATTATCCTTCTCTGAGGGTATTCTTAAGGTGTGTATGTGTTCACTCCAGCAAATTGTTGTATTATTGCATTTTTTTCTTTAATGATTTGCTTCTGGTGATGTGCCGAATAACTGAAAAATGATTGGTGCAACAAGTATACATTGCAAGTATACATTACACAGCATATTGCAGTATTGAATTAACGGCTTCTATCCTGTCCTAAAACGTGTGAAGACCTGAACCATCTAACGTTTTAATCTCAAAGCAACAAGCTGCTTCTTTTAAAAAGATCTTAGTTGTATAATGGTTTTGTGCAATGCAGTATACTTACCATCTTTTGTGTCCTTTAATAACCAACCAAGGTAAATAAACAATTCTCTGTACAATGTGCAGAATTCATGATGGACCATTGGTGATCAGTTGAAGATGCACAAGCCAGGCATTCTTCAGGGTATGTGAAGACACTGGTGTTTATACGCATAGGGATGTTTATTAAAAAGTGACATTCCCTAGAAATTTATGTATGCGTGTTCGATTTTCTTCAAAAATTGTCTGTGCTGTCTTAGGCAGATCACCAATTGTATAAAGCATGAGAATACTTTGGTATGCCAGCAAATAAAGTTAAACTTAAAGATTAAGGGGTCTGTGTACTAATAATCGTGGACCAGCCGCGATTATTATCTACCTAACTCGTCGGGGATCTTTTCATTTTTAATAAAAATATCCCCGCTATGTACTCGCAGGGACAGTGGTTGCGGTAACCACTGTCCCTACAGGTTATATCCCTGGCATTTTGGAGAAGTCTTTCACAGAAGGGAAAGACTTCTCCTGGGAAAGCTGTCATTGCTTATGCGCACAGTGTCAGCTTCCGGAGTAGGCCGGGGGCTGTGGAGGGAGAGTTCAAAAGATCTCTCTCCTTCAGCGGTAGCCCCCATAGGCTTACGACAGTTTACACCATCTGAAGATAACTACCTGGGCTAAACTCTGCTTCGCATTTTGGTGTTTAGTACATAGGGGTCAGATTATAGTCCCCATTGATAATAATTAGGACTGTGATCTACAGCGCTAATTAGCCCTTTGCCGGAGATTTCTTTGAAATCTTCTGCATTGTGCTTTTAGTTCATAGGAGCAATACATACAGTTTTGCAGAAACTTCAGTTCTGCATAATTTTATGTAACAAATAGATACATAGGTCCCTAATTCATAGATGCTTTTAGTATATAGACAAATTTGAATAGCTTAAACTATGCAATTACATTCTGTGTTCCATATGAATTATTTCTGGAGAGCCAAATACAAAGGTGAAGGAAGTCTGTTGGCTGGTTTGACCATTAATGTGAAATTTGACTAAAAAGGAATAGCTGTACTGTACACTTGTAACCTTTTATTAGATACGAGGTCACAGTGGGAGACATTTCATTGAGCGCGATGGTGATGTTCAGTTCCCCATAGAAGTGCACAGGAAAACGTGCAATGTTCAGGGCATTATGTATGGTGGATATATGCAGAGCTGAACATCACGGTGGTGATTGGCGGCACATCAGGCTGAATTGCATCAGCCCCAGTGCTTACATGTTCTTAAACTTCATGCAACTTGTGTAATGGGAACTAAAAAGGAGCAGCAGTTTTGTTTTTGTTTTTTTTTTTACTGGGATTTACATGAGTTTTTATTGTCTGGTGTAAACAATGGCAAATGCTTTCACGTTAATCATTAATACATTTTTAAAAGAAAAGTCCTATACTATTGAAGAGTAAAATTCACTCAAGTAAATGTGTTCCTAACATTTTGTAGTCACTTAAATATTGTTGCCTGAGACGAAAGTCTCTCTAGAGTGCTTGGGAATGCTTCCAAACCTTGTATAAATAAAATGTAAATCGATAACTAGTTGGTAGATAAAGGAAGTGGTCACTTTTGCTGCAGTCAAAGGAAATGGGATGCAGATTGATGCATTTATGTACTATGTAACTGTGGTTTCATTATTTTTCTAAGCTGACTGTCCTTGAAATCTATTTGCAATCTATAAACTGTTTTTAGGTGTTAGTCTGTCAATTGTTTTACTCTTTATTATGGATTAGTATTCCAAGCCGTATCCAACCCCTCTACGGACATTGAATGAGAATAGTTAATGTCAACTTATCGATGGCAACTTGGTTTAGTGAAGTAATGATGAATGTCTATAATTTTTCTGTCTCACTACTTTTTTGTTGAGACATACTGTAGGTTAAGTTCTGATAATAGTCTGGTGCAGTGGTGGGGAATTAGTTCAGCTGGGGGCCACTTAAGTTTAATATGCCAGCCACACAGGAAAGGGGTTTCGGTTGGATAGAGATTAAGAGGGGTACATGTACAAACTGGAACAAAAGGGATAAAAAGTGATGGGGTAAACAAGACACCAAACATGGAGGGTAGATGTTTCCGAGGAGGGACGGGCTGCGAAGGATCAAGCCAGCTGGTACTTGGTGGACTGGTATTAGATCACACAGGCCTCTGATCACTTATGTGCACTGTGCAGTTACATCAAAGAGGAAGTCAGACATCTTAAAGCAGCGATAAAAAGGGCCACTAGTGGGAGGTTTTGCCAGATACAGCTTGTGGAGGGGAAAATGGAAAGCGGCAAACAAGTGCCTGGCAAGGCAGCATTTTGGCACTTTTTCCACGCTGCATTAGTATTATGTGACAGCTGTGTTTCCCAAATGAAAATGTAGGACTCTAAACTAGCCACACTTTTATTTATTTATATTTTTTTGGAGAAACACTACCTTTAGGGCAGGGGTGGGGAACCTTTTTTCTGCAGTGGGCCATTTTGATATATATAACATTTGCGGGCCTGGTGCAGACCACGCCCCCTCTGTGTGATGTCACATGGGGCCACAATCATCGGTGATTACAGCAATGCCCGGAGCATCATGAGGATGCTCCGGGGAGCTGTAAGGGCAGCGGTTTGGCCGTCTGAAGCATCCTAAGGACGCTCCAGGCGGCACTGCTGCATAGATTCTGGCTGCAGGGTGCCATTCTAGGTACCCTGCTAACCAGATGGGGCTACCAGAAAAAAGCTCAGAGGGCCAGATCAAATGATTCTGAGGGCCTTATACGGCCCCCAGGCTTGAGGTTCCCCATCCCTGCTTTGGGGAAACACCTAGGTAAATTTCTAATATTATATGTATATTCACTGGGATGTTGGAAGCTGGACATCCCTTGTCAGTATGTGAAATTAATTAGTCACTCTTCATGTGATACAGATATAAAGAGAGAGAATAGCGTAAATGTGGCCAGTCCAATCAACTTTTTCTTTTACAGCCCTTGGTAGTGTTATGGTGCATACACACGGTCAGATTTATCTTCAGATCTGAACGATAACTATTTCAAAAATCGTTCCCATCTGCAGGAAAATCTGACATATCTGACATGCCTGAACGATGCACGTTCCCGATGGTCAGATAACTATATCTGACATCTGATGTGTTTGCAGTCAGACTTGGACGATTCCATTCATTTTAATGCAGTCAAAAATCGTTCAAATCGTTCAATCGTTCATCTGACAAATCTGACCGTGTGTATGCTCCCATACTTGTATACAAAAGTTCTCAGCAGAGAACCATTAGTTTATTTTAGTTGAGGCAGTGAGTGAGGATTAAATAATTTTATTGCTTCATTTTAACTGTTAGCTTTTATTTTAAGAGGTCAATTAGCAGTAAATTTGAGTGTGACATTAATTTACATACTATGGTGTGGTTTTAATTGTTTTGGGCGTCCGTAGCTCCCATCAAAAGTAACCAGGAGCGATTTAGTTTTTTTGGGGTCTCCTCTCTTATTGCAGATTTCTCCAGAGGAATGCGCAAACAATTGAATAGCTCCTGTCGCTTTAGTCAGGAGCTATGGGCACCAAAAACAATTGAATAGCCCCCTAAGTGTTGCCTTGAATGGATTTCTCAGTTTTGTATGTTGCGGTTTGTGTAGAAGCCTGACACTCCTATGGTAGCTATGCTTGGATTTCTTACATTCCCCCCAACTCTCAGCTGCCCCTTCTGTTGTAACTTTGAAATGTAATTTAATCTGTTTTAATGTAGATTATTTGCATAAAAAGTAACCCTTTCTATAACATTACACTTCTATCTTTGAAGTTCCTGTTGAAGGCAGTCAGATGAATCCCTTTGTCTTGACAGAAGTTCATTATTGATGTCTTCCCACAGCAGCCACTGAAGCCCACTATTCCCAGTCGCCCCATTGCTCCAGCACCTCCCTCTGCCCTGTCTGCTGTACCAAAAGTCTCCGGGCCAGTGACAGTCACCATGGAGAGTGGCCTTCCTCAGGCTTCAGCTATCCCTGTGGCCACTATCAGTGGGCAGCAGGTCGGTGCTTAGTACTAAATAAAGAATAAACAATAAGAGGCTATGTGCCTTCTCCATGTTAGGTTTAGCAATAGTCCATTCTTACAGGTTAAAATAAGTCGGCTCAAGGTCCTTCTTTTTTTTTTTTTTTTTTTTTTCTTTTTAAGTTGCAAGCAGTTTTTTTTACACTTCTTTTCAGTTGAAAACATCCATTAATTCTAGCTTTACTGTGGCACTAAGGACTTAACACGTTTTTTTGAAAATAGGTGAAAACTTGTGTTTTTTGCATGCAATTCATGTGTTGCGCCCTTACCAACACGATCTGTTGTACTGGTAGTGAATATTAATGCATGACAAGTAGGATGTGCTGTGTTCTAAAAGTTTACGCAACTTTACAGTACAATGATGGAATTAATACAATAGTCTTATTTTCTGTTTTTTTGTATTGTTGTTCTTATTTCATGTATTGACATTTAAAAAGTGGGTAGATGTGAACTGGCTCTGTGTTACCTGTTTTCTATAATTTTTGCAACAAAGTATAAAATAAATGAATAAATAATAAAGTCCTAGCTACCTGGCAAGTTCCTGTCAGATATGTTTGAAAATAAAAAAACAGCAGAACTGGACAATTCTAATGACCACAGTAAATTTTCAAATACTTTGAAATTGCAACAAAATTCAATAGTTGTTGTGTTTAAATATCATTGGGAACAGAGCTATATTACAGTAAATGTTTATACTTCATCCATTTTATTTTTCACACATGAATATATTTGTCTGTTTCAGCTGAGATTAAATTCTAGTCAATGGGAAAACAAATATTACTGTATTTATATATGTAACGCCACCATATTATGCAGCATTTTACAGTGAATATTTTTAATTTTTTCACATCTGCTCCTGCCCAATTGCAGCTTACACTCTCTAAGGGGGCGGTTCAAATGTTTGAGCCAGTGCTGGGCGCCCGATGGAGCAATTAAATTATAGCTCCACTCGGGCATGAACCGGCGCTGGCATTTCTGCGGAGGCGAGCAGGTGTGAGACAAGTCTGTGATTTGGGCACCCAAACGGTACATTGGGCAACCCTCACCAGGACTTCAGACGTTTATATTATCGCAGCGCCCAAAACAATTGAATCGCTCCCTAAATTCCATAACTCTCACACGTCCATTTTACCAGCAGCAAATTAATCTACAAGTATGTGTCTTCTTTGGAGAGTGGGTGGAAACCAGTGCACTCTGACATCCCAGCTAATGAAAAGGTTGTTTTCTCTGTTTCCTGAAATCATTTTATTTTTGGCTTCCTTTAGGGACACCCCAACAGCCTTCATCATATCATGGCTGCCACTAACGTTCAAATGTCCATCATCCGTAGCGGTGCTCCTGGCCCTCCTCTGCATATTGGCGCTTCCCATCTCCCAAGAGGTAATATAAATTTGATTAACTGCACCCATTTCTTAAAGAACAAGACAGTACAGCCCTTTTTAATACAGTATATTGGGCTCATGTAACACAAAGTGGAATAAAACCTTGAATGTTTTGACCAGTTTAAGTTAGGGATGAGCTTTTTTTTTTTACATGCATCTGTGTGAATGGATGTTCATAAACTGGAATAAAACTTTACTTTGTGTTAGGGGCTAACATTTTACTTGGGGATAATCATTGCATTGATCCATTGCAAATAATGAAGCACTGTCTTGAACTACACAGGTAAAAGCTATGTGATGCTTAAAAAATACATTTTGCACTAAACCACAGCAATTAGTATGAGACTTTTTGCGCTCACTCCTCTCACTAAGGGTTGTACTGTTTTATTAGGAGCTGCTGCAGCTGCTGTCATGTCCAGCTCCAAAGTGACTACTGTCCTAAGACCAGCCTCTGCCCAGATGACCTCTGGTGCTGCTGTCCAGTCAGCAGCTCAGCACATCATCCACCAGCCTATCCAGGTAAATTGTTCTCTGGGACGTACAAATGTGTATCCCTTATGCCACTTGCGCCATCCCATGCTGTGAACTTTATCCTCAACTTGCTATTTTTTTTTTTTTCCTGAATCTTACATCTTTGTACGCAAATTGTGTACTAGGTACTTAGGATTAGTGTTGTGGCGCAGCTAAGTAGCAATGTTCCTGGTACTGTTTGGCACGATTTGAGGATAGGTGTATATGAACACAGCTGTATGTAGTGCAGCCGCAGGAAATTTATTTTATCTTCGTGTCTGACGGTCAGCTGAGCGGTTTTATTTTCACTAGGAATATTTCAGTTGTTTGAACTTGGTTAAATGTGTTTTTACTTTAGTACCTTGATCATATTAATATTAAATTGTCATGCTCTGTACTTTTCGCCTGTTTGAGTTACGCCGGGTCCCATTTTCGCGTCCTTTGGAATTGTATTCATCGAAAAGCGGTCGCGTGCAAGAAAGCATTTTTCGCCAAAAACACACTATATAGGCGGAGAGTCCAGGAGGCGAAACTTAGCTGACTTTTCGCGGCTAATTGAATACGGCCCTATGTTATTTCATTTACTGAACCTTATAATGCTTGTTGGAATGGATCATTTTGTTTCCTATCTGCTTCATTGTGAACTTCGGCTGTTACTATTGGTCTGGTATCACAGCTTGTGGGGTGAATTAGACTGTAAGGATCTAACGTGAATGTACAGAACATTGCTAATAGGAGTTTAATACCAACATCCATGTACAGTGACAGTGTTTTGTTATTTTATTTATTTTTTAATCATATGTGTTAAAACATCTCAAATTACAATAACCATTGGTTAAAAAACATGGTCTTTTTTTTTTTTTTTTTATTTAACCAAGACAAATCAAAAATTACACTAGTTGTGCATTCAGTCTATAATACAATTGGGGGATCACCATCAAATATTCTTAGTTCATACCAGGCGGTCAGATGCAAGCTATTCTGGAAATTACTCTGCACCGAGGAAGGCAAGGTTCCAATACAGTTCTCCCATACATTGAAAAATAAGCCTTCTTGTTTCTCCTTTTCAAACAAAGGACCCCATTTAAGGACAAACCTAAACACCAGCGGCATATTTTGTTTAGTTTCGCAGTGATACAAACGAATATGCCACTAATATTCAGCATTCCTTACCACCCCGGCAAGGTGCAGCAGTGTCCCCCTCATCATCGGCGTCCTCTGCTCAGCTGCTGGCAGCCTAATGCTGCCAGCGACAGGCTTCTCTGTCATGCGCATGCTCGACGGTCAGTCTGCGTATGTGCATGACCGTTTCACGCGGCTTTGACCACAGTTGCATAAGAATCGGATTTAACAAAATAAAATTATTTATTTGATTTAAATCAGATTTTTTGTATTTTAAATAGGATTTTTAATAAAAATTTTTATTTTTTAAGTAAACGTTTTACATTTTTAAACGTTGTATTTAAAAAATAAAATGTAATTAAAAATCTTATTTAAATCTAATCCGTTTGGATTTAAAAAAAAAAAAATGGATTTATTTGATTTAAATAAGATTTTCAATTACTTTTTTTTTTTTTTTTTTAGTAAAATGTTTAAAAATTTAAAACATTTACTTTTTTTAAACGTTTTATTAAAGAAAAATTTAATTAAAAATCTTATTTAAATCAAATAAATCCGTGGTTTTTATTTTTTTATTTTTTCAAAATCCAATTTTATGCAACCCTGGCGGCGACACAGCCGTGCTTGGAAGGTTTTGAAGAAGCCGGAAAGGCTGCTTTCCAGTTCCCCGTTGCCGGCAATGGAGACCATATCTAAACATTGTGAAAGCGATACAGTGACAAACAGCTGTAATCTTAGGTTACCGCTGTTTGTTAAATATTGAAGGGATAACATAACCCCTTTAGCAAGTGCTAAAGGGGATATATATATATCATTAAATGGGCCCAAAGTTCTCCACCCTGTTCTGAAAATATAATGGGAGTATCTATTTTATATGGTCTTTAAATAATGACGTTTTATTGGAACATAATGTCTTTTTCCTTAGTCTCGTCCACCAGTAACCACAGCAACTCCAGTGACCCCTGCTGTAGTGGCCACAGTATCCGCTACTAGAGCTCAGTCCCCAGTTATAACCACCACTCCGGCCCATGCTGCAGAACCAGTGCTGAGGTATGTACACTTGTGTTTATTTAGCTATGCCGTTTTATGATTTTATTTGGTTATGGATAAACATTGAAATGTTTTTTTGCCCTTTCCACCCTCAGACAAACATTATCAATCCAGCAGCACCCACCCCCTGCAACAATCAGTATTCAGAGACCTGCCCAAGCTCGTGATACTGGAACACGTATTACATTGCCCACACATCCTGCAATGGGAGCTCAGAAACAGCAACTGCATGCAATGGCGCAGGTACTGTAACTTCATCATTCTAAATTCCATCAATAATTGAATTATTGGTTGTTACATTGGGAAAACAGGAACAGCAGGTCTAGGCCCTGCTCCCTTCTGGGTACACCCCTTAGACTTGACACTAACAAATCGATATAAAAAATCTCTTGAGAACAAAGCATGTAATCGACTTTATCTTCTGGCATTTATATCTAATTGCATAGATTTGGATACATTAAATATGTTTTAATATTGTCTTTAATGATTAGCTTGGGAGTTCTTTTCACCGTTTCTAAGAAACTTTTGACCTTTTATGAAAGTGAAGTTGAAAGGAAAAAAAAGTGTAGGAAGTGACTTCTATTCTTGCACTTTATTTCCTAGATAAGGGAATACGATTTATAATTTTATTCTGTTTTAAATGAAAACCATTTCGGGTTGATATTTCATGACAGGGCAAACAATAGCATTTTCAGATCGTATGATGACATTACAACCTGCTACTCGATAAAATGTTGTCATTTTTCCATTGTAAATCAATTATAGCTTATTCACTATCTTTTTTTGGTAGAAGACTCTTTTCGGCACTGGCAACCCAGTGGCCGCAGCAACTGTGGCTCCTATTTTGGCAACAAACAGTCTGCCCTGTGTGACCACTTCAGGTATGAGTAGCAGAACTATATAAAATATCACTGCTGTTAATGGTAGTCATTAAAACTGACAGACTAATTTATCCTATTGTCTCTGCAATTCAATGTGCCTCCAGCTTTACAGCTGTTGTGTTGGAGTTGTAATGCTGAAAGGTCAGGAGTGATGTCCCTTATCACCACTATGTACCTGTCATAACTTTTTGACAAATTACCTTTGCTTACTTGTTTATTTATAGAAAGTAATCTAGTGGTAAAGTATAAGTTTATATATAGCCATGGGAAAGCATCGATGGAAGACCTTCATGTGATTCTATAATAATATGCAGCAATGAGATGCATACATTATGGTGTAATCTAACTTTTGTGTTGCTGAATTGTGAATACAGGTGCTGCTCCCCACACACAAGTTCCTACAAGCACCATTGTTACCATGACAATGCCAACTCACTCTTCCCATGCTACTGCAGTGACTGCATCCAGCATTCCTGTGGGTAAGTCAGTTTGTGCCTTGATAAACAGAATAGTTTACTCTTGTGAATAGTTTATTGGCCCTAGACCAACAGAGGTTAGTATAAGCTGTTTACATGTCTAAAGCAGCGTACGACTAGACGATATAATGAATGATATAACGATATCGTTATCGTTCAGTAGATATGCCGTCAACTATCAGTGATGCTCGCTGGTCGTTGACAACGCCGCTCATCGCCTGAACCTGCTGTCCATCCTGACGATATTGTCAGGTTTTGCAGGTTTTGGGATGAGGGAGCGTGCCGGCACTGAACGATTTCGGGAATGATATCATTCAGTGTGTGTGCTCAATGTCGTTAAGGACATTGAGCACACCACTGCTTAGGACACACTACATGATATCGCTCATGGAGCCAATCGTATAGTCGATATGCGGCACTACTAGTAGCAGGAGATGGTGGCATAGGTTGGTGTTGTAAGTTTGATTCAGGTCTCAAGGAAATGGATGTATCAGAATGAGCAGTTCGGAGCACTAGATCCTCCAACAAAACTCCTAAATGTTACCTGGGCTACGTGAATGAAACTTATTTTGTACATTAATTCATCAGCTAAGTAGAGCATCCAGAGCAGCAGTTGTTCTAGGTGGTACATATGTTGCAAGGTCTACAATCAGTGCTCCTTGTTTGCATGAAGTGTGAGAAATGGTACAATATTTATTTCCTGCATCACCCTGTGCAGTTTTAAACTACATTTGAATTGATATTTGCCTATATTAAGCATTAAAGTTTCTTATTGCAGATGAGCATGTGAATTCTTCCCATATTAAGCATTAAAGTTTCTTATTGCAGATGAGCATGCATTGGATGACCTATAAAGCCTCACTTGGCACAGTCTCTTTAACTACTGCCATATCGCTATCCTCCCAATGACTCCAAGCTCCTTGAGAGGATTGTCTTTGTCTCTCCTTGTTCCTTTCCACTCACTGACTACTTGAGTATTTCAAATCTGGCTCTTGTACCCGTCCGTGAAACTGCCCTCACCAAGGCCTTTGACACTGTTGACCACCCTCTTTCACTCTCTCCATTCTGTCAGCCTCTGACTCTATACTATTATTCAAGTCATTCCTCAACAATTGCTTCTTTTCTGTCTCTACCTCTGCCTCCATCGCCCCCTCACTTCCTCTACCGATAGGCGTCCCCCAAGGGTGGCCCTGTTAGGCTAGGCTCTGGTACTGCCCTTTTCTCCTTCATCCACTAGGGGACACTGGAGCTCAAGACAGTGGTTTATAGACGGTGGTAGAGTAGAGCCTGGCACTTTAAACAATTTAGAAGTGTGACTGGCTCCTCCCCCTCTATGCCCCATCAGCCCCAGTTTAGAAAATGTGCCAAACCTTAATCCATATGCTGATTGGCTAATAATGTAGCCTGTGGGCGAGGAGAACTCCCCATTGTACAGGTTCTTAAGCCAGCGTTGCGGCTGAAGAGGCGAGACCTTGGGTCGGTCCTCCCGGATCATCCCTATTCGGGAATGGGAGGCCTCGATCTTGCTGGCCATACCTGTTGCCCAGTATTAGAGGCTGGACGCCCACTTCTCTTGCACTGTGCTAATAGCGACTGCATGTCTTATCCCCTGCTCAGATTGGGGGTGGGGGTCTTGCGCTGCAGAGTACCCCACGGGACAGGTCTCCCTTTTATATGCTAGGAGGGGTCTGTCAGTAATGAGAAGCACACAATTTCGTGAAGTGTTACATGTAATCAGCGTTTTGTGCAGTGTTCTCCACATGCACAGTATTTTCACTGATGTAAAGCTCCCTAAGAGTCTGATATTTTCTGACGGGACCAAGCTTTAGACTAATGCTATTATATAGCACACTCTATACATAGCTCACTTTTCGGGGGCAGTACTTCTCCCATAAGTGTGGATTAGATTACTCTCTTCTGCAACACATGTATATATATTTTGTGTGTGTGTATATACCCGCTCCGGGGACAGTGGTAGGTGGGGAGTTTGACTGGGGTGGTACACCTGTCAAACCGTAACGCAGGTGAGCTCAGGGAGGGCAGAAACCTCCCGTGGAGCTATCTATCTATAATTCCACAATACTGTCCACCTGGTATTACCAGGAGCTGTAGGCTATGCATAAAATCCTATATATTAATCTTGTGTGCTCGCTTTGGCAGCATGTAAACCTTTGTGCAGCTAGGTTTCAATGTCCAGTATACAATTGATTAGGTAGCTTTGTAGACTAGTCATATGCTGCAGCTTACATTGTGATAGTCACAATTCCCTAAGATATTGCTCTACTTTTAGTACACCAATACATGCCTGTAGCCTTCGTGTATGTCCACACTTGTATATAAAGATATATATACTTACATAGGTCCTCCTGGATAACTAGGTGTCTAGGTTCAGCTCAGGCTGTTCTAACAGGGGCATTCTGCCTCACAACTCTTAGGCCTTTGGTTATTGCACTGCGACCTTGGACAATATTTAGTGTAGTTCTGTCCCTGTCCGTTTATATCCAAGGTTCCCCTTTTCGAGGGCCCTATTATTATTTAAAACTGCAGTAATTGGCTCCAGCAGCGCACTTGATCAGCACCCGGTACTTGTAAGACACTAAGAATGCAGTATACTAAGTGCTATTTAAGCATGCTCTCCCGGTGCAGGAGTCTGACAGTAAACTTACTCTGTTGGTACTAGCTCTTCTTTTCAAAGAGATTCACATCTCATGCAACTATGTATGTGTACGCACGTGTGCGAATATAATTCTATATTCCATTTTTCGTATGAATATTTCATAAGAATAATAAAAAAAACCTAAATGGGGTTATAGATACAGGTATATCTCTTTTCTTGGGATAACACATTCTATATCTGTGTACAGGTATCCTTCTCAGTATAGATTCCGGTACTCCATAATAATGACTTGTCGCAGACTACACAAGGCTATCTCAGCAAGATAAGTCTCTCTAACGGTGACCCCAATGTGGATTCCTATCAGAATATAGAGAATCCAGGTACTATTCAATCTCTGGGCTTAATTTGGTTAAATTACAGCAGACTGCATTTACAACTACTATGCCTGAAGGCCTAAGGGCCACCCGCCAGGAGTTTTGGCCGGGTCAGGCCTGGGTTGTATTCTATTTGTGGGTATCAAGTAAGTCATTGACCCTGCAGTTCATTTTTATGTTTTCAGTTTCCCTCGCGTTGTGACCACTTTAAATGTCAGGGGTAACTGGCGGGGATCGATTGATATTCTATGTGTTCCTTGACCGGTACAGGGTCTTAGTTAATATCTTACACTATCCTGTGATTCTGCCTCTTTGGCTAATATACACTGCACATTTTAAGTGTTAATGTAATCATTCTTACACTAGCAGACTGTTTTGTTGTGTAGTTGTATAGTCTCTATATGGATACACATCCCTAATGGATCACTCTCAAGTAAAGTTAGAGAATGTGGTCCTTTAGTATGACCTTCATGTCTCCACTAACATCTGCTAGTTTTCTACAGTATTTTCTACTGCAACATCTCCAGTCTTACGCCACAAATGCTACTCCTTTTACCTGACGAAGCGGGTTGCGGTGAGATGAAAAAGGTCATTGACTTTCTACGTAGCGTCCAGAGGGCTCCTGGCCTCTCACAGGTAAGCGGGCTTACCCTACTGATGTCTCGGAAGATCCCTTCTGCACCCTATCTGCTGTCCTAGCAGTCATTCGCCCTATTAGGGTGACTGTTCAAGTTAGTTGGCGCTACACCTTGGAGCTTTTCTTGCGTGTGGGTTGATTGTTCCAGCATAGTGATTAGTGACACTATATACTAGAAACCGTTGGTTATGCTATATTCTGGACTGTGGTGCATGTATGGGCTAGCACTCAGGTTTACATTAAGTGTGACAATCACAGGTTCGGTTCCTGGCAATGTTTCCTGCAGGAGGCCTTGTTTGGTTTTACTGTCCTGTTTTCATTACACTGACAGGTACCTTCATGGTTGTTTTAATGCTCTCGTCTCACTGTATAGGAAGCTTCCCTGTGTGGTAGCTTGCTCTCCCGTGGTGGCTGTTGCA
This sequence comes from Taudactylus pleione, assembly GCA_031769625.1. NCBI lineage: Eukaryota > Metazoa > Chordata > Amphibia > Anura > Myobatrachidae > Taudactylus > Taudactylus pleione. The sequence continues at coordinate 1,064,835 of JAUIMM010000228.1, read as the reverse complement.
TCCGTGATCATTAACAGCTAGGGTATCCCGGTTATTTTCATTCTATGTTCGGGCCAGAAGCTGGTACAGTCTACACTCCTTCCATCATGTTGGCAGTCTATTAGGGTTTATTGTTTCCTCAAGGCGAAGTGGTCGCGGGTCTTCGCCTAGACTCACTGTAGGGTTCCAGTTGCTGTTTTATCCCTCAGTTCAAGAATGGGTTGTCCTGCTGCCTGACACTATGCAAGCACTTGTAATCTCAATCCTCTCGATGCCGTCTCTGCCTCATGCCCAGTGGAATCTCCACTTGTATTAGACTTCTACGGTCTGACCCTTCTGCTGTTTTTCAAAACACCTAATTAGTTGTACCTCTGTTGTACCTCTAAAATGGTCCTGGTCGACTGTTCAGTATTGGCTCTGGCCTTCATGTGTACTCTTTGTAGAGTAATCTGGGACAGGATTGGCTCTGAATATGTATGTCTGCATAATTCTACATATATTGATATAATTTGTATGTCGGCAGTGCTGGGTTTCTACTCTGTGACTGTTGCTTCTTCCTCTGGTATGGTTTTCTCGAGTTTTGTTCTCGTGTTACAACCATCCTATGGATTCTTGTTGGGGCTCTCTGCTTCCATCGGTCTCGGTTGGTTTGTTTTAGCTGAGCTTACGGTGTTCTGCCGATTCTCATCTGCTGTTGTCAACTGGATTGCAGTTTTCCTGTTCCATTCGACTCATGCTGTATGTTGTGGAAGTTTCTGTTCAGCAAGGAGTTCTGATTGTCTTCTGTGCTCTACGACGCTGTCCTCAGCTCTTGCTTTTCTATTGGGCATACGGTTCTTGGCAGTCCCTAGTTCGCTTTGGCCGCGGGGTTGGCAAGTTCTCGGCGCTTCACACCCGGGAGGTTAGCTTTGGGACGTCCCCACTGTCTTGAGCACCAGTGTCCCCTAGTGGATGACGGAGAACAGGATTTTGGTACTTACCGATAAATCCCTTTCTCCGATTCCACAGGGGACACTGGACACCTGCCCAGCGCTGCGTACCTGCCGTTTTGTTGGTTTATTATATGGTTGTGTGACTGCATGGGTTCCCTGCAATGGGTTCCTCTGTTCTCCTTTAGTCGGTCATGTTCCTTTCTGTGGTCTTGTCCTTCTCCTCGTTTCCTGTTCTCCGTCTCCTCTCTGGCTCAGTTTCTTAAACTGGGGCTGATGGGGCATAGAGGGGGAGGAGCCAGTCACACTTCTAAATTGTTTAAAGTGCCAGGCTCTACTCTACCACTGTCTATACCCCACTGTCTTGAGCTCCAGTGTCCCCTGTGGAATCGGAAAAATTGATTTATCGGTAAGTACCAAAATCCTGTTTTTGTCAGGTATATAGGAAGTTTTGCTTTGTAGAAACTATTACAGAAGTCGAGGAACTACTAAAGTTTAACAGTACAGTATCAGAATACACTATGGTAGTATTTAATCAAATAATATCTTCCGAGGCTGGTAAATAGAGGAGGTGACCGCTCTAATATCCTGTCAGCACTTTGAGTCGGCTTTCCTTATCGAGCGCAACCTGCCAAGGGGAAGCTGCAAACATAAGTGAGGCAACTCCCCCTTGATCACACTGGTTAAAACCTAATTTGAAATTATCGTACAAAACAATGACTGTAAGTGACTGTACCTAACAGCAACCTTATAATACCAGCACCTGAGACTCTGTGAGCTCCAGGTCTTTCTGACTACTAGGCATTCACGTGCCTCAGCTCCCAACAGTGTGGGAGCGGAAACTGTTTAATGGCCGCGCCAACACAAAGTGCGGTTTTGAAGAACAAGATAAAAGCAGTAGATACCCAATCTTGCATCACTACCTGCAGTGGTAGTGCCGTTTCCCACCAACCCACAGCTTGTTATAGGAGGCGGAAGTGGCTGTAAGGGTTGCCATTTGTTCTACTGCACCCTTCTCACTGATACCAGAATCAATCTGACCACTGGAGAGCGAATTTTGTAAGTAACCCAATATAGGATAACAAGATGGCACCCAGTTACTGGAGCACTTAGAACACACTGCATGTTTCCTGTTTAGAGGTTATAGGGGGGAAGGCGTAGGGACTTCATTATTTTTTTCTTTAACTGCCTGAGCTCCTACTCTTACCTCTATACACCACTGTTCAAGCATCCCCAAATGGGAATCTGTATAGGATTCCGGCAGTCGGGATCCCCGCTTTCAGAATCCAGAAACTGGCATTTCGACAGAGCTAGCATACCGACACTTATTGTTCGGTATGCTAACCCTCCCTCTTTGGTGCCTAAACCCCACCCCCCTACTTTGGTATCTTGGTGGACAGGATGTCGGCGCCAGGATTGTGATAGGTGTCGGGATTCTGGCGCTGGTAATATCAGTGCAGGCATCACGGCCGCCGGGATACTGACTGTATCCCCCAAATAGATGTACAGTATTGGGAACATACAGAATAGTGACTAACATTTGTTTTCACATAAATTGGTTATGGCTGCCTGACACATGAGATCTGATTTAAGTCTCCTCCACACCTCTGAAGTCTGCCCTCTAGTGGTGAATACTTTTCTAAAGTGTAGCATTTCCCTTGTAGTGCAGAAGTATTATTATTAGTATTTTATTATTATTATATTATTACATTTTATTTTTAGGGTTCCACAAGTGGTCTGCAGCGCCGTACATACAGTACAGGGTACACAGAACATTACTTTACAATACAGTGACAAAATTATTAACAGCACAAGTAACAAATAGCAACACAATTCTCCATACACAATACAGCTGGGAAGGTGAAGGCTGTCAATGAAGTACTTGAGAAGAGTGCTGCGAGACAGTAGGGAGGAGGACCCTGCTCCTAGGAGCTTACAATCTAGGGGAGAGGGGAAACGGACAGAAAACATGAGGCATGAGTGTGTAAAGGGGGACCGGAGTGCATGAAGTAGGCAAGTTAGAGATAGCTGAGGCAGGAGGGAGAGCGACCTTGTGAGTTATGTGGTGGAAGGGTATGCTTTGATGAACAGGTGGGTTTTCAGTGCACGTTTGAAGCTCTGCAAGGTCGGGAAGAGCCTGATCGAGTGAGGGAGCTCATTCCAGTGAAGGGGGGGGCTGCACGGGCAAAATCTTGGATACGAGCATGAGATGAAGTAACCAGGATGGGGGAGAGGTAACAATTGTTGGCAGACCGGAGTGAGCTGGAGGGAGTATGTAAGGAGATGAGGTTGGAGATGTAAGGAGCAGTAGAGTTAGAGGGCCTTGTATGTGAAGGTGAGGAGTTTGAAGAGGATTCTGTAGAGGAATGGAAGCCAGTGCAGGTTTTGGCAGAGGGGAGCCACAGAAGTGGAACGGCGGGAGAGGAAGATAAGTCTAGCTGCAGCATTGAGAACAGATTGGAGGGGAGCAAGATGGCAACGTGGGAGGCCCGTGAGGAGAAGGTTGCAGTAGTTGAGCCGAGAAATGATTAGTGAATGAATAATCAGTTTGATAGCATTCTGGAAGAGGAAAGGCCTAATGCGAGCGATATTGTGTAGCTGGAACCAACAGGATTGAGCCAGAGATTGAATTTGGGGGGTGAAGGACAGGTTGGAGTCGAGAGTGACACCCAAACAGCGAAGTTGGGGGACAGGGGCGATGATGGTCAACAGTGATATCGAGATTGGTTGGAGTGGAGACTCTATTAGGGGAAAAATGATTTTGTCCATGTTGAGCTTCAGAGAGTGCTCGGACATCCAGGAAGAGATGGCGTAGAGGCAGCTGGATACCTGAGAGTTCAGGAGAGGTATAGTTGCTTGTCATCGGCATAGAGGTGGTATTGGAGGCTGATGGAGCTGATGAGTTCTCCTAGTATAGAGGTATACAGGGACAAGAGCAGGGGGGCCCAGGACAGAACCCTGCGGGACACCAACGGGAAGGGGGGTAGGTGAAGCTAGAGGCAGACACCGAAAACGAGCTGTTGGTGAGGTAAGAGGTGAACCAGGTGTGGACGGTGTTAGAGATACCAAAGGTCTGAAGGGTGAGGAGGAGAGGATGATCCACGGTGTCGAATGCTGCAGAGAGGTCCAGAAGGATAAGCAGAGAGAAGTGGCCCCTGGATTTGGCTGAAAGCAGGTCATTGGTGACTTTGGTCAGGGCAGTTTCTGTGGAGTGATGTGGGCAAAAGCCAGATTGGAGGGGATCAAGGATGGAGTTGTCAGAGGGAGAGCTGGTGAGGCGACTGTAGACAAGCCGCTCAAGTAGTTTAGAGGTGAAAGGGAGAAGAGAAATGGGGCGGTAGTTGGTGGGTGAGGATGGGTCAAGGTTGTGTTTTTTTTAAGAATATGTGTAACAAGTGCATGTTTGAATGATGAGGGAAAGATGCCGGTGGGGAGAGAGAAATTGAAAAGGTGAGCAAGGTGGGAGCATGCGGTGGTGGAGAGGGAGCGTAGAAGGCGAGAAGAGAGGGGGTCAAGGGAGCAGGTGGAGAAGGGAGAGGACACGATGAGGGAGTGGACATCATCACCCGTGGTGGGGCTGAAGGAGCACAAGGCTGGGAGGTGGGGGAGGTGTGGGGTTGCAGCAGGGAGATTGGATGGATATAATGTGACTGCCTCAATTTTAGAAGAGAAGGAGGCAAAGTCAAATGCAGTGAGGGAAGAATGGGGGGGAGGGGGGGTACGGGCGAAGGAGAGTTTTGAAAGTACCAAAGAGGCGGCGGGGATTGGAGGACTGAGAGGAGAGGAGTGACTGGAAGAAGGATTGCTTGGCGAGGGAGAGGGCCGAGCTGTAGGAAGAGAGGATGAACTTGAAGTGAAGGAAGTCCGCCAGAGAGCGAGATTTCCTCCAGAGTCGCTCAGCGGTGCGTGAGCATTTTTGGAGAGCCAGGGTTGGGGTTTGGACTGACGGAGGGGGGAGAAGTACATAATCCTTCTACATTTGGTGTACGCAACTTTTTTTGGAAACCAGTAAGCTAAATAAAAATTTCAAATGGAGCTATATAAATACAGAAGGCGCTTTTTATTAAACAATGCTGAAAGTTCGTAAAATGGGAAAGTCCCAAAAATAGTCTGACGCCTAGTTTTGATGCTTATCTGTTTTCAATCATTCAAGATTTTACCTTCCTTTCTTTTTACACGTATGCAGTTCTTTGTAGCAATCTCCTTCAGTCATTTGTGCTGGTGTTTTTCAGCTAAGGTTGTCCCACAGCAGATCACGCACACTTCACCTCGGATACAGGAGTATGGAACAGAGAGAGGTAACTTAATACCGATCTCTGGTCACAGAGCCTCACCCAACCCCATGACCATGGAGACCCGCAGTGAAAATAGGTAAGGGGGGATATTGGCAATTTGGCACAGGGAAGAGTGCTGCTATGCTCTTGCACCTGCTCATTGGGTCTACAGTATTGTCTGATCATGTATTCGCTTAAAGCTTTTTTTTTTTTTTTTTTTTTTTTTTAATAGACAGCCTGTTCCTGTGCAGCTGCAGTATTTTCTACCCACATATCCTCAGTCTGCATATCCGCTGACTCACACTTACACCCCCATAACCAGTTCTGTGTCCACTATCCGTCAATACCCAGGTCAGTATAAACAGAACTAAATATGAACTATTTTTTTCAGTGTCTTTTTGTAGATGTTGACTCGTGGTTTTAGCCTGTTAAAGCACTGTTGCTAGGCACACAGGTACAGTAGAAGACTGATGCCACAGAAAAGAGAATGTTAGAGGTTGTACCGTATATACTCGAGTATAAGCCGACTTTTTCAGCACATACTCGAGTGAAGTGTAGCGCTGACCGGACGGGGTTCGGTCAGCGCTGCACAGCACAAACACACAGCCGCCGGAGACGGCAGCTGTGTGTTTGCTGTAATCCGCAGCCACTGAGAGTCTGTCAGACTCTCAGCGGCTGCTGCTGCTCCCACTGCGGGGGCCATCTTCCGGCTCCCGCAGTGGGTAATGGGAGAGACATCATGAGTAATGACGTCTCTCCCATGCAAAGCGGCCGGAGGAGCTGTTAGCGGCGGGGCCAGGAGCGGGAGTTTCAGGTAAGTGATTTTTTTTTTTAATTCTTATTACGTCTCTCTCTACTGGGGGGGGGGGGGGGGACTACTGGGGGCACTACCAGGGGGCGATTACTGCAGGGGGCACTACCAGGGGGCGATTACAACAGGGGGCACTAAAAGGGGGGATTACCACTGGGGGTACTACCAGGGGGGGATTACTACAGGGGGCACTAAAAGGGGGGATTACCACTGGGGGCACTACCAGCTGCTGCCATTTCCCACCCTAGGCTTATACTCGAGTCAATAAGTTTTTTACCAGTTTTTTGGGGGTAAAAGTAGGTACCTCGGCTTATATTCAGGTCGACTTATACTCGAGTATATACGGTATGCTTTGGTTTGCAGGTGCCTTTAAGTTCTATTATATGTTTTGAGTTTTTTTTTTTTATTACTGTATTGTGCATTATCCTGTGTCTATCGTAAATGTATGTGTTAACAATTAGTGACAACATATTCCATTGTTCCATTTGGTAATAAGATAGTGAAAAAAACATGACTGGGTAATAATAGACAAAGATAAGAGAGCCCTGCTTGCAAGCCTACAAACTCTAGGAAATAAAAATAATACATGCGGGTAAGTGCTACATATTGTAAATTGGTCTAGTCAGATTCTTGGTGGGCTATAATGATCTAGCCACACATCCGGAGGTCACAGGGATGTGTGCATGTAGAGTTATGTCTGTACTGTGTAAAAGGGAAGAATAGCTTATGGAGGTTGTGGGTGATTCTGGATTTTGAGTAAGTAGACTTATACAATAGTCGCTGCGGGAGATAATGAGCGCACTGTCTTTTGTGAGAGATTTGCGTATGCAGGATATTATTAGAGATATGTAGCATGATTTGGATAGAGGTTGAAGAGATGATGCAGCAGGGAAAGAGGACCAAAAACTTATGTAAGTATTATGGATGGTGGAGGGGACGAACGGAGGAGGCTATAATAAGAGTTATGGTAGACTTACCTTTGGTAACTCTCTTTCTTCGAGGTCCACAGTGATACCATAGGGGTAATGTGGTTGGAGAGATCCAGGCACCAAACAGTTAAAGCTTTCAGGTCCTCCTCCATATATATACCCCAGCCTCAGGCCTTCAGTTTTGTAAACAAGCTACAAGGCAGGAGAAGGAAAGAGGAGACAGAAGACCAATCGTACACCAGAAGTACTCTTTCACAAGATGAGGGAATCCGTGACCGAAAGAAAAAATACCCAATGCAGCCAGGTGCGTCAGGGTGGCTGCCCTGTGGACCCTATGGACCTCGAAGAAAGACTTATCAATGGTAAGTCTACCATAACTCTTATTTTCTTCAGGGTCCATATCGATCCACAGGGTTAGCATGGGGATGTCCTAAAGCAGTTCCCCCTAAGGGTGGGTGACGCTCCTGAGCAGAGAGGAGAACTCGTCGTCCAAAGGAAGCATCCTGAGAGGCAAAAGTACCAAAGGCATAGAACCTAAGAAAAATGTGGACAGAAGACCACGTGGCTGCCTTGCATATGTGTTCAGCAGAGGCACCACGATGGCCCTACAGACCGAGTAGAATGTGCTGTCACCGTGTTTGGGACAGGGAGATCAGCCTGTACACACCAGAGAGCCATTCGTAAACCATCGAGCCATAGTCTGCTTGTTAGCTGCCCATTCTCGTTTTGTGAAAACCATATAATACAAAAAGAGCATCTGATTTTTAAACAGTTTGTACACTTCACATAGATATGGAGAGCACGAACTACATCCAGGGAGGCTTCACCACCTATCCAAGAGGTCTGGAGTCTGAAAAGCTGGAACTATAATTTCTTAATTTACATGAAAATGGGACACTACCTGAGGAAGGTAACCCTCCCTTGCACGAAGAACAGCTTTATCCTGCTGAAAATCAAAAATGGGGAGCAACAAGAAAGCGCTGCCAAATCAGACTCTGCGTGCAGAAGAGATAGCAAAGAGAAAGTGTGTTCGCTGTCAACCACTTCAAGTCTACAGAGTCCAGAGAATCAAATGGGGGAACTTGTAGCCCCTTAATCAAAGACAGATCCCACGGTGCTACCAGTGGGACAAAAGGAGGCTGAACTCGCAGAACTCAATTAAACATTCTAACATCTGGTAATTAAGCAATTTTTCTCTGGAACCAGATTGACAATGCAGAAACCTGCGCACTCAGTGGCCAGGCGGAGACCAAGGTCTAAACCCGCCTGGAGAAAAGCCAGTATCCAGGAAACCCTAAACAACTTAGGGTCATACTTACTGTGGGAACACCATTGACCAAAAGAATACCAAACCCTGTAATAGATGCGGGCAGAGGCAGGCTTCCGTGCTCTAAGCATCTTTTGAATCACAGAGCTGGAGAAACCTTTTGGCTCTTAAGATACAAGATTCAAGAGCCGCGTCGTCAAAGCCAGACGAGGTAACTCGGATGCCGAAAGGGACCCTGCGTTTAACAGATCCTGCCATAGAGGAAGAGGATACGGACTGTCTATGAACAGATTCTGTATGTCTGTGAACCAATGATGTCTGGGCCAAGCCGGAGCCACTAGTATTACTGTTCCACCTTCCTGCTTGAATTTCCTGAGGACTCTGGGGAGGATGGAAATTTGAGTAAAGAGATACCCCAGCTTGTTCCCATCTTACTGCCAGTGCGTCCACAAATGCTGCTGATGGGTCTCTGGACCCGTACCTGGGGACCTTGTGGTTGTGATGTGACGCCATGAGGTCTATGTCTGGTAGACCCCATTTGTTCACCAAGAGCTGAAACACTTCCAGGTGGAGGGCCACTCTCCGGCGTGTATGTCCTGACGACTTAGGAAGTCTGCTTCCCAATTCAGGACTTCCGGTATGATTATTGCTGAGATGGCCGGAAGATGACTTTCTGCCCAAATCAGAACCTTTTGTCACTTCCTTCATGGCTGCATCACTTTGTGTGCCTCCCTAATCATTGAGATAGGCCACTGTAGTCGCGTAGTTGGACTGGATCTGGACCGGCTTGCCTTGGAGCAGGACCTGTGCCATGATAAGTGCTTTGTAACTGCTCACAGTTCCAGAATATTTATTGGCAGATTACTTTCCTGATTTGTCCATCTTCCCTGAAAGGTGTGATGAACTGTCACTGCTCCCCATCCACGAAGACTGCCGTCCGTGGTGAGAAACACCCAATTTGGAATCCATAATGGGTGCCCTTTGTCCAGATGATCCTTTTTCAGCCACCACAGGAGGGAGAGACGAACCTCTAGAGTGAGACTGATCCTCTGGGACCTTATTAGCTGATACTGTTCGTTCCACCTGGAGAGAATCAATCTTTGCAGAGGCCTGGAATGAAAGTGAGCATACCCCACCGACATGGGAATGGATACCATTGATCCTAGGACCTGCATCGCTGATAGAATGGATACCCTTCGCTTGCGTAGCAGTTTGCGTACTTGCAATGATAGAACTGCAAGCTTGTCCTCTGGTAGAAACTTCCTTTGTACCTAAAAATCCAGAAGTGCTCACAGATGTATCATCTGCTGTGTCGGAGAAAAAGAGGATTTCTTCCAATTGATGATGCAGCCGTGCTTTTGTAGGCAGGCTATGGTCATTTGAAGATGGTGGTGTAAAAAAACTGGAGTTTGTGCCAATATCGGAAGATCGTCCAGATGTGGTAGTATTCTGATTCCCTGACGCCTGAGAGAGGCTGTCATGACTGCCATTACCTTGGTAAATACCCGGGGGGACGTTGATAGGCCAAAGGGCAGTGCCTGAAATTGGTAATGTTATTGTAGGACAGCAAACCGTAGAAATAGTTTTTGGGATGGCGTAATAGGAACATGTGGATACGCATCCTGAATGTCCAGGGAAACCATAAAATCTCCAGGCTCCATTGCCAAAATAATTGACCGGGGAGTTTCCATACGGAACTTTGGTACATGGATAAACCTGTTGAGGGTTTTTAGATTTAGAATAGGGTGATGAGACCCATTTGGTTTCTGAAACAAAAATAGATTGGAGTAATAACCCCTTCCTTGTTGCAACACAGGAACCGAGATTATTACCCCCGCCTGCAGCAGGGTGTGAATGGCCTCCTGAAGGGCGAAGGACTTGACCGCACCTGATGGAAGATCTGTGCAAAAAAAACTTCTGGGGAGGATGCCTCCAGAAAGTGATGGCATACCCCTGAGAAACCACTTCTCTGACCAAGGCATCTGTTTGATGTCAGTAATCCGCAAACTGATGAAGTCTGCCTCCCACCCTGGGATCCCCCAGGAGGCCGCCCGTCCCATCAAGCCGTGGGTTTGTCGTCCAGCTTAGAAGCTGGACGTCTGGCTGACCCAGACCTCTTAGTTTGTCACCTGGATGTCCTTGCGAAAACTAGACTGCTTGGAGGAAGATTGTTCCTTTTGCTCGTCCCGGAGGACAAAAGGACCAAAAAGAAAACTGCCTGGATTTTATTGTACCCGTATTGTATTGTATCAGACCTGCAGACTTTGAAGCCAGCAGAGTAGCTATTATCTTATCTAACTCTGCTCCAAAAAGTATATTTCCATAGAAAGGTAAGGTTTCCAGTGCCGCCTTTGATTCTGTATCAGCCTTCCAGGATATTATCCAAAAGACCCTGCGTGCCACTACTGAAGCTGCTGATGCTTTAGAAGCTAAAACTCCAGCATCTACTGCAGCTCCTCCCAAATTAGGAGGCCGCTTCCTGTATGTGGGAGATATACATAATCTGTTCTCTGGTAAAATTTTGTAGCGAGTCTTCCAATGCCCCCGTCCATTCTTCAACAGCTTTGGCTACCCAGGTTCCAGCCATAGCTGGCTGAATAGGCAACGTAGCATTTCTGACTAAGTGCGTCATCTGAACATCCACAGTAGGAGTTTCTCCCACCTTGTACAGCCATGGCCAAAAGTTTTGAGAATGACAAGTATTCGTTTTCACAGTCTACTGCTTCAGTTTTTATGATGGCAATTTGCATATACGCAGAATGTCATGAAGAGTGATCAGATGAATTACAATTAATTGCAAAGTCCCTCTTTGCCATGACAATGAACGTAATCCCAAGAACAACATTTCCACTGCATTTCAGCTCTGCCACAAAAAGACCAGCTGACATGTTAGTGATTCTCTCATTAACATATGTGATTGTTGATGAGGACAAGGCTGGAGATCACTGTCATGCTGAATGAGTTAGAATAACAGAATGAAAGCTTTAAAAAGAGGGTGGAGCTTGGAATCATTGTTGTTCCTCTGTTAACCATGGTTACCTGCAAGAAAACACGTGCAGTCATCATTGCTTTGTACAAAAAGGGCTTCACAGGCAAGGATATTGCTGTTAGTAAGATTGCACTTAAATCAACCATTTATCAGATCATCAAGAACTTCAAGGAGAGAGGTTCAATAGTTGTGAAGAAGGGCCAGCAAGTGCCAGAACCATCTCCTAAAGTTGATTCAGTTTGCTGTTTCAGGGCATCACCAGTGCAGAGTTTGCTCCGTATTTGGAGCAGGCAGGTATGAGTGCATATTCGCGGACAGTGAGGTGAAGACTTTTGGATTATGGCCTGGTGTCGAGAAGGGCAGCAAAGAAGCCACTTCTCTCCAGGAAAAACATCAGGGACGGACTGATATTCTGCAAAGGTACAGGGATTGGACTGCTGAGGACTGAGGTAAAGTTATTTTCTCTGATGAATCCCCTTTCGGATTGTTTGGGGCATCTGGAAAAATGCTTGTCCGGAGAAGGAAAGGTGAGCGATACTATCAGTCCTGTGTCATCCCAACAGTAAAGCATCCTGAGACCATTCATGTCTTCCACTAAGCTGCATCAACCGGACGGGTATGCTGTGCTCGTGGCAGCAGAAGCGTCTGCTGCCGATCCCCGGCGTCTGATGATAAGGCCCCGGTGGTCTACTGAGGACGCGGACGTCTCCTGGGCCAGGAGCAAGGAGTGCCGCATGTGATTCTCCTTACCTGACATCTCCGTGCTTAGGACTGCCTGAGCAGTCCCCTGTTACAAAGGTGCGTCTTAATCCTGCCGCACCAAACTAACAACTGAAGGCCTGTGGCTAGGGGCGGGGTATATATGAAGGAGGACCCAAGGCATCCTGAGAGCTGAAAGCTTTAACTGTTTGGTGCCTGGGTCTCTCCAACCACATTACTCCCCTATGGTATCCCTGTGGATCCCTGAAGAAAGATTATATTATTGCCATTTTTATTTTTAATATTTCATAATTAGTTACGTGGATGTTTTATTATTTTAGAACCAAACTTTCTTACCCTACTTTTTCTCCCCCTGCCTTATCCCTCCCCCTCTCCACTCACAATTTTTTTTATTTTTATTCTTTTATCCCAAGTTTTAAATATATTTAATATTTTGTTATATTGATTGTAACTGTACACTTTATAATTTTTGTATACAATATACTCTTAACTAGTTAATGCTGATCTCTGTTAATACTTGGTAATTTTGTACTTTCATATTGGCTTATAGCATAAAGCCAGTGTGAATTGTATGTAACTCCTTATTCTTGTCTTGGTGGCTACGAATATTGTGTTCAGTTATTACTGTGTTGCTACTGTCGGATACTTTGGCTGCTTTTTCTTTTAGGCACCTTGCCGACTTTGCACATATTAATTGTGCTGCAGGTCATATGTCCTACATTATAGCGTATGTCAATCTCTATAGTGTTTCCATGCCAGTTCCATAGCCAGTGCAATTTAAGTACTTTTTTTTTTTTTTCCTTAGGCTGTTTTATTGTTTGACTAAGTTTTTTTTATAGCAAATCTCAAATGATAGTATTGATTTTTTAATGTTTTATTTAATAATTAGTAAAGAAACCTCGATACTCGCTGGGTCATCTCAGTCCGCCTCCCTGTCCTCACTTTGTCTCTGCTTAATATATACCCATTCCCGTCGCCCGCAGAGTGGTCCTCCACCATCATCTAAAGTTGCTGCTGTGGGAGCTGTTGGCTCCCTAGGGAGCACCCTGGCTTCCACTGCGCATATTGGAGAGAGGTTACAGACTTTAGCAGATTATTATATATGTGACCTTTTAAAAAACATGTGATGCCTAATCAGTTAGTTTACATCTAATCGATTAATCACAGCATTTCTTCTTCAGGGTCCATAGGCTCCACAGGGAGACCTTGGTGTGTAGGTGATGGATCTGGATCCCGGGCACCACGCAGTTAAAGCTTTTAGCTCCTAGGATGCACTGGTCCATCCTCCCTATACTGTGCCTCAGAGCCATAGGCACCTCAGATTTAGTTGGTGCCTGGCCGGAGTCGGGCCACTTTTAACGCATGGGGGCTGTTTAACAGCCCCAAAGCTATTTTTTATTTTATGATTTGGTCGTTTTTTCTTCTATCATCAGAGCGCACAGCAGACTGTCCATAAAACGTCTGCCCTGCGCTCCATCACCCTGCCAGCGCCGTGATGCCAGTACTGATTTGGGGAACTCGACAGGACCCCAGTGTCTGTGCTAGCCGGGCCCCGTGGGATAACCCAGACTGCGGCCGGACATACGGGTACAGGTAAGGCGTATCACTTCTTGTGGTAACCCACATATTAGCAGTCATGCTTCCAGTCTCAGGGGACAGACCGGAGATGCTGAGTGTGAATGCAGGCCTCCATACCCTGCGCTCCACTAGACCACAAGGGACATTATTGATGTGGGATCCAGCGTCCCATGGGCTAATCTTGAGCCAGGGGAGACGGCTTCCCGGTTTTAGCGGCTCCTCAGCTCAGCGCGCCTTTCCTCCGAGGGCTGGCTTTGCTGAGCTGCTTCCTCCTGCAGCCACGCCCACTCTGTCTCCAGTGCCCATTTTCTTGGATCGCAGATCTCCTAGGACAGCGTGTGGTCCAGTCCCCCTGCGTACCTCTCCCTTGGGTACATGTATGCAGCGCTATAGCCTTCCCAGACACTGAATCTGGGCTGTTGAATGTAGTGCCATTTTGCAGTATATAATATATTTCTGCATTGTATGTGACTTACGCTAGCTGACTGTCTGTGTCTTTTTATCCCAACTGTCAGTTTATATCTATCCCTTTCCTTTATTAGCTGCCCTAATACAGGTGTAGTTAGGGTGGTTCTTGGACCTCACAAATATAGTTGACAATATTTGTGCAGTCTGTCACATACTGTTGTGTGCTGCACTGTGCCATATTTTAGTTGGACCAGTGAGTTGCATATGTTGAAAGTGGGTTCCTGCAGCTAATCCTAGCGTCAGTCAGGTCCAGTATAGCGCTACATGATATTTCCACAAATATATATCTATATTGTCAGTCAGACATGGCTGACCAGGATATCGAGCACAATACTGCACCCACTCTGCTGTCCTGCAAGTTATGTGTTGCAGGTGTGAGTAAGGAGGATTTAACTCTGGATGGGTTATGTGTGAGGTGCTATCAGTTGCCTGGCCCTTCAAACCCCCCCAACAACGGGAACCCCCTTGGGAGTTTTTCCTTCTCAGGATATCCCGCAATTTTTGCAGTCTACTCCTGTACCACAGACTGTCACACCCTACCAGGGTTTACCGCAGTACATGCAATCCCCTTCGGTACCACAATAGAGTGTCATTCCCTTTCAGGGACTACCACAAGTTTTATAGCCACCCTGGGTGGATGCTTTATCTAATTCAGTACAAAGTTTGGCAGCTACCTCTACTGCCTTTCAGACCATGTTACAGAATGAAAGTCCTGAGAAGGCATCTAAGCGCCCTGTGTTGTCATCCCAGTCTACACAACTATCAGAGACAGATGTCGATGATGCGTCAGACTCAGATTCCCCTCCACCGTAGGTGGAGCCTAAATAAAGTATTAATGTCCCTGCTTTGGTGCGGGCGGTCAGATCCATATTAGTTATAGAAGATGACAAACCTGCACCTAAATCTAAACACCCTCCGTTTAAACAAGTAAAGGTGTCTTCGGCAATTTTCCCCCTCTCTAACCACCTGGTAGACCACATGGCTGAGGCTTGGCAATCACCTGGTAAAAGGTATCAGCCACAAAAGCGTTTGGTCTCATGTTATCCATTCCCTGAGGTTCATTGCAAGAAATGGGAAGCGTCTCCTGCGGTGGATTCTCATGTTACTCACTTGATTAAAAGTGCTACGCTACCTATGCCTTCCATTTCTTCCTTGAAGGTTTCTACAGATAGGAAGGTGGAGACTTGCCTGAAATCGATTTACTCTCTCTCAGGAGCTGTTGCCCACCTGTCCATGGCTATCTCATGGGTGGCCAAGGCAATTGAGAGCTGGGCCAATGTTCTGGAGGACTCCCTCACCGAGGAGGCTCAGAGGTTTCTGGTGGGCCACATTAGAGATGCGGCTGCTTATATTGGTGAGATTTCTTTGCATGCCAGTCTACTGACCACCTGCGCTCCTGGAGGGCGGATGCTGATTCTAAGAAGGACCTGGAGGCCTTGCCCAACAATGGGGATATATCGTTTGTCCTGGACCTAGACAAGATTGTGGATACACTGGCGAAATCGAAGTCAGCATTTCTACCATCAGCATCTGCGCCTTCAAGGTCTAGAACCTCTTCGTTTCGGTCCTTTCATTCTCCGGGAAAGCCCAAAGGACAGTCTTTTCCTAGACAATCAGCTACCAAATCTGCCACCAAGCCTAAGAAACAGGCCTGGACTGCCAGATGCCCTACTTCCAAGCCAGAGGATAAACCCTCAGCCTGATGGGACGGGCCTCCCTCTGGGGGATCCCAGGGCGGGAGGCCGACTTCCTCAGTTTGCCCAGTGCTTGTGTCACACCACCAAGGATGCTTGGGTAAAAGTGGTCTCTCAGGGGTAGGCCCCCTCATGCCGTCGAAGACCTCTATACCAGTTTTTCCGACAAGAACAAGGCCTTGCAGATCCAGTAAGCCATAGAGTCCTTGCTGAAAGCAGGGGGTAATTGTGTCGAAGCCGGATAATTGGCTGAGACAGAATCTGTTCAAATTAAAATCTGCACAACGCCCTTTTGCGAATGGCCGCCCAACGCCATTTTAGCGAATCTCACACAATATCCGTACATACAGCGATGCTAGTATTTAGCGTCGTGCGATTCCCACGCAATAGAACAATGTTAAAAGTCCTCATTATATAAATACACATATTTACTAAAACATATAATATGAACAACCCTGCAAAACACGTACCATGGTGTACTTCACAAACATGTAAACGCACAACGCTAACTAGCGTCTTTTCTTAATATAAATTATACTTACACATTGCACACTTACATAGAAAGGTTCCCCAGCATTAAAGTTAATATTCAAGGTTTTATTCATTATTAAGTATGTAATAAAGCGACTGTATTCAAGATCTCAAGTTTAGTACATGATAAGCAGACCGTGTCTGGTGCTATTCTAAACCACTGTTTATTTGCAGACTTCCGCTTCCATCGGCGAGGAAATCGCAACATGCGTCTGCAAATTATGGATCATAGAGAGTTAGGCATTGAAATTTACTCTGTAATGTAGCCAGTTTAGACTTGTTCTTCGGCGGGAAAACGGACACAAAGAATTGTTGGAGGCTGAACTATTACAATACAAACTGACCTATGAACTGTATCGTAACAGAAGAACCAGGAAGTAGAACCAATGGGATTATGACAACTTGTTCTATTGTATTGCCTATCTCTGCAAGGGTTTATATGCAAGCACCCTGGATCTGGTAGTTAGTCATCTTTTCTTTGCTATTGACGGAGGTTTCATAGTTGCTGCCAGGAATCTGGATTCAGAGCGCATGCGTATGTATACAACTGTACCTTGTTTATGTATAATCTTTTGCGCTCATTGTAATTTAGATCACAGCGTGTAACTATCTGCTTTTTGGTGACTAATATTTTTTTGTTCTTTGGAGCCACAATCAAAGTCTGGAAAGCAATTATTTCATATGCGACTTATAACGCTAAATAGCGACATTTAGGGTGTATAGATCCTTAGGAATTCATAGTTGTATCAGTTCCATTATCTCAATGAGGGACTGGTTATTATTCTACTGTTTCTAGTTCTGAAGCCGAATGGGTCTCATCAGCCTATCCTCAACCTCAAGTCTCTGAGCATGTTCCTCATTGTGCCCAAGTTCAGGATGGAAACTTTACGTTCCATCATACTGGCTATGGAACCCGGGGATTACATGGTAACCCTGGACATTCAGGATGCTTACCTGCGTATCCCCATAACGCCTTCTCACCAGCGTCATCTACAGTTTGCTATTCTGCACCAACACTTCCCATTTTGGGCGCTGCCCTTTGGTCTATCCACGGCTCCGTGTCTATACCAAAGTTATGGCTATCATGGCAGCCCATCGCGGAGTCGGTATATTACTCCTGCCATACCTGGACGACCTCCTCTTGCTGGCGGGTTCTCCGGAGGTACTTCAACACCACCTACGCCTGACAATAGCTTGTCTACAAGCGCACAGATGGTTGATCAATTGGAAAAAGTCCTCCCTAATTCCCTCACAGAGGATGGCTCATTTGGGAGCCCTTCTGGATTCTACAGAAAAGATCTCCACGCTGCAACTGTGAGAGCGCAGGTGCCTCCGCAGTTACCGGGTGTTGGTAACCTCGGCGATGCATGTTCTTGGATCCATGGTGTCCACATTCGATATGGTAGAATATGCTCAGTTCCATTCAAGACCCCTGCAGGGGCTGGTCCTCTCCAGGTGGAATGGATTATCCCACTGGATCATGGCTCAGACGATGGTGCTCTCTCCAGAGGTGCATCTGGCTCTGTATTGGTGGCTCCTGACATCTCATCTTACCAAGGGTCGCCCCTTTTGGTTCCCAGACTGTGTACTGCTAACAACGGACGCCAGTCTCCGCTGGGCCGCAGTGACCTGTCCGCACTCAATTCAGGGCTGTTGGACAACGGTCGAAGCAATCCTTCCAATCAACATCTCGGGCTGTGTACAGGGCCCTCATGTTGGCAAAACAGTCTTCGCAGAAATGCAGTGCAGGTTCAGTCCGACAACGCCACCACAGTGGCTTACTTCAACCATCAGGGAGGCAATCGAAGTTGGGCAGCAATGACAGAAGTGTCCCACATTCTGACATGGGCGAGGAGTCACCTCCCCGGCCATTTTGGCAGTGTTCATTCCGGGAGTTCTCAATTAGGAAGCGGAATTCCTCAGCCGTCATGACATGCATCCAGGGGAATGGTCTCTTCCCCAAGAGGTGTTTCAACTCCTGGTGGACCTCATGGCCTCCCGTCACAATCACTAATTGCCAGTGTATGGGTCCAGAACAAGAGATGCCGAAGCAAGCTTGGTGGATGTTCTCAGTGAAGTGGACCTTCCAGTTTGCGTACCTATTTCCTCCAGTATCCCTGCTTCCTCAGGTTCTTCGGAAGTTCAAGCAGGACGGAGGCACGGTTCTGCTGGTGGCTCCAGCTTGGCTCAGATGTCATTGGTACTCAGATCTACGAAGTCTCTCCATCGACACTCCATTCATTTTGCCTCAACGTCCGGACTTGTCTCAAGGTCCTTGTCTTTACCCGGACCTGGGTTGTCTGTCTTTGATGGTGTGGCTCTTGAGACTCCCTCCTAAGGTCTAAAGGATTCTCTAGCTCTGTCATCAACACGATGAGCACGAAAACCTGCTTCGGCCAGGATATACCACAGAGTGTGGCATACATTTTTCCAGTGATGTCGCTCTAGGGATTACGACCCTCAAGTGTTTTGTATTTCCAAAATACCGGCATTCCTTCAAACTGGGTTGGACATCGCCCTACGTCTGGCCTCGTTGAAAGTGCAGGTCTCTGCACTGTCAGTGTGGTTCCAACGTACTGTAGGTTAGCTCCGCTCCTAGATATTCACACCTTTCTGCAGGGTGTTCTCCAGATTCAACCTCCCTTTGTCCCCCCAGTGGTTCCTTTGGTATTTGGCAATAGTTCTTCGAGCCCTCCAGGGTCTCCCATTTGAGCCACTAGATTCGGTGGAACTCAAGTGGTTAACAGCTAAGACTCCATTGGATGTGGTCCATGCTCTCAGGATTTACGTGGACTGTACCGGTTCCCTTCGATAATCAGACTCCTTGTTCGTGCTTTATAGATCTCAAAGGAAGGGATGGCCAGCCAATAAACAAACATTGACTAGATGGCTTCGTATGACTATCTCAGAGGCTTACACACAGGCTTGCCTGCCTGTTCAGTCTTCTGTTAAGGCTCATTCTACTCGGTCTGTGGGCAGCTCGCTGTGGCGCCTTGGCTTTTCAGTTTTGTAAGGAGGCCACGTGGTCTTCCATCCAAACCTTTCTGAGGTTCTATGCATTTTATACCTTTGCCTCTCAGGATGCTTCCTTTGGGCACCGGCTTCTCCTCAAAGTGCAGGAGCGTCCCCACCCTTAAAGGGACTGCTTTGGGACATCCCCAAGGTCCCTCTGTGGAGCCTATGGACCCTGAAGAAGAAAATGAGAGATGGTAAAAACTCACCTTTTTCAACTTTCTTCGAAGTCCATAGGGTCCACAGGGCATCCGCCCTGACGCACCTGGCTTCATATGGGCTTTCTTACTGGTCACCGGTTTCCTGTCTCCTTCTCTGAGAGTGTGAATCTTGAGTGTTCCAGTCTTCCTTCTCTCTTTCCTCCTCTGGCCTTTGGCTACTTACCAACTGAGGTGCCCTTGGGGCGGGGTATAGGGAGAATGGGCCAGTGCATCCTGGGAGCTAAAAGTTTTAACTGCGTGGTGCCCAGGATCAAGATCCATCACCTACACTCCAGGGTCTCCCTGTGGACCCTATGGACTACGAAGAAAGAGTTAACAAAGGTAAGTTCTTACCATAACTCTCATTATACCTTAAAGCGTGCATACCTTTTGGATTGTTAAGCCATTCAGGGAGCTGACACTCTCGGTGTTAACTCACTACATTTTTGTAACACACACCGTTTTGGATGTTGCTTACAATCGCTTTAGGGCTCCCACCCTGGTCTTACTTTGCTCGATCCTCCGAGGCCTTGCTTGAGTTCCAACAGTTTTCATGTATTGTTAGTGAGACAATTAGGGGGCTATTCAATTGCTTATCGCTCCCGACTAAAGTAGCCAAGAACTAATAAAATGTTTGTGCGGCCAACCACGCTCTGGTCTCGGCGGCCGCATTCTTGTGCCCTATTACACAGGATTTCCATCTCCCTGCTAAATGCCAGGTGCGCTGCAGTTAAGGCATGCCTCCGCCACTTGCAACCAGCCCTACTTTACGCAGATTTCTGCTCTAACCTCAGGAGGGTGCGAGCCGCCTCTGGGCTGGTTGCCGAAAACGATTGTATAGCGCCCGGACACTTTAGAGGGGAGCTATGAGAGCGGTAAACGATTGAATCGCCCTATAACAATCTCTATAATCCTCAGGTACATGCACTATATTGGAGCGGCATATATTGCATTTGGAAACTTTATATATTTCCTATAAAATCTTGTACTATACTCATTTCTCCTAATTACCATCTTGAAGTTGTGTGGTCTTTATACAATTTATGCTGCCTTATTGTGGATAATATCTAAGGACTGCTTTTATACATCTTTTAATGCTGCTTATGTTTTTAAGATCATTTCAAATTGACTGCTGTTGATGTATTTGTTTTATAATTACTGGTTTACTGATGTGTTTTTATTAGCCATGTTGTAGTTTGATTATAATTAAATTTAGTTTATTTTTATTAACTCTCTCGTTAGTTTACTATTATTTTGAGACTCAATAGGTAGAATATTTTGAAAATGAGACCATTTGTTTTTCAGAAACATGTGAGCAAATGAGTTCATAAAATATCTAAAAATATTTTTTCACACCAGCACATGAGATTTTCACACTCGCTACTATTATGTCTGCACTGTATATTATGTCTGCACAGATTTCCAGTATGAAGTTACTGATGCAGAATAAAATATGTAGCATTACAACACAGTAAATGTAACTTGTTGTATATTTTAACTTTTTTATTTTAATGTACAGTTTATCCACTATAAACTTTTTGCTTTAACATGTAGTAATTTCCGTATGTTTCATCATGCCAAAAATCCCTCTTCATATTTGCATATTTTACTACGGTCAGCTCTAGTATGTATAATATTTGGATGCATCTTCCATTTCAGCTCAAGCTCCAAACTCTGCCATCACAGCCCAGTCAGTGGCTTCCACTGTACATTTAAACCCAATGCAGCTGATAAACGTTGATACATCCCACGCACGTCACATTCAGGGGATCCAACCTGCTCCAGTCAGCGCACAAGGGATGCAGCCTACACCATTCAGCGCACAAAGTATCCAAGCCACACCTATTGGCGCACAAGGGATTCAGCCAGCTCCAATCAGCGCCCAGGGAATCCATCCAGGAGGATCTATAAACACTCAGGGTGTCCAGACCTCTTCAGTCAGCTCCCAGCAAGCTTCAAGTGATGGAAAGACTTCTGGTACAATCTTAGGCATAATATTTTAATCAAGAGCATAAAACTCATTTATTTAGTAAGGCAATCAATAGTACAGATATAAGTCGTCTAGCTTTTATGACTTGAAATTACATTCGCAGGTTCACCTTAACTCTGCAAGAGGCTTGCACATCAGTCACACTCAGTGATATTTCCTTCTCCGTATTTATAATCTGAGTGACACTTATAGGTTACCCTCTGGGTTAATGATGAAATAAGGTAGACATGACACTGTAACTACTAGAGTAGTATATAGGAATATTTATTCCTACAATAAAAATTGTATAAAAAACAAAAGATAAACATACACTTTATTTACAGACAATGTGATCATCTTCTAGTGAAAAGCCATATCTAAAGCGTTGAAAGCCTGTAACATCTTGCATATGTTCTTTCCTTTCATTGCAGTAGTTCTTGCAGAAGGAGCCACAATAGTTGCCAATCCTCTAAGCAGCACTTTCACTACAGCCCCTGCCGGAGCTGCAGTAATGCAAAGTCACAATCAAAGTCCAGGCATTGGCAGTGCCCCTTCCCAGGGTTCCTCTCCTCGACCTAGCATCTTGCGCAAGAAGCCAGCCACTGAAGGGTAAGCTAAAGTAGACTTAAAGGTTTTCAATATTCATTCTCACCATTTGGTTATACAATTTATAAATATTGCTACTGCTATTTTGTTGCTCTCAAACTTGACGGCTCTGAAGCACTGTTTCAAAAACAGAGCACATGCACAGGTTCTCAAACTCTGTCCTCAGGACCCCAAACAGTGCGTGTTTTGCAGGTCTCTTCACAGAATCACAAATGAAATAATTAGCTCCACATGTGAATTTTTTAAAATGTGTCAGTGAGTAATGATTACACCTGTGCTGGGTGACCTGGAAAACGTGACCTGTGTGGGGTCCTGAGGACAGAGTTTGAGAACCACTGCACTAGTGTGTCTGGAGTACATAATCTTGTCTGCAGCTTTCTGATAGCGCAACTGAAGAAAACCAAAAGAGAATTCAAAGCAATGACACGATTGCCCAATAAATATATTAGTAATTCAATATAATATCAATTCAGGAAAATTAAAAAAAAAATCTTTTCTGCGTCAAAAAAAATATTAAAGAATTGGTTTTACAAAATTATCACACATGCCTACAGAAATATTGATTATGTAGATCTGGAACACACACAACCTATATGACTTAAATTGTGGATGTCTATTAACAAAAAATGCACATTTTGTGCATCAAGCAGTTTAATAATTTATTTTGTAACAAGGCAGGGGAACACTGGACCATGGGATTGTAGTTTGGGGCTGGAGCTGGCACTTAATGGTACTGTAGCTTTAAACCCTAAGATCCTCCCCCCTGCAATTCCATTGTTCCTAAGTGATTGAAGGGAGTAGGGCACGTTTTTACAGGGAGCTACGCAGCTCTTAATTGTAGCTTAGGTTTTCTTTTTATTTGTAATTTTATTTTCTGTTTAGTTAGGTAACTCTACGCAACCTGTAGCAGCGTGGTGGCTGTGTTTTTCAGTGGCCTGCCATGCGCGGGGGGGTGCGCATCGCGGGGACCCCCACAGTACTCCGGTCTCCAGGGAGAGCGCCGAGGACCCTCCCTTTTAGAGGGTGCGGTCCTACATGGCGGGCGCCGTTTTCCCGGGCTTGTGGCGGAGGCTCACATCCCACGGAAGAGGGGGTGCATGTGAGCTGACAGGCTGCCCTTGTGTCACAGGGCTTCAGGACCAGAGTTTTTCCCTCACCATGGGAAGTACTTCCAGCCGGAGGGGATGAAGCTTCCATCGCTGCTCTCCCCCTCCTGCAGCATCACAGACAACCAGCCTGCTTTCAGGGAAAGCACTGGAGGCCATACCTAACGGCGAGGTCCGCGTTTCCATGTTTTTGCACCTCCTTCGAGGTGGAGTGTCCTTGGCAGGTAAGTCTCTGACACAAGCCGACTCTTCCCCCTGCAAGCATTCGATTATCCTGGGGCAGTTTTTTACAGTAATACTCTCATTTCTGAAGACACGCCTCCAAGGAAGCCTTGGGCCTCACGGAGTGTGTGTGTCGCCCTCTCCCTCCTGCAGTTCGGAGACTGTTGAGGGAAGTCTGCAGACAGCTGGGTGCTTGGCATCATTTGCTATGGTTCCATCTTGGACCTCTGTAGTCCTCTAGTGCGCGGGGTTTTGTTTATTGACATCGCACTTCCCCACGAAGAGGCTAACGCGGTGACATCGGGTGGTGTTCTCATTCCACTTCTTGCTGGGGGCATGTTTTTGCTCTATTTCCGCTGCAGGAAAGGACACCAGGGTTCTATTTCCTTCGTAGTTCGACTGCTGCACTGCTCATTGCGACCGATCTTGTTTTTTCGTGACTTGAGCTTCAGGGGGTGGGTAGTTCACTCGCATGAACTCTCCCCAATCAGGACTCCACAGCAAGGAGGCCAACGAACCCTCACTAGCTGTCTTGAACGCGTATCTTCAGGTTCCATTTCGAGCGGTTTTGTCCAACTACCTCAGTGGGAACTTAACCATGTTTCCCTGGCTATTCCGGGCCCTACTATTCGGTGGTGCCTCAGCTCCATGGGATTGCAACACAATGGGGTCGGTGATGCCGTGCATATTGCACAAAGACTGTATCACAATTCGGCCCTCTTCGGAGGTTTTGTTTGTGAAGGATACTTGGGCTTCACAGTTACAGACCTTCCTAGGTTGCTTATTTCAAGTACTTTCAGGTCAGTACTGTATCCCGACTTTTGCAAGGTCTCCCATGCTTTCTCACCTGCGCATTTAGTTCTGGGGGTGGTTTCCGACACCTCTTGCCAGCTGGCTTTTTTCTTGAGGCACAACGGACCGACTCAACGTTGGTCAACGGTTTGGTCGGTGCCTCGTCTGTTGACCTTGTTGAACATTCGGTTGTTGGGCATGATGGTCTCCACTCAGGGACCATTTGGTAAATCAATTTCTACTCGCAAGTGTCCCAGGGGGTAATTCTCCATATTGGAAAGGGTTGCTCCGCATCCCTTTCGTCTCCATTCTCATTCTGTCTGACAGCACTTGTCACTCTTCATTGGTGGGGGTTTTTCTGTTATTCTCCTCCAGATCCAATCCTTGGTCTTTTGGGATTGTCTCATTGTGACCATGGCTGCGTGTCTCCTGGACTGAGGTGCCATGACATTGCTTTTCGGCTTCGGGGCCTTGGGTCACCGTCCACAATAGCTCAGCTGTTCGATGGACTTGATCTACCAGCCATCGTCCGGGCTTCATTGGGAGGCCCTGTCCGTTCTCACAAGCCGGTCGGAAACACGACCCGGCAAGGGCATAGGTACGTCTTCCGGCAGGCATAAGAGCAGTACACCAATACCAAAATCTTTCCGGGGCGGAGACCTTTATTCCGTCTTTCTCAGCAGTGGTCGTACCAGTAGGACTGGACTACCTCAGCAGAACCACGTTTCTCCCAGGGCAGCGGGCCCTCTCCAGTGGTCTTCCTACCGTTTGGGTGTGAGGCCTTCAGCATTGAGATATCGGGGGCTCTCGTCACGTTTGCAAGGCTCCACAGTTTGATATAGGATTCGGGTATCTGCTGGCATCCGCATGTGATTTGCTTTGCCTGTTACGTGGAAATTTTCATCCATATTATCTGTTTCTGCTGTTCACACTGTTCCCTCAGGTCTCCAGGGGTATTGAGGCTTCCCGAGTGAGTGTAATCCTAGTGGCTCCAGGCAGCCTACGCTAGTAATGGTACGCGGACCTTTTCCCAAGGTCGTTGGGTCCGGGGTGGCGTCTTTCACTTCGTTCAGACCTGCTGCTACTTGGCCCATTTGTACAAGGTCATATACCTTGGTCTGTTTTCATGACTGGACTTCTGAGAATGAGAAAGATGCAGGTTTTTTTCTCTTTGGGTCCGTACTAGGCTGCGAGCCCATGCTCAGTTTCCATCTCGCGCTTACCTCTGGGTTTGGAAACACTACCTCTTGTGGTGTGACAGTTATGAGATTTCGCTCCTAGCGTTCTTGGCCTTCCTTCTGGTGGGTTTGGAGGCCGGTTGATTACTTTCTTTTATGACGATACAGGCTTGGGCCCTGTCGTTTTCTTTCCAGCGGTGTTTGGCTCTTCTTCCGGGAGTCCAAACTCCTTTTACAAGGTGGGCTGCGTTTTTAGCCGCCGTTTTGTCCACAGGTGGAGTTGTGGAAGCTTAAGCTAGCCTTTTTGGCTCTCTCCCAGGCTGCATTGAAGTCGTAGCTCTCAATGGATCGTCAGTTGCTTGGAAGCTTGTCTTCCTTACGGCTTTTGCCTTCCCTTGGCAGAGTTCCTTGTTTAGGGTTGGCAAGCCACCTTTTGTCATTCTCTGATGATTGTGTGGTTGTCTCGTACAGGTTTTATGTCCCAGCCGACACTTGTTTCGGCCTTGTACTTTCACCAGAATTTTGTCATTCCGATTCTTCCTCTTTCGGCTTATTTCCGGGAATGGGATGATCTGGCACTGCTAGTTGTGTTGAGCTCTGCAGATTTCCTTGGATACGTCTTCTTTGGACGCCGTTCTGTTCTCTGCGGGGTCTTTAAGACGCGCATGAACATGGTTGGCCGGGTACTCAGCAGATCCTTGCGTGTTGGATCCGCTCAATCAGCACTCGAGCCTATTCTGGTGTGGGGTGTCCGCCACCAGACCGGGTGTAACCGCCTTCAGCTAGGGCGGCGGCGATCTTTTGGGAAGAGCAATGCAGGACTTCAGCTGCATCGGTCCGTAGTGCATCTCTGGTCCCCTGTCTGCACTTTTGCTCATGTTCACGTTTCAGGTTTTTGCCCCTGGCGGCACCCACTAAAGGCGAAACAGTTCTCCAGTCAGGCAGTCTGAGCGTTCCCTCCCCTGAACGTCCCATGGCCCAGTGTTTGCCAGCCTTGCTGCAAGAGAAAATAGGATTTTTGGTTAACTTACCGTTGAATTCTTTTCTCTTAAGCAGGCTGGGGAACACTGCGTTCCCTCCCTCACGCTCAGTCGTTTTTGGTTCTTGACCGTATTGTTTCCCTACTGGTTTGTTTGGTTGTTCTAACCGTTTTCATGGAGTTCCTGCTAATCCTCTCCGGACTCTTTTAAAATAAAAAAAAAAAAAGCACTGGAAATGTGGGATTGCAGGAGGAGGAGCTTAGGGTTTAAAGCCACATTTTATTAAGTGCCAGCCCCAACCTACAATCCCTATGGTCCAGTGTCCCCTAGCCTGATTAAGAGAAAAGGATTTAACGGTAAATTGACCAAAAATCCTATTTTTTTTTTTTTTTTCCCCACAGGGAAGCAGCCTAAAATATAACTAATCTTTCAATTAAGGGGATATAAATTGGAAGACGAGAATGTTTTAAGTTAATGCTGTTTCCATGTGTAAATGTATTCTTGAGTGTGACTTCACTTCCAGCTCTGTCCTAATCTTCCAGGATATCTGTGAGGAAAAGCCTGATTCCGCCACACCCAGGAGATGCCATAAGCCCTCGTCATGACAACTCTCTGAGGAACACCACTGCTTCTCCTCGACCAGCTGGGTAATTCACTGTATCCATTCAACTAATCTTAAATGTTTTGGTCAGTTCAGACTCGTATGCTTATCTAGCAAAAATAACATCTAATCCGTTTTATTGGATATAAAATACTGAATATCAAGTACAAATCTATACCACTGACAGTTTTATTAATTACAATGTAGTTTAACAATAGGAGAATTAGGGGGAAAAATCAATTACCGGCGATAAATTATCGCAGGTAATGGGATGGGGGGTAGCCTTGGGCTTTAACGGTTGGGACTATTCAATTAGCCTCCCACATTCACCTGATTGGTAACGCATGTTCGGAGACCCAAAAAGAAATCCCAGATAATCAGGGCTAATTGAATACAAAAAAACCCCCTATAAATTCAGCGCCGTGCCTTTAAGGTGACAATGTGTATAGAAAACCTGACTGCAGCCCAGAGCACCAGAGTGGGAGATATATCTACCCACAGATACTAGAAATAGGGACAAAATGTTCCAAGGCACTGTCAGATTCAAAGTTTTAATCAATAAGTTAAAATACTATCGTATAAAAAAATTATATATATATATACACACATACACACACACGCGCACACACACATGAATACAATGATAAAACAATTATATAATCTCTGACCATGCCCCCCATCCTGTCAAGAAACTGC
This sequence comes from Taudactylus pleione, assembly GCA_031769625.1. Classification (NCBI taxonomy): domain Eukaryota; kingdom Metazoa; phylum Chordata; class Amphibia; order Anura; family Myobatrachidae; genus Taudactylus; species Taudactylus pleione. Next base: position 1,037,304 of record JAUIMM010000228.1, on the reverse strand, counting down.
ATTAGGGTTGAAACCAAAAGAAATATCTTAGATTGATTCAAACTTTGAATCTGACAGCGCCTTGGAACATCTTATTTTGACCCTAATTGAATACAGGCCGCGGTGATCAATTAGCACCCGTTCAGTAAACAGGGCTAATTTAATTCCACCCTTAACCTCTTAACCGCTATTATTCAGTGTGTCCTAAGTTGTTGTATGTGCATTCTCTTACCATACAGTGCTAAACCTAAAGCAGAACTTCACATTTCTGTGGCGCCTGGAGTAACTGGTGATCCTGGCACAGGTGGCGAGCAGCCGAGTGCAGCTGCATCCCTCCCTTCTTCTCATCATCCTGCAGCAGCTGTACCCAGCCCTCCATCTCAGTCCGTGCCTGGACCCCTCCCCAGTAGCATTCACGTTCCCCCAGCTGCCATCCCTGCCGTATCGGCGCCCCCACCTCTCCCGAGCAGTGCACCTTCTGTTGCAGCTGTACCTGAGGCCAAAGTGAAGGAAGAGGCAGAACCAATGGACATTACAAGACCAATTTCAGGTATAGAACTTTCATCAGTGCTAGAATTCCAATTTTCTTCTACAGGACATATCTACTTCATCTTCATTATGTTGTAGAACATCTGTGACAGCTGTATATATGATTCTTACATACCTCTCCAATGTTGGGCAAAAATGAGCCTTTCATAGTAAAAGCTAATCTCAATGTGTCATTTCATTATTGAACTACTTTAAAACAAAATGTTGATTGTACTGTTATTGTAGCTTTCTGTTTGTTTTACCAGCAGTGCCTCCTCTGACTCCAGGATCAATTTCCTCCCCACTAGCTCTGCTGGCCAATAACATATCTGTTCCTATTGGAGAATTGCCACCCGGAGCCTCACCCCGCAAGAAACCACGCAAACAGCAGCATGTTATATCTACAGAGGAGGGTGACATGATGGAGACCAATAGCACAGATGAAGAAAGATGTCATGCAGTAAAACCCCTATTATCCCGGCCTGAGAAACGCAAGTCTCCTCCCAAGGAGTATATAGGTATTACATGTAATTTTATCACTCAGTAAGTAGTGTTAACTAAATGTATGTACTTGTTGTGATAAACTGTTTTTCCAGAGTCTTTGTTTATTTCCTATTTCTTCTTCGGGTTCCATAGGGTCCACAGGAATTACCTTGGGGTATGTGGTTGGAATGATCCAGGCACCAAACAGTTAAAAGCTTTAGCTCCCAGAATGCACTGGGTCCTCCTCCATATATAAACCCGCCCATATATAACCCGCCCCTGGCTACCGGCACTTAGGTTTTTGTTTGGTGCGCAGGATCAGTATCAGTGGTATGGGCACTCGTGCTACTGCTCAATCTACCCCATCCGCAACATCAGTGAGGGAACTGGTGATTTTGGTGGGTGCCAGCGGAGTTGATAGACGCTGGGCCCAGGACTTCAGCCGGAGACATCGGGGATGCAGGTAAGGTGGTTCCCCGCTGGCGGGCAGTCCGTACCTCTGGCAGTGCAGACCTGCCGGAGGCCGCTGTTGTGAGGAACCAGGGGTGACTGCTTCCCCACTAGTCCACAAGGGCATAAAATTCTGGCACCGGGGACAGTAAAAGGCGGCGACCATGTAAAGCCAGTGCACCCGGTGGGTCCATACAGCCTAGGGGAGGTAGCCTCCCCCCAGCGGCCCCTCCCCCAGCTCAGACGCTGGTCTAGAGACGAGGTTTCCCGCGTCTGGGTTGCTCCAACCTGTTATGAGATGCCCAGAGACCACTTTAAGGTGCTCTACTGTAGCTGTGACTCTCAGGTGGTTTGGTCAGTCTCCCTGTATACCTCTTCTTAGGTGGCCAGGTTATACAGGGCTCAATGTCCTACTAGGTTTGTAGTTGACTAAGAGCCTGGTGTGTATATGCGTGTGTATATGTATGTATGTATGTATGTGTGTATAGATACACACAAATTAAATTATATATATATATATATATAATATATATATATTTATTTGTAGATGTGTGTATATATAATATGTATGTTGAGTCTCCCATATCCGAAATGCTTGGGACCAGGTGTTATTTGGATAACGGAATTCTCCGTATTTTGGAATATTTGCATATCATAATGAAATATCTTGGGAATGGGAACCAAATATACACTCAGAATGCATTTATGTGTTATAAACACCTTATACACACAGCCTGCAGGTAATTTTATACAATATTTTCAATAATTTTGTGGCTCAAGCAAAGTTTGTGTATAGAAATGAAATTAATTTGTTTCATGTGAACCTTATACACAGAGCCTGCAGGTCATTTGATACAATATTATTAATAATTTGTGCCTTAGACAAAGTTTGTGTACATTGAACGATCAAAAATCAAAGGTTGCATTATCTCAGTCATGCCAAAATAATTCCGTATTTCAGAATATTCAGTATTTTGGAATATTTGGATATGGGAGACTCAACGTGTGTGTGTGTGTGTGTGTGTGTGTATGTATATGTATATAATAATATCTCTCTTTGCATTGTATGTGACTTATGTAAGTTCTGCGGTGTGTTATACTGCCTGTTTTCCTGAATAACTGTCAGTTATAACTATCACTGCTATTTCTGCTCATAACATTCTGCTACAGGTGTGTGGGTTATGTTGGGGGTGAACACTTTCACATTGTATTGGATTTGCATAATATTGTATTGTTTTTTTATGTCTAAAGATAAAGAGAAGCAGGAAGTTGAAGCCCCTGTGCTGGTTTCATGTATGGCCTGTCAGACGGGCTTGTCTCCTCAGGATTTCATACAGGATGGATTATGTGGTCGCTGTTATAAGGAGTCACCACATCAGACCAGCCTACCAGCTCCTGGGCAGGAACCCCCTTGGGCTTCTTTTTCTCAGATTATGGCACAGGTTGTGAACCACTTATCTACTCCCTTGCTATGGGGTGCCCTCAGCAGCTACAACCTACTATGTTTATGCATCAGTCCTGGATGGATGTTTATGCCTACTCAAGCCAGAGTATGGCTCCTTCCCCTGCTGCATTTCAGCAAATGCTGCAAGCAGGCAGGCTAGTAGTGCCTAAAACCAGAAGGCGGTCGGCCTCTTCTGATCAGCCCGTCCAGCCTGCAGATTCTGATGCATCTTCAGATGAATTTGAAGAGGTACAGGGCTCCTCTCAGGAGAGGAGGACCATCTGGCATCAGTGGATGTTCTCTCTTTAATTAGAGCTGTCAAAACTATTTTATACATGGATAGTGAAGAGCCCGAACCTAGGAAGGCTCTGGTGTTCAAGCGCCAGAGGGTCGTAAAGACTGAGTTACCTAAATCTGAGAAACACTCTGAACTTATAGGAAAAGCATGAAGTTCTCCAGATAGACGATTCCATGTTACAAAGAAAGATACATCTTTATACCCCCTCCCACCTGGCGAATGTGCTAGGTGGGAAGTTCCACCGACACTGGATGCTCATGTGGCACATCTGGAAAAGAGTGCCACATTGTCCATACCATCTGCATCCTCCCTTAAGGATTCCACAGATAGAAGACTTGAAGCTTGTCTCAAAGCGTTTTTTTTTTCTGTCAGGAGCAGTTAGCCACCCGGCCACGGCCTGGTTATCTAAGGCCATTGACGAATGGACAGAGGCACTGGAAAATGCTCTTCCTGAGGCTTCCAGAGAGCAGGTGATGATCATCTCCTATATAAAGGAGGCAGCCTCCTATCTGGGAGAGGTGGCATTAGACGCCAGTATTCTGGCTTCGAAGGCATCAGCTGGCCTTAGTTGTTGCTCAAAGAGCCCTATGGTTGATGGACTGGAAAGCAAATACAGGGTCCAAAAAGGCTTTGGAAACCCTGCCGTTTATGGGAGGCATTCTGTTTGGAACAGAATTGGATAGGATTTTAGATACATTGGCGGCTTCCAAGGCGGCTGGTCTGCCTTCAACGACTACCCCTAGACCTAGGCAGTCGTCATTTTGGGCCTTTCGCTTGCAAGGAGAAGCGAAAGGTCTTGCTTCCTTTAGACAACCCAATTCTCGTAAGAAACTGCAAACTAAGAGTTCTTGGGCAATAGGATGTCTGGCTTCCAAATCAGACAATAAACCCTCGGCCTGATGGGGCGAGCCTCCCGCTGGAGAATCCCAGGGTGGGAGGCCGAATTCTTTAGTTTTTGGATAACACAACAGACGCCTGGGTCTGGGAAGTGGTTAGGTTTAGGACAGTTAGTGTTAGGGGTGCCTAATATTAACCCCCATCCCCCCAAAACCTAAGGGTTAGGCACCCCCAGGGAAAAGTTGGGGTTAGGCACCCCCCCGGGAGGGGTTAGGTTTATGGAGCGGTAAGGGGGGTTAGGCACCATTAAGGGGGGTTAGAGGGGGAGGGGGGTAGACAGGGGAGTTTAGGGTACTTACCTGCCTCTGTCGGGATCTTCATCCTGCTAAACAGCCGCTGGCATTTCATTCTCATTCCGTAATGACGGCCTACCTCAGGCGGCAGAGAGTCGGAATACTGCCATACTTGGACGACCTGCTGATATTGGCACAGTCTTCAGAGGTATTGCAGCATCGTTTCAGACTGACGATTGCCTGCCTACACAGACACGGCTGGATCATAAATTGGAATAAGTCATGGCTTTCTCCAGTACAGCAGATAGTGCATTTAGGTGCACTCCTGGATTCTCCGACACAAAGGATATTTCTGCCAGGAGACAAGATTTTTGGCCCTTCAATTGCCGTTTCGCAGAATTCTCCGCAATCAGACGGTGTCTATCCGCTCAGCGATTCAGGTTCTGAGGTCCATGGTGTCCACCTTCGATATGGTGGAATATGCTCAGTTCCACTCCAGGCCACTGCAACAGCTGATCCGCTCCCGGTGGAACGGGGAGTACCAGTTAATAAAATCAGGTGATCCGTAGTTCCCCAGAGGTTCAGCTTTCCCTCTAATGGTGGTTGCAGATGTTTCATATGAACAGGGGTTTCCCCTTCTGGATTCCAGATTGGGTGCTCCTCACTATCAATGCCAACCTCCGTGGATGGGGCGCAGTGATGGGTCGTCACACCTCTCGGGGAAGATGGAGAACCAAGGAGGGTCACCTATCCATAAACATCCTGGAACTTCGTACAGTATTCAGAGTACTCGTTCAGGCACAGGGTATACTGAAGGGCAGGCCTGTCCAGATACAGTCCGACAACATGACCGCAGTAGCCTACCTCAACCATCAGGGAGGCACGCGAAGTCTTGCAGCCATGGCGGAAGTGACAAACCATCTGGTCTGGGCAGAATGTCATCTTCCAGCAATCTCGGCAGTATCCATACCAGGAGTCCTCAACTGGGAAGTAGACTTCCTAAGTCGGCAGGATATACACGCCGGGGAATGGGTTCTTCATCCAGATGTCTTTCAGATCCTAGTAGACAAATGGAGACTACCAGAGGTAGGCCTCAGGCCACAACCACAAGGTCCCCAGGTACAGGTCCAGAACCAGGGATCCCACAGCCGATTTTGTGTACGCTCTAGCAGTAAAGTTGGACTTCAAGCTAGCGTATCTTTTTCCTCCGAACTCCCTACTTCCAAGGGTCATCGGGAAATTCAAGCAGGAGGGCAGAACCGGAATACTGGTAGCCCCTGCTTGGCCTAGACGCCAAAGGTTCACCAAACTTCAGAGTCTCTCCATAGACACTCCATGTCCTCTTCCTCTAAGGCCGGACCTGTTAACACAGGGTCCCTGCCTGTATCCGGACTTTTCCCGTCTGTCTGTGACTGCGTGGCTCTTGAATCTTCCATCTTAAGAGCGAAGGGTTTTACAACTTCTGTAATTCAGACGATGCTTGGGGTGTGGAAGCCTTCCTCTGCCCGCATCTATTACATGGTTTCGGCACTTGTATTTTCAATGGTGTAAGCATAGAAAATATGATCCTGAAGTTTTTAGGGTCTCACAAGTGCTTGCTTTTCTCCAGGCTGGGTTAGACTTGGGTCTTCGCCTGTCCACCCTGAGAGTTCAGGTATCTACACTCTGTTTGGTTTCAGCAAAGGATCGCCTCGCTGCCTGATGTTAGGACATTTTTTCAGGGTGTTCTGAGGGTTCAGCCTCCTTTGTCCCTCCGGTATCTCCATGGGATTTGTCTTTTGGTTATCAGGGCTCTACAGGCTCCCCCATTTGAACCCCTGAAATCAGTAGCCCTTAAGTGGTTGACAGCGAAGATGGTTTTTCTTCTTGCCATCTCCTCTGCCCGCAGGGTCTCTGATTTGGCAGCCCTTTCTTGTCGCTCTCCCTTTTTGATTTTTCATCAAGATAGAGCGGTTCTTCGTACCAGAGCGGGTTACCTTCCTAAGGTAGTATCCCGTTTTCATGTAAATGAAGAAATTGTGGTTCCAGTCTTCAGACCTCTTGGTAGGTGAAGCTTCTCTGGATGCGGTGCGGGCCCTACGTACCTACATGGATCGCACCAACTCCATTAGGAAATCTGATTCCCTTTTTGTGTTGTATGACTGTCATAAGTGAGGCTGGCCAGCTAACAGACTCTGGCTAGATGGCTTTGTATGACGATTTCTCAGGCTTACACACAAGCTGATCTCTCTGTTCCAAGGACAGTGACAGCACATTCTACTCGATCTGTGGGACCATCGTGGCGTTCAGTTGTGGTGCCTCTGCTGAACAATTGTGCAAGGCAGCCATGTGGTCTTCCATACACACTTTTCTAAAAATTTTACGCCTTTCATACTTTTGCCTCTCAGGATGCTTCCTTTGGCCGTCAGATTCTCCTTTCTGCTAAGCAGGAGCATCTCCACCCTTAAGGGAACTGCTTTGTGACATCCCCAAGGTAATTCCTATGAACCCTATGGAACCCGAAGAAGAAAATAAGAGTTATGGTATAACATACCTTTTTGTTAACTCTTTTTCTTCTAGGTCCACAGGGCACCCACCCTAACGCAACTTGTGTTATTGGGTAATCTTTTATTTTTTTTCTTTTGTACTTCAATGGTTCCCCCTTCTTAGAGCTTGGGCTTGGTAACAAATAAGTTGCCTGTAGCCAGGGGCGGGGTATATGTGGAGGAGGACCCAGAGCATCCTGGGAGCTAAAGCTTGTAACTGTTTGGTGCCTGGATCACTCAACCACATACCCCAAGGTAATTCCTGTGGACCCTACGGACCTCAAAGAAAAAGCGTTAACAAAGGTATGTTGTACCATAAGTCTTATTTTTAAAGAGGATTATATGTGAAAGTAAAGGCCTTTCTTTTCTCTTCTTGTATTTTCTTGTTATACTGCAGATGAGGAAGGTGTACGTTATGTTCCTGTTAAACCTCGGCCTCCTATTACCCTTCTACGCCAATATCGAAATCCTTGGAAAGCTGCTTATCATCATTTCCAGCGATATAGTGATGTACGGGTCAAAGGTCAGTAACCTGAAAGCCAGCATTTGTTGTAGTGTGAGAAATATATACAACATACATTGTTCTGTGACCAAAATGAGAATTGTGATGTGCAGGTGGGGCTGAGATTAAGGGCTTTTGGGAATGTATAGGAGGAAAACTTTTTCAATCTAAAGCAAGCCATTTTTTTTTTTTTTTTTTTATAAGATTAGTGAACAAAAAATATTGAGACTATATAATATGATATACTTGATGATACATAACTGTGCTTTGATAAGGATATACATAAAAACAATGTGTGTCCATTTCATTATACTCAAGCATATGCTCTCCATGCGTTGGCATCGGTCTGGCCTGTGCAATGTTATAGTATAGACGCTCACTACTAGTACAGGCGCTGTGCATGAGAAGTGCATTCTACAGCCTGTTAGATGTGTTTTTAAGTCTGTTATGTCCCCACCTATATTAAACCCAGTTTTTTCTCCTTCATCCACTAGGGGACACTGGAGCTCAAGACACTGGGGTATAGGTGGTGGTAGAGTAGAGCCTGGCACTTTAATTTAGAAGTGTGACTGGCTCCTCCCCCCTCTATGCCCAATCAGCCCCAGTTTAGAAATTGTGCCCGAGGGAGCCCGTGGGCCGTCTCCAAGCCCGTTAATTTTTTTTTTTTTTTTTTTTTTTTTTTTCAAACCTTTTTCCTGTGAGGACAGGCAGACTGCCTGCTACGTGGGAGCCGCCGGGAAGGGACCGCTACGGCTACTGCAGCCTGTGTCCGGTGCCCTGCATTGAGACACCTGTCTCTGAGGCCCGCCACAGCTGGTAATGGCTTGTGTCCGGATTCCTCACCAGCCCCCCTGAGCCCAGCATCCCGGCCGCAGCAGTTAACTGTGAGTATTATCACCCTCCTGAGTAGCAGGAACGGTGGAGAAGCACTGGGCTCAATGACAGCGTGCTTTATGCAGCTGTCGCACAGTGTGACCGCAGCTACCCCCCTCCACAAGATAGTAGTGGATGGAAGAGATAACGGTTACAGTCAATAACTGATTGTTAAAAATGTAGCTGGGCTTACTGACAGCCTTGCCTGTCACTAAATTACGGTCCCCACTGTACAGAGAAGATTTTCTACCCCCCACTACTCCTGCAGTTTGCTACAACGCTGGGGGTTCATTATATTGTCACCGCTGTAGCGGTCATTACGGCAGTGTGACAGCTGTGGTAGTCACACTCCAAAAACGCATGCTTCCATACTCTATAATCAGAGAGGGAGACCGCCACGTCCCGCTACTCCCATAGCAGGCAGTTTGCCGCGCTAGCATCGGTAAGCCCCCCATTAGCAAGGGGGAGGGGGGAGGTGGACTTCCCTATTGTGGTTCCCCTAGCTTCGGCCATTACATTGGCGCCGGTGTGAGTTCCAGGGGTGGGGCTTAGCGGCGGCTCGGGCATGCCGGACCTGCTCTGAGGCTTCCACAATACTTTAACTCTTCTGTGACAGCTAGCATTTTGATTAGCAGCGCTGCGTACAAGGTCAGTGCTGTGTGAGGTGGAATGCCTTGTTAGCGCTAGCTCATACTAATAGCAGTGCTGCCTATGTGGATATCCACAAGCTGCTATTGACGAGCTGCTTAGCAGAATATGGTATCGGGTGAGGTCCCGTGTGTCACCAATATTTACTGTGTGGCCCAAATATCAGTATATGGGCCTGTATTCAATTAGAGGCGAAAAGTTTCAGCCTGTCTGACTTTCCGCCTCATTCGCTTGTTTCAGAGGCGATATCTTTCCATGCGCATCCCCGCTTTTCACATAATTCAATTCCGGAACAGGCGGAAAGTACTGAATAGAATGGGGGAATCAGTCTGTACCCCAAAATAAGACGCACTGACACTGGAAATCAGTAATGATGTGTACTATTATCCCTAATAAAGGTCCTTTTGTGTCATTTCATTTGTGTTAAAAGCTTTATATCTGCTTATTTGAAAAATGGTAGAAAACAGTATTTGTTGGTGAAAATAAATAGTCCTGTCAAATTTGGGGTACTAACATATTTGTGTCTCTAAAGTGAACTTTGAAAAAAATTTGAAAAAACCACTCTCATACATGCACCTGCAATCTCAAAAAACACTTGGCCCCTCCTTATAGCACCCCAAGAACCCTATATCGCTAGTTTTTATACTTGTACCCCCCACTTTTTACTTTTTTGCCCCAAAAATGACTTGTTTCTTGGGGTGTTCTGAGGTTTGTTTTTTTCCCTGTTTTGGCTGATTAGTCCTTAGGGGGACCAGCCAAAATATATTGCCAATTAGATCTTTAGGATACAATTATGCCTATTGGTATAACAGATTTAAAATAATTACATTTTATTTCATAATTTATAGAACAGTACTAAAAACAAAATAATGCTAAAAAATACTGATAGTTATAAATATCTAAAAAATCCCTAAAAACATATACACAATTGCACCACAATCTCGGCCACATAAATCCCCTTTACTCTCGGCACTGAGACTCAATAGCCCAACAACAGTACTTCACCAGGGGAGAGATGTCTTCAGAAATTCAGTGCAAAAAAGGAGTAATATCATCGTTCTCATCTAAACCGTCAGGTACAACTGTTTTTAAAGTATAGATCCAGAATTTCTCTTTTACTCAATTGTTTCAATAGATCCTCACCTCTTTTTTATCCAACTGTATCCAAAATGTCTCTGTACACTGTGGTTCACTTTTTTTTATTTTATAATCTCATATGCTCAAGGACTCTAATTTTAAGCTGACGCTTTGTGTTCCCTATGTATTGTGCTCCACATTTGCATTACAGCATGTAAATTACACATGTTTGACCTTTAAACTCTTGGATGATTAAAGGAATTATCTAAATTCCAAAATTTCTTTCGCTCTTTGCTCACATGCCTACACACTTTGCAATGATTATAGGGAAAAAAACACTTGCACAGTTTAACCAGTTTTCTTCTTTAATAATTTTAAAATTACTTGATGCAAGAGCATTCTTAAGAGATTTTGAATGTTTAAATACTAGCTGCGAGGTTTCTGGTAGCACTCCTTTTCAAAACGGGGTCCAGTTTTAAAACATCCCAGTGTTTATTTAGAATATTACAAATTTCTTTATTTTTTTTTGTATTAAAACCTGTAATAAAAGGGCTAAAAAAAAAAAAAAATCTTCTCTTTTTTTTTTCCTTCTTACCCTTATATCCCAACAGATCCTCTCTTTTCAAATTATTTGCGTTCTCTTTACCTCTCTCAACCAACTCGGGTACTTTCTCCCTAAATCTCTCACTGTACACCATAGCCTGTTCTTCATATGTCCAATCCTCCCTACAATTCCTTCTGATCCTAATAAATTGAGAGTATGGTATATTCAAGACCCACTTTTTCAGATGGCAGCTCTCATAATGTATATAGCTATTACTGTCAACTTTTTTGATGTATGTATAGGTATTAATTTTCCTCTCCTCCTTTCATCCACTTGTATCCATTATCAAATCTAAAAACTTAAATTTTGTTCCTTGAAAATTTGAAGTAAGCATCAAATGCATCAAGCTACAAACTTGTCAAATATTTCTCTGCCACTCTGCCAAACTATTAGGATATCATCTATATATCTTTTAAGTAAATGTATTCTCAGAAAAGGGATTTTTGTTCTCGTTTTACATCCTGTTTCCATTTCCCTAGATAAAGGTTCGCAAAACTTGGCGCATACGGTGTACCCATTGCAGTACCCCACCGCTTATGGTTATAGAACTGACCTTGAAATTTAAAATAATTATTTTTCAGCGCATATTCAACACAATTGGTAATAAATATCCTAATATCATTATTCAGGGTTTCATCCATCCCTAATTAGTAAGATACCACCTTTAAACCTTCTTCATGCGGGATGCTTGTGTATAATGATTCTACATCAATTGTACATTCATCTAAAATCCCCAAAATATGGGTAGAGTATTTCACATAAGAATTCAAACATATACATATTTTTTTTATATAGATATCAATAAATTCAGACAATCTTGAGTTGGCCGAGCCAATCCCAGAGATAATTGGGCATCCAGGAGGCTTTTCTAATCTCTTATGTAGTTTCAGCAAGTAATAAAAAAATTGCTATTCTAGAGTGTGGATTAAATACATATTCAAATTCATACTGATGCACCCTCTTTATAGACCATCTTCTAAAAGTAGTCTCACCCCTTCTACCACTCTCCCACTGGGATCAGCGGTCAGTTTGGTGTAGATGATTAGTATAATTTAATAATCTTGACGCTTCCTCCAAATAGTCTACTCTATTTAAAATAACCACACCTCCTCCCTTATCAGCCATTTTAATTATTACATCATAATTCTTTTCTAACTCTTTTAAAGCTCCTCTATCTAGATTATCTCTATTTTTCCTTCCTTTCAAACATTTTTCAAAATCTTTCTTAATCAGGTTTGAAAAAGTTCAATACAGCTCCCCCTAGATTCTATGGGGTAATAGTTTGATCGTGCTCTCAAACCCATACATATCTCTATATTCACATTTTCTGATTCCTTTTCGGGTTTGTCTTCTTTTTTTAGGAAATGCCTTTTCAAGGTCAGAGTTCTCGTAAATTTAGTTGCATCAATAAAAAGATCATATTAATTAGGTTTGGTATTTGGGGCAATGGACAAGCCTTTTGAGAGAAGTTTCGTTAGTAGTTAGCTCATGATCTGATAGATTAAATATCCCTGTAACTATTGGCGGTTCCCTTTTTTTATTTTGTTGCCTCTTACCCCTCCTCTTTTTCCTCTTAGTTCTTCCTGTATTTTTCTTTTTAGGCTCTGTCGCGGACTTTCTAGATAGGCCCTCTCTGTTGGGTCCCTTCAGTTCAGGCCTCTCTGTAAAAAAAAAAAAAAAAAAGTATCAGATTTCTTAGATCTCATATTAGGAGAATTTAGTGAGCTAAATCTATTCAAAACGGTATCTTAAATCTCTCTGGTTTCTTATATGGTATAGATCTTTTATAGGGAACTTTTTGCCATGTATTATTTTTCCTTATTTCCTCCCTCTCAAATCTTCTTTTCATATTCCAACTTCTAATGTGTCCATTCCTATAGTCCTCTAAATCCCTCTTGATATTTTTTTATTTTCAATAATCTCCTCTATTTTCTTAATTTTGTTATCACTCCCACTTCTAAGATCTTTAAAAGCCTGTATTCCTCACACTGGTTCTATTTTCTTTTCTAATTCAGCAATTTCAGAATCAACTCTCCCTTTTCCTCTTATAATTAACCTCATAAATTCATATGAGCAATTGTCAAGGATTTGGTACCAACAGTCCTGAAACTTTTTTTCTTTCGTTCCCAAAAGGACTTCTCCCTATATGTATATAGAGGTGCACGTGTATATATGTGTATATGTGTGTGTGTGTGTGTATATATATATATATATATTTTTTTTTTTTTGTGTGTGTCCCCTGTGGCTATCTTGTAGATAGCAGTACACAGAAAAATCCAGATTCTGTGCAAACAGACTGCAGCCAATGAAAACTTGAGACTCCTTACTAATATCTCATACGAAACACATAATGCATATAAAGAGTCACATTCGGTACTGTCAGATGGTAAAAAGGAAAGTCTCTTACATCTATATTAATCCTAAATGAACAACAAGTCCAGAATGATTCCTATTAGAATTTATTCTGTTCCACTTTTATCAGATGAATCTTCTCTTCTTTCTACAACATGACTCACAAAGGATTTACTTAATATCGCTTTTTCTAATGCTTTCCCAGTCCCAAAGTTCTTTTGCGATCCTAAGTGTGGGATCACTTTTTCATTTTTATAGGTATCCATATATTTCTGCCATATAATTGTCTTTATCTATTAGGACTACCCCTCCACCCTTATCAGCTGGTTTGATTATTAACTCCATCTTTTTTCAAGAATTGAAGAGCTAAGAACTAATTTTTTGACAAATTGCACTTTTTATTTTTATTTGGAATGTGAGTGCAATATTTTAATAAATTGTTGTTTATTTCTATCAAACAATATTTGCGCTATTTCGTGTTCTTCTATATCCTGTGTGAGTCATGTAGAAAGAAGAGAAGAAAAGATTCATCTGATAAAAGTGGAACAGAATAAATTGTAATAGGAATCATTCTGGACTTGTTCATTTTGGATTAGTATAGATGTAAGAGACTTTCCTTTTTACTATCTGACAGTGCCAAATGTGACTCTTTATATGTATTATGTATCTTTATAGATGGGTAAATGTATATAAAGATATGTAAGTACATGTGTGTTCCTGGGGCACTGTTGTCCAGGTACAGTGGTAGCAGTGCTAAGGCTGAAACACAGAGCCAGAATGAAGCGGTGAGATAAGTCTTCCATGCAGTGTACAGACATTCTGCCTCACAACTCTTTGGCATATCTGATACACTATCTCGGGGCCTATTATTAATAATACTGCAGTAATCTCGCTCAAAAAGAAAAAAAAAAAAGCCTTTGACCACTCCGCGCTGATCTTGGAGCTTTGCTTGATTAGTGCTTGGATGGAAGACCACCAGGGGCTATGCAAACTGTATATACATACACATAGTTACACTACAACGATAAATAGACTTCTCATGTAAGATGATCTGTAATTGGTTAACTTTTGCCCAATTTCGGTGAGAAAATTTCTTCTTGTATATAGGTACCCTCCTCTGGATATCTTCCGAAGCTCCATAACTTATGTCCCATAGCTCAGCCAGGGAAGCCCTTAATGTAGTAGCTCCAGGTATGGCTTCCTATCAAGACATACAGGTATCTGTTCTAATCCATCCTCAGGCTTAAAATGGGTTCAATCATAATAGACTGCAGTTCTAGCTTCTATTCAGCATGATTATATTGTTTGTTTTCCATATCCCTCTCGCTGGTAACCACTGTTTTATTGTCAGGGGTCATTGGTTTGGGATTCAGGGTCAAATGTGATATTCTATGTGGTGAATTCTGCTAGTTAGTGTAAGAATCGTTACTTTATGTTCTAGTGCAGAAAGAAAGTTTAGGAGGTACTGTAAGGATTTGTGCCTCTACTTAAGCAAATAGTGTTTAGGCAGACAGGTTTTTTTTTTTTTTTTTGGGGGGGGGGGGGGGGTATATGTATATTTGCTACTGTGTGTATATACTGTACATTCCTAATGACGCAATCTCAGGTAAGGTCATAGAGTGTGGTTAGTATGAGCTAATTGACTCCACTAACAATTCTGCTAGTTTTCTACAGCTTTTTCTACTGCCACATCTCCAGGCTGTAGATTTTTTGGGACTTAAGCCACCTTTGGAATTTTTTGCTGCTCTTCATACCGGCGGGCGAGGCTGGTTGCTTTGAGATGAGAAAGGTCCGTAAAATTCTATGAAGCATCCAGGGGGCTTCGGGTCGCTCACAGGTAAGCAGGCTTCCCCCCACTAATGCCTCGGACAGTACTCCTGATAATACATACCTGCCATTACACAGCCGTTACTACTCCTTCCCACACCCTAGCTGCTGTCCTAGCAGTCACCCGCAATATTATGGTACCTGTTCACTTCAGTTGGCTCTCCCACCTTAGAGCTTTCTCATTGTGTGGATCCATAGTTCTAACACAGCTATAATCCTCCTTTCCGGAGAGATACGTTGTCTGTCTCCACGGGTGTCGTTCGTATCTCCTTACCATCTTGAGATGTTGTCACGGATAGGTATTAGTATTGTGGGCTGAGGTGTTGACACACATTGGTGTTGATGCTTCCAGTCTTTGGAAGGCATTTCCCTCGCTCATAGCTCAGCGGGCTCATGTAGCCATTCTCTACATACTAGGGCAGCACAGACTGTGTAATGGTTAGCGTTACTGCCTTACAGCACTGAAGTCATGGGTTCGATTCCCACTACGGCCCTAACTGTGCGGAGTTTGTATATTCTCCCTGTGCTTGCGTTGTTTCCTCCGGGTGCCCGGTTTTCTCCCACACTCCAAAAAATATACTGGAAGGTTAATTGGCTCCCCACAAAATTGACCATAGTGTCTGTTTGAGCATGTGGTAGGGAATATAGATTGTAAGCTCCACTGGGGCAGGGACAGATGTGCATGGTAAGATATTCTCTGTAAAGAGCTGCGGAATATGTGTGCGCTATATAAATAACTGGTAATAATTATGAGACCCCAGGTTCTAGTCCCAGCCTAGGAAGGAGTTTTTCTTATACACTTCTAGGAGCGTTAATCCGCATCTGAGGTGACCGTCATTCTTAGACAGGAATTGTTCTCTAATTCCACTTTCTGCTAGGTGGAGAATGGTAGTTTTCTCTTCACAGTGAGGGGTTAGCTCGCAGTGATGCTTCATGGTGGCTGTCGCTTGTTTGGAGGCAGTCTTCTGATTCATCTCTTAAGATGGACTACAGATTGCGACACTTTTACACTCAGACGCCAGTCTTAGTCTGGGTTCGCGTTCAAGTTGCTGTCTTATCCATCTGTTTCCAGAATGGGTTGTCCTGCTATCTCATCCTCTCCAAGCCATCTGTGGGATCTCCATCTTTTGGGATTTCTACGGTCTAACCTTTCCGCTGGTTGAATACCTAATTATATGGACCTCAACGATGGTCCTGGACAACTGTTCTGTACTTGGCTGGCCATCATGTATACTCTTGCTAAAGAAGTCTTTGGACTGGATATACTCTGTATATGTATACATGTCTGTATAAGATATATTTTGATGCCTTGCAATGCTGGTTTTTCCTAATGTCAGCGGCTGTTGATTCTTACTTTTAATGGAACAATCTGGTATTTCTCGAGTTTTGTTCTCGTGATGCTTCCCTTCTCCTATGGATGCTTATTGGTGCTGTCTGCTACTAAGGGCCCGGTTAGGTCTGTTCAGTTGAGCTTACCATCGGTCCGCTTGGTCTGTTTCAGCTGAGCTTACACTTTTGACGTTTTCTCATCTGCTGTTCACTAGGGTTGCTGTTTCGCCTGTTTCAGTCGACTTACGCTGTCTATTGTGGAATTTTCTGTGCAGCGAGGAGTTCTGATTGTCTTCTGTGCTTTACAACGCTTCCTCCTCAGCTCTTGCTTTTCTATTGGGCTTACGGTTCTTGGCGGTCCCTGTTCGGTTTGGCAGCGGGGCCGGCTAGTTTTCAGTGCTTCCCACCTTGGGGGCTAGCTTTGGGACGTCCCCAGTGTCTTCAGCTCCAGTGTCCCCTAGTGGATGAAGGAGAAACAGGATTTTGGTACTTACCGGTAAATCCATTTCTCCGATTCCACAGGGTACACTGGACATCCACCCAGCGCTGCATTCTGCCGCCTCGTTGGTCTATTCTAGTTCCCAGCAGTGGGTTCCGCTGTTCTTCTTCATTCGGTTTTGTTCCGTTCTGTGGACTTCTCCGTCTCCTCTCGGGCTCCATTTCTTAACTGGGGCTGATGAGGCATAGAGAGGGAGGAGCAAGTCTGGCATGCCCGAGCTGCCACTAAGCTCCGCCTACAGCCCCGGAACGTGCGCTGGTGCCAATGTAATGGACGAAGCTTGGGGAACCACAATAGTGAAGTTCACCCCCTTTCCTTGCTAACGGGGGGCTTGCCGCTGCTAGTGCGGCTAACTGGGAGCAGATGGACGCGGCCGTCTCCCTCTCTGATTATAGAGGAGGGAAGCAGGCACCACAGGAGTGTGACTACCACGGCTGTCACACTCCTGTAATGACCGATACAGCGATGACAATATAGCTAACCCCCAGCGTTGTAGCAAACTGCAGGAGTAGCGGGGGGTAGGAAATCATCTCTGTGCAGTGGGGACCGTAGTATATTGACGGACAAGGCTGTCAGTAAGCCCAGCTACATTTTTAACAGCCAGTTATTGACTGTAACTGTTATCTCTTCCAACCACTAATATCGGGTAGAGGGATGGTAGCTGCGGTTATCCTGTGTGACAGCTGCATAAGAGCATGCTGTCATTGAGCCCAGTATTTCTCCACCGTTCCTGCTACTGAGGAGGGTGATAATACTCAGTTAACTGCTGCTACTGGGATGCTGGGCTCAGGGAGGCTGGGGAGGAATCTGGACACAAGCTGTTCCAGCTGTGGCGGGCCTCACAGAGACAGGTGTCTCAATGCAGGGCTCCGGACCCAGGCTGCAGTAGCCGTGGCGGACCCTTCCCGGCGGCTCCCACGTAGCAGGCAGTCTGTCGCAGTCTGCCTGTCCTCACAGGAAAAAGGTTTGAAAAATAAAATAAAAAATTAACGGGCTTGGAGACTACCCACAGGCTCCCTCGGGCACAATTTCTAAATTGGGGCTGATTGGGCATAGAGGGAGGAGGAGCCAGTCACACTTCTAAATTATTTAAAGTGCCAGGCTCTACTCTACCACCATCTATACCCCAGTGTCTTGAACTCCAGCGTCCCCTGTGGAATCTGAGAAATGGATTTACCGCTAAGTAACAATCCTGTTTTTGCCAGTTAATAACTTAGAATCTTGCTCTACTGTTTCACTTGGATGTTTTAAAACTGCATAGCACTGTGCTAGTTATACTACAGACCCTTTTTGTGATTCCTTGCAGAAGAGAAGAAGCTGACATTGCAGGAGATTGCAAACCAGAAGGGGATTGCCTGCCGTGTGCAAGGCTGGAAGACTCATCTCTGTGCCGCTCAGCTGCTCCAACTAGTGAGTGTTAGGGTTTTACAAGGATTTTTCTTTCCGATGTTCTGTAGAATTCTTATATCAGCTCTTGTGTTACACTTGCAGACTAAACTGGAGCAAGATGTATTTGATCAGTTAACTGTGTTACAAGAAGGTCTCATCCCCAAAAAGAAAACTGCCGCAGATGATGATTTGCACAGGATCAATGAACTAATACAGGTACATTTTGCTATTTTTTTTTTTATTCTCTACAGTTTTTTATAGTGTTCACCACAGTATACAAAATTTCTCTAGAGACACTTGGGTGACTACTTAAGGTAAGAGTTTGGTTTTAATTTTTGTATAACCTTGACAAAAGGGCTGGTGCCCTGAAACGTTGGTGTGTTTCAATAAAGCAGGATAAAGACCTTCAGTGCTGCCTCAAATTTGTTGGTGTGTGTGTGTTCCTGCATCCTAACAACCCCCTCCCCCCCACCCACAGCCTCTCTAACCTCCCTGTGGTGACTAAACCTACCCATTCCCTGCAGCTGGCCAAATTGACCTGGCTTTATATTTCTGCCTTTATTGGGTCATTTAGACACATGCTGTAACAGTAGGTATGCTGTGCACCTGTCTTGCAGTAAGCCCTAGTGATGCTGTGTCTACCGGAGACACTATATGCTATATGAGACTTGGCTCTGTGCTGACACCTGCAGGAAGGAACTAGCTGTTCACAAAGACCGTTAGTTGATTCCTATATGTGCCCACTAGTAGCTCTCACCCCAATAACAGTGTTAGTTGCAGCACAGTGCAGGTGGGGTTACCTACCACCATGGGAATTGCAGCAATGGTATCTGAAATATGTAATAGACCTAATCGGTATATGGTTTAGCTTTGCACAAGGTTATCATGCCTATGTCACTGTGGTTCTAAATATTTCTGTTTTCCTGCAGGGTAACATGCAGCGCTGTAAACTCGTCATGGATCAGATCACAGAATCCAGGGACTGCATGCTTAAAGTACTAGATCACAAGGACAGAGTCCTAAAGTTACTGAATAAAAGTGGTACATCCCGCAGGCTCTCAAAAGTTAAACACAAAGAGAAAGTGTGAACAGGGGACTGATGCCCGGTTACTTCAAGTTTTCCTGAGACCATTGGCATTCCTGCAGTTATTAATGTAGTGTTGCTCCAGTGACAGCAGGCATTTCTCTTATATATGTATATACTTTTTTTTTTTTTTTGTTAAAGGGAACCTACCTAGTTCTATTCTCGGCCTATTCAAGCACTGACGGCTTAGTCAGTTTCCATTTGGGACTTTTAAACTTTCTCTGTGACGAGGAAGCTGAGATCTGCTTCATCTATTATTGGTGCTGTGTATGAGAACAAATTATGTGTGACACACGCTGTGTATAGTGCTGTTATCCCTTACATATGCACACTATAAAAGTGATTCTTACATGTGTTCTGTGTTTTGAAAGGATTTCTTTTTAAGGCACCACAAATGTAAATGCAGTCTGTTAAATTAATGTTAACGTAGTTCCCTAGTTATGTCTGTGAATGAAATTGTTCATATGTACATTGTTTGTTAGTATTTTTGTTGTGCTTTAGTTATTTTTCCATACAGCAATACAAAATTGTTGCTGTTACTAGTTTGTCCCTTCACACTTCATTTTTAACAATGTGTTCACAGATTTTCTTTATTTTTTTACTACTTGTATAAGTTGGTGCTGGACAAACTTAGTAGTGACAACAGTTATGTTTTGGGTTTTTTATTTTAATGTTTTATTTCTTCAGATCCGATAATTCTGTCGTGACCTGCAGTATAATTCTCCACAGTTGTAAACAGCAGCCAGATCTAGGCATGGAATTAATGAAAATAGAGCTGGCTGTTCTTTAGACCATTTTTATCATGTGGACTCTGCATAAGGAAATATTCCCAAAGTGCTTATTTGAATGATCCTTAAAGTAAAAGGCCAGCCTGTGCCATTAATCTTTGTTAAATGTGCAAAATACATTCACTGGGTCTGTTAAAGCCACATGTTATATCTATGGGACACTTCTTTGGATGGAAGCTTGATAACTTCAGAGATTAGGGTATCAGTCTATATTGGCCAACTTACAACAAGACAGACCTAGTTGAAGACTGTACTCAAAGATTATAAATAAGTAGAATTATAGTACATAGTGAAAATGTAGAAAGGCAGTTTCAAGTAGAAACGGCAAGATAACACATTTACCAGCCACAAAAAGCCTTTTGTTCAAAACTGCCAGGGAGGTTTATTCTTCTGGGGCCAGTGAAGTGGGAGGCAGGTTTGCCGATTTCTTGAAAGTTGGCCTTGGCAACTGTAGACAGATGAGTATTGGCAGTTGTGAAGTGTTTTAATTGGAATTCCTGAAATATTTACCAAGATTTCAGAAATCTTCACTTCCAGGGACCTAGCATGAGAGGACAGGCTAAACCAATGCTTTGTCCTGGTTTTATGCAAAAGTTCAAGGTGGAAGCCATCAGATTTATCCTATATATTGTGGAATTTGCTAATCCTTAACACTCAGGGATGTACCTCTTCATATACCAATCAATCACAGAAGACATTTCTGAGGTTTGCTCTTCTAACTCAAGTTTTTCAGTTCACGTTCCTTCTTTTTAGTCTTGTCAGCTTGCCCGCAGACATGCAGAAAGGTCCGAGTAGCTGGCAGTATTGGGACAGAATTTTGCTATGACTTTTACTAGGTCACATGTTGACATTTTTGTGTGTTGCTTATTTTGTATTACTGATGTTGTTAACAACGAGATCATAATGAAAGCACATGACAAAAGCTGATAACATCTATAAGGAGTCAGTACAGAGAGGTTATACAAACGGGCCAGTATAAAGTGTTTTTCAAGTCGACTTCTGAAGGAGTACATCTCTGAAGCAAAATAGAGGACTCTATCATTTGAGGCTTTGTTGCTGCAACTTAGAAATTCTGAATACACTTGATTGATGGGATCATGTGCCATACAGCCATTTCCTGAGCCTGTGCTCTGTCTCATACATAATTTTAATCACTACACAACCACCTTACTTTTATAAAAAATGGTTATTATCCCTCTCACATTTCCTTTATTTGGCCAAAGCTACCACCACTAAATTTCTTTGTTTGTCCTTTCTTGTATCCATTTCAGTCCAACTTGCTTTAATAAGGATTTGTAAATAAACCAATTGTATTTCAATTATGTAGTGTTTTAAATAGCAAAGCTATCTAGCCTGTGAATCTGTTAAAACTACAACAATAAAACATTATTAAATGGAATTTAATGCAACAGATTAGTCACAATACTTATGGTATACAAAAGGAATAATAGCAAGTCATGCCGTATTAAAATGCAAACTGGTTTCTTAAAATTAAAAACACGTAATTTCTTAAATGCTTTGTCAGAGTAAGTGGTAATTGGTCCCCGGTATATGAAAACTGATGATAATCACATCATATTCAAACACTCTGATCTTCACCTTCCACCCTCCTTCCTTGTGAGATCATCACATCAGGTCTGTCAGTATGTTAGTGATATCCTTTAGGATTTTTCAACCTACCATTCTGCTCAGGATTTCTGAAATACCTATTTAGCTGAATGTCACAAAAACAAAAATGTACATTAAATAAACTGCTTATGATGATGTGCCCATAAAATATACAATATTAGGGATGATATTTAGGAAAATACTTGATCAATGCTATTTTCTAATGAACTTAAGACTGAAGTTTGGCATTTTCCACCTATTTATTTTTCTATCTTTATTATAAATACTATCAAAGATCATCTTGGAAAATAGGGTTTTTGGTCAATTTACTGTTGAATCCTTGTCTCTTAAGCAGACACTGGAACACTGGACCATGGGATTGTAGGTTGGGCCTGGAGCTGGCACTTAATAAAATGTAGCTTTAAATCCTAAAATCCTCCCCCCTGCAATCCCACAATTCCAATACTTTAAAAGAGTCCGGAGAGGAGTAGCAGGAACCCAGTGAAACTTTAAAACAACCAAACAAACCAGTAGGGAGCTAAACACCTCCCACGACTGAGCATGATGGAGTGATTGCAGTGTTCCCCAGCCTGCTTAAGAGAAAAGGATTAAATGGTAAGTTGCAACAAGGCTGGGGAACACTGAACCATGGGACGTTCAAAAGCCACCCCCAGGGGAGGGAGCGCTCAGGCTGCCTGACCGGAGAACTGTACGCCCAAAGTTGGTGCCGCTGGAGGCAAAAAAAAAAACCTCTGAAACAAATGGGAGCAAACGTGCGGACAGGAAACCAGATTGATGCACAGTTGTCCTGTGCTTCTGAAGCCCCACATTTGCGCTGCCCAAAAGATCACTGCCGTCCTAGCGTAAGGCACTGGCACCTTTACTGGTGGCATTCGACCCGCACCAGAATGAGTCATGACAGAGCTGATCCAATGAGCAAGGATTTGCTGAGTAGCAGGCCAACCATGTTCCGACGCGTAATAAATAACCTGCAGAGTACAGTGCAGCGTACCAAAGAAGACGCGTCCAAGGAAATCTGCTGAGCTCTGCCTAACTAGCAGAGCCAGATCATCCCAGTCCTTGGAATTCCCCAAAGGCGGAAGAACCGGATGGACAAAATCCGAAATCAGCGGCTGCTGGAATCGTAAAACATGTACGGAGAAGCGCACAATCTACATGGAAGACAAGCAAATACGAAACTATGCCAAGGGAAGGCAATAGCCATAAGGAAGAACAGCTTCCAAGCAACTGACTGAAGATCCATTGAACACAACGACTCCAATGGAGCCATTAGATTAAGAATCCACGTCTCCCTCTGTGGATGAAATGGTGGCGAATACACAGCACACCGTGCAAAAACGGGTTGGGCCCTTGGAAGAAGAGCCAAACACAGCTGGAAAGAAAATGACAGGCCCAAAACCTGCAATGCCCCAAGACAAAGTCGGCAGCCGGCCTCCAAACCCTGCAGAAGGAAGTCCAAGAAATGTGAGGCGAAAACTTGTAACGGTTACATCACAAGAGGTAGAGTTTCCAAACCCGGAGGTAAGCGCGAGTCCTGACTTGCAGCCTAGTTCGGACCACGAGAGAGAAAGACCTGCAGCTTTATCACTCCCAGGCACAGAAGGCCAGGCTGGAAACCAATAGTGAAAGTCCCCCGGTAGAAACGAGCCTAGTTGCACTAGGTCTAGATGAAGTGAAAGACGCCACCCCGGGCCTACCGACTTCGAGAGAACATCTGTGTAACATGACCAGCAAAGCCAACCTGGAGCCACCAGGATTACCCTCATTTGGGAGACCTTAATGCCCCTTGAGACGTGAAGGAACAGTGTGGACAGTGGAAACAGAAGCTCCGGAAAAAAATTCCACGGAACAATCAAGGCAGCTACTTGCGGAAGCCAGCGGATCCCATCCAAAACTGTGGAGCCTTGCAAACATGCTGAGAGGCCCTGAAACCAGCATGTGGAAGGCCTCATTCCCGAACAGTAGGAAGACCACTGGAGAGGGAGAAAGAGACCACTACCATGGTAGAAATGTGGTTCTGCTGAGGAAGTTCACTGTCCAATGTCCCACTACCCATGAGAGACGGAACAAAGGTTTCCGCCCTGGAAAGACTATGGGGTCGCTGCCACACACTTTTGCCTGCCAGAAGACGTACCTATGCCATCACCGGATCATTGTCCGACCGTCTGAGACCGGCCAGTGACGACGGACAGGGCCCTTTCGAATGATGGCTTGAAGCTCGAGCCCATCGAACAGCCGAGCCGTTGTGGACAGTGACCCAAGGCCCCAGAGCTGAAAAACAACTTCACGCGCGGCACATTATACTGCCACCTACAATCTCCCTGAAACTAGTTTTCAAAAGTAGGCAAGTATGGTCCAGTATTCCCCAGCCTTGCTGCAAGAGAAATAAATATATAATTGCACTGGTATGACCATTGTTTTCTTCTTTGTAATCACAACATTGCATAAACTTAACCAGGGAATGGGGAAAGTGGAGAAAGAATCTTAAAGCTGGGTGCCCTCTGCCAACGTATCGGATGTTAAAATATAACTTTTATTAAATCATATAAAAATTATTTTAATTAGCACATATAAAGCTAGCGAAATAAAAACAGACATGGAAAAAAAATGTGAAGAAAAATAAATAAGCAAGTGTTTAAAATGTGATTCCGCTGATGTTTAAATAAACTAGAATCCAAGATATGTCTGTGCTTTCACCATAAAATAATAATTCAAGTTGAGGTAGTGCTGTTCTTAATATATTGTGTGCAGCTGTTTTATAATAGACCAGTAATATAACTCTTACAGAAATTCCTCCTGTGATTGTAACACTATTATGTAACAATTGTCACTTTAGTTGCTAAGTATATTGCTGGATGTTTATTGTATCCAGAAGCTGATGTTACAACAACGTTCTGTTGCTCTTGGTACAAATACCTGACAAGATAATATTATGCACTTAATAATTAGTTATTACTGTGCAACAAGACACTGTTTGACTCTGTACATTGAGCCGCCGAGCTAGTGCAGTGCGGGGTGTTTGCAGGTCTGCGGGAGACCGGATATATTTTGTATGTGTATCCTGTCAGATGTGAGTGCTGTTTATTAAACACATGTTAAACGGAGACAATCTCCCTGAGACCACCTCACTTTATATCTACACTATAATACCCATATCCAGTGATACACTGACCCTGCTGGATGTCAGGTCCCTGACGGCAGTAATTATAGGAGCCGTGTAATATAATCTTCACTGACATATACATAGGATTGCTTGACCATATAAGAGGTGTTCAATCCATATGTATGACCATCCAATAATGATGGTATAAGGGTAATACTATCTGTGGGACAAGTGCATAATATTATCTTGTCAGGTATTTATACCAAGAGCAACAGAACGTTGTTGTAACATCAGCTTCTGGATACAATAAACATCCAGCAATATACTTAGCAACTAAAGTGACAATTGTTACATAATAGTGTTACAATCACAGGAGCAATTTCTGTAAGAGTTATATTACTGGTCTATTATAAAACAGCTGCACACAATATATTAAGAACAGCACTACCTCAACTTGAATTAATTATTATTTCATGGTGAAAGCACAGACATATCTTGGATGCTAGTTTATTTAAACATCAGCAGAATCACATTTTAAACACTTGTTTATTTTTCTTCACATTTTTTCCATGTCTGTTTTTATTTCGCTAGCTTTACATGTGCTAATTAAAATAATTTTTATATGATTTAATAAAAGTTATATTTTAACATCTGATACATTGCCAGAGGTTAAGTTTATGCATGTAATCTTTGGTAGCACCCCTCTCTATTGGACTCTATAAATAATACTATTCACTTTCATATTTTGATGTGTCTGATGGGAGGTAAAGCAATGAATTCAAATATCTAGACTCCAGTGCAGTGGAAACATTTATGGTTTCTAATAACAACATTGTCCTTCTGAAACCATCCTTTGTTGCTTGCCAGTAGCCATGATCTTGCCCTGCTGACAGCAGCTTCTAATTGGCCAGATGGAGAGACACTTCTCCTCCCCCATGGAGGGATCTGATAATCTATATCAGCTTATGGCATTAACAAAAGAAGCAAAACAAAATCTGCGACAAGTGGTAACATACTAATTGTAGGTATAGCTTATGGAGACTACAAATGGGGTCATCTTTGCCACAGATGCCAGCAAAATGGGATGTGTACCTTAAACTGTGAGGGGACCATTGAAGGGCAGTGGTTGGAAGACAAATTGGCATCACCAAGGTGGAACAAGGAATGAGATGATGAAAGACAATAGGCAGAAAGTACCATGGTTGGTCTATAAATACTGTATATAACTAAACGCAGAGATGTCAAAGCAGATTTTCTCCTTCGTGATGGAGAGGCAAGCATCCCCAATCTCTTTCACACAGTAACAGTAAATAATTTGTTTTATTAACTTATGCAAGGTTAGCATGCAGGCAGAGTAAGATCAATCACTATTCTTTCATAGAATTTCAGTTAGGCCAAAATGGTCACATTGAAGATGTATTCTTCTTAATTTACAATAACCACAATTCAACAATACATTTTCCTTATTTTCAATTGGTGGAAGTAGTTGACAAGTTAAATCTATCAAAGCAGAATCTGGCTGCATAACCCTGTGAGAACCACTTCACAAATATCTCCTGACTTATGTTTAATCTTGCTGTTAGAATCTGCTACTTTATACTGGCATTAACCTTTTACAGGGCAAATAATACAATTATAATTTGTACAGTACCTTTACTAGATATATGTCCCATATATCGATCATGTAAGAAAGTTTGTTATAACTGACTGGGTCATAGACTAATAAAGTACTTGGGTCTGGATGACTATAGTATCCTTTTTGGAAGTAGGGATGACCATCCATAGTTAACAACCATTGATGGTTAACTGCCAATGGTTTTGCCATTGATAAATTAAGTAGTTTATGCAAAACTCTGGCGCACATCTTTCTTAAAACATGTTCACTTCACCAATCTGTTCAATAGGTGTGTATCCATCCACCAAATAAATTGGAAACCGTAATCACCCTTGTTATAATGACCACTGAGTGAAGCATATATAAAAGCATAAAGCAACTCTTTAGTGGCAAAGTAGGAACATGTAGGTCATCACTTGCTATCCCCATCCAGATTGTTCATAAAGGAACGTTTATTTATTATTTTATTTGCGGAGTATTGGATGAATGCCCTTTTTATGCAATCTAGCAGCATTTTTTCCTTTATTTTTTGCTCAATTTTCATTTTAATTATTGTATATTGTGGTTTTGCCATCGACTGTTCAGTGGGACCCCAGTAGTTTATATTTTTTTGATGGGACAGAGTTTAGAATGGCGCTCGCTAAGCCCCGAGGTGTGTAAACAGCATATATTAAAATTTAACTTTTATTATACTGCCGAGTAAAGTTATATTCCACATTTCATAAATCATCTATTACGCATGAGAAGCAAATTAAATAAAAATAGAAAGAGAATAGAATGTGCAAATAAAGAAATGTGTTTTAAAACTTGTTCGGCTGGTGCTTATTACTGTTTATATTCAAATATTTTCTGCCACACTTTAGTCCATGATTATTTCACACAAAGATATATTCTATAGAGATCCTGTTCGGCTGCTGCACCAGTATTAACATTAGTTCTTATAATTCCAAAATATGATCTTGCTCAACACTAATTCAGTGCTTTTATATTATAGTATAGTATAATATAGCTTTTATCGGATAGTTACATAGGGTTCACAATGTATTACAATGTTGCAAACACATGACATTAACTGTGTCTGATAGTTTGCACTGCAATGGTTTTTATTCATAAATATGACATCGTAATTCCAAATATTGATAGATCCATATATACTAATATTGTGTAATCGGTATTGGCTAAGATGCTGTTCCTTCATCACTATTTAGTGTGAATGGTGAATGCTGTATACTCGAACCCCATCACAGGGTAATTCCTCCTATAGCATGTTGAAATTAGCAGTCACATTCAGCGACATCTCCACTCATTGCAGTCGAGGGTAAAACATACATCTCTGCCAGTTTTTATAGGATGTTACATCTATAGCACTAGCGGGATTGCCATATCATAAATGGTGTGAATGAACAAGCCACTAGTCTCAGGGTATATCCCCCGGTGTAACTCGTGTCTAGCAGCAGCCGTTACCACCGGCGTTATACATATTGTTAATCATTCTGGTCTGATAAAGACACAAATATACTTGTGCACAGCGTCACCAAGTGCATCAATATCAGTGTGACATTATTGAATATATTTTTATGGTGTAATAGACATAGCACCTGCAAAACTGCCAACGCGCGTTTTGCTATCAGAACGGCTTTCTTGCAGAATATGGAATTCAAGAAACTAACAGACTGGTTACTAAGCAAAGACTTCTGAAACCTATTGGTTATTCAACTCAAGTGGTTCTACTTTATTAAGAGGTAAAACAAAGACTGCATCCAAGATGTTATTACATTTTTGAGGCCATATTAAGGAAATACTATGCTCTAAGAAATATCCACTAATCCCTCTATTAGTCAAATCTTGGACTTCTTTCAAGATTGTTTGGACAGAGGTCTAGCAGTCAATACGTTCAAACAGGGTGTACCAGTAGGGGTGACACCACATATTGACCATCTGCTT
Organism: Taudactylus pleione; assembly: GCA_031769625.1. Lineage (NCBI taxonomy): Eukaryota > Metazoa > Chordata > Amphibia > Anura > Myobatrachidae > Taudactylus > Taudactylus pleione. The sequence continues at coordinate 1,009,204 of JAUIMM010000228.1, read as the reverse complement.
AAACCTCTGTATGTCTTTGTATTACTCAAGCTAAAGGCCTTGAAGAATGAAACTGTAGTGTAGAACATTCACAGAAGATGTTACTGAGCTTAAAATGATGAATATGTATAAGTAGGCTTTCTATATCCCTTTAATTTGGGACACATGAATTAAAAAGGTTCTGCGACTGATTACTTCTAGGTAAAATGGATACTTGAAGTCAACCTGCCATAGAATAATATTTGTAATTCATAAGTGTCCAGAAGTAAAGGGATTATATGGCAAGCCTATGCATAATAGGTTTCATGACAAAACCAGGTGTCTGGCATACATAGATAAATAGGAGCGCCAATGTATTATTCTTTCTTTATATTCATAATTGTGGGGGAGCTATTGCCCCCTGCAGGTAAATAGAGTATAGTATTGCTTGTATTCATAACTGGGGAACACCCTAAAGGATATAAGAAGTAGTTACAATAAGACACTATAGCCTCTCTTGGAACCGAACCATGCAGACGGTGTCCTTCTCCAACTGGGTGTCTAACTGAAATAGGCAACTGGCTCAGGAATCACTGCTGATGTCTATGAACTGCATTGTGCTAACCTCAGCTAAGTATAATTAAAAAACTGTTCTGGCTTATTAATTTAATATTTTCACAGATTTTACTGTTAATAACATCCCAACGGAAACATGGGGAAATGTAACAGCCTATGATTTTGAGGGCAAGTTCAAACTCACAGCAGTTTCAATATTATCCATTGATTTGGAGGGTGAAAATCCAAACTGCCAGGTATGTTCTGTTGGTTTAAAACACATACATCAGCTTGGGCTATCTCGCCATGCAAAAACATTTTTTAATTAAATATTAAGCCATTTTTAGCATTGTATATTGAGCACTACTGACAAATCCCATGGAGCCACAGGACAGACAAAGGGAGGCAATATACGTAAAACACCTTGGATGAAGGTGCGAACATCCGGTATAGGAGTAATTCTGCACTGAAACCAGATAGACAAAGCAGAGACCTGCACTTTGAAAGATGCTAGGCGGAGGCCTAGATCTAGGCCAGCCTGAAGAAAGGCAAGAATACAAAAACTTTAAGGACTTGAGGGTCATAGTTTCTTGGAACACACCATTGAACATATGTATGCCAAATTCTGTGGTAAATCCTGAGCAGGGTTTGGATTACAGAGCTGGAGAAACCCTTAGCCGTTAGGAGGGGCTAGGTCCAGATGTAGACATGGATCCTGAAACAACAGGTCTACTCGTAGAGGAAGTTGTAGAGGAATGTCTATGGAGAGCATGTGAAAATCGGAGTACCAATGATGTCTGGGCCAAGCTGGAGCTATTAACATGACTGTGCCCCCCTCCTGTCTGAACTTCCGAAGCAGTCGAGGAAGCAGGGATATTAGAGGGAAGATATATGCCAAATGGAAGTTCCATTTCATTGACAAGGCATCTATGAAGGCCGCATCGGGGTCCTTTCTTCTGGCTCCATAAACTGGAAGTTTGTTGTTGTGTCTTGAGGCCATGAGATCCACTTCTGGAAGACCCCATTTGTCCACCAGAAGCTGAAAGACTTCTGGATGTAGAGACCATTCTCCTGCGTGCACGTCGTGACGGCTGAGAAAATCTGCTTCCCAATTGAGAATCCCCAGTATCAACATTGCGGAGATGGCTGGGAGATTGAGGAGGCACCCTGATAAACTTGTTCAGAGATTTGAGGTTTAGGATAGGCCGATGAAACCCATTGGGCTTCTGAACTAAGAAAAGGGTAGAATAATAACCCTTGCCACATTGTGAGGAGGGGACCTGCATTATTACCCCTGAATTCAGTAAGGACTGAATGGCTTTTTGGAGCAACAAGCCATTGGATGAGTCCAATGGAGGCCCTGGGCAAAAGAACAGTTGGGGGGATCACCTCAGGAAGGAGAGGGCGTATCCGTGGGAGACCACTTCTCTTACCTAAGCATCTTACGTGGCTGATGCCAAACCTGGGAGAATTGAAGAAGTTGGCCTTCCACCTTGGGAGCCCCTAGGGAGAGACACGCCCCGTCAGGCTGCAGGCTTGTCTTCAGACTTGGCAGGCGGATGTCTAGTAGCCTAGGCTTGTTTGGCCCTAGGCTTGGAAGCCTTGGCTGACATCTGTTGCCGTGGAAAGGACTGAACCTTGGCCCTGCCTTGAGGACGAAAAGTCCGAAAGGATGACGTCCTAGGTTTAACATTATATGTAGAGGGCAGGAATGCCATCTTGGAAGCCGCCAAAGTAGTTCTAATTCTGAACCAAATAAAATGTCTCCCAAATAAGGTAGAGACTCCAGAGCCCTCTTTGAGTCCGAATCTTCTTTCCAGGAACAGAGCCAAAGAATACGGCAGGCCACTACTGCAGTGGCGGATAACCTGGAGGCCAGGAGGGCCATATCCATAGCTGCGTCTCCTAAGTAGGAGGCTGCATCTCTAATGTGAGATATGAAGGATAGTTGTTCCCTTGAAGCATTAGGGGGAAATGTCTCTTCTAGGGCCTCTGCCCAACTCTCAGTGGCTTTCGCCACCCAGGCCGTAGCCATAGCAGGAAGAGTAATAGCTCCTGTAAGAGAGTAAATGGATGTATGACAAGCTTCTATACATCTATCTGTAGTCTCCTTTCAAGGAGGTTGCAGTATGAATGGCTAATGTGGCATTTTTAACCAGACGTTTTACATGAGAATCCACTGCTGGGGGAACTTCCCATTTAGTGCAATCAGCAGCTGGAAGCGTGTAAAAAGGACTGAATCACTTTGGAATTTTAAACCTTTTACCATGCATATTTCATGCTTCACTCATGTGATTAGATAGCTGATCTGATTGAGGGAATTCTGGTAAACCCACCTTTTGTCTTTTAAAAAGTGCATTCTTTTACTTAGGAACAGGTTCATTCTCTTCTATTTGTAAAATAGATGTTATCGCTCTCACAAGAGCAGGTATATTTAGTTTAGAGGGTGACTCCTCTTCTCCTGAGATGGAGTCAGAGTGAGAGAGGTCTGCGTCTTCTACTTCCCCAGATGATATGTCCGAGTCAGATAACTGGGTGGACTGGGAAGATAATAGGGCACATTTACTAGATTTAGTAGGTAAAGGCTTTTCCTTTTGCAGCATTTGCAAACCATAGATAGTACATCTACCCATGGGGGAGGCACAGGATTTGCAGGGAGTACCTGCTGTGGCCATCTCACAGAGGGAGCCACTACGGGGACTGCTGTGTGGTCCGTAGGTTTTGTCAGCATTTGTGAAAAAGCCACCCAGGGTGGGTCCTGGTGGTGAGACACCAGGGCTAAGGAGCCTGGGGCTGTGTTGCAATTAATACAAAGACCATCCTGGAGGGCTAAGCCTGCTGAACAGGACTTACATGACAACAGCATAGGGGCAGCAGTCTCAGGCTGCTTGTTATCCTCTGCCAGACATAAACACAGCAATAATAGAATACACAGTAGTATACAGTGCAGTGAACACCCTGTAGTATGTATATTATGGCACAATTTAGTGTGCAACAGTTTTATATATGGCACAGTGTAGTGTGCAACCATGCTATATAGCGTGTGATAGTCCAATGGGTATTAAAATCAACTACACAGACCGCAGTGTTTGGTAGGATATAGCTCTGTATAAATTGGCCCGTGGGAGAGGTATACAGGGAGACTGGACCCAGTATTTCCCGGAGACCTGCTTGTAGAAAATGGCTGCCGTGCATCCCTGAAGAGGCGGAGGGTGAGGGAGGAGCACCTCAGGGATCACCAAGACCGCAGTGGAAAGGTGCCCTGAGGTGGGGGAAGGGCTGCATAGAGAGCACCTTTTCCCCTGGCTGACATTAACCACCGGGTCCCTTGGCCATAACAATTGGCTCTGCACCAGTATATTGTGCCCCAGTGGAGTAGTGGGCGAGCCAGTGTCCACATCTGCGCCTCCAGTCTGTCTCCTGGAACTGGAGGCAAGAATGCACTAAACCGGGGGTCCCCATGAACGGGGTTCCGTCTTAACTTGCCCCTTGATTCCAGGCTGCAGTCTGGGATCCAGGGATCCAGCTAGCTAGTCCCTCTCGGAGCCAGGAGTACCTAGCACAGGCTTGGTGTCACGGTGCCATGGAGGGTTGATGGGGCGGCAGCACTGACATCCGGAGGACGGTCTGGTGCTGCTCGTCCGTTAGTAAAAAATAGAAAATAAATGAATGCAGCGTCCAGCTCCTGCCGGACACCAACAAAAACTGAAGTGCCCTCAGGCTGTGGGCGGGGTATAGGGAGAAGGATCTGAGTATCCAGGGATTGAAAAGCTTTGCTGTTGGTATCCCGTCCTCCTGGTCCCGCCTACACCCCCAATGTCTCCCTGTGGAGCCCTATGGACCCTGAAGAAGAAATACTTGTTTTTAATAATTTAATAAGGCATTAAAATGCTTTTTAAAATAAATCTGGTGTCCACACCCCACCGATAGCAGGAATGTAATCTTAGATCAGGATACTAGACCCTGTCCTGGAATGCTGCTGCAGATGCAGCCTCTGTCCTCTGATGCAGACTGTATTGTGGAATCCGGACTATAACGCTGCATTCAGTCAGGTAATGCGTTCAGGTATATATATTGGGATATTTTATTAATTTTAGCTGTGGTGTCTATCTATATGCCTGTATTTAAGTTGCATTTCCAGGTAGAATGGACAGGAAAGGGATTGGAGTGTAGTATAGTACTAAGTATACCCCCTTTGTGACTTGGCCATGCCCTCTCTGGTGGCACACAGTAGCCCACTTGGATGTACTTTCCCCCAGACTAAACATTAATAGCTGGCCTCTGGTGCTGATTTTTCCTGTCTGCCAGGCTAAACCACCTAATCTTTATGTACTGTACTACTACACAGATATGCCGCAAGTATCTGATTTTTATTCACAATAACAATAGTTAAAAAGTAATAGTGAAAAAAGTTACTTCCTCACTATTGAATTTGGATATGTGTTGTATAAACATTTATTTTGTGATGGAATTGGTCTGACAGCATAATTAATGTTTACCACCTTCTAGTAACTCTCATGAATGATGACACTATGCTCTTCCTTTACCATAAGGGCCCCCTGTAAGTACTCAGGTCTGTGTGCAGGTACTTTTCTATATCTCCCAGCTTTCTGGGTGTTGCCGTGGTTCACGGCTACTAGCAATATCTATGCACAACATTTTTCAGTTATATTGGATAGCCCATGATTATTCCTGCTTATCTGTATATAGATAGACACAATATTGTCCATCTGCTCACATATATGGCAAACATAATGGGGCTAATGCAGAGTTGAACACAAGTCAGTCTTGTGGACAGACCCTATGCCTATTTGCAGTGTATGTGTTCTGTAGCCAAGCATATACATCTATGAGCAGTGCAGAGTTGTATGCAACTTAGTAGCATCTCCACTTCCAGCTAAGGGGGCCATAAAACTAGGCGGGACACATAGATAAAGTTTAGTAGGGCTACGCTTATATACTCTCAAATACAGTATGGTATTTATTATTAACTCTCAGAGATGACTTAAAACAACATTTATTGTCTTTTGAAAATGCATAGGTACACGTATATAACACACAACATTTTTATAGAACAAAATTAAAATTAGAGTTATCGTAGACTTACCTAGATAACTCCTTTTCTTTGAGGTCCATAGAGTCCACAGGGATACCATGGGGATATTATGGTTGGAGACATCCAGGCACCAAACAGTTAACGCTTCAGCTCCCAGGATGCCCTGGGTCCTCCTCTATATATACCCCGCCCATAGCCATAGGCCTTAAGTTTAGTTAACAAGACTCAAGGCAGGAGAAGGAAAGAGGAGAAGGAAGAGCAATCTTAAACCAGAAACACTCTTACACAAAATTAGGGAATCAGTGACCGAAATAAAAAATTACCCGTGCACCCAGGTATGTCAGGTTGGGTGCCCTGTGGACCTAGAAGAAAAGGAGTTATCTAGGTAAGTCTACCATAACTCTAATATTCTTCTTCAGGGTCCATAGGGATCCACATGGATGCCTTGGGGATGACCTAAAGCAGTTCCCCTAGGGTGGGGGACCCTCCTGAGCAGTGTTGAATCGTAAATAAACCTTTAGTACATTCCTGCCTATAAACCTCTAAGATTCACCTGCCTAGAACCTCTAAGACAAAACCTGCCTATACCTTCTAAAACCACAAGATGTTGCTAATTAGCGCTGTGTTTAATTATACCATTAATAAAACTCTAAGACAGTTGAATAGCGGTCCAACGCGCTAAAGATTATTATTCAGGTAAAAGTACAGTCAGTTACACGCAATTGATACATACACAATTTAAGCGTAAAAGGAAATTATACAGACCCCAAGTACAGTTATACATACGCTGCGCCTCCGGACCCAGAGATAGACCTCAGATTGGAGACCCTCAGTACATACAGCATTCAGCATGGACTTCCTAACCAGTATTCGGACACATGTATTTATCCCCCCCAGACTAATACAGGACAAAGGGGAAATTTCCTGCTGATGTCATTGGTTCCCAGAGGAGAAGCATATGTTACAACACATTTAACAGGCTGGTTCAAATAGACTCCCCCTGCCTCTAACAGCAGGGGAATCTTTCTAATAACGCCTCCTGTAACATTCCAACAGCTAAACATTTTGTTGCTTGTAAGTTCTGTGATCCGTAACTTGAGTTTGCATGATGCGATCTCTCCACCGATAACACCGGGATGCTGTAAAAAGCGTACGCATCAGAACAAGACCAAACACACCTTGCTTATCATGTATAATACCTTAGTTATCAAAAACCTGTATTTCTCAGTGTTGAAAATAACTTAACCAACTTAGATCATACATTTTGATGCTTATGGAACCTTATGTGTGAATATGAAATGTGTGGGTATTCAGGGTTTGATATAAGGATGCTAGTTAATGTGTGTATGAAGATAAGTGCATTTGTCTCTAACATTTTAGCATGCTGGGCCAGATAGTTCGACATGTCCTGTCAGCAGGCCCTCCCACCTTTCCTGTGTCATTGCAGGAAGCTTGCTTATTTATTCTAGCCAGACCACCCGTTGTGGGCAAACACTATGCAGGAAGCTTATCTACATAAGCCAGTTGTCACCTGGCCACTTGCTTAATGTAATACCGCAAAGCCATTTCTGGAATATATCCCTTATAATACGTAAAGTAATGAAATAGGCTTTTAGTGAATCGCCGTAACCTACGGTAATGGTCACAGATGCATTCGAATGATGCTAATGGTATTATCGCCACATGTACTAAAATGTGAGTTTATCTAAAATGGCGCTTAGGCAGCCATTTCGCAAAATGGCGTCTTGCGGCCAGTCGCAAGATGGTGTCGCTGCGATTCAATTTTAAACTGATCTTGTCTCAGCCAGTAATCCAGCTTCGACAGTCCACCCTTTGATAGTGAACAACATGATATCACACTCTGCTATTAAAATTTAATTTAGGCTTTCATTTACATATTATTTAGTGTTATTATGGGATGGCACAAGGTGGTTCTTAATCCATCATTAATGTGTCTCTAGGTGGGGACATAAAACTACTATTATACGCACACCGCGGATCTTGGAAGATCATGTGACAGGTGTGGGAATGCACTAGTCTTATAACAGCAGTCTTGAAGGGGAATTTGAGACTTTACATTGTCTGAGGTGTTCTATAAATAACATTTCAATAATATATTCTATGCATGTCTAAATATTATATATTTAAATGATGGTACTTCCTAGCTCAGGGTTGTAATGCAGTTCTGTATCTACCTCGGTATACATATTATCATTTCTGACCACCATCATAGTTTCATTCTTTCGTTTCACTCTATTTTTACATTTTCCACACTTCAACACAATAGGAACACACCGGGCGCATATGCCAATTACTATGATGACAATCGGTATAAGGATCAAGAATTTGCCTAAGCTGGCGATCACTTCCTGGACCCATTCTCCTAGACCTGAGAACCATTTCACTGGGTTCAGCCATGACACCCATCCTTCTATCTTTTCCCCTGCTTCAGCCACTGATGCGTTATGGTTCTTACGAAATTCCCACTTTAGCTGCAGAATCTCATCCATATTCTGGTCTATCACCTCCTGTCGCTGGTATCATTGGTGACATAAGTGCAACATTTTACTCCAAATTGGGTGGCTAATGTTACGCAATACCCTCCAGTAACAGCAGTTAAATAATTCAACACTAGCCTGTGTTGCACTAGTTCTTTCTTGTACGCTTGCAATTTTCTCCCTGTGTACCTGAATGTGTCATCGTACATCTTTGTGATATTATCTATTAATTTAGCAAGTTCCTGGATATATCTAAATTTTTATGTACCCCTAGCAATTCTGGTGGGATCCAGGGCGACTAAAACTTGGAAGCCAATTGTCTCACTGATTAACTGAGCGGCTTTATGCATATCACCATGTATCATATTTCTCTTGCCTCTGTGTTCATATTGTGTGTGAAGATATGGTGACGGTGTGTTTTTATGTATTCAAAACATTTCAACATGTGTGAGGGTCATAACTTCTGGGACTACTCTTCCCAGATAACACAAACCTTCGGAACTCGGGGAGAGCCATTTATACGCTTTTCTTCCACATATAAAATATACATTATCAGGGAGAACATAAGGAATGGTATGCATCATTATCATTAAACACATTTCTCTTGCAAACAATCCTATCTCAGGCTCTTCCATCTGGTATATGCAAGTTTCTGGTTGTATTATTTTAGCACAATAACCATCTGGTACTTTACCAATAATTTTTTTGGTGGAACTCAATGTATACCGGTACCTAAAATGTTTCCCACTGGATTTAATTGAGCGTAACAGATCATAGTTTATGGACTCATTATCAGCTCTTTGTGAGAAGGTCATCATCTGATTATTCCCCGTCACTTCCCAACCTCCGGGTTTATTGGGGTTGGTTATGTTTAAACACAAAAGTGATCTATCTACTTGGAATTGATAGAGTTTGAAATGAGGTGGTTTGGATGAGAGGAATTTTCCATCCAATGTTTTCCCTTTTTGTAATTCTAAAATTTCCGTGGTATTCAGCGGAAATGGCACCAACCCTACATTATGCTGTCCCTGTGGCAATATGAACACACCCAGCAATCAGTTTGATTTAACACTTTGCCTACCATGCTATGATAATCCTCTAGAGGATACCCACCCCAGTACGGATTATATTTAGGTTGGCACCGTTGGATACAGTTCTCATCAACTAGGGACCCACAAAGCTCACAAATACAGGCATCCTCAGACGATAACCCTCCACACCTTCCCCGAGTATCCGGAATGACAGCTCTTTTAACAATAATAGTACTAAGATTGGAAAGACACTCCCCTGATTGGCATTGCACTCCTCCTTTCTCCGCTCCATCAGCACTGCCATCAGCTCCCATTTCCTCAATCAGTCCCCATTCACAGAAACTGGATATTCCCGAACCAACCAGGATGGTGAACACTCTAAAAGAGAATATGAAAATGAACACAGCAGGCCCGTCCATTTTAACAACAAGTCCTGCAAAAATTTCTCTCGGTTCAGGTATCTCACTACGACCTTTTCAATCCTCCCGGAACAAGCTCGCGAGCGACAGGTCCACACTATCAGCCTTGTCTCTGCCTTGTTTCTCCACCGGTTGATTGACCTTTTTGCAGTGAGTGGAATGGACCCAGGTATCTCTCTCGGCCACCTTCAAAGATGTAGTACTCGTCAGCAGCACCTGGTATGGACCTTCCCACCGATCAGTCAAACAACCTAAACGCAAGAAATTTCTGATCATTACATATTCTCCTGGTTCAACATCATGACAGTTAGTTTCAGGCATATCATTAGACAACAATTTCAGTTTCTGCTGCTGTTGCTTTAACTACCTACTCATTGATATAAGATACTTTACAGTTACCTCGTTGTTACCCTTCAAGTCTTCCTGGGGACTTATAATCAAATGAGGTTGTCTGCGGAATAGTATTTCAAATGGGGACAGATTCAGAGGAGGTCTAGGAGTGGTCCTTATGCTATGTAGGACCAAAGGTAACGCTTCTGGCCATCCTAGTCCAGTTTCTGCCATAATTTTACTTAATCATTCTCTCCACCTTGGCACTGGCTTGCGGTCAGTAGGGGGTATGAAGTCGGCTATTAATACCCATCAGCTTACACATATTTTGAAAAACATCACCTGTGAAATGGGTACCCCTATCACTCTCGATGATTCTAGGGATACCGTACCTGCATACAAATTCCTGAACTATTTTCTTGGAGGTAAATGCAGCAGTATTAGTGGCCGCTGGGTAGGCCTCAACCCAATTGGAAAATACGTCAGTGCACACTAATACATACTTAAGGTTCCTGCAGGGTGGTAATTGGATGAAATCAATTTGTATCACCTGGAAAGGTCCATCAGTCAGTTGGAATGTGGGACGGTTCGGTAGGGATCGCTTTCCCTATGTTCTTTCTCAAGCAGGTCAGACAGGACATTGCTATCTCCTCTGCTTGTGAAGAAAAACCTGGTGCGCACCAGTATGCCCTCACCAACTTGCACATACCCTGTTTACCTAGGTGAGTTAGACCGTGTGCTGCCTCAGCCAGGCTGGGGTAATATGCCTTGGGGGCTACTGGCTTACCATGTCCGTCCCTCCAGAGCCCAGATGACTCTTGCCCACACCCCTTGGACTTCCAAATGGATTTTTCCTGAATTGAACACAAATTTTGCATCTCAATTAATTTCCGCATATCAATGGTTTGGAATGACATAATTGTTTCAATTGGGGAAGACATTTTTAACCCCGCTGCCCATTTTGCAACTTCATCGGCTCTGTTGTTGCCCAGTGACACCGGGTCATCCTCACATGTGTGGGCTTTGCATTTAATTACTGCCACTGCTTTGGGCAGTTGGATTGCTTCTAAAAGATGTTTTCTATGTCGGGAATGTGCAACTGGTGTGCCTGCTGCTGTCATAAAATTTCTCAGATGTCATAGAGCCCCAAAATCATGTACCACCCCGAACGCGTACCTCGAGTCAGTGTAAATGTTAGCAGATTTGCCTGCTGCCAGTTCACATGCTCTAGTCAGAGCTACTAACTCTGCCACCTGGGCTGAGTGAGGAGGACCGAGAGGTTTAGCTTCCATGATGTCTGTGTCATTTACAACAGCATAACCTGTACATAATTCACCTGTGTCTGTTTGTCTATGACAACTCCCATCCGTATAGAAAGTTACATCCACATTCTCTAAAGGTGTGTCATGTATGTCAGGTCTAGCAGTAAAGGTCTGATTCAGATATGTCATACAATCATGAGTATCATCATGTCTGCCGAACTCACCTCCCACCAGCAACTCTTCTCCTTCCACCCTTTGTACATCATGTTGTACATATGGTAGGTATGTTGCTGGATTCAGCGTACTGCAACGTTTGACAGTAATATTTGCAGGAGCGATTAGAGCTAGTTCCCATTTGGTGAACCTAGCTGAGGAGACGTGTCTGGTTTGAGCTGAGTTCAACAGAGCAGATACAGCATGGGGAGTGTAGACAATCATATCATGGCCCAATACTACGTCCTCACTTTTACTCACCAATAAAGCGGTAGCTGCTACACTTCTCAAACAGGTGGGGAGTGATCTTGCTACCGTGTCCAATTGGGCACTGTAGTATGCTACGGGCCTACTGGCATCACCATGTTTTTGTGTAAGGACACCTGCAGCACAACCATCGGCTTCCGTACAATATAAATCAAAAGGTTTTTCATAATCGGGTATTCCCAATGCAGGAGCTTTTGTCAGACTATCCTTAAGATTAAGAAAAGCCTGTTCTGATTCCTCAGTGTGTATGACGCGATCGGGCTTTGAGGAAGAGACTAGTTCCTGTAAAGGCAAGGCCAAAATAGAAAAACCTGGGATCCACATTCGGCAATATCCACACATTCCCAAGAAGGTACGAATTTGCTGTTGATTCTGCGGCAGTGTCATGTTTTGTATGGCCTGGATTCTATCATTTGTGAGATGTCGTAACCCCTGGGTTAGGCAGTGTCCCAAATATTTTACTCTCGGCTGGCATGGCTGTAACTTGTCCTTAGCCACTTTGTGTCCTGTATGCGAGAGATGAAGTAACAAAAGTTTAGTATCATTCACACATGACATAAAAGAGTCAGAACATCGCAATAAATCGTCCACATATTGAATTAGAACAGATCCATTGGCAGGTTGAAAAGCTTGTAAACAGTCATGCAATGCCTGGGAGAAAATACTGGGGCTGTCTATGAAACCTTGGGGCAATCGTGTCCATGTATATTGCACACCTCTGTATGTGAATGCGAATAAATACTGACAGTCAGGGTGGAGAGGCACAGAGAAGAAAGCAGAACAGAGGTCAATGACAGTGAAATGGGTTGCATTTGGTGGGATCTGCATCAGGATGACAGCTGGATTTGGCACTACAGGGAATTGGCTCTCTACTACCTTATTAACACCTCTAAGGTTTTGCACCAGCCTTCTTTACTGGAAAGATGGGACTGTTGGCTACACTAGCTGTATGAACTAAAATTCCCTGTTGCAATAATCGCTCAATTATTGGAAACACCCCTAGTTCTACTTCCTGTTTTAGTGGGTACTGGGGAATTTTTGGAGCTTACCTACCGCCTTTTAAGTTTACCATTACTGGGCTTACGTTTGCCATTAATCCAGTGTCCTGTCCATCTTTTGTCCAAAGGGAATCTTGAATTTGGGACAACATTTCATCTACTTGTGATGGATTTTCTTTTAAAACGGTAGAGTGATACATTATCCTTTGAGGAGTGTCTAACATATCCCGCACCTCGTATACCATTCTCTCTGGGATATCTAAATATACACCATCAGGGGTGCAATATATGACACATTTCATTTACATAACAAGTCTCTGCCCAGCAGGTTAGTAGGAGCCGCGGCAGCCAGGAGAAAAGAATGTCTGGTATGCAATGGCCCAATATTAACCTCTGCGGACTTTGTTAAAGGATAACGTTCCACTTTACCTGTCACACCCATTGTTGGTATTGTCTCATTGGTCAACTGTAAATTAACGGGAGATTTCATCACTGACTTGGTCGCCCCTGTGTCTACAAGAAAAAGATATTCAGTACCAGCTACATCAACCATCAAGACCGGTTCTTCCCTAGTACTTCCCGTTAACCTGACTATCTGTAGACTACAGGTATGACCTGACCCCTAGCGTTGGCTATCATTCTCCAATAAAGCATTTACGGCTACAATTGGAGTTGGTGCTTGTTGATCATTTGCTGGCCTCTGTGCATATCCCTTATGGGGATATCTAGGTTTGCCCTGATGTGGGGTCCATACTCTTTTTACTGTGCAGTTTCTACTTAAGTGTCCTGTTTGTTTGCAATTAAAACATGTCCGTGATTCAGGTGAAAGCATGTGTTGTTGTGAAGTTTGAGCAGAGGGTAAAGGTGGTGGATATGGTAAGGATAGGGAGGGTAAGGATATTGTGGGGGATAAGAAGTAGGTGGATATCCTGGGACCTGTGGTTGCATTGGGTTAGTGGGATAGAGTTGTGTTTGTTGTTGAGTGGGGTTAGTGAGCGCAACTTGTTCTGACATGAGTGTGTGTGCAAGTGCAAGTGTGTCTGTTGCCTGTGATGTTACCGTCATTCCCACCAGAGCTTGTATACTGACAGCCATTAATTTTTCGCTCTGGGTCTCCCTCTTTTTTTGAGATGTTTTTGTCATGTTCTATGGCAGGCTCTATGAGGTTATCTATTGTAAGTCCCCTCCAGCCAGGCTGTGAGGTCTGACCCCGTGTTTTTAAATTCTCTTTTAAACCGTCCATCAATATCGTGACTATCATTCCCCTGTGGTGAATGCTATCTTTAATATCTTCTATCCCAGTGTACTGGGCGATAGCCTGCAGAGCCCTGTCGCAATAGTCTTCTGCAGTTTCACTCTCCTTTTGTTAGATTGTGAAGATTTTGTTCCAGTTAACTACTACTGGAAAATATACACCCAATTGAGTCACAATGCGGGAAATGTTACCTTGGTTTACTTGGTCTGTTAAGGGAACGTCGCCATCCAATACACAATCCGTGATAAATTTTGTCACGTTGGTATTGCGTGGTAGACAGGCCCTTAAACACCACACGCCAATCTTTATTAGTGGGCTCATGAGAACTACCCAAATTTCTCAAAAATCTTTGACATTTGGCTAATTCCTTTTTTGGATCAGGGAAATCATTTATGATGGAATTTAGTTCTGCCCTTGTCCATGGACAATGCATTACTACTTCCCTCGTGGGCACTACACCGTTTGCATCCGCATTTCCATTCGGGACAGTTATTGTTCGAATGGGATGCAGACCGGCAGCGTTGCTACCTCTGACCTGGTTACCTGGCTGGGGGTTTAATCTGCTGCTGCTACGTATGGTATTAACAACTTCCTCAATGGGTGCAGAGTGTATTAACACTTCCCTTGCTGTTACCAATGGAGATGGCGGTACCACCCGTGATTGTGGTGATGCAGCATCTATCATTTGCACAGCATGGGAAATGGCAGACATTACAATAGGCTCATCATCTACATCATAAACATTTTCTTAATGGTTACTTAAGAGGGGGTACAAATTACTTGTTAAATTTTTATGGGTATTTTTGGTAACTGTACTTGCACCTCCATCCACATAAGGTGGGGGAGGTGAGCGTGAACTGCTGGCAATACTCTCCACGACACTACCTTGCCGCACATGCGCGCCAATTTGCGGCTCACCGGTATTGCAACTCAGCGTCGCGGACGTATTTTCTGGCAATGCGCTCGCAACGCTAGTTTGCATCGTTTGCACATTCTTAAGCCAAGCATCCCCTTCATGCTGCCATAGTTTTAAACATTCAAAATACTTAATCTTTTTCTCTCTGGATTGCACCATACTGATGTGATCCTGGACATTGTCTAACACACTTTTGTCAAAACTACCAATTCAGGGAAACGGTCTAACACTCTTCCTCATCATATTAAACCATAAATCACAATACCTTATTGCATAAGTACCGTACTTAGTATGCATAATACGACGGGCCGATCCAATCGGAGCCTCCATTAGCAGCACATCATTGCCTAACATCTCTACTGTTTGCGTGGCTCCCATTCTGAGACAACTCCTACGCTTTTCAATAAAAATGTAAACTGGTGAAAGACAATCAAGATACTTTCACTTACCTGTGGACGATTTTAAGTCGGCGGCGCCCACACACCTGGATAAGATTTAGTAAGGCAACTTCCACACCTGGATAAGATTTGAAACAGGCGACTTCCACACCCGGATAAGCTTTAGTAAGGTAACTTCCAGACCTATGAGAGTTTATATGTCGGCCACTCTCACGCACCTCTATACAACAAAGACAACATGTACACCTGCTACTGTGTATAGAACGGTAAAGCTGCTTACCGAGTGACTAGGCTAACCCTTGCACCTAGCCCTTAAGGATCATACGATACCCTTAACTTTGTTCAACAAATATTCACTGTTACACACTTTTTTCCTGTACAGAAAAATACACGTTGAACCCAGATATTGGTAATAGAAAAAAAAATGTAAACCTCAATGGCTTTGTTCAAACACGTGGCAGCAGAACCGGAAGTGCGTATACGCTATTGTGCACCCAGCCGCATACACATTAATGCGACTACCACACAACCGTATAATGACTTTTTAACTGCATACGCAAAAATGCGTTTTAGTCGCATACTCAATACTGCGGCACCCCTCTAAGCGTAAGGTTCTATCAACAGAGAGAAAAGAAAAAATTTTTTTTTCCTCTCTTGTCCCTGGATTCTGATCAACGCTTCCTCTACACAATAACCGGCAGTACGCTCTCAGCAACACTGTGGTAATGAAAGACTAATGCGTCTCTCAAAAGGCGCCTCCACCCTTTTGCTGAGAGAGAATGACCGAGTGTTACCGTGTATCAGATAACGTGATAAACCTTATAGGCAGGAATGTAAACCTTTAGTACATTCCTGCCTATAAACCTCTAAGATTCATCTGCCTAGAACCTCTAAGACAAAACCTGCCTATACCTTCTAAAACCACAAGATGTCGCTAATTAGCGCTGTGTTTAATTATACCATTAATAAAACTCTAAGACAGTTGAATAGCGGTCCAACGCGCTAAAGATTATTATTCAGGTAAAAGTACAGTCAGTTACACGCAATTGATACATACACAATTTAAGTGTAAAAGGAAATTATACAGACCCCAAGTACAGTTATACATAAGCTGCGCCTCCGGACCCAGAGATAGACCTCAGACTAGAGACCCTCAGTACATACAGCATTCAGCATGGACTTCCTAACCAGTATTCGGACACATGTATTTATCCCCCCCAGACTAATACAGGACAAAAGGGAAATTTCCTGCTGATGTCATTGGTTCCCAGAGGAGAAGCATATGTTACAACACATTTAACAGGCTGGTTCAAATAGACTCCCCCTGCCTCTAACAGCAGGGGAATCTTTCTAATAACACCTCCTGTAACAATCCAACAGCTAAACATTTTGTTGCTTGTAAGTTCTGTGATCCGTAACTTGAGTTTGCATGAGGCGATCTCTCCACCGATAACACCGGGATGCTGTAAAAAGCGTACGCATCAGAACAAGACCAAACACACCTTGCTTATCATGTATAATACCTTAGTTATCAAAAACCTTTATTTCTCAGCGTTGAAACTAGCTTAAACAACTTAGATCATACATTTTGATGCTTAAGGAACCTTATGTGTGAATATGAAATGTGTGGGTATTCAGGGTTTGATATAAGGACGCTAGTTAATGTGTGTATGAAGATGAGTGCATTTGTCTCTAACATTTTAGCATGCTGGGCCAGATAGTTCTACATATCCTGTCAGCAGGCCCTCCCACCTTTCCTGTGTCATTGCAGGAAGCTTGCTTATTTATTCTAGCCAGGCCACCCGTTGTGGGCAAACACTATGCAGGAAGCTTATCTACACAAGCCAGTTGTCACCTGGCCACTTGCTTAATGTAATACTGCAAAGCCATTTCTGGAATATATCCCTTATAATACGTAAAGTAATGAAATAGGCTTTTAGTGAATCGCTGTAACCTATGGTAATGGTCACAGATGCATTCGCATGATGCTAATGGTATTATCGCCACATGTACTAAAATGTGAGTTTATCTAAAATGGCGCTTAGGCAGCCATTTCGCAAAATGGCGTCTTGCGGCCAGTCGCAAGATGGTGTTGCTGCGATTCAATTTTAAACTGATCTTGTCTCAGCCAGTAATCCAGCTTCGACAGCAGAAAGGAGAACTCATCACCCAAAGGAAGCATCCGGATATGCAAAAGTATAAAAGGCATATAACCTAAGAAAAGTGTGGACAGAAGACCACATGGCTGCCTTGCACAATTTTTCAGCAGAGGCAACATGACTAAAAGCCCCCGATGGCCCTACAGACCAAGTAAAATGTGCTGTAACCATGCTTGGGACAGGGAGAGATACACCTGAGATAGTCATGCATAGCCATCTCGCCAGAGTCTGCCTGTTAGCTGGCCATCCTCGTTTGTGAAAACCATATAATACAAAAAGAGCGTCTGATTTTCTAACAGAGTTTGTATGCTCCACATAAATACGAAGAGCACAAACTACATCCAGGAAGGCTTCACCTACAGAAACATCTGGAGCCTGAAAAGCTGAAGCTACAATTTCTCCATTTACATGAAAATGGGACACTACCTTAGGAAGGTAACCCTCCCTTGTAAGAAAAACAGCTTTATCCTGGTGAAAAAAAAATGGGGAGCGACAAGAAAGAACTGCCAAATCAGAGACTCTGTGAACAAAAGAGATAGCAAGAAGAAAAAGTGTCTTCGCTGTCAACCACTTCAAATCTAGAGTCTAGAGGTTCAAATGGGGGAGCATGTAGCCCATTAGGAACCAAAGACAAATCCCATGGTGCTACCAGTGGAACAAAATGAGGCTGAACTCGCAGAACTCCTTGGAAAACAATTCTAACATCTGGTAATGAGGCAATCTTCCTCTGGAACCAGACTGACAGTGCATTCTCAAAGTGGCCAGGCGGAGACCACTGTCTAACCCCACCTGAAGAAAATCCAGTACCCTGGAAAATCCTGAACACCTTAGGATCATACTTCCTATGGGAACACCATTGACCAAAACAATGCCAAACTCTGTAATAGATGCGGGCAGAGGCAGGCTTCCGTGCCCTAAGCATCGCCTGAATTACAGAGCTGTAAAAACCTGTTGCTCTTAGGATGGAAGATTCAAGAGCCACGCCATCAAAGCCAGACGAGGTAAGTCTGGATGCCGGCAGGAACTCTGCGTTAGCAGATCCTGCCATAGAGGAAGAGGATACAGACTGTCTATGGACATATTCAGTGAACCAATGACGTCTGGGCCAAGCCGGAGCCACCAGTTCTGCCTTCCTGCTTGAATTCCCTGAGAACTCTTGGGAGGAGAGAAACCAGCATCCACGAAGGCTGCTGATGGGTTTCTGGACCTGGGGACCTTGTGGTTGTGACCTGATGCCATGAGATCTATCTCTGGTAGACCCCATTTGTTTGCTAGGAGCTGAAACACTGCCAGATGGAGAGCCCACTCTCCGGCGTGTATGTCCTGGTGACTTAGGAAGTCTGCTTCCCAATGGACTACTCACGGTTTGAATATTGCCGAGACGGCTGGAAGATGATGTTCTGCCCAAGTCAAGTGTGACTTCCTTCATGGCTGTGTAACTTCTCGTGCCTCCATGATGATTGAGGTAGGCCATTGTTGAACTGATTCTGGACCGTCCTGCCCTGGAGCAGGTCCTGTGCCATGATAAGTGCCTTGTATACTGCTTGCAGTTTCAGAATGTTTATTGGCATATGACTTTCCTGATTTGTCCCTCTTCCCTGAAAGGTGTGATGACCTGTCACTGCCCCCCCTCTGTGAAGACTGGTGTCTGTGGTGAGAAGCACCCAATTTGAAATCCAGAATGGGCACCCTTTGTTCAGATGATCCTTTCTCAGCCACCACAGGAGAGAGTGACAAACCTCTGTAGTGAGAATTATCCTGAGACCTTATTAGATGATACTATCCATTCCACTTGGAGAAAATCAAGTTTTACAGAGGCCTGGAATGAAACTGAGCATACCCCACCATGTCGAAGGTGGATACCATTGATCCCAGGACCTGCATTGCTAACAGAATGGATACCTTTTGCTTGCGAAGCAGCTTGTGTATTTGCAATGACAGGGCCATAATCTTGTCCTCTGGCAGAAACACTGTTTGTGCCTGAGAATCCAGCAACGCTCCCAGATGTACCATCTGCTGTGTTGGAGAAAGTGATGATTTCTTCCAATTGATTATCCAGCCGTGTTTTTGTAGGTAGGCTATGGTCAGTTGAAGATGGCTTTGTAAAACAACCAGAGTCTGTGCCAATATCAGAAGATCATCCAGATATGGCAGAATTCTGACGTCCTGACCCCTGAGATAGGCCGTAATGACTGCAATTATTTTGGTAAATACCCAGGGAGACGTAGATAGTCCAAAGGGTAAAGCCTGAAATTGGTAATGTTGCTGACAGACAGCAAACTAAAAATTGTTGGTGGGATGGTATAATAGGAACATGTACATATGTATCCTGAATATCCAAGGAAACCATGTAATCCCCTAGCTCCATTGCCAAAATAATTGACCGGAGAGTTTCCATACGAAACTTGGGTACATGGATAAACCTGTTGAGGGTTTTTAGATTTAATATAGGGCTATAGGCCCCATTCGGTTTCTGAACCAGAAATAGATTCAAATAATAACCCCATCTCTCTTGCGACACAGGACCCAGGACTATCATCCCCGCCTGCAGCAGGGAGTGAATGGCTTCCTGAAAGGCCAAGGTGTTGATCGTATCTGATGTGTGCAACAAAACTTTTGAGGGGGGATGCCTCCTGAGATTGAGGGCATACCCCTGAAAGACCACTTCTCGGACCCAGGCATCTGTTGTTGTATGATGCCAATAATCAGCAAACTGAAGAAGTCAGCCTCCTACCCTGGGATCCCCAAGGAGGAGGCCCGCCACATCAGGCCGACAGTTTGTCGTCCAGTTTAGAAGCTGGACGTCTTGCCAGGCCAGACCTCTTAGTTTGTCGCCTTGTTGTATTGCAAAAATTAGTCGGCCTAGAGGAAGACTGTTCCCTTACTCGTCCCTGGGGACAGAAGGACTGAAAAGAAACCTGACTAGACTTTATAGTTGCCGTAGATGGCAGACCAGCTGAATTTGAAGCTGCCAGAGTAGCTATTATTTTATCTAACTCTGCTCCAAAAAGTACCTTTTCATAGAAAGGTAAGACTTCCAGCACCCTCTTTGATCCTGTGTTAGCCTTCCAGGATCTTAACCAAAGGACCCTGCGTGCCACTATTGAAGCTGCTGATGCTTTAGAAGCTAAAATTCCAGCATCTACAGCAGCTCCTCCCAGATAGGAAGTCGCTTCCCGTATGTGGGAGTTAAACATCATCTGTTCTGTGGTAGCATCTGGTAGATGCCCCTGTCCAACAGCTTTAGCTACCCAGGCTGCAGCCATAGCTGGATGAGTAACAGCTCCAGCTGATGAAAATATTGCCTTAAGACATACTTCAATATTTCAATCTGTGGAATCCCTCAGAGAAGATGCTGACGGAATAGGTAATGTAGCATTTCTGATTAAATGCATCACATGAGCATCCACAGTAGAAGGTACCTCCCTCTTAGTACACACAGAAGCTAGGAAAGGATACAACAATGTTTTATTCACATAAAATCGTTTATCTGAGTTACCCCATGTCTCTTCAATAAGCTCAGTGAGCAGTTCAGATACAGGAAACTCCATTTTTGTCCACCTTCTTTTTCATTGGAGCCTTCTTACTATGAGCTGGTTCATCATTCTGAATATCTAGCACTGAATTAACCACCCTCAACAAAGAAGGAACATCCACTGTGGACGGATGGTCCTCCTACTGTCACAAGCTGCCGCACTGCCAATGTTGTGTGGGGTGAACGCCGGGCAAGCGTTTGCTGAAGTCTCCTCCTTCCTCCTGTTTGGATCTGTGGTTAGCAGCATATTGTTTACAGTTCCAGTCCTGGTTGCTGCTGAGCCTCTGCACTAATTACTGCCTGTCTATGTGCACTATCAGGTGCACACTGATTGATTCTCCTGTCTGAGCACAGCCCAGGTGCTCAATAATCTGTCATTAGGGAGACTTGCTCTGGTTGGGCCCTGTTTCTGTTATAATCCAGCCAGCCTTTCATTCCATGACGGTGATAGCCTTCCACGTGTTTCCGGTTCCAGTGTAGTCTCCTGTTTTCAGTCAAGTTACCTGTGTCCAGTCAGCCCCATTTTACCAGCCGCTTGTGTCATCTAGGCGGCTCGGTCTGCATTCCTGTCTCCTGCCGTATGTGTCATCCAGGCGGCACGGGCGCACCTCAGCGTCCTGAGTACGCAATCTTGTATACTATCGCTGGTGTCATTCCGGCGGCACTAAGTGCACCTAAGTGTCCTGAGTACGCAATCTTGTGTACAATCGCTGGCGTCATCCTGGCGGCACTAAGCGCACTTCATCGTCCTGAGTACGCAATCCTGTGTGTCATCCCGGCAGCACTAAGCGCACTTCAGCGTCCAGAGTACACTACCCAGTGTACAACCGCTGGTGTCATCCCGGTGGCACTCAGTGCACCCCAGCATCTCCTTGCCAAGTTCATCCAGCCCTCAAGGCTGCTGCACAGCCTGGAGGCTGAGACTCCTTTTAGTGACTGTTAGTACTGGCCCTCAGGTCGCAACCAGCCCAGAGGCTGCTACCGGCTCAAAGACCGCACCTCATCCTACTGGCCCTCAGGCCACAACCAGCCCAGAGGCTGCTACTGGCCCAAAGTTTGCACCTCACCCTATTGGCCCTCAGGCCACAACCAGCCCAGGCTTCTACCAGCCCAAAGGCCGCATCTCATCTTACTGGCCCTCAGACCACAACCAGCCCAGAGGCTGCTACCAGCCCAAATGCCGCACCTCGTCCTACTGGCCCTCAGGCCACAACCAGCCCAGAGGCTGCTACTAGCCCAAAGGCTGCACCTCACCCTATTGGCCCTCAGGCCAAAACCAGCCCAGGCTGCTACCGGCCCAAAGGCCGCATCTCATCTGACTGGCTCACAGGCCTCAGCAAACCAGGCACCTCCAGCCCTCAAGTCTGCTTCTGGCCCAAAGGCCGCACCTCACCCTACTGGCTCACAGGCCACAGCCAATCAGTTATCTTCAGCCCTCAAGGCTGCTACACGGCCGCATCAAGCCAAGGTATACGGCCCTCAAGGCCATAGCGGGACTAATACCCAATTATCTGACCTGAGCCTTAACATCTACCCCGAGCTAGACCCTGGAGAGGAACCCTGTGCATCATCTGATTCCGTTGATGATGCGTCTGAATCCATATGTTGAGCAGACTAATAAAAAGATAACTTGCGCTTAGGCGCCTTAGTAACTACCTGTCTGTTTTCAACATTAGATGGTACCCTTCACTGACTAGAATGACCATAAACATCCTTCCAGGAAGGATGCCTAGGAGGTGCAAACATAGCATGCTGTGGACAGCCCATTCAAGGAGGCATCATAGGAGCAGCCATACGATCCACAAACTGCTTCATTACCTGGGACAAGATGGCTCTTGTCCAGAGACAGGCAAACTGGACTGGTGAGGTGGCTCTTTATAACAGACAACACACAAACCATTGTTTATGTCCTGAGAGGACACATAAGCCATACATGATTTACATGCAACCAGCACAGGCTCCCACTCCTGTTTCCCTTTATCTTTTGACATGTTTAATAAAGGTAATAAAATGAAATGCTATGTGACAGTCTTCACAAAAGCTTAAATAAATGCGAAGTACTCAAAGAAAAACCTCCACCCCAAAAGGATGGAGAGAGAAAAAAATAGTAATAGTTATAATTGACAGACAGAAGTAAAAGACAGTGTCAATAGCAGCTAACAAACCGTCACATACAATGCATATATAATATAATTACAATGGACTCTAAATCAACTACACAAACACCAGGAATGGTAGGATATAGAACCCTATATACAGTATCTTAACCACAGGAGAGGTATGCAAGGAGACTGACCCAAACCCTCCTGAGACCAACAGCTACAGCAGCGCACTGATAGTGGGCCGTGAGCATCTCATATACACATGGAGGGTAGGGGGAGTAACCCAGATGTGTAAAACCCTTCGTAGGGACTGCGTCTGGGTTAGAGCTGCCGAGGGGAGACCCTACCTCCCCTAAGCTGCGTCAACCAGTTGGGTACACTGGCCTTGTGGCAGCGGAAGCGCCTGCTGCCGATCCCCAGCGTCAGACGATAACACCCCAGTGGTCTAGTGAGGACGCGGACAATCCCGGGCCCTGACTGCAGCGGCTCCTGGTGCGTCTCTGACACCAGAAGCAAGGACTGCTGCGCACAACTCCCTGTAAGCGAGGAACCGTCTTACCTGACATCTTCGTAAGTCCGGTTGCAGTCCGGGTCACAGCATTGCTACTAGCAAGCTGAGCCGTGACCGGCTGGAATCACCAGCCCAGTTAATGGCGGAGGTAGATGGAGTCGCAGTACATGCATCTTAATTCAGACGCTTAGTACTGCCAACCCAAAAACATAGGAATAAAATAAAAGATAAAAGCTTAGGACTGCCTGAGCAGTCCCTTTACAAAGGTGCGTCTTGATCCTGCTGCACCAAACGAACTGAAGGCCTATGGCTAGGAGCTGGGTATATATGGAGGAGCTGAGGCATCCTGGGAGCTGAAGCTTTAACTGTTTGATGCCTGGATCTCTCCAACTATAATATCCCCATGCAGGGGCTGGCAACTCTTAGCCTTGGGGAAAATGGAATGAAGTGTCCCCGGCTTTTCTACCAGCTCTCCCTGACTGCCCCCTCCATAGCTGTATTTCACTGCCAGATTCTTCCATACAACACTGAGCCACTTGCAGCACACACTGACCTCACAGCAGTCACTGACCCCTACACAACTCACTCACTGTCCACCTCAGAGCACTGTCTCTCCATGGCTTCTCTCAGCTCTCCCCTACCCCATGTGTCTCTCCATGGTCTCCATCAGCTCTCCTCCCGTGTCTCTTCATGTGCTCCCTCAGCTCCTACCCTGTGCCTCTCCATGGCCTCCCTCAGCTCCCCCACCCTACTGTGTCTCTTCATGGCCTCAGCTACCCCTACCCCATGTATCTTCATGGTCCTCAGCTCCCACTCTGTGTCTCTCTACCATAGCCTCCCTCAGCTCCCTCCTTCAGTTCCTGCTTATTCTTGGGGCATTTTCCCTTCAGTTTTGCCTTCATCAAGTGAAATGCATGCTCAATCGGATTCAGGTCAGGGGATTGACTTGGCCATTGCATAACATTCCACTTTTTAGCCTTAAAATACTCTTTAGTTGCTTTTGCAGTATGCTTCGGGTCATTGTCCATCTGCACTGTGAAGCGCCGTCCAATGAGTTCTGAAGCATTTGACTGAATATGAGCATAAAATATTGCCCGAAACACTTCAGAATTCATTCTGCTGCTTTTGTCAGCAGTCACATCATCAATAAATATAAGGGAACCAGTTCCATTGGCAGCCATACATGCCCACGCCATGACACTACCACCACCATGCTTCAATGATGAGGTGGTATGTTTTGGATCATGAGCAGTTCCTTTCCTTCTCCATACTCTTCTCTTCCCATCACTCTGGTACAAGTTGATCTTTGTCTCATCTGTCCATAGGATGTTGTTCCAGAACTGTAATGGCTTTTTAGATGTTGTTTGGCAAACTCTAATCTGGTCTTCCTGTTTTTGTGGCTCACCTATGGTTTACATCTTGTGGTGAACCCTCTATATTCACTCTTGTGAAGGCTTCTCTTGATTGTTGACTTTGACACATATACACCTACCTCCTGGAGAATGTTCTTGATTTGGTCAACTGTTGTGAAGGGGTTTTTCTTCACCAGGGAAATAATTCATCTGTCATCCACCACAGTTGTTTTCCGTGGTCTTCCGGGTCTTTTGGTGTTGCTGAGCTCTCCGGTGCGTTTTCTTTTTAAGAATGTTCCAAACAGTTGATTTGGCCACACCTAATGTTTTTGCTATCTCTCTGATGGGTTTGTTTTGATTTTTCAGTCTAATGATGGCTTGCTTCACTGATAGTGACAGCTCTTTGGATCTCATCTTGAGAGTCGACAGCAACTGATTCCAAATGCAAATGTCACACCTAGAATCAACTCCAGACCATTTACCTGCTTAATTGATAATGAAAGAACAAGGGAATAGCCCACACCTGTCCATGAAATAGCTTTTGAGTTGATAGTCCCATTACTTTTGGCCCCTTAAAAAGTGGGAGGCACATTTAGAAACTGTTGTAATTCCTACACCATTCACCTGATTTGGATGTAATTACCCTCAAATTAAATCTGAAAGTCTGCAGTTAAAGCACATCTTGTTTGTTTCATTTTAAAGCCATTGTGGTGGTGAATAGAGGCCAAAATCTGAAAATTCTGTCAATGTCCCAATATTTATGCACCTGATTGTATATATATATATATATTTGGATAAATACACAATTTTTTGTTATTTTAGTTGATTACCAAAACATATTCAATTTACAGTTCTATAATGAATATGGTTTAAAATGCAGACTATCAGCTTTAATATGACGGTTTTCACATCCAATTTGGAGGAAAGGTTTAGGAATTACGACTGTATAATATGTAGCCCCCTTTTTTCAAGGGACCAAAAGTATTTGGACAATTGATTTAAAAGCTGTATCATGGACGGGTTGTGTATGAAATACCAGCAGTCAGGATGCCTGCTGTCAAAATGCCAACGCTTGGTATCCCGACAGGGGTTGGGTAAGTATACTAACCCTCTGTCACAACCCGTGTTTGCCCAGATCTGGAGCAGCATTCTTTGGACAGATGAAACTATGATTAACCTGTATCAGAACGATGGGAAGAAAAAAGTTACTTAAAACTTAATGAGGGCATGTAGTTAAAATTACGAGCTATGCAGAGTTGTGAGTATGCATAAATGAGGGATGGACACCACAACCATCGATATTCCTAAATCGATGGAAATTTTTTTCATTCGATGCTAGGATTGCCATGGTTTCCAGAATAATGCTGGTCTCTGATGGTTCATCTGATTTTATCTAAGCAAATTCAGCAGCATAAACACAGAAGCGGTGTCCCCACACAGCTCCTTTGTGAATGAACACCAAATAACAATTGATGGTTAAACCACTGACTGGTTACTTTGTGATAGCTACATGCCATACCAAGCATTACTACGCCTCTTTTCCATGGCATTTCAAGCACCAAGAATAGGGCTGGTATAAGTGAGCTAGAAAAACAAGTGTATGTTATAGCAGTGATGCGGTTA
The DNA here is from genome assembly GCA_031769625.1 of Taudactylus pleione. Taxonomy (NCBI): domain Eukaryota; kingdom Metazoa; phylum Chordata; class Amphibia; order Anura; family Myobatrachidae; genus Taudactylus; species Taudactylus pleione. The sequence continues at coordinate 982,766 of JAUIMM010000228.1, read as the reverse complement.
TACAGATACAGGGACTGATTATAGGCAGGACGGTTGCCCGCAGGTTTCCACACAGCCATTGACCTGATGGTGCCTATTTAGGTGCCCAGACCGTGGTCCCAGTTCCTACTTGCCACAGTAAGGAATCCTTATTCGCCTGAATGTATTAATCCTCAGTCCCTGGAACAGGGGCTGGATAGGAGCCCATTCCGGCGTTCACTTTACTTTCTGCATTGGCCAGCTACACATACATCGACGGGACCGGTATGGAATACCGACAGCATAAGTATTTTTACTGTTTACTAACCTAGCCCTCCCTTAGGAGTGCCTAACCCTAACCCCTCCTTCCCCAGCCTAAGTCTCCCAGGGGGTTGCCTAACCCTAACCTCCGCCCCGGGGGTGCCTAACCCCCACTTCCCCTAGCCTAACCCTCTCGGGGGAAGGGGGGGTGCCTAACCCCCCCCCAGGAGCCCCTAGCCTAACCCTCCCCCCACACGGCTGTCCGCACCCGCCTTATCTTCGATCGGTATGCCGGGCGTTGGGCTCCTGGCGTAAGTAAAAGGACAGGCATCACGATCTCGACGCCTGTCATTAGACCCCTGCCAGGATTAAACAGTTGGGATGCCGACGGTCGGCATCCCAACTGCCACCACGCATCACTGACCAATGGCACATGTGGATCCCTCTTCCGATTAATTTTACGAATGTAGCCCATAGACTACAACAGGCTAATGGCATTAGCTGCCTGGGTCTAGCTTCCAAATTCTTTGCAGTCCAGAGCTTGGTAAAGAAAACTATGGGGGCTGTATCTGCTGACAGAAATGGAGGGACAGCAGCAGATATCAAAGAAATCTGTTATGGTACATCCAGGAGATCCTTTTATAATTTAATAGGCCTCTATGTACAACCATGGCCAAAAGTTTTGAGAATGCGACAAGTATTGTTTTTCACAAAGTTTGCTGCTTCAGTGTTTTTAGACCTGTTTGTCAGATGTTACTATGGTATACTGAAGTATAATTACAAGCATTTCATAAGTGTCAAAGGCATTTATTGACGATTACATTAAGTTTATGCAAAAAGTCAATATTTGCAGTGTTGACCCTTCTTTTTCAAGACCTCTGCAATTTGCCCTGGCATCAACTTCTGGGCCACATACTGAATGATGGCCGCCCATTCTTGCCTAATCAATGCTTGGAGTTTGTCAGAATTTGAGGGTTTTTGTTTGTCCACCCGCCTCTTGAGGATTGACCACAAGTTCTCAATGGGATTAAGGTCTGGGGAGTTTCCTGGCCATGGACCCAAAATTTCGATGTTCTGTTCCCCGAGCCACTTTGTTATCACTTTTGCCTTATGGCAAGGTGCTCCATCGTGGTGGAAAAGGCATTGTTCATCACCAAAACTGTTCATGGATGGTTGGGAGAAGTTGCTCTTGGAGGAAGTTTTTGTACAATTCTTTATTCATGGCTGTGTTCTTAGGCAAAATTGTGAGTGACCCCACTCCCTTGGCTGAGAAGCAACCCCACACATGAATGGTCTCAGGATGCTTTACTGTTGGCAGGACACAGGACGAAGACTTTTGGAGGATGGTCAGGTGTCAAGAAGGGCAGCAAAGAACCCACTTCTCTCCAGGACAAACATCAGGGACAGACTGATATCCTGCAAATGGTACAGGGATTGTGCTGAGGTAAAGTTATTTTCTCTGACGAATCCCCTCTCAGTTTGGGGCATCCTGTAAAACGCTTGTCCGGAGAAGGAAAGATGAGTGCTACCATCAGTCCTGTGTCATGTCGTAAAGCATCCTGAGACCATTCATGTGTGGGGTTCAGGGGAAGAACTATGGGAGACAATGGAGGCGCCTGCCGCCGGGCTCCAGCTCTGAAGTGGCACCTCTTCCATTGTCCACAACATATTCACCCTGCTTAGGGCTGTAACTATGTACCCGGCGTGTACTATCTCGGCTGCCCAATACATGGCACCCCTTCCCGGCACCTGAGAAGCCACCATACACTAGTGGAGAGCTCCATATCTGCATGTGAATTGCTACAGTATCAGCGGCTGTGATGGGGGGGGGGAATCAAATTATAACTTGCCTCTGGGCGTCTGGGACGAATTTACGCCCCTGGTGGGTTGCTTCTCAGCCAAGGGAGTGGGCTCACTCACAGTTTTGCTTAAGAAAACAGCCTTAGCTATAAGGCGCACCTAATGCAGAGAAGAGCAGCCTGGGGGTGCGTTGTATTCTACAGCTAGAGGTACAGCCCCGCCCGAGGAGGAGCACAGACCTCCGGTCCAGGCCGGCTCACACCCCGGGATGTATACAGGGAGTACAGATCACGGGACATTCCAGCAGCCAGCATTCGATCCCTGCTCCACATTCCTACAGAACGAGTCGAGCCCCGCTCCGCGCCACTGATTGGCCGACGGAGAGCGACGTTTGCCTGTGATAGGTTATCCAAGTACACCATAGAAGCTGTCTATTGGTCCTTCGCTGCGGTGACGTAGCCGGCAGCTGTTTTCCGGTTCCGGTTGGGTACGGCCCGGTTCGGTTCGGCTGCGGATGGCAGAGTCCGGGCTGAGTGCTGGAAAAGACCGGAACCGGAGCCAGCACGGGGTGGAGCGGGTGAGATTGTGTATGTCCGTTCTTATAGGAAATATGCATCAGCCACACACACCACTGATAACAGAGAGCAGTAATTGGTGTATAGGGGGAGCAATCACATATACAGAATGTACCCCCTGTGTCACCCACTCCCTGACACTGACCACCCCTGTGTCACCCACTCCCTTGCACTGACCACCCTTGTGTCACTCACTCCCTGACACTGACCACCCCTGTGTCAGCCACTCCCTGACACTGACCACCCCTGTGTCGCCCACTCCTGACACTGACCACCCCTGTGTCAGCCACACCCTGGCACTGACCACCCCTGTGTTACCCACTCCCTGGCACTGACTATTCTTGTCACTCCCTGACACTGACACTGACCATTCCTGTCGCTCACTCCCTGACACTGACTATCCCTGTGTTAGCCACTCCCTGGCACTGACCACCCCTGTTTCACCCACTCCCTGGCACTGACCACCCCTGTATCAGCCACTCCCTGACACTGACCATTCCTGTCACTCACTCCCTGACACTGACCATTCCTGTGTCTCCCACTCCCTGGCACTGACTACCCCTGTGTCACCCACTCCCTGGCACTGACCACCCCTGTGTCAGCCACTCCCTGACACTGACTATTCCTGTCACTCACTCCCTGACACTGACCATTCCTGTGTCTCCCACTCCCTGGCACTGACCACCCCTGTGTCACCTACTCCCTGGCACTGACTATTCCTGTCACTCACACCCTGACACTGCCCATTCCTGTCGCTCACTCCCTGACACTGACTACTTCTGTGTCAGCCACTGACCACTCCTGTGTTGCCCACTCCCTGACACTGACCATCGCTGTGTCACCCAGTCCCTGACACGGACCATTCCTGTCACTCACTCCCTGACACTGACCACCCTTGTGTCACTTACTCCCTGACACTGACCATTCCTATCACTCACTCCCTGACACTGACCACCCCTGTGTCAGCCACTCCCTGACACTGGCCATTCCTGTCACCCACTCCCTGACACTGACCATCCCTCTTGTCACCCACTCCCTGGCACTGACCACCCTTGTGTCACCCACTCCCTGGCACTGACCATTCTTGTCACTCACTCCCTGACACTGACCACCCCTGTGTCACTCACTCCCTGACACTGACCACCCCTGTGTCAGCCACTCCCTGGCACTGACCACCCCTGTGTCACCCACTCCCTTGCACTGACCACCCCTGTGTCACCCACTCCCTGGCACTGACCATTCTTGTCACTCACTCCCTGCACTGACCACCCCTGTGTCAGCCACTCCCTGGCACTGACCACCCCTGTGTCACCCACTCCCTGGCACTGACCACCCCTGTGTCACCCACTCCCTGGCACTGACCATCCCTGTGTCACCCAGTCCCTGACACTGACCATCCCTCTTGTCACCCACTCCCTGGCACTGACCACCCTTGTGTCACCCACTCCCTGGCACTGACCACCCTTGAATCACCCACTCCCTGGCACTGACCACCCCTGTGTCACCCACTCCCTTGCACTGACCACCCCTTTGTCACCCACTCTCTGACACTGACCATCCCTGTGTCACCCACTCTCTGACACTGACCATCCCTGTCTCACTCACTCCCTGGCACTGACCACCCCTGTGTCAGCCACTCCCTGGCACTGACCACCCCTGTCTCACCCACTCCCTGGCACTGACCACCCCTGTGTCACCCACTCCCTGGCACTGACCATCCCTGTGTCACTCACTCCCTGGCACTGACCATCCCTGTGTCACCCACTCCCTGACACTGGCTTTTCCTGTCACCCACTCCCTGACACTGACCATCCCTGTGTCTCCCACTCCCTGGCACTGACCACCCCTTTGTCACCCACTCCCTGGCACTGACCACCCCTGTGTCACCCACTCCCTGGCACTGACCACCCCTGTGTCACCCACTCCCTGGCACTGACCACCCCTGTGTCACCCACTCCCTGACACTGACCATTCCTGTCTCAGCCACTCTCTGGCACTGACTGTCCCTGTATCACCCACTCTCTGGCACTGACCGTCCCTGTGTCACCCACTCTCTGGCACTGACCGTCCCTGTGTCACCCACTCCCTGGCACTGACCACCCCTGTGTCACCCACTCCCTGGCACTGACCACCCCTGTGTCACCCACTCCCTGACACTGACCATTCCTGTCTCACCCACTCCCTGACACTGACCGTCCCTGTGTCACCCACTCTCTGGCACTGACCGTCCCTCTGTCACCCACTCTCTGGCACTGACCGTCCCTCTGTCACCCACTCTCTGACACTGACCGTCCCTGTGTCACCCACTCCCTGACACTGACCGTCCCTGTCTCACCCACTCCCTGACACTGACCGTCCCTGTCTCACCCACTCCCTGACACTGACCGTCCCTGTCTCACCCACTCCCTGACACTGACCGTCCCTGTCTCACCCACTCCCTGACACTGACCATCCCTGTGTCAACCACAGGGACGTCTCACCCACTCCCTGACACTGACCGTCCCTGTCTCACCCACTCCCTGACACTGACCATCCCTGTCTCACCCACTCCCTGACACTGACCATCCCTGTGTCAACCACTCCCTGGCACTGACCATCCCTGTGTCAACCACTCCCTGGCACTGACCATCCTTGTGTTAGCCACTCCCTGGCACTGACCACCCCTGTGTCACCCACTCCCTGACACTGACCATCCCTGTCTCACCCACTCCCTGACACTGACCATCCCTGTCTCACCCACTCCCTGACACTGACCATCCCTGTGTCAACCACTCCCTAGCACTGACCATCGCTGTGTCACCCACTCCCTGACGCTGGCCATTCCTATTACTCACTCCCTGGCACTGACCATCCCTGTGTCACCCACTCCCTGATGCTGGCCATTCCTATTACTCCCTGGCACTGACCATCCCTGTGTCACCCACTCCCTGACGCTGACCATTCCTGTGTCAGACACTCCCTGTCCCGTCACCCACTCCCTGGCACTGACAATCCTTGTCATCCGATTCCTGACGCTGGCCATCCCTGTGTCACCCACTCCCTGACACTGACCATTCCTGTCACCCACTCCCTGACACTGACCATCCCTGTGTCACTCACTCCCAGACACTGACCACCCCTGTGTCACCCACTACCTGACACTGACCACCCCTGTGTCACCCACTCTCTGACATTTCAAACACTCTCTGACACTGACCATCCCTGTCTCAATCACTCCCTGACACAGACCATCCCTGTCTCACCCACTCCCTGACACTGACCATCCCTGTCTCACCCACTCCCTGACACTGACCATCGCTGTGTCACCCACTCCCTGACGCTGGCCATTCCTATTACTCACTCCCTGGCACTGGCCATCCCTGTGTCACCCACTCCCTGACACTGACCATTCCTGTCACCCACTCCCTGACACTGACCATCCCTGTGTCATTCACTCCCAGACACTGTCCATCCCTGTGTTACCCACTACCTGACACTGACCATCCCTATGTCATTCACTACCTGACACTGACCATCCTGTGTCACCCACTCTCTGACATGTCAAACACTCACTGACATTCCTGTGTCAGCCACTCCCTGACCATCCTTGTCATCCAATACCTGACGCCGACCGCCCTGCTGCGTCACTCCCTCCCTGACGCCGACCGCCCTGCTGCGTCACTCCCTCCCTGACGCCGACCGCCCTGCTGCGTCACTCCCTCCCTGACGCCGACCGCCCTGCTGCGTCACTCCCTCCCTGACGCCGACCGCCCTGCTGCGTCACTCCCTCCCTGACGCCGACCGCCCTGCTGCGTCACTCCCTCCCTGACGCCGACCGCCCTGCTGCGTCACTCCCTCCCTGACGCCGACCGCCCTGCTGCGTCACTCCCTCCCTGACGCCGACCGCCCTGCTGCGTCACTCCCTCCCTGACGCCGACCGCCCTGCTGCGTCACTCCCTCCCTGACGCCGACCGCCCTGCTGCGTCACTCCCTCCCTGACGCCGACCGCCCTGCTGCGTCACTCCCTCCCTGACGCCGACCGCCCTGCTGCGTCACTCCCTCCCTGACGCCGACCGCCCTGCTGCGTCACTCCCTCCCTGACGCCGACCGCCCTGCTGCGTCACTCCCTCCCTGACGCCGACCGCCCTGCTGCGTCACTCCCTCCCTGACGCCGACCGCCCTGCTGCGTCACTCCCTCCCTGACGCCGACCGCCCTGCTGCGTCACTCCCTCCCTGACGCCGACCGCCCTGCTGCGTCACTCCCTCCCTGACGCCGACCGCCCTGCTGCGTCACTCCCTCCCTGACGCCGACCGCCCTGCTGCGTCACTCCCTCCCTGACGCCGACCGCCCTGCTGCGTCACTCCCTCCCTGACGCCGACCGCCCTGCTGCGTCACTCCCTCCCTGACGCCGACCGCCCTGCTGCGTCACTCCCTCCCTGACGCCGACCGCCCTGCTGCGTCACTCCCTCCCTGACGCCGACCGCCCAGCTGCGTCACTCCCTCCCTGACGCCGACCGCCCAGCTGCGTCACTCCCCCCTGACGCCGACCGCCCAGCTGCGTCACTCCCCCCCTGACGCCGACCGCCCAGCTGCGACACTCCCCCCCCTGACGCCGACCGCCCAGCTGCGTCACTCCCCCCCTGACGCCGACCGCCCTGCTGCGTCACTCCCCCCCTGACGCCGACCGCCCTGCTGCGTCACTCCCCCCCTGACGCCGACCGCCCTGCTGCGTCACTCCCCCCCTGACGCCGACCGCCCTGCTGCGTCACTCCCCCCCTGACGCCGACCGCCCTGCTGCGTCACTCCCCCCCTGACGCCGACCGCCCTGCTGCGTCACTCCCCCCCTGACGCCGACCGCCCCTGCTTCACATTCTCCATGACGCCGACCGCCCCGGCTTCACATTCTCCCTGACGCTGATCTTTCCTGTCACACACTCCATGACGCCGGCGTTCCCTGCGTCACCCACTCTGACGCTAACCAACCCTGTCACATGTTCCCTGACACTATTGGTCATCCCTGTCTTACACTCCCTGATACTGATCGTCCCATACACACCCTAATAGTCACCATGTATCTAATACGCCCTGTAATGGATTATCCTTTTATTGGTTTACATTCCCAGACACTTACCTTGTATGCCACATACTCCCTGTCACTGACCAATTTTTTTTCAGCACGCATTAACTGACACTAGGAGGTATATTTACTAAAGTGCAGGTTTTTAGTAGTGGAGGTGTTGCCCATAGTAACCAATCAAAAGGTGCTAGATAAATGTTAAGTAGAATCTGATTGGTTGTTATGGGCAACATCTCCATTTCTAAAAACCCGCACTTTAGTAAATATACCCCCAATACTAATAATCTTCTCTTTGTCTAATCACCAATGTATGCTTCCTGTTTAATCTATTGTTAAGTGCACGCTCTGGTGGATACATTTGGTAAATTTACTAAAAGTTGAGTTTAATCGATTTCATATCAATGTTGTGTTTCTGGGACTAAATGACACATTTGCTAACAGACCATTTTAGATTTTTTTTTAAATGTTAGTAAAAAAAATGTGTGATTTAGCCCCAGAAACACAACATCGATTTAGATCGATATAAATCGACCTTTAGTAAATTTGCCCCATTGTCTTCATGGCTCACTCACTGGCAGCGGTACATCTTTTCTAATTATTAATGATCTATTTGGGAACGTTGGGGTATAGTGGTGGTCCTGGTGGAGTGTCCATAAATCCTTCTCCCTGTACTTTTCCCTTTTTCAACTTTATTTTACGGGATCACAGCTGGAGGTACCATACCTCTTTCCTTCTCTGCTGCCATGGAGGGCAGTGACAGGGTTTCATGTGTACCATCTGCTTGCTGGCAACTACTACACCACCATGCACTGGAGGAATGACTATTAGGTAAGTGCACCCTCTCCCATACCTGGAAAACAGTCTATTTTTGGGTTTGGCTCGGGTTCCAGGGGACTGTACCTATTAAGGGTACAGACCACAGGGTATCTGGGGTTGGGTCAACTGGGACTTACTGACAACAGTTAAACCCCAATAGAGATTAAGATGGGCAGGTGGTAGCTTTCTTCTGGAAGGCTGCCATCTTGGGGTTGGATCCTGGTGGGAGGTGTTTTCTCCATATATATGCACTTCCTCCTTGGCAGGCTCTTACACTCTGAAGAAGCATGCTAGACGCAGCAGCCATATTCTGAGGTCCAACACTCCCCTTTTATACCCTGTCTGTAGTGAGTCACCAGATTTGGGGGTATGTTTTTTTCAGACTGGTTAGTTGCCTCAGTTTAATTTGATCTGTGGGCTTGGATGGGTACAGGATGCCGGCACTCGGGATGCCAACGATAATAATCCTGACGCCGGCATCCTGACCAGGTTAATATTCCGACACCTAAAGGTAAGTACTCCTAACCCCCCTCCCTCCCCCATAGTGCTTAAACCTAACCCTCCCTCCCTGCACCCTAAAACTAACATCCCCCCAGAGCCTGACCCTAACCTTTTACCCTAACTCTCCCTCTAACCCCAGTACTTACCTTTGGGATTCCGGCAGTCGAGATGCCTGCGCCGGTATTCTGATCCGCCGGAATCCCAGCGGTCAGGATTCTGACCGCATCCCCTGTGGGCTTTCTTGCAAGTTCACTATCATTTTTCTGGTTGTGTTCTTGTTGTTCTATGAATGTTAGTTAATTTTCTGCTGCATCATGTCACAAGAGAACATAGGCTGCGAGGGGAACTTCTATTGCAGGATTTAACCATCCCAGTCACCACTCTTATTTCCGGCGGGATAATCAGGTGTTTTGGTATTTGCGCAGTCTGCTAACCTGAGAATCAACTGTTGCCCATGACAGGAGGGTGCTGCATCCATCCAAGCTGATGGGACCATCTTGGGCCAGTCCATGGCTGATGCCATTGCTCATCTTTTACAGTTGGTATTTAGCTCCTGGGAGTTTAGTGTGGGTTCCCTTGACCCAGCTGATCCAAGGGGAGGCTTCAGTTACAGTCTTTATTCCCCCAAGTTTGGTTGACCAGGAGAATCTGGGTACCTTAGCAGCTGCTCAGGCAGAACCGACTTGGTTTGAGGTTTGCCTCATCTGGGCAGGGATTGATTCCTCCTTGCCAAATACTTTGAAAGTCCTGGCTAATTCCTGAAAGCATGAGTGACTGCCTGAGCTTCAGGCATTGTATTAGTTAGGATCTGATGTTTCAACCCATACGGAGGGCTAAGTGGCGCCTGATTCAGACTTCCACTCATATCTGAGAATTAGACCTTTTGTCAGCAGTGGTTGTCCAGTTCTACCACCATTCTTTAAGGATGCATTCCTTTAAAAATGGCACAGATTGGGAGGTGAAGGACTTTCTTAATTCCATTTTTGTTGCCATTGTGTCCTTAGTTTGGCCTGTTTTTGCTTCCACATCAGTGATTAAGGTGTTATACAAATGAATGTATAGCGCTCTCTGAGGGCTCACAGAACTAGGGCAGAGTTGCTTAGCTTTGTGGAACTGTCTCAGGATTGCATTGGAGGTTGTGGGTGATGTGACTTTTGATGGTGGTCATGATAGTGTGAGAATTTCTATGTTAAATGGCTTTGCACACTAAAGTCTGTGAATTAAGTACTAGGAAGCAGATGTGGAGTTTATCCCTTTCACACTGAGCCTCTGACCCAGGATATCGCCGGGGCAACCAGGTCCTGGCTTGGTGTGAAAGGGTCAACCTGGGTTGTGTATCTCTGGTCCTTGACCCTGGTTATGACCAGTTTGAAAGTAGCTGCAACTTGCGCCCTAGAAGTGCTGCTTTGTCCTATTCCTAGGTACACGCAACCTTTATCCACTGAAAGAAAGACAAAACAAATTGGAATAGTCCACAAGCGCTGTCCCAATAAAAATTATTCAATTAATACGACTGAAGTTCTTTCTTCTATACAGTCTTTTCCAATCCTGTCCAGCACTCTGTTCTCTTTCTTAACTTTTCCACTTCCCACTCCAATATGGATATAATTCACTATAAATAGGTGAACGACATTCACTGCAAAGGTTTCTTCAATGCTCCCCCTCAATACGCAAATTCCATTGAGTTCCTTCACTTTCTGATTAATGGAAAGATACTCACCAAAAATAAACTTGTTACATTCCCCAAAAGGTTTCTTTTACTCCTTGGTCCTCCCCACCTGGAATCATCAGGTTCACACAGGCACCAAGTTCAGGGCTGTGCGCCAGCTGCAGGGTTCTTTCAGGGGCTAGATAAGAAAGTATACAGCAGTGATTTGAATCACACTTGTGTCGGAGACCTTCTTGCAGCAACAATACCTGGCCACAGCAAACAGCACTCCTGGCCCGATTTCCCACACACGGATTATCCACAACCTTGAAGTATATTGTTACTCCAGCTTTGCAACGTCTCCAGAAGAAGACTGTCTTCATTCAGTGTCCCTAATGGATAACTAAGAAAAGAGTATTTTTAAACTTATGTGAAAAGTCCTTTGGGGGACACTAGGTGCACAGCCTTTATACTCTTGTTCTTTGTTACGTTTCTTGTTTAGCACTTTAAGAGGAGGTTGGTGTTCTTCACATCCTTGTTCATTCCTTTATCCTGTCCTGTGGGACTTTGTAAATGTAACTAAGGCTTCCCAGCAGGCGAGGGGTATAGTGGGGAGAATCTGTGGACAGGTGATAACATTTATAGTAACTTCACTCCATCAGGACCACTACTATAAGCATATAAATCATCACATGGCTATGTTGTATATCTTATCTTACCCTGACAAATAGGTTAATATCTGTGACGCACAGCTACAATACATGCTCATAATTCTGTATGTAAAGCATTCCATGACCCCTGAGATACCTTTTGTTTGGTTTTAAACTCAGTAACTCGTGTGTTTTGTGTGTCAAATATTCCCTGAAAAGGGCAACTATCTGATCCAATGCTTTTACCTTGCATTTACTTCCTAAATGATGGCTTGAGACAAGCATGTATGTATGCCCTGCTTGAGCAATCCCTGTCTGAGAGGACATACTGGCACTTCCCCAGCTTTTGGAGAGACAATGGTTCCCTAATTTTAATATTGACACTGTCACTTAAGAAACACAAAGCACTTGTGTCACATTGAAGGCACCAAGCAGCACTTTGTAATATTCTAATGTGATGATATATATATATATATTTTTTTTATTATTATTATTATTTTTTTTATTAGCTACACAAAGTCCAATACAAATAAAGAAAATGTTTTATGACCAGTAATAACAAATTGACACTTGGAATGTATTTCCCATTTGTAACATTCTGACACATTGCCTACTCTATGGAGAGTCCTATCAATTAAACAAGATTTGAATAGACAGTTTGTGATTAAAATGCTCTGATTTCTTGCCATTAAAAATATGTAACAGTACCTGTATTTTGTAAGTTGAACCATTATTAGCCTAATTCAAAGACAGCCTACCAATTCATTAAGTACCGTTGGTCATAATTTTAAGCAAATTTGTGTGTTATTAACATCGGGACGGGGGGGGGAATAATGAAGGGGTGCACTGCAGAGCATGGGGGTGTCCAGTAATCCGGGGCAAGGGCTGCAGGGTGGATGTTGGGGCTTTCATTGCCTGGAGCGCTTGCAGGGATAAAAGGGCTGGCTAGGACCTGTAGTGCCATGGTTGAACGTAGCGGCAGGGGATGCGCTATTAACAGGCAGCGTCTTAAGCTGGACGACTTATTATTGCCGGAGTGAAGATGCGCCTAGGTCCAGGCATCTAGGAATAACGGGGGGAAGGGGTTAATGAAGGGCTGCACTGCAGAGCATGGGGGTGCCCAGCAATTTGGGACAAGGGCTGCTGGGTGGATGTTGGGGCTTGCATTGCCAGGAGTACTTGCAGGGTTGAAAGGGCTTGCTGGGACCTGTAGTGGCGGGGATGCGCTATTAGCAGGGCAGCATCTAGGATGTATACCTTTTAGTATTGTCTAACTGTAATGTGTCGATCATTTATTTGTCGATCTATTAACTGTCGACCTATTTAGTTTCGATCTAGGAAGCATAGGTCTATTGTTACTGTCGGACTTTACATTGTCTAACTATTAGTTGTCGATCGAAGTACTGTCGCCCTTATATACCTGTCAATCTTAGATATTTGCTATTACATATTGATCTATTGTCAAGTTTGACTATATTACAGTCTAATGTTACTATTGATCCACGGTAAGTCGATCTACACTCCCTGTCTAACTAGCGTGGTCGACCTGATTATTGTCTATCTAGACACGGCCGATCTAATGATCCACACCCATAAAATGTGTGCTTGCCTGTAATTTAACCAGTGTAAACCACACAATATCAACAGTGCACCTTGTGTTGAACAGGTGACCTAGATTTCCATTAGGGAATATAGTTTGCAGGCAAGATAGCTGCATTGGCAGATATCTGGTCTTGTCCTATACTTTAATGAATAAAAACGGTTTAATATTTAATTGCAAAAAAATATATATGAAAGGACCAAAGGAAACTGGTGCTGTGCTCCGTCTTCTAGTTATATCTTGGCTAGATAACATCCTGCATGTCTTTTAAATCCCTTCTGAATTTCAAGGAACACCTCTTGTGTACAAATATTGATTAATAACACGGACAGGGCCCCCCCTCTCCCCCAAACTACAATGCTGTGAATTTTGAAAAATACAATATTTACTACTGTCCCTGGTGAGTGCACTCTTTTCTCACAAAGAATGTGTGTGTGTGTGTGTCGCGGTGCACTCATAGAGGGAGCAGGGCATACCTTTAGTCAGAGGCACTGCATGGAGGCTCAGGTCTCAGGGTCCAGGATACCTTCCAATCAGCAGAAGCAGGGAGCCCCGATAATCAGCGGCAGCCGGACAGCTCAGTCACCACGATCACCCCCGCCCGACTGCCTTCACGGAGCACAGCATATGACAGATGCTGTTCGGCATGATGGTGCGGCGGCCACGGTCCGATGCTGCCTAGCCCGACCCTTACACATAGCCTCAAGGGATTTGTAGTTAATTTTTAACTGCTCAGAGTCTGAACTATGGAAGATAAACTACAAATCCCATGTGCCAGTGCTACTCTTATTCATTCCCTGGCCGGCTGACTGGGTGCCTTGGACTCACAGGTGAGTGGTGACCAATCCGTGCGTGACTACTGGGTGCAGGGGGAGCGGTGGGCCCTGGAAGCAGCCCGGGCCCCATAGCAGCCGCACCCCCTGCACCCACGGTAGTTACGCCACTGCATGTAAGGTAAGTAAAAGAGGATGTCTTACCATTAATTCTGTTCTATGTACTCCATGGCAGCCATACTGTGGATGGAATGTAGTTATCAGATCAGCGGACGTCATGCCTCTGAATCCTGACACTGAAAGTCTGACACAGGACTTAAGATAGGCGTCGAAATACTGATGCCTATCTTAATCCCGATGCTGGAATCCAGGAGGATGACAGCCCGAACGAGGTAAATCCGGGGTGCATTTTGTGCTAGCCTCCGGAGGGGGGGGGGGAAGGCTTAGGCACCCCTAGGGGGAAGGTTTAGGATTAGGCACCACTGGGAGAAGGTTAGGTTTAGGCACTAACGGGGAGTGTTAGGGTGCAGGTTAGGTGGAAGAAGGGGGAAGGGTAAGTATACCAATCATTGAGATACCACTGTCGGTATTTTGAAAGGAGGTATCCCGACGGCAGGCATTACATACCGATTCGCTGTGGATTAGTAACCCTTTCCCACAGGATAGAGACAGGGAAAATTATCACATCGCCAACTTCCTCTGTATAGACTCCCTTTACCCCATGTCTTTTCCGACTTAGGGCTTTATTCAATTAGCCGCGAAAAGTAGGACAAGTTTCGCCTGTCCGACTTTCCGCCTACATCACGTGTTTCACAAGCGAAAACTTATCGGGCGCACCCCCACTATCCACCATACTCAATTCCAAAGGACACAAAATGCGTCCCGGCGATACTTGAACAGACGGGAAGTGCTGTAAAAAATGGGGAAATCAGCCTGACACCCCCCAAAGAAGCACTAACATTGGGGATAAATATAGATACCCCTGAATAGCCCCCATAAAGGTATTTGAGGGTACTTTAGTGCTGTCAATTGCTTCTAATTAGCGTCTTTGCACAAGTGGTGAAGAATAGCATAAAGCATTTTTTTTTTTTGCAGAAAATAAGTAGTACTGTCAAATTTGGGGTACTTGAAAATGGGTGCAAGCATGGTTTAAAACCGCTAAAGTGAAGTTTTGAAAAACACTCCTTCAGCAAGCACCTGCAATCATAAAAACACCTCCCCCCATACTTGCTGACCCCCAAAAGTCTATTTCGCTACTTTTTATATTTGTACCCCATCTTTGTACTTTTTGTCCCCCTTTTTCAAAGTGCTTTTTATGGGGTGTTCCTCAATTTATTTTAGGGATTTTTTGACACAGTTATACTTTGGGGGACTGTCCCAAGGGTGCTGAGTGGTTTCCCGATGTTTGCACCCCAAAACCCCAATTCTGCACTTTTTTCCGCCTGCTTTCAGAGGCGAATCTGTTCCGTCAGTTACATTGCATTGATTTTCCGCGTATGCGAAAAGTCTTTGGAATTTAATATGGAGATAAGTTTCCGCCTGGCGAAATGAAGTCATCCGCGATACTTTTTCACGGAAAGCGGCTTTTCATGTCTAATTGAATACGGCCCTTAGATTAAACCAGATCTCTCATAGAAAAAAACAAACTGGGTGGTAATTTGCAGGCTGCCATGGAGTACTTCAAAGAAACAGAATTACTGGTCATTCCTCCATGTCAGCTATACTACGGAATGTATCCAAGTAATAAATAGGGAGGGCTATAAATAAAGAGCCAGGACTATGTCCAGTCCTCCATGTCAGCTATAATATGGAATGTATCCCAGCAATAAATAGGGGGGGCTATAAATAAGACTATGTCCTGTCCTCCATATCAGCTATAATATAGAATGTATCCAAGCAATAAATAGGGAGGGCTATAAATAAACAAAGACTTCAAGGTATATACTTATGTACAGTCAGGTCCATAAATATTGGGACATTGACAGAATTTTCATATTTTGGCCTCTATTCACCACCACAGTGGCTTTGAAATGAAACAAACAAGATGTGATTTAACTGCAGACTTTCAGATTTAATTTGAGGGTAATTACATCCAAATCAGGTGAACGGTGTAGGAATTACAACGGTTTCTATATGTGCCTCCCACTTTTTAAGGGGCCAAAAGTAATGGGACAAACTAAACAATCCTAAATCTAACTTTCACTTTTTAATACTTTGTTGCAAATCCTTTGCAGGCAATTATAGCCTGAAGTCTGGAACGCATAGACATCACCAGACGCTGGGTTTCATCCCTGGTGATGCTCTGCCAGGCCTCTACTGCAAATGTCTTCAGTTCCTGCTTGTTCTTGGGGCATTTTCCCTTCAGTTTTGTCTTCATCAAGTGAAATGCATGCTCAATCGGATTCAGGTCAGGGGATTGACTTGGCCATTGCATAACATTCCACTTTTTAGCCTTAAAAAAACCTCTTTGGTTGCTTTTGCAGTATGCTTCGGGTCATTGTCCATCTGCACTGTGAAGCGCCGTCCAATGAGTTCTGAAGCATTTGACTGAATATGAGCATATAATATTGCCCGAAACACTTCAGAATTCATTCTGCTGCTTTTGTCAGCAGTCACATCATCAATAAACACAAGGGAACCAGTTCCATTGGCAGCCATACATGCCCACGCCATGACACTACCACCAGCATGCTTCAATGATGAGGTGGTATGTTTTGGATCATGAGCAGTTCCTTTCCTTCTCCATACTCTTCTCTTCCCATCACTCTGGTACAAGTTGATCTGTGTCTCATCTGTCCATAGGATGTTGTTCCAGAACTGTAATGGCTTTTTTAGATGTTGTTTGGCAAACTCTAATCTGGTCTTCCTGTTTTTGTGGCTCACCAATGGTTTGCATCTTGTGGTGAACCCTCTATATTCACTCTTGTGAAGTCTTCTCTTGATTGTTGACTTTGACACATATACATCTACCTCCTGGAGAGTGTTCTTGATTTGTCCAACTGTTGTGAAGGGGTTTTTCTTCACCAGGGAAATAATTATTTTGTCATCCACCACAGTTGTTTTCCATGGTCTTCCGGGTCTTTTGGTGTTGCTGAACTCTCCGGTGCATTCTTTCTTTTTAAGAATGTTCCAAACAGTTGATTTGACCACACCTAATGTTTTTGCTATCTCTCTGATGGGTTTGTTTTGATTTTTCAGCCTAATGATGGCTTGCTTCACTGATAGTGACAGCTCTTTGGATCTCATATTGAGAGTTGACAGCAACTGATTCCAAATGCAAATGTCACACCTAGAATCTACTCCAGACCTTTTACCCGCTTAATTGATAAAGAAATAACGAGGGAATAGCCCACACCTGTACATGAAATAGCTTTTGAGTTGATAGTCCCATTACTTTTGGCCCCTTAAAAAGTGGGAGGCACATATTGAAACTGTTGTAATTCCTACACCGTTCACCCGATTTGGATGTAATTACCCTCAAATTAAATCTGAAAGTCTGCAGTTAAAGCACATCTTGTTTGTTTCATTTCAAAACCATTGTCGTGGTGAATAGAGGCCAAAATCTGAAAATTCTGTCAATGTCTCAATATTTATGGACCTGACTGTAAATGAACAAAACATGTTTTTTATATCGTCGCCCCTGCTGCTGCCTTGCAGAGATCCTTCACCAGTACCTGAACCTGAGCTGACACTGGCCCTGATTCAGAGCCGGACGCTCTGAAAGAGCGTTCGCTCTGAATCTGGGCATTTTTTTTTTTGTGCGGCCTCCTGGCTGCTCGCATAGCTGTGGGTGACCACCCACAGCTATTGCGAGCGGCCAGGATGACGGTCGCGATGGTCAAGACCATCGCGACCATCGGGGCTTGCGACGAGACCCTTCTGGTAGGGTCATGTGGCCGCAAGCCCCAGAGAGCTTCTGGCTCTAATAGAGCCGGAAGCTCTCCCACTGACATCACTGGTGTCAGTGGGGCCTCCCACAGACGGCAGGCGTTCGCATGGGAACGCCTCCGTTTGTGAAGCCACCCCCACGCCACGCCTACAAAACGGGGCGAGCTGTCGATCAACATCAACAGCCGCCCCTTTTGTAGTGAGCCACGGAGCGAGTGCTATTTGCGCTCGCTCCGGGGCTCCCGCACGTGTGCACTGGGCCACCGTCGACCTGCTTGTGAGCGGGTCTGAATCAGGCCCTCTGTCCCTTGTTGCTTGTGCCTTGAGGACATCTGGTCTTTTTTATAGATGAACATGTGTTCTCTGTTTCATCAAGAGAGTCTGTTTAGTTGGCTCCAAGCTTTTCTTTCTTCTGTGGAAAGAACAAAGGTGTTCTGTGTTCCAGGTATCTGAGTTACAATATATAAATTGAATCTAATCAGGAAAGCACAGAGAAAGCATCCACCCATTGGGTTCAGACTCCTTGTATTACTTCTGTAGGTAGATGAGAGCTGCAAACTTTGGACTTGTAGGGCCAATGCGGTAACATTCATAAACACAGTTCTGCTGCGAAAGTATGCTAATAATTGCAATCGCAAAGCACTCTCACTGACATGTAGACGCCCACTTCCCCTCTCGCACATCCGTAATACCTTGCAATCCAGCCGGCGAACTACTCCAGTCCTGCAGCAACAGTCAGACCAGGTGGGCTCCATCCACTCTAGTGGACAGTCACAGCGCGGTGACATGACCCGTTAGGCGGTCGGTCTCTCCGTCCGTCTGTGTCCCCCCCCCCCCCCCACTTACACGCTGTAGTGAGGCGGCTCTGGCTTCTTCTAACACCACACGCTGCCTTGCAGGAGGGAGGAGGCGGAGCCACACTGACTAAATGTGACAGGCACGCACACGCCTCCTCCTGTGGCAGGCACGCACACGCCTCCTCCTGTGGCAGGCACGCACACACCTCCTCCTGTGACAGGCACGCACACGCCTCCTCCTGTGACAGGCACGCACACGCCTCCTCCTGTGACAGGCACTCACACGCCTCCTCCTGTGACAGGCACGCACACGCCTCCTCCTGTGACAGGCACGCACACGCCTCCTCCTGTGGCAGGCACGCACACGCCTCCTCCTGTGACAGGCACGCACTCGCCTCCTCCTGTGGCAGGCACGCACACGCCTCCTCCTGTGGCAGGCACGCACACGCCTCCTCCTGTGGCAGGCACGCACACGCCTCCTCCTGTGACAGGCACGCACACGCCTCCTCCTGTGACAGGCACTCACACGCCTCCTCCTGTGACAGGCACGCACACGCCTCCTGTGACAGGCACGCACACGCCTCCTCCTGTGACAGGCACGCACACGCCTCCTCCTGTGACAGGCACGCACACGCCTCCTCCTGTGACAGGCACGCACACGCCTCCTCCTGTGACGGGCACGCACACGCCTCCTCCTGTGACGGGCACGCACACGCCTCCTCCTGTGGCAGGCACGCACACGCCTCCTGCTGTAACCGTCTCAGGAGGAGCTTTTTTTTTTTCAATTAGCTTTACTTCTACTGCAAAACCTAGTCGCCAGGACTAAAATCTTGGTCGCCATGGCGCCCGGGATTTGTCGAGCTCTGATGTATAAGCCTTGTTTGTGCAGAGGTTCAGGTGCTGAGGCGCATTCAAATAACAAAAATTAAATGTGTTGTGTGATTTAAGGTTTTTTTTTTATATTACATTTTAGTGTTATTCAACATTAAAGTGCATGCTCACATGTTTTTATTCTTTAAGTTGCTAAAAACCATATATAACACACGTTATTTTTAATTATTAACATCAAAATTGTGGTTGACTTAAAAATGTAACATATATACATATATATATATATATATATATATATATAACATGCATTACACTACATATGCCAAATTACTAAAACATTAACCCATCAAACTTCTTTTTTTCAGACATTTCTCAAAGGACAATTTTGATTATGATTAAAGACAGCACTTTACATGAGGAATGGTTGCACAACTATATTTGCAAATGTATTTAAAATAAAATTCTTATCATTAAAACATAACATTTTCTTTTTGTAGTTAAAGTTTTTTTAGCCTTTGAATGTGTTTAAATATGCCACTTATGGGCCGTATACAATTTGGAGCGAAAAGCCGTTCTCACATGGTTTTTGGCAAAAATTTTGCCTGAAAATTTATCTCCGTATTCAATTCCAGTCTATTTTCGCCTATGCGAAAAGTCAATGAACTGAAATAGGTGAAACTTCTTCTCCACAGAATAGCAGGAGAAAAGAAGTGCAAAATCTATATTTTGGGGTGCAGATTTATTTATTTATTACCAGTTATTTATATAGCACACACATATTCCGCAGCGCTTTACAGAGAATAGTTGGCCATTCACATCAGTCCCTGCCCCAGTGGAGCTTACATTCTATGTTCCCTATCACATGCTCACACACATACACACTAGGGTTATTTTTTGTAGGGAGCCAATCGTCCTACCAGTATATTTTTGGAGTGTGGGAGGAAACCGGAGCACCCGGAGGAAACCCACGCAGGCACAGGGAGAATATACAAACTCCACACAGTTAGGGCCGTAGTGGGAATTGAACCCACTATCACACCGTCTGTGCTGCCCATGTTGGGAAACAACTCAGAACCCTTCGTACACTCCCCTAAAGGACAATTCATTCAAAAAAATAAATAAATTCCAGGAACACCCCAAAAAACGCATTAGAAATTTGGGGTAAAAATGAAAAAAGTGGGGCGACAACTGAAAAAACGCGAAATAAGCTTCTGGGGTGCTCTAAGAAGGGGCTAAGTGTTTTGGGGATTGCAGGTGCTTGTATGACGGAAGAATTTCATTTTTCTAAAACTTCACTTTAGAGACATTAAAATATGCTGGTACCCATTTTCAAGCACCCCAAATTTGATGGAACTATTTATTTGCTCCACAAAACACTGCTCTATGCCATTCTACACCACTTTTACCTAGACGCTAATAGCAAGCAATTACCACCACTTAAGTACCCTAACTAGTTCAGTTAGGGCTAATACTAAACTACCATAATGATTTCTGAAGTCAGCCCATCTTTTTCAGGGGTACAGGGTGATTTTCCCAATTCAACCTGCACTTTTCGCCTGTTTCACATTCACTGGATCCTGTTTGGCAATTGAATACGGAGTAAATCGGGAACACACACGAAAAGTTTTTGCGTCCGAAACACACGAAGGCGGCGAAAGGTCAGGCAGGCGGAACTTTCTCGCCGATGTGAAACTAATTGAATATGGCCCAATGTGAGTTAATAGGACTTAAATGTAAGGTTTCATCAATCTCACTGGCGTGAGGACACTCTATTATTTGGCGAGTTTACAACTTGCTGCCTATCACATCCAGCGAGCTGCTTAACATTAGAAACATCTGGAGGGCGTGTTGTGTCACAGCGAGAATGGTTGATGCGAGATTCAGCCCAGTCAGCATGAACTTACATCCTATTACATACAGAGGGGTATATTTACTAAAGTGTGGGTTTTTAGAAGTTGAGATGTTGCCCTTGGCAATCAATCAGATTCTGCTTAACATTTGCCTAGCACCTTCTTGAACGTAATAGCTCAAATCTGATTGGTTGCTATGGGCAACATCTCCACTTCTAAATATCCCACCTTAGTAAATATACCCCAGATAATCCAATTTCACCGGAATTTCGCACATATGTCAAACTCGCGCTCTATTACATTTACCCCTCCATTTCAACTAAAATGTCCCTCTACTTGCAGAGAGCAACCACAATAGTTCTCCTGGCGTATTTTAGACTTTATCAAAGCTGATTATTCTGAGTCTTCTTGAGTTTAACTAACTTAATAAATCATGATTATAAATTAATCAACACACCTAATATCCTTTTCTCCATATAAAACATATTAAAACAAATACAGCTAATCTAATTATCATGTAAGAAATTGATCCTCTAAGAGACGACTTTAGAGAGAGTTCTTGACTATAAACCCATTTGTGGCATAGCTAAATTTTCTATTAGTTATAACAATAAACTATTTGATCTATCTTAGTATTTCAAAGAGCAACTTGTATGTCCATTAAATTAACCACAGACGTTACAGTTTATGGCCCTCATTCAGAGCCGTACGCTCTGAGCAGAGCACACGTTCTGAATGAGGGCCGGCCTCCATGAAAATGGAGCGTCCTTCTGGCCGCTCGTATAGCTGTGGGTCACCACCCACAGGCTATACGAGCGTGCATTTTGATGGCCGCGATGGTCGAGACCATCGCGACCATCGAAATTGCGAGCCGGAGCCTGCGGTTGAGGTTTTCAACCGCAAGCTCTGGAGTGATTTTGGCTCTATCAGAGCCAAAATCACTCCCACTGACATCACTAGTGATGTCAGTGGGCCGGCTTCTGACGGGAGGCGTTCCCGTGGGAACGCTCCCGTCAGGGAGGCACGCCCCCGGCACGCCTACCAAAGGGGGCGTGCTGTCAATCAACATCGACAGCACGCCCCCTTTCATCAGACACAACGAGCGAAGGACTTTCCTTCGCTCGTCGCGTCTGGCGCATGCGCACGACAGAGCTCCCTCCGTCGTGCGCATGCTCAGTCCATAACATCGACCCACTTGCGAGCGGACAGCCGCTCGCGAGTGGGTCTGAATCAGGCCCTATATTAATAGTGCAAGAGACCTATTAATGCCTAAACTTTAATGTACAGTGTACACATATTATATATAATTTTATATGTAAAAAAAATAACTATAATGATAGAAAACAATACTACCAAGGCAGTGGTCTCCCTTTTCTGAATAAGATCAGTACCATGCTGCTGATCTCTGAGGGCCTGGTTCAGACCCGCTCGCGAGCGCTGAGCGCTTGCAAGTGAGTAAATGTTGGCCCAGTGCGCATGCGCATGACGTACCCGGCTCCGTCGTGCGCATGCGCGAGACCCGGATATCGAAGGGGAAGCCGTCGCTATGGGTCTAGCTACAAAGCGGGCGTGCTGTCGTTGGTGAGTGACTGCACGCCCCCTTTGGTGGGCGTGCCGGGGGCGTGGCTAGCCAGACGGAGGCGTTTCCATGGGAACGCCTACCGTCTGGAGCCGGCCCCACTGACATCACAAGTGATGTCAGTGGGAGTGCTTTCAGCTCTGATAGAGCCAAAAGCATTCCAGGGCTTGCGGCAACATGACCCTACCACAAGGGTCTCCTCGCAAGCCCGAAGGTCGCGATGGTCTTCACCATCGTGACCATCTTCCTGGCCGCTCGCTATAGCTGTGGGTGGTCACCCACAGCTATACGAGCGGCCAGGAGGCCGCTCTAAAAATTCAGAAGGACGGCTCTGATTCAGAGTGAGCGCTCTGTCAGAGCGTCCGGCTCTGAATCAGGGCCTGAGTTCGTTAGAAGAGCATGTGATGAGCTCAGCACAATCTCCTCTGCGCAGCGTCTCATTTGATTGACTCAGCATTATGAGAGCTGCAATAACCTCCCTGGATGCTCTACATGAAATAATCCTTCCTGGCAAATTGCAAAGAGCCCACCACTACCTCACTTGCATGCACAATAGCTGTCTGGCCGGACACACTCTAAGGGGTAAATTTACTAAAGTGAAAGTTTTTAGAAGTGAGTTTTGGAAGAGATGTTGCCCATAGCAACCAATCAGATTCTAGCTATTATCTTCTAGAAGGTGCTAGTTAAATGTTAAGTAGAATCTGATTGGTTGCTATGGGCAACATCTCTTCTAAAACTCACTTCTAAAAACTCTTACTTTAGTAAATTTACTGCCTAATAGTGTAAAAAAGAGAACTTGGATGCATGCCATTGGTGGGTGGGCCTTTACCGCCTTGCCGGTAATCCAGCTTTGCCTCCATTGTCAGTGTTAGTGTAAAACCGTACTAACTGTATTGGATTCATCACATCACATTGAGTTCTTGTCAGTAGTGCACCTGAAGTTCTGGCATGTGACAGACTAACAAGAATTGTAGCTTTGGGAAGGCACCAGATGTTTTTGCTGGATTGAGGATCCAACTAAATTCCTGTAGGAACTTCATTACTTGACTGTTTTGTATATGGTAAATATTAGATACTAGCACTGCCATATCTATCAAGGAAACATCATCACACAGTATAAAATACTTACAACTGTACTGTAATGATGCAAAATCTAGCTACCATTCATGGATGAATATTTGATATTCGAGCTGCCAGATTAGAGGAAGGCATAGCTGACACATAGGGGGCAATTCAATTGTGGCGTGCGTCTCCTACTGGGCATCTATGCGAATAGGCGCCCAACGAAGCAATTCAATTATTTCTCCGTTCGGACACCCATTAGCATTTACCGCGCCCACAAGCACCAGGTTTAGCCGCGCATAGCGGCTTATCCCATCTAAAGAAGAGGTTAGGGTGATCAAACAGCCGATTGGGCGCCCAAACAACCATCGGGCCGCCCAAAAAACGGGACTGTAGACAGATTTCTTCTCGCACCTCAACAGGCTGCAAGAAGTAATGAGTTGTCCGTCCCCTTCCCCCAGGCAGCTTTAGGTATCGAACAGAGCAACAATTGAATTGCTCCGGTAGACGCCTATTCACATAGACACACAGCAGGGGGCGCGGGCTACAATTGAATCGCCCCATCAGTGTCGGAACCTTCATTTCAGGACAAATATAACTAGAGAGTTTTACCATTTAAACTACTTAGGGGCATATTTATTAATTATGGGGATTTGGTCTCGATAATTAGAATTTGTTAGTGCTGCTAAGAAATGGAACATTTACCATTGGTAAATTCAGCATTTTAGCAGCCCCCATAGAAACTCAGCGGGGCTGCTTTTGCAATCCAAACGGGGGATTTTGAGATATCTGCTATGGTCCCCCGTACATACATTCAGGGGATCCTTGGGATAACCTGCAAATATTTTTTTGATCAGTATGCCCCTAAGTGTACAATAATATGTAAGAATATTATCTGCCATATAATTATATGGAGGATTTAATGAATGCTGCCTCTAGCATCCCCTAAAATATACAAATAAGAAAAGGATAAGGCAGACAACAAAGCGTTGAATATAGGAAGTGTACCTAAGGAGCAACTTTTGTAATCGCTTGTTCTCAACATTCTGTATTCTTTCTCAAACTTTATTTTAATTTTTTTTTTTTTTAACCTATGGATCTTGCAGGAATTAAAGTACAACATAATATTTAAGTGAGAATAATAAAGTTTAATGGGTCTGATTCAGAGTAGTATGCAAACCCGATGGTTTGCGTACTACTCCGACGTCAGAATTTTGGCGCATGCACAGGATCTGTACTGCACAATTACTGTTATTAGTCACCAGCCTGAACTGCAAGGTGCTATTGCATTATATATTGAGGTTGTTATTGCATTGTATATTGCCTAATATTCTGCAAAGTAGTTTGTTTTGAATTATATATTGTCTTATATCCTGCAAATTAATTGTTTGCATTGTATATTATCTAATTTTCTGACATGTAATTATTGTTATATATACCACCACCACAATGCCCCGGCACTCCAATCACCTTCTCACATCATGCGTGTAGCTGGCTCTGGTGCCTTCCTCGGGGGCCAGTGCCCTCCAACATATTGTCCACAAGCAATAGGCAGCACTCAGAGACTTAAAAACAGTTTATCCAAATTCGGGTGTTTACGTGATCGACGTTTCAGGGAACGCATCCTCTTCCTCAGGACAGCACTTGGCAGCCAGTACATCCATGCGACAAGCTCTAGCCTTGGCATGGGTTTCCAAGGCCTTGGAAAGGTGGGCGGACTCCCTGTATGATGGCCTTCGTTCAGGTGCATCCCACTCTGAATTATTGTCCACAGTTGAAAACGTCTAGGAAACAGCAACTGCTCTGGGTAAGGCAGCCTTGGATTCTTGACTTTTTTCGGCCAGAGTTTTAGCTTCAGTTGAGTCAGCCAGGCGTGCACTCAGACTCCGCACCTGGTGGGACAACACAGGATACAAAAAGGCCCTTGAATCTCTTCCCTTCAATGGTGAGATGCTCTTCGGTCCTGAACTGGACAAAATTATTGCTTCAACAGCAGCCCTGGTTTCAGCCTTCCTTTTGTGGCCAAAGTTCTTCCTCCCGAGGTGGTAAAACAAAAGGGAGACAGTCCTGGACAGGTGGCAAACACACTGACAGTCCACATGACATACTGGACTTCCTCTTGGGGTCTCCCACGGTGGGAGGCCAATGTCAGTTATTTTGCGAAGAATGGTCTTAGAGGACATTGTGTACAAGGCATTGGAAGATTGGGCTAAGCCCTAAGCTTCAAGGACTTTACTCCCAGACAATTTTTTACCACAGGTCTGCCTCACAACCCCTCCATGACCAGGGCCTTGCAAGTTTGCTTTAGGTCCTAAGGATACTGGATTTAAACCTCTATACGCTCCTGCCTATGCCTTCTAAATCCTGCCTATACCTTCTAGAATTGTCGCTATTTGCGTACGCAGTCATACAGTAAATAAATACCTTCAGACTTTGAAATGTGTTTCCAACGCACAAAGGTTATTATTCAACATAAAAACAGTAGGTTACACGCTGTGATCTAAAGACAATTAAGCGCAAAGAAATCATACAGACCCAAGGTACAGTTATACATATGCACGCGCACTGGAACCAGTTACCGGCATCAACAAGAAACCTCCGTCAACAGCATCAGCAAGAAGACTCCAGATTGGAGGCGGTACGCACATTTATACCCTTACAG
Organism: Taudactylus pleione; assembly: GCA_031769625.1. Taxonomy (NCBI): domain Eukaryota; kingdom Metazoa; phylum Chordata; class Amphibia; order Anura; family Myobatrachidae; genus Taudactylus; species Taudactylus pleione. Next base: position 956,458 of record JAUIMM010000228.1, on the reverse strand, counting down.
AGATAAGCAACACAATAGGCAAGTTTGGTATGGTTCCATTGGTTCCCAGTCACGGTGCTTCTGTTACAGGACATTTAACAGGTTGATTCAAATGGACACAGGTCAGCCTCCGACAGCCTTTTGTCTCCTTTTTCCCACCGCATGCAAATCTAAGCTGCTAACATTACAAAGTACATTTTAGTGTTTTAACTCTCTACAGTCCATAAGTTGAGAATGCATGTTGCGATATTCTCACCGATGATACCGGAAAGCTGTTGAGACAGAGTAGATCAGTACAACACCAAACACGGTTTGCTTATCATGTACTAAATCTTAGATATCAAAATAGTCTTTATTTCACAACATTAGTAAGAAATGAATAAACCTTGAATATTACACTTTGGAGCTATGGAACCTTTTATGTGAGTGTGCAGTGTGTAAGTATGAGGGGTTTGGGGAAGAGACGCTAGTAAGATTTATATAGTGAGGACTTTTAACTTAGGGAAGATGCGTACGCATGAAGATATTAGACAGCGTTCGCATGCAGGATATTATGCATTCGCTAATGTGCGTCATGTTAACAGCGCAACATTGTGTATTTAATGTCTGTACTTAAGTGTGAGTTTCTCTAAAATGGCACTGGGCAGCCATTCGCAAAATGGTGTTGTGCAGATCTAATTTTATAAGATGGTGTCTTGTGGCCATTCGCAAGATGGCGTCGTTCCAATCTAATTTTAAACTGATTCTGTCTCAGCCAATTATCCAGCTTCGACAGTCCCTTCTGGATTTCAGGCGTCATTTCCCCTGTGCCTCCACATCAAAGAGGGACCAATTTTTATTCCAACCTATTCCTTGTAGGAAAACCGGATGGCTCCTTCCGTCCCATCTTCTATCTGAAATATCTGAATGTTTGTTTCTCTCAGGGTTCCCAAGTTCAAAATGGAGTCACTCTGGTTGCATTATGCACTCCTTGGAACCAGGAGAGTTTATAATGTCCCTGGATGCCATGGATGCTTATTTGCATATCCTGATCTGGGATATAGATCGAAGTTTGCTATGTTTTGCAGTCCTATTGGACCATTACCAATTTCAGGCCTTGCCCTTTGGGATGTCGACAGCTCCGCGGGTGTTCACCAAGGTAATGTCTGTGATGGCAGCCACCCTGGGGCTTCGAGGAACCTGGATAATACCTTATCTCAACATCTCTTAGCAGCCCAGTCGGCAGATATCTCGCAGGAGCATCCGAAACTGATGATTCAAATCCCTTCGTTCTCATGGGTGGTTCCTAAATTGGCGCAAATCCAGCCTAGTGCCTTCTCAGCCAGTGGTACATTTGGGGACCCTCAAGTCCAGGGTTTTTTCTCCATTAGGTCAACATTGTTTCCCTTCAGACGTTGGTACGATCCCTTCACTGTTTACATCTCTACAATCGTGTCCTCAACAAAATGGTCTCCACCTTCAACATGGTAGAGTTTGCCTAGTTCCATTCCTGGACTTTTCAATCGGATATTATGATCTGGTGGAACAGATCTCACTTTCAGATCAAGTCCCAGTTGATAATGTTCTCTCCGGGGACCAATCACTCTTTTCTCTGGTGGCTTCAAACCTCTCACTTGGACAAGGAACATCCATTCCTCATTCAGGAGTAGACTTTACTTATGACGGACGCCAGCATCAGGGATGGGGTGCAGTCACTCCTGCAACAACCTTCCAGGGCTACTGGATGGGCCAGGAATCCCAATTTACCATCAGTGTCTTGGAGCTCCGGGCAATTTACAATGCCTTGTGTCAAGCAAGACATCTTCTCCAAGGTTGTCTGGTCAAAGTCAGCTCAGGCAACTTGGCAGCTGACACCTACATAAATCATCAATCATTCAAGCCATGCAAGAAGTGCATTCCGGGAGTCGACAATTGGGAGGCCAACTATTTTAGCTGTCATGATGTACATCCCAGAGAATGATCTTTTCACCCAGAAGTATTCCAACAACTCTGGGGCCACCCATCCATAGACATGTTAGCGTCCCATCTGAACCGTAAGCTGACCCATTACTGTTCCAGGACCCAAGACCTGGTAGCTTTTCTAGTAAATGTACCGTTCGCTCCCTGGACCTTTCAGCTAATTTACCTCTTTTCTCCAATGTCCCTACTGCCTCGGATCAAGCTGAAGCAAGCAGGTGGGACTGTCATCCTAGTTGTTCCAGATTGGTCCTACATGGCGTGGTATGCTGACCTAAGGCGCCCGTTGGCATCACCCCCATGGTGCTTCCTCTCTGGCCAGATGTTCTCTCGCAGGGCCCTTTCCTCCGTCATTTTCCATTACTGGCTTTGACGGGGTGGCTGTTGAGACAGCCCTCTTGAAGGCCAGAGGTGTCTCAAATGCTGTGGTCAGTACTATTCTTTGCTCCAGGAAACCTATTTAAAGCATATCACCGCATTTAGAAGGCATACCTCTCCTGGTGTGCTCCACAGAATTTATACGCAGTGGTTTTCCGTCTCACTAAGATTCTGTCCTTTCCTTCCTACAGGTGGAGTTCGATTTGGGCCTCCTTCTGTCTTCTCTGAAAGTAAAGGTTTCTGCTCTTCCAGCTTTTTTTTTCAACGATGATTAGCAGTCCTTGCTGTACAGACCTTTCTCCTAGGGATACTCCATATCCAGCCAACTTTTGTCCCTCTGTTTGCACCCTGGGACATGGTTCTGGTCCTCCGGGCTCTTCAACACCCTCCTTTTGAATCTTTGGAGTCAGGGAACTCAAATGGCTCATGTGGAAAACAATTTCCACCCGGCGATTTCTTTGGCCTTTCAGGTCTCAGAGTTAAGTGCATTGTCTCACAGATCTCCGTTCCTGGTTTTTCATCCGGACCAGGCGGTTCTGTGGACTACTTAAGCTTTTCTTCTGAAGGTGGTCTCCTGTTTTCATATTAATGAGGATATTGTGGGCCCTTCCTTTCCTGCTAAGGAAGACTTTTACGTCTTTACAATCTTCTCCGCATTTGTCTGGATCTAAAAAATTTAGTCGCCCTCTCTTTGTTTGTGCTATATTCTATTGTCAAACAGGATCGGCCTGCCTCCAAACAGATGATTGCCCATTGGATTTGGGAGGTCATCTGTCAGGTTTACTCTTTGGCTAACATGCTGGTACCAGCATCGGTGACAGCTCATTTGACTTGGCTGGTGGGGACTTCCTGATTGGTTTGGGGTAGTGTTTCGGCAGATCAGATTTACAGAGTTGCCACTTGGTCCTCAGCACACACCTTTATCTGATTCTACCACTTTTACACCCATACTTCCAGGGACAGTAGTTTCAGACGAAGGGTCCTATGCACAGCTCAGGAGCATTCCCTCCATTAGCGGACTGTCTTTGGGATGTCCTCATGGTGGACACTGGATGCCCTCCCATTTACTCCCGGGTTTGCTTGGGTGTTTGTTTCGGGTTGTGGTGCTCCAGTTCAGGATGTGTTTGTGTGCCATGTTTTGTTCTCCTCTTCGTCTCTTCTTTCTGTCTTTTGGGCTTTTGCTAGTGAAAACTGCCTTCCCTGGGCAGGGGGCACGTTACAGATTAGGTGAAGCCTGACCTGTCTCAAAGATACCGTTTTAGTGCCCAGACTTCTCCAGCAACACCTATACCCCATGGTATAGCCCATGGTATAGCTGGTATATATCAGGTAAGAATTAAAATCATGTCTTTCTAAGTTATCACTTTATGACACTGTTCCTCATTCATTGTCGTTTTGTCTCTGGGCACATTTGTTTGGTTAATGAAAGATATTTAATTAAACTAAAACAATGTCCCTATTTTTCACTTATTGTAATCCAGTTTATCATGACTAGGACTATACCTCAGTTATTGGCACACCATTTGCTTATCACTACCAGACCATGGGGCCTATTCATCATTGGAGGCTTAATGCTTAAGTATCCAACTCGCAGCAGGGGATAGTTTACACCGGAGCAATTCAACATTGCTCCGATGCGGGGACAGCTGAAAAAAGCAGCTGTCCCTTCGGTTAGTATCGCAGCTACAGAAGTGTAGCTGTGTTACCTCTTCCCTGTCATCCCAGCTACGCATGCGTGATCCGAGGTCATGCATGCGCAAAGCTGCCAGGGAGTCCAGGGGGAAGGCGGCAAAGGGATCCGCTGGGATTCTTATTTGCATCCCCGGAACTCCTTCCCATAGGAAGGAGCAGGGCTACGAGAGCAAGCGCCGTCTGAAGATGATTTGGCCCCCATGTCAGTTCCTCTTATTTATCATTATTTTCTGTTATAATGCCTTTTCATTGGTATACTCTTACCATCTCTCCTTGGTGATATATCATTCTCATCACCCCCATGGTGCTTCCTCTCTGGCCAGATGTTCTCTTGCAGGGCCCTTTCCTCCGTCATTTTCCACGACTGGCTTTGACGGGGTGGCTGTTGAGACAGCCCTCTTGAAGGCCAGAGGAGTCTCAAATGCTGTGGTCAGTACTATTCTTTGCTCCAGGAAACCTATTTCAGTTAAAGCATATCACCGCATTTAGAAGGCATACCTCTCCTGGTGTGCTCCACAGAATTTATACGCAGTGGTTTTCCGTCTCACTAAGATTCTAAGATTTTATACAATTTAATAAGACAGAGAGTCTTATTAAATTGTATAAAATGAAGGAAGAGAGGCAAAAGGAAATTTGTTTTTCCTATTTCTTGTCTTTCCTTTCCAAGGTGATTTATTTCTTCTTCCTCCTCTAGGGTAGCAGAGGGGATGACTCAGGGTATAGACTGGAGAGGAGCCTGGGCACCAAACGGTTAATGAAATTTACCCACAAGTCCAGGCTCCTCTCCTATATACCCCAGCCACTGGGACATCCGTTTTGAGTTTGGTGGCAAGGTAGGAGCTGGGCACCATTTCAGGGGGTATTAGATGTCCCTCCGTATTTTATTTAATTTTATTTACTTTCATTTTAATTGTGTTTTATTACTTAGAGTGAGTAGTGTAAGGCGTCCTATAGGACACCCCCTCTGCCGCTCCAGCGCCAGTGGCCGCAGCACTGGCGACTGGGTCAGTGACTTCGGCCGCGGTCTCCTTCACATCTGGAAGCCACAGCCGGCGCTCACCGGGAAGAAGTTAGGGGGGCTCCCTGCATGCAGGGAGTTAGGGCTTTCACCGCCTGAGCAGGAGACCTCTGGTGGTGCTGACAGTGGGGGTTCCCGGTCTGACCGCGCTGCCCACTTGACCACCAGGGAATATTATATGGGCAGGGGGCTGCTTAATACCAGCGGCGGCCATTTCCCTGGGGTTATATCAGCCGGGGGAGATGAGCTCTTTCCTGTAACCCCTACCCTGACCCTGGGACGCGCTCTTCCCCCGCAGCAGCAAGCCCCAGGGAGATCTTCTCTCTCAGACTCTGAGCAGCCATTTTACCACAATGCCTGCCTCAGTGCTGGAGAGTGAAGTGGGCTCCAGTCTCCTTTCATAGTCTGCTCCCAGCAGCTAGCTAGTTAATTTGCTCTTTCCTGCTACTTACGGTTGGCTTGTTGAGCTTCATTAGCCCATATTCTGCATTCAGTGGTCTGTGTGTTTGAAAGTAAGTGTACCTTGCCTGTGTCCCTGTACCTGTTGTGGTTACTGGTCACTGAGGGAGCATCCCTGGCAGGGGTGGGCACAGCTTATATATATCTGTATATATACTGACACTGCCTAAAGACCCTTTTGACTTTGCGCCCAACACTTATTATTGGTGTGTGTGGCGTTTTTCTGCGACTCTCAGGATGTCCAGAAACAAATCTACCAAGGAGGTAGGCACCGCAGTATTGCACACTTGTTCAGCAAATGCTAGATAAGCATAGGGCTCCTAGATGTAGGCTGGCTCCTTGTGAAAGCTCCTCTCGATTATCTGGCGGAGGGCAAAGTGGGAGTCTCCTCCCCCAGTGGATGCCCATATTAAACATCTTATTAGGTCATCCCTCCTGCCTATCCCTAACACGGCATTTCTGAAGATCCTATGTTTTTTAAAGTCAATTTATGTCAATGCAAGTGCTCTGGCTCGTCCAGCCCTCGCATCTCCTTGAGTGGCTAAAGCTGTCGGCCGCTGGGCAGATGCTTTGGAGGAAGGACCTACCTCTGGCATGCACGGAGGTGTCCTGGCCTCTATGATTTGCACATGTTAGAGAGGCTGCTTCTCATCTCTGAAGAAGCCATAGATTCAGGATTTATAACTTCAGAAATTTTGGCTTCTGCAATTGACTTCCTTTTCGGTCCGGAATTGGATAAGTTGCCACACCGAGTCCTAGGACTTCTGTCTCTCGTTCCTTTCGCCCACAGCCGGGGGAGACGAGCTCCAGAGGTCAGTCTTTTCACAGAAGCCAGGATTCGGCCCCTAACAATCTCAAGCCCAGAAGTAAGCAACTCTGGTCCATTAAATGTCCGGCTGCCAAACCAGTGGACAAGACTGCCGCATAATGGGGCGGGCCGCCTCCCGAGGGTCCTCGGAGTGTGAGGCAGGCCTCTTCACTTTTCAGCAGTATGGATGCACACCACAACAGATGCTTGGGTCAGAGGTGTTGTGCCTCAATGCTTTCTAGGTTTTTTTTCCACCGGCCTTCCTACACAGCCAGAAAAGGCGGAAGCTCTCAAGGCATCTCTTTGCTCTGTCTCTTGGCTTCAGGGGTCGTTATTCCTGTTCCCCCGTTCCAGAGAGGGTTAGGCTTTTATTTTTGTTTCAGAAGCCGGATGGCTCTTTTTGACCCATTCTCAATTTGAAACCCCTAAACAAATTTCTTCCCGCATGAAGTCCCTTCAGTCGTTCATTCTAGCATTGGAACCGGGGGACTTTGGCCCTCATTCAGAGGTGGTCGCAAGAAGCGAGCGCTCTCTCTGAATGAGGGCGGCCGATTCACGTTTCAAGTGCGGCCTCCTGGTCACTAGCTAAGCTGTGGGTTAACACCCACAGCTTTAGCGACCGACCAGGTTTATGGTCGCGATGGTCAAGATGATCGCGACCATCGGGGCTTGCGATGAGACCCTAAGGTTGGGTCTCTGCAAACGCAAGCCCCAGGGGGCTTCCTGCTCTGATCAAGCAGGAAGCTCCCAAATGACATCACTGCTGTCAGTGCGACCGCCCACAAAACGGCAGGCGTTCCTTAAGGAACGCCTCCATTTGTGTAGCCACCCCCCCACCCCGCCTACAAAACGGGGCGAGCTGTCGATCAACATCGATAGCCGCCCCTTTTGTAGCGAGCTCCGGAGCGAGAGAATTTCTCACTCGCTCCGGGGCTTGCGCACGTGCAGTGGCCGCTGCGCGTGAGCAGGGCCTTAACATCGACCCGGTTGCGAGCGCTCAGCGCTTGCGACCGGGTCTGAATGAGGGCCTTTATTATTATTACTATTATTATTATTTATTTTTATTGCGCCACAAGTGTTCCGCAGCGCCGTACACAGTACATAAACAAATTGTAGACAAGCGACTTACAGAACAATACAATACAGGGCCAGGACATGGATAATATATATTGCTACATTAGCGACCATAACACCCAGATAAGCAACAGAGCATAAGCAACCAAGTGTTAGGTGCACTAGTGGTGAGTAAGAAGTAGATGAAACTAAAGTAGGGAGAAGCACAAGAGGGTAGAGGGCCCGCTCGGAAGAGCTTACATTCTAAAAGGATGGGGAAGACAAACAGGTTTGACACAGATGGGGTAGATGGGGAGGAAGGAGCATGTAGCAGGGAGTTAGAATGATAGCTGGAAGACTTTCATGAAGTAGTGGGTCTTGAGAGCCTGTTTGAAGGATTGCAAAGAGGTGGAGAGTCTGATGGGGAGTGGGAGAGAGTTCCAGAGGTTCGGGAGCAGTGCGGGCAAAATCTTGGAGGCACGAGTGGGAGGAAGTAATCAGCTGGCATGAAAGACGGCGTGCATTAGTTGAACGAAGAGAGCGGAGAGGAGAGTGAAGGGAGATGAGATCAGAGATGTATATGGGAGAAGATTAGGTGAGGGCTTTGTAAGCGAGCATGAGAACCTTAAATTGGGTTCTAAAAGGGAAGGGGAGCCTGTGGAGGGCTTGTAGGAGAGGGGAGGCAGATGTAGAGTGTTTAGAGAGGAAGATAAGCCGTGCAGCAGCATTAAGGATAGACTGGAGAGGAGAGAGATGGGATTTGGGGAGGCCAGATAGGAGGAGGTTACAGTAGTCCAATCTGGAGATGACCAGTGAGTGTATGAGGGTTTTAGTAGCATCTTGGGTGAGATAGGGTCTGATCTTAGAAATACTTTTGAGATGGAAACGACAGGACTGTGAAAGGTTCTGGATATGTGGTTTGAAGGAGAGGGATGAGTCCAGGATAGCTCCAAGACAGCACACCTTGGGACTAGATGAGATAGTTATTCCATCATTTGATAAAGAAATAGTGGGAAGTGAGGTTATGTGGGAGGGTGGGAAGACGATCAGCTGTCTTAGACATATTAAGTTTAAGAAATCGCTGGGACATCCAGGAAGAGATAGCAGAGAGACAGTTGGAGATACGAGTCAGAAGAGAGGGGGAGAGATCAGGGGAGGAAAGGTAGATTTGAGTATCACCAGCATAGAGATGATAATGGAGGTCAAAAGAGCTGATGAGTTCACCTAGAGAGGAATTATAGAGGGAGAATAGGAGAGGTCCAAGAACAGAACCTTGGGGAACACCTACTGTAAGAGGCTGTGGAGGGGAAGAGGAGTCATGAGAGGAAACTGAGAAAGAACGGTCAGAGAGGTAGGACGACAGCCAGGAGAGGGCAGTGTCACGTAGACCAAGGGAGTGAAGGATATGCAGCAGGAGAGAGTGGTCCACAGTGTCAAAAGCAGCAGAGAGATCAAGGAGAATGAGAAGAGAGTAGTGGCCTTTGGATTTGGCAGCAAGGAGGTCATTGCTGACTTTCGTAAGGGCAGTTTCAGTGGAGAGAACGGAAGCCAGACTGAAAAGGGTCAAGGAGGGAGTGGGAGGAAAGAAAAGCGGTAAGGCGGTTGTAGACAATCCGCTCAAGGAGGCAAAAGGGAGGAGAGAGATGGGTCGGTAGTTAGAAAGAAGGTTAGGAACAAGGGTATATTTTTAAAAAATGGGGGAGACAAGGGCATGCTTGAATACAGAAGGAACAGTGCCTGATGAGACGGAGAGGTTAATGAGGTGGGCAAGATGGGAGCAGGCAGAAAGAGAGAGGAAGTGGAGGAGGCGGGGATGGGATAGGATCAAGGTGGAAGGGGGGTAGGACCGGATGAGGGCCATGACTTCCTCTCCAGATACAGGGGAGAAGGATGTTAGAGTTGGTAAAGTTGATGGGGAGGGGTGATCTGGGAAAGGAGGAGGTGGAGAGCTGGGGGACAGGTTGGATATGATGTCCTGATGTATGGAATCAATTTTAGATGTAAAGTAGGTAGCAAAGTCAAGGACAGAGAGCAAGGAGGGGAGACGAGGGAGGGGGTGGGCGAAGGAGGGAATTGAAAGTGGTGAAGAGACGCTGGGGATTAGAGGACTGAGAGGAGATGAGGATCTTGAAATATGACTGTTTAGAGAGGGAGAGAGCAGTACTCTCGTTGGATATACAGGATGCCTATTTGCATATCCCTATCCAAACCAACCACTACCAATTTCAACGTTACCCGTTGGTCCAGGGGTAGCCAATCTCGGTCCCCGTGAGCTACCAACAGTTCACGTTTTCCAGACCACCTAGCAGGTGCACAGGTGTATTCATTACTAACTAACACATTTGAAAAGATCCGCAGGTGGAGCTAATTATATCACTTGTGATTCTGTGAGGAGACCTGCAAAACATGCACCATTGGTAGCTCTTGAGGACCAGGGTTGGCTACCACTGCGTTGGTCTGTCCGCAAGCGCCTTGTGTGTTCACGAAGGTCTCAGCAGTCATGGTAGCACATCTGTGCCGCAGGGGCATCAGAATTTTACCGTACCTGGACGACTGTGCTAAGAGAAGCAAAACTCCAGCAGTTCTCAGAGATCACATTCATCTGAAGGTAGAGCTTCTTCAGTCACACAGATGGATAATCAATTGGAAGAAATCCACGCTATCTCCATCCCAGGAGAATGTCCACCTTGGAGCCTTGTTGGATTCCTGTGCTCACAGAGTCTTCTTCTCTCTAAACAAGCTCTTGTCATTACAAGCCAGACATCGCACCTTTCTCAGTCAATGGTGAGTGTCCATTCACTCGTGCATGCATATTCTGGGGTAGTTAGTTTAGACATTCGACATGGTGGAGTAGGGTTAGTTTCTCTGCCGGCCTCTCCAGGGAATTATTTCGGAACATTGGATCAAGTCATGCCCAAACCTCAAGGCACAAAGTCTTCCCCAGGACGTAAGTAAGCTTTCCCTACTATCCTTTTTGGATCCAGGACTGGGTCCTTCTCACCACCGATGCAAGCCTTCGGGGGTGGGGGGTCTGTAACTTGTCAGCCAACCTCTCAGGGCCAGTGGACGCATTTAAAGAGCCAGCTTTCCATCAACATCCTGGAACTTTGTGCTGTGTACAGTGCTCTGTGTCAGGCACAGCACCTCCTTCGGGGACGTCTGATGAAGATACAGTCGGACAGTCAAGGTGCCATGCAAGAAGTCGGCAGAATTCTTAGCTGGAATGAGCGACATCTTCCAGCACTGTCCGCAGTCTTCATCCCAGGCATTCAAACTTGGGAAGTGAACTTCCTAGGTCATCTGGACGTCCATGCAGGCGAGTGGGCCTTACATATAGACATCTTACAGCTATTAGTTCGTTGCTGGGGCCTTCCGGATATTTGCATGATGGCTTCTCGCTACTATCATCAGCTTCCGAGCTATTGCTCCCGCACCAGGGATCCAGAAACTCTCCTGGTAGATGCACTAGCGGTTCCTTGGACCTTCCCTCTAATTTATATCTTCCCTCTGATCTCAATGATTCCTCAGGTCCTTCGCAAGTTCAAACTGGAAGGAGGCACTCTAATCCTGGTGGCTCCGGATTGGCCCTGGCAGGTGTGGTATACAGATCTGCTGGGCCTCTCCATAGATGCCCCTCTGCGTCTTCCACTACGGCCGGACCTTCTGTCTCAGGGCCTCTGCTTCCATTTGGATGTAGCTCATCTCGCTTTGACGGGTTGGCTCTTGAGATGTCTATCCTAAGACCAAAAGCACTCACCAGGAGGGTTGTTCAGACCATGCTGCAGGCTAGGAAGCCTTTATTGGCACGTATTTATCATTTTGGCGCACCATTTTTCTTGGTGTTCAACTAGGGGTTTAAACCCCAGGTCTTTCCGCCTTTCCCGTATCCTTTCTTTTCTGCAGTCAGGTCCGGATTTGGGCCCTCGTCTCTCCTACTACAAGGTCCAGGTTTCGGCTTGTCTATCCTTTTTCAAAGCCAGATAGCTCTGCTGCTGGAAGTGCAAACTTTTTCTGGGGGTTCTCCATGTTCAGCCACCATTCGTTTCTCCTGTTCGAGCTCTCCATTCAGCTCCATTTGAACCGTTACAAACTGTGGAATTGCGTTGGCTTACGTGGAACACTTTGTTTCTACTAGCCATCGCGTCAACCCGAAGGGTGTCGGATTTGAGCTCCCCCTCTCGTCTTGCTTCCCATTTTTTGTGTTCCCTTTGGCATGGCTGTATTGAGAACTCGCCTGGGCTACCTTCCCTAGGTGGTATACCACTTCCATATTGATCAAGACATAGTAGTTCCTGCATTTCAGACTACGGATCCATCTCAACCGGAGGTTTCGTTGGATGTGGTGAGGGCTCTCCGGCTTTATGTCAGGAGGATCAGAGAGATCCGCAAGTCGGACTCTCTGTTGTCTTATATGATGATCATATGGGTGGCTGGCTGGCTACTAAGCAGACCTTGGCCCGCTCTCTTCGCTTTACCATTCGCCAAGCTTCCTCCTTGGCAATCCTACCTACCCCTGGCCCATTCCACCTGGTCAGTGGGGACTTTGTGGGGTTTCTTTTGAACAGCTCTGTAAGGCTGCCACATGGTCCTCTGCTCATACCTTCATCAGGTTGTATGCATTTGATACTTTTGCGCTCTCGGACGCCGCCTTCGGGCGGGACAGCTTTAGGATGTCACTGATGTCCCTGAGCCCCCTAGTGGAGGAAGAAAAGGAGACTTATGTCTTACCTGTTAAGTTCTTTCTTCGACTCCATAAGGGGCACAGGGCGCCTGCCCTGACACACCTGTCTGCCGGGGGGTGTTTTCTTGGTGACCGTCTGGCTGTACTTTCCATGGCAAGTATGGTTCTGTATGTATGCCGGCCTTCCTTCTTCTTCTCTGCCTCACTGCCGTGAACTTGCAAACTAAACTGAGGTCCCAGTGGCTGGGGGTGGGGTATAAAGGAGAGGAGCATGGACTTGTTGGTAAATTTCATTGACCGTTTGGTGCCCAGACTCTCCTCTCCAGGCTATACCCAGAGTCATCCCTGTGCCCCCTATGGAGTCGGAAAAAAAAAAAAACATAACAGGTAAGACATAAGTTTCCTTTTTTTAAAAAAAAATATAAATAGCTTAGATATGATCCTTATAATACTATATGTATATTTTTGTCATAATGATTACAAAATTTAGTTTAAACCTAAATTAATTTAGGAATATGGAGAAAATTGTGCTGTGCTCATGTCAGACCTTTAAAGATTATGCGGTGTATGTTATTGTATAACATTGTTTAATTTGTATAAAAAAAAGAGCTCTACCAAAAGGCATGTAAAATCATCAGTAGGGAATCATTAGCAAAAACTGCATGAAAAAATGCAGATAATATGCATATTTACATTTTATTATTATTTTTATATCCCCAATTTACATAGCACTGTACAGATTGTATATGTCATTCACATCAGTCCCTGCCTGTCTTATTGGTGCTCACAGTCTAAATTTCCCAACACACAAGTGCTCATAGACGCATACATAAGGTTCATTTTATTATAATCCGAGTAACCTACCAGTGTCTTTTTGGAGTGTGTGAGGCAATCGGAGCACCCAGACGAAACACACAGACACTGAGAATAGATACACACTCCACACAGATAAGTTGAAAATTGAACTCATGATCCCATGCTGTGCAGCTGTACTACCCATACATTTTAAAGATTAGCAAATTTCCATATCTCTACATTGCTACAGCTACAGCGTTACCCAAGTCTATAAAAAAAATAAAATAATTAGCTGTTAATATACAAACCATACTTACCAACTCTCCCTGATTGTCAAGGAGACTCCCTGAAATAACAGCAATCTCCCTGAAGAGACTAACAATCTCCCTGATGGCACCTTACCCCCATTATGTAGCTGGTATATACTTGGGGAAAATAAAAAAAAATGAGAGATATATATTTTATTATTCAAATGGTATAATCAGTGCCCTTTCCCTGCACTGGTTATAAGGCACAATGATCCCTATGGTTACATGCATTTTCATATAAGGTTTCTTGTGGTCACTTATATGGAACCACTTGTAAAATTCAATACATGAGCAAGGAAAGTATCAGTGTGTTTTTCATCAACAAATAGATCTTACTAACAATTTTGGGGCTCGTTTACATTTGGACGTAAGTCAGTTTTACGGCACACCTCTCAGACGGACCAGCACACGTCCACTTTAATGCCACGCTCAGGGGCGTATCTACAATAGGTTCAGGGTGTGCGGAACACGGCCCCTGGGTCCAGTGGGGCCCCGCACCGCACACCCTGCACTCATAATAAAACTTACCTCTCCGGAGTCCCACGTCGGCGCCATTTTCCTGTCGTTTGCGCATGCGCAGTACAGGGAAAATGGCCGCTGCGGCCATTTTCCCGGTGACCTGTGCATACACTATAGACTCTGGGCACACTCTAGTGCCCAGAGTCTATAACTCCGGCGCTGGCCGCGCACAGCTCAATGCGCTGCCGGCCGCCGGGCGGAGAGGAGGGGGCCCGTGTCAGAGACTGCACACGGGCCCCCTCCTCTCTAGAAACGCCCCTGCCCACGCTCATAGGTGCTGCTTTCACAATCTCCCTGAAATGCATTTTCAAAAGTAGGCAAGTAAGATACAAACATAATTTGGTATATAGAACCTGTTTTGCCGCAATGTGTATCAGCAGTGTATCCTTGTATCTGTAGCTAAACACACTGTTAATATTCTGTGCATTATAATGCTCCATTGAAATTGTAAGCTTATTTTGTGAAATCTGACCCTGCTGGGCTGTGGCAGGAGGAGATATTAACTAAGTTAGATACATATGATTTTCCCTTCATTCTTATCCAAGGATAAGACATGATACATTGCATCCTTTTCTATATATAATTAGTATAACTTATGAGGAGTTAATGTAGTTATGCCTACATTATTGTACTGCCAAAAGCCAATGACTAACATACTATTGCTGTCAATAAAGGCCAGCAAACATAAAAGGAAAGAAACAATCATGTCTATTAATGTTGGTCCTTGTTGTTACTTACAGGCTGTCTCACAGCATGGGGAAGAGACGCTGTGTATCGACTGCAGAGAACAAGCCATCTTCTGGCTGTTGTGGAGTGAAGAAACCCAAACTGTGTCCATCACCTGCAGGCAGTGTTCAGCCCCCAGTCCCACATAATTGCCAGCCCCCTGAGGACAAGACGGTGGGTCCAGGTGCCCTCACCCCACTCTCCCGCCCCAACGGGACCACAAGCGGCAGGGAGCAGTTGGTGGTGACAGCTGAAATGGGCTGCTACTGCTTTGATGTCCTTTATTGCCACTTGCATGGTTTCCCACAGCCACGTTTGCCACGTTTCACCAATGATCCCTAGTAAGTGTTCTGGTTCTAGTCATAGCTTCTTACATAGACAGAGGTCATCCATTATATTCATACAGCATTTTGTTCTGTTGCTAACATTTGTAACATGCACTTTCCTATCATAGCTGAATCTACAAGGGGACACCTTGCATTGTAATAATGTGCTGCTGATGGGGAGTAAGAGCTATATACAGGGCTATGCAGCCCATTACAGAAAACTACATTAATAACACCGCAAAAATAGTTCCAGAATGAAAGATAAAAAAATGGAGAACGTGGTATAGTTATAACTGTTTACATCGCCATAGTCTTAGTAAGCAGAGTCCTTATCATGTCTGAGCTGCAATAGTGTGTAATGAGGTGCGAGGGTGTACTGTATTATAATAATGTATCTTAGGCCCTGATTCAGAGCCGGACGCTCTGACAGAGCGCTCGCTCTGAATCAGGGCCGTCTCTCTGCATTTAAGAGCTGCCTCCTGGCCGCTCGCATAGCTGTGGGTGACCACCCACAGCTATAGCGAGCGGCCATGATGATGGTCGCGATGGTCAAGACCATCGCGACCATCGGGCTTGCGACGAGACCCTTGCGGTAGGGGAACGCCTCTATCTGGCCAGCCACGCCCCCGGCACGCCCACCAAAGGGGGCGTGCTGTCACTCACCAACGACAGCACGCCCCCTTTGGTGCGAGATCCATAACGACGGCTTGGCCGTCGTTATTCGGGTCTCACGCATGCGCACGACGGAGCCACCTCCGTCGTGCGCATGCGCACTTGGCCAACATCGACCGCTCGCGAGCGGGTCTGAAGTAGGCCCTTAGTACGTTATAATGTTATAGTAGCCATCTCTTGTTTCCCTC
Source organism: Taudactylus pleione (assembly GCA_031769625.1). Lineage (NCBI taxonomy): Eukaryota > Metazoa > Chordata > Amphibia > Anura > Myobatrachidae > Taudactylus > Taudactylus pleione. The sequence continues at coordinate 940,900 of JAUIMM010000228.1, read as the reverse complement.
ATTGACTGGTGGTGCCTGACGTGACCTATGCTATTTATACCAGAGATGACAGCATGTGTCTTTGCAGCAGCTTCCAGGTTCAGCTCTGATGCATTAAACAGCTAGGGAGGCAGGCTCTGATGGAGTCTATTCCTGTTTAATATACACAGCCATACTTGGTGCAATTACTAATGTGCAGAGCCTTATCTTGCACCAAGCCTAATATATAAAGCTAAATCTGATGTCATAACATACCTGGCCCAGAATGAATGTGCTATACAGTATCTATATTATATGTTTCAAATTTTTCACTTTTTTACATTATTAAAACTTTTTTACATATGAATGACATTACAGGCAGCTTCTAATATCTACCGGGGAGCATGGAGTACCTGGAGAGACCCCTCTCTGCTCCCTATCCTTAGAAACGAATCCTGTCTCTCCGAGGTCCTTTGCTGCTCCCCTCTTATTCGATGCTGGCAGTAGTGTCTATGCTGCACATGGCAGTCAGATGAGTCAGTGCTGCAGCAGTCACTGCTCGTTCTGTATCTGTGCATAGCAATACATATTCTGCTTGTTATTTATTGATTGTCTTATCTCAGTTTGGTATTTTGTTCACCTTTCTTATCTCCAGCCCTTTGTTTGTCACATGGAAAGCTGGACGTGATAAACGTCTACGTGGCTGTATTGGGACCTTTTCTGCCATGAATCTACACTCAGGACTCAGGGAATACACCTTAACCAGGTACCCAGACAGCAAATGTATCCTGCATGTTAAGCACATACCAAGACTGTATAAGTATTCTATATGTACGTTTGCTAAGTGCAGATACTTACCTATTCCTTACTGTAAGGCTATCGTCAGACCAGCACTTCTGATTACTGACTATTTCAAGCTCAAAAAATGTTGAAGACTGATGTTCAGAGGGTCTAATATGTTTTATAGCTCCAAACATGACTTCATTCTATATGTAACTAGATAATGTGTGTCAAAATAAGACATACATGATGAAATAGTAATTGTGTAATGAATATTCACAGTTATACTATAATTGGATCATTTATAGTTGACTATTCAGCGTACAGCCATGACCAAAAGTTTTGAGAATGACACAAGTATTGGTTTTCACAAAGTCTGCCGCTTCAGTGTTTTTAGACCTGTTTGTCAGATGTTACTATGGTATACTGAAGTTAGATTACAAGTATTTCATAAGTGTCAAAGGCTTTTATTGACAATTACATTAAGTTTATGCAAAGAGTCAATATTTGCTGTTGACCCTTCTTTTTCAAGACCTCTGCAATTCGCCCTGGAATGCTGTCAATAAACTTCTGGGCCACATACTGACTGATGGCCGCCCATTCTTGCCTAATCAATGCTTGGAGTTTGTCAGAATTTGTGGGTTTTTGTTTGTCCATCCGCCTCTTGAAGATTGACCCCAAGTTCTCAATGGGATTAGAATATGGGGACTTTCCTGGCCATGGACCCAAAATTTTGATGTTTTGATCCCCCCAGCCACTTAGTTATCACTTTTGCCTTATGGCAAGATGCTCCATCATGCTGGAAAAAGCATTATTCATCGCCAAACTGTTCATGGATGGTTGGGAGAAGTTGCTCTTGGAGGATGTTTTGGTACCATTCTTTATTCATGGCTGTGTTCTTAGGCAAAATTGTGAGTGATCCCACTCCCTTGGTTGAGAAGCAACCTGACGATATTTAAATTAACCTCTATATACCCCTGCCTGTACCTTCTAAAATCCTTCCTATAAACCTCTAAGCTAATTTGCGTACGCAGTCATACAATAAATAAAGACTCCAGACTCAGAACATGTGGTTCCGAAGCACAAAGTATTATTCAAGTAAAAGTACAGTCAGTTACACGCTATGATCTGTGTACAATTTAGCGCAAAGGAATTATAAAGACCCAAGTACAGTATACATACGCAGCGCCTCTGGACCAGATCCCGGCATTCAGAAAGAAAACCTCCGTCAATCAGCATTCAGAAAGAAGACTAAAGACCCAGTGTTTGAGCACACATGTTTATACCCCCCCCAGAATAGACAGGACAATAGAGAAGTTTCTTGCTTATGCCATTGGTTCCCAGGGGAGAAGCATATGTTACAGTGCATTTAACAGGCTGGTTCAAATAGACTCGCCCAGCCTCTAACAACTGAGGGTCTTTTCCCTCCCTCCTCCCCATGCTGCATCCTAACAGTTGTTCCCAAAATATACATTTTGTTGCTTGTAGTCTCTGCGGTCCATAAGTTTGGAATGCCTGATGCGATCTCCACACCGATAGTACCGGAAGTCTGTTGAAAGAGTACGCATCAGTTCGAAACCAAACACGGCTGTCTTAACATGTATAGAACCTTAGTTATCAAATATCTTTATTTCTCAGCATTTAAACTAACTGAACCAACTTAAATCATATACTTTAAAACTTATTAAACCTTATGTGTGAATATGTAATGTGTGAGTATTCGGGGTTTGATATAAAGACGTATTAATGTGTGTATGAAGAAGGGTGCACTTAACTCTCACTAAGTGAACATCTTAGCAGTGTGACATGCTGAGCCAGATAGTTCCACATGCCCACTCTGTCAGCAGCCCCCCCACCTGTCCCAGACTTCAAAAGAAAAAACTCTTTATTCTCCCAGTCTCTTGTGTGAAATGCAAATAGCCCAGCTACAAGAGACAGACCTAAGATGACACTCTAGTCTTTGAAATCATGTCATTGCAGGAAGCTTGCTAATGTAAGGTGTGTATTCTAGCCGGACCACCTGGAGTGGGAGCAGACGTTATTCCAGGAAGCTTATCTACACAAGCTAGTTGTCACTTGGTCATTTGCTTTATTCAGCTAATGCAATCAATTTTGGCATACTGTAAAGCCATTTCTGAAATATATATCCTTTATAATACGTAAAGTAATGAAATGGGCTTTTGGTGAATCGCTGTAACCTATGGCGATGGTCACAGATGCATTCGCATGATGCTAATAGTATTATCGCCACATGTACTAAAGTGTGAGTTTATCTAAAATGGCGCTTAGGCGGCCATTTTGCAAAACGGCGTCTTGCGGCCAGTCGCAAGATGGTGTCGCTGCGATTCAATTTTAAACTGATCTTGTCTCAGCCAATAATCCAGTTTCGACAAACCCCACACATGAATGGTCTCAGGATGCTTTGCTGTTGGCATGACACAAGACAAAGACTTTTGGAGGATGGCCTGGTGTCAAGAAAGGCAGCAAAGAAGCCACTTCTCTCCAGGAAAAACATTAGGAACAGACTGATTTTCTTCAAAAGGTACAGTGATTGGACTGCTGAGGTAAAGTTATTTTCTCTGATGAATCAGATTGTTTGGGGCATCTGGAAAAACGCTTGTCCAGAGAAGGAAAGGTCAGCGCTACCATCAGTCATGTGTCATGCCAACAGTAAAGCATCCAGAGACCATTCATGTGTGGGGATGCTTCTCAGCCAAGCGAGTGGGATCACTCACAATTTTGCCTAAGAACACAGCCATGAATAAAGAATGGTACCAAAACATCCTCCAAGAGCAACTTCTCCCAACCATCCATGAACAGTTTGGTGACCTCCGCAAGAGGTGGGTGGACACAGTGGCATCCCTCCCCGCGGTGTCACCTGGTGCGGGGAGGGATGCTGTGCGCGTGGCGGAGCCTCGTGATGACAAAAAGGGGCCGTGAACTTGTTGACAGGGGCGGGGGCGGGGGCGGGCCCACCCTGGAAGGGACGGGGCCTTGTGGCCCAAACCCCCGTAGTTACAGTAAGTGACAGTGTGCAGACAGTGGGGAATGGGAGATGCGGAGTTACTGCCCTGTTTGCAGTGGCGGCTCCCTCACAGTGCCAGGAGCCAAGTGCTGCACTTATTTATACAGTGCAGCACCAGGCTTCTGTCACTGAGAGGGAGTCTGCACCTTGGTGTCACCCCTCGGCGAATGACACCCGGCTGCCGGCCACACCCCCCTTGTGACGCCACTGGGTGGCCAAAAAACCACCCACAAATTCTAACAAACTCCAAGCATTGATTAGGTAAGAATGGGCGGCCATCAGTCAGTAGTATGTGGCCCAGATGTTGATTGACAGCATGCCAGGGCGAAGTGCAGAGGTCTTGAAAAAGAAGGGTCGACACTGCAAATATTGACTCTGCAACTTAGTGTAATTGTCAATAAAAACCTATGACACTTATGAAATGCTTGTAATTTTACTTCAGTATACCATAGTAACATCTGACAAAAAGGTCTAAAAACACTGAAGCAGCAAACTTTGTGAAAACCAATACTTGTGTCATTCTCAAAACTTTTGGCCATGGCTGTACACACATATACACAGTATAAATGTCACTTAGTATATAATATGTCACCCTACAGTGCCCTTAAGGACAGCCGCTTCCCTCCTCTAACCCGTGAGGAGCTGCCCAAGCTGTCTTGCTCCGTGTCTCTGCTCACCAACTTTGAGGACGTAGGTGACTTCCTGGACTGGGAGGTAAGAAGCTCCTTATGATCCAGGCCAGGCCTAAATCCATATCCTACAAGACTGTAGTGAGCTCATTTGTAGCATATGTAGTGTGATCCCCTATAGCAGTGGGGGTATGGGGTTAGATCCGGTCCTCAAGGAACCCTCAGTGCATGTTTCCAGATCATTTAGCTGGAGCAAAGGTGTGTTAATTGACAATATGAGGATACCTTGAAAACATGCACTGTTTGGGGTTTTCATGAGGACCGAGTTTGAAACATTTCCCTATAGTATCGGGATGTGGTGTATGTAGGAAGGTCCTCTGCAGTATCTGGATGACGCAGCTTTTGGAGGATGCAGTGTGATACTCTTTTGTATTTGAAGATTGTAATATGATCCTCTATAGTAAATAAAGGGTGTAGTGAGATCCTGTGTGGTAATAAGAGGATATATTGAGCTCCTCTGCTGTATCAGGATGATGTTTTGAAGTAGGAATGTGCAGGCTCGGATAGGTTCGAGTTTGCACGCCGAGTTCGGATTTTTCCCTCAAAAAAAACGGAACTCAGAAAGAGGCAAAACGTCATCTTGCATGGACAAACATCATCATTCCTGGACTTTGTCACCCAGCAGGGTGCTTCAATAACAATTGAGTCGCTCGTTTTGTATTAACTAGAGAAGTGGTTCTCAAACTCGGTCCACAGGACCCCACACAGGTCATGTTTTCCAGGTCACCCGGCAGGTGCACAGGTGTTTTCATTATTCACTGACACATTTTAAAAGATCCACAGATGGAGCTAATTATCTCACTTGTGATTCTGTGAGGAGACCCGGAAAACATGCACTGTTTGGGGTAATGAGGACCGAGTTTGAGAACCTGTGAACTAGAGAATATCAATAGTTTCTCTGTAGTATTATAAGGATGTAACGGCATTGTTCCTGGAGGATGCTGTTGAGCTCCTCTGTAGTATATGGAGGATGTACTGTGATTTTCTATAGTGTTTGGAAGATACAATGAGACTTGGATAATTCTAAGGATGGTTTTTGCAATTTTATTTGTGTAGAGGTGACAGTCTCAGTCTATACTTTTGTTTTATAGCCTTTGTGTGACACCATTGGAGGAAATAGAGACTATGCGTGAGACCAGTGGGACAGGTCCCATCAACATGTATAACATCATACGAGTTGGTGAAGACACATGCTTCATACAAATGTATTATTATTATTGGTACACTTTCATAATGTCGACACAAGAATGTTGACATTCAGTATGTTGACAATGACAAAATGTCAGCACGGCATTATCATGTCAACATTCATTGTGATTTTCGGCTATGGAATATAGATAGACGATCTTTGAACAATGTTAGGGTTTGGCTGCGATTAGGATTAGCGGTAGGATCAAACAAACTCACCTCCGGATTGGACAGCCGCAAGCTTGGCATGCCACATGTCCACATTTATGATTGGTGACTTGTGACATCTCAACCTCCCGCCCATGTCGCCAAATTTTACCACACCCTTATTATTTCCAATCTGAAGATTAAATGTACAAATCCATTGGTTCCCTTCTTTCAGGTTGGAGTTCATGGGATCCGGATTGAGTTCCTAAATGAGAAGGGGGTAAAACGCACAGCCACCTACCTGCCTGAAGTAGCCAAGGAACAAGGTGTGTCTTTCTCTATTCTGTTACAGTACATAACTAGGAATGTTAAGAAGATTTACAAATTAAATGTATCTTTCTATGACGTACATTCAGAAACACCTTATTGTTAGTGTCAGCTATTACATTCGGAAACACCTTATTGTTAGTGTCAGCTGTTACATTCGGAAACACCTTATTGTTAGTGTGTGATGTTTGAGGTTACACAATAAAAATATTGTTAACATGAGCTCAGCTAAAACTTAATTTTTCATTCCTGTAATTTAGGAATGGTTTTGTTACTAAGAATAGTTTTGTTTTTTTAGAGATTGAAACATTAGTACTTGCAAAATCCTGAGTACTACACTACTATCCTAACATACACAAAAACAGCAACTTAGAGGCACCACAAAGCTTAAGGCAACGACAATCCTTTTATTGTTTTTGAAATATATATAAAAAATATGTAATGTAGGAATAACATGGGAGGCCATTATTTAAGTAAATGATGGCAGCAATATCCAGATAATTAAATTTCGTTAACCACTTAACTGGCACAGTTGCTTGGGCTGTGCCCACAGCCAGCTGGGCTTTTGCTGACGCGCTCGCATCCCATGCGACTGTACCGTCCGTGTCCGTCCCCTCACTACAACTGAGGAAATCTTAGCAGAATGGACTTCCTCCTGCTGCTTCGGAACCTGGCCGTGATGTGGTGGCCTTTGACCACCAAAGTCACTAACGAAATCATGCCTGAGAATGACTTGCGATCAGCATGCACAGAGAACTAAAAAACAAGGATGGCAACATAGTTACTGACGATCAGTACCCCCTGAGACATGCTCTGCTGTGCTCTGCAGGATGAGGGCAGAAAGGGGAGGGGGCAATGGGGGGGATGATCTTTTGGTACTAGGGGGGCAGTGGGGGTTATTTTATACATACATACATACATGCACTGACAAGTGAAGTTTTGTGGATTCCATGCCTTGATGGGTGCAGAGGGGGAGCTGTTTTGTCAGCATGAAAGAGACCTACACAATATTAGGGAGGTGGATATATGTTTACACACAGATACATAAATAAATAAGGGATGTAAAAAGCACAACTGTACTATTACAAAAGTGTCCTGTGCAAAAAACATATATACTGTGCAATAAATATAGTCTATTCAAAAACATTAATGAAAATCCAATAAATAATACACTCTCTCATTGATAAGGTGGCTGCTAGACTCTTCAAGAATAAATATATTCAAAAGTCACAGACGTTAAGGAAACGAAAGTAAGAATCAGCGCCTTCAGTGTAGTTCATTTCAATTATGTCAGACTCATTTCATGCATTTCAAAGTCTCATGTTCTTATTCCGAGTTACAGTATGAAAATACAGAACAAACAAGAAAAAAATATAATTAACAGTAAATCTGTTGTGATTTAAAATTATTTTTTGGATATTAAGTTTATTTCTTCTTCCTCCACTAAAGGGCACAGGGACAACTCTGGGTATAGCCTGGAGAGGAGAGTCTGGGCACCAAACAGTTAACTGCAAATTACCCACAAGCCCAGGCTCCTCTCCTCTATACCCTGCTCCCAAGCACTGGCAGGAGCTGGGCACCAGGTTATAGGGGGGCTACTTTAGGTGGTTCCCCACTGTTTATTTATTTTATTTTATTACTTTTTTGTAGTTTATTTGAGTGGGCAGTGTAAGGCGTCTTATAGGACGCCCCCACTGTCGCTCCACCAACCCAGCGCCGGTGGCCGCAGCACTGGTGACTGGGTCAGTGAATTTGGCCGCGGACTCCCGCACAGCAGGAGCCATCAGTCACAGCCGGCGTGCATTGGGGGATACGCAGGTAAGACGGCTCCCTGTATGCAGGGCGCCGCGAGTCAGCAGCTGTCAGCGGCGCAGCAGGAGACCTCCGGCGGTGCTGGTATTGTGGGCCATCCGGTCTGACCGTGCTCACCACTAGACCACCAGGGACTTTGTATTGGAGCAGGGGCTGCTTTATTGCAGCGGCGGCCATTTCCCTGGGGGTTAGACCAGGCAGGGAAGGCTGGCGCTTCCCTGTTCGCCCCTTCCCTCGGGTGCACTTTATCTCTAAGGCCAGCAAGCCCCAGGCACATTTTCCCTTCACTCCTCCCCCACCAGATCACTGAGCGGCCATTTTAGCAATAGCCTGTCTCAGCGTTGGAGAGTGCAGCAGGGGCTCCTGTCTCCTCTGATAGCCTACTCCCAGCATCTGCTCTACTTTCCTTCTCCTTCCTGCTACATTTCGCTGGTTTGTTGAGCTTCGCCCATGTATACTGCATCGATTGGTCTGAGTGTATGGTGTATGTAAGTCTTCTTTCTCATATCTGTGCTCCTGGGGCTGGTCACTGAGGGTACATCCCTTGCAGGGGTGAGTACTATTTTAAGTTGTATACCTAGCTGGTAGTTGCTACAGGAAAAGCAGGTATATTTCTAGTACAGGTGTATTCACTTTATACTAGCACTAAAAGACCCTGGTTGCTTACACCTTACTAAATTGTTTTGTGTGTATTTTTTTTTCTGCGACTTACAGTATGTCCAGAAATAAAGCTACTAAGGAGGCTGGCACTACTGCATCGCGCTGTTGCAAACAATGTCTTAGTGTCATTTCTCCTCAGGATCTGGAGCATGACGGTCTGTGTGTCAATTGCTTTGCGGCCGTGCAACAGTTCATTTCGCCTATGGCTTCTTCTCAAGAACCGCCTTGGGCGTCTCAGCTAACTCAGGTAATGTCACAGATGTTAGACTGTATGTCAGTACCAATGCCACCTGTCCCTGTTGCTGTGCCACAGCCCCATGGCAGAGCCACCCTGGATGCAAACTTTTTTCCAGTCTGTCCAGGGGTTAGCTCAGGTGTCCACGTCCTTTCAGCAGATGCTGGATAGAGATAAGGCTCCTAGGCATAGACCTGCTCCACGTGAAAGTTCCACTCCATTATCCCCTGGAGCTTCAGATTCAGATATATCCTCAGGCGTGGATAGCGCTTCCATTACCTCGTGAAAACATCTTCTGTCCCAGAAGAGGCTATGTCTCCTGTAGACGTTAAGGGGTCTATTTACTAAGCAATGTTAGGAGAAGTGAAGAGTGAAAAGTGATAAGATGCCAGCCAATCAGCTCCCAATTGTCATTTTTCAAACACAGCCTGTGAGATGGCAGTTGGGAGCTGATTGGCTGGCACCTTATCACTTTTCACTCTTCACTTTTCACTTCTCCTAACACTGCTTAGTAAATAGACCCCTATGGCTCTTATCAGAGCAGTTAAGACTATTCTGCTAGTGGAGGAATTGAAACAACCTCCTAGATCGCGAGTTCGCGCCCCGGCTGGCGCGCGACACCTGTATTTAAAAGACGGAAGACGTTAGTAGCAGAATTTTCATCATCTGCACAACTAGAAGATCTACTGGCGGAAACGTGGACTCACCCTAGCAGACGCTTCCAAGTTTGTAAGCATTATAGCTACCTTTAGTCCTCTCCCGGCTGCGGATAAGGCCAAGTGGGAGTCTCCTCCCCCAGTGGATGTCTACATTACTCAACCTATTCGGTCATCCCTCCTACCTATCCCTAACACGGCATCTCTTAAAGATCTTACAGATGGTCTTTAAGAAATTTTCCAATTTGCCATTTATGTAAATGCAGGGGCTCTGGCTTGTCCAGTCCTGGCATCGGCTTGGGTAGCTAAAGCTGTGGGCCACTGGGCAGACACTTTGGAAGAAGGTCTCACCTCTGGCACATACAAAGCTTCTTATCTGTCCGAAGCATCTATAGATTCAAGGATTTTGACCTCTAAAGTTTCTGCTTCGGCAGTGGCGGCCAGATGAGCTCTCTGGCTGCGCACCTGGAAACCGGACACAGAATCTAAAAAGGCTCTGGAAGCCCTTCCCTTTTCAGGTGACGTTCTATTTGGTCCTGAATTAGATAAGATTGTGACTACGTTGGCAGCATCCAAATCGGCTTTCTTACCATCTGTCACCACTACAAGACCCAGGTCTTCAGCATCTCGATCCTCTTGCCCTCAGGCCAGAGGTCAGCCATTCCCCAGAACCTAGGGTTCTGCTCCTAAAAGTTCCAAGCCCAGAAGGTAAACAACCCTGGTCCAGCTTCAAAACCAACGGACAAGCCAGCCGCATGATGGGGCGGGCCTCCTCTCTGGGTACCTTGGAGTGGGAGGCCGGCTTCTTCGTTTTTCCGTCAGTGTGGATGCAGACCACAACAGATGCTTGGGTCAGGGGCGTGGTGTCTCAGGGATACGCTCTCATCTTTAGTAAGCGTCCACCTTCAAGGCTCTTTTCCACCGGCCTTCCTACTCAGCCGGAAAAGGCAGGAGCTCTCGAGGCATCTATTCGCTCTCTCATGGCCTCAGGGGTCATTATTCCTGTTCCCCCATCCCAGATAGGAATCAGTTTTTATGCCAATCTATTTCTAGTTCAGAAGCCAGACGGCTCTTGCCGACCCATCCTCAATTTAAAGCATTTCTCCGGATTCCCAAATTCCGCATGGAATCCCTGCGGTCTATCATTCTAGCTTTGGAAGCAGGGGACTTGGATATAGAGGATGCCTATTTACATATCCCTATGAACCAATTATCAACATTTTCTCAGGTTTGCTGTTCAAACCAGACACAGTCAATTTCAGGCGTTACCCTTTGGATTATCCATGGCCCCTCGGGTGTTCACGAAGGTCATGGCAGCACATTTGCGCCGCAGGGGCATCAGAATCATACCATACCTGGACGACCTGCTTCTCTTGGCTCATCATTTGGAAAAAATCCACGCCTTGTTGAATTCCAGAGCTCAGAGAGTATTCCTCCCTCCGGACAAGATTGTGTCATTACAAACCAGAATTCGCACATTTCTCAGTCAGCGGCGAGTGTCATTCACTTGTGCAGGCAAATTCTGGGGTAATTGTTGTCAACTTTCGAAATGGTGGAGTACGGTCAGTTTCACTCCCCGCCTCTCCAAGGGCTCATTCTGAGGCGCTGAATCAAGTCAAGTCCGAACCTCAAGGCTCAGACTCTAATTCTCTTCCAGGAAGTTCGTCTCTCTCTACTGTGGTGGCTCCATCGTTCTCATCTAGACAAGGAACGTCCATTTTAGATCCAGGACTGGGTCCATCTTGCCACCGAGCCTTTGGGAGTGGGGGGCTGTAACTTGTCATCTAACATTTCAGGGACGTTGGACAAGTCAGGAGAGCCAGCTATCCATTAGCGTCCTGGAACTTCGTGCAGCACCTACTTCAGGGTCGCCCGTGAAGATACAGTCCGACAACACAACCGCGGTGGCCTATATAAATCACAAGGGCAGCACTCGCAGTCAAGGGGCCATGCAAGAGGTCAGCAAGATTTTGCGCTGGGCGGAGCGTCATCTTCCAGCACGATCCGCAGTTTTCATCCCGGGTGTCCAATATTGGGAAGCGGACTTCCTAAGTTGTCAAGATATCCATGCAGGTGAGTGGACGTTGCATCTGGACTTCTTCCAGCTGTTAGTCGCTGAGGCCTACCAGACATCGACATGACGGTATCTCGCTACAACCATCAGCTTTCGAGGTTTTGTTCCTGCAATAGGGATCCGAAAGCTCTCGTGGTGGATGCACTTGTAGTTCCCTGGACCGTTCCACCGATTTATCTTCCCACTGATCTCCATGTTTCCTCGGGTTCATTACAAGTTCAAATTGGAAGGAGGCACTCTGATCCTGGTGGCTCCGGATTGGCCCTGTAGGGTGTGATACGCAGATCTTCTGGGCCTGTTCATAGATGCCCCACTGCGTCTATGAACAGGCCTTCCACTGTGGCCAGATCTTCTGTCTCCAGTCCCGTTTCTATTCGGATCTAGCTCGTCTCACTTTGACAGGGTGGCTCTTGAGACATCCATATTAAGAGCGAAGGGTTTCTCCAGGAGGGTTGTTGCATGCTGCAGGCAAGGAAACAGTCTTCGAGTCGTATCTAACATCCAGTTTGGCGTACCTACTTTTCGTGGTGTCCGACTAGGGATTTTAACCGTGTTTCTGCCTTTCTCGTATCCTTTCTTTTTTGCAAACAGGTCTGGATTTGGACCTTCGGCTCTCCTCTTTGAAGGTCCAGGTTTCGGCCTTGTCTGTCCTTTTTCAAAGACAGATAGCTTTGCTTCCTGAGGTGCGCATTTTTTTTCCAGGGAGTTCTCTATGTATAGCCACCATTTGTTGCTCCTGTGGTTCTCTGTGCTCTCCAGTCGGCTCCATTTGAGCCGTTGCAGTCAGTCGACTTGTGTTGACTCATGTGGAAAACGGTGTTTCTATTAGCCTTTGCATTGGCTCGGAGGCTATCGGATTTGAGCGCTCCCTGGTGTTGCGCTCCTTCTCTTGTGTTCCATTCCGACAGGGCTGTCTTAAGGACTCACTTAGGCTACCTTCTCAAGGTAGTGTCCTGTTTTCATATTAATCCGGAAATAGTTGTTCCTGTATTTCAGTCATCGGATCCATCTCACCCTGAGGCTTCGTTGGATGTGATGAGGGCTCTTTCCGTTTGTATGTGAAATGGACTAAGAGATTTTGTAAGTTGGACTCTCTATTTGTCTTGTACGATTTTCACAAGAAAGGCTGGCCAGCTGCAAAACTGACCTTAGCCCGGTGGCTATGTTTTACCATTCGCCAAGCTTAGTCCTTGGTGAACCTACCTGCCCCTGCCGTGGTGATGGCCCTTTCCACCTGGTCAGTGGGGACTTCGTGGGCAGCACGCTGTGGGGCTTCTGCAGAACAGCTCTGTAAGGCTGCCACATGGTCGTCTGCTCATACCTTTATCACATTTTACGTTTTTGATACTTTTGCATCCTTGAACGCCGCATACAGGTGTTCTGTGCTCACTGCTGCTAAGGAGCGTCCCTGCCCATAGGGGACAGATTTATGTAGGCCCAGAGTTGTCCCTGTGCCCCCTAATGGAGGGAGAAGAAAAGGAGACTTACGGCTTATCTTTTATGTCTCTTTCTTCAACTCCATAAGGGGCACAGGGCACCCACCCTGGCGCACCTGCCTGCCGGGGGGTGTTTCCTCGATGACTGGTCCGGCTTTATTTCCATGATATGTATGGTTCTCTATGTATGCCGGCCTTCCTTCTCTTCTCCTCTGCCTCTCTCTTGTCGTGGGCTTGCAAACCAAAAACTGATGTCCAATGCCTGGGAGTGGGGTATAGAGGAGAGGAATCTGGGCTTGTGGGTATTTTGCATTAACTGTTTGGTGCCCACACTCTCCTCCCCAGGCTATACCCAGAGTTGCCCCTGTGGAATCGAAGAAAGAGACTTATCAGGTAAGACATAAGTCTCCTTTTTATAATAATGTTGTTTATTGAAGCACAGTACAATAACATTATCCAATTATGGCAATGTGTAAATGGAAAAATCAGTACAGGTTGAGTCTCCCATATCCAAAATGCTTGGGACCAGGGGTATTTTGGATATAGGAATATTAAGTATTTTGGAATATTTGCATACCATGAGATATCTTGGGAAAGGGACCCAAATCTAAACACAGAATGCATTTATATTTTATATACACCTTATACTCACAGCCTGCAGGTAATTTTATACAATATTTTCAATAATTTTGCGGCTCAAACAAAGTTTTTGTACATACATTAAATTAATTTATGTTTTTATGTGTTTAAACACACAAAGCCTGAAGGTAATTTTATACAATATTTTTAATATTTTTGTGCCTTAAATAAAGTTTGTGTACTTTGAACCATCAAAAAGCAAAGGTGTCACTGTCTCAGTCAAACTAAAAAATGCCGTATTTCAGAATATTTGGATATGGGAGACTCAATCTGTATCCATAACATCATCAAATATTTGAGACAGGAGTGATAACAAATTCACATTATCAAATCATACATACATTAGGAAGAGTTTGGAGCTGAGCCGAACAATACATAATCATTAAGAGTATACTGGAGGGTCACCTAAATAAATACGAGTTTCCTACCACAGAGTATTGCGGAAACAGTGAGGTCAGCAGAGGGTTGACTACATTTGGGACAAATAGAGCTGTCTAATGTACCCATTAAAAAATCCCCTGTGAGGAGAAATATAGGACTGATGAAAAATATAAAGATACATTTCGGTATATTTGACTGCCGGAAAAGTATTAATAGAATGTACATGGCAAGGAGGTCATCTGTAGTCCGTGAGGAAAACTTTTCCAACCATTGGGCCATGCCCGTATGTAAAGAGGAGTGTCCCAAACAGGTCCTGAGGAATCTATAATATGAAGAAATAGCTCTCTTAAGGGAGGCTGCAATAATAAAGTGTCTAGAGAGCTGTCCCAGTCCCCAACCAGAATTAATTTAGATCTTCTGCTCGCATACTATGGAGGTAAGAAAATCCAAAGGTGCCTATAAAAGGAAATTTAGTAACAGCTTCAGAGTGTGACAATGGCTTGTGAGACCAATGATCAATGAGTTGACCCACTGTATAAATAGCCCTTTCTTGTCCCAAAATTATGTGAGGCCTCACCATTTTGAAATATTGGGTTCTGTAGGGTAAGTGGATAGAATAGTTAGGGTTTAGTTTGGATTTATGTTTTAATATCAACCAAATTTTCCTCATAGCCATAAGGAGAGGGTTGTCAAGCACTTCAGGTGGAATTTCCCGACCTAACGTGTAAAAAGGCTACCAAAGATATACGAGGTAGACATTTTTTTTCCAGTGGGGTATTGGCGTAGATTTGATGATGGATATTACATTTAATTAAACAAAATGTATGCTCATATTTTTCATTCTTTCATTTGCTAAAGAAAAAAACATATAGAACACACTTTATTTTTTTAAATATTAACATCAAAATTGTGGTTGACTTCAAAATTTAACAGATATATAACATGCATTACACTACATCTGCCAAATTACTCACAAAAACAACCCATCAAACTTCTTCTTTTTTTTCATACATTTCTCTAAGGACAATTTTGATTATGATTAAGGACAGCACTTTACATGAAGAATGGTTGCACAACTATATTTGCAAATGTAAAATAAAATTATTAACATTAAATGTAACAAAAGTGGGGTTTTGTAGTGTAATGGCTTGTGAGGCGGTTTCTTGAACCATTGAATGTGTCTAAACAGGCCATTTATGTGAGCTAATAGGACGTAAATGATAGATTTCTATGAGAAACATCTGGAGAGCGTGTTGATGTGAGATTCGTGTGTGTGTGGCAGAGGAAGGGGGTAGGGTAATGCCACTGGGTATCTATTAACACTGGGGGATCTACTGACATTGGGAGGGGGGGGGGGAGAGGTACAGTTACAATGGAGTCCTATAGACACAATGGCATATTTTTATTTTCATGAAAATATTGAAATATATATTTAAAATGTTTTAACCTTAATTAAATGTAAAAAAATTTACTCTGACCAGTTAAAAAACTAAAATTAAATTAGTTTGGTCAAGTGATTAAAGTAACTCACTGAAACAAACATGTTATCCATGAAAATCTATATTTCTATATTTGCTGACTGTCAATCTCTTATTAATCATCCCATCTTCTTGGTTGCGTATATATAAGATCATATCTTTACTTTGGATGTTTTGAAATGGAAACAACGAAAACTCACATGCAAAATGCACAAAAACTACTACATATATGTGTTGAAGTTAATATCATCATTATTATTGTATACCAGAACACACAAACACTGTATAGTATACAATGACCACTTTCTGTATAATAATACTTACAGCTTAATAAGTGCTGGGGAACCTCAGTACAAAGTGCATAAAACCTCTTGATGTGCCTGATTGTCTATGTATGTATCTCATTTTAGACTGGGATCAGATTCAGACAATAGACTCCCTGCTCAGGAAAGGTGGTTTCAAAGCTCCCATTACTAATGAGTTTAGAAAAAGCATCAAGCTCACAAGGTGAGTAACTTCTGATCCACCAGTAATATCCCTTATTAAAGTATACTATAGTGTATGAGGGGGTTGGGTATGCGATCCCGTGCTGATAATGCCGGTGGTCAGAATCTCGGCAGTGTAATCCCGATGGTGGAAATCCCGACGCTTGCAGATAAGTATTCTAACCCTTCCCCTAACCAACATTTCCCGCAGCTTAACCCTAACTGTTCCTGTCCTCCCTGAGCCTAACCCTCCCCTCCAGCAACATAAATCTAATCCTCCCCTTAGTGCCTAACCCCTAAACCTAACTTTAACCCTAATACTCACCATTGGGATCGCAGCCGTCAGGATTCTGGACCCAGAATTCTGACTGCTGTAGGGATTCCGGTGCCAGGATTCTGTCCACCAGCATTTTCTGCACCGAGATAGTAACTACATCCTATATGAGGCACTAATACAGTTCGCCTAGTCACAGAATGTCTGTAATTGTAAAATCATACTTTAGTACTATCCATTATTCTCTTGTCTGTAAGTATAATTCTGTGATCTACACATAGCTTATACTAAGCATTTCCTCACGTATTCCTTCTGCTTGGTTACTCACTCCTTTAAACTACAGTACATTCTATAAGTTACTAGTTATCATAAAAAATTATTATATAAGCAGGACCTGTAATCTCAGCTGGAGGATCACTCACCCAGGTGCCCAGGTATAGAATGCTTTCTTCTGTGAATAATGTATGATAACAAGCATGATGGTGCAGCCATGCTCCTAAAACGTTGCATATGTATTTATAAATACCTGCAAATGGTCCTCATATTTCTTTAATTGTACAGAATATGTGTAAACGGTACAACATTTCGGCAGGGGTGAATCTTCAGCTGCTGATTGGCACCCTTTGCCCACACACACACACACACACACACACACACACACACACACACGCACGCAGGGCCGTAACTAGGGTGGTGCGACCAGTGCCATGGCACAGGGCACCGCAGGGCAGGGGGCGCTGTTTGGGCCTGTTGTTTTTCTTTTTTACTAGCATTCTCACTTGTAGCTTCCTCTTCTTTTATCCCCAGCATCTCCTGGCATCCCCTATCTCTTCCCTGGCCCTTCCCCATGAGGCCCTGGCCCTTTTTCAGGTGTACTATCTTATGTCCCTATTTAAAAAATGGGGGGGGGGAGGCGCCAATGCTCTCTCTGGCACAGGTCACCAAAAAGTCTAGTTACGGCTCTGCAGACATGTATTATACTAAATCAACATGCATGAAATTGCTGCCAACCAATTCACTAGGAACTGGGGATATCGCCAAGACACTTTGCTACAGTGATGTCACAAATTCCTAGTGAATTGATGGATGGATGCATTATCATGAATGTTAGTTCAGCCTATAAACTATAAAATGGGTGCATCCATGTGACTGGACGTGTACAGACGATTCCCCCTCTAATGTTATATTAAGCTACAATAAAATTGTTAATGATCATATGTACACTTGTTGGGATTGTAACACTGTGTTTTCTGGTACAGGTACCGCAGTGAGAAGGTGACAATCAGTTACATGGAATACATGGCCTCCCGCCAGCCCGCACAGCAAAACGGCACTGTGCACGCACTGCCTCATTATACGCATTACTCCTGACACAGCGCTGCCCCCGCCGCAGCCCTGTCCCCCGCTCGCCGGCAATGCCTGTGACCTTCTGACATCTGACTCCTCCTCAGCTCCCTCCTCCTGGTCCAGTTACCTATACTACTGCACCATCTTATGAGCTTCATCAGAGGGGGGAGCAGTGCCCAGAGACTCGCAGACACATGCAGCCTTACCTCACCCTCGCGCTCTCCAGGGACTTTGAGTGGGTGGGAGAGCAAAGTGGGATGTTACGGTCTCCTCCAACCCCTCCAGTGTAAGGGGTCACTCGCCCTAGAAAAAGCACTTTTAGGTTTTTACATTCTGAACTCCTTATATTGATTTTTTTTATATACGTATAATATATATCTTTTTTTTTTTTAACCTCAAGAAAAATCCCAACTTTGTGAAACTTTCCTCACTTTCCTCACAAGCTTGACGTGATCGGGGCCACACAGGCTTTGTGTGTTACTGGGCAAGAGGAACAGTTCAACTAAACCAGATCTTGTGCTGCGACTGTAATGACCTTGATAGCTGGTCATCAGAATGGAGAAGTGCAAATTGGTTTGACACCATACAGAAATCCCTAATGGCAGGACGTCAGTTTCCCTGTGGTATTAAAGAAAAATACATATTGTTTCTATATGCAGTCTCAAACGCATCCCTGTGTTACCTATACATATGTATGATGATATAGCAAAGTCACATGTAAAACCTCATACACAATAGGCACAAATGTGCTGTAGTCCACATCAGCCAATCTAATGTTAGCTTTCATTTGTGAAATGACTGCTGCAATTGGATGGTTACATCGCCTTTGTGGTTTTACTGAAGCCCTGATGTTGTAAATTCGGAACATTACACAGGGAAACTAACGTTCACTTTCATTGGAGTGTAATAATACTTTTATTGTCCTTCTAGGTAAACTTTAGCCATTACATCCCATTCGTATTCCATGAACTCTATGTCTTAGACAATATATTTTATGACATTGACTATGCCCGTTGGCAAACTGGAGATGCAGCTCAGGGGAAGTGTGTGTAAGCTTGTGAGGCAGAAACAGGGAGAGGATGGATTTTGCACATGAAATGTCAGACTTCCTTTATGCCAAGCTCTGTCTTTATCTTTTTGCTACTTGAGGAGCCAGCAAAAAAAAAACAGTTCAAGTTCCTGGCTATTTCTTGCAGTACAATGATAAGTAGATTGATAAGTGTTGTCCCCCTCCCCCTCCCAAGAGCATCCTCCCCCTAACTTCCTTTGAGGAATCACGGAAGATTGTTTTTCCTTTCATGCTGCTGAGAATAAATTGAACTGGTTGAATCAGTCAATGGAACGTAGTGCTGTCATGATTTAGAAGCCATTTTTCTAAAGCAGAGGATGTGTAGAGAGTCATCTTATTGCTGCATACACTAAAAGTAATACACATATGAATCCTAACAGTGAAAAGGACATGCTGCTAGAAGACTTAAGGTGCGTACATACTAGACAATGTGCTCACGATGCGATATAGTGAGCGATTTCCCTAGAACTCTCCCTGGCAGCTGCCCGGCACTCCAGGACACGTGCAGCAAAAGCTGCACGATGTGACACAAGATCTATCGTGCACGATCTAACGATTTGCCGACCTGCACGATAGCAGAGACACAGATGCTTGCACGCATCAGGGAGATCTGTGATGCATGCATCTGTGTGTAAAAAAAATAAACAGATGCACGGACGGGATCAGTGAAATCCGTCTGCTGCTGTGTTTAAAAGAATGAATAACCTGTGTAAATGTTTTTTTAAAAACGGCGTGGGCCCCCTTCCCCCCCCCCAAAAAAAAGAACAACCAGCATCGGGCTTTGGAGACCCAGTACTGGTTGTGCTAAATACAGGGGACAAACAACGACATAGGGGTCCCCTGTATTAAGCACAACCAGCACCAGGCTATTCAGAACCAGCCCTGGTTGCCAAAATACAGGGGACAAACGATGTAGGGGTCCCCTGTATTTAGCGCAACCAGCAATGGGCTCTGATATGGTCATAGTTCTGGAAATACAGGGGAAAAAAATGAGTAGGGTCCCCCTCTATTTACAAGAACCAGCACTGGACTGTTTCTAGCAGGGAGGAGTAATGCCACAGCCAGGGAAACCCTTTCGCCGGGTCCCCCAGCCAAAGCATTACCCCTGACCACTAGTCAGCGCAGGCCGGAAATCCCTGGGGAGTTGGGGACCCAACCCAATAAAGGGGTCCCCCTCTCCAGGGCAGCCCAGGCCTAGGCTGATAGCCCTGGGGCTATCCTTGGCCAGTGGTGGGGGCAGGGTTGATTATGTAGTGTGGTGCATTTTAAATAGTTAAAAATATTGTCTTTTGCTGTGGAACTACAGGTCCCAGCAAGCCTTCTCAGCATGCTGGTACTTGGAGAACCACAAGTACCAGCATGCGGGGCATTACAGGCTGGATCAGAGCCCATTGCTGGCTGCGCTAAATACAGGGGTAATGCTTTGGCTGGGGGACCCGGTGAAAGGTTTCCCTGGCTGTGTGATTACCGCCCCCCCCTGCTAGAAACAGTCCAGTGCTGGTTCTGGTAAATACAGGGGAACACTACTCATTTTTCCCCCTGTACTTCCTGAACCAGGACCAGATCAGAGCCCAGTGCAGGTTGCGCTAACTACAGGGGACCCCTACGTCATTTGTCCCCTGTATTTTGGCAACCAGGGCTGGTGCTGGTTGTGCTTTGGGGGGTGGGGGGAAGCACGCTGTTTTTTTTTTTTTTTTTATACACTTTGTATTGATTATTTTTAACACAGATGCATAGACTGAGTTCACTGATCCGTCCATGCATCTGTGCTTCATTTTATTTTACACAGATGCATGCATCACGGATCTCCCTGATCCGTGCATGCAAGTGACATCGGCATTGTATACGGATCCGAACGACATGTCGTTTAGGCATAAACACTGAACGATATGCCGCCGGATCGTGTACGAGATTGCCAGATCTTGCCTGCTGTAGACAATAACTGAAGATGCGCAGTACGACCCGCCGGTACGAGCATTAGCATCGTAATCGTGAGTGGACACTTTATGCGAATTGTCGTTCTGATGCATCGAAATCGGGCAAATCGTGCAAAATATCGTCTAGTGCAGTGGTTATCAAACTCGGTCCTCAGGACGCCACACAGTACACATTTTTCAGATCGCCCAGCAGGTGCACAAGTGTATTCGTTACTCACTGACACATTTTAAAAGATCCACAGGTGGAGCTAATTATTTCAGTTGTGATTCAATAAGGATACATAGAAAACATGCACTGTTTGGGGTCCTGAGGAACGAGTTTGAGAACCTGTGGTCTAGTGTGTATGCACTTTTACATTGTCTCTTGCAACAAAGCCACTTAATTATCAAAAACAATCTGATCAATTTTGTTGTATTTATTGTCCATGCTTCAATAAAGAAAATTTGTTTAAAAAAACAATCTGATCAGAACTGCAAAGACCAGGATATCATATCCAGATTGATGTGTACAAACTGCCCATCACACCTTGCAATGGGCGGTTGCGAACACAGTGGTGCAAAGGGCACAGGCAATAGACTGTTGAGTAGTGGAGTGCGGTGATAAGGTCAGATGATCCATTCTTCACCATGTTTTTGTAAATAATGTGTGGACATGTGGCAGCAACGTATTGAACTCTACAGCCTGATAGCTTTCTCCCAAAAGTGAAGAATCCAGGTGGTTCTGTAATGTTGGGGAGTGGGGGATTTTCCTGGATGCAGCCATTCCATGTCACTGCTTATTGGTACTGAGTAATCTTTTTCATCCCATGTTACAGCATTGATTTTCTTATGGGACAGCTGTCTTTCAGGATGACCGTGACCAAATCCACAGAGCATGTGTGGTCTCTTAATGGTTTGATTACCATGGCACTGATGTTAATTATCTGTTATGGTCTTCTCAGTCACCATATATGAACCCATCATTTATGATATACTCCGGATATCAGATTCAGGTTGCTGTCCATAAAATGCTTATCACAGCTGGCAGAGTCTGTTATCGAGTTCAGTGGTACAAAGAAGCAAAAGAAGTAGACTTCTAAACAGTGGAGGAAGATGATTTGGTGATAAATCATCCTGCACCATTGTTGACACATGGATGAATTTCCAAAAGTAAAGGGACTAGTTGGCTCTGTAATATTGGGGGTGGATTACTCTGGCGTGTTTTTCATGCAGTCGTTCCCTTATAAAGCATGGTCCAATATTATTCACAACTTAATGAAAATGAGTAATAATCTTCATCCCACATAACCACATTGGTTGCCTCCATCCACAGAGCATTTGTGGTAGCCCAATGGTTTGATGAGCATGACACTGATCTTATTCAGGCTCCATATCTAAAGCCATTTATGGGATAGTCTAGGTTATACAGTGGTGGCGAACCCTGGCACTCCAGCTGTTGTGGGACTACATATTCTAGCATGCCCTGCCACAGTTTTAGCATTCTCTAATAGCAAAACTCTGGCAGTGCATGCTGGGATATGTAGTCCCACAGCAGCTGGAGTGCCAGGGTTCACCACCATTGGACTCTAGGACAATACATGAGCCAGCGTTTTCCACCAGTATCAACCAGGCATCAGTGGAGTAACATGGAAGAATGGTGCTGTATATAGACTTAAATGCCATGGAAAATGCAGGCTATATTGACTGCACATGTTGGCCCATGTACCACTTTCAGACAGAAACTAGCTTTAACCTGGCTGGAACTCGGGATACTGAACTCGGGTTGAAGCCGGGGTTCCAGTACTTACCCTCTTTCACACAGGCAGATGGACCTGGGTTATTCCCGGGTCGTTGCCGTACACTTCTGTCTCTCAGTAGGCACTTGGAGATGATGTCATCTCCAAGCACCCACTGTGCCCCCCAGTCAGCTCGTTTTAGTCATGAACCGGGTCATCGTGACCCCAATCATGCCTTTCACACAGGAGGCTACCCGGGTTTGACCCAGGAGTAACCCTGATAGGGACCATGGTCAAAGTCCCGGAAATTTCCACCTAGGCTGACCCTTTCACACAGAAAAAGGACCTGGCTTGCCACGACAAATTCCTTTTCTCTGTTTGAAAAGGGTATAAGTGACTCTATATTGCTGTTTCCATTTATTATTCCACGACCTGTAGCTCATTATGAGGCTCCAGTGGCCATTGTATCCTTCCGTCTTAAGTTTTCTGAAGGCTTATTAAAGGCAGCATTATTATTTTATAATAATGAAATAATAGTAGGAGTTACTTGTACTCCATCATTTAGGTCATGTGGGCCTCCCAATCCCTGCTAAGCCACCCATATCTGCACCACCGACTTATGAAGCAGAATGTGCAGGGAGGTGTGGAAAAATGAAGTTTAACATTTTGATTGGTCAATTCATGGGTAGGCAACCTGTGGCACTCCAGATGCTGTGGAACTACACATCCCATCATGCCTTGCCACAGGTTTACTGTTATGGCATGCTAAAACTATGACATGGCATGTTGGTATGTGTAGTTCCACAGCAGCTGGAGTCTCACCCCTGGGATAATTAATAATATTAGATATAGTTTTTAAATGGCCATTCGGATGTTTCTCTTCTATAGTTAGCAATAAAATGAACATTGTGTGTGTGATATATATTGGTCTTTTGTCTAGATATGTAGGGTGTGCCTCTAGTAGTACTGTAACTCACAGTGGGACAACGCTTTACTTGGCAGAGAAAACCACAAAAGAGGTAATATAACAAGTATTTAACCAAGAAATACAATTCCAAGAACAAATCATCTTAAGGCTGCTCTGGAGTGGATAAATGCAAACTGCGCCCATCTCCTGCAGGCAATGTGTAACCACCATCCCCACATAACTGCCAGCACCATAGGACAACACTCTCCAAGTGTCAGGGAGCAGTTGGGGGTGACAGCTATAATGGACTTCTGATTTTGATGATCTTTACTGTTACCTGTCTGGATTTCTCCAGTTATGTTTCATTAATTGTCACCAGTAAGTGTTATGGTATTTTTTTCAAATGCCCTACGTAAGGCAAATAATGGGTAGAGAATGCAACACCATTATCCACACAACATTTTGATCTGTTGCTAAAATGTATTTATATTGTCAGCCGCATAGCTGAATCCACCAAGAGGGGATATTGCTATTTAGTTATGTGCTGTTGGGTGGAGTAAGAGGTATACAGCGGTATTCAGCCAATTCTAGAAAACGACATTAATAACACATATGGCAATAATACCTGTTTGCTGAATGAAGATTAAAAAATGGAGATTGAGTGTGTCTGATTTCGTCATCATGGTGCAATTAAGCAGGGTCCTAATCATGTGCGTGCTGTGACAGAGCAACAAGGTGTGTGCGTGTACTGTATTATATAGTAGATGGTTGGACAATTAATAAAGTTGTTGCAGTTCCTTCTTTTTTCCCCTCAAAACTTTTCATTCAGGGCCTTGCCAAGCGTGTGGGACATGCCCGTGCAATATTGTGAATACTAGGGCTCTTTGTGCTGGCATAACTGACGCAACCCATCCTCCTCACTGCTATGATATATGCTCACTATAAAAGAGCTGACTGCATGTATTTTCCTGGAAGTATCTAGTGTAACTACTGTGGCATAGCCAGGGGGAAGTGAATGCTCTCTCTAATGCATTGTTTTCAGTACTGTGGGCCACGGCGCACTCTATGGGGTACCATGGGCTGGCACATTTTAAGGGGCAGCTGTGCACTCGTATAGCTGTGGGTGACCACCCACAGCTATAGCGAGCGACCAGGAAGATGGTCGCGATGGTCAAGACCATCGCAACCATCGGGCTTGCGACGAGACCCTTGTGGTAGGGTCTCGTTGCCGCAAGCCCTGGAGTGCTTTCGGCTCTATCAGAGCCGAAATCACTCCCTCTGACATCACTTGTGGCCGTCTGGGGCCGGCCACTATGACATCACTTGTGGGGCCAGCCCCAGGCGGTAGGCGTTCCCATGGGAACGCCTCCATCTGGGCAGCCACACCCACCAAAGGGGGCGTGCTGTCACTCACCATCGACAGCACGCCCCCTTTGGTACGAGACCCGGAGCAACGGCTTGCCCATCACTATCCGGGTCTCGCGCATGCACACGACTGAGCCGGCTTGCGAGCGCCCTGAATCCTGATCTGCTTTTAAGCTTCAATGCTGAAAAGGCATTTGACATGATGTCTTGAACCCACTTACTGAAAATCTTTGAAATTAGAGCTTTTGGACTAACATTCTCTCAATTTGTTAGATATCTACTCTTCACCGACCACCTCTATAATTATAAATGGAACGTGTAGTGCCACCATATTGATGTCCAGGAGAACGAGGCAAGACTGCCCTCTATCTCCCTTACCTATATATATATATATATATATATATATATATATATATAAAAAAGTATTTATGTAAGGTGTTACGATTAAAGAAACTACAGAGATATTGGTTGCATGGGCAAATAAAACATTGATAGTATACAAAACATAATACATAAGATGTCATACAAACATGGATGAACAATTTTAGTAAATTACAGAGAAGAAAAAGAAGATCTGCCTATCGTACGGCGCACAACAGTATTAATTAAAAGTTATCTATCTTTATTAGGTGTACATTAAAATGTCCCATTCAGGGTCATAACCAGCGAAATAGAGGTTAAAAATTAAGTCAATAGTGTGATGAAAAATAATAAGAAATGTGAAATAAAATAATAGACCCTGAATGGGACATTTTAATGTACACCTAATAAAGATTGATAACTTTTAATCAATAATTTTGTGCGCCGTACGATAGGCACATCTTCTCTTTCTGCTCTGTAATGTACTATACCCTGTGTCATTCGGCAGCACCCCCCCACCATATATATATAATAAATAGGGGGTTGTTTTTGTATATTTTGATGTGTGCAGATGTTCATGACTTTCTGTGTTATTATGAACAATTTTAGTAAAGAGCTAAGCTGGGGTAGGTGCAGGGGGATAGGAAACCCTCAATACTAAGGCACACATCTGAGGAGGCCAAAAATAACAGTTCAAACACAGAATGGAAACATAAGAGAAACATGGGACCAGGGGAGGGGGAAGGTGAGAGAGTGAAGGAGGGGGCAGAAGAAAGGGGGGGGGTTATAGGAAGAGAGAAAGAGGCTTAATCTGGGTCTGGGTGCTGATGGCTACTTATATCAGCTTTTTATTGCCGGCAGCCAGGATTTCTTCATTCCCTAGGGACCATTGATTCACACTGCTGTATTGTTGCATGCATAGACTTACTTCATCCAACTGGCTGTTGGGTTACCAGGCTGTCATCTGCCATTATGCTGCTAACCAGCTGGATTCCATCACGGCTTGATTTATTGCCGCACCTGGACCCCAGCCACGCCGGTGTTACTTGCTACCAGCATCGGCCGGTCAGCTGGAGATGCACGCAGCTATCCAGGTTGTTGTCATTGGAGACCAGGTACGCTGCTGGACATTCATTCATCATATAGGTGAGAGCCCTCTTTTTCAAACTTACAGGACTCTCCTATTGCAAGTCCAGCTTCAAGCACTATACATCTGACCCATTTACCATTTATTGGGATATACCGTTATTCCGGGATAAGTAATCCAGGAGACCTCCAGTGGGGGCAGAACTCCAACTCTCCAGCTTACCCGGATTATACTCATTGACCCATTATTCATTTATGCATGCAAGCACTACTTGCTATCTCAGCACTGTTTTTTTGGTCTTGATCTTTTTACAGGTTATATATTTTTATCTGCTTTTCATTGTATTTACATGTTCAATTATATTATATCATTTTATATTGATATTAAAATATCTTTTATATATTGAATTGAGGGTACTGAGTTTTTGCACTGTGAATAGTCTACACATTAATCTGGGTCTACATTATATTCTAGGGGAAACCAAGTGAAAATTCCCCAAATAGCAACAATCGTAAGAGGGAAACTTGGCAACATTACAGTGGGAGGTCTGAAAAGCCAGTGGGAAGAGCTAAATTTGCTGTGGTGTTATTGTATATAAACCAGTCACACCAAACCATGAGGAACCTAGGGGAGGTATTGTGACGATAAGCAGATATTTTCTCCATGTGTGGCCAAATGCCAAATTTTATTTATGAGTTGCTGATGAGAAGGAGGGTCAGTACACCATTGTCTGGCAATTAAGAAAGCTTATCAGTATGCTTATTGAGGCCCTCTAATGGACAACCAAAGAGAGATGACTAGGATAACTTATTTATTGGTACCTGAAGAACTTCTGAAAGGAGACAGGTAACCTCATCCCAAAATTAGGTTATCTTTGGGTATGAGCACCAAACATGTAAGTGCCCACCTCGCCGTAACCTCTCCCACAAGCATATGAGACGGAGTTGTACAGTTTGTTTAATGAAGCGGGTTACAGGTACCATCTATAATACATTTTGTATGCATTCTCCTTAATTCTCTTGCTATTTAATATTGCCCTTGACCCCCTTTTGAGAATTCTCCAGTTTTGGGATCAGGAGGTTAAGCTGATGGCCTTTGCCAATGACCTGATTTTATATATTTCCCGCACGGAATCCACCTTATCCTCTATATTGCTTAAATTGGCTGAGTTTGATTTCGTAAGCGGTTTCACTATTAATACCGACAAGCTTTACTCCTGGGTCATGCAGCCCTCTTGGGGTAGGGATCTTCGGATCTCTTGGGTCTCTAGATTCTTAAAATATTTAGAAGTCTATATACCCAAAAACATTTATGATAGATTATATATATATAGTTTAAATATATCCAAAACTATTAAAGAAACGATTGTGGACTCTCAAAGTTTAATCATTTACTGCTATCCTACTTGGGCAGGATTATGTTCTCTAAATTCCTCTACCCACTCCAGATGCTGATGGTCTTATTGGCTGCGGCGGATGAGAAGTTTATAGTGCTTTTTGTAAGTTTATTTGGCAGAATAAGAAGCCCAAATTGAGTCTCTTGAAACTGCAGCAAACCCTGGCTAATGGGGGCGTTACCTTTCCAAAATGAAAGCTCTGTAATCACGCAGGCATATTTAGGTACATAGTAAAAATAAGGGTTGTGTTTATCCCACTTAGCGCTCACCTGATTGTGTGAAAATATGTACCGGTATCTATAAATATTAAATACGTAAAGCCACTAGAATAAAATATTTAAATTTTTTAAGTAAAAAATGTAGATCTTAGTTGTATAACTGTGTATGTAAAAAAAAAACCAATACAAAATATATTCATAGAAATAAGTGATCATAAAGAGAAAACAATTTCTAATAGACAGTGATAAAAGACATATGCATATAAGAAGATAACAGCAAGTAAAAAATTTATAAAATAGTTATAGTTTCAGTGAAGGGTTTGCTGCCTGAAACTTCTCCCATATTTGCAGTTCATTTGTTATTAGTGAGAGCGTAACAGTAATTACAGGTCGTGATAATGTATCAAATCCTTTCTGCGATTGCAGCAAAGTTTGCGTGAGCTTCTTCTCATGCAGTCTATGGCCCGTATTCAATTTGAGCGGAGCCGCTTTAACTTAACGCGGCCCGGACTTAATGCTGACTTCGCCTGTTTTGTAGGCGTTAAAGTATCGCGCGCATGCACGCTTTACCCCGTATTCAATTTGAAGGTACATGTAAACGACACTCGGCGATACTGTAACAAGCGGAAAGTACTGTAATTTTTGGGGAAATCAGCCTGTCACCCCCCAAATGATGCTCTGACATGGGGGTACACTATGGTACCCCCCGATTTGGCTTGCTGAAGGTATTTGGTGTTTTTAAATGGGCTCAATAGATGCTAAATAGCGTTTTTCTATACCTGATGCAGAACAGTATTTAGGAGTATTTTTTTCCAGAAAATAACTTATCCCAGCAAATTTGGGGTACTTGAAAATGGGGGTCAGCATATTTAAAAGTTGCTAAAGTGAAGTTGAAAAATCATGAAAAATCAACCTGGCGCAAACACCTGCAATCAAAAAAACACTTGGGGCATACTATATTTTTTTACACAGATTACCTTTGGGGGGCTGTCTGAAGGCTGCAGGGGGGTTCCCAAAACATTGCACCCCAAAACCCCAATTCTGCACTTTTTTCCGCCTGCCATTCATAGGCGATACTTTACCGCCTATTACATTGCATTGACTTTCCGCCTAGGCGGAAAGTCTTTCAAATTGAATACGGAGGAAAACTAAAACAGGCGAAAATGACATCATCGGCGGTAACTTAACGCAGATCCGGACTTAACGCTTCAAATTGAATACGGGCCTATATGGGGAAATACAAAGTGTATTTTTCCTTGCTTCTGTTCATATGCAGGCTACAAATGTACTGGTGCGATCTTATCGGTAAGATATCCGCCGTTTGTAGTGTATTGCGGTCCATTTGCAGATGGATGTTGCTACTGTACCTCCTGCCACTGATGAAATCCTTTCAGCGGTGTGCTAATTTCCTCCGTTAGATCCGTGTCTTCCGGGGACCCCGGGTACAATGAGCGTTTCTCCCGGTCGTGTAGCTGGATGTTAGAGGGGATATGTCCAACACGTTTCGCACGTGATCTCTGTACGTGCTTTGTCAGGGACTGTGTTTTAATTCGGTTGCAGATACCTCTCGCTGGTTGGGGTATTTTGGGCACAATTGAAGCTGTCAATCTTGTGTTGCTGTGCTTGTCTATATCCACACAGGGTTTTACAGCGCATGCTCAAACAGTGTATAAGTGATCAAAAAATGTTTAATAAAAATACTGAATAACATTAATTTCATTCATTTAATCAGTATATTAAGGGGTCTATTTACTAAGCAGTGTTAGGAGACAGAGTGAAAAGTGATAAGGTGCCAGCCAATCAGCTCCCAACTGTCATTTTTAAAACACAGCCTGTGAGATGACAGTTGGGAGCGGATTGGCTGGCACCTTATCACTTTTCACTCTGTCTCCTAACACTGCTTAGTAAATAGACCAGTGTGTTTCTGTAATGGACATTCTTCATATTTCTTAGAATGTGTAATGTTTGCATTCTACAATGCAATTTTATCAGGGGGGTTTAGTGTGGGAGATTCCATTATTTCTTTATATATAAAATCAAAATTTATTTAAGGTGTCTTGGATTTTAGAGGCATCTGGTAAAATGGTAAAATTTATTTGATTCTCTATTCTAGTTTCCTATTCTTTTTTCTTTCTCTATTTATCTATCCTTTTTCATTTTCTGATTTTCTATATTTTCTTCTTTATTTTTACTTTCCATTTTTCATTCTCTTTCTCTCTGTCTTCTTCCTTTCGTGTGTTATCCTTCATATACTCATATCTTTCAATATTCTCAGAGGGTATTCTCTCACAAGGTCTTCTTTGAAGGATAGTGTCCACATTGAGTTTCCCCAGGGAAAATTAATACAATACCTGATGTTCCAGAGGGGTCCCCCTCCTCAGTACTTCTCAGGCCCTCTCCTGCTTAGCTTCCAAGATCAGATGAGATTGGGCGTACTAGGGGGGTTTTAATTGTAATTATTCCCTTGGGAGCTCCATGTATACTGGTTTCACTGCAATTTTTCCTTTTCGATGATTCTCCACTTTATTCTTTTAAGAAGCTTGCCAATTCGAAGTCAATTTTTAGACCATTAGGTGACAAAGTTTTTAAGTTGTATATCCAGCGACTTTCTTCCTGTGACATTCTCTCTAAATAATTGACCTCCCACCAGGGTTGTTTGACTTTTTGTATAGCCATAAATGTCAGTTTTTCTGGATCGTGACCATGTATTTTCTGAAAGTGGTCTCACCAATTTCGGAAATTACACGGTCACGATCCAGAAAGTCGCTGGATATACAACTTAAAAACTTTGTCACCTAGTAAATAAATAATAATCAGGATAGAAAAATAGAGAGAGAAAAAGAATAGGAAACTAGAATAAAGAATCAAATACATTTTAGCAGTTTACCAGATGCCTCTAAAATCATGGAATCCCCCACACTAAACCCTCCTGATAAAATTGCATTGTAGAATGCAAGCATTACACATTCTAAGAAATCCATTACAGAAACTTACAGGGGTATTCAATTTGGAGGGAAAATTTTGGAATCGGCGATAAATTATCGCCGTTGACGTAATTTTCGCCAATTTCAATTATCCCCGTATTCAATTTCAAAGACTTTTCGCAGGTTCGAAAAGTCTATGAAAAAAAACGGGGAGAACTTTTCACCACTGAATAGGTGGCGAAAAAAAGTGCAGAAATGGGGTTTAGGGGTGCAGGCTTAAAAAAAATAGCCTGCAACCCTGGGAATGTCATTTAAAAATAAATTGTGTCAAAAAAGTAAAAAAAATTAGGGACACCCCAAAAAAATTATTTCAAAATTGTGGTGCAAAAAAAACAACTGGAAAAAAGTGTTTAAAAATAGGGAAATAGGTTCTGGGCTATTCTGCAAGTATGCGGCAGGTGTTTTCTAGAATAGGCTATTAGCGGCAGGTGCAGTTTTGCTGAATTTTTTAAAAATTACTTTAGGAACATAAAAATATGCTAGTACCCATTTTCATGTACCCCAAATTTGATGGGACCACTTAAAAAAATATCCTAAGTGCTCTTCTGCATCACTTCTTCCATGTTGGAAAAAAAACACCTGCCGCAGCTATTTAAAACCCCGACTTTCATTTGCAGGCTAAAACGGGGTACCCATAGTGATCACCCATGTTTTGACAGCTTTAGGGGGGTCCTACAATTCCAGTTAAATCACGTTTTTTTCCACTGATCCTATTTCGCCGGCTCCCGTTTTCGTAGCTTTTTAATTGAATACGGGGATAAAGCGGGCGCACGCCTGATATTTTATCCCAGGAAAATCAGCGATGTGGAGCGAAAAGTCCAGCACGGACTTTTTGCTCCAAATTGAATACCCCTGTTAGTATACTAATTAAATGAATGTATTTTTATTCAACATTTTTTGATCATTTATACATTGTTTGCGTATACGTTGTATAACCCTGTGCGCATATAGATAAGCACAGCAACACAAGATTTACAGCTTCAATCACACCCAAAATACCCCAACCAATGAGAGGAATCTGCAACCAACTTAAAACACAGCACGGAGAAGCTAGAAACCAGTGGCGTAGCTAGGGTATTCGGAGCCCAGAAATCCAGAAAAACCCTATAAATAAATAAGTACTTAATAAAGTACTGTCAATGCAGCTGTGTGGAGTAGTGTCAAAACTCCCAATAGAGTTCAAGTGAACTGATAAAGATATATGTAGAAAGATCACAGCGCAAAGGCTCAGTACCAACAATTAATTAATAAAATTGGTTTTAATAATTAGCATTAATTATAACAATGATGTGCGCATACAAATTCAATGCAATTCAATAAAAGCAGGAGCATACAAAATAACAACTGAAACCAGTGCTGGAAAAGCTGATAAGACTAACATATAAATGATTCATAGGTGAATTTTCCAAAGGGAGTAATCCGTATAGGCTGGAATGTTAAACGTTTTGCCCTCCTCAGGAGGTCTCCTGTAATGCTTATCCTTGTGGACGGCAAGTATCCCAATATAGTGCAGGTAAGCCAGGCACACAGGTAATATTAGCAGGTGATCATTTGAGGTGAATGCTGAATATATATGTAAAGCTCTCACCTCCAACCGGAACGATCCAATGTCCAGCAGTGTGACCTGTAACTTCCAAATGCGGCAGTGGTGTAAGCCGCGTGTGTCTCCAGCCACCCGGCAATAGCTCGGGAGCATGATGAACCCCCACTGTTGGCAAATAGTAGCCGTTTGTAGCAGCCGTCAGCACAGTAGTGATCCGCCCTATGAGTTGCCCCTTATACAGTGCCTTCTGTAGTGCATAAAACACACAGGCAGACAAACATATGTACACATACACACATAACACTGACTTGACTTACTTGAATCCCCCACTCCTGCCACTGTCTGCTCTTCCGTCCTCCCGCTGGGTCCCGCTCGGTACTATGGGAGAAACATCATGACATCTCTCCCATCACCCACTGCAAGAGCCGGAAGGTGGAGCTCATGAGTGAGCTCCAGCCCGGCTCCGGCAGCGAGCGCAGCAGCCAATGAGAGTCTGTCTGACTCTCATTGGCTGCTGAAACACACACATCGCCGCCGAGTAGTACGAGTGTGCTACCCAGCTCCGGCGGCGATGTGTGTGTGTAACAGTGTAGTACGGACCACACTCACTACGGTCTGCACTACATTAGCTTACTAGGGCGGGCCTGTACCGTGGCCGGCGGCGCCCCCCCCGCGCTGCTGGTCCCACGGCGCCCAGGGCACGAGCCACGGTGGCCCTGGTCTAGATATGCCACTGCTAGAAACACAGTCCCTGACGAAGCACGTACAGAGATCACGTGCGAAACGTGTTTGACATACCGCTCCCCCTGCAAACATCCAGCTGCACGACCGGGAGAAACGCTCATTGTACCCTGGACCCTGGGGTCCCCGGAAGACACGGACCTAACGGAGGAAATTAGCACACCGCTGAAAGGAGCCCATCAGTGGCAGGAGGTACAGTAGCAACATCCATCTGCAACTGGACCGCATGTGCAATACACTACAAACGGCGGATATCTTACCGATAAGATCGCACCAGTACATTTGTAGCCTGCATATGAACAGAAGCAAGAAAAAAGACACTATTTCCCCATATGGACTGCATGAGAAGAAGCTCACACAAACCTTGCTGCAATCGCAGAACGGATTTGATACATTATCATGACCTGTAATTACTGTTACGCTCTCACTAATAACAACAAATGAACTGCAAATATGGGAGAAGTTTCAGGCAGCAAACCCTTCACTGAAACTATAACTATTTTATACATGTTTTACTTGCTGTTATCTTCTTATATGCATATGTCTTTTATCACTGTCTATTAGAAATTGTCTTCTTTTTATGATCACTTATTTCTATGAATATATTTTGTATTGTTTTTTTTACATACAGTTATACAACTAAGATCTACATTTTTTACTTAAGAAATTGAAATATTTTATTCCAGTGGCTTTACGCATTTAACATTTATAGGTACATATTTTCACACAATCAGGTGAGCACTAAGTGGGATAAACACAACCCTTATTTTCACTATAGAACATTAGGAAGAGGAAAAAGAACTATCTGTCCCAGGCAGCACCCTGTCACACACACTTGCACTAATTAGCACACCAAGCATCCAAAAGAAAGAGGAGCACAGCAATAGTATTATATTCTCTATATAAAGGTACATACAGTGTGTGTGTGTGTATATATATGACAGCTCTTTGGATTTCATATTGAGAGTCGACAGCAACTGATTCCAAATGCAAATGTCACACCTAGAATCAACTCCAGACCTTTTACCTGCTTAATTGATAATGAAATAGCGAGGGAATAGCCCACACCTGTCCATGAAATAGCTTTTGAGTTGATAGTCCCAGGAATGATGATGTTCGTCCATGCAAGATGACGTTTTGCCTCTTTCTGAGTTCTGTTTTTTTGGAGGGAAAAATCCGAACTCAACGTGCAAACTCGAACCTATCCGAGCCTGCACATCCTTTATATATATATATATATATATATATATATATATATATATATATATATATATATAACACATAAGAAAAATGTTTTTATCTTCCCAGGTCTGAATATATTCAAGCTGCATGGTGATTTAGAACCAATTGTTGGGTGATGTTGACTATTTTGAATTGCAATGCACATTTTAAATTATTAATACTTATTAAAAATAAAAAAATAAATTACAGTTTCTGTTGATGATGTTATGCCCATTTCATAGTCCACAACTATGTGCTGTTCACCACTGTCTGAAAAATATCACATTTCAAATTTTATATGAATTATTTGGAATTTTTTTTAAGTAACATAAAAAAGAGTAACTGGTAAACATTTGCAGTTCTGAAGCAATACGTCCTACATTAGAGTTGGGAAATTCTGCACTATTCCAATGGTGATTAAAGGCGGCAGAGCAACTGTCACTCTGCGCTTCTTAGACATGTGGTGAGCAACAGCCAACCGGGCGAGTCTCCAGCTTGTGGCTGTGTACCCCACACTGATACACACACACACACATATATATATATATTGTGGTGAGAGAGGTTGTCTCTCACCTGAATTGCCCACATTCCTGTGGGATCAGCTGTCTCCTGGAGTGATGCCTGTGCATTCTGCAGTAGCAGCGGAGATGTAGAATTCCAGGTTTTTACAGTTGCACAAACCCACCTGGAATAATCACTGGAGAACAGGAAGAGTTTAAAACTCTCATCTGCCTGTTGCTCTTTGCACTGATGCCTGTTAGAGGCCAGTTAGTAGGCCAAAGTGACTGTAGTGCCAGAGACCAAGGGTTATGCTGGGAGAGCAAGGCCGATTGTGGCTGCAAGCCACTGCTGACTGCTAAGCACGTGGAGTGCTAGTACTTTTTTAATTCACTTGTTTATTTTTTGTATGTACCTGTGTTTCCAGGCCTAAGCCTAAGTATGCTAAAGTGTAGTGTATGCTGCCATTAAAGACACCGCTTTACGGAGTACCTGCCTATCTTGAATCCTCATTTCTTCACCCCGTGTTACAATACATATATAATATATTTACAGTACCGGTCAAAAGTTTGGACACACCTTCTCATTCAATGGTTTGTTTATTTAAATTATTTTCAACATAGTAGATTAATACTGAAGACGTCAAAACTATGAAAGAACACATATGGAATTATGTTGTAAACAAAAAAGTGTTAAATCAAAATATGTTTTATATTTTAGATTCCTCAAAGTAGTCCCCTTTTGCTTGGATGACAGCTTTGCACACTCTTGGCATTCTCTCAATCAGCTTCATTAGGTATATCCTGGAATGGTTTTCCAACAGTCTTGAAGGAGTTCCCAGAGGTGCTGAGCACTTGTTGGCTGCTTTTCCTTCACTCTGCGGTCCAACTCATCCCAAAGCAGCTCAAGTGGGTTTAGGTCGGGTGATTGTGGAGGCCAGGTCATCTGACGCAGCACTCCATCACTTTCCTTCTTGGTCACATAGACCTTACATAGTTTTGTTGAAAAACAAATGATGGTCCCAGTAAGTGCAAACCAGATGGGATGGCATGGCGCTGCAGAATGCTGTGGTAGCCATACTGGTTAAGTGTGCCTTGAATTTTTAATAAATCAACAGTGTCACCAGCAATGCACCCCCATACCTCCTCCTCCATGCTTCACAGTGGGAACCACACATGCAGAAACCATCCGCTCACCTTCTCTGCGTCTCACAAAGACACAGTGGTTGGAACCAAAAATCTCAAATTTGGACTCATCAGACCAAAGTACAGATTTCCACTGGTCTAATGTCCATTCCTTGTGTTTCTTGGCCCAAACAATTCTCTTTTTCTTGTTGTTCATCCTCAGTAGTGGCTTCTTCGCAGCAATCTGACCATGAAGGCAGTCTCCTCTGAACAGTTGATGTTGAGCTTTGTCTGCTACTTGAACTTTGTGAAGACTTTATGTGGTCTCTAATCTGAGGTGCTGTTAAGTAGCGGTTTCTGAGGCTGGTAACTCTATTGAACTTATCCTCTGCAGCAGAGGTAACTCTTGGTCTTCCTTTCCTGGGGCGGTCCTCGTGAGAGCCAGTTTCATCATAGCGTTTGATGGTTTTTGCAACTGCACTTGAGGATACATTCAATGTTCTTGAAATTTTCCATATCGACTGACCTTCATGTCTTAAAGTAATGATGGACTGTCGTTTCTCTTTACTGAGTTGAGTGCCTCTTGACAAGGCACACCTTTTAATTCAAAACCATTCCAGGAGACTACCTCATGAAGCTGATTGAGAGAATGCCAAGAGTGTGCAAAGCTGTCATCAAAGCAAAAGGGGTCTACTTTGAGGAATCTAAAATTAAAACATATTTTGATTTGTTTAACACTTTTTTTTGTTTACAACATAATTCC
This sequence comes from Taudactylus pleione, assembly GCA_031769625.1. NCBI lineage: Eukaryota > Metazoa > Chordata > Amphibia > Anura > Myobatrachidae > Taudactylus > Taudactylus pleione. Next base: position 904,381 of record JAUIMM010000228.1, on the reverse strand, counting down.
ATATGTGTTCTTTCATAGTTTTGATGTCTTCAGTATTAAGCTACTATGTTGAAAATAATTTAAATAAACTAAAAACCTTGAATGAGGTGTGTCCAAACTTTTGACTGGTAATGTGTGTGTATGTATATATATATATATATATAATACACCGCTGTTTGTAACAGCATCGTTCTCGCCAACTTTAGATGGCAAGAGCGATGCGGTCCCCATTGATGGCAATGGGGACGCGGCGCTGCCTTTCCGTCTCTGCACTGCCGGGTCTTTGTGTCATGCACATGCGCAGACAGACCATCGCGCATGCACATTACACTGAAGCCCGTCGCTGGCAGCGTTAGTCTGCCAGCAACTCAGCAGAGTATCTTGTAGACGAGGAGGACTTCGCTGGAGGGGTAAATATTGGTAAATACCAGTGGATTTTTTTCGTTTGTACCACAGTGATAAACGAAAAATTCTGCTGGTGTTTTCCTTTGTTGATAAATGGGGGCCTATGTCTGTGTTAAACAGTTGCACTACACTTCCTCATCTTCCTATAGCTTATACATAAAATTAATTGATCTGCTTGTTTGTCTGTCTGGTTATGCAATCGGACACCCCTGCACCAATTGGGATGAAACCAATGCGAGGTGGTCCAGTTGAATCCTGGCCAGATTTTAGGGGGGTTAGGGTCCCGGTTGGACCTCCCATTGGTGGTAACATTGGATCCCAGAAGACATACTAAGGTGTTGAGGTCCCAGTTGGACCTCCCGTTGGTGTACGCTGGGCAGAACTTTGACCCAGGAAGCCTGTTCTGGGCCTTCCATTTGATGGATTTGATTGAAAACTTCACAGAGGGGTGGCAATTGGTCTGGGATGCCTGGCAATAACTTGATTAGGTCCCGTCGGACCTCCAATTGGTGTATGCTGGGCAGAACTCACCTGGGAAGCCTGTTCTGGGCCTTTCACTGGATGGATTTGGATAAAAACTTCACAGAGGGGTGGCAATTGGTCTGGGATACCTAACTTAATAACTTGAAGATTTAAACTCTGGCAACACAGAGTACTTCAGCTAGCTTATAATATACGTGATTTACATTTCTTTTGCATATGTTGAATTATTCAACTGCAGATTTATGTATAACTATTTGCTAATTTTCAGAAAATTTACATTTTACTGTGTTTAAATTAGTTACACAGTCCACTGAGCTCTATCTTACTTAAATCTTCAATAAAAAAGGTAAAATTTATGTCATAGATAATAAACTGTTTGGCGAGTGCCCCTCTACCAAGAGCTTTCTTTCTATTGCTGTTTCTTATAAAGCTTAGCAGAGAATATCTTAAAGCGAGCCACTGGCTCTTGTGTTGTCTGAGCTCCTCTGCACGAAAAAGTAGCAGCACATCGGATAGGATGAGAAGGAAGCCTTTGTGTGCACTCCTTTTGTAAGAGCTGAGAAAATAAGCATTTTATTTTTCTGTGAAAGGGTGCACATGTGGGGAGACCCAGCGACATGTGGGGAGATGCACACAGAGCCAGTGCAAGGTTTATTGGCACCCTAGGCATAGCTTCAGCCTAGCGCTCCCTCCCTCATCCACACTCCCAGTTCCACAGTTCCATACAGTATTGCAACCTGGTGGCACTCATGGTTCAGTGTATATTTTTCTCTGCATAAACCTTTATACACCAGAGGCTCCTCATGCCTCATTATATGCATCACATCTCTGGCAATGCCAGAGTCCCCAAATCCACCAGTCCAGGCAGCAGCAAGTGTGTATAATATGATTCCAAATTAATCTCTCTGCCAACCCCACCAGTACTAGTTCAACCACACAGAGATATAACTTCTTCCTAGTTGCCCGGTGACAAGATGGTTGCCCCTTCCCTGTATTTTGGAGCATAATAAATACCAACTACAGGTTGAGTCTCCCATATCCAAATATTCCGAAATACAGAGGTTTTCTTTAGCATGCCTGAGATAATGCAACCTTTGCTCTTTTTGATGGTACAATGGGCCTGATTCAGACCCGCTCGCGAGCGGGTCGATGTTGCCCAAGTGCGCATGTGCACGACGGAGACGGCTCCGTCGTGTGCATGCGCAAGACCCAAATAACGACGGCCAAGCCATCGTTATGGGTCTCGCACCAAAGGGGGCGTGCTGTCGACGGTGATAGACAGCACGCCCCCTTTGGTGGGCGTGCCGGGGGCGTGGCTGCCCAGATGGAGGCGTTCCCATGGGAACACCTACCGTCTGGGGCTGGCCCCACTGACATCACTAGTGATGTCAGTGGGAGTGCTTTTGGCTCTGATAGAGCTCGCAGGGTCTCGCGCATGCGCACGACGGAGCTCCCTCCGTCGTGCGCATGCGCATTTGGGTACCATCGACCCGTTTGCGAGCGTCCTGCGCGAGACCCTCAGTGCATGTACAATAGGGTCATTTTGTTGCAAGTGGTTGGGAGTTGCATGTGGTTTAATTTTGGGGAGCAATGTGGGGGCATTTAAGGATGGTGGGGCATTTTAGGATGTCATGTAGGCGCACTGTAGTCAGATCATTTTGGAACTGATTTTCATTCTTAATATTTAGTGTAATGTGCAGCGCTTTTGAGAGTTGGAGGCAGCCATGTTTATGTAAGCACTGCGATCATGGTGCTGATTAGTACTTGGGAGACTTGTACATGACGGCTGATTAGGAGCATTTGGGAAACTTGTACATGAGGGCTGATTAGGAGCATCTGGGAGACTTGTACATGAGGGCTAGTTATAATTGTACATGGGGCTGATTAGGAGGACTTGAGAGACTTGTACATGGGACTGATTAGGAGGGTTTGGGAGACATGTACATGGGGCTTATTGAGAGGACTTAAGAGACTTGTACATAGGGGCTGATTAGCAGTACTTGGGAAACATGTACATGGGGGGTGATTAGGAGCACCTGGGAGACTTGTACATGGAGCTGATTTGGAGGACTTATTAGACTTGTACATGAAGCTGATTTGGGTGACTTAGGAGACTTGTACATGAAGCTGATTTGGGTGACTTAGGAGACTTGTACATGAAGCTGATTTGGAGGACTTAGGAGACTTGTACATGAAGCTGATTTGGAGGACTTAGGAGACTTGTACATGAAGCTGATTTGGAGGACTTAGGAGTACATGGGGACTTATAAGAGGATTTGGGAGACTTGTACATGGCGGCTGATTAGGAGCACTTGGGAAACTTGTACATGGGGTCTAATTTTAAAGATTTGGTAGACGTGTACATGAGGACTAAGTAAAAGGATTTAGGAGACTTGTAAATGGTGGCTGATTAGGAGCACTTGGTAGACTTGTACATGGGGCTGAATTTAAAGACTTGGAAACTTGTACATTGGGGCTGGTTGGGAGGACTTGAACATGGGTACTGATTAGGAGTGCTTGTACATGGGGCTGATTAAGAGGATTTGGGAGACTTGTAAATCGGGGCTGATTAAAGGTGCGAATCCACTACCCTACTATGGAAGACAGTACATTTACATCGTAATCGTAGTCATTCCTGATCCCCTGTAGTGCCTACACTGAATGATATGTCGTTCAGTGTAGGCACCCCCCCCCTCATCCCTGAACATGGTCAATCTGTTGTTATCAGCAGATTGACTGGCATGTTCAGGCGATGATTGATGTCGGAAACGACCAGCGAGAGGGCATATTGCTGGTCGTTTCCGACAGTATAGTGCACGATTAATGAACGATTACGATGTCGTAATCATTCAATTGCTCATTAAAATCGCCTAATGGATAAACGCCTTAAGAGTATTTGAGAAACTCAGATCTTCCAACATGACCCCTTCCACCAGGTACAAAGTGCTCTGCTCCCGAGATTCTCATTTATTTTATAATTACAGTCACCTATGCTCAACAGGTTAATTGATGAAAAGGGTATTGTTGACACAGTTGACTGCAATCATAAATAAAGTGGGAAGTCCAGGAGCAAAGCATTTTGTACCTGATGTAACGGGTCATGTTGGACGAGGCTGAAGTTGGCTTCTTATTCGGCCAGCTTCTTATTCATTTCTTATTCATTTCTTATTCACTTCTTATTCACTTCTTATTCATTTCTTATTCACTTCTTATTCATTTCTTATTCACTTCTTATTCATTTCTTATTCACTTCTTATTCACTTCTTATTCAAGCTCCAGCTTCTTATTCACTTCTTATTCATTTTCCAGCTTCGTATTCAGAAAATGTTACATTAAAACATTTAAATAAAGTTAGATCACTAAACTAACACAATGTAAACAAAGATTTGTGTCCCTCACACAGTTTACAATTATTATTTTACTGGCACAATAAGGATTTGGGCATGAATAGGGCAGTAAAGCGGGCACAGGCACCACATTTTGTCATTTTGAATAAGAAGCTGTAGTTGTGCAGGGGTTAACTAGCTTCGGTCATCAAATGTTACACTTGAAACCCACAGAGGGTGGTCTGGTACATATCACCCACTTGCCATTTCACTTGACCAACAATGATTTTGGCATGAATAGGGCAGTAAAGTGGGCACAGGCACCAGATTATCTCATTTTGAATAAGAAGCTGTAGTTGTGCAGGGGTTAACTAGCTTCAGTCATCAAATGTTACACTTGAAACCCACAGAGGGTGGTCTGGTACATATGACCCACTTGTTATTTGCCTTGACCAACAAGGATTTGGGCATGAATAGGGCAGTAAAGCGGGCATAGGCACCACATTTTGAATAAGAAGCTGTAGTTGTGCAGGGGTTAACTAGCTTCTGTCATCAAATGTTACACTTGAAACCCACAGAGGGTGGTCACATGCATATGACCCACTTGCCATTTCTCTTGAACAACAAGGATTTTGGCATGAATAGGGCAGTAAAGTGGGCACAGGCACCACATTTTGTCATTTTGAATAAGAAGCTGTAGTCGTGCAGGGGTTAACTAGCTTCGGTCATCAAATGTTACACTTAAAACCCACAGAGGGTGGTCAGGTACATATGACCCACTTTTCATTTGCCTTGACCAGGAAGGATTTGGGCATAAATAGGGCAGTAATGTGGGCACATGCACCAGATTTCTTAATTTTGAATAAGTACCTGTAGTTTTTCAAGGGTTAAATAACCTTGGTCAACAAATTTGACAATTGGGGTCTTTCCCTAAAAGCCCCACACCTCTGATAATGGTCTGGTATTGGAATACAGGAAAAAAATCTGGGTGGGGTTCACCTTTTATTCCGATAACCAGCCCTAGGCTGGTTATAGGGAGAAAGGGGGTAACATATAGCAGGGAGACACACTTAGCGTAGTGTCCTCCTGCCATCACATTAACCAGCCCCAAACTATTCAGCACATTTTTGGAATCTCTCGGAAAGCTGGTACACCGACAATGGCGTTATAAGGAGGTGCGTGTGGGGCACATAGCCCTGGGCACCATCTGACAGGCCCGGCAGAGGGGGGAGCTGATGGCCAGGGCGATGTCCAGTGCTTAGTAGCGTTACTAGGGCAGGGCCGCCGTGGCCGGCAATGCCCCCGCACCGCCAGCCACGGTACTGGACCATCCTAGTTAAACAGTGTAGTGCCGACCGCAGTGAGGAGCTCATTCAGAGTTGGTCGCTGCTGGCGGCCGCTCGCTCTGCATGTGGTTTTTTTTTATCTCCGGCCGCTCGCAAAGCTGACACTAGTGATGTCAGTAACCCCTCCTAAAAACGCCAGCGAACGCCAACATCGATAGCCGTCCCGTCTTGTTGCGAGCCCCGTAGCGACTGACCTTCAGTCGCTCAGCTGGACTCGCGCATGCACCTGCTGGAAGCGGCGCATGCGCAAACATCGAGCCTTTTGCAAGCGTTGTGCGCTCGCGAGTGGCTCTGAATGAGCTCCTGAGTGCGGTCAGCATTTACTCAGGACTGGCGCTAGGCTTCCCTGCGCCCAGCACTGTCTTGTGCTGCACAGCCGCGCCCCTTTTCTCCCCGAGGCTTACCTAATAGCGCCAGGCGAAGGGTGTGGAGGCGGGCTCAGGCTAGCCCATAGAGCCACCAGTGCATTTACAGCAGCTAATGAGAGTCAGACAGACTCTCATTGTCTGCTGCTGCTGGGCACACTGCAAGAGCTGGGCTGGAGCTCACTCATGAGCTCTGCATTCCAGCTCCTGTAGTGGGTTATGGGAGAGATGTCATAACGTCTCTCCCATAATGCAGAGTGCGCCAGCCCGGGAGGACTGCGGTGGTGCGGACAGCAGCGTGAGCAGGAGTGGGGATTCAAGTAAGTGGTATTTTTTTTTTTTACTTGTGTTTGTCTAATGGGGGTACTGCATCAGGGGGGGAGGTGACCTCTACTAGGGACTACTGCTAACGGAGGGAGGTAACTACTATTGGGGGCACTGCATCGGGGGAGCTCTACTGGAGGACTACTACTGGGGGCACTGCATCGGGGGAGGGACCATTACTGGGGGCACTACTGGGGAGGGGACTACCACTGGGGCACTGCATCGGGGGACCACTACTTGAGGGCACTGCATGGGGGGGGCTGCTACTGGGGGGACCACTACTGGGGGCACTGAATAGGGAGGATCACTACAGAGGGCACTGTATAAGGGGCACTGCATTAAGGTGCATATGGAATGGAAAGGAATGTTCAGAGTAACGAGATAGGGATGTGTGTCATGTTGACACTCCCATTTTTAAGTGTCCGCGCCCATTTTTTGCCGCACGCATAGGGGGGGGCTCCATTTTTAAACTTGTCCTGGGCTCCATATACCCCAGTTATGCCGCTGCCAGTGCTGTGACCAAGTGCTTGATCCCAGCGCCTTAGTCCTGCAGTCCGGTGAGATGTATCCCCAGCAGGACACATAAGTGTCCGATGCTGGGACAGTATGTCTGTTTTCAGTGCCGGTCAAGGCCCAGCAGCGCCTGACATGTGGCGCCAGCTAATAGCTGAGTGCAGCTCATTGACCGCCGGCCATTGAAGAGGGGTGACAATTTGAATTTGAGCCAATCACAGTGGTGACAATTTTCACAATCTGAGCCAATCACGGCGTGCACCAGCAGCCAATAGAAATCGGCCATAGTGAGCCAATCGTTGTAAGCCACGTCATGGCTGGCTACGCCTGTGGTGTCTAGCGTCAGATGTCTCTGGGAGGAAGAGTCAATTTGGCAGAAATGGGTGAAGAGCTCCAGCGGCCGTGGAAGAGTCCAGAAGACACCGGGCTCAAAAGAGAAGAGTTCCAGCGGCTGCAGAAGATGCTAGGAGACACTGGGCTCAATAGAGAAGAGCTCTGGCAACGCCACTACTGGCTAGAATGGGTCAGCGACAGAAGAATGCGGCTGAGAACCGGAGAGTACTGCAGTGGTTGGGAAGTAAAAGAGCGAATGAAGATCCTCACTGCATCCTCTCCCACCGGACAGGTAGACTCTCTTTGAGACCTTACCATCATTAACCCCTTCCTAGACCACCAGGTTGTCAGGCAGTAGGCACATAGGGGTCATCAGGCCTTAAGCCTGTGGCACAAATAGGCGGGCATTAGGCCTGTGCTCCTACAGTTATAATTGACCCTGGGCAATAGGCCCAGGTCACATAAATAAGCGAGGTGCCAACTTCTCAGCTTGCCCAGGGCACCAAACACCATAGTTCTGCCCCTGGCCCTTGGTCACTGCTACCTGGGTGAAGATTGCTGTGGCAGTGGGAGTTTGCCAGCTCAAGGTGAAGACTACTGGAAGCACTGAGATCGTGGGAGTCGGCCCACCTCGGGTGAAGAACACATAGTAATTGTGGATGAACTAGGCTTAGTTCAGCCAAAGACTACTGGACTGGTAAATGTAATTGCATTGTATTTTAATTCGATTGCATGCTATTTTAATTGTCAGGCATTAGGCCCGTGGCCACTGTGGGCGTTAAGCCCTAATCTGCAGGTATGGCCTTTGTTAAGCGGACAATAAGCCTAAACCAGAGAGGGCACTAGTCCCACAAGGTATAAGGGGCATTAGGCCCTATAGGGTTAACTTGGGATCCACATCATTAACCCATTGTTAGGTGGGCAATAGATAAGAATGTATTGTGGTTTGTAACCTTGTTACCTCGTCATATCAGCTACTGCAATCAGGCCTCCATTAAAAGGCAGGCTGTAGTAATGTTTTGTAACTGCATTATTCCCTTGTCCTGTAACAATTATTGCATTATTGGTGTAGATACATTGTTGGGTAGCATGGTGATATGGAGTGCACTACATCCAGCCTGTATTGCTGTTGGCAGGGTGCTGGTGTATGTCTGAGTAGTCAGGTTGGTGTGTGTGGTCAGAGGCGTCACCTACCTTGGTGTCACCTGGTCCTCCTGCGCGCCATAGCCGTGCGCTCCCGGAGGGGCGTGGCTTCGCAGAAAGGGGCATGACCTCGCCCGTGAAGCAACACCCCTTATGTGAGCCGATCTTGGTTGCGTTACCGCCTCCCGTTCTTGGCACACAGTGGGCTTCCCCAGTGCTCCTGCAGCTGTTGGGGCAGCCGACAGTCTCTCCCTGCCTCTCTCCTCGTCCTAGCAACATGGTGACACCATCTGACGGGATGACACCAAAATAGCAGAACAGCTGTTATTTTGGTGTCAAACCCTTCGGATGGTGTCACCCAGTGCGGACCGCACCCAGTGGCGGTTCTAGGGGCGGGCTAACAGGGCCGTTGTCCAGAGCGCCGGCCCCTAGAGGGCGCCACTGAGTCCCCTGGAGGGAAAAAAAAATAATCCCATAAGAAAAAAAAAAACCCCATCGCCGGTACCCCCCCCTCCCCCCGCGTTGCCGGCGCCCACTAATATTTGTTATCAGCGGGCACCAGGCTCCCTCTCTGCAGCGGCAGCCGAAGTTCACTCCAGAGCTCCGGCTCCCGCATAGAGCACTGTGGGAGGGACGTCATGACGTCTCTCTCATAGATCCGTGGTGGAGCCGCAGTCGGACCAGACGGCAGTGGACGCAGGAGCGGGGCCTAAGGTAAGTATTGTGTTTGTATTTTTTATTTGTTAGAAGGGATGCATGGGGGCATTACTACTGGACGCATATCTATAAGGGGGCATGTCTATAAGGGGGCATTACTACTGGGGGCATGTCTACAAGGGGGCATTACTACTGGGGGCATGTCTATAAGGGGATTACTACTGGGGGCATGTCTATAAGGGGGCATTACTACTGGGGGCATGTCTACTGTGGGCACTCCTACTGTGGGCACCACTATTGGGGGCATTACCAATGGGGGCACTACTATAGGGGACTTTACCAATGGGGGCATTAACACTGTGAGTACTACTGAGGGCACTGCATGGGGGGCACCAATACAGGGGCCATTGTGTAAGAGACACCACTGCTGTGAGCATTCTATAAGGGGCACCACTACTGTGGGCATTGTATTAGGGGCACTACTACTGTGGGCATTGTATTAGGGGCACTACTACTCAGTACTGTGGGCCTTGTGTATAAGGGGCACTAATCTGGGCATTGTATAAAAGGGGCACTGTGTCATAACATGAATAAGGGACTAATGTGTGGCGTAATTTGAATTGGGGATACTGTATTATAGAGGCCATTACTGTGTGTGGCCTAATGTATTATACAGGGCATTACTGCGTGTGACATAATGTATTATACAGGGCATTACGCCGTGTGGCATAATGTTTTATACAGGTTCTTACTGCGTGTGGCATAATGTGTTATACAGGGCATTACTGCATGTGGCATAATGTGTTATAAAAGCCATTACTGTATGTCGCATAATGTGTTATACAGGGCATTACTGCATGTGGCATAATGTGTTATACAGGGCATTACTGCGTGTGGCATAATATGTTATACAGGACATTACTGCATGTGGCATAATGTGTTTTATAAAGGGCATTACTGTGTAAGACATACTGTGTAAGGCGCATTACTAAACATTGCAATTATTCACCATGAGGGGAGAGCTTGGGGGCAGCCCAGCACCTTCATAAGTGCTGGGCATGCCCCACAGTTTGATGAATTGGGGGTGATCCACAAGGACACGCCCCCTTTCTGGAATCATGTGCGCATTCAGCGCACACAGAACGTCTTCTACAAAAAGTTGGGGTTTTTTTTAGGGGGGAGGGAGCGCAACTGTGAACTTTCACCCTAAGCTCCACAATGCCAGTGTGTGTGGTAAACACTAAAGACAGAAGTCAGTATAGAGAAGCCGTGTAGGTGGCTGTTGTTTTGTGTTTATGTGCAGGTACCAAGATACAGATCATTTGTCCATTGCCCAAATTATTTATGCCAAAATCCTTGTTGGTCAAGGGAAATGGCAAGTGGGTCATGTGTACCAGACCACCCTCTGTGGGTTCCAAGAGTCAAATTTGTTTACCAAGGATATTTACCCCTGCACAACTACAGCTACTTATTCAAAATGAGATAATCTGGTGCCTGTGCCCGCTTTACTGCCCTATTCATGCCAAAATCCTTGTTGGTCAATGAAAATGGCAAGTGGGTCATATGTACCAGACCACCCTCTGTGGGTTTCAAGTGTAACATTTGATGACCAAAGCTAGTTAACCCCTGCACAGCTACAGCTTCTTATTCAAAATGACAAAATGTGGTGCCTGTGCCCGCTTTACTGCCCTATTCATGCCAAAATCCTTGTTGGTCAAGGGAAATGGCAAGTGGGTCATATGTACCAGACCACCCTCTGTGAGTTTCAAGTGTAACATTTGATGACCGAAGCTAGTTAACCCCTGCACAACTACAGCTTCTTATTCAAAATGACAAAATGTGGTGCCTGTGCCCGCTTTACTGCCCTAGTCATGCTAAATCCTTATTGTGCCAGCAAAATAATAATTGAAAACTGTGTGAGGGACACACATCTTTGTTTACATTGTGTTAGTTTAGTGATCTAACTTTATTTAAATGTTTTAATATAACATTTTCTGAATAAGAAGCTGGAAAATGAATAAGTGAATAAGAAGCTGGAGCTTGAATAAGTGAATAAGAAATGAATAAGAAGCCAACTTCAGCCTCGTTCATGTTGAAGGGTCTGGAAACTTATACATGGTGGCTGATTAGCAGGACTTGGGAGACTTGTAAATGGTGGCTGATTAGGAGGAAGACGGAGACTTGTAAATGGGGGCTGACTAGAAAGGCTTGGGAGATTTATACAAAGGGGGGGGTTATTAGGAGGAATTGGGAGATTTGTACATGGGGGGTTATTAGGAGGGCTTGAAAGTCTTGTAGTACATGTGATCTGATTAGGAGGAATTGGGAGACTTGTACATGGGGGCTCATTAGGATTTGGGAGACTTGTACATAGGACTGGTTAAGACGGCTTGGGAGACTTGTACATGAGGGCTGATTATGTTTGGGACACTGGTAGCACTGTTGGATAGGTAGCACTGTCTACCTGTTCTCTGTTGGATCCCATACTCCACCATTACAGTTCAGGTTTTAAGGATATCCATGCTTGAACACACGTGACCTAATTAGCGCCTTGGTCAATTTGATATAGCAATCTTGACTCAAGCATGCATATCCTTAAAACCTGTACTGTAATGGCGTAGTTTGGGAAAACCTGGGCTATGCCTGGAACTTGGCAGGCCAGTGCTGTGTGCAGCCTCACACGCGGGGACAATAATAGACAGCAGGGAATGATGAAAGCCGCCATGATACTATAGCGCTGTCTCTGGGAAAGCGGCGTCCATCATTTCACCAACCAGCAAAGTTCAACAACTTCAAGTGAAAGTACTGCGGCTCCGCTCCGAAAAGGGACAGGAAGATGACGCTCTCCCGACGTGTGCTGCAACTCTATGCTTAGTATTTCCGCTTCCGGAAGCCAGGAAGTAAACCTTCCAAGCGAACAGTCTATCATGGCGACAGGCGGCACTGATACCCGAGCAGGTGATGCGGAGGAAGACGCGTCTCAGCTGCTGTTCCCGAAAGGTGAGATCCTGGGGGTGAGGAGAGGAGTGACCGGGGAGGAGATGTGGGGGGACAGGCAGAGGGCCGTGAATAGAGGCACCCACCGGGCAGGTTACAGATACGGGGCAGGAGGAAGACCCAACATCATCAGGGATATAATATCGCCTGGGACCTTCTATATGATGTAGTCAGCACATCAGTAACACACATACGGTGATATATCATATAGTGTATGTATGTGATGTAGTCAGCACACCAGTAACACACACATGGTGATATAGTGTATGTATGTGATGTCATCAGCACATCAGTAATACGGTGATATAGTGTATGTATGTGATGTCATCAGCACATCAGTAATACGGTGATATAGCATATAGTGTATGTATGTGATGTAGTCAGAACACCAGTAACACACACACAGTGATATAGCATATAGTGTATGTATGTGATGTAGTCAGCACATCAGTAATACGGTAATATAGCATATAGTGTATGTATGTGATGTAGTCAGCACACCAGTAACACACATACGGTGATATAGCATATAGTGTATGTATATGATGTAGTCAGCACACCAGTAACACAAATACGGTGATATAGCATATAGTGTATGTATGTGATGTAGTCAGCACACCAGTAATACGGTGATATAGCATATAGTGTATGTATGTGATGTAGTCAGCACACCAGTAACACACACATGGTGATATAGCATATAGTGTATGTATGTGATGTAGTCAGCACACCAGTAACACACACACGGTGATACAGCATATAGTGTATGTATGTGATGTAGTCAGCACACCAGTAACACACACTGTGATATAGCATATAGAGTATGTATGTGATGTAGTCGGAACACCAGTAACACACTATGATATAGCATATAGTGTGTATGTATTTGTGAATTATTGCATACAACAGATTTAATTAATATATCAGATGTAATTTCATCAGACTATCACACATCCCTAATAGTGTTTGCATAATGTTGAAAGTATAGCTAAGATATTAGTAAAAGGACATTAATGAAGATGGCCACTTCATTGTTCTAACCTGTCATTCCCTCAGTGGTGATGTGATAGCAGAAACAGTAAGGGACCGAGGATATTGTACTGAGCATAGCGGTGTTCCAAAGCCCTTCTGTTCACTACATTTTGTTATGTGTGTCATGGTCATCACATTATGCTTTATATCAGTCTTTCCCAGATTCCACCATTACAGTCCAGGTTTTAAGGATACCCATTCTTGCGTTCAGATGGTTAAATCAAATTGGCTAAGGTACTAATAAGTTACCTGTGCTCAAGCATGGATATCCTTAAAACCTAAACTGTAATGGTGGAGTTTGGGAGCCTCTACTCTATATCTTAATAACATTCTTTAAAATAAAAACCGGTATAAAATGATTTGTCGTCTTACAGGTAACAAGAGTGATATATGTAAAAACAAAATATAAGCAAACCTAATTTAAGAGAGTAGCTGTAACGGTTGTAATTGTAGAATTGAAGATGAAAGAGTTTTGTGTTTTGCACAGAGTTTGAAAGTGCAGAGACCCTGCTGAATTCTGAAGTGCACATGTTACTGGAGCATAGGAAACAGCAGAATGAGAGTGCAGAGGAGGAACAGGAGTTGTCTGAAGTCTTTATAAAAACTCTAAGGTACACAGCAAGGTTCAGCCGATTCAAGAACAGAGAAACAATCGCCAGTGTCCGAAGGTACTTTGCATTACTCCTGTGAATAGAACAAAAATCAGTCTTGTTTGCATTGTAAATCATGAAGTTACGTCACATGGGATGTAGTTAGGCTACCAGAGTCTTGTTACATCTCCCATATTACTATTAAGAAACTGGGTTAAATAAACATGCCAAACAAATCAGCTGGTTATGAAATGTTTGTCTGAGATGCTTTGACCAGCCATGAGTGGAATAACTTACTTCCGGAGAGCTCTGCACATACTCGGGTTAGGTTCCGGACCACCGGCGTAAAGCGAATATTGCTGGAAGTGAAACACTGCCCTTTTTTTCAATTGTAGATGCCGCCACATACATACCATGATCACCAAATGTAATATTTTTTTCATTTGTCATTTAAAGTAAGAGGCTTGCGTCATTGTAAAAAAGTACTGTTAATATATGGCGCCCTTCTCTGGCATCCTGTTCGGCATGTCGGGCCAGAAAAAGAGAAAAACTGATCAATTGCAAGAAATAATGAGCATTGATATATATATATTTGAACGCGGCCATACTAGCGGAATGCTGAAAAGTGGGATCGTTGTGTACTTGCGCAGCCGGGACTAGAGTGATGTAGTGAGGCAGTCACTCATTTACAGAATATAAAATTGTCTTTTTTACCGGTAAATCAGCCCATTAGCAATAATGACATTAGAATTAGATCCCCGTCCCAATAAGTTTACAACCTAATTATTTTTTACCTTTTCTCGTATTAGAACGGGTTTATAAATAGTATTGTTAAACTTAAATAAAATGATGATATAATAAATACTGTAACTGTGTACAGCAGTAGTAACACTCTTCTTCCATTGTGCAGCTTGTTGTTACAGAAGAAGCTGCACAGGTTTGAGCTGGCCTGTTTAGCCAATTTGTGTCCGGAAACAGCAGATGAGGCAAAAGCTCTGATCCCAAGGTATGTGAATTGTCTGCTTTGTTTTCCAACATCTGTTTCATCCTGACCACATCTGAATCCCCGTCCCTGCTAGTCAGGAGGTGCTCACCCTGACAAGCACTTTCCTGTACTCCAATAGACTTGCAGCTTGAACGGTCCTAAGCTTCTCTGCTTCAGCCAATATCCTTGCACAGTCATTTACAATTGATTTGGGAGGAGGGAAAGTCAGGGTCACAGAAGGCAAGAATGTTTCTAGCAGCAGTGTTCATGCTAGGGCAGGCAGTGGGGAGGGCATCTGTCAGAAAAGGGCACTTCAGCGCACGCCTGAAAAAAGGGCATGGCCATTCAGAAGAGGGGGTGTCCTTGAGATGTGCCCCTTTTTTCATCACTGTAGAAGGGGCATGCCAAGCACTCGTGGAGATGCTGTGCTGCCCTCAAGCTCTCCCTACAGTGTGAATAGAGGCACCCAAATGGGACGCTGTGGCCCTCGGTTAGGGACATCGGTTTTAATGGGGCACCGCCATAAGGGCAAAGAGCATTTCAGTGCTTTTATATCAGGCAGGGTGCTGCACCCTGCTAAAACAGCCTAGCGGGAACACTAAGCTGACGTTTCCCCCTCTCATGCCCCGTTCTTGACTAACCGAATATTACTACTGATTGCAGTACAACCTCTAACATTGCTCCTTATATTTCTCCAGTGTTGAAGGACGCTTTGAAGAGGAGGAGCTCCAGCAAATTCTAGATGATATTCAGACAAAACGAAGCTTCCAGTATTGAAGACCTTTGTCCTCACTATTTGCATCCAAAGACTGTCTGTTTTACCCATGGTTCATGGTGCTCCTCGGCAGCTATCCTCATTCTATCCCCTACACATCAGAACGCCTGTTCTAGGGTTTGATTTTCTTACTTTACAGAAAAAAAAATATTTCTATGGTTAAGTAATTGTGTTTGTAAAGCTGAGTTATATCAGCATTTATGTATCTGTCATTGGAGTGTTGCCGTATCCGACATCACTTTTGCCATCTTTCCACTCATCTTATTTCACGAAAAAAGTACCAAGTTAGAGAAGTAATGTTTTTTTTTTTTTGTTTGTTTGTTTTTTTTTAAGTCGACATCTCGAACGCTTATGAGATGTGCACTAGTGATTTGTGATAGTCAATTTTTTAATATGTAATTTTATTAAAATATTTCAAATATGATGTAACATGCTTATTTATGACCTATAAAAATTACAATGCTGAGCTCCTGTTTGTAATGTATCTATAATGCATTGTGATTGGATCAGTAAAGATAATGAGAACCATAATGATGACACTGAGGTCAGTAGGCTACAATATCTAGCTAATGACAAACTGCATAATACTAGATAATGCGAAAAGAACAGTTTGTAATAATAAATGAGAATGCTTCAGGATCTTACCGAGAGCATATTTGTAGGATTTAGTTTGTCACGCCCCATGGAGGAACAAGCAAACCTTCTAGTCTTGCTACAGTGCAATCAAATAGCCATTTAGGCTGTCATAGAAACATTTATTGAAAGAGTTTGGTGTGTCTTCATTTTAAGAAGGAAGAGCTCCCTCAAGGGATAATACACCGTCCTCTGATAAACCGTACATGGAGAAAGGTCTGCTATGTACTAGGAAGGCTACTAAAGAAGAGGGTTATACTAGTGCATTAATTGGTATACCAACCATTTATTAACAAACTGTAACATTGATTTCTGGTGGTAAACGTGTACTCCACCATATACCTATTAAACCATTCCTTTAGGTTGGTGAGAGGAGGATCTCCAGCAAGGGGACATCACTGCCTCATGGGGTTTTTCAAGAGTTTCAGGAGTGATTTCTTGTAGGTTTTATGATCTGTATGTGCAACCATTTTTTATAATAGTGATTCAGTGAGTGGTGATCCCGGGACACTCCCACCAAATATGGAATAGGGCGATCATCCCAGCATCACACCACCAGCACATGCTAGGTACTCCCAGGAAACCCCTTGCACAGCTGGCTTGGAAATCTGGAAGTACCTCGGCATCTCTCAATCACCAAGGAGCTAGACTGGTTCATTTAACAAATCTTCTATTAGTGAAAGTCAATAATTGGAAATGTAAATTCTCGCAGGCCTCTGAATTGCCAGGCGGCAATTCAAACAGGCATTTATAAATGTTGGAAAGTATGAGGATAATTTACTCAATGGCAGCTTTTCAAAGCCACTGATTATCTGTATTATTGCCTGCAGAATTTGAAACTATTAACGGCAAAACAAAACCTGGTGTTGCACTTAATAGTATTGCTGTTTAAAATTCTGCATGCAAAAAACACTAATTGTAGCAATTGAAAAGCCGCCATTTAGTAAATAAACACGCCATGTGTTTTGGATATTGCTCCAGGTCACTAATGCGAATAGTTTCTTACACAGGCCTGAAATCGAGCATGTCTTGTTCAGATAAATGTCTACTTTGAAAGCTATGACTGGGCCAGTGCAGAAATGAAACTCCTCTCCATGGGCTCAGAGAAATCACACACTCCTGTGTTACATCAGATCCCCAACATGTTTTAAGAGTACTTGGTTCTTGGCTTGGAGAAAATTGAATATTTTTTGCTTGCTGGAGATAGAAGCCCTTTTAAAGCGGGAGAGCATCAATGCTGGCTTGGAACTGCAGAATAGTGGAAGTTGTATTTGAAGTTTTTGTTTTCACCTATACAAAATATCTTGTGCCAATCTAAATCAAGCTTTTCCAGACTACATTCCTGACCAGAGATTGCAGACATATCTACTGGTAGAGATTACAATACATTTGATAGTATTATAATTTTTATATTAATTCCATCAATACTGGGACCATTGTATGACAACCAGATACCTAAAATTAATTGGATGCCAGTTGAAAAGAAAAGGTTGTAGATGGTTTGCGCCAAAGAGAAATGTCTGCTAGAGTTCTGGGATGTGCAGCTTCTAATACAGGACCTGACAAAGCAAAAGTGCTAAGGGAAGATGATCTGTGTGTGGGGGGAGTGGGGCTATTCTGTGCTAGGGCAGGAGGATGGTGCTGGGAAACGCAGGATGATGGCATTGGGGAGACCCAGAAGGGTGGTGCTGGAGAGACACATGGGGGGGATGGAGACAAACATAGAGGACGGTAGCACCACTGGGACTATTGGGAGAAGACTGGGGGGCAGTAATCTTCACAAAGGCAACAATTCTAATGAAACCATATTACTGATGCAAATGGTACCAAATGAGCAAATATATTTTACTAATATAAAATTGTTTGATATGGGAAAATCACATTTCTCTTTCATGCGATCTGGGGGACACTGGACCATGGGATTGCTTGTGGGGACCGAAGGAGCAAGCACTTAATTTAGGCTAGTATAACTTTTAGGGAGTAGCTCCTCCCATCTGAGCTTCTCCCAACTGCAATCCGTGGTCTTCAGGTATTTTTAAGTGCCCAGGGACGCTGGGCTGTTTTCTGCGGGCTGCTCTGCAGCCCTGTACTTTAGATTTGTTTTTCTTATATTTGTAAATGTTATTTTACTATTTCCCTAGTCTGCGATGTGTGCTTCACAAGATGAGGGGCACGCGTGACTGCAGGCACTTTAGGCTTCCTGGCGAGGCAAGGAGGAAAGCCTGGCTACACAGTGTTTTCCCCTTGTCATGGGAAGTTTACATGCGTTTGTGCCTGAAGCAGATGGAGACAGTACCAGGGGAGGAGCCGGCTGAACATCGCTATTCCGAGTCAGGCTTGGGTTTTCCAGTCTCAAAATCCAAACCGAGGCAAAACATCAATCCCGCGATGGATTCTTGCGGATTTTAGATTGTTTATAAGTCCCTCTCTGTGGTGATCAGCGCCATTTCCTTGCCTGAGTGTTGTGCTCCTTCCAGGGGGCTGTGATATCCGTCCAGGAGTTTGCAATGGGGGGCTGTGCTGTGCTGTGCTGTCCAGTCCGTAAAGGGGTGTGCTGTCTGGCCAGGGGCTGTTAAAAAAACAAAAAGCAAGTTAATAAGTAGATTTTTTTGTGCTGTACCCCAGTGTATCCATATAAGCACTGTGACGCTGCAGGCCGTACCCCAGTGTATGCTTCCGTACTGCAGTGTATTCATATAAGCACTGTGATGGTGCAGGCCTACCCCAGTGTATGCTTCCGTACTGCAGTGTATTCAAATAAGCACTGTGCCTATGCAGGCCGTACCCCAGTGTATTCATACAAGCCCTGTGACGGCCTTTCTAGTACTGTACTCGAAGAGGAGCCTCCTTTCACCATTTGTACACCCTCTGCAACTGGGGGGATGAGCAGTACATGTCATCATGCTGATGTAGAAATTAAGGAGGCTAGTGTGGAAGTGCACCAGGATGAGGGGAATATTTATTTAGCTGACACTGGTGCTGATGAGGATGTTGTTCATGAGGTTGTTTGTGTAAGTCAGGCCCATGATAAGATAAAGTCAATTGTCATGCCTGGGCATAAGATGAAAAAAATCAACCTCTTATGTGTGGAATTATTTCTAACCAACTCCGGACAACAATTGTGAAGCCATCTGTAGCGTTTGGAAAGCCACAGTGAGTAGAGGTAGGAACCTTAACCATCTAGGAACCTGTTACATCATTTGCAGGAAGTACATGGAATGTTTTTTTGAAAATCAAAAACTGGTGCTAAAAAAATAACAGCTCCCTACCCTCAGCTAGACCCCAGCACTTGCAATCTCCACTGCCAACACCTTCATTGTCAATATCCTCACTAATGATCAGAGGTAGTTCTGCATCCAGGATGAGGCTAGGTGACTCCTCATCCATGATTCCTCAGAAGAATCATTGAGCGCTAGGCCTGCTGCTGCTAGGGGTGGATCTTCATCTCAAGAAGACTACTGCTACTAGTAGTTTAAAAAAAAACAATTAACTGTTAAACAATCCTTTGATAGACCAGCTGTCACCCAGTTGCACAGCGGATCACTGACGCCATGATGGCTATGCTAGTATTAGATGGTGAAATAATAGAAATTGAGGATGATAGTGTGGAGGAAGTGCAAAAGTAGGATGAGGGAGATATTTGTGTCCTATCTGACACTAATGAGGATGTTGTTTATGTAAATCAACCACCAGTGGCAGCAGTTCTTGCTCGTGATAAAAAGAAAGATATTGTCATGCCTGGGAATAAGACCAGGAAAGCCACGTCTTGGGTGTGGAATTATTTTAACTAAAATCCTGACAACAGTTGTGATGGCATCTATACCATTTGTGAAGCCAAAGTTAGTAGAGGTAGGGACGTTAACCATCTAGGCACCTCCTCCCTGTAGCGAGTTCATGCAATTTTTTTTAACAAAATTATAATAATTTGTAAATTAATAACAAACAATCCAGTATCAGCTACCAGCAGTTTGGACCAGCACATGCAATCCCTCCACCAACACCCTCATCATCAACCTCCTCCTTAATGATTGGAGGTAATCCTTCCAAAAAATTGTTTTGTGTGGGCCCAAACAAACCAAGAACTTCAGCCACAAAAGTGTCAGTCCTTGTCTCTGCAGTGCTTCATTTGTTAAACTGTGCATGTCCTTTTTAATATCCCACATGAGTGGGTGGGAGGGCTCAAGGACAATTCCATCTTGCACGTCTGTTCTTTACATTTTGCACAATTTGGGGCATTGCCGGCTGACATTATTATAGTTTATTAAACTGCCATCCTGTCTGCCACTGCTGTGTGGCAATATTTCATAGATGTCCTATATTTTTTTAATCTGCCGTGCATTTGTGCCACTGCTCTGTCGCTTATTTTAGCCAGCCAGCTTGCTGCAGCCTTTGGCCTATATTGGTGAAAAGTAGTGAAAACAATATTGTGAGGTGGTTAAAATTGAGTGGAAATGCCTGAAAATTAGTTATTAACATTAATAACACTGTAGGAACAAAAACAGGCCCAAATTATGTGATTTTAGCTGCTTTTACAAAAAATTTGGGAAAAAAAATAGAGATCCAAAAACAAAAAAACGCAAGGGAGGCTTTGCCAACCAAATTCAGATGCAAAACACGAAGGAGATACAGATTGAAAACCAAAACAAGCCAAAAAATGGCCCGGCGCACATCTCTAGTAGTTTATTAGGTATACATTGACTGTTATTTTTAAAACCAGTTTGCTCCCAATATGGCTGATTCTCAGCACAGCAAGACACACCCACAGGCACGTTTCTATCTGTCCGTGGATGTCTGCTTACTATATTATTCTAATGCAGGAATCCGGCAGTGTGTACTAATGATTCGTGTGTCTGCTTGTGGAAGCCGATCCTGCCCACTTACGTCTGCAGCCGCCATTATTATCTGGACCTACACCAGCCATATGTTGGCTGAGAAAGATCCGGTTGAAGCAGACGTCCCAGCTCCATCCGTGCGTTGTGAATGAGCATGGAAGTCAGCTGATACGCCCATGACACTCCCATGGAGGAGAGGAGCTATGTGGGCATGTTATGAATAGATTGGTCCGTACACACTAGTGATCACCGTCTCTGTAGAATGCCTGATCCTGCGCATGCGCAGTATAGTGAAGTTGCGAGCTCCATGAGCATTGCGATTTTGTTATGCATATCAGAATCAGACCCAATGTACGCCTTGTTGGTCGTGCGCTCATTGTTTTTGTGTGTCTATAATGGGTGCATGATGTGCAGTACACATGGGCCCCAGGGCCACACCACACACCTAGCACCCATGCTCTTTAATGGCCACCACGCCATTAGAGAGGACGTTTCTGCAGCGTGAATAACATTGTGCTAAATGCACTCCATGTATTGGTAGAAGTGTTTTTTTAATGGTTTTAAAATGTTGAGAAACTATTATAGTTCAAAGTTAATATTGTTTGGTATCAATAGATAGAATGTAAAGATTGTGTAAGATTCACATTTTTATTTAGTCAGCAAGTATTATGAAAACAGGGTAATTTCTATAGATTGCGGTATAGCATGTCAGCATTCAGGATGTCAATTGTTTAAGAATGTTGACATGTCAGCATTCACAATTTCGACACTGACATGTCTAAAATGTCCAGTTCTGAATGTAGACAGTCCTATTTTAGCCTGACCCTAACCACAGCCTAGCCCTAATCCTAACAGCAGCCTAACACTAATCCTAGCCGCAGCCTAACCCTAATCCTAACAGCAGCCTAAGCAAACTAACCCTGATCCTAACCGCAGCCTAACCCTAATCCTAACCACAGCCTAAATTTAATCCTAGCCGCAGCCTAACCCTAACCGCAAACTAACCCTAATCCTAACCGCAGCCTAACCCTAATCCTAGCCGCAGCCTAGCCCTAATCCTAACCGCAGCCTAATCCTAGCCGTAGCCTAACCTTACGCCTAACTGCAGCCTGACCCTAATCCTAACCGCAGCCTAACCCTAATCCTAGCCACAGCCTAATCCTAACCGCAAACTAACCCTAATCCTAGCCGCAGCCTAACCCTAACCGCAAACTATCAATAATCCTAACCGCAGCCTAACCCTAATCCTAGCCGCAGCCTAATCCTAACCGCAAACTAATCCTAACCGCAACCTAATCCTAGCCGTAGCCTAACCCTAACCGCAAATTTACCCTAATCCTAGCCGCAGCCTAGCCCTAATTCTGCAATGCCTTCAAATAAGGTGCACAAGACAAGACAAGACAGAAATATTACTCCAGAAGAAACAAGCAGCTCACCTGGCAAGTTCTGATCCTGCTCAAAAAAATGTAAAACAATATAAAAGATGGGTTGAGCGCAAGTTTAGTCAAGTGACCACACTGATATGTAGTAAGAAATTTTTAATTAAAATACAGCAAGAAAAAATAATAAATCAATACAATAAACCACACAAATATAGTGAACAGTATAAGGTGAACAACGGACAATGATGAGAGCCGATTAAGAATGAAATGGGGCTATGACCCAGGTGTCTCTAATGTGTTCATACACAAAATAACTCTAAACGAATGTCCATTCCTAAATGACAATTTTCCTCTGTTTAACAGTGAGCTGTTTGATAAATGCACAAGGATGCACCTATTTAATTGGAGTGAGAAAGTCACCTGTATTTTGGCAATCCAGATATAGCACTGTATGCTAGAAGTCGATCCAGTACCTTGTAAACGCCGGGATCCGTTCCCGGCAGGGACATGGCGTTGTACGCGAGTAAGTCTGACTTGAGCAGTGTATTAGTGGCCGTGGCTTCCAAGCGGCTATGTGTGCATTTTTCTGGTGTTCAGGCTAAGTGATTTCCGTGCAGGGATGCGTCCTCTCCGGCAAGGTGGTAGTCGGGATATTGTGACCGGATGATGAAGTTAAAATGCTGTGATGAGCAGAGGCAATGGAGCAAGAAGTCCGTATTAGAATCAGTGTCCGATATAGTGTACTCCTTGACACGTTTCTCTGGGCTAGTGGTGTTCCTAGTTTCTTAACCCTAATCCTAACTGCATTTTAACCCTAATCCTAACTGCAGCCTATCCCTAATCCTAACCGCACCCTAACCCTAATTCTAACTGCAGCCTAATCCTAAATGCATCCTAACCCTAATCCTAACCACAGCCTAACTCTAATCCTAACTGCATCCTAACCCTAATCACAGCCTAACCCTAATGAAAACCACAGCCTAACCTTAATCCTAACTGCATCCTAACCCTAATCGCAGCCTAACCACAACCTAACCCTAATCCTAAACACAGCCTAACCCTAATCTAACCACAACCTAACCCTAACTGCAGCCTAACTGCAGCCTAACCCTAATTCTAACCGCAGCCTAACCCTAACCGCAGCCTAATCCTAACCACAGCCTAACCATAATCCTAACCCTAATTTCTTGTGTCAAAAGTGTGACTGTCAACATTAATTATGTTGGTACTATGTATGCAGGGGCATAACTAGACCTATGGGGGCTCCATAGCAAAATATTCTTGGGCCCCCCTCAGTCAGCGCCACCCCCCCCCCCCCTTCTCACTCCTCTCCTTGATTTACCTGCACAGTGGTCGCGCTGCGCAGGGCCAGCGCACCTCCTCTCCCGGACAGCTCCATATCTCCTCACTGACTAATGCTGGGAGGAGGTGGGCCCACCTCCCTCCCTGTATCAGTCAATGAGGACAACCAGAGCGGACTGGGAGGATGCGACCACGGAGGGGGGGTGTGTGACCACAGAGCAGGTAAGTCGAGGAGAGGGGAGTAAGGAGGGCACGGGGGAAGGGGGGGAGAGAGTGGAGGGGGAGGGTGCAGACCCATGCCTGGCACCATAGGTGCAGGGGGAGAGCCGGGCCTCGGGCCGGTCCGGGCCCCATAGTAACATACAAACCCTGCACCTACAGTAGTTACGCCACTGTATGTCTGTGTTGACATTGTGAATGGCGACCTTCTGAACATGTCTATATCCTGAATGTTGACATTCAGACCATGTGGACATTCTGGTG
This sequence comes from Taudactylus pleione, assembly GCA_031769625.1. Taxonomy (NCBI): domain Eukaryota; kingdom Metazoa; phylum Chordata; class Amphibia; order Anura; family Myobatrachidae; genus Taudactylus; species Taudactylus pleione. Next base: position 880,496 of record JAUIMM010000228.1, on the reverse strand, counting down.
TTGATGTTCTGGTACATCGGCCTCTCTGTGACGTTATATGGCATATTTCAGAATATCTGAAGTTTGATTATTATCATGTTATCGCCACAGTGCGGCGATTAGAAATGAAGTATTGTTGGAAATACTCTGCAGCTCCTTATGCCTAAAGGCAGTCTGAGAAATAATACTGATCAGTATTGTATCTTTTTTGCAAGTTAAATGCAGGTACCAATTATCTCATGAGAATCCATATAATCATTAATTCTACTTCAGGGTCCATAGTCTCCACAGGAGACCTTGGGTGTAGGCATGTCTTCGTCCATTTTGCACCACACAGTTAAAAGTTTTCCTCCCAGGATGCACAGGGGCAACCTCTCCTATACGCCGCCCCCAGGCCAAGGCACCTTCAGTTTGAGTAGGTGCCCGGCCGTAGTCGGGTCACTGCACACAGGGGGCTGTCTTGCACAGCCCCTGAAGATCATCAAGAGCGGTCAGCATGGAAAGTCCAGCGGACGTCCGTGCTGCTGCTCCGATACCGCCAACCACCGGTACTGATCTGGGGAACTCGGCGGGCGCTTGGGGGTTCTAGCAGGAACCCCCGGGGTGCCCTGGACTGTGGCCGGAACGCAGGGGGAGCGACGCAAGGTAAGCAGGCGGCGTCTGCGGTAGGAGCCCGCTGAGATACAGTCCAATGTCCCCAGGGCTGGGGGCTCCCTGGGGATGGCAGTATAGTGGAGCCAGGCAGTGAGCCTGTGCTCACACTAGACCACCAGGGATGCGTGACTGGAGTGGTGCGGATCACGCTCCAGCATCTCGGGGGGTTAATTACTTGCCGGTGGGGGGTGCTTTCCCTGTTGAGCGCAGGAAAAGACCCCTTCTCCGCTGCTCTCAGCGCCTTTCCGCTGAGGTCTGGCGGGCTGAGGCAGCGATCCTCCTCCTGGGCCCGCCTCCTGTGTCTTCTCCGGCGGCCATTTTCTTTGTGCTTCAAGTGCGGAGCCTGGGTCCCCCCTGCATACCTCTCCTCCAGTAAGGTCGGTGTATGCAGAGCTTTTTCCTACCAGACTGTAGGTCTGGGTAGTTGAGGTTAGCGCAATTTTTGCAGGTAATTTTCTGCATTGGTGTGTGCCTTTATGCTAGCGCTGTCTGACTGTATTTCTACTGTCAGCCATTTTTACTGTCCCTGTATCTTTCACCCTTTCTCTGCCCTAACGGTGCCAGTACTGTCAGGGTGGGTATTTGCCTCACAGTTCATTGTTATTGTCTCTGTGTGGTGTTTAACTTGCGAAGATGTCAAGTGAGGATTCTGTGTCACTGGGTTCACCTCTCTTATTTTCTTGCTCCAGATGTAGAGCAGGTGTGGGGGAGGGGGCTGTACTGCAGGATGGCTTATGTACTGCATGACTGGACATTACTGCTGCTCCTGCTGTGCCCAGCATGTCACAAGAACCTCCCTGGGCTTGTTTGGCACAGGCATTGACTGCTCTGGTAGACTGGTTGTCAGCCCCCCTTGGGGTTCGTGCAACAGGCGGTAGTCCTGGCCCCGGTTCTCTGGGTTCCTGGACAGATGGTGGTGCGCAGTACCCCCCCCCCCCAGCAGACTATTTCCCAAGCGGAACCTGTCTGGGTGAACTCCCTATCCGCCACGTTGCAGAACCTAACGTATAGGTTACAGGAGTCACAGCTTCAGCCTGCTAAGAGACCGTTATTGTCACCCCCGATTACTCACTGTGATAAGGATGACATGTCAGATACTAGCGAACTTCTGGATTTGTCTGACACTGACAACCCACCCCCAGAGGTTGAGGTTAAGTCTAAAATATATATTCCAGGCCTCATATGGGCAATCCGTATGGCCATGGTAATTTTGGATGATAACCTTCCTTCGGATACGCCTACATATGCTTACTTTAAGGATGTTAAGGGTGCTGCTGCAGTTTTTCACCTATCTGGTCAGTTAGTAGAGTATTTAGAGGAGGCGTGAAAGTCTCCGGGAAAACGGTTCCAACCTCAAAAGCGTCTGGCCTATGCATACCCTTTTCACCAAACGGGAGTCTCCTCCTCAGGTGGATTCTCATGTGACGCGGTTAGTAAGGAGTGCGACATTACCTATGCCGTCCATGTTTTCCCCGACGGATGATACGGACCGTAAGCTCCCTCGCTGGAGGGGCCTCCAGACTGACTATGGCAGTCTGCTGGGTGGCTCGGGCCATGGAAAGTGCCCTGGAAGCATCTTTTTCAGAGGAGGCTACCAGTAAGCAGATAGTGCTAGTAATTCTGCTGCATATATTAATGAAGCGGCTCTGTATGTGAGCCTTCTGACTTCTAGGATCTCCGTGGCGGCAGTGTCCGCCCGGCACTCCTTGTGGTTCTGCTCTTGGAGGGCGGCTGCTGAATCCAAGAGGGGTTTGGAATGCTTGCCTTATAATGGTCAAGTCCTGTTTGGCCCGGATTTGGACAAAATTGTGGATATGCTGGCGGCAGCAAAGTCTGCATGTCTACCTTCAGCTCCAGCTCCATCTGGGGCTGGGACCTCGTCCTTTCGGCCCTATCGCCCACAGGGTAAGCCTAAGGTACAGTCTTTTCCAAGACCCTCAGGAAACAAGAAGGCTACCAAGCCCAAGAAACAGGTTTGGAGCACAAGGCATCCTGCCGCTAAGCGGGACGACAAACCCTCAGTCTGACGGGACGGGCCTCCCCTTGGGGGATCCCAAGGTGGGAGGCCGACTTCTGCATTACACCCAGTGCTGGTGTCCAACCACCATGGACACTTGGATAAGGGAAGTGGTCTCCCAGGGGTATGCCTTCTGCAGAAGGCCTCCTCATCAGTTCTTTACAGCCGACCTTCCTTCAAACCCAGAAAAGGCTCTGGCATTCAGGAGGTTGGTACAATCTATGCTACAGACAGGAGTCATAGTTTCTGTCTTTTTACCTCTCAGGGGGACAGGTTACTATTCCAAACTATTTCTGGTGCCGAAACCAAATGGTTCATTCCAGCCTATACTCAACCTAAAATCCCTAAACAAGTTTCTGGAGGTCCCTCGATTTCGAATGGAGACTCTGCGTTCCATTGTTTTAGCTATGGAACCTGGGGATTTTATGGTGTCCCTGGATAGTCGGGATGTCTACTTGCATATTCCTATTGCCAGGGCTCATCAATGTTACCTCAGATTTGCGGTACGGGACGACCATTACCAGTTTCAGGCTCTGCCGTTTGGTCATCCCACTGCACCTTGGGTCTTTACAAAGGTGATGGCAGTCATGGCGACTCACCTGCGGTTGCAGGGGGTTCGCCTGCTACACTATTTGGATGACCTTCTGCTGTTGGCAGGATCTCCGGAAGTGCTTCACAGCCATCTGCAACTAACAATATCAGTATTGCAGACTCACGGCTGGCTGGTGAACTGGAAGAAATCCTCCCTAACGCCTTCTCAGAGGATGGTTCATTTGGGGGCATTGTTGGACTCAGAGGATCTTCTTGACCGACGACAAGATATCCACGTTACAGTCCAAAATTCGCAAATTGCCTTCAGAGTCGCCGAGTGTCCCTTCACTCGGCAATGCGGTTGCTGGGTCCATGGTGTCGACATTCGACATGGTGGAGTATGCCCAGTTCCATTCCAGACCTCTGCAGATGCTGAGTCTCTCCAGATGGGACGGGTTTCCTTGTCGGATCAAGTCACAAATGATTGTGCTCTCTCTGGAGGCGCGCCTGTCGCTGACTTGGTGGCTACACAGGTCTCATCTCAACAGAGAACGCCCATTTTGGATCTCGGACTGGGTCCTTCTAACGACAGATGCCTGTCTGAGGGGCTGTGGCAGGTCCACACGTCTTTCAGGGACCATGGATGTCAGCAGAATTGTCCCTACCAATCAACATATTGGAACTTCGTTCAGTGTTCCGAGCGCTACAATAAGCCAGACTCATTCTGCACAGAAAGCCGGTGCAAATTCAGTCAGACAACGCAACCACGGTGGCTTACATAAACTGTCAAGGAGGAACCCGAAGTCAGGCGGCCCTGAGAGAGGTATCCCGCATTCTGACTTGGGCGGAAGGAAATATCCTAGCCATATCGGCAGTGCTCATTCCGGGAGTGTTCAACTGGGAAGCGGACTTCCTCAGTCGTCATGACGTGCATCCGGGAGAATGGTCTCTTCACCAGGACTTGTTTCAACTCCTAGTGGACAGATGGGGACTTCCAGAAATAGATCTCATGGCCTCCAGACACAACCACAAGCTGCGGGTGTACGGATCTCGAACAATGAATGCAGGGGCTCTCCTGATAGATGCTCTGTCAGTGAGGTGGTCCTTTCGTTTTGCGTTCCTGTTCCCTCCGTTCTCCCTTCTTCCACGTGTACTTCGAAAGTTCAAGCAAGAAGGGGGCAAGATTCTGCTGGTAGCTTCAGCGTGGCCCAGATGTCACTGGTACTCTGATCTTCAGAGTCTCTCCATCGACACTCTGTTGCTGTTGCCTCAACGTCCGGACCTGTTGTCTCAGGGTCCTTGCCTTTACCCGGACCAGGGTCATCTGTCTTTGACGGCATGGCTCTTGAGACATCCCTCTGAAGGTCTAGGGGTATCTCCAGCTGCGTGGTGAATACCATTATCATAGGGTGTGGCACACCTATTTTGAGTGGTGTCGCCCTCGGGGATACGATCCCCAGGTGTTTTGGATATCCAGGGTACTGGCTTTTCTGCAGGCGGGTTTAGATCAGGGCCTACGTCTTGCCTCGTTGAAGGTACATGTGTCTGCGCTGTCGGTATGGTTCCAGTGTAGAATTGCTCCTCTTCCTGATGTTCGCACCTTTCTGCAGGGGTCCTTTGGTTTCAGCCTCCCTTTGTGTCTCCGTGGGATTTGGCTGTGGTCCTTAGGGCTCTCCAAGGACCTTCATTTGAACCACTAGGCTTGGTGGATTTTAAATGGCTTACAGCAAAGTCTGTGTTTCTTCTGGCGATTGCTTCGGCCAGAAGGGTTTTAGATTTGGGGGCTCTCTCCTGTCATCCTCCCTTTCTGATTTTTCACCAGGAAAGGGCGGTGCTTCGGACTTGCCCTGGCTTTCTTCCTAAGGTGGTGTCTAGTTTCCACATTAATGAGGAAATTATAGTGCCGGCCTTTAACTCACCAGATCTTTCAGCAGGTGAGGCCTCATTGGATGTGGTCCGTGCTCTCCGGATTTACGTGGACCATACAAGTTCCCTTCGGAAGTCGGACTCCTTGTTTGTCCTCTACGGCTTCCATAAGAAGGGTTGGCCTGCCAACAAGCAGATATTGGCCAGGTGGATTCGCAGGGCGATCTCTGAGGCTTACACTCATGTGGGCATTCCAGTGCCGCCCTCTGTTATTGCTCATTCCACGAGGTCTGTGAGTCCGTCGTGGGCAGCTCACCGTGGCGCCTCAGCTGTTCAGCTTTGCAAGGCAGCCACGTGGTCTTCTGTTCATACCTTTGCAAGGTATTACGTTTTTGATACCTTTGTCTCTCAGGATGCTTCCTTTGGGCGGCAAATTCTCCTTTCAGCACAGGAGCGTCCCCACCCTTGAAGGGACTGCTTTGGCACATCCCCAAGGTCTCCTGTGGAGACTATGGACCTTGAAGTAGAAAATAAGAGATATGGTTAGAACTTACCTTTGTTATCTCTATTTCTACAAGGTCCATAGGATCCACAGGACTCTCACCCGGTCACACTTGTGCTTCAGATGGGTTTTGTTCTGGTTACAGTTTGTTTCCATCTCCTGCTTTGTGAGAGTGTGACTCTTGTGTGTTCCAGACTTTCTTCTCTCTGTTTCTCCTCCTCCGGCCTATCGCTTGCTACTAAAATTGAAGGTGGCCTGGGGGCTGGGTATAGGAGAGGGGGCACCTGTGCATCCTGGGAGGAAAACTTTTAACTGTGTGGTGCCCGATGGACGAAGTCATGCCTATACCCCAAGGTCTCCTGTGGATCCTATGGACCTCGTAGAAATAGAGATAACAAAGGTAAGTTCTTACCATATCTCTTATTACCAATTATAGCTACATATACACATATAAATCTATGTATTGATAATGAATGAATATACTTAATCTGCAAGAAATTCCCCGGATAGCTGCGCATTACAACTGCTGGGGCAGAAACCCGAAAGTAATGACATCACTGAGAGGAGCTGTCTCAGCAAGTCTACAATGGTACATTCCATAGAAATTAGGACCCAATGATCGGGGGGGATCATTACTAATTCTTATGCTATCATTGATACATCGCCCCCTAAGTAATGGAAATGCTCTGTACAGATTGGTGAATACAAACACTATCATGCCATTAATATAATTGCACATTTCTAGAGCAATAACAAACCTGCTATAGTCTGTGTATAAAGAAAGCTCCACATGTGTGACCAGGAGACATAGGGGCCTATTCATCAAACGATAAATGGCCCTGTAACTATACGGAAATGCAAGTTTCTGCATATTTAAGTTACTGGGCCATTCATCATCAGGGTTCTGATAGGACCTTCTTGGTATTCAGCAAACGCTGAAAACTGAAAGTTTTCAGAGTTTGCTGCCGAGAACAAGCTCCATCTTCAGACGGCACTTGTTCTCGGATCCCTGCTCCTTCCCATGGGAAGGAGTTTCAGCAATGTGAAGAGGGATCCATGCAGGTCCCTCCGCCGCCTCCTCACTACCTCCCCGGCGGCTTTGCACATGCGTGACCCGAGGTCACGCATGCGCAGCCGGTACGACGGGGAGCAGGTAAGTAACGTAGCTACATAAGTAGCTGTGATACTGACCAAGGGTACAGCTGCTTTTCGGAGCAATTATCCCCTCACCGGTGTCACGTTTCCACAGCTTTGAGTTGGATACTTAAGTTTCCCTCGCAGCGAGACCAATACTTCATCATCAGAGGTCATACGGCCTTCGATGATGAATAGGCCCCTTAGTGTTGTCATCAGCTCCTGTGGTAAATGATTTGCACATACTGGGGAACCATCATTTTTGTTCACAAATATACAGATTTTCTACATCAGCGGGTTTAGACTAACCTCAGCCAATATCATTTTCCACACAGGATGGCCAATTCACCCATATGTACAGCACTGCAGAGCTCTTGTGTCACCATATAAATAAAATATAATAATAATAGTAATACACAGACTTTCCTAGTAAACAAATTGCAGCACTTTGCCATATCAAGCTGAGGCCTATGTGACTTTCCCTCAAATCCCAGCATGGCCGACGCTGCCCACACAGGATAAGATTTTTGTTGTTCCTTCAATTCATACCTAAGTATATTTTATCTGGTCATTGATGCAAGTATTAGACTTTGGTAGAGGTTGATGTGGGTCAGATTACAAACACATACATCCCCAGAGTCCCCATGTTGGTAGGACAGCCTCGATTTTGGACTATTGATCAGGGCGTTCATCTGGATTTACAGTGTGATTGGGCGGTGTTACACTGCTGCACACCATGGAGGTAGGTGTCTTCACTGCGTGTGGTATAAAATCAATTAGCATTTATTTGTTTATGCCCAATGCAGGCAAGCTAACCCCCCCCTGCGCCCAGTGAGTGACCCGTCACACCTCATTCCTCTGTCAGGACCTTCCATACTGAGAGATATGTAAGTGGAGAAGTTATAGCAGAATGTAAAATATCACAGGAACAGAGGATTATTATGAGGCCCAATCCATTCTCACCGTTTTAAATATAATAGGTAAGAGCGTTATTTGTACAATAGTTATTAGATCAGGGCATCCCACACACCTGTAATACCCTCATATACCCCAGTGTATCACCATAATTGCCCTGTCACTAATTCCTGGAGACAGTTCAAGGGTTCTGATCATTTGTACCTGGACATTTTTGTTCATGGATCTGTGCCAGGCAGGGCCGGATTAAACCTTCGGGAGGCCTGGGGCATTTAACGCAATAATAGAGGCCCACAAAGGGGTGTGGCCAATAACTAATATTTATTAGTGGGAGAGGTCTGTGATCTACTCCTGTGCATGGCAGTTATGTGGGCGAGGGAGGTTATGGTAGGCATGGAGGGGTCATGTAGGTAGTGCAGTGTTTGGTATGAAGGGACCAAACAGCAGAGAGATAGTGTTTGGTAAGGAGGGATCAGGGCAGGGGCGGATTTGCCCTTACCCTAAGCGGGAAGAATCCTGGTGGGCCGATTAATGTGGGGTGGCTTGTCAACTGTGAGCCCCGCTCCCCGGATTGCGTCACCTGGCTGTCACTGTTTTTTAGCGTGACAGGCAACCAGACTGCCTGTCATAGCTAGTAGATCTCTCAGCTGCCCGCAGCCCGCCTCTATCACAAGAAGAGGCTTTACTTGTCTACAACCAAAAGTGAGCTGCGTCACACGTCACCAGCACCTTGGAGGAAGAGAGCCGCGGGTCTGTGGCTGGTGGGGTAAGTTACAGGGCCTCCATCAGCTGCTGCCTGCCAGTCTGATTGTCTACTCTCTACTCTGGGCCTGATTCAGAGCCGCTCGTAAGCGGCCGCTCGTTCGCTGAGCGATGTTCGCACAACTGCGCATGCGTATGGGTCTTAATGCACATGCGCAAACCAGTCATTATGGTCAGAAATCGAGCGCTCGCAAAACAGCGAGGGGCTGCTAATTTAATTGACAGAATGAGGCATTTGTGGGTGGTAACGGGAAGATGCTTGAAAACGGGGGAGTGGAGATCCGAACGCAGGCGTGCTAAACGGTAAAAAGGGCGTTTAGTGGGAGTGCATAATTACCAAAGGAGCGTCATCGCCCACGTCACTTGGTTGTCTTTTAGCCTGAACTGCTCGCAGTGATTGCGGTAGGAAAAACCTACCACAAGCACTGCGAGCAGTTCAGATGCCTTTCGATGTACCCGATTAATCTAATAAATACCAGAGATGACGTGTGATGCGAATGGCAAAGGGCGTCTTTACAAAATAGCGAGCGCATTTTTCGTTCGCTCGCTCAGACATAGAGGCGTCAACAAACTGCAATGAGCGAGCACTCAATATAAATAGCTGGCCCCTTTTTTGGAACGACCATCCGCAAATAGCGTCCGGCTCTGAATCAGGCCCTCTGTCCCCTCCCCAGGCAGTGAAGCTAAACTTTAACTTCACAGCCTGGGGAGGGGTCAGAGTGGAGAGGAGACAATCGCGGCTGGCTGTCTGGGAGACTCAGGCAGGTTTAGTTCATAACTTCATGGGAGGGGAAGCTGGAGTGGAAACAAACTGGGCTGGACTGGGCTGGCTGCCTGGGAGACAAACAAGTCTGAGTGTATTGCATCGGGACCTGCTGCAGGAAGGAATCTGGACATAAAAAAAAAAAGACTGGCTGATAGGGAGATGGAGATCCATCTGTCTCAAGGGGATGTTGGTGGGGGGGGGGGGTATTCTGTGCTAGTCTGGGGTGGGGGGAATTATAGTATGTCTGTCTGAGAGGGGGTGTTAATCTGTACTAAGGGGAGATGATCTCTCTGTGGGGAGGGGGCAATTTTGTGCTAAGGGGGTTGATGATCTATTTGAGGGGGAGGGGGGATCTGCTGTACTAGGGTAAGATGATCTTGAAGGTTGTTCCAGTGCTTATATATACATGGGTGGTTCAATAAACAAGACCTCTTATTGATTACATTTATTCAACTTGTACATATACGGATAATCAGGAGTACAGCCTTGGTACAGATTATTTTTCCACATACTTGTCTAAGCATTTGTTCTAACGGTACACCAAGGCATCTATCCCAGCATAGAAGAAATCTGTGTCAAGCCCCCGAAGTCAGTACATGACGGCTTGCTAAACTTCACCGCCTGTTGTGAATCACCTTTCACCCAGGGGCTTCTTCAATGGCCCAAAGAGATGGAAATAACTTGGTTCTAGGTCAGGGCGGTAGGGAGGATGGTCCAGTACTTCCCAATGGTAGCGCTGTAACAACTCACGCTTGCAGTTGACTGACTGTGGCCTGGCGTTATCGTGTTGCAACACGAAACCTGTTTGCAGCAACCCAGGTAGTTTTCAATGAATTGCTCTCTGCAACCGGCTCTATCTGTCACAATAGTGGACAACATGCACAGTATTGCCTTGGTGAGGAAATCAACAAGAAGCACGCCCCTTGTGGTTCCAAAATACGGTCACCATGACTCTTCCTTATTTAATAACATATGCTGTGGGTATGGTGATGTGTCTGTCACAGCCAATAATATGCACATTGAACATCCCATATATAGGTCAACATAACAGCATGGTTTTGTGGAGACAGAGGGCCTGATTCAGCAAGGATCGCAGCTGCTATTACGCACGCAATTGGCCGATTGTTTTGTACTGCACATGCGCACGCATCGCAGTGCGCATGCTCACACCAACTGCTGCAATCGGAACTGCAATCACATCGGCTACGCAGGCCCATCGCAGAGTGATTGACAGGAAGTGCTGTTTGTGGGTGGTGACGGGGAAGGGTGGTCGGGCAAAGGAAGACGTGCCAGTGGGTTTTAGTGCCGTTGCATGGGCGTGCATAAATTATCCACTGTGATACCATACGCAGCCTGAGGCCTCATAGCGTGCGCTGAAGTTAGCAATTCCTGAGTGAGGTCTGACCTGTCTTAACTGTGTGCACGGGTCCGATGTTACTCGATGTTACAGATTAATTCTCTATATTACCAATGTATACGGATGTGAGGGAAAGTGGGCGTCCTTATATTACTCTGCGATCGCAATGCGAATGCAAACATTTACATATTACCACTGATATTAGCAATTGCATAGCGTGCGTATTAGCAGAACAGTGATCCTTGCTGAATCAGGCTCAGAGTGTGGAAACACAATACTACATTTGCACAGGACACGCTATGCAGCGTGTGCCTTCTTGACTCGCATTTTGCGTGTCATCACCATATCCGCAGCATGTTATTACATAAGGGAGAGTCGTGGTGTCATTGATATGACGCTAACAGCAGAGATCCATTTAGAGGGCTGACTTGTGAATGTATCACTGTATCAGCTGCATTGCTAGTACTTAACACTGATAGGATAGAATAGGATTGTTATGTAACATTCTCTCATATAGTAGCAAATGAGTTATTAAATAGCTACAACAATGCAATGGCCTGCTTTTGAAATATAAAGAAAAAATAATTATTAATTACACTGTCCTGGTTAGAGTGAGATCAACTGTGTTATATTAGCAAAGGCATACGCACTGACACAGTTTCATTTATCTAATAGAAAACATTACTTCATATGAACCCTTGATTGCTACATTAAGGATACACTTATTGTAAATTCATGTACATAGGGATGTGTAACCTTATTAATCGCCAGGGATGGGTACGGGATGCCGGCGCTCGAGATCCTGGCGGTCAATCTCCAGACGCCGGCATCCCGGCAGGGTTAGGATACCGACACCTGTTGGTCGGTATCCTAACCCTTCCCCTCTCCCTACCCCTAACCCTTCCTCCCTATTGCATAAACCTAACCTCCCCGGTGACTAAACCTAACCCTCCACCTTAGTGCCTAACCCTCCCCCTAACCCCGCTACTTACCTTCGGGATGCCCGCGGCCAGGATTCTGACAAGTGTCAGGATTCCGGCACTGGCATTCTGACCGTCTGCATCCACAGTAGAATTTCATGTAATATATAGTCCTGCCCGCCGAATCAAGCTTTGTGATTGTACCACGTGGTGCAGAGTTAGGGGTCTATTCACTAAGAAAACAGAAGAAAAAGAACCCAGGCGCTAAGGAATGAGTAGATCCAACCAAATAGAGTGTAATAATTAGAATAAGTGATAATACTACTGCAGCTAACCTATATACAGGGGAGCTGATTCCCCCAGGAAGAGAAACAAAAACTAGCTAAGGAAAGCGCTGTAGCAGTATTATAAAATTTGTAAATGATTTAATAACAATAGCAAAAAATTGTTTAAAGTACAATATAAAAATAGTTAAAATATATTATAATAAATACCAGGAAAGGCACATGAGCTAAAAAAATAATGATATAGGATCTCATAAATAATTATTAAATCCAAATAAAACCTACAGCAATAATCTTGTGTGCACACAGATATTAGGCTAATAGGACCAAATAGTCAATGAGTGGAAACAGTGGTTGATGATAAGATACAAATGTATCAGAGTTCCAGTGCATTAGTAATATTAGTAGCAAAGCAAGGCAGGTTAGAATCATATGCAGACTACCCTAGTAGGCAATGATGAGGTTAAATGTCAGCAGATGTAGCAGCAAAGCATAGCAGTTAATGTTAAAGCTGCATACACACACAACGATTTTTTGAACGATTATCGTTAAACGTTTAACGATAATCGTTTTAAAAAATCGTTCACTTGCTGAGTCAAACGATGAACGATCATCGTTCATGCGCGTTCACGTTTGTAGTTCAGTCAGACATGTCAACTCAACGATTTTTATTAATGGCACGTACACACTGGGCGATTAAAGTGGACGACTGAACGATAACGATATCGTTATCGTGCAGTCGTCCACTTTATCGTCCATTTTTAACACAAAAACGATGAACGATAACGACGACGCGCTTTCCCGCGGGTCGTTCGTCATCATCGTTCATCGGGTTAACATGCAGGCCAACCTGACGATGTTATGGAATGGGGGAGAGAGCCCGGCGCTGAACGATATCGTTAATGATATCGTTCAGCGGGTGTGCTCAATGTCATGAACGACATTGAGCACACCCTGCCGGGGACACACTAGACGATATCGCTCAGGGAGCATATCGTCTAGTGTGTACGCACCATTAGTGTTAATAATGGAGCATGGCAGATCAAAGATGAACAAACAGAGGGAACTGATGGTGATCTGGAGTTAATTGCTCAACTTGTTAGTAAAGCACCTCTTAAATGCAATTGATAATCCACAATCCCTCAGTGGAGTAACATAACCGTCTATAGACCGGTGTCCTGGTCAGCCAAAAAAATATATATGTAGGTTATAAATCAACAATCGGCATCCTTTATTAATTGATACCTTACAGTGTTCTGCAACGTTCCAGCCGTTTTCCACCAAAAAGCGAGAGGGTAATAGACAGGTAGTATCCTGATGAATGGTACTGCTGTGCTGCAATATTCTCCGACAGGGCCAGTGTCAGTGCTGCTTCTTAGTATGTCACTTCTCCCGTGCCAGCCCGTCTCCAAGTGGAGTCTGTAGTGAAGACGACCTGCCGCTTGGTGGGTGATGCTGCCACGCTCCGGGTGTCTGTCTGTCCTCTGAGCCGCTAGTGTGGGGCCAGTGTGCACACGTGGGCTGTGTGTAGCCGGCGTCTCCTGGCAACTGGCTCCGGACGTCTGTCAGCCCTCTTAGCTGCTACCACGAGGCTAGCGTGCACTCGTGTACTGTGTGTAGCCTGCGACACTTAACATTAACTGTCTATTCACTAAGCCTTGGAGAGAGATAAAATGGAGAAAGATAAGTCCCAGCCAATTAGCTCCTAACTGTAATTTTTCAAACACAGCCTGTACACTGACAGTTAGGAGCTGATTGGCTGGGACTTATCTTTCTCCATTGTATCTCTCTCCAAGGCTTAGTGAATAGATGCCTTAGGGGGTCATTCAGACCCACGTGCGAGCGGCAGTACGCTCGCAAGTGGGTCGATGTTCCCCACTGCTCATGCGCACGATGGAGGGAGCTCCGTCGTGCGCATGCGCGAGACCCGGCGAGCGAAGGACTTTCCTTCGCTCGGAGTGTCTCATCAAAGGGGGCGTGCTGTCGATGGTGACTGACAGCACGCCCCCTTTGGTGGGCGTGCCGGGGGCGTGCCTGCCAGACGGAGGCGTTCCCAAGGGAACGCCTACCGTCTGAAGCCGGCCCCACTGACATCACTAGTGATGTCAGTGGGAGTGATTTTGGCTCTGATAGAGCCAAAATCACTCCTGGCCTTGCGGTTGGGAAACCCAACCGCAGGCTTTCACTCGCAGTTCCGATGGTCGCGATAGTCAAGACCATCGCGACCATCTTTTTGCACGCTCGTATATGCTGTGGGTGGTGACCCACAGCTATACGAGCGTCCAGGAGGACGCTCCATTTTAATGGAGGTGGGCCCTGATTCAGAGTGAGCGCTCTGGTCAGAGCGTCCGGCTCTGAATCAGGGCCTTAGTCTGCAAGTGTGGCCTCTATGTGCTGAGTGTGAAGAGCCATGTTAATTGGCAGTAGGGCTCTGATCGTGGCAAGGGTTGTTTCACAGGTAAATCTTCAGCGTACTCCTGCTTCAGCAGTGGCCTGGGGTTCCAGTGCAGTTATTAGGCCACATCTACTCAGACGGTTCAGATGCCTGATATCAAAGGATGTAACCGCCAAATGCAGAGAACATGCAGAAATGGCCTGGTGCCTCGACTGACAAGCCATTACTCCACCCTGAGAGGCATTCATATTAAAAAAAATATACTCTCCTTTTATCAATCATTGATATTGTATATATATATATATATATATATATATATATATACTCTTATAACACGTAGTCTATCTAATGGCTTATCTAGCTACAAGAGAACAGGAAAGCTGTGTTTCTGATTCTGAGTCACATGCAATCCACATGCAATGCCGATATTCACTTAAGGTGCGTACACACGGTACAATTAAAACGCACGATATGAATGATAACGATATCGGTCATATCATTATCGTTCGTATCGTGCATTTTTCGGTGCCTCCAACCCACCAATGACCTGTGATGCGCGGGCACGTATGGACGATAAAGATATAGGCCCTCATTCAGAGCCGTTCGCTATTTGCGTTCGTTCGTTCAAAAACAAGGGGTGGCTATTCAAATGATCCATTCGCACATTGCAGTCTGTTCACACCTCTACGTCTGAACATACGCTCGTTTATTTGTTAAAAACGCCCCCTGGCCGCTCGCACCATACGTCATGTCCGCCTATTTATTAGATTAATCGAGTACATCGAACAGGATATGAACTGCTCGCTATTCTTGTGGTTGGTTTTTTCAACCGCTATTTTGCGAGCAGTTCTGAGTTAAAAAAAACCAAGTGACGTGGTCAATGACGCTGCTATATTAATTATGCACACCCATAAAACGCCCGTTTTGACCTTTAAGCACGCCTGCGTTCTGATCTCCACTCCCCGTTTTCAAGCACCTTCCCGTTACCACCCACATACGCCTCATTCTGTCACTCAAAATAGCAGGCACTCGCTATATTGCGTACAAACGATTTTCAGCCGCACTGACTGGTTCGCGCATGCGTACTAAAAACCGTATGCATGCGCAGATGTGCGAACATCGCTCGGAACGAGCGTACTGCCGCTAGCGAGTGGCTCTGAATGAGGGTCATAGTCCGTCAACTATGCATGCAGGCCAACCTGTTCGTTATCGTCCAGGTTATTATAGATCGCGGGTCGCTAGCCGTTGTTGGTGGTGTGCTTTATGATCGATATTGATCATCCAGCACACCCGGGAGATCGTTCAACGATATTGTTATCGTTGACGATCGTCCCGTGTTTATGCACCATTAGTTGAGCAATTATTTTGCAACTACACATGCATGAAAATTTCTGAAAACCCCTATGAGTTACACAGAGAGTATGCACAAAGGTGCTGTTGCATTCGGGATAGACAGTATCAGAAATGTGGAAAAAAGTGATGGGCGATACTGAGCGGTGACTGGGAGGTGGCTAGTAGTGCACACAAAAATAGTCCTGTCAGTGGGCGTGTTATGGGGGTGTGGTCGGCTTATTAATGCAAGTGGCTGGGTTCACAACCACAAGCATAGAAGGGCAGATGGAGAACTGCACCTGCGAGTATGGATGCTGAAAGCGGACATCTCAGACCTTGC
Source organism: Taudactylus pleione (assembly GCA_031769625.1). NCBI lineage: Eukaryota > Metazoa > Chordata > Amphibia > Anura > Myobatrachidae > Taudactylus > Taudactylus pleione. Next base: position 864,742 of record JAUIMM010000228.1, on the reverse strand, counting down.
ACATTCGGCCATACGGATGTACACACGGTAAGGAGTATGTAGCTGCATTTGTCTAAACTCGCAGATGGGAGACCACCCATAGACACTGCCACGTGCACTTTTGCGTGAGACTCAGAATCAGGCCCTAAATCACTGAGGGTTTCAACCACCACGGTATAAATGTAAATGCAGTAAGCAGCGTTCTCTTTGGTGGGTTTAAAACCAAATCACGTCAACAGATTTAATATGCAGCCGTTTGGAGAATAAAACCCTAGGGGCAGGATGTACTAACAGCAAAATGCGCATTTCCCATATGTGCCAAGCTCCGGGATGCAATCGCTTCTGGAGCTTGGACCCATTAGGCAATGCCATCTATAGATGGCATTGCCTATTAGAAGCCTACGGGCTTCTCTTCACAATGTTCCCTATGTGCTTCTCTTAGCAATGTTCCCTGTTCCCCCCCCGTTCCCCCACGACACGCATGCGCAGAATGAAACCCGAGGGGCTTCTGGGATATAAACCCGGAAGTCCTCTCATCATAATGGGCAGCTCTTTTGGAAAGAGCTGTCTTTTGCAATTATAATCGCAATTCTAAGTGCACACCGGCGTTATTAACGCTGCTATGCACATGATAAGTTACAGGTTGTACTGCATCCAAAATGCAATGCGTAGTACATCCCAAACTACTACTGAGATCTGAATTGCAGGAGATTTAGACGAAACTACATGCGGTTTAGGGGAAACTCTCATTATTACAGTAAAAATGAGAACCTGCCCTTCACTACTGGGCCATGTTATTTTGCACTGGTCCTGGTCCTCTGGTGGGGTGCGGCCCAATGCCAAATAGCATTGGGACCTTCATGCTACTTCTGGCCTATGAGCATCAGGAAGAATAAAATAACAGTGCCCCCTATTGTTTGAAAATAAGGCTTGGTGTCCCCATATTGTTCTAATGTCATCATTTAATGGTTATAATTTATATGAATAGTGCCCCTATAGTTATAATTAATAGTAGTCCCGTAGTTATGATTTGTATTAATAATGCACCCATATTTTTTTGTTTTATTTTTCCCCCAAGCTACTTAATTGTACATTTTTTTTAAAAATCAGAATAATGTACTTAATTATCTTCTCTAAATCATGTATTTAGTGTAGCATTTTATGGTGTTTGAGTTGTTTTAGGATGTGCGCTGAGGATAGTTTGTATCACTGATCAGTTAGAAACTACGGAAATAGTTAATAAACATTATGGGGAGCAGAGAATGTATTTTTCATTACTGTCCCATATGTTCTTTTTGTCATAATTAACTGTTCTTGCTTGTGAAATGTAAAGAAAGCATTTACAAAAAATATGCTGCAGTCAGCAAAATCCAGGCAGGAAACTGCTTTCTCCTTAACATGCATAAATTACAGCGGATTTACAGTGTGAAATAAGAAATGGTAAGGCTGGAATGTAAGCTTCATCTCCTTAAAAGGTAAGGGGGATTATGATAGCTTAAATATTTGTGTAACCTCATCTCCTTGGCACAATATATTAATCAGGTACCAGCAGCGTTTTCTGTTTTCAAATCACATCCTCAGAGTTTTATGTTTCACAAAGTTCTCAAAATAGTAATATCTTTGTGCCCATCTGGCCATGTGAAAAGGAGAGTAAATTGTTCTAAATCTGTGTTTTCATATCAGGACCTATTTAAATCATCATTATAATGAGATGTGTTTTTAATTGATCATAAATCACTATAACAGGCTATAACACAGGTTCTCAAACTTGGTCCTCAGGACCCCCAACAGTGCATGTTTTCAAGGTATCCTCACAGAATCGCAAGTGAAATAATTAGCTCCACCTGTGGATCTTTTAAAATGTGTCAGTGAGTAATGAAAACACCTGTGCTCTTGCTAGGTGACCTGGAAAACGTGACCTGTGTGGGGTCCTCAGGACCGAGTTTGAGAACCACTGGGCTTTAAGAAGAATGTTAGCATTTACAATTTTTCCTCGGATTCTTTCTTCAGGATCCTATTAATGGTTTAGAATGGCCTACCATTGCAATCACGGTCACATGCAGGGTGCAGGGGCATTTTAAGAAAGAGGGGCCCTTTTATTTGACAATACACTGTGTAACTGTTTTTCAGTGCTAATATGTAATAGATGTCCTGATCGATATATATTTATCAGCACATTTATGTGTGTAGGTCTGAGCTGAAGTATATATGATTTATATGTCTGTAGGATATTCATACGCAGACGGGACTCTTTTTTTATAGTATTTTATTGTATGGATAGAAATGTATGGTTACAAACATGTACCAGGGGATGCCGACGGTCAGACTCTTTCTCACCCAGGATGCCACCAAAACCCTCATTCACTGGTCATCTCCAGATTGGACCACTGTAACCTCCTCCTATCTGGCCTCCCCAAATCCCATCTCTCTCCTCTCCAGTCTGTCCTCAATGCTGCTGCTCGGCTCATCTTCCTCTCCAAACACTACATCTGCCTCCCCTCTCTTACAAGCTCTCCACTGGCTCCCCTTCCCTTTCAGAACCCAAATCAAGGTTATCACACTCACAAAGCCATCACCCATTCCTCTCCCATTTACATCTCTGATCTCATCTCCTTTCACTCTTCTGTCCGCCCTCTTCGTTCACTTAATACACGCCGCCTTTCATGCCAACTGATTACTTCCTCTCACTCCTGCCTCCAAGATTTTGCCCGAGCTGCTCCTCACCTTTGGAACTCCCTCCCTCTCCCCGCCTACCCCATCTGTGTCACTCCTTTTCGTCTGCCCCTCCCTTAAAGAATGTAAGCTCTTTATGCTGGGCCCTCTACCCTCTTGTGCTTCTCCCTACTGTAATTTATCTCTTTCTCCCCACTAGGGCAACTAACACTCGGCTGCTTATGTGGGTGGAAAGGTCACTAATATAGCAATGTTTATTATACATGTCCACGTCCTGCTTTGTATTGTGCTGTAAGTCACTGGTTACTTATTTGTTTGTGTACTTTGTAAGGCACTGCGGAAGACTTGTGGCGCCATATAAATGATAATAATAATAATAAATGCCGACCGTCGGCATCCCGACTGTCTAGCCCCGGCAAATGTCTAATGACCGGTGTCGAAATTTCAACTACGCCTTTCGACGCCTGTCATTAGCCCTACGCCGGGAGCCCGACACCTGGCTTACCGATCAAAGGTAAGCCGCGCGGGGGGGGGGTTAGGGGCTCCCGGGGGGGAGTTAGGGTTAGGCACCCCCCCTTGGAGGTTAGGTTTGGGCTAGGGGATGGGGGGTTAGGCACCTCCCAGGAGACTTAGGGTTAGGCTGTTGCGAAGGGGGGGTTAGGTTTAGGCACTTATAGGGGGGTTAGGTTAGGCACTTGGGGGGAGTTTAGGGTTAGGCACCCCTAAGGGAGGGTTAGGGGGGGAGGTTGGGTTAGTAAATAGAAAAAATACTCACCTGTCGGGATCTTCTTTGCCGTGTTTCCGCTGTGGGGATTTGAACCGCCGGTCATACATTCCTGTACCACAGTGTCTTCTGTCCATTTTTCAAGATATATATTTCTTTAATGAATATTGTATTTTATGTTTGTTTCTTTTGATTCTTTATTGTTATTTTGAAATTCCAATAAAAAATTACTCAATTTAAAAGAAAAAGAGGCCCTGTGCGCAATTTTTTTTGCATGGGTCCCGCTCCCAACAGAAATATGGCGCCAGCGCAAAAGATAGCGAGACTCCAACCTTGTTCTGGGTGCAGAGCGGGCATTATGTGCCCCCCTTGGCTCAGCACAACTGGTAACATGGGCCGCTCTTACCTTCTTCCTCTCCCCTCTGCCTTAATGTGACATGCTGAGAGCCGGGAGCCTGTGTAACTGGCAGACATATTCTGTAGCCTCCAGATGTCAAATAAGGAGGAGTGTATATATCTAATGTACAGATATGCACAAGACGGTCTCCCGCGATCAGAGTCGCGCATTTGCGACTCCATAGGAATGAATGGGAGACGCACTCGTGCGTTCGGGGGTTGCGCCATAGCATATCGGGGCACATAGTGCGATGCGCGCGCACGTTTGTGGCGTGATCAGCCACAATGAACTTGGGAGCATCTGTATCTCTTTCAACTACTGTTTGTAAATAATATTTCTCATTGTAGAATACAGCTTGGAAAAAACCTAATGACTTATAAATAACAGCAATAACTTATCTGAGATCTAAGCAGATGTCTTTCCTCCTTGGCATGGTGTTACTACGGGATAATCCAGACTGACCTGCCAAACATCCTGCTTTTATATTTAGAGGTGGCAGCACATCCTGGTGACCCAATAACAAAGTGCGCCTGGCTAATGTTACCGACTCCTGACATGAAAGCAGTGAGGGTGTACTAACTTCTTCATGTTGGCTTATTTCTGGTTGAATAAATACAATATGAATATAATCTGTACTAACTGAACTCCACCCAAGACTACAGCTTAAGTTATTTTATAAGCTGAATAAACAAAATTGAAGTCTGTATTAATTAAAGACATACAGGCACACAGAAACAGCAATGTATAGACGAAAACGGAGTGAGGTTTAAAATAAACAGGTTAAAAAAAAAATGCCCTAAAAATATATAAAGTATTTTACATATAAGCCCAAACTGACATAACTAGACAGAGCATAAGGGCGGGTATGCAAGTAAAATATATAGCTAAAGCAACAATCCCATGTAGACTTTTTTATTTGTTTTAAATAGCAAATTAAGTACCTTTTAATTATACATCTGATGGTCATGTTTCTTATGCTGGCCATACGCTGTGAGATCAAACTCACCATCAGTCAGACAGAACAATTATCTGACATTGCCATACACTGCTAGAAGATTTCTCATGCCCAACAAAGCGATAACTGCTGCTCGGTTGCAGTCACACACTGTGCAATTATGAGCCAATTCAGCCGATTATTGGCTGATCAGTAATGCTGGGCATCCACTATACAATTATCTGTCAGATATCGGTCCAATCTGGCTGGTTGGAATGAAAACCTGGTAATGTATGGGAGCAAATGACAGTCAATCATATGGTTTTAAACACTGGAAATGGACAAAAAACAATTGTTCAATTGTTTAAATTCGTGTGTTTAAACCAATTTGCCTAAACGACCATTTTTGTCTGTTTTCCAGTGTTTGTGAGCAAATGGTCTATTATTATTTGCTCCCAGGTTTTCATTTCAACCAGCCAGATTGGACAGATATCTGACAGATAATTGTATAGTGTATGCCCAGCATTAGTATATGGCCGTCTTTAGCTATCCTATGAATCATTATCTCCTTTCAAAATCTCTCTGGAGGCCAAAAAAAAATGTCTGCCAGACACAGTCTATGCAGGCTCACAGAGCTCAGTATGTGATGTAATGGCAGAAGGGTAAAAAGGCAGATGTCTCAGTGCCCTTAGATGGGCATGTGACTGTGGTTGCCACGGTACACCAGAATCCTAAATATTTAGCACCATTTCAAAGTTACTACCCTGTAAATTAAAATGTAATAAAGACACTACATAGATCTATGTACAACATGGATGGGGAACCTCCTGCCCGGGGGCCGTATCAGGCCCTCGGAATCATTTGGTCTGGCCCTCTGAACTTTTTTCTGCTAGCCTCATCTGGCTAGCAGGGTGCCTAGAATGGCACATTGCAACTAGAATCTATGCAGCCGTGCCGCCTGCAGTGTCCTTAGGATGCTTCAGATGGTTTCACACTGCTGCCCTTACAGCTCCTGAGGATGCTGTGGGCATTGCTGTAGTAACTGGCGATTGTGGCCTCGCCCGTGTGTGACATCGCATGGAGGGGGCGTGGCCTGCACCGGTCCCGCAAATAATGTTATATATAACAAAATGGCCCTCGGCAGTAAAAAGGTTCCCCACCCCTGATGTACAACTACCTACATCTCTAGCATCTCTAGCTGAGGCATTACACAGCTGTGTGTCAAAATTAAACTATAGTCACTTTATGCACAACCAATACATTCCAAAGCAGGGGTGTAACTAGAAGTGACTGGCCCTAAAACAAAACTGCGATGATGCCCCCAAAGCACTGTCATAAAGTTTTACTCATCACAATATCTGCTCCATCCCCAGTCAGTATAAGGCAGAGTACTAACCACATTAGTAGCAATCTTGCACTGAATTATATATACAGTCATTTTGCCCTCATTATTTGACAAATCATAGAACTACCTGAATACATTTGTAATAAAATTCTAATAAGGGGTATATTTACTAAAGTATGGGGGTAGGGGGGGTAAGGTGCGCTCTTCCTGCTAGTACTGGTGTTTGTGAGTGGTGTTAATTAGAATGTTTCTTCTGGTGGTGGTGATGTTTTGGGAGTGAGGAGGGTGTGATTGGATATGGAGTGTAGTTTGGAGTAATGTGAAAAGGGGAATGGAATAGGATCAAAATGAGGCCAGCGAGACACAGTAATTTTGGGCAAAAATTCACTGAACCGCACGGGAAGGAGCCCCCTAAAAGGGTCCACCTACCTCCCCAGTCTCATCACCACTCATCACTGAACCCCACCCACCTGCCCGGGATCTTAACAGAGCAGCATTGTGACTACTCAATAAAAGATTTTGCCCAAAATTACTGTGTCTCGCTGGCCTCATTTTGATCCTATTCCATTCCACCACCACCAGAAGAAACATTCTAATTAACACCACTCACAAACACACACAAGTCATCACCAGTACTAGCAGGAAGAGCGCACCTTACCCCCCCTACCCCCATACGTTTTCAGTGCGGGAAAGGTACTCCCACACAAAGGTGCAGCACCCCGAAACCACAACACACCACCCCCTGGTCAACGAGAGCGCAGTTCTACCGCCCATCTTCATATTTACTAAAGTGCAGATTTTTAAAAGTGGAGATGTTGCCCATAGCAACCAATCAGATTCTAGCTATACATTTCTAGGTGCTAGATAAATGTTAAGTAGAATCGTATTGGTTGCTATGGGCAACATCTCCACTTCTAAAAACCTGCACTTTAGTAAATATACTCCTAAGTGTGTACTTTAAGGCATATTGTTTTTGTCTTGGACAGGGCCCCCGATGCTTTTGGTCACATAGACTGCTATGGCTATAGATAAGCTCTTGATCTTTATTGTTGTTACTGCACAAACCAATTGTAATAAAGCTGTGTGACTCAAAATATCCTCCTCTGGATTCACTGCGCAGTGAGGAAACTCAGACCTCCCTGTTTTCTCCTGGCCACTTCCTTCCTGCCTCATTGCGTGGACTACGTGCAAAAACAAGGACAGTCCTAGTGAGCACGTATATGTAAAATCTGTGCACCATGGGTGAATCGAATCCACTTACATCAAAGGATAAGCTTTATTTTTTATTTTTAAATATAAAAATGTTTAATAAACATTATAACAAATTTTAAAAAAAGTACACTTTTTAGATATAAAAATAAACAATAACACATTCCAGCTTAAATATCATGGGAGCATCTGTATTAGCAGACTAAAACTAATCTCTAAAGTGCAGTTTAAACAGTTCCCAGGATTAGAGCAGTAGTCTCATTGTCACTGCATATAATTTGGCAGGGATCCTTAGAAATATAGCCTATAAGGGAACTGCAGATCCCAAAAGTCACAATTAGGCTAATAGTCCTTAAATGAAACTTGCACAATCACTGCCCTAATCCTGGGAACTGTTTACTTACACGGTACCTTAGAGATTACTGTCATCCTGCTGATGCGGACGCTTCAGTGATGATTAAATTGTGACGTGTTGTTTTTATTTTGAGATACTTCTATTTTTATTGTTAGTAATGTTTTTTTTTAAATTGTTATTTACAAAAGTGGATTCTGCCATAGATATTGCTAACTAGCACTGTCCTTGTCTTTTCTTGTTTTGAGCTTTTTGGGAGGATGGCAGCTGAAATGATTTCAGAGTCACCTTTTGGGACACACTAGCACAGTGTTGGCTAACCTTGACACTCCAGCTGTTGTGGAACTATATATCCCAGCATGCCCTGCCACAGTTTTAGCATGCCCTAATAGCAAAACTGTAGCAGTGCATGCTGGGTTATGTAGTTCCATAACAGCTGGAGTGTCAAGGTTAGCCAACACTGCACTAGCATCTAGCATAGCTGATCATCTTAATGTACCTCAATAATTCAAATTTCCTCAATTACACTCAAATTCCCCACATTTTATACCACCTAATTATCAAGTATATGATGAACATGATAGAAGTTTGACTGAAAGTGTCCAGTACAATACAGATGTGTCCACACACTGTACATCTATCCTCTGTATGCTATAAGTTACACGTTATACGTGAACACAGTGCGTAGTGCAGAGCATCTTTTCGTGTGACTTTTTCTTTTGAAATACATCTTATTCGCATTGAGATATAGGACATAGCATCTTCAGCTGATTAAAATATGCGGCAAATATTCTGTGTGCGACTGCGGGAGTATCTGCATGCACAATGCTACGTTCCAGTGTCAGCGGCTGTGCCTCCTATTTGCATCACTTTCCGAATAAGACGCATTCTAAGGGAAAAAGTCACACAAAAAGATGCTCGGCACTGCCGAGTGGCGCCATGGTCTGGTACGACTAGAAGGGCTGTTTAACGCGCAAGGAGGTTACATGTATGTGAACACATATAGTTCATGTTTTAGTGCTGTGTATGTTACATGTTTTAGTACTCTGACAGAGCGCTCTCTGAATCAGGGCCGTCCCTCCTCCTTTTTGGAGCGGCTCCTGGCCGCTTGCATAGCTGTGGGTGACCACCCACAGCTATAGTGAGCGGCCAAAATGACCATCGCGACCATCGGGCTTGCGATGAGACCCTTGCGGTAGGGTCTCGCTGCCGCAAGCCCTGCAGTGCTTTTGGCTCTGGGCAGCCACGCCCCCGGCACGCCCACCAAAGGGGGCGTGCTGTCAATCACCATCGACAGCGCGCCCCCTTTGGTGCGAGACCCATAACGACGGCTTGGCCGTCGTTATTCGGGTCTCGCGCATGCGCACGACAGAGCCGCCTCCGTCGTGCGCATGCGCACTTGGGCAACAGCGCTTGCGAGCGGGTCTGAATCAGGTCCTCTGTATGTTACATGTGTTAGTACTCTGTATGTTACAAAATACTGTATAAACATTATACAGAAGTAGTTTTTGCTCATATAAAGGAAATTTTTTTGTAATCAAGCTCACATTTTATGTTATGTGTATATAATAATCTTCCTTACATAAGGCGGTATCTAATTAACTAATCCTAGTTTGTCATCAATTTTTTTTCACCCTAGTCTATTTGTTTGGACGAACAAATAGGATAATTCGCCCGAAAACACATAGGTTCTATGATAAGTTCACGGATCTGTGTTTTCACCATTGCACTGGCGAAAAAAACTGCAATTTTTGGGGATGATTTTTCGGGACACATTAGGTCTCAAAAAAATACCCAATAAGTTCCGGCATCAGGCCGGATTCCGGGGCTGATTGGAAAGTGCTCTATGACATTTTATATGCCGAATCACACTGTTTAACACAACAGACCACTATAGAAGAGGGACTTTTTTCCATTATTTTACTTGACATTTTGACTTTCCCCTCATTTTAACTTTCATCATTTTTACACCAATTTTGTCTGGTTCCTTGGAAATTATAAATGCTCGTTTAACTGCAATTACTAAAGCACTGATTGCCAGATGGGCAGAAATCACTGCAATTACATTTAATTAGAAAATGCACATAATACACTTGAAATACTTCCTAAAAACTGTATCATTGAATTGTGCTTAAAGTGTCTGAAATGTAATTTGTTTTTTCCACCTAAGTGATCAATTACCTACATCCCAGTAATTACCTGCCTGAGCCATGTGGACAAGTTAATTCATTTTAGAATTAAGGAGTACTTTAGCAGAATTCACCTTTACGTACCTGCTAATCTTTATTCAGTCAATGTGTTTTTTAATGCGCTAAGATAAATGGGATAGATGTATTAGGATTTACAAGACAACTAAATTGTACAGAATCATTCCGTTGTATTAAAAACAGTAAACATATTGATTCAGTGTTTTACAAGGCATCATTCTAGTATCACCAATGTGCACAGGAAAAAAAACACAGCAATCCATACCTGGCTGAAGTATATTCAGTTTTGTAACTGCGTGAACCAAATTCCCACTAGAGGGCGCCACAAATATTTTTTTTTTATAACCATGATATAATTACTTGGGGATAATGATCATGTTACTGCCTTGTCTGATGTCACGTGGGGTGGATGGAAATAGAAGGAAGTTACACTTTTGTTCCAATAGATGCTCTCTTCCTAGAAAATGATTATTAATAGAATTGAGGCCCCTGAAAGGACAGTCTGACCTAACTCACAAACAAAACTATAACACACAAACGTGCTGTGAAAAATATTGGAATGCATTAACGATCTCTTTTGCTAAGGATATGGCATTTTCTAGTACTAACTACTTAAGCTGAATGCCCAGTTTCCACAGCAGCGATTTCCATAGAACTGGCACTGTAAACTCTTTGTCTAAATTCTAACCTGATAGAGCTGACAGCTGAAAATGTCCAACAGAGAGGGCGGGAAAGCCATATATTCTGTAAGGAAATGGGCCAGTGAGCTGAAAGCACCAGGGCACTGGCTAGTACCATAGGGCCTGATTCAGACCCACTCGCGAGCGGCTGTCCGCTCGCAAGTGGGTCGATGGTCTGCACTGAGCATGCGCACGACGGAGGGAGCTCCGTCGTGCGCATGCGCCAGACACGACGAGCGAAGGACTTTCCTTCGCTCGTTGTGTCCGATCAAAGGGGGCGTGCTGTCAATGTTGATTGACAGCACGCCCCCTTTGGTGGGCGTGCCGGGGGCGTGCCTCCCTGACGGGGGCGTTCCCACGGGAACGCCTCCCGTCAGAAGCTGGCCCACTGACATCACTAGTGATGTCAGTGGGAGTGATTTTGGCTCTGATAGAGCCAAAATCACTCCGGAGCTTGCGGTTGAGGTTGGCTCCGGCTCGCAATTTCGATGGTCGCGATGGTCACGACCATCGTGGCCATCAAAATGCACGCTCGTATAGCCTGTGGGTGGTGACCCACAGCTATACGAGCGTCCAGGAGGACGCTCCATGAAAATGGAGCCCGGCCCTCATGCAGAGCGTGCGCTCTGCTCAGAGCGTACGGCTCTGAATGAGGGCCATAGTCTTTTCAGAGGGACCCAGCAGGTCATTGTGACTGAGACAAGGGCACCTTGTGGTCATTGTGTGGGGGATCCGGAGTGATGTTGCGTTCCTTAGTCTGTACATGTGCTGCTTCCTCCTGGCTTACTGTAGAGTCACCATCATGTACTAGATGCTGCTGGTCAGAAGTAGGAGAGAAGGGGAAGCGGAGCCTGAAATAGTCCATTCCCTGGAGATCAGCTGAAATAAATACGTATATATGTTAATACACAGACACATATATATCATATCTACAGTATCTGATGCTTAAATGGTCTGCTTCATAGCTGCAAGCACCCTGTACAGGGCTCAAGATCTATACACTGGGAAATAACAGCTGACTTTGATATATGGCACAATAAAATGAATGTATTCCTATTGTTGAAATGCCTCTTTAGAATCTCATATACGTTGTGCTTCCTAGTGAATTAATGGGTTACAAATACAGTAACATTTCATTCAAAATGCAAAATGGCTGCCTCCCGTGTGTTTAGGTGACTGGCGCTCTTCCAGTTATAGAAAAATACAAATAAGGGGCTACAAGGAGTAAATCTAAAGCAGAATTACACAAATAAGACTGTCCAAATACCTCTAAAAAAATATAAATCAAGACAAGACCTGGAAAATGGCTAATGACAGCCAGCTCAAAAGTATGGTGTATATAATAGAAATGGGATCCTTATATATAATAAACTAGCTGAAGTACCCGGCATTGCCCGGGTTTAAATCTTCAAGTTATTAAATTTTATTATTTGATGTTGTCCAAATCCATACAGTGGACAGGCTCCTGGGTCAAAGTTCTTCCCGGCACACTCCGCCATGAAGTCCGACTGGGACCCCAACCACTCCTTTAGGCATCCCAGAACAATTGCCATCCTCTGTCAAGTTTTCATCCAAATACATCCAGTGGAAGGTCCAGAACAGGCTCCCCGGGTCAAAATTCTGCCCAGTGCGCACCAACGGGAGGTCTGACCGGGCCCTCAACCCCCTAGTATGTCTTCTGGGATCCAATGGTAACACTCTGTGAAGTTTTCGGCCAAATCCATTCAGTGGAAGGCTCAGAGCAGGCTCCCCTGGTCAAAGTTCTGCCCAGCGTACACCAACCGGGACCCTAAACCCCCTAAAACCTGGCCAGGATCCAACTGGACCACCTTGCGTTGGTTTCATCCCAATCAGTGCAGGGGTGTATCTTCAAGTTAGTACGTTTTATTATGTGATGTCGTACAACTCCATCCAATGGAAGGCCCAGAATAGGTTCCCTGGGTCAAAGTTCTTCCTGGCGCACTCCGCCGTGAGGTCCAACTAGGACCCCAACCACTCTATTAGGTATCCCAGACCAATTACCACCGCTCTGTGATGTTTTCATCCAAATCCATCCAGTGGAAGACCCAGAACAGGCTCCCCTGGTCAAAGTTCTGCCCAGCGTACACCAATGGGAGGTCCGACCAGGACTTCAACCCCCTCGTATGTCTTCTGGGATCCAATATTACCACTCTGTGCAGTTTTTATCCAAATCCATCCAGTGGAAGGCTCAGAACAGGCTCCCCGCATCAAACCTGGCCAGGATCCAACTGGACCACCTCGCGTTGGTTTCATCCCAAAAGATGCAGGGGTGTCCGAATGCATAACCAGACAGACGACAAACAAAAAACAAATAAACCAATGAATTGTATAAATAAGAAAAATCTATCTGTAGCAGATTATTTTATAATATATAGCACAGTGGTCAGCAGGCCCCTTTCTTTGTGAGTTTGCCTGTTTTCCCTGTTTGCGTGACTGAAGGTTAGGGACTGATGTGAATGACAAATACTATCTCTGTGCAGTGATGCATTATTGGTGGCACTAAATAACTACTAATGATAATATAATAATAATCCCCTTGCTGTAAATTCAGATTCAGAGCTGAATCCTTTATGATGCCCAAATGTGTGGCTTAAAGTGCCGGGGTAATATATGAGGTTTTATTCATTCAGGTGGGACCAGGGTTAATTCCCTAAAAAGATGTTATACCCTTCTAGAGATCTGGCTATTCTGGAGAACATCCACTGACCCTCCTTCCAGAATCACAGACATAATTCCCATATATTCCCTCTTACTATATGTCAGGTGTGTTTTTAAAGAGAACTTTCACTTTCTTTAAATTAATTAATTGAAATACTCCTCATAAAGACTAACAGAGCAGGTACCACCACTGGCGAGATGTAGTCGGCATCCCAACAATCAGGATGCCGGCGGTCAGAATCCTAGCGCCGGAATCCCGACAGCAGTCTGAATTTCCGGCTCCAAAATCCTGACGGTGAGTATTAGGATTAGGCAATAGGAGGTGGGTTAGGCTTTGGCTGTGGGAAAAGTAGGTTATGGGGAGGGTTAGGGTAAAGGTTAGGGGGAGGGTTAGGGTTTGGCTGTGGGAAAGGTGGGTTAGGAGGAGGGTAAGGGTTACTTATGAAATTTTGTCGGGTTGCCGCTGTCTACATCCTGACCTCCAGGATCAGTAGCGGCTCCAGGCACGGGCAAGCCGGTCTGTATATTTAAGCTCAGGGGGAGGGAGTGGAGAAGGGAAGGGGCGGCAACTCAATGCGGCGCTGGGCGCAGCACAGCCTAGTGCCGGCCCTGTCCAGGATCCCGTACCCAACCCCCACTGGCAACTCTCTGTTCTCCCACTGCAGGACTTTGGGAGTGTACATATGGGTGGTTATACATCCTCATGCTTTGTTTCTATTTACCTACATTATGGACCAACTAAAAAAACCCAGAACAAGCTGCATTCAGGGGCAGGTGTATATGTAAAGAATTCCTTATAGTAATATATTTATCACTATCTTGAGGTCTGCTTATGCTGTCTTTACAGTGTACGTAGTGCAGGACATCGCACATAAGCGAATGTATAAATGCTGATAAGTACATATTATCCCAGAATATTAAACCTGCAGGGGGTTGAGTGACCCCCATGATAATATTTTGCCAGAGAGAATATTACAGCCAAGAACGATCTGCAGGTGAATTCATATACAAAACCAGAAAAGTTCTAACTATTGCAGTTCCTAGCAAATTTTAATAATGTGATTCAGTACTGGGATTAAATGTTGTGCATTTTACAGATGTGCAACAAATGGCATTAATGCTGGGTACTAACAAAACCCTATATGAAAGCCCCACTTGGTAGGGAAACTACTGGAAGTATACATACAGTAGTCAAATCAGATTTGTCTCTCAAATCATGTGACAGTAATGGTGGGTACACACTACACGATATGCTCCCTGAGCGATATCATGTAGTGTGTCCCTGGCAGGCTGTGCTCAATGTCGTTCATGACATTGAGCACAGCTGCTGAACGATATCATTAACGATATCGTTCAGCGCCGGGCCCTCTTCCCCATTCCCCAACATGCAGCAACCTGACGAGATCGTCAGGTTGACCTGCATGTCAGCCCGATGAACGATAATGACGAACGACCCGCGGGAACGCGCGTCGTCGTTATCGTTCATCTTTTTGGGGTTAAAAATGGACGATAAAGTGGACGACTGAACGATAACGATATCGTTATCGTTCAGTCGTCCACTTTATCGCCCAGTGTGTACGCACCATAAGAGGGGCAGTAGATGCTTTAGGTGTCCTTGCAAGTAAAACATGTACAATAAGATCACACTTCTGAATAAGAATGTCCACTAACTGGTGAGAGCTATGAGAACACCTGACACTTGCAATGCTAAGACATTGGCTGGTACATTCTTACACCGTAGCCAGAAGAGATAAGTGTTATACAAGAAAGAATTTCCATTTGTGTTACAAATATTTCATCCACAGTCTTCTTACTGCAGTAGTGTCACACAAGCAGCAAAATGCCAGTGACTGATCTCTGCATTTCCTAGGCAAATTATAATGTCAATTCATAGCTGCATTTCTCGAGCACCGGGGTGGGGAACCCTTTTTCTGCCAAGGGCCATTTTGATATATATATAAAAAATTTTGTGGGGCCGGTGCAGGTCACGCCCCCTCCGTGTGACATCACACAGGGCGGGCCATAATCGCCAGTGGTTACAGCAAGGCCTGGAGAATCCTGAGGATGCTCCGAGGAGCAGTAAGGACAACGGTGTGACCGTCCGAAGCATCCTAAGGATGCTCCAGGCGCACCGCTGCATAGATTCTGGCTGCAGGGTGACATTCTAGGCACCCTGCTAGCAGATGAGGCTAGCAGAAAAGAGCTCAGAGGGCCAGCCCAAATGATTGCGGAGGTCTTATATGGCCCCCGGGCCCGAGGTTCCCCATCCCTGCTCTAGCGACAAGACTTATAGGCATGTTCTCTCTTGTACAATGTTAGCCTGGGATCACCACACCGTCCAGCTGTACTAACCAGGACAAACGAAAGGACTTATGGGTTCATCAGACTGTTGAAATGCATCACTGGCTTCCAGCTCATTAATGTCCAGCGGTTCTGACAGTTCCAGAGAGTCGATATTCACTTCCATTGATGATACACTATCCAGGGGAGCTGCAATTATAGATAACATAAAAGCAAGTTAAAGGAAACAGAATTTTTTGGAAACTGATGTCGTCCAATTGATTATAACATGATTTGAAAAAAACAATTTTGAGTCTTTTCTGCTGCCAACTGGTGGGAAAATAAGCGAATCTTCTTATTAAATCTATATACTTATGTGCTGAACATTTCAGGTGCTATCATGTGAGGATTGAAACGATGCTAGTCTGAGCTCTCGCACCCTCTACCGTCCCTCTACCGTCCCTATTCACAACAAAAGCACTGGGCAGCCAGCCACAACTGCTGTTAGATTTTACATTGTGGAAATAATGACACTGCACCGCAAATCAGTCTACCTCAAAGTGTTGTATAGAAGCTGATAATTGTCCTTCAGGGGCATAGGGCCTGATTCAGACCTGTTCGCTATCTGCGTACGCTCGCTGGATGCGTATGAAAAATTGTCAAAGTGACGCCACGGGAAGCGATCGCTCGCTCGCCAAGGCATAAGCACGCCCACCATGTCTTAGCGAGCGGCCACTTTGTGTATGCGTACGCCCAATCACACAGGCAGAGCCGCCCACCAGCAACACGTCATCTCCAGGAAGTGTATTAAAACATTGGTACATCGAGCCCCATCGGATGTGAACGCAGTGCTTCAGGTAGCTTTACCCTACCGCAAGCATTGCGAGGAAATCAGTGTAAAAAGGCAAGTGACGTGTACTATGACGCTGTGTGTGTAACTGGTGCCATGGAGTGTGTGTGACTGGTGCCATGGAGTGTGTGTGACTGGTGCCCTGGAGTGTGTGTGTGACTGGTGCCCTGGAATGTGTGTGTGACTGGTGCCATGGAGTGTGTGTGTGACTGGTGTCCTGCAGTGTGTGTGACTGGTGCCCTGGAGTGTGTGTGACTGGTGCCCTGGAGTGTGTGTGACCGATGCCCTGGAGTGTGTGTGTGTGTGTGACTGGAGCCCTGGAGTGTGTGTAACTGGTGCCCTGGAGTGTGTGTGACTGGTGCCCTGGAGTGTGTGTGACTGGTGCCCTGCAGTGTGTGTGACTGGTGCCCTGCAGTGTGTGTGACTGGTGCCCTGCAGTGTGTGTGACTGGTGCCCTGCAGTGTGTGTGACTGGTGCCGTGGAGTGTGTATGACTGGTGCCCTGAAGTGTGTGTGTGTGTGTGTGACTGGAGCCCTGGAGTGTGTGTAACTGGTGCCCTGGAGTGTGTGTAACTGGTGCCCTGGAGTGTGTGTGACTGGTGCCCTGGAGTGTGTGTGACTGGTGCCCTGCAGTGTGTGTGACTGGTGCCGTGGAGTGTGTGTGACTGGTGCCGTGGAGTGTGTGTGACTGGTGCCGTGGAGTGTGTGTGACTGGTGCCCTGGTGTCAGCCATTTATTATTTCATATGGAACAATTACATTGGATTTTCAAATGACAATCTATCATCCTGTCTCTTGTATTCACACTCAGAGTATATCAAGTATGTTCCCTTTGTAAATCTCCTTGAGAGATGATAGTTATGTGCTTATTAATTCAGTGCTACATGGAAGGTGTCAGAGTTTGCAGTCTCTCCTTTTCTTCTCACAAAAGGCAGCACTGTATTCATACGTTAGTACACAGGAGAGTACAACCTTTCTCTGATATATTTCATATAATTAAAGTGGACCTATCACCAGGTTCTCCAGGGATAATTTCCAGGAGGGAGCATTTTATTCAGAACAGTATGCTCCCCCCAGGACACACATTAGGAAACTGGTTAGGTATAGTTGAAGCCAGCCCGGGAGCATGCACTAGTATGGTCAGACAGCTTCCAAGTCAACCTGTCAGACTGCACTCTGGGCCTGATTCAGACCCGGTCGCAAGCACCCGCAACCGGGTCGATGGTGGCCCAGTGCGCACGTGCGAGCCCCAGAGCGAGCGCAAAAAGCACTCGCTCCGGGACTCACAAAAGGGGCGGCTGTCGATGTTGATCGACAGCTCGTCCCATTTTGTAGGCGTGGCGGGGGGTGGCCTCACAAACGGAGGCGTTCCCATGCGAACGCCTGCCGTTTGTGTGTGACATCACCAGTGATATCAGTGGGAGAGCTTTTGGCTCTATTTGAGATAGAAGCTCTCTGGGGCTTGCTGCCATGAGACCCTACCACAAGGGTCTCGTCGCAATCCCGATGGTCTTGACCATCGCGACCATCATCATGGCCGCTCGCTACAGCAGGAAGCTGCTCCTAAAAAAAAACAGCGCCCGTCCTGATTCAGAGCGAGCGCTCGCTTTTTGCGAGCGCCTCTGAATCAGGCCCTATGCTCGCTCCCAGGTCAGCTTCCTCTATACCTCACAGCTCTCCTGATGTGTAGGGTGATGGAAGTGTGTGTGATAGCATACAGTGATAGATGTATTGTATGCTGTGATACCATGTAGTACAGAAACAGAATAATGTTTAAGGACCTGCTTTATTTTTAATTATTATTTTACATGATCATTTGTAATATGAGTTGATGAACTGCATGTGTCACCACACTACTACAATGCTATAAATGTTTAAAATAAATAAAAGCTGGTGTGAAACTACAAGTCCCAGCAAGATGCAAAAGGTTGAAGCTATGTATCAAACCAAAAGCTTGTTGGTCCTGTAGTTGCAGAACACCTGCTGAACTATAGGATGCCTAAACCTGCTAATTCACAGAGCATCGGCGGCGATGGGACCGTCATACGGCAAGTGCATACACACCTGATGATGCCGGGTACGGCAGGGGGAGGGACGTGTCATGCTGCATCTTGCAGCATGGTATAGTTAGCGACATCCCGTCGGCCCTGCAGTAGGGCTGACGGGCGATGTTGCTAGCGACTTGTGGGAGTGCGCAATTCATGGGTACACACTAGACAATGTACCCGATATGTCGCTCCGATCCGTTGGATTGGATGACATATTGTCTAGTGTGTACCCAGCAAAAGACTTGCCCTCTACAATAATGATTGATAGTTACAACCCTATATTACATGCTGTCATCAACATGGCGGATCTGTATATATTTCATACTGTGTTTCTAGAGCAGTTGTTTAGCCTGTACTTTATGTATAATACATATATAAAATCAGAGGCTGCATCACTGTATCTTAAAGCACAATGATATTAAGTTCTGTGCTACCCCCAACCCCCCTCCCTCCATGGATCACATCACCAGAACTTACGCCGCCAGCGCTCACTGAGGAGGTGAGTGTGGGGATAATACTTGTCCACTTCATGTGCCAGGACATCTTCAAAGAAGCGCTGCCGCTCTCGCAGGTGCTGTGTGCTGGAAGCCTGCGTCTGTAGTATGGGGTGCCCCTGTAGGAGGAGGGAGAGATGGGGTATAATCCTGCCTTGCAGATTGGGTGAACGACTCTTGGTTATTTAAAGCGTTAGGAAATGCAAATGTCTCTGACCCAAAATGAGACAGCGGAAAAAGTGAGGTCACTGCCTCCCTCTTTCATGAGAAGTGATGGGGGTGCTGCTGCCAGCTTCATGAATGTAGTAGTTAGCAGAAGCCACATCATGTATGTAATAGTTAACAGGAGTCACATTATGTATGTAGTAATTAGCAGGAGTCATCATATATTTAGTGGATAACAGGAGCGTCATATCATGTATGTAGTACTTAGCAGGAGTCATATCATGTATGCAATGATTAGTAGGAGTCATATCATGTATGTAGTAGTTAGCGGCAGTTACATCATGCATGTAGCAGTTACCTGGGTCAACAAAATGTATGTAGCGATTAACAGAAGTCACATGTATGTAGTAGCAGAAGTCACATCATGTATGTAGTGGCTAGCAGGAGCTACAACATCGTGTATGTAGTAGATAGCAGGAGCCACGCTTCTCCCTGTGAAGCCATGCTGCGCTGTGTGGCTCTGACATGTCAGTGAAGAGAGTGCTGAAGTTGGGACGCCCCATTAGAGAGCAGGGACTGTGCTGAAAGTCGGGACTCCCCGTTGGAGACTATACAGTGCTAAAAAGTTGGGACTCTCCATTAGAGCAGGGACAGTGCTGAAAGTCGGGACTCCCGTTAGAGAGCAATGGACAACGATGTGTGTCACCAAGGGGAGTGTGAGTAGTGGAGAGAGGGACATGTCGGGGTCTCAGGAGGACAGCAAGTAGGAGAGCAGAGATGTTACCTGGGATCTTGCCGTCATTTCTGGGCTGGCCGGGTGCAGCTGTCTCCTTCTACCCAAGCAGCAGCTCTCCGCCCGGAGTGTGCAGCGAGTCGGTAGGATGGGCGGGGAGGGGACAGTCACGTATCATTACTCACCATAGGGGAGTGAGGTGTCACACACATAGACACCCCCCCTGTACACACACATGGACACCCCCCCTGTACACACACATGGACACCCCCCCTGTACACACACATAGACACCCCCCCTGTACACACTGTTCTTCTCACTGTCTTACCCTGGCTCTTACTGTGGTACATAGTTATAGTAGTAGCCGGGAATTGTCTTCTTACATCAAGAAATGCTGGAGACGTGACATCAGATAGTAAGCTTTGTGTACACTATAAACATGTTATGTTACTATTTATTATATATACAAATAACAGGCTTAATCAATGTAGGACTGGGACATGAAAGGCCCATCAGGGAATGCAATGGTAGGGGCCCAAACCTAAGGGGTGTGGCTAGCCACCAGAGGGGGTGTGGCCAGCCACCACAGAGGGACTTATGGGCCCATTTATTAATGATCGCATTGCAGATATTGATACATTTGGCAGCATCACAAGTGGTGCCAGTGGCAATGGAGGGATCGCAGCAGGTATCGGAGATACCTGCAGCGGTCCCTCCTTCATACATCCGGGGGATACTTAGTATTTGAGGTAAACCCCCGAAAACAGGTGTTTTCGGGGAATTTACCTCAAATTCACTTTGATAAATGGGCCCCCTAGCCAAATATTAGAGAATACATGCAAACAAAGCTGGGTACACACTGGAGGAGTGATGTTGGCACGATATGTAATTTCCGGCCGAATCGGAATGACATATTGGCCGCATCGCCAGGGGCAGAACTATGGTAGACAATGGAGGCGCCTGCCGCCGGGCTCCAGCACTGAAGGGGCACCTCTTCCATTGCCCTCAATATATTCACCCCACTTAGGGCTGTAACTATGTAACCGGAGTGTACCGTCACAGACACCCAATACATGGCACCTCTACCTGTCACGTGAGAAGCCACCATACACTAGTGGAGAGGTCAGTGTCAGACCATCAGCTGCCGCCTCCGTCTATCTATAGCCTGTCCCTACTCTTTGGTGTTGCTGCTCTTCAGCAGCTTCTTATGTCATGTCCGGTGTCACCCTCGCCCCCAACTCTCTGTCTCACTCCTCTATGGGATGCCTATATTCTGTGTGCAACTGCGGGTCTATCTGCTTGAGAAATGCTACATTACAGTGTCAGCGGCAGTGACGGGGGCACCAAATTATAACTAGCCTCCGGGCTTCTGGGATAAACTTACGCCACTGCGCATCGCTCACTGTGTACGGCCAATATGCGCTCTCCCGTGGCCGCTTGCGATAACGTCTGGTCGGCCTTGCTGCATGTCCAACTAGACGATATCGCAAAAGGCCTCGTTGCAGGTACTGAAGGACGGAACAAGGTACCTAGGATTCCGACGGGCCGACATATCGGCTGGGTACACATCGCACAATGTGTACCCAGCTTAAGACCCCTTTATAAAGGGGTGTGTCAGGACCACCCATTTTGATTGGCAGGAGGGTGCAGTTTCCACACATTCAAACCAAGCCAGTTACACCCTGGGCTTAACCCACAGCACTGAACCATATGGGGTGCCCCTGGTATGTGACCACACCATTTACATTAAAAAAATATACAAACTCGGCACTGACTTTTCAAACTGTAACTCCTTTAAATATAGGGAATGTTAGTTCCAAAATATTGCAACAATTTGTCCAGCTGACCAACCACTCATCTGGCCAGTCCAGCATGAGAAGTGTGAGTTATGAGATAGAGGACCTCATTCAGAGTCGGTCGTTGCGGCCGCACGGTCGTAAGGGAAAAGGGGCCGGATATGCAAATGATGCACTCGCAAGTTGCGTCGTTAAGATGGGATCGTAAGCTGGACGACCAAGGGGAGGATGCGGCCGTAAGACTAAAAATACGCCCCCTTCTTGTTCGCATTACACGTCATCTCCGGGCATAAGGATTAATCGAGACCATCGGAAACCATCGGAGCTGGTCGTAGAGCTTAAGGTTGACCATACCCTCTCTTAAGCACTACGATCAAGTCAGTGTGAAAACCTCCCATGTCACGTGTGCTATGACACTACTTTGTTAATTATGCACTCCCATAAAACGCCGTTTGCATAGTCAGGCACGCCTGCGTTCAGATCTCCACTCCCCCGTTCACAAGCACCTTCCCCTGTTACCACCCACAAACGCCTCATCCTGTCACTCAAACTAACGACCTGGCCAAATTCAAGGAGAGAGATATTTCCGATTGTAACAGCTAGTTTGCGCACACGCATTGTGAACTTTACGCGTGCGCAGTTTAGCGAACATCGGTGGCGTACGACCGTGCGGCCGCAACGACCCACTCTGAATGAGGTCCAGAGTACCCTTCATCACAGGGAATAAATGTCATATAGTCAGTGGGTGATAGTTTTCTTTATTGGTTATTTATAAGTGTTGCCTTCTATCGCCATAATATGAAGTGTTGTTTTTTATCGCTATACTATGGCGTATTGGTGCTGTGTAGGTACATGTTACTATGAGTCAGTGCCAGCGGTGTGTGATATGCAGACATTGCAGTGCTGGTATTCCTAGGTGACAATGAGCATTTTGGCGTTGGTCTGGAATCAGGGGCGTATCTATAATGGGTGCAGGGTGTGCGGGGAACACGAGCCCCTGGGTGCAGGGGGGCCCCGCACCGCACACCCTGCACCCATAATATTACTTACCTCTCTGGATTCCCACATCGGCGCGGGGGTCTGGCACTGGAGAATGACTGGAAAATGACCGTGGCGGCCATTTTCCCATCGTTTGCGCATGCGCAATACACAGAAAATGCCCGCCGCGGCCATTTTCCCGTTGACCTGTGCATACACTATAGACTCTAGTACCCAGAGTCTATAACTCCGGTGCTGACCGCACACAGCTCATTGCGCTGCCGGCCACCAGGCGGAGAGGAGGGTGTCGGAGACTGCACACAGGCCCCCTCCTCTCTAGAAACGCCCCTGTCTGGAATGCATATTTTCAGGATAAATTGTGAACTTTAAAAGTCCAAACACAATCAAATCCTATGTACAGCCTGTATTTTGTCATCACGTCAATATACATTCCCTTATTATGGTGTTTATGTAAAAGGTTGCGGGTTGACTGTGCTGACGGGATCCCTGCGAATGTGTCCCGATTTTTTATTATCGAAATATAGCAACACTACTTCCAATGTCCATCCCTACTGGAGAGCAGGGGCCTGGAAGAGGTGCCATTCCTTAACACGTGTGTTTTCTTTTTTTTTTCTTTCTTTTTTTAATGTGCATAAGTAGAAAATTGTACAGAAAAGAAAATAACTTTACATATATAAAATGACATATTTACATATATAAAATGACATAATTGCAGAGTTCAGATTACATAATTATGTAGAGAATGCAGAAGGGAGAGAGCCCTGTTCTTGAGAGATTACATAGTAGAGATGTGAGAGTTTACATTCCATACATTACATTCTACATGCCTTACAAATTATTATTATTTATTTATTAACAGTTTCTTATATAGCGCAGCATATTCCGTTGCACTTTACAATTGTAAGCATTAATAGAACAAAACTGGGTAATAACAGACAGATATATAGGTAGGAAGGCCCTGCTCGCAAGCTTACAATCTATAGGGAAATAGTCATTGATACACAAGGACAGGTGCTATATATTGCATTTTGGTCCAGTCAGAATGCACAGTTTCTTGGTTGGCTGCATGATCCAGTCACACAGGAATGTCGACCAAATGTCATGAGGATGTGAGAGAAAGACGATGTGTGAGATTGTGTGTGGACTGTAAAAGGGGATGTAATTAGATATGGTAGCTATGAAGGTTATGTGGGAGGTTCTGGAATCTGATAAGCTTGTCTAAAGAGGTGAGTTTTCAGGGAACGCTTGAAGGATTGGAGACTAGAGGAACGTCTTATTGTGCGAGGTAGTTCATTCCATAGAGTGGGTGCAGCGTGAAGAAAGTCCTGTAACTGTGAATGGGAGCAAGTAATGCATGGGGATGAGAGACGCAGATCTTGTGCTGAGCGGAGAGGTCGGGTTGGGAGATATTTTGAGATGAGTGAAGAGATGTATGTTGGTGTGGTTTGGTTAATAGCCTTATGTGTAAGTAAGAGTATGTTGTATTGAATATGGTAGAAAACCGGCAACCAATGGAGGGACTGACAGAGCGGGGCAGCAGACGATGAACGTTTCACAAGGAAGATAAGCCTTGCAGCTGCATTCAAAATGGATTGTAATGGTGATAGCCTGTTTTTGGGAAGACCAGTAAGGAGGCTATTGCAATAGTCAATGCGGGAAATAATAAGTACATGGATTAGAGTTTTTGCAGTGTCTTGTGTGAGATATGGTCGAATTTTGAATATGTTTTTTAAGTGTATGTAACATGATTTTGAGACAGATTGAATGTGGGGAACAAAGGACAGTTCAGAGTCAAGGATGACACCAAGGCAGCGAGCTTCTGGGGCGTGGTGGATGGTCGAGGTATCAACAGTGATAGAGAGATCAGGTTGGTAACTGTTATTGGCCGGTGGAAATATGATTAATTCTGTTTTAGAAATATTACGTTTCAGGTGGCGAGATGACATCCAAGATGAAATGGCAGAAAGACAAATCAATAACATTAATAACAATAACTCATGAACAAATGCATACTGGACATAAATCATGTTACTTGCCTGTGAACTATTTCCCTTCATCCCTGCTATAAAGGTATTGCTTACAGCAAGTTAATGGAATCGGACACGTGAAAATTTATTAATATGAGGTTTCTCATAGTAACTAATGAACCTTATGGTTACATAAATTTCACTCTTAAGTAGGGATTATTAATTTCTTTAATAAAATAACAGACCATGCACTTGAAGGATACATAAAATGAAATACAGTACCATGGATACATTGTGATTACTTCAATTAGGGGCGGTTTGTTGCCGTATATATCAATAGGATGTATGGCTGTGTTTGATTTGCTTGCTTCAACACAAAAAAGATGGCCAGAATTGATAATATGATTGCAATATATAACTAATAAATATATTACTAATATAGAACACTTATTATAACGTATCTTTTTTCTACTACTGAAACAAGCTGCAGTAAAACTATCAAGTGCAAGAAACGCCTGACAGATTGAACACATATACGAGGGTGAGTCAAAAATCATCAGCACTCTGGCTGTAGAATTTATTTTAATCAACTTTCAGAAAAGACAAATACATTATTTTTCAACATAATCTCCCTTATTTTCAATACACTTTGTCCATCTGTCAACAAGCTTTCATATTCCCTCATTAAAAAATGTTTTAGGCTGAGCTGCGAGCCACGAATGCACCGCTGTCTTCACCTCTTCATCAGACATGAATCTGTCATGGATTATTGCATAGGCAGAGCCATGGCTGATTAGCAAATGATTTGCAGAATAATCCACTGTCACTCGTCTATCCAACAGAATCAGTTCACGTGCACGCTCAACGTTCTTACCAGTCGTGGACTTGGACGGGCGTCCTGCTCCTTCTTCATGGCTGACACTTGTGCGACCTTCTTTGAACTTCTCTATCCATTTATACACACTTCTTCACAAGAAAATACTTTCTCCATATTGTGCACAAAGTCTTCAATATATTGGCACCAGGCACACCCTCATACCACAAAAACTAATCACTGCACGCTGCTCCTCTTTTGTGCAAATCACAAGCGGGGCAGCCATTTTTTCTTGCAGACTGCAATCACAAATGAACTGATGTAACACATTCAAACCTGCACAGCAGTGACTGGGGAGACAGCGACCTAGTACGGAAAGCGTTGATAAGACAGTGCCGCCAGACTTCCGGTTGGCGGACCAAACGACCTGGCCGCACTTTTAATGGGCTCCCAAGCCGGCTCCATATAGCCGAGACATAGCGCCGCCGGAGAGACTCACTGCCTCACCTAAAGCCAAACTGAGGTCTCTAGGATAACGCGGGTAAGAGCGGCGCATGCCCCGGCCCCCCGCACTGCCCCACAACACCGGAGTACAGCCGCATTGGAAAAGCGGCACTGCCCGCGGTTGCCATCTTGGATTGCGGCCGGGCATAATTTCTCCCCTCCCCACCTCCAGCAACAGCCACCGGGGCTATCACTAGACCCGAGGAGCAAGCGGGACGCCTGGACACCGTTTCAGGGACGTTCCCCAGCCATAAGCTCCCCGCTGGCCACACATCACCCGCGGCCGCCATTTTGAGACCTGAACAAGTTGCTGCAGCCAGCGCTTACCTTCTTTCACAACCCTCTCTATTTGCTGCTCATACCAGGGAGCAGGGTGGTGTAGCTGGGTCCTCATACTGTGATCTTGTCTGGTCCAAAGATAGTGCTCATAAGCCATACTATAGGCTCTAATTTACAGACCCAGTGTCATATATATCCTGAACACCTGGGGCTCCCCCTAGTGGCTCCTGATTAAATCGCACGTCACATCCCTATACCATGGAGAAGTTTGTGGCCAGACTACAGCGTGCACCTAAAGGTCAAACTACTAAAGGGAAAGACAAAAATGTAGCCCCATCATCATCTCCTGACTCTCCTACTTCACCTCCAGCTGACAATATCCTGGACGGAGCCTCTAACTCAACTCAATATAGTACCGCCTCAATAGCTAAAGCCCAAGAAATATCCGAGCTTCTTTCTCCCTTGCTTGACAAAAAACTGTCTGGCCTCAAAGAAGCTATAGAATCAGCAGTTTCGCAACTTAAGGAACATGGTCGACGCTTCACGGAAGCAGAACAAAGTATCTCCAATGTTGAAGATGAGCTAACAGAGGCACAAAGCGTAATACATACACAGGAATCAGCGATCTCTGCTATGCAGGAAAAATTGGAAGACTTAGAGAATAGAAATCGCCGCAACAATTTAAGGTTAATAGGCCTACCGGAATCTGTTAAGCAAAGAGATCTTATGGATTTTGTCTCTAAATGGTTACCCTCTGAGCTCAATTGCTCGGCTTCTTCCAGTACCCTCATCATAGAAGGAGTTCACCGCATAGGCCCTGACCGTGCTTCTGATCAGAGAAGACCTCGGCCTGTCATAATGAAAATGTTGAACTACCTAGACAAAACTCGCATACTGGACGCCTACCGCAAATCAGAAGGCCTCACCTACCAGGGGCACAAATTGTTGTTGTTTCAGGACTTCTCATATCAAGTAGCAATGAAAAGAAGGGAATACTCTACTATTTGTAAAGCATTATTTGATCTGGGACTGAGATTTGTATTAATGTACCCTGCGAAGCTGAAAGTCCTACATAACGGCAAACAACACTTTTTTGATTCTCCATCGTCTGCAAAGACTTTTCTGGACTCTCTAACCGATCAAATTACTCCTCAAAATGATATCGTGAATTAAGAAGATACATTTAGTTGTACAAATCCGTCTCCTATCGCAAACATGGAGAGTTTGTCATTGGAAATATATATCTTATGCTTGTTTTCAAGATTTCTGGTTATTTCAACAACTGCTAAACGTCAATGGCAGAATTGTCAAGATAAACTCTGGTTTGTTGTTTTTTCCCCTTCCTTTTGCACATTTACCATTCCTCCTCTTTCCTATCCCCTTTTTTATTTTCTTTTATTTCTTTTTTTCAATTATCGATACTTTTATACCTCACTGGGTTTAAATAGGCCCGTAGAGCCCTATTTTATGGTTCTTAAAATTTTCAAAAATTGTAAGACTGCATTATGTTGGTTATATTCCATATATTATGGCAGGTCATGTTTTTGTTTTTGTGTTATGTGTATTTCTGTAATGGCACTTTCAAGGTTTTACTGCAGGCGCTCTCTGCATGCTGGGACTGAGAGCGTCATGGTCTCTTTACGATGGTTCACTTTCTTGATCTACAGGACAGGTATAGGATAATACAATGTCTCACTCTATTACTGATCTCACTAAAACACATAAAAACATAAGATTTTTAACTTGGAACGTAGAGGGTTTAAACACCCCGATTAAACGGCGTAAAATACTACAACAACTTAAAAAATGTAAACCTGACATAGCAGTGCTACAGGAGACCCATTGGAGACAGGGTGACCCCAATACTCTTAGAGACTCATGGATAAAAGATTATACAGCTGCATCTTTCACATCTAAAAAAAGAGGGGTGCTGGTGATTTTCCATAAATCTTTAAAATACACAGTTGTAGACTCGATCCTGGACACCGAGGGCAGATTTCTCTTTCTTAAACTGAATTTAGAAGGTGAATTAATCACGCTTGTCACTTTGTATGCTCCCACAGGTCACAACAATGCATTCTTCTCCGATCTCTACGCCTGACTCCAGAATTGGGCAGAAGGCGCCCTCGTCATAGGAGGAGACTTCAACACTACTCTTTCTCCTAGTCTGGACAGAACGGGAACATCCGGTGAGTGGCGGGGCAGCACATCTCCAACGCTACAACTTCTAATTGAATCCCTCGCCCTAGTAGACCCATGGAGACACCTCCACCCCTTAGCACGTGATTACACGTTTTACTCCCACCCCCATCACTCCTCAGCTAGATTGGACTTCTGGCTGGTCTCAAGCTCATTAATTAATAGGATTCAAACATCTCATATAGAAAACATAGTCATCTCCGATCATGCGCTTACATGGTTCACGTTACAACTATCTACCCCCAAAACATCTTCCTTCAATTGGAGATTCCCCTCATACTTATTCACTTCTCCAGACTTCAAAAAATACTTAGAACAACAATTTCTTAATAATAATAATGATAATGCTTCTCATATTGGCGGCATATCATTGTTTTGGGCCGCAACTAAACCAGTAGTGAGAGGGCATATTATGGGATATGTTTCCCATAAACGCCGTAAACTTAACACACGTTTCACGGAATTGAGTAAAGCCCTATCACAATCGTATGCCATTATGCTGCAAAATAACAACACAGAGACACGGCGGAATTATTTGAATAACAAAAATTTATATGACACATTGTGCACTGAAAGAGCCCAATATTATCTAGATTTCCAGAAACATCGCTATTTCCGTTGGGGAAATAAAGCGGGCAAGCTGCTGGCTAGTATAGTGAGAAGTCAGAAAAAATCCTCTCCCATTCTTTCTCTTAAAGGTCCCCTAGGATCATTACATACCAACGAGGACATTGCGGCCTCTTTCTTACAATATTACACAGACTTATACTCCGCACAGGATGATAACCCTGTTCTGGGGATGAACTTTTTGAAAGAGGCTAATCTACCATCCCTCTCTGAAGAGGCCCGCGACTCCCTAACAACTCCTGTTTCGGAGTTGGAGGTTGCTCTAACTATCAAATCCCTGGCCAACGGAAAGACACCCGGCCCAGATGGCCTTAGTGCCGAGTACTACAAAATATTAAATCCGCTTGTAACCCCTCATTTAGTTTCCTTATTTAATTCAATATTGAAGGGAGCCTCAACACCACCAGACTTTAACCAGGCCCGAATTATCCTTCTCTTGAAACCTGAGAAAGACCCTACGCTGACCCAATCATACAGGCCAATATCTCTGCTCAACTAGGATTTTAAAATCCTCACTTGTATTATCGCTCAACGTTTACAATTAGTATTGCCACATCTCATACACACTGCACAAACTGGGTTTATGAAAGGACGACACTCAGTGATCAACGTCCGACATTTGATTGCAGGATTAACTAAATCTCACCAAATGAGAAATAACCAAACGCTCCTTGTCAGCTGCGACGCTGACAAGGCCTTTGATAGGGTGTCGTGGAACCATCTATTGCGCATCTTCCAGCTACAAAATTTTGGTCCCGAATTTATTACATTATTCAAAACAATATACCACACCCCTATAGCATTCCTAACAGTTAACGGCCTGAATACTCCATCCCTTAGACTACATAGGGGCACCCGACAGGGTTGTCCCCTATCCCCTTTATTATTTAACCTGGCTATAGATCCTCTTATCCGCACCTTTTTGCTATGTCAACAATGGCAGGGAATAAATATCGGAAATAACACTTTGAAAGTCTCCGCGTATGCGGATGACTTATTACTGTATTTTGAGAACCCACATTCTGCCATACCTAAACTCCTTCATATCCTGAAAGACTTCCATATTATCTTTTGATAAATGATAACAAAACAGAGGTCTTGGCCCTGCACTCGGACGCCACAAAAAACTGGAAAAATTCTTTCCCATTTAAATGGGCCAAAACAACTGTAAAATACCTAGGCCTTAATATTCCGGCACATCCCTCTGCCCTATACTCAGTCATTTTCCCTGCTTTAATACAACGTACACTTTTAGATTTTAACAAATGGAAACACCTCCCACTCTCATATCTCGGTAGATGTCAATTAATTAAAATGATATCTTTTCCTAGGATTTAATATTTTTTTCAGATGCTCCCCTTGCTTCCTTTAGAATCTGATTTAAAATTGATTAACAAGGCACTCAGCAAGTTCATTTGGGCGAACAAAAAACCCAGGATTTCATTATTCAAACTCAGCCAACCACCTACTGTAGGCGGAATTAACCTCCCTTGCTTAAAATCTTATGCCATTGCGTCAAATTACCGATACGCAATTGACTGGATTAGAGGAACAAATGGATTTGCTGACACGCTAATAGAGCAATCTTTTAGTGTTGAAATGCCATTAGCTAGTTTGCTACACACACGACCCTTGTCTTTTCCACCTCACGTAGCACAAAATCTATTACTGCATACTACATGCATGGCTTGGCGACGAGCCAGAACTCAAATGAGAGTCCCTACCAATGTCTCCTTGTTCCTTCCTATCGGTCATAACCCAGGGTTTGATGCTGGTTTTCTAACACAGACTTTCAAAACCTGGAACACACAGGGATTGCGTTACATATATCAATTACTGGATCTCTCCACAATGACTATTTACTCTCATAACCAAATACAGGAAAAATTTCCCTGTATCCAAATCCCTTTATTTATATATTTCCAAATACGTAGTTATGTCAATACTTTACTCCCTAAAATTCCCATTATATCTGGGAAAAGTGGTTTGGATGATGTGCTGTCTCGCTGCCTCTCTATGTCATTTTCCACTTCTATGCTATACACCTATATACGCCGGGAAATAAATTTGGAAGTGGAGACGGTGGGACTTGCCAAGTGGCATTCCACATTCCTTAACATACCCCTATCCACCATTCTAAAATCTTTTGTTAGACTTAATAAGCAGTTAATTTCGGCTTCATACGCTGAAATGCAATATAAATTATTGCATCGCGCCTATTTCACCCCCAAATTAAGACTCATCACAGGTACTTCCACAGACTCAAATTGTTTTAAATGTGGTCAACCTGATGCGGATCTAATGCATTGTATGTGGCACTGTGCGGAGGTACAGAGGTTCTGGTCCTTGGTACACACCTATATATCCACCAAGTTGGGAATTGTTTTTGAACTAACACCCGAATGGGCTATGTGGGATATTGTACCATCATCTGGGTCATCCTGTGCCCCTGGAGGTGCCCATCTATTTCTAGCAAAGATTGCAGCAGCTGCAAAAAAAACAATATTATCTCAATGGATATCCACTGACACTTTAACGCTCAGTCTTTTACAACCTAGAATTACATACCTATTTAATATGGATTGGCTAGAACTATCCCTTAATAAAGACAAGGAAGCAGAGAAGTTCTTTAATATTTGGCTCCCATATGTTCACACATTAACACCTCAGGTTAAAGACACGCTTCGAGCTGCAGTTCAACTTACAGCCTGGTATAATGAAGAAACCTTGTCTTCAGGTGAACCACCATTTTAATTCCTGTATTGTTACGTTCCTCATGGATACATTGTATTGCACATTACTGTTGTGGTCCTGTTGATGTCTTGTCATTTTCTGACCAACATGTTATATTGTTTATTGCGGTTTTACAATAAAAATATGTTTTAAAAAAAAAGACAGTGCGGCCAATAGAAGTTTTAATATAACTGGAGTGCGGATAATTTTCGATTCACCCTCGTATTACAATAGCCTTCGGCTGTAAGCCAGCATTAATCAGTTAGAGCTGCACCAAGTACTTACCATTCTGGAAGACAAAAAAAATGAAATGTAAATAAGTTGATTTAAAGGGTTTCTCTATTCTCACAGTGAAAAGACCTTGGGCCTGATTCAGACCCACTCGCGAGCGGCTGTCCGCTCGCAAGTGGGTCGATGTTATGGACTGAGCATGCGTACGACGGAGGGAGCTCCGTCGTGCGCATGCGCCAGACGCGACGAGCGAAGGAAAGTCCTGCGCTCGTTGTGTCTGATTGACAGCACGCCCCCTTTGGTAGGCGTGCCGGGGGCGTGCCTCCCTGCCGGGGGCGTTCCCACGGGAACGCCTCCCGTCAGAAGCCGGCCCACTGACATCACTAGTGATGTCAGTGGGAGTGATTTTGGCTCTGATAGAGCCAAAATCACTCCGGAGCTTGCTGTTGAAAACCTCAACCGCAGGCTCCGGCTCGCAATTTCGATGGTCGCGATGGTCTCGACCATCGCGGCCATCAAAATGCACGCTCGTATAGCCTGTGGGTGGTGACCCACAGCTATACGAGCGTCCAGAAGGACGCTCCATTTTCATGGAGGCCGGCCCTCATTCAGAGCGTGCGCTCTGCTCAGAGCGTACGGCTCTGAATGAGGGCCCTTATCACTAAATTTGACAGTGAGTTTAGAAATGAGGGTTGGGTGGAACATTTTGGAAATTAGCATGTTTAACATCTTGCACATTTTCTTCATGATGACTCATCCCCCTCTTCAAAACTTATCAATCATTCCGAGCCACACAAAGTTCAGCATGGTGATTTAACTGGAAGATGTATTTTAAATTAGGCATGTATTGAGGGACAGTAGGATATTATAATAGGACGGTTTTGGGAAAGTATTTTATAGTAGAGGATGTATGCAACTGCTATCCCTGCTACTGCCGTAGCCTGCAGGATGATGGAGCATACATCATCTCACTTGGCCAATCAAAGGCTGCGCCCAGTGGCCACAGGTTGGCACTAGAAGGGGCAGAGCTCATTGCACAGAGGTGAAGAGTTATTATTTTTTAAGTTTAAGGGTTATTCTGAGTGCAGTTTGGAAACATGTTGTCCAAGTAAAACATCAGGACTGTCCTAGCAGTTTGGTGACATTTTAATCCTATATTCTGTCAATCATTAGCAAATGAGTTATCAGAATTGAAGAGCATAGGGAGTTGACCAATGTGTTATTAAGATGTGGCTTGCCATTGTTAGTAGTAAAGGCTAAAGTTGCGCTATCCTATTTGTACACAATATAATAATGTAATGAAGTGTATTAGGGCAGGATGTACATCCCGCCTCTCATCGGGTACATACCGCGGTATGTACTTAGAAATGTGATGAAAATCGCACAGATAGCAGCCACAGGTGATTTTTATTTTACCTTTGATTAGCGCCCTAGGGGGTATATTTACTAAAGTGAGAGTTTTTAATAATAATAATAATAATAATTTTATTTATATAGCGCTTTTCTCCTAAAGGACTCAAAGTGCTTTACAGTTACAGTACAAAATACAAAACAAGCTTAAACAAGGGACATTAGTGAAATGCTTGGGTGAATAGGTGAGTCTTGAGTCTATTTTTGAAGGATTCTAGAGTGGAGGCCTCTCGAACTGTGCGGGAAAGTGAGTTCCATAAGGTTGGAGCCACAAAACTGAAAGCTCGACCCCCAGACGAATTCCGTGAGATTCTAGGTACTGTTAATAGTCCTTCATCAACGGATCGCAGTAATCGAGTGGGACAGTAGGGAATCAGAAGCTGCTTCAGGTACCCTGGGCCAAGGTCATGAACGGCTTTGTAAGTTATTTAGAAATGGAGTTGTTGCCCATAGCAACCAATCAGATTCTACTTAAAATTTAACTAGCACCTTCTAGAAGATAATAGCTAGAATATGATTGGTTGCTATGGGCAACATCTCCACTTCTAAAAACTCTCACTTTAGTAAATTTACCACTAGGTCTCTTTTGTGTAATCAAAAGCAGCTACATAGTGCTGCAGGTCATCATCGTCATGCAGGTCATCATCGTCACTGCAAACCGGCATAGGCCCAACTCTGCATGAGCTTTAGTGAGCTCAACAGTCATTGTTGCTGTTCTGCATTTGGTGATCACTGTGACTGCCTTGAAGGTAGCAGTAGCTTCAGCCACAACATCTGAGAACATGACGAACAAGTATCCTGACTCCATTTACAGCAATGAGCATGATGTCCAACAAATATATGTGGGACACAGCTGCTTCAAGATGGCGGATAACCACAAGAGTGGAAATGCTAATTGAGGGTCGGGTGCGCTCTTCCTGTAGGTAGGAGTTTTGTAGGGGGTGGAGTGTAGTGTGCTGGGTGTGATGGTTGTGTAGGTGGCAGTGTAACATAAAGGGTGACAGACAACAATGGATGGGGCCAAATAGTTTAATGAGAAGGCACAGTGCTACTCCGATATGGTCCTGGAGGGGGAGATGGGGAGGGGGGTGGGGGGAGAGTGATGCAAGCTGGGTGGGGTGTGGGATAGACTGAGCTCTGATGGGAAGGTAGGTGGACCCTTTCAGGGGGCTGCTTGCCGTGCGGTTCTCGACCGGTACGTTATCCCTGCTGGACCTATGGTCTATAGTCTTGTGAGCCGTCTGAGAGTGTGCAGGTACCTTCGGGGGTCAAAAGAATGAAGGCTGATGCTGAAACGCGTTTGAGAACGCTCAAGAACCTGCCCCACAGCACCCCCTACTGAGACACAGTGTTACTGGTATCCATAGCCAGGGCCGCCCGTGTCATATCACAGCACCAACTCCATCTACTGCAGCACTCACCGCTGCTGCACATCCATAGAGAGACACTACCAGCAAAGGGGACACTCACCTGCACAGGCTGCCGGCAGCACCTTCAGCTACTGGTACCCTGCCCTGGGCAGACATCGAGCAGAGAATAGACACCTCCTTCCCCCCGCCTACAGTATTTGCCCCCCTCCCCCTTGGTCAGATCTGCTGCCCATTGTAGGACCCCCGCTGCTGTGCGGGGGACCTACTAGGCAAATATGTTGCTGCTATCGGATACTTGGCTCGCCCCCCCGATCAGACGGTGAGCAGAAAGGGAACCAGCACTCTCCGGTCACACCAGCAGCCGTTGTAGGAGCCCCACTGGTCGCCGCTGCTGTGCCCTCTTGCCACCAGCTCACTGCCGGGCGGCAGTGTCAGAAGGTAAGAGGACACATCTTTTCAGATCCCTCTGCTGTATCAGATGCTGTATGCCATCTCAGAGTGGCGTACAGTATCACTGTCAAGTTCCGAAAAAAATTGCTTTTTCAGAACTTGATGAATTTCATAATTTCTACATCCCCATACAATAGTATAGGGACTGTGGAAATTATTGATGCACAATTGTAACCAGGAGATATCTGTCATATCTCCTGCGTTACAGGAATGATGCATGGGGCTAACACTTAAATTAAAACTTTATTTTTCACCTGCTTTTGTATACATTAAGTGATGATGAATAGGCCCCTTAGATTGAAAATTCTCTCAATAAGGGCCTTCCTTCTTTTTGCCTTCCTGCTTATTCCCATCTCATCTACCCATGCTTTCTGGTCTGGACCATAGTTTTCTGCTTTTATGACCCAGCTGTATGTTTGCCTTCTTTTCACCCTATTCCTTGTTATGTAATAGTTGTTATGTATGCTCCTCTCCCTGTTATACAGCAGTGCGGACCATTGTGGCGCCTAATAAAGAAAAATAATACCACAGCAACAAAAATGACTTTAACTAATGGCTGCTTTAATATTGGCGGCTGATAATGTTTCTGCCTTGCAACAGCCACATGTATTTTCCCCAACAACTACAATTGTTATACTGCTACTTATGTATTGATTGTTCCCAACATCTCCTAGATTGTAATTCATCTGAGCACGGACATCTTTACTGACTGTTTCATGTAATTTGTATAATCATTCCACCATGTACAACGCTGCCCATGGGTGTAGCTATAGTGGGTGCAGAGGGTGCCATTGCTATGGGGCCCAGAGGCTTAGGGGGACCCAGACCCAGTTATATATACTGTAGTTGCATACCAATTTTATGGATTTGCCTGCTAAGCAATTTGGTCCAACCTGTTGCCCAGCCTCAATTGGGTGACATTCCATTTTGAGTGAGATGTCTGTGTAGTGGATGTTACAATGATAAGGGGGCACTGTAATGTGGCCTGAACTGGGCACTGTAATGTAGCATAATATGAAGTGGAGGGCACTCTAATGTGGCATAATCTGACCTGCCCTATGTAATGTAGTATAATATGAACTGGAGAGCACTCTAATGTGGCATAATCTGACCTGCTCTATGTATTGTGGCATAATATGAACTGGAGGGCACTCTAATGTGGCATAATCTAACCTGCTCTATGTATTGTGGTATAATATGAACTGGAAGGCACTATAATGTTACATAATATGATCTAGGGCACTATAATGTGGCACAATAGGAAGTGGAGGCACTATAGTGTGGCATAACATGAACTGGGGGCACTGTAATGTTGCATAAGATGAATTGGGGACAATGTCATAATGTGACATAATGTGTACTGGCGGCCCTACGATGTGACATAATGTGAACTAGGGCACTACTATGGTTCATAAAATAAACTAGGGAACTACTATGGGGCATAACATTACCTAGGGTACTACTAATGTTCAGAAAATGAACTAGCGCACTATTATGGGGCATAAAATTAACAACTGTTGCGGAGAAGTGTCACTCTAGATGCATTGGGACAGGGGGTCCTTCAAAAGGTTGCTATGGTGCCCATAAAGTTTTTGGTTACACTCCTGGCGCTGGCCAATATGTTGCCACTTTATAAATAATGGATAGTAATAATCCTTGGCGGATTTTACCTAGGGCTGCAAGGCTGCAGCCTCCCTGTAAAATCTACCACCCGCAGGGACTGCGTAGCAGTGACTGTGGCTGCCAGTCTGGACTGAGGGCCTGATTCAGAGCCGCTCGTAAGCGGCCGCTCGTTCGCTCCGAGCGATGTTCGCACATCTGCGCATGCGTATGGGTCATAATGCGCATGCGCCAACCAGTCAGTGCGATCAGAAATCGAGCGCTCGCCAAATAGCGAGCGCCTGCTAATTTGAGTGACAGGATGAGGCGTTTGTGGGTGGTAACAGGGGAAGGTGCTTGAAAACGGGGAGTGGAGATCCGAACGCAGGCGTGCCAAATGGTCAAAACGGGCGTTTTAAGGGTGTGCATAATTAACAAAGCAGCGTCATCGACCACGTCACTTGGTTGTCTCTTAGCCTGAACTGTTTGCATGATTGCGGTAGGATAAACCTACCACAAGCACTGCGAGCAGTTCAGACGCCTTTCGATGTACTCGATTAATCAAATAAATAGCGGAGATGACGTAGGATGCGAGCGGCCAGGGGGCGTCTTTACAAAATAGCGAGCGCATGTTTCGTTCGCTCGCTCAGACATAGAGGCGTCAACAGACCGCAGAGAGCGAGCGCTCAATTTAAATAGCCGGCCCCTTTTTCTGAACGAGCGAGCGCAAATAGCGTCCGGCTCTGAATCAGGCCCTGAGGTAGTAGAGATCACTTCCCATGGGAAGCCAATCCAGCTTCTAGAGGCTGCAGCCCCACTCAGCAGTGTTAATGTATATGCGGAGGACAAGCCCCACTCATCCACCGCAATGAAGGGGATAAACTAAAAAAGTAGAAGAAAAAAATTAAATAATAGAAAAAGGAAAAAAAAACTTTATTTTCAATGTAAGGCTCCTTTCATATAAATATGTCGGTGTTGAAAGAGTTCACATGTACTACTTTAATACACTACAAGTTGCAGCCTGTTTGTGCAGCAGTTTCTGTTCCCAGTCTTCTTTTGTATTTTGTATGTCTTTATTGCACTGTGAAAGACAGAGCTATATCCAACGGGATGTACCGTAGTTAATTTGCCGGCTATCGGGTTACCGGCTGACTAAATTCTGGTGGCAAAATCCTGAACTGCAGACAGGACACCGGCATGAGAGGAGATGTCGACGCCAGGATCCCGACAGCCGGCATCCCGATGGTAAGTACAGCGGGTGCTCTTAGCTGTTAGCCGGGGGGTGTTAGGTTTAGGCACCACGGGGGGGTTTAGCGTTAGGCTTCGGGAGGGGGGAGGTTAGGGTTAGGCTACGGACAGGGGGGGGGGTTAGTGTTAGGCACCACCAGAGGGAGGGGGGGTTAGGGTTAGGCACTAAGGGGGGAGAGTTAGGTTTAGGCACTGAGGCGGGAGGGTTAGGTTTAGGCTCTAAGGGGGGAGGGTTAGGTTTAGGCTCTAAGGGGGAGAGGGTAGGTTTAGGCACTACCGGAGAGAGTTAGGGTGCGAGGAGGGTTAGGGTGCAGAACAGGAGGGTTAGGGGGTGAAGGAGGGAAGGTTAGGGTACTTACGTGTCCCATACTTGCCAACTCTTCCTCATTGTCAGGGAGACTCCCTGAAATAGTAGACATCTCCCTGTCTCCCTGAAGAGTCTAGCAATCTCCCTCATTTCATCCTTACCCCCATTTTATGAAGCTGTTATATTAAAAAACAGAGATATATACATTCAAATGGGATCATTAGTGTCATTTCCTTGCATTGGTTATTATAAGGCACAATGATCCCTATGAATTTCTGAAAAGGATTACTGTGTTTTCATCAACAAACAGATCTTACTGACTACTTTTGAGCTGGGTTTACATTTGGATGTAAGTCAGGTTTAGGACACGCCTCTCAGATTTATCAGTACACGCCCACTGTAACACGCGCTCATAGGTGCTGCTTTCACAATCTCCCTGAAATGCTTTTTAAAAAGTAGGCAAGTATGACGTGTCCCCTATTGGGATTCTCAGCATTGGGATGCTGCTGTCAGTCTTTTGCCAGCTGGCA
Organism: Taudactylus pleione; assembly: GCA_031769625.1. Taxonomy (NCBI): domain Eukaryota; kingdom Metazoa; phylum Chordata; class Amphibia; order Anura; family Myobatrachidae; genus Taudactylus; species Taudactylus pleione. Next base: position 825,932 of record JAUIMM010000228.1, on the reverse strand, counting down.
TCCTGAGTGCCGGGCTCCCATCCCCAACCCATATCTAACAGGTCACATTGCATCATTAAGATGGTATGTACTGAACTGGATTTCTTTTCCACATCCAGCTGGGCCTGGATGATGTCACTGTGGGATCGGACAGTGATATATAAACAATGAGAGGGAAGAAGTTCGGTTTAAAGGCAGACTGCACCTAACAAATATAGGGATCATATGTATGTTTAAATATCCTAAATAGGTAAAATAATCCTTTCTATTCTCATCCATGCAAAGTGCTGCTCCTGTCTCACAGACTTCCGCTACGCGGCCATACACGGTGCGATAAAGCAGCTGATCCGACGGATTGGTACGATTTGGCTGCTATATCGCACCGTGTATGGCCCTGATGTCGGACCGAGCGTGCACCCATGGGGTCATACATCGCACCCCCAGATCTTACTGCAGGATCAGTCGATCAGGGGATGCGATGTGCGATCCCATGCAGTGCTATGCGGGTAGGGGAGGGGGGAGCCGGCATATCGGGCGGTCGGCCACCTGATCGCACCGTGTGTGGGGACCGCCCGATATGTCGGACGTCGGATCCCCCGTCGCGTCGCACGGTGCCATCGCACCGTGTATGCCCCGCTTTACTGTTGAGCTGTCAGCAAACTGTGAACCTTTGACCTAAATAATTTGCATATACTATTTTCTGAGATTATTGAAAAAAATGGGAGTAATCTAAGCCTACTTTATCTATCTAATATACCCTTAGTTAGGTTAACAACCATAAAAAAAAAAAAAAAATCACATACCAGAAGTATTCTATTTTCCATGGCAGCAAAAATGTAACACGCATTTAAGGATATGCAGACATTCCTAAAACATGTTATCTTGTTGGTCTCCATACATCATGTATTGCTATTGTTATGTTGACTTCTATTAAGTGCTTTTCTTACTTTGAAGGAAACCTATAAGCAGCAATATAATTTTTATTTGAAGGTCACAACATGATTTTTTTAGATATATTATCTATTACTATTGCATTTAGTGCTTTGGTAGTGGATGATCATTATTTTTACTACTATGGGCTCTATTTACTACAATCCGCATTGGGAATGCAGGTTGTAGTGTGATCTTACCGACTGAATTCGCATTGCGAATTCAGCCAATATCACATGGATTTACTAAAAATCCCCTGCAAGGACAGAGCTTGTGATAAAGCTCTGTCCCTGTGAATCCCCTCCGCAAACTTATGATGGTATTTTCGCAAAAAATTCAGTGACAAGTGCCCGCGCATGCACCGACCGGCCGCCGCTAAGCTCTGCCCCTGTCGCTAAGCCTCGCCCCCAGTGATCACAAACCCCCCTCCCTTAATTACACTTACCTCCGGTGATCAGGACTCCAGTGATGTCCTCTGTGGCTCCAGTCAGCTGATCTCCCATCCTGCACTGGGACGCAGTCAGCTGACCGGGTCCCAGTGCAGGATGGGAGACCAGCTGACCGGAGGGAGGACATCACCATTTTTTTTTATAGCAGTGATAAGCGTGTAGTCTGTTTAGACCACACAGCTGATCACTGGGGCTGGCTCCGGGCTCTGCTCTGCCTGTTAGAGCATAGCAGGAGTCCGGTAACCGGGGGAGACCCTGGATAACGCCACCTCCTGGTGGCATTATTATCACAGGGCTTCCCTGGTATTTTTTCCACTATTTATTTTTAGTAACTACTAGAGAGATCGCATTTCCCATTATAATTATGGGAAATGCGATCTGATTACTAAAAATATGTGATAATTAGGGCTTGGAGTAGAATTTTACTAATGCTACTCCAATTGCCCTTTAGTAACTTTAGGTGATACTAATATAATGTGAAAAGGGTTTTTTAGTAAAAACAGTGATAATAAATAGAGCCCATGTCATGTTTAGATAAACATATATACAGGTATGAGAACTTGTATCATTAAAGGGATTGTGCACTTTTGGTATAACCCTCCCAATGTAGCAAATAGGGGGAAGGGGGGGGGGGCTCTGTCTCTGTTACCTAAAGCCAGGTGCTGTATCATGCTTTAAACCAACTAATATTTGCTGCAGCTTACAGGCAAGTAATACAACCTGTCCAATCCCAGCAGTTGGGATGCTGGCAGTGAGAATACAGACAGCGGCATCCCGACAGTCAGAATCCCGAAGCTTTAAGGTAAGTAGCCTAACCCTCACCCTAACCCACCTTTCCCGCAGCCTAACCGTAACCCTCCCCTCCCGCAGCCTAAACCTTCCCCTAGTGCCTAACCCTAACCCCTAAACAAGCTTCACATTCGCTTTCCGGAACTTTGTAAATTCGGCATTTAATCTGCCCTTATAGAAACCTATGGGAGCTGCTTTTGCAATCGAAAATGTGTAAGCGCTCCGCAGCGCCGTACATAGTACATAGAACTAACAAGTGAACAAGAAACAAGTAACTTACAGTACATTACAGTGCAGGACAAGGACACAATTTATATACATTGCTGCAATAGCAGTTAGACACTCACAATAAGCAGCAGGGAGTTGGCAGTCATGTGTTAGGTGCCCTAATGGGGAGAAAATAGTCAAAGAAAATGTAAAGAGAAACACATGAGGGAAAATGTCCCTGCTCGTGAGAGCTTACATTCTGAAGGGGAGGGCAGACAGACAGGCGTGACACAGAAGGGTAGATAGGGAGGAAAGAGCATGAAGTGGGTTAGGATGAGAGCTGGAAGGCCTTGGTGAAGTAGTGGGTCTTGAGAACCCGTTTGAAGATTTGTAGAGAGGTGGAGAGTCTGATAGGGAGAGGGAGAGCATTCCAAAGGTAGGGAGCAGCACGGGCAAAATCTTGGATGCGGGAGTGGGAGGACGTAATCAGTTGGCAAGAGAGGCAGCATGCATTAGATGAGCGAAGTGGACGGGCGGGGGTGTGAGGGGAGAGAAGGTCAGAAATGTATGTGGGAGAGGATTTAGTGAGGGCTTTGTAGGCGAGTGTAAGAACCTTGAATTGGCATCTGAAGTGGAAGGGGAGCCAGTGTAGGGCTTGAAGGAGAGGGGAAGCAGATGTAGAACGTCTGGAGAGGAAGATGAGCCGAGCAGCAGCATTGAGAACTGATTGTAGTGGAGAGAGGTGAGAGACTGGGAGGCCAGCAAGGAGAAGGTTGCAGTAGTCCAATCTGGAGATGACCAGTGAGTGGATGAGGGTTTTAGTGGCATCCTGGGTGAGGAAGGGTCTAATCCTGGAGATATTTTTTAGGTGGAAATGGCAGGACTGCGAGAGGTGCTGAATGTGTGGTTTAAATGAGAGGAAGGAGTCTAGGATAACTCCAAGGCAGCGCACTTTGGGGCTAGAGGAGATAGTTGTGCCATTAATAGATAATTAAATTGTGGGAAGTGAGGTAGTGGAAGAAGGTGGGAAGATGATCAGCTCAGTCTTAGACATGTTAAGTTTAAGAAAGCACTGGGACATCCCATGAAGAGACAGCAGAGAGACAATTGGAGATACGGGTAAGGAGCGAGGGGGAGAGCTCAGGGGTGGAAAGGTAAATTTGAGTATCATCAGCATAGAGATGATATTGGACATCAAAGGAGTTAATGAGTTCACCTAAAGAGGATGTGTATAGGGAGAAAAGGAGAGGTCCAAGAACAGAACCTTGGGGAACTCCTACTGTTGGGGGAAGAGGAGTCATGAGAGGACACAGAGAAGGAACGATCAAGGAGGTAGGAAGAAATCCAGGAGAGGGCAGTGCCACGTAAACCAAGAGAGTGAAGGATTTGCAGGAGGAGAGGGTGGTCTACAGTGTAAAATGCAACATAGAGGTCAAGGAGAATGAGCAGAGAGTAGTGGCCCTTGGATTTGGCAGCAAGGAGGTCATTGCTGACTTTTATGAGGGCAGTTTCAGTGGAGTGGAGAGAACGGAAGCCAGATTGAAATGAGTCAAGGAGGGAGTTGGAGGAAAGGAAGGTGGTAAGGCGGTTGTAAACAATACGCTCAAGTAGTTTGGAAGCAAAAGGGAGAAGACAGATGGGTCGGTAGTTGGAAAGTATGTTAGGATCAAGGGTAGGTTTTTTAAGAATGGGGGAGACAAGGGCATGTTTGAATGCAGAAGGGACAGTGCCAGATGATAGGGAGAGGTTAAGTAGGTGAGCAAGATGGGAACAGGCAGAAGGAGACAGGTAACAGAGGAGAGGTGGAAGGAGGGGAGGACCTGATTAGGGCCATGACTTCCTCCCCAGAATCAGGGGAGAAGGATGTCAGGGTTGATGAGGCAGAATTGGATGGGTGGTTAGGGAAAGGAGGGGGAGGAGTGCTGAGGGTCTGATGGGATATGATGTCCTTACATATGGAGTGAATTTTAGATGTAAAGTACGTGGCAAAGTCAAGGTCGGAGAGTGAGGAGGGGAGGTGAGGAGGGGAAGGGAAGGGCAGAGGAGGGAGTTGAAAGTGGCAAAGAGACGCCGGGGGTTTGAGGACTGGGAGGAGATGAGGTTCTTGAAATATGTTTGTTTGGAGAGGGACAGGGCAGCACTGTAGGATGAGAGAATACATTTGAAATGGAGGAAGTCAGCCTTAGAGCGTGATTTTCTCCAATGAGCTTTGCAATTCTTGAACACTTTTGCAGGTACCTGGTGCATTTGGAATGCCGGGGTTGTGGTGTGGACCTGCGAGGGTGAGTAGCTGTTGCCGGAGCAACAGAGTCAAGAGCAGAAGTAAGGGAGGAATTGTACAGGGAAGTAGCTTGTTCAGGACAGGAGAGAGAAAGGATAGGGGAGAGAAGAGAGTCTAGCAGGGAGGAAAAAGCAACAGTGTCAATAGCCTCAATGTTCCGCTTAGTAATGGTGGCCTTAGGAGGTAAAGGAGGGGAAGGAGAGAGGGATAGGTTAAAAGAGAGAAGGTTATGATCAGAGAGGGGGAATGGGGAATTGAAGTAATCAGAAATATCACAACGGTGAGTAAAGACCAAATCAAGTGAGTGCCCGCTCACATGGGAGGGTGATGAGGTCCATTGGGCGAGACCAAATGAAGAGGTGAGGGTAAGGAGTTTAGCTGCAGAGGATTCTGTGGGAATGTCAATAGGAATATTAAAATCACCTAGGATAATGGAGGGAGGATCTGAGGAGAGAAAGTGAGGAAGCTAGGAAGCAAAGTTGTCAAGAAATTTGGAGGGCGAGCCAGGGGGACGGTAAATGACAGCTACTCTGATGTTTACTGGTTGGAAGAGGCGTATAGCATGAACCTCAAATGTTGGGAATGTAACGGATGGTTCAGAGGGTATTAGCTGGTAGGAATAATTGGTGGATAGAAGGACCCCAACACCACCACCATGGCGACCCCCAGGCCGGGGGGTGTGGGAGAAGGTGAGGCCCCCAGTGGATAGAGCAGCAGGAGAAGTGGTGTCAGAGGGTGAGATCCAGGTTTCAGTAATGGCTAGGAGAGTCAGGGAGTTGGAGATGAAAAGGTCATGAGTGGGGACCAGTTTATTACAGACTGACCTGGCATTCCAGAGGGCACAGGATAGAGTGTTTGTGGGGGAGATGTGAATAAGATTATCCATGTTGCTATAACATGGAGGTAAGATAAATTTGGGGGACCGATATGAATAGAGGTTAGTGATGGTGCGGGCACCTGAACTAGAAAGGGAACCTGTAGGAGGTAGGCAGGGGGGGAGATATGGATGGCATTGGGGTGAAGTGACAGGGAGAGGAGTGTAGGAGAAGGGTTTGGTGGTAAGATAGTAGGACAGAGGGTGGGTAGAACAGGAAGAAAGTGGAGAAGTGGGAGAGAAGGGAAGAGTAGGCAGACAGAGGAGGGAGGGGAAGGGGAGGAGGAGGTGGAAGAGATAAGGGGGAAAGGATAAAGGTGGAAGCAGGGGGCAGAACAGAGGATAAGGAAGAGACTGATTGAAGGAGAGAGTTAAAGAAGACTTTGCCATGGTGTTTTAGAATTAAACAAGAATGATTTTTAGAAATGTAAATGAAATATGAGTGCAAGAGATTTGTAGAAAAGCAAGTGAAAGAACAGTGATGGTAAATATGTATGTTGATAAACAAGTTTGTTATTGAGAGGATTAAAAGTTTGGATGTAATGTGTGCAGAATTTGAATAATAACGCAGATTGTAAGCAGATAGAGAATGTGAGGCTAGACAAGAGAGCTAAGATAAAGGACAGTGGCCCTGATTCAGAACCGGACGCTCTGACAGAGCGCTCGCTCTGAATCAGGGCCGGGCTATTTTTTTTTTGAACGGCCTCCTGGCCGCTCGCATAGCTGTGGGTGACCACCCACAGCAATAGCAAGCGGCCAGGAAGATGGTTGCGATGGTCAAGACCATCGCGACCATCGGGCTTGTGACGAGACCCTTGTGGTAGGGTCTCGTTGCCGCAAGCCCCAGAGAGATTTTGGCTCAAACAGAGCCAAAATCTCTCCCACTGACATCACTCGTGATGTCAGTGGGGCCGGCCCCAGATGGAGGCGTTCACATGGGATCGCCTCCGTTTGGGCAGCCACTGCCCCGGCCCGCCTACCAAAGAGGATGTGCTGTCACTCAACATCGACAGCACGTCCCCTTTGTTGCGAGACCCGGATTGATGGAGTGCCCGTCGCTATCCGGGTCTCATGCATGTGCACGACGGAGCCGGCTCCGTCGTACGCATGCGCACTGGCCCACCATCGACCCGGTTGCGAGCGCACAGCGCTTGCGACCGGGTCTGAATCAGGCCCTGTGTTTCAAAGAGGAAAGATTTAAACTGACATGGGGACAAGGACAATAAGCATTGAGATGTATGAGAGTATCAGAAAGCCAGCATTATTAATAGCAATAGAACTGTTGTTTTCTTGTCTTGATTGAACAGGGAATCCTGGTTTAACAGTCCTCATTCCTTTGATCGTTGAGATTTGTTTGTTGGGTCTTAGGGCCTGATTCAGACCCACTTGCGAGCGGCTGTCCGCTCGCAAGTGGGTCGATGTTATGCACTGAGCATGCGCACGACGGAGGGAGCTCCGTCGTGCGCATGCGCCAGACGCGACGAGCGAAGGAAAGTCCTTCGCTCGTTGTGTCCGATCAAAGGGGGCGTGCTGTCAATGTTGATTGACAGCACGCCCCCTTTGGTGGGCGTGCCGGGGGCGTGCCTCCCTGACGGGGGCGTTCCCACGGGAACGCCTCCCGTCAGAAGCCGGCCCACTGACATCACTAGTGATGTCAGTGGGAGTGATTTTGGCTCTGATAGAGCCAAAATCACTCCGGAGCTTGCGGTTGAAAACCTCAACCGCAGGCTCCGGCTCGCAAATTCGATGGTCGCGATGGTCTCGACCATCGCGACCATCAAAATGCACGCTCGTATAGCCTGTGGGTGGTGACCCACAGCTATACGAGCGTCCAGGAGGACGCTCCATGAAAATGGAGCCCGGCCCTCATTCAGAGCGTGCGCTCTGCTCAGAGCGTACGGCTCTGAATGAGGGCCTTAGTGTTTCTTCCTTCTGTTTTCCTTCGGTTTAACGCTACAGTTAATGCACTTAAAATTTTCTGCACTTTGAAAATCTGCACCATCCATCTAGTTATCCAGCTAGAAACACACTTATACTGAGAAGCAGGCAAGTGTGGACACTAATTAATGAAAACCACCCAATGGCCCTCCACAAGAAAGCTAGCAATAAAAATGGCTGAAGTCAACAAGGAACACAGGGCCTGATTCAGAGCCGGACGCTATTTGCGCTCGCTCGTTCAGAAAAAGGGGCCGGCTATTTAAATTGAGCGCTCGCTCTTTGCGGTCTGTTGACGCCTCTATGTCTGAGCGAGCGAACGAAACATGCACTCGCTATTTTGTAAAGACGCCCCTTGGCCGTTCGCATCATACGTCATCTCCGCTATTTTTAGATTAATCGAGTACATCGAAAGGCGTATATGAACTGCTCGCTATTTTTGTGGTAGCATTTTCCTACTGCAATCATGTGAGCAGTTCAGGCTAAAAAACACCCAACTGACGTGGTCGATGACGCTGCTTTGTTAATTATGCACACCCTTAAAACGCCCGTTTTGACCGTTTGGCACGCCTGCGTTCGGATCTCCACTCCCTGTTTTCAAGCACCTTCCCCTGTTACCACCCACAAACGCCTCATTCTGTCACTCAAATTAGCAGGCATTCGCTATTTTGCGAACACACGATTTCCGACCGCACTGACTGGTTGGCGCATGCGCATTACGACCCATATGCATGCGCAGATGTGCGAACATCGCTCGGAACGAACGAGCGGCCGCTTACGAGCGGCTCTGAATCATGCCCACATACCAAACTTCTGGGACTAGTAATAAATCAGACCTTCACTACAGTCAATAGACTGAGAGAATCCTTATAATAATTTAACTAGTACAAATCATAAGGCATTAGAAACAATAGCATAAGGATTCAGTAAATAATAGGATAGTTACCTATACGTATAATGAATAAAGCAGGCACAGGAGATGGAATACTCTGCAGTCAGATTCAGTTGCCTAGTACAGCTGAGGCTGGGACATACAAGTACAAATTATAGACTTGTTACTAAACAATGGTTTTAGAAACTGCTAAATGTTGGTGTTTTTTTCCTGTAGTTTTGCTTTGTGAGATATAAAGCAGCCATCCCAGCAGTATGTATAATCCATACACGGATCACGCCATCCCAGCAGTATGTATAATCCATACACGGATCACGCCATCCCAGCAGTATGTATAATCCATACACGGATCACGCCATCCCAGCAGTATGTATAATCCATACACGGATCACGCCATCCCAGCTGTATGTATAATCCATACACGGATCACGCCATCCCAGCAGTATGTATAATCCATACACGGATCACGCCATCCCAGCAGTATGTATAATCCATACACGGATCACGCCATCCCAGCAGTATGTATAATCCATACACGGATCACGCCATCCCAGCAGTATGTATAATCCATACACGGATCACGCCATCCCAGCAGTATGTATAATCCATACACGGATCACGCCATCCCAGCAGTATGTATAATCCATACACGGATCACGCCATCCCAGCAGTATGTATAATCCATACACGGATCACGCCATCCCAGCAGTATGTATAATCCATACACGGATCACGCCATCCCAGCAGTATGTATAATCCATACACGGATCACGCCATCCCAGCTGTATGTATAATCCATACACGGATCACGCCATCCCAGCAGTATGTATAATCCATACACGGATCACGCCATCCCAGCAGTATGTATAATCCATACACGGATCACGCCATCCCAGCAGTATGTATAATCCATACACGGATCACGCCATCCCAGCAGTATGTATAATCCATACACGGATCACGCCATCCCAGCAGTATGTATAATCCATACACGGATCACGCCATCCCAGCAGTATGTATAATCCATACACGGATCACGCCATCCCAGCAGTATGTATAATCCATACACGGATCACGCCATCCCAGCAGTATGTATAATCCATACACGGATCACGCCATCCCAGCAGTATGTATAATCCATACACGGATCACGCCATCCCAGCTGTATGTATAATCCATACACGGATCACGCCATCCCAGCTGTATGTATAATCCATACACGGATCACGCCATCCCAGCAGTATGTATAATCCATACACGGATCACGCCATCCCAGCAGTATGTATAATCCATACACGGATCACGCCATCCCAGCAGTATGTATAATCCATACACGGATCACGCCATCCCAGCAGTATGTATAATCCATACACGGATCACGCCATCCCAGCAGTATGTATAATCCATACACGGATCACGCCATCCCAGCAGTATGTATAATCCATACACGGATCACGCCATCCCAGCTGTATGTATAATCCATACACGGATCACGCCATCCCAGCTGTATGTATAATCCATACACGGATCACGCCATCCCAGCAGTATGTATAATCCATACACGGATCACGCCATCCCAGCAGTATGTATAATCCATACACGGATCACGCCATCCCAGCAGTATGTATAATCCATACACGGATCACGCCATCCCAGCAGTATGTATAATCCATACACGGATCACGCCATCCCAGCAGTATGTATAATCCATACACGGATCACGCCATCCCAGCAGTATGTATAATCCATACACGGATCACGCCATCCCAGCAGTATGTATAATCCATACACGGATCACGCCATCCCAGCAGTATGTATAATCCATACACGGATCACGCCATCCCAGCAGTATGTATAATCCATACACGGATCACGCCATCCCAGCAGTATGTATAATCCATACACGGATCACGCCATCCCAGCAGTATGTATAATCCATACACGGATCACGCCATCCCAGCAGTATGTATAATCCATACACGGATCACGCCATCCCAGCAGTATGTATAATCCATACACGGATCACGCCATCCCAGCAGTATGTATAATCCATACACGGATCACGCCATCCCAGCAGTATGTATAATCCATACACGGATCACGCCATCCCTGCAGTATGTATAATCCATACACGGATCACGCCATCCCTGCAGTATGTATAATCCATACACGGATCACGCCATCCCAGCAGTATGTATAATCCATACACGGATCACGCCATCCCAGCAGTATGTATAATCCATACACGGATCACGCCATCCCAGCAGTATGTATAATCCATACACGGATCACGCCATCCCAGCAGTATGTATAATCCATACACGGATCACGCCATCCCAGCAGTATGTATAATCCATACACGGATCACGCCATCCCAGCAGTATGTATAATCCATACACGGATCACGCCATCCCAGCAGTATGTATAATCCATACACGGATCACGCCATCCCAGCAGTATGTATAATCCATACACGGATCACGCCATCCCAGCAGTATGTATAATCCATACACGGATCACGCCATCCCAGCAGTATGTATAATCCATACACGGATCACGCCATCCCAGCTGTATGTATAATCCATACACGGATCACGCCATCCCAGCAGTATGTATAATCCATACACGGATCACGCCATCCCAGCAGTATGTATAATCCATACACGGATCACGCCATCCCAGCAGTATGTATAATCCATACACGGATCACGCCATCCCAGCAGTATGTATAATCCATACACGGATCACGCCATCCCAGCAGTATGTATAATCCATACACGGATCACGCCATCCCAGCAGTATGTATAATCCATACACGGATCACGCCATCCCAGCAGTATGTATAATCCATACACGGATCACGCCATCCCAGCAGTATGTATAATCCATACACGGATCACGCCATCCCAGCAGTATGTATAATCCATACACGGATCACGCCATCCCAGCAGTATGTATAATCCATACACGGATCACGCCATCCCAGCAGTATGTATAATCCATACACGGATCACGCCATCCCAGCAGTATGTATAATCCATACACGGATCACGCCATCCCAGCAGTATGTATAATCCATACACGGATCACGCCATCCCAGCTGTATGTATAATCCATACACGGATCACGCCATCCCAGCTGTATGTATAATCCATACACGGATCACGCCATCCCAGCAGTATGTATAATCCATACACGGATCACGCCATCCCAGCAGTATGTATAATCCATACACGGATCACGCCATCCCAGCAGTATGTATAATCCATACACGGATCACGCCATCCCAGCAGTATGTATAATCCATACACGGATCACGCCATCCCAGCAGTATGTATAATCCATACACGGATCACGCCATCCCAGCAGTATGTATAATCCATACACGGATCACGCCATCCCAGCAGTATGTATAATCCATACACGGATCACGCCATCCCAGCAGTATGTATAATCCATACACGGATCACGCCATCCCAGCAGTATGTATAATCCATACACGGATCACGCCATCCCAGCAGTATGTATAATCCATACACGGATCACGCCATCCCAGCAGTATGTATAATCCATACACGGATCACGCCATCCCAGCAGTATGTATAATCCATACACGGATCACGCCATCCCAGCAGTATGTATAATCCATACACGGATCACGCCATCCCAGCAGTATGTATAATCCATACACGGATCACGCCATCCCAGCAGTATGTATAATCCATACACGGATCACGCCATCCCAGCAGTATGTATAATCCATACACGGATCACGCCATCCCAGCAGTATGTATAATCCATACACGGATCACGCCATCCCAGCAGTATGTATAATCCATACACGGATCACGCCATCCCAGCTGTATGTATAATCCATACACGGATCACGCCATCCCAGCAGTATGTATAATCCATACACGGATCACGCCATCCCAGCTGTATGTATAATCCATACACGGATCACGCCATCCCAGCAGTATGTATAATCCATACACGGATCACGCCATCCCAGCAGTATGTATAATCCATACACGGATCACGCCATCCCAGCAGTATGTATAATCCATACACGGATCACGCCATCCCAGCAGTATGTATAATCCATACACGGATCACGCCATCCCAGCAGTATGTATAATCCATACACGGATCACGCCATCCCAGCAGTATGTATAATCCATACACGGATCACGCCATCCCAGCAGTATGTATAATCCATACACGGATCACGCCATCCCAGCAGTATGTATAATCCATACACGGATCACGCCATCCCAGCAGTATGTATAATCCATACACGGATCACGCCATCCCAGCAGTATGTATAATCCATACACGGATCACGCCATCCCAGCAGTATGTATAATCCATACACGGATCACGCCATCCCAGCAGTATGTATAATCCATACACGGATCACGCCATCCCAGCAGTATGTATAATCCATACACGGATCACGCCATCCCAGCAGTATGTATAATCCATACACGGATCACGCCATCCCAGCAGTATGTATAATCCATACACGGATCACGCCATCCCAGCAGTATGTATAATCCATACACGGATCACGCCATCCCAGCAGTATGTATAATCCATACACGGATCACGCCATCCCAGCAGTATGTATAATCCATACACGGATCACGCCATCCCAGCAGTATGTATAATCCATACACGGATCACGCCATCCCAGCAGTATGTATAATCCATACACGGATCACGCCATCCCAGCTGTATGTATAATCCATACACGGATCACGCCATCCCAGCTGTATGTATAATCCATACACGGATCACGCCATCCCAGCAGTATGTATAATCCATACACGGATCACGCCATCCCAGCAGTATGTATAATCCATACACGGATCACGCCATCCCAGCAGTATGTATAATCCATACACGGATCACGCCATCCCAGCAGTATGTATAATCCATACACGGATCACGCCATCCCAGCAGTATGTATAATCCATACACGGATCACGCCATCCCAGCAGTATGTATAATCCATACACGGATCACGCCATCCCAGCAGTATGTATAATCCATACACGGATCACGCCATCCCAGCAGTATGTATAATCCATACACGGATCACGCCATCCCAGCAGTATGTATAATCCATACACGGATCACGCCATCCCAGCAGTATGTATAATCCATACACGGATCACGCCATCCCAGCAGTATGTATAATCCATACACGGATCACGCCATCCCAGCAGTATGTATAATCCATACACGGATCACGCCATCCCAGCAGTATGTATAATCCATACACGGATCACGCCATCCCAGCAGTATGTATAATCCATACACGGATCACGCCATCCCAGCAGTATGTATAATCCATACACGGATCACGCCATCCCAGCAGTATGTATAATCCATACACGGATCACGCCATCCCAGCAGTATGTATAATCCATACACGGATCACGCCATCCCAGCAGTATGTATAATCCATACACGGATCACGCCATCCCAGCTGTATGTATAATCCATAGACGGATCACGCCATCCCAGCAGTATGTATAATCCATACACGGATCACGCCATCCCAGCTGTATGTATAATCCATACACGGATCACGCCATCCCAGCAGTATGTATAATCCATAGACGGATCACGCCATCCCAGCAGTATGTATAATCCATACACGGATCACGCCATCCCAGCAGTATGTATAATCCATACACGGATCACGCCATCCCAGCAGTATGTATAATCCATACACGGATCACGCCATCCCAGCAGTATGTATAATCCATACACGGATCACGCCATCCCAGCAGTATGTATAATCCATACACGGATCACGCCATCCCAGCAGTATGTATAATCCATACACGGATCACGCCATCCCAGCAGTATGTATAATCCATACACGGATCACGCCATCCCAGCAGTATGTATAATCCATACACGGATCACGCCATCCCAGCAGTATGTATAATCCATACACGGATCACGCCATCCCAGCAGTATGTATAATCCATACACGGATCACGCCATCCCAGCAGTATGTATAATCCATACACGGATCACGCCATCCCAGCAGTATGTATAATCCATACACGGATCACGCCATCCCAGCAGTATGTATAATCCATACACGGATCACGCCATCCCAGCAGTATGTATAATCCATACACGGATCACGCCATCCCAGCAGTATGTATAATCCATACACGGATCACGCCATCCCAGCAGTATGTATAATCCATACACGGATCACGCCATCCCAGCAGTATGTATAATCCATACACGGATCACGCCATCCCAGCAGTATGTATAATCCATACACGGATCACGCCATCCCAGCTGTATGTATAATCCATACACGGATCACGCCATCCCAGCAGTATGTATAATCCATACACGGATCACGCCATCCCAGCTGTATGTATAATCCATACACGGATCACGCCATCCCAGCAGTATGTATAATCCATACACGGATCACGCCATCCCAGCAGTATGTATAATCCATACACGGATCACGCCATCCCAGCAGTATGTATAATCCATACACGGATCACGCCATCCCAGCAGTATGTATAATCCATACACGGATCACGCCATCCCAGCAGTATGTATAATCCATACACGGATCACGCCATCCCAGCAGTATGTATAATCCATACACGGATCACGCCATCCCAGCAGTATGTATAATCCATACACGGATCACGCCATCCCAGCAGTATGTATAATCCATACACGGATCACGCCATCCCAGCAGTATGTATAATCCATACACGGATCACGCCATCCCAGCAGTATGTATAATCCATACACGGATCACGCCATCCCAGCAGTATGTATAATCCATACACGGATCACGCCATCCCAGCAGTATGTATAATCCATACACGGATCACGCCATCCCAGCAGTATGTATAATCCATACACGGATCACGCCATCCCAGCAGTATGTATAATCCATACACGGATCACGCCATCCCAGCAGTATGTATAATCCATACACGGATCACGCCATCCCAGCAGTATGTATAATCCATACACGGATCACGCCATCCCAGCAGTATGTATAATCCATACACGGATCACGCCATCCCAGCAGTATGTATAATCCATACACGGATCACGCCATCCCAGCAGTATGTATAATCCATACACGGATCACGCCATCCCAGCAGTATGTATAATCCATACACGGATCACGCCATCCCAGCAGTATGTATAATCCATACACGGATCACGCCATCCCAGCAGTATGTATAATCCATACACGGATCACGCCATCCCAGCAGTATGTATAATCCATACACGGATCACGCCATCCCAGCAGTATGTATAATCCATACACGGATCACGCCATCCCAGCAGTATGTATAATCCATACACGGATCACGCCATCCCAGCAGTATGTATAATCCATACACGGATCACGCCATCCCAGCAGTATGTATAATCCATACACGGATCACGCCATCCCAGCAGTATGTATAATCCATACACGGATCACGCCATCCCAGCAGTATGTATAATCCATACACGGATCACGCCATCCCAGCAGTATGTATAATCCATACACGGATCACGCCATCCCAGCAGTATGTATAATCCATACACGGATCACGCCATCCCAGCAGTATGTATAATCCATACACGGATCACGCCATCCCAGCAGTATGTATAATCCATACACGGATCACGCCATCCCAGCAGTATGTATAATCCATACACGGATCACGCCATCCCAGCAGTATGTATAATCCATACACGGATCACGCCATCCCAGCAGTATGTATAATCCATACACGGATCACGCCATCCCAGCAGTATGTATAATCCATACACGGATCACGCCATCCCAGCAGTATGTATAATCCATACACGGATCACGCCATCCCAGCAGTATGTATAATCCATACACGGATCACGCCATCCCAGCAGTATGTATAATCCATACACGGATCACGCCATCCCAGCAGTATGTATAATCCATACACGGATCACGCCATCCCAGCAGTATGTATAATCCATACACGGATCACGCCATCCCAGCAGTATGTATAATCCATACACGGATCACGCCATCCCAGCAGTATGTATAATCCATACACGGATCACGCCATCCCAGCAGTATGTATAATCCATACACGGATCACGCCATCCCAGCAGTATGTATAATCCATACACGGATCACGCCATCCCAGCAGTATGTATAATCCATACACGGATCACGCCATCCCAGCAGTATGTATAATCCATACATGGATTACGCCATCCCAGCTGCCCAGCATTTGTGGGCTATATGCAAAAGCAGCCGGTACTTACCCCGCATGTGTATAATAAATACATGTAATTGTACCCTTGCAATGTCAAATGTGTTGTTCCAGATACAAACTTACTTGCTTTTTTTTTTTCTTTGCTCCAGTCCCAGCCCAGAATCAGTCCCATAGTACGTTGCAGATTATTTTGTTAGACTGAAAGGAATCATTGTTAGCTGCTCAGGAAATGACGGCAATGACTCATGCGTCTTAGGCCATAGTTGCTGGTTTATGAATGGCTTATTTTCAACTGCCCAGACCCAATTTAAAACTATTGTTATCTGGCAGGAAATCGATGTTAGTGAGATTGCAAATCTAATGCTGCGTACACACTGTACGATGGCAACGATCAGACGTTCGCGGGTCCCTATAGTAAGCAGGCTAACCTGCCTGCTTGCACAGATGACGGTAGTTGGTCGATAACGACCATGCGTGGCCGCGTATTGACCATCATTTGGTCGTTTGCAGGGGCCAGAAACAAGATAGGATCGTTAAAATCTGACATCTTATCGTACTGTGTGTACGCAGCATAAGATAATGGCTAATAACTCCACCTGCCAGATCAAATGATTACAATAGTGGATATTTCTAATCAACTCATTTATTACTCTGCCGCTCAGCCTGTAACTGTTATTGTTGGTCCTATATAAGGAATACAATCCCGGGATAGTTTTGGGTGCCCAAATTCCCTAGGATATTCTGCACCAAATCCTGTGTATTAAAGGGATTCTCGCAGTCATTGGTACAGCCACTGAAAGTGACGGTCTATAGTCTCAGTGACCACAGGCCTGATTCATAGTTGTACAGTGTACACTAATGCCGCTGATGCGTCTGTGTACGCAGGTGCTATGCGAGAATATGCAAACGTTGCAGACGCTGGGAGATGTAATGAGACGCCCTCTGGTGGCTTTGCAAATCCCAGCATCTGCCTACAAATACGCATCGGTAGATCATTTGATTATCACAGTCCTGTGAGCTTATGGTCTGGTAGAATGGCTGTGTAACTGAGACACCAAAGCCATATTTCTTGCATACGGGATTGCAGACGCAGGATGTGACATCCCCCAAAACAGTCACGACACACCAGCATTCTTTGCCACCTTCTCCCCATAACCTCCCACAAATGCTCCCTGCCGCCATACACCCCTAGCCATGTCACAGGCTCAGCCTGGCAACACTGGGAGCATCCTTACCGCCCAAACATAGCCACACACTTAGCAGTGTCACCCACCTCTCATTGCCAACCTACCTGTCACACCAACACTGCTCAGCTGCATTGACCGACCGTCTCCAGTCCATTCCTGCTACTTACCGCGCCACCTGCCTCTCAGCGCTGCGGCCTCATGTATTAGACATTTTTTTAAATGTTACTAATCCCAAAATTTTGGAATTAAAATCACGGACTTTTTAATGCTAAATTCAGGGATTCTGCAAGTCTGCTTCCGTAAGAAGGACTCTTCAGGATAGGAGTCAGGACCGGAGTTGTAAAAATAACAAAAATTAAAATCACTCTGACATTGCCAGGGAGTCCGAGGCAGCCTTTGCATTGCATTAAAAACCATCTTACCACAAAAGAAAAGTATTACATTTGTGGTGTACTGTCTGAGTGACAAATAATAAAAATAAAAAAAAAATAAAATATATATATATATATATATCAGAAATAGGAGATATTATAACTATGTACCTACAGTCTGTATATAATAATAATAATAATAATAATAATAATAATAATAATATTAAAGGTGTGTCTACAAAAATTAAAACACAAGCTTTTTTTATTGTGGACTGCACTTTAAAGTGCGATAGTAGTACCATTGTGGAATTCGAATGCAGTCATAATAACGCCTTGTGAAAAAGCACTGCGAAACGCGCGTCAGGCGTTTGTTGTGCCAGTCTTAAATGTCTGTCTATTTAGCTGAATGTTAATGTTGTGATTAATATACCGTGTCTGGCAAAATCATCTCTAGCCACTGTTACTAGGAGCTATGAGCCGCACGACGCTGCAGAGTCAGTGCGGTGTATAGCTGACAGCTGCCGGCCGCTAGCTAATTAACGGGAGACCGTACTTGATTATAGAGGGCTGTAGTCGGCTTGTATTAGAGTGGTTATTCGACACATACAGGGGGGTTCAGAGTGTACCACTTTAGGTGTGTAAGTGTTACTAATATTATATTTACCCACCATATATGTGTCATTTTGTTTGATGATACAAGCCATGAGGACAGCGTGGTTCCTGAGATAATATTCTGGATAAGAGCAATCAAGCTCTATTTTGATATATAAACACGGTTATATCAATACACATTTATTCTTAGGTTCAAGGACGCTAGGGGGTATATGGTAGATATATTGTTGTACCCAACTCATATTACCCATATATTCATGTGATACCTGGATGTAATGATAGTATCACACATACATTACAGCACACAAATTTGTGATTTATTGTAGACATATAGACTGAGCACTTATCAGTATTTTAACTTTTTATTCTCAAATTTGTTATGTATATTTTGTCGTGTTTTTATTTTTACCACTATGTTGGTTATTAGAAGCAATTAATAAAAGTTAATTTTTATTCTTATGATTCATTCTTGAGAGAATTTGTGCATGGGGATTCTTTTTTTCTTTTTTCTGCTTGCATAATACCGACAATCAGAATCCCAGCACTGGCATCCCAACTGCCGGCACCGCGGCAGTAAGTGTTGGGGCTAAGGGGAATGTTAGGGGTTAGGGTTAGGCACTGGAGGAGGGTTAGGGTTAGCACTAAGAGGGAAGGGTTAAGTTTAGGGTGTGAGGGGGGAGGTTAGGTTCAGGCAGTGGGGAGGGGAGGATTAGGGAGGGAGTAAGGATACTGACCGACATCTGTCGGAATGCAGACGTTGGGATTCTGACCTTCTGACCGCCGGCATCCTGTACCCAACCCATGGAATTTTATTTGTGGACTTAGGGGCTGATTTTAGCAGTGGATGGAATTGCATAGCCGCACACAAGGGGCTTTGCAAATCCGTCCTGCTAAACTTAGCTGCAGGAGGCATCTGAACTGAAGAGACGCCTCCTGTCAGCATTGGCGATCCCAGCTCTGCGAATGAGGTCGCAGCCTGGGATCACCATCACCACCATCAGTCCTGAAAACTGGGAATCTGCCTGAAAACCCTGATCCGCATCCTCAGCTGAATCTGCCCCTTGATGCACTATTGTCCGGTGGTGCTTTCAGGGCTGTAGAGAGCCTGGCCGAGCCCGGGTGATGGCAAATGGGTGTGGCCAAATGTAAGGAGGCATGACCATGCCCCCTGCCAAAAAATAAAATAAAACTATTACATACTTGCCTACATCTCGCTACCTCTTTCCAGGAGGGAGCTTTCGGGCATTTTCGGCGGGGGCGGGTCCCGGTAAAAAGGGAGCCTGGCCGGCAAATTACGTAATTTTGGGGGCAGATCTTGAGGCGTGACAGCGCGATCGCGTCATCATGGCCCCGCTCCCTCTTCACAATGCCGTTATTAATCGCGTCACCGGCCCCCTGCTACCGGGGATTTACACTGTAACCAAGGGGGGGGGCGGACGGGTCGCCGGGAGGCTTGCCTGCCTTTCTGGGGGACCAGGAGTGGCACCCGATTTGGGAGGGTAGACAAGTATGAACTATTATCAACGCATTGGGTGCAGTTTTGCTCCTCAGCAAGGGGCAGATATAGGGGGGCGCGATCGGGGTCCCCATTCTCCACGCCCCTGGCTGCTTAATAACAGCAAATTAATATAAAAAAATAAGACAAATATTAAACTGCCTCTCTGGTTTCATAGTAATACAATTAACTCATATATAACTATGGATTGTAGTAATAACAGTGTATAGAAACAAATTAAAACACAAACTTTTATCTTGCGGGCTGCACTGCAAACTTCAGCAGTAGCCGCAGTACTATTGTGAGATTTTATTTGTGGACTTGGGACCTGATTCATTACGGATCGCTATTGCGATTACGCACGCAGACTCTCTGCGAAAATATGCTAATGTTTGCAATCGCAATGCCGTTGCAGGCCAATATAAAGACGTCCACTTCCCCATACTCACATCTGTAACACTTTGCAAGCCTGCGAAAACATTGGTACCATCAAATACCATCGGAGCCTCACACACAATTGCACAAGGGGCCTGATTCAGAGCCGCTCGTAAGCGGCCGCTCGTTCGCTCCGAGCGATGTTTGCCCAACTGCGCATGCGTACGGATCGTAATACGCATGCGCGAACCAGTCAGTGCGGCCGAAAATCGTTTGTTCGCTAAATAGCGAATGCCTGCTATTTTGAGTGACAGAATGAGGCGTATGTGGGTGGTAACAGGGGAAGGTGCTTGAAAACGGGGAGTGGAGATCCGAACGCAGGCGTGCTTAAAGGTCAAAACGGGCGTTTTAATGGTGTGCATAATTAATACAGCAGCGTCATTGACCACGTCACTGGGTTATTTTATAGCCAGAACTGCTCGCAAAATTGTGGTAGCAAAAACCAACCACAAGAATAGCGAGCAGTTCATACCTTGGTCGATGTACTCGATTAATCTAATAAATAGCGAACATGACGTAGGATGCGAGCGGCCAGGGGGCGTATTTTTTCAAAAAACGACCGCAAGTTTTGTACGCTTGTTCAGCCATAGAGGCGTGAACAGACTGCAAAGAGCGAACGGTTCATTTGAATAGCCACCCCTATTTTCTGAACGAGCGAGCCCAAATAGCGTCCGGCTCTGAATCAGGCCCAAGGTCAGTAATTGCTAACCTTCATGTATGCAGTGAGAGCTGAAGCTGCGTATGCCATCGCAGTGTCTAATTTATGCACGGCCCTATAATGGCGTTCAAACAGACAGGCATGCCTGCGTTTCACCGACCACCCCCCTGTCCAATCCCACCAAATGCTCACTTCCTGTCAATCACTCTGCGATGGGTCTTAATGGTCTCTGCAATCGCACTACGATCTAAGACTAAGACTTAAACTGCCCCTGGTTGTAGTACCCTTACCATACCATCTGTCTAATTTAAATAAAGGTTTTGTAGTGTTAAAAACATGCAAACTTCCTGCATTTCAAAGTGCCACTTTGGAATTCTATAATATGGCAACAGCACAGAAAAGCCAACTTTTGTATGTTACTCAAGATACGTCTGTTTGGTTTCATTTTTTTGACAGCTGTTTATAACATACTTGCCAACTCTCACTGATTGTCAGGGAGACTCCCTGAAATAGTAGCAATCTCCGACGCCCGAATGGTCTAGCAATCTCCCTGATTTCACCTTACCCCTATTATGTAGCTGTTATATAAAAACAAACAAACAGAGATTTATGCATTCAAATGGAATCATTAACATAATTTTCCTGCATTGGTTATAAGTAGAGATGAGCGGGTACAGTTCTCAGAGAACAGGACCCACCCGAACTTGCAGATACGAGGCGAGAACCGAGTGCGGCTCGTGTGACTTGGATCTCAAAGCGAGGCAAAACGTCATCTTCCCGCTGTCTCGCGGGTTTTGGATTATATAAAAGTCCCCACAATCGGCGCCATTTTCACTCCGGCTGTGGAGAGTGTAGAGAACGGATGTGCTGTGTCCATCCAAGAGCTGCTGTGTCTATCCAGGGGCAGTGGCTGCTGTGTCCATCCAGGGGCTGCTGTGTCCATCAAGGGCAGGGGCTTCTGTGTCCGACCAGGGGTGCTCTGTCCATCCAAGGGTGCCCAGTGTATAAAAAAAATAAAAGCTAATAATAATATAAATTAATAAAAATAAAATATATATTTTTTTGTGCTGCACCCCAGTGTACTATAGTATTATTTTTTACTGTGACGCTGACTGTCAGACCGCAGTGTAATATTCATACATGTATTGTTTGTGACACTGTAAGTGGTAGCACAGTGTATAATAAATATTGTGACACTGTTAGTGGAAATGCAGTGTATTCGTAAAAAATATTGTGACACTAAGGGCCATATTCAATTGCCGGCGAAAGGCCGAGATCGGCGAAAAGTTGTCGCCGGTGATGTCATTTTGCCAGGTGAGAACTTTTCCCCGTATTCAAGTGCGAAGACTTTCTGCCGGTGCGAAAAGTCTGCACCTTCTAACCAGCGGGAAAGATTCACCTCTGAAAGGAGGCGGAAAAAAGTGCAGAATTGGGAGTTTGGGGTGCAAAGTTGTGGCAACACCCCTGCAGCCTTGTTACAGTCCCCCAAAGGTAAACTGCGTCAAAAAAAGTTTAAAAAATACTTTAGATCATGCCAAAAAAGTACTTTCGTTTTGGGGGAAAAAAAAAAAATCAAAGTTGGGGTACAAACTTAAAAACTAGCGAAATAGACTCCAGGGGTTCCCCCAAGTATGCCCAATTTTTTTTAGTTTGCAAGAGCATGCTGAAGGTGCATTTTTTAAAACCTAACTTTAGCGATTTTTAACCATGCATGCGCCCATTTTCATGTACCCCAAATTTGCTGGGACTACTTATTTTAGCCAAAAAAAACTGCTAAATGCTATTCTTCACCACTTGTGAAAAGACGCTAAACAGCACCAAATGAGAGCATTTAAACACCCCAAATACCTCAAGCAGGGCTATTCGTTAGTATCCATAGTGATCCCCCATGTCAGTGCATCTTTTGGGGGGTGTCAGGCTGATTTCCCCAAATCTGACAGGACTTTTCGCCTGTTTTCGTCTGGACGCGCTTTTGCGTCCTTTTGCAATTGAATAGGGCGAATCGCGGTGACGAGAGCAATACTTTTCCGTAGCCTAAACTGGCGATGGCGGCGAAAAGTCCGGGACTTTTTGCCGGCAATTGAATATGGGCCTAAGTGGAAAACGCAGGGTATTTGTAAAACATATTAACACTGTTAGTGGAAACGCAGTGTATTTGTAAAAAATCTTGTGACACTGTAAGTGGAAAACGCACTGTATTCGTAAAAAATATTGACACTTAGGCCCATATACAATTGCAGGTGAAAAGCCGTTCTCGGCGAAAAGTTTTCGCTGATGACGTAATTTCGCCTGTCGGAAACTTTCCGCCGTATTCAATTGCAAAGATTTTTTGCGTACGCGGAAAGTAAATGCATTCGGATAGGCAAAAAAGATTCGCATTTCAAAGCAGGCGGAAAAAGGTGCAGGCTTAAGACAGTCCCCCAAAGGTAAACTGCTTCAAAATTAAAAAAAAAATAACACTTAAGAACACCCCAAAAAAGTACTTTCGTTTGGGGGGCAAATAAGTTCAAAGTTGGGGGACAAAATGAACAACTAGCTAAATGGATTCTAGGGGGGTCCCCAAGTATGCCCCAGGTGTTTTTTACTTTGCAGGTGCTTACGGCAGGTGAATTTTTCATGATTTTTAAAACTTTACTTTAGCAACTTTAAAATATGCTACCCCCCCCTTTTCAGGTACCCCAATTTTGCTGGAACTTCTAAATGCTATTCTTCACCCCATATGCAAATACACTAAATAGAGACCAGTTAAGTACCCCAAATACCTTCAGAAAGGTAATTCGGGGGTATCCATAGTGATCCCCCATGTCAGTGCATCTTTTGGGGAGTGTCAGGCTGATTTCCCCATTTTTTAGAGGACTTTCCGCTTGTTCAAGTTTCGCTGTGTGCCTTTTTTGCGTCCTTTGGAGTTAAATAGGGCAAAAAGCAGTCACTCACGCGGAAAGTGTTTTCTCCAAAAACACGCGATTTAGGCGGAAAGTCTGTCAGGTGAAAAGTCCGGGACTTTTTGCCTGCAATTGAATACGGGCCTATATGGAAACACAGTGTATTCGTAAAAAATATTGTGACACTGTAGGTGGAAAACGCAGTTTATTTGTAAAAAATATTGACTCTGTTAGTGGAAACACAGTGTATTTGTAAAAAATATTGTGACACTAAGTGGAAAATGCAGTGTATTCATAAAAAATATTGACACAGTGGAAACGCAGTGTATTCGTAAAAAATATTGTGACACTAAATGGAAAACGCAGTGTATTCATAAAAATTTTGTGAAACTAAGTGGAAAACGCAGTGTATTCGTAAAAAATATTGACACGGTTAGTAGAAACGCAGTAAATTCGTAACTAATATTGTGACACTAAGTGGAAAACGCAGTTTATTCGTAAAAAATCTTGTGACACTGTAAGTGGAACCGCAGTGTAATATTCAACACGTATTAAATTAATTTGTGACACTAAAGGTGCATACACACGTAAATATTTTCTGTCCAACCATCCAACTAGTTGATTGGTTGGAATGAAAATCTGGTAACGTATGGGAGTAACTGATGATCAGCAATTTGCTCCTAAATGCCAGAAAACAGATGAAAATGGTTCAAACAACAGTTTTTGTCCATTTTCCGGCATTTGGGAGCAAATTGCTGATTGTCATTTGCTTTCATACCTTACCAGATAGTTGGATGGTTGGACAGAAAATCTTTTCGTGTGTATGCACCTTTAGTGGAAACTTCACAATTTAATAACACAAAGTTAGCAATAAAAAAAATGCAACTTTTCACTTCTTTCCGCAATCATGAATAAATTATTAGTGTACACGCCGACTACAAGACCACAACAAAGTGCTAAATAACGTGCATAATATATTAAACATAATGACATCACAAACGCCTCAGGTGAGATTCACATAAACATATTTTCAAAAGGTGAAAATAGAGGATATGGTTTAAAAAAAATGGAATAAAGCAGCTAAAACTGTGTTCTCTGATATAGTGTCCCTTCTCCCTACCCATGGTGCCTCTTCCTGAATTTCAGCGAGTCAGAGCGGCAACTCCGTGCAACCGTATTCCAAAGTGCAGCTGCTCCTCCTGTAGCCCAGGTCAGAAGATGTGTAGGGGGTGTGGTGATATGGCCTAAAATGGAGCTCACATCCAGTAAAGTGGACAATGAATCCCCAATCTAACAGGGAGCGCAGCTGTAATTTATATACAACACAGGATGGGATGACGATATAGGCTTGGGTGCTGGTATAATCTAGGGAGATGGTAGAGGCTGGGGTAACGTTATAAACTGGGGTTATAGGCTGGGGTGATGACTGGGCATAAGACCAGAAAAGCCACATCTTGGGTGTGGAATTATTTTAACCCAAATCCTGACAACAGTTGTGAAGGCATCTGTACCATATGTAAAGCCCAAATTAGTAGAGATAGGGACCATAACCATCTAGGAACCTCCACCCTGTTACGTTATCTGAAGCGCATCCATCAAAAACGTTTTTGCAAAATTCAGAAACTTTGGCTAAAAAAGTAACAACAAGCAGTCCAGCGTCAGCTAGCGCTATTCTCTCTGCTAGATCCAAGCACCTGCCATCTTCACTATCAACACCTTCATCAACAATATCCTCAATCATGAAGCGATTGGTTTGTTTGGGCTCCCACAATACAAACTACCAATGGGCATTTGACATTGCTGGCAATGATCTCTACATGCACAAACTAGCTTAACAGAGGCAAGATGTTGTCGCCATCATCATCATCCGATTCCTCACCCTCATCAGTGTATACATTATCTTCACACAATATTAATTTGTCCCTGCTGCAATCCACCATTACAGGTGCCTCTGTCATTTTTGCAAGTAATTGACGGTAAAGGTCTCTCGTAGAATTTGTAGTTCATTTTGATGGACATCATCTTTTCCACATTTTGGGGAGGTAGCCTCATAGGCCGATCACTGACAAGGTTCCTGGCTGTACTGAAAACTCTTTCAGAGTACACACTGGAAGGTGGGCAGCTCAAGTAAAGCAAAGCCAGTTTGTGCAAGGGCCTCCAAATTACCTTTTTTTCGTGCCAGTAGTCAAACGGACTGTCTGACATGCCTATTTGAATGCTATCATTAACATTTTTTTAAATAGAAATTAAAAAAAATAAAAATACAGATCCAAAACTAAACCAAAACACGCAAAGGGCGGTTTTGGCAAAACCAAATCCAGATCCAAAACACAAGGAGATACAGATCCAAAACCAAAACACGGGGGTCGGCGCACATCTCTAGTTATACAGCACAATGATCCCTATGCCTACATGCATTTTCTGAAAAGTATCAGTGTGTTTTAAATCAACAAGTAGATCTTACTAACTGCTTTGGGGCTCATTTACATATGGATATAAATCAATTTTATGACACGCCTCTCATAAGTAGCAGTGCACGCCCACTTTACCGCCGGGCTCATAGGTGTTGCTTTCACAATTTCCCTGAAATGCTTTTTCAAACGTTGCCAAGCATGGTTTATAATCAAACAGCAACATGCAAAACTTGCAGTGCTATTTTAAAAACCTCAGATGGTTCTACAAAAAGTTTGCATGCATATAAACCAGCGATGTATCTAGGGGTCTGAGCACCTCTGGCAAAGGAAGGGACTGGCACACCCCTAATTGTAAATAGGCACAGCGTGCTCTCAAAAAGGATGTGGTCTTATGGGGAAGGGAAGTGGCCACACAATAGTACCCCAATTCAAATTATGCCACACAGTAGTGCCCCTTACTTACATCATACTTGCCAAATTTTTAAAACTAGTTTCAGCCTGTCATTTTTCAAATACATGACAGTTAGGACCTGATTGGTTGGAGCACCATTTAAGATTAGTAATGACTGAGTAATAACAAGAATAGCACTCGTTGATAAATGAGGCCCAAAGACTGTTCATTACCAAGAATTTATTTATTTATTTATTAACAGTTTCTTATATAACGCAGCATATTCCGTTGCGCTTTACAATTGGAAACATTGATAGAACAAAACAGGGTAATAACAGACAGACATAGAGGTAAGAGGGCCCTGCTTGCAAGCTTACAATCTATAGGGAAACAGGCATTGATGAATTGTTATTCTATTACATTCTCGGGATGTGGGTCTCATTCTATTATTTTCATTTCATTTTGAATCATTTCGCAGCTGAACGCTGGAAATGTTGGAGAGATTTGAGTCAGCCGAGGAACTGTTGAGTATAGCCCAATGGCCCCTAGTCCCGCAATGTGATCTTCAGTGAATTCTGGTAAAACTGTTCCAGGGGAAAAGGGTGATAGGAGAAGGAATGAACTGAAAAATCCACAGGCGGTAGGCTTGGAACCTGGAGAACGTCCAGCTGTGCCAGGAAGATTCTCGCCTCAAAAAAGAATAGATAAAAATATGATCAGATGTTTTAGTTGGGGTGGCTTGGGCCATGCGGCTGCTAATTGTCCACTTACCTCTGAACCTATACAATTGCTTTTGTGAATTGCAGAGTATCTTCCTATGCTCAGCTAGCCTGCACTGCAGACCGACAGATAAAAAAGTGTGTAGAATCACTGTAGATGACAAATGGGTAGAGGCTCTGTTTGATTCTGGTAGCCTGGTTACGCTTGTAAAAGCCGAGTTGGTGAATCTGAAGAAACGTCAGGTAAAAACTGTTGTTGTAACCTGCATACATGGTGATTCTCTGCATTATAATACTGCTGAAATGAACATAGAAACACAGGGCCTGATTCAGACCCACTCGCGAGAGGCTGTCCGCTCGCAAGTGGGTCGATGGTGCGCATGCGCGAGATGCGATGAGCGAAGGACTTTCCTTTGCTCGTTGTGTCTGATCAAAGGGGGCGTGCTGTCGATGTTGATTGACAGCACGCCCCCTTTGGTGGGCGTGCCGGGGGCGTGACTGCCAGACGGAGGCGTTCCCAAGGGAACGCCTACCGTCAGAAGCTGGCCCCACTGACATCACTAGTGATGTCAGTGGGAGTGATTTTGGCTCTGATAGAGCCAAAATCACTCCTGGCCTTGCGGTTGAGAAACTCAACCGCAGGCTTCTGCTCGCACTGGCGATGGTCGCGATGGTCAAGACCATCGCGACCATCATCCTGCACGCTCGTATAGGCTGTGGGTGGTGACCCACAGCTATAAGAGCGTCCAGGAGGACGCTCCATATTCACTAGGCGGGTGTTACCTGTGAGGTCGTTGTGGCGCGGGCTGTCTGGTGGCGGAGCTGGTGTCTGGCTTTGGCTGAGCGCGTTGTTGTGCGCTGCTAAGGCCTGGCGGCGTCTCCGTTACGTTTGCCTTCTGGCCATGTGATACGGCTGGCAAAGCCTGGTGAATCACATGTTCCCTCCGGCCAGTAACAGCACGGCATGGGGTATTTAGGAAGGGTCAGTGCCTTCCTTCTTTGCCAGTGCAATGTGTATCTCAGCCTAGCTGAGAGGGAGTTCTCTGTGCTTATCCTGTTCCTGTGAAATTCGCTGTCTGCCAGTCTGCCTGTCAGCTTCTATCTTCCGCTGGACTACCCCGTTTCCTCCACCACCCTTGCCCATACCTGAGTGCTTGAGCCTGCTGACATCCTGCTCATTGTTCACTACCAGCATACCTGGCTTATTATTTTCCTGCATCACTACCTGCATACCTGGCTGATTATTCCAATCTCACTACCTGCACACCTGGAAAGTTCTAATTGTTTCTACTTGGACATTAACCCATTACTCTCACCACAGAACTCTTGTGCAGTTTTTATATACCTGGACTTTTATTTACTGCCATATTTTATGTCTACTCAAGCACGTATTAAAAAACCTAATTTTATATTCAAACCCGCTTCTGTGATCGCTCCTGCTACCACCCCGGGTCCACAAACAACCCAGAACATAACAGTGTCCATGTCTTTACATGTAATTTCACAGTCATATGGTGGCAGTAACGTCTGCAGAACATTAACCACACAATAGCCCGGTCCCCTGACCTATTCGTTCCTAGTGTATATAACCCGGAAACTGAGGAGCCCGAGAGCAGCCTGAAACCAGCTGCCTCTATCAAGCCCCAGACTCAGAGTGGGCTCAGAACAGCATTTTTGTGCCCAATACCAACCAGCATCCGTTGCCATTAATAATCTTCCAAGTACCACCTATGCGGGTTTTGCCAGAGTTACATATTTAGTAGCTGTCATTGGGACTCCTTGACAGCACCACATCAGTAGGGTCTCATCTACCTGCTGTGCTCTCTTCAGACATTAGAAAAGGAGAACTCTCTTAATGTACATAAGCGGGTGGGAAAAGGGACACTTAGAACCCTCTACTACAGAATATATATCTGGTGATTCACCCGTTTCACAATGCAGCTGTTTTAAAGGTATTGTCTATCATTTATTGGTTTAATTCACTCCACTTTAATGGGCTGACTCTGTGTGGGATGCTGCCGATCCTGTGTGTGCGTCTTTTGCTGGTGTAGTGTGTGTGACTTTATGCTATTACACTACAAGCCCTTCCCTGGTTTACATCCGTGCGTGCGCACAGGTTTGGACTGGCCCACAGGGGTACAGGGGAAATCCCCGGTGGGCCCCACTGCCTGTGGGCCCAGCCCCTCCTCTAGGTGTCAGGTTCCAGACCTCAAATTATAGATTGTTACTCTATTAGACGGCTAGTTACCTGGTGGAGCAGATCCACTGAGCAGCATGGGACTTGGTTCCCTTATATAGAAACTACAACAAGATTTGCCTAATGGTTAGCCAAGCATCTGTGGTGGCTAGCCACACCCCCTCTGGTGGATGACCACACTCCTTAAGCATGGGCCCTGGTGGGCCCTTCATGCCCCAGTCCGACACTGCTTGCACATATGAGGGACTAAAAACGTAAGCTTTGAGTGTTTTTAGAAGCTGAAATATTGCTTGGTGCATCTTTAGACACAATTATTGGTCGCACCATCACAACTTGCACCAGCCCAAAGCTAGGTTCAGAATCTGCCTCAGAATATGGTCTCCGATGTTATCGATTAAGGGCCGTATTCAATTTGGAGCGAAAAAGTCAGTTTCAGCAAAACTTTTTCGTCAATGAAGTAAATTTTCGCCAATTCCACTTTTCCCCGTATTCAATTTGGCCGACTTTTCGCCGGTACAAAAAGTCAATGCATCAAACGTGGCGAAAAAGTATCACCAAGGAATAGGTGGCGAGAAAAAGTGCAAAATTGGGGTTTTGGGGTACAAATGAAAAAAAAAACATCCAACACCCATGGGACAGCCCCCCTAAGGATAACTGCATCAATTTAAAAAAAAAAAAAAAGACTTCAGGAAACCCCCCAAAAAGTAGTTTAGTTTTGGGGGTGAAAAAAAAACAAAGTTGTGGACAAACTTAAAAACTAGCGAAATAGACTCCAGGGGGGTCCCCAAGTATGCCCTAGGTGTATTTTTTTATTGCAAGTAGTTGCAGCAGGTGGATTTTTCAAATTTTTTTAAACTTCATATTAAAAACTTTAAAATATACTAGCACCCATTTGTACCCCAAATTTGATGGGACTAATATTTTGCCAAAAAAACCCCCTCCTAAATGCAATTCTTCGCCACCTTCTTAAAAACGTTATATAGCTCCAATTGAGACCATTTAAAACCCCCAAATACCTTCAACAGGGCTATACGGGGGTATCCAGAGTGATCCCCCATGTCAGAGCATCTTTTGGGGGGTGTCAGGCTGATTTCCCCAAAAATGACAGAACTTTTTGCTGATTTCAGTTTCACCGGGTCCCGTTTTCGGCGATTTCAAATTATATATGGGGATACGCGGGGACGCATGCGATACTTTTTCGCCGGCAAAACCTCAGATGACGGCGAAAAGTCCGGCCTCTGACTTTTCACTCCGTATTGAAAACGGGCCTAAGTGTCTGAGTTTGCAACCAGTTCAGCGCCATGCCTGCGATACTCTCATAACTCGCCCAGAAGATGGACCATCTCCCTGTCACTACCCAAGAACTCTCAGCACATTTCCAAGACACTTTGGATACAGCATGTCTCAATCACATCAGGGCCTCTGTGCTTACACACCATGGGAGGCATGTGGGACCAATTGCACAAATATTGGCATTGCGTGCGACTCAGAATCAGGCTGTAATCGTGGTCTTACATCAGAGATTTGTGTATTTTTTTTCCCATTGTTCCAAAGCTATCTGATGCAGGACTGTTGTCTGGTTTGTATTATGTTTCTAAATCTATAACTCCGGCTGTAACCTAGCTGATGTTTTCACAAAAAATAAGCAGACTGTGTCTGGACATCCTGAGCCACTTCCTCTACATTTATATATTTACATTTACTGTACAGATGTGTCCTCATACATCAAGCCTCAATACGTCATACGGCGTGAGACGACCGAGGCCATGGTGTATGAGGACACATCTCTAGCTCCACATAGGGTCATATTTAATTGGGAGCGTCAACTGAAAAACCCTGTGACGCGGAGATTTTCCCACAGCCGCAAGGTTTTTCATATTCAATTGCCGGGGAGAAAATCAGCCGCATTCATTTAAATAGGAACTAATGCTGCTTTTTTCTGGTATTCCCCCAGCCATTATAAAAGTCAGGGACCCCTAAGACACCCCCCTAAATGACTAATGAGGCAACTGGAGGTTTCCAATTAGCTTAATTAGTTCAATAATTGTCATTATTGCTTGTTAAAAAAAAATATGGCCTCAAATTATCCCAAATAATTGTTTTTGTTAATATATACAGCCCAAATTTAATTAAACTATTTATTTAAATTATATATAATATATATATATATATATATGTATCATTTTCTTTAAATTTTTTAATTTTAGTTTTATTTTACATTAAATCAGCCATTTAATGGATTTTTAAAAATCAATACATTTTTCTTTGGTACAGTAATAAACAGTATTACTGTTACCCAATTTTTTTTTTTTTTATATATACATTTTTATGGTACAGGCAGTTCCCCAATTTTCAGTGGGTTTTGCAGTAAAAATTACTACTATCATTTTTTTTCAAATGGATATTACATATACCAGTGGTAATGTCTGTGGTCATTTTTACAGTAAAAATCATGCACCTAATTGGATATGCCCTTTAGCTTTTTACTGGGGCCGCATAAAGCCTTTTACATTGTATAATTTCTGTTTGCAGGTTGCAGTTTTGTTTGGCTTTTTTTCTGTTTGATTTTTTTTGCGCCTGTGATACAAAAATATGAGATATGGTAAGAACTTACCTTTGTTATCTCTATTTCTACGAAGTCCATAGGGTTCCACAGGATACCTTGGGGTATAGGTGTGATGTCAGTCATCGGGCACCATAGAGTTAAGCTTTCAGCCTCCCAGGATGCACTAGGGTCCCCCTCCTATACCCCGCCCCCGAGCCAAGGCACCTCAGTTAGTTACCAAGCCATACGCCGGAGGAGGAGAAGGAAGAGAGAGAAAGAAGATCTGGATACACACAAGAATCACACTCTCACCAGAGGGAGACGGGAAAACCGGTGACCAGACCAAAGCCCATCTGCAGCACAGGTGCGACAGGGCGGGAGTCCTGTGGAACCCTATGGACTTCGTAGAAATAGAGATAACAAAGGTAAGTTCTTACCATATCTCATTGTTTTCTACTTCAGGGTCCATAGGGTATCCACAGGATACCCTGGGGATATCCCAAAGCAGTATCCTTTAAGGGTGGGGACGCTCCTGTGCTGAAAGGAGAATCCGCCGCCCGAAGGAAGCATCCTGAGAGGCGAAGGTGTCAAACCTGTAATACCTCACAAAGGTATGGACAGAGGACCACGTAGCAGCCTTGCAGATCTGGACTGCAGAGGCACCACGTCGAGCTGTCCACGAAGGACCCACAGACCTAGTGGAATGAGCCTTCAAAGAAGGAGGAACGGCAGACTTTCATGAAGATAAGCTTCAGAAATAGCCATACGGATCCAGGCTGCCAAAGTTTGCTTTGAAGCAGGCCAACCCTTTTTACGGAAGCCATAGAGGACAAACAAGGCGTCCGACTTCCTAAACGAAGAAGTGCGGTCAACATAAGTCCTTAAGGCCCGCACAACATCCAAAGTGGCCTCACCCACTGAAAGACCAGGTGAGTTAAAGGCCGGAACAACTATTTCCTCGTTAACATGAAACTGGGAAACAACTTTGGGAAGAAATTCAGGCCGAGTGCGGAGCACTGCCCTGTTCCCATGAAAAATCAAGAAAGGGGGTCTACAAGAGAGAGCCCCTAAATCAGAAACACGTCTGGCCGAAGCTATGGCCAGAAGGAAAACAGTCTTAGCTGTTAGCAGTTTAAGATACACTGAGCCCAGTGGTTCAAACGGCGGTCCCTGGAGAGCCCTCAGGACCACAGCCAAATCCCAAGGCGCCACAGGTGGAACAAAGGGCGGCTGAATGCGGAGAACACCTTGCATAAAGGTGCGCACATCCGGGATTGTAGCAATCCTACGGTGAAACCAGACAGACGGGGCTGAAACCTGTACCTTCAAAGAAGCAAGGCGAAGCCCATGATCTAATCCCGCTTGTAGGAAGGCAAGTATCCTAGACAGACGAAACTCCCGCGGTGCATAACCTCTCGGTCGACACCATTGGAAGAACGTATGCCACACGCGATGGTATATCCTCGCGGACGACGGTTTCCGAGCTCGCAACATGGTACGCACCACAGAGCTGGAAAACCCCCTGGACCTCAACATGGCTGTCTCAACCGCCACGCCGTCAAAGACAGCCGAGCAAGGTCCAGGTGAAGACAAGGACCCTGCGAGAGAAGGTCCGGTCGTAGCGGCAACCGCAGAGGACTGTCCACGGACAGACCCTGAAGGTCTGAGAACCAGTGCCGTCTGGGCCACGCGGGAGCTATCAACAGGAGCGTCCCTCCTTCCTGTTTGAATTTCCGGATTACCCGTGGAAGAAGGGAAACCGGAGGAAACAGATATGCGAACCGGTACGTCCACCGGACGGACAGAGCATCCACCAGAGACGCCTCTTCGTCTCTTGTGCGAGACCCGTACACCGGCAACTTGTTGTTGTGCCGGGATGCCATGAGGTCGATCTCTGGAAGACCCCACCTGTCCACCAGCAGTTGAAAAACGTCCGGGTGCAGGGACCATTCCCCCGGATGAACGTCCTGGCGACTTAGAAAGTCCGCCTCCCAATTTAGCACTCCCGGGATGAAGACCGCTGATATGGCCGGAAGATTGCGCTCCGCCCATACCAGGATCCGAGACACCTCTACGAGAGCCGCCCGACTTCGGGTTCCTCCTTGCCTGTTTATGTAGGCCACGGTGGTAGCGTTGTCCGACTGGACCTGCACCGGACGACCCTGGAGAACCCGATGTGCCTGCTTGAGAGCATTGAAGACCGCACGGAGTTCCAATATATTTATTGGAAGTTCCGCTTCTGCCGGTGTCCACCTGCCCTGGAACAAGTGTGGACCCGAAACTGCTCCCCAGCCCCGAAGACTGGTGTCCGTTGTCAACAGGACCCAATTTGGTACCCAGAACGGACGTCCCTTGCTGAGATGGGTCGTCTGCAACCACCAGGCAAGGGACAGGCGAACCTCCGGGGTGAGCACTATTGTCTGGGACTTTAGAGACTGAGGCAGCCCGTTCCACTTGGACAGGATCAGGTGCTGCAGAGGTCTGGAGTGAAACTGGGCATATTCCACCATCTCGAACACCGACACCATGGAGCCCAGTAACCTCATCGCCGAGTGTAGAGACACCCGGCGGCTGTGCAGACAACTGCGCACCTTCGACTGTAAAGCAGAGATCTTTTCCTCCATCACAAAGATCCTTTGCTGTCCGGAATCCAATAAGGCTCCGAGGTGCAGAATCCGCCGAGACGGGATTAGAGTGGACTTCTGCCAGTTGATTAACCAGCCGTGCCGTTGCAGCAGAGCAATGGTCAGGTCCCAGTGGCGTAGAAGGAGCTCTGGAGATCCTGCCACTAATAACAGGTCGTCCAAGTACGGCAACATGCAGACTCCCTGCAGCCGCAGAGAAGCCGCCATGACCGCCATCACCTTGGTGAACACATGCGGTGCTGTCGCCAGGCCAAAAGGTAACGCCCGAAACTGAAAATGGTCTCTGCGGATTGCAAACCTGAGGAACTGTTGATGGCGCAAAAGAATAGGGACATGCAGGTAAGCGTCCTGTATGTCCAATGACACCATGTAGTCCCCAGGTTCCAGCGCCAGAATGATGGACCGTAGGGTCTCCATCCGAAACTTCGGCACCCGCAAA
Source organism: Taudactylus pleione (assembly GCA_031769625.1). NCBI lineage: Eukaryota > Metazoa > Chordata > Amphibia > Anura > Myobatrachidae > Taudactylus > Taudactylus pleione. The sequence goes on along the minus strand of JAUIMM010000228.1, from coordinate 790,342 downwards.
GACTTGTTGAGAGCTTTGAGGTTGAGAATCGGACGATACGACCCATTGGGTTTCTGCACCAAAAAAAGATTGAATAGAAACCCTGGCCCCTCTGGGAGAGTGGAACAGGCAGTATAACTCCAGCCTGGAGCATAGTGTGCAAAACCTTCCGCAGCTCCGTGGATTTGTTCCGGTCTGATGGTAGACCCGTGGTGAAGAATCGAGCCGGGGGTCTGTGCCGGAAAGATAGGGCGTACCCGTGGGAGACCACCTCGAGAACCCAAGAGTCTGTCGTGGTGACCGACCAACATCGGGCGAACTGCAGCAGACGGCCTCCCACTTTGGGATCCCCCAACGGGAGGCCCGGACCGTCAGGCCGCAGGCTTGTCATCAGGCTTAGGGGCCGGACGTCTGGTACTCCATGCCTGCTTCCGGGGCTTGGCCGATTTTTTGGGACCAGCCTGTCGGGGAAAAGACTGTGGTTTGGGCCTGCCCTGGGCCCTATAAGACCGAAAGGACGATGGTCCTGAACCAGAAGGAGCCGCGGCCGACGGGAGACATGCCGATTTGGCTGCCGCCAGCGTGGCCACAATCTTGTACAGATCCGGACCGAAGAGAACTTCTCCGTTAAAGGGCAACACCTCCAAACCCTTTTTGGAGTCAGCGTCCGCCTTCCAGGATCGCAACCACAAGGTGCGACGAGCAGCCACCGCTGCTGAAGAAATTCGAGACACCAGTGTACTAATGTCTAAGGCAGCCTCGTTGATATATGTGGCCGAATCACGGAGATTACCAATCAACTCCGTTTGTTCGGCCGGACAGTCGGAATCAAAGGACGCCCCCAATGAATCCGCCCAGCGCTCCATCGCTCTGGCAATCCAGCAAATGGCCATAGCCGGCCGCGCTGCCCCCCCCGCAAGGGAATAAGCGGACTTCAGGCAGATCTCCACCTTGCGGTCCGTAGCATCCTTAAGGGAGGACATGGATGGCATCGGCAATGTGGCACTACGGACAAGACGTGTCACATGAGAATCCACCTGTGGAGGGGATTCCCACTTAGCAAAATAATTATCCGCGAACGGATAAGCCACCGCCAGGCGCCTCTGCGGCTGGTATCGTTTGCCAGGCTGTTTCCACGCCTCCTCTAAATGGTCCATTAACTGACCCGAAAGAGGAAAGACTGTGGCGTCACCCTTCACATCCTTAAAAAAGGCATACTTGGATTTAGCAGCTGGGGGAACTTCGTCCTCAATCACCAAGGCTGTGCGGACTGCCCGAATAAGTCCAGGAATATACACCTTGGACCTAGCGTCAGCGTCCTTAGTATGGAGAGGTTCCTGATCGTAAGGATCCAGAATCTCCCCATCATCAGACGTCCCTTTGTCATCCTCATAAGGAGCCGAAAGAGACGCCACCGGCCGTTTGTGTGGCCGCATCACAGTCTCCCCCTGCGACACATCCGACAAGTGCTGTACAGAACTCGTCAGGGAGTTAACCCACGCCGGCTCCTGAGAAACTGGAAGAGGGGAAATAGGGAGACTGCGGGGTACCACCAATTGTCCTGGGAAACCCTGCATGGGTGACGACACCACTGACTGCTGGGACAAACCCATCTGTGTAAACGCGGGCTGCGAAGCTAACTGGCCCACTAAGGTTGTAAGCGCCTGAGCGAAACAAGCCCAGGGCGGCTCCTGTACCGGTGCTGTAACCGTAATAGGCCGCGCCATCGACAAACACTGCCGGCAGAGGCCCTCCGCGCTACCCTCCCCCTCCGCTAAAGGTACTTTACATGTAGTACACTGTAGCCGGAGAGGAAAATCACTTTCAGACATGATGGTACTAAGTATGTGACCCCTCTCACCAATTGTATTTTAAAGAGGTGAGAGACCACCCTGCAGCACCGCACCACAAGGGCTTAGCAGAAAGAACAGGGACAGTAATAAAGCTGACAGTTAGAATAGAAGATACAGGCAGCAGTGCTAGCACAGTCACATACAATGCAAAGAAAATCAATTCCTGCACTAACCAGCGCTGATCACTCAACTACGCAGACACAGGGTCTGGTAGGACACAGCGCTGCATACACAGACCTGACCACAAGCGGAGGAGAGGTATGCGGGGGGACCCAGACCAAGAGGCTTCCTTCCAGGCTTCCAGCAGCGTTCACCATGCGTTCAGGAAGATGGCCGCCGAGGAGCAGAGAGGAGGCTGGCCTGGGGGAGGAGCGCTGCCACAGGGCCAGTCGGCAGAGTGCAGAGAGGGCTGTGTGCAGCGGGGGAGGCGCCGGCTGTGAGACAGGGAAGGCGCGTTCCCCTGGCATGCATTTAACCCCTGGGACGCCGCAGCGCTACCGCTCTGCTGCGGTCCGCTGTCCCAGGGGGGTAGTGGAAGCGCAGGTTCTTACCTGGCTCCACGCTGCAGCCAGTCCCCAGGGAGCCCCCTGCCTGGGGACTCTGGACCATGTAACAGCGGGGACCCACCGCGGGACCCCGCTGCTTACCTTGCTGTCCCCCTTGAATCCGGCCATGGTCTGGAACACCAGCATCCCCGGATCGGTACCGGCGTTCTGGTACCGGCGGGGGTGTAGGGAAGACAGCATGGACGTCAGGACTGACTGTCCATGCTGTACAACCAGATGTGCAGCCACAGCTGCATGCAGAAAAGCTTCAGGGGCTCTTCTTAGCCCCCACTCCAACAGGTGCACCCGACTCCGGCCGGGCACCAAACTAAACTGAGGTGCCTTGGCTCGGGGGCGGGGTATAGGAGGGGGACCCTAGTGCATCCTGGGAGGCTGAAAGCTAACTATATGGTGCCCGATGACTGACATCACACCTATACCCCAAGGTATCCTGTGGATACCCTATGGACCCTGAAGTAGAAACATAAGTTACATTTCTACAGTGAGCATAAGGATGATTTATTGTCAGCGGTTGACTATAGCGGGTCTGAATCATGATCCGTTCTGCAAATGCTCAAGATGGGTCCTTCGCAAGCGCAGACCACTTACCATCGAAGATGTGTGCTATCCATCGAGTTAGTGTACATCTCTCAATCAGACCCCAAGCCCATTGTTTCAAAACCATTTGATGGATGAACCATCGATGGTGCAATTGTGCGCATTCATATGCTGAAGTCAGAGCTGGTTTGCACATGTGTAAAGGAGCACTGCCATTGGGCCAGCGTTTTTCTCAGTGGATAAAAAAGCATATGATAGTGGCAGCCATTGCAATCCCAACATCGAATATCAAAGGCATCTCTATCTGATTGTAAGCATTGATGGTTGCCAATCATTGCTATTCGATGGCCATCCCTAACGTTTACCTAGATTACCGTGTTCCGCTGACGCTCAATGTAGCGCACCTTGGTCCAATGAGACAGTACCAGCTGTAACTTCTGTGGGTGCACAAGCTCAGCAGCGGGGTGTCCCCGTAAAATATTTAGAAATATTGGCAAATATGCACTTTAGCTTCAGTCATCAAATAATAAAAAAGCCACAATACATAATGATTGCGGAGGGGACAGCAAATGGGCTACCACGGAGTGTCCAGGTGAAAAAAAGGTTGAGAACCACTGCTCTAGGTTAACCTTTTCACTCCCCAATACAGTAGTTAGATGATCATTAATTAAGAGCTCCACGGTTTGTCTACCTGAAGATCAAAGTCTGAGCTGCTGCTCTCTGTTGTACTCCAGTAACAACAATTACATTACAGAGAGACACGTCTACTCGGAGTATTATGGTTACGTTACAGTGATTGCGCGCCGCTATGCCATGTATTACGGCTCCGGTCTTGGCTCAGGTCACATGACTGGGGAGATGGCGGCTGAGATCCACTCCCGGTCTCCCCGCGGCCCTGTGCTACTTACCAAGATCCCTGGGCACCGGGAGCCCGTCACCTCCGCCTGCCTCATCCCGAGGGAGGACGGTGTCATCACTGCCAGCGAGGACCGGTAATAATGTACCCTGCGGGGAGAGTGACAGCACCTGCCCCTCCATAGTGCACGTTGAACCGTTTGTGTACATCCCTTCTGCCTATGTGCCTGCATCCCCCCGCCTATATCCCACCTGCCTATGTGCCTATATCCCACCTGCCTATGTGCCTGCATCCCCCTGCCTATATCCCACCTGCCTATGTGCCTATATCCCCCTGCCTATGTGCCTGCATCCCCCTGCCTATATCCCACCTGCCTATGTGCCTGCATCCCCCCGCCTATATCCCACCAGCCTATGTGCCTATATCCCCCTGCCTATATCCCACCTGCCTATGTGCCTATATCCCACCTGCCTATGTGCCTGCATGCCCCTGCCTATATCCCACCTGCCTATATGCCAGGCTGTGTCCCCCGCCCCATCTCCCAACATACCTGTGTAGTCTGGATACGCTCACATTTGGTGTCTGGTACTAACTTGCATATTCGGATAATCATGAAGTTCAGTGTCATAAACTTTGCGTTAGTGTCATTGTGCACTTTACAGCTCTAAACTTCATGATTAACAATCCTCATATGTCCCCTCCACCTCAGCACACAGTGCAGCTTCTCTACCATGCAGCAGCAGGACAAAACATCTATTGTACCCAGCAAGGCTAGTGACATCAAGGAGCTAATGACTGCTATAGTCACAACACTCATACTTCTCGGAAATCTTCCTTTTTTCTTTCCAAATTGTCCCTCTTTAGTGCCTGATGAAGGGATGGCAGATTGGCGACCCCGTATTGATCTGTTGGATTAATTTGGGATCGCCACATATATTTTATAAAGAAAATAATCTGCAAAATATAAATATTCTCATCTATCTATAATACACGGTTAGGGAGTTCTGTAAAATTGTGTGTGTGCAGATAAAACAAAAACATTAAAAGCTGACACATGTGCAATGGATTGGCAGATGCTAGGGAACAGGTAAGAGTATTGCAGCTGTAGTACTGTGATTTTTGAATCGTTTCTATTAATAAATTGTGTCTCCAAAATCGATAAAAAAAATCACAATGTATCTGGCATAAAAATCATAAAGATCTGAAATTAATCCCCATCTCTACTCTGATATATGCATCTGTATTGAACAACTTTGTGCACTATGTAGTCCTCTATTATAATGTATCTATAAAAGACAATAACAGATTAATATTTAAAAAATTGTCCATTAATGGCTATTTGAAATGGGATGCTCTGGATTTTGTGTGGTGGTCGCAGGGATACTCTGGATTTTGTGTGGGAGTCGCAGGGATACTCTGGGTTTTATGTGGTGGTCGTAGGGATACTCTTAGCATTATATAGGTGTCACTAGGATGGTCTAAGTATTGTTACAGTGATTTGGATGTGTAGCTGTCACTGGGGTGCTCTCTGCATTGTGGGACAATCCTAGGCTCTCCACATTTTTGAGGTAGTGATTTTTAATGATTGCCACGATCAGATTGCAAACGGTTTACTGAAGGTCACCGTTTGCTAAATATGAATGTAAACCTGGGTATGCTGAGAGTGTAAATTTAATGAGGCTGTAACTATTATAACTGTTGTTATACCTTACATAGTTTTAATTTTAAACCATATACAGAAGCACAACCCATACAGCCATATGTTGAAAAGCAGGTTACTTGTTTATTGTTCCAGCATCCTCACTGTTAATATTTCAGAATGGAGATTTATGTCAAACTAAGTCTCAACTGTGATCCCTTTTGCAGTACTTTATTCTGACGAGGTCATACCCATTTTCAGTGAGACTGCAACTCCTGGTAGATCCTGCCTATTTCCGAAATGGCAAATTTGGACTGTTGGCAGTAGGCTCCTCGGTGTGGGATAATTCAGATCCTAATGGCAATGACCATCAACACAGAATGTGGAGAAATGTGCAAAATGAACAAATAGTTTTTGGTTATATGTTAATCTATGCTGCTTCACTTGTGTTAATCTGAAATTTGCGCCTGGACAGGCACAATGAAGGACTTTGGGTCCTCTAACGTGGATTGTGAACAGTAATGCGTACACACAGTACAACAGCAACGATCAGATAACAATCAGACGTTCGTTGTCTGATCGTTCTGCATGTGCTGGATCGAGCATCAGATTTTAAAAATAACGATAGGATGGTTATTGTTATCGTTGCAATCTGTCATGTTATTGAACCGTGTGTACGGGCCATAATGGTGTATTTGCCAAAAGATTCTAAATTAGCATCAGAACCTTAATATTTGTTTTCAAGGTAACATTATGTCCAAGTAGTCTTCACTCCAGACTGGGGGCATGGTCGACCAGGGAGGTGGCTTGTCCTCGTGACACATCCCCCACTTCGTCACACTTGGTGTGCCCAGCACTTCCCTCAAGTTCTCCCTCACTGTGAATTGATGCCGTGCGCATACGGGACACTGAGGCCCGCGGGTGGGCATGGCACAGGGCAGGCTGCTTAAGTGGGGCACCACTATAAGGGCAGGGTGCATTTTGCCACTTTAAAATCGGGCAGGGCGTGGTGCCCCGCTGTAACAGCCTAGTGGGAACACTATCCAATTATAGGGTTCTGTGATTGGCTCAGGGTGTGTTTTGTCATTCGAAACCTGTGTTATAACAATTGCCCTAGACCAGGGGTGGGGAACATTTTTTCAGGGGAGAGGGCCATTTTGATATATATATATATATATAATATTATTTGTGGACCCGGTGCAGGCCACGCCCCCTCTGCGTGATGTCACACAGCGGCGGAGCCACAATCACCGGTGATTACAGCAATACCTGGAGTATACTGAGGGTGCTCCAGGGAGCTGTAAGGGCAGCGGTGTGACCGTCCTAAGCGTCCAGGCAGCTCTGCTGCATAAATTCTGGCTGCAGGGTGCTATTCTAGGCACCCTGCTAGCCAGATGAGGCTAGCAGAAAAAAAAGCTCTGAGGGCCAGACCAAATGATTCTGGGGGTCTTATACGGCCCCAAGCCTGAGGTTCCCCATCCCTGTCCTAGACAGACTATGGAGCATTGCGTGGCGGTCACTTGGAGTGTATTCTGCACCTTGTGGAAGTCACTTGGGGTGTTCTCTGCGTTGGGTGGTGGTCGCTTGGGGTGCTCTCTACATTCCATGGTGGTTACTTGGGGTATTTTTAACATATACTTAGGTATAGGGTTCTGTGAAGTATATGCTGTCATAAATTCCCTGGAGTGGTGGGAACAGGTGAAGATCTGATGGAGTTCCTGTGCCTCATGGACATGTAGCTTAGGTATAAACATGATTTGTTTATCATGTAGAGAGGTGTTACATCATCCTTGGGGGCGATTCAACTCAGTGCGATGTTGAATAGCGCCCGGGAATGAGTTCCAGGAGCTATCCAATTGGCCACGTGGTTTACCCCGACTAGCGCAATTCAGCTCGCACCCTCCTGAGGTGGGAGCAGAAATGCAACTAAATTAGGAGCACAATGCTGGTTGCAGGATTAGTGTGTGCGCTATCAGCATCTCGTCTGACACACACTTAAGTTGGAGAATGCAGGTTACTTGCATCTTCCGACTTCAGTACAGGGCTAGGATGGGGGCAGTTGATTAGCTCTTATTCCCAGCTCTGTTTAACATTGAGCTGAATTGAATTTCCAATTGATGCCATTAATGCAGAATTTGAATTGTGACAATTTGAATCTTCCATTTATGGTTACAAGAGAGAGAACAATTACAGTTGCCATAGAGGAGTACAAGAACAATCGACGTCACAAAAGCATATCTTATGGTGCATACACACGGTCAGATTTTCTGTCAGATCTGAACGATAACTATTTTAAAAATCGTTCATATCTGAAAGAAAACCTGACATGTGAGCCTGCAACGATGAGCGATGCGCGTTCCCGCATGTCAGATAACGATATCTGACATCTGATGTGTTTGCAGTCAGATTTGGACGATTCCATTTATTTTAATAGTCTAAAATCGTTCAAATCGTTCAAATTGTTCATCGTTCATCTGACATATCTGACCGTGTGTATGCACCATTAGGGCTTGTCGTAGTATGAGAAGAGAGAGTGCAGATTTATTACTGCATTTTGTCCTGGACACACTTTGGCAGCCAATAGTAGGCAAAAGCTGAAATTATATATCTGTAGCCCAGTGGTTCCCAAACTGTGCCCCGTGGAACCCTGGGATGCCTCAGGACACTTGCAGGGGTGCCTCAGCTTGGTGGTACAGCACCAAATCAAATTATTTATGGTCAATGTAATGTAAATATGAGGACAAACAGAAGCGCAAACCTGTCCCCCACCACATAACTGAGCCTGACAGGTCAGCACAGTTTTGTTAATTTTTTTTTCCCAGAATTTCTCAGTAACAAACTTTTGTCAGTCATCAGTACATTTAGGGGCATATTCAATTGGGCGCGAGATTTAGCAAAGTAAAAAACCTTGCGCCCAATTTTGGATTACCGCGGGTATGCGCGCTCCCGATACCTGCGGTATCCAATAAAAGAGTGATCACGGGGCTTTCAGCTCTGAAAACCCTGCGCCGCATAAAATAAATACTTTTTTTTTAAAAAGCCACTTACCTGCCCCGGTGGTCTCTGCGGCTCCCGGTGGCCTCCCCTCCATCTTCTCACTGGGTAGGGGGCTACTGGGAGGCTTTGGGGGCTGGAGGGAGGAGGTAGGGCTCCTGGGAGTTCACCCAGCGCCTGTTACAGGGGGGTGCGCATGCGCACACACACACACACACACTCGCTGCTGCAGGAGACCATGTCTCGATGCAGAAGACAGCGCTGCAGAAGGTAAGTAATTAGGACTAATTAGGCTAATTGCAAACTAACAATTGATTAATTAGTCCTATGGGGAGGTGCCGCCAGAGTCCCATAGCAAGTCCCGCTGATTTTTCCTAAACGATTTTAGGAAAAATCAGACTTGCTGTGGAAGTGCTAAAAAAAAAAACAACCCAGCGCCCAAAACCCGAAAAAAAATCCCACCTCTTTGAATAGCAAAAATCCCGCACCTGCAGGAAAAATATGGCAGGTGCGGGATTTTTGCTATTCTCGCCCCCAATTGAATATGCCCCCTAATGCGAGGTTTGTAAATATGGACTGAGCATCCCTAGGAGCATGACTGTCAATGAGCATTAACCCATGTTACAGGGAGGTAGTCAGGAACTGTCGCTTGTGGTTCTGGGTACAGAATCACAATGTACATAAGGGAGGATTCTGAGGTGAGAGCAAAGCAAAAAAAATAATTTTCACCTGGACAAACCATGTTGCAGTACAAGGGGAGCAAATACATTTATTTTTGCATGCAGGGTAAATAGCAACTGCTTTTGCATATAGCCCAACTAAATCTCTCTGCACATTATAAATCTTCCCCACCTGCAGTGAAACATGGTCTTACAGAGGTGCTAACTCAGATTCAGCCCCATAGTTCTAATCTTTAACCTTAGTGATGTCATGATAGTGACATCATTAGGGATCTTAGCATTGGGATGCCCATGGAGCTGGAAAGGAGATGTAACTTAACTGTCATTACTTATTATTATATGCTGATATGTCAGATACCATGTGAACTGTATATTTCAGTACTGGCAATAGTACCCAGGCAGGCTACCATGGGTGAAGGAAAAAAACCCTGTTTGTTTCAAAGCACCATATCTTCATCATACTGTTTATAACGTACACATTTTGGAAGGACAAGCAGATTAATTCTTTGGGCAACTCTATATTTGGCTTAAGGCTATATTGGGGAAAAATATTGAAAAGATCTTTGTTTTCCTATTTTTTTTTATGTAAATGTTTCTGTTTTAATTTTGCTAAATAAATCCTTATCTATATCTTTTATTATTTATTAACATTTTCTTATATAGCGCAACATATTCTGTTGTGCTTCACAATTGGAAACATTAATAAAACAAAGCTGGGTAATAACAGCCAGACATAGATGTAGGAAGGCCCTGCTCGCAAGCTTACAATCTATAGATGGAAAACAATGTGAAATATTTGAGGATACACAAATAAAAATATTTTCTCGTTAAGGGTTCTATTCATTATGTTAATTATCAGGGTCTGGGTGGACCCCGATAATTAACATTCCTACTCGAGGCAAGCATATGTTGCTCTGGCACAGAGACAACTATTCCGAAAATCGGTTGTCTCCCTGAATGTGTTCACTGCTGCTTTCGTAGCAAACTTAGCACTGGCGAGTCTCATCCGTCAGTGCTAGTGCACCTGTGTGAATTAGAGTTCACGCAGGCGCACAAAGCCCTGGTGTCCAGTGGAAGGAGCCGGACAGGGGTAGTCTTCATTCTAGCACCCTGCACCTGTCACAACCCGTGCAGTTTCTCTTTCCTGCCTGGGGTGTCGCTCTCTGCTCTGGTGCTTCTAGCACACTCAGCTGATGCAACAAACTGCTGAGCTACACACCAGAGTGTGCTAGAAGCTCCAGAGCAGAGAGCGACGCCCCAGATAGGAAAGTGGAACTGCATGGGTTGTGACAGATGCAGGGTGCTACAATGAACAATACAATGAACACTACACTGTGATACTAGTGTATGGGGACAGGTGGCCACATAGGGAAAGAAAGGTAAGCAGAAGATGTCTGTGATACTAGTGTATGGGGACAGCTGGCCATTCCTGGAGAGGAAGGTAAGCAGGAGATATCTGTGATACTAGTGTATGGGGACAGGTGACCATTCCTGGAGAGGAAGGTAAGCAGAAGATGTTTGTGATACTAGTGTATGGGGACAGTGGGCCACATCGGGAGAGAAAGGTAAGTAGGAGATATGTGATATCTCCTGTGTTACCTTTATGATGAATGGCCCCAAAACTTAATTTCTGCAAAAGTAGGTGAAAGTGTAGAAATTAAGTGGTAATGAAATAGACAGAAAAACTGAAATGTATTGTGGTCACAAACCTAGTTCGTAAGAGTTTAATTCTGCTTTTAACTGGAGAATAACAGCCAGTATGCCCTACATAAACCCAGAGTGTCATGATTCCTCCCAGTTGGCTTTTATAACTGTTGTGAAACTTTCTAGCCGGTATGAAATTTGCCTATTTATGACTCTTCGGAAGTCTTGTGGTGTCAGAGATAAAAGATAACAGTAATAATATAATAATCTGCTGGCCTGTATACAGACAGGCATTGCCCTTTCTATTCCTTGGTAATGTACCAAATGTTGTGTCATGAGTCTATTGTATTAATGTCTGCATATAGTAACACAGTACCAAGGACACTATAGATTGCATCCATCACACCATGTAAATCCACCTCTCAGTTCAGCATCTACTTTGTGACCAGCGGCTGATGATCACAATGTCTTCTCAGTCCTGCCTGTACGTTTCAGACCTAATTGGTGATAAGTAAGTAGCTGTGAATAAAGAGAGGTTTTGTATTTTTTTTCCCCTAATGAACAAGGAGCTCTTGTATAGTTCACAACATGTGAATTGAGGAGTCACACTTAACCCCTCACCCCGGTTCACATGATCTTTTTATATATGGTCTGTTTTTGCCCTGGGCCTTTCCATGGCTATGTATTTAAGCTAGGTTTTCTGTTTTATCTTCTGGAGGGATCAGAACCAATGTGTGTTAGATACATTTTTCTTATATATTCTGTGTGACTTGTTGATTAATATCATTGAATATAAAGAATCAGTTGTACTCTGGCAAGTTTTCTAGTTATGTTATTATTTAATGTTGAGTTGGTATTGATGGGATGCGGTTCAAATGCCGGTAGCGGGATTCCGGAGGGCAGAATGGTGGAGCCGGATTCTCGAAACACCTGTCAGAATCCTGGCGCCGGGTGGGGGGGGTTAGGGTTAGGCACTAGGGGGGTGGTTAGGTTTAGGCACCTCTAAGAGAGGGTTAGGTATAGGTTAGTTTACTTGCCTGTCTGGATTCCCTCTGCCTGTGTTCCGCTTTCGGCATATGAACCGCCGGCCATAGGTCCGGCGGTCATTCATATCGATTCCCATATAGCAGCCAGTGTACCCCTAACACTGCCTCTCATCCCAGTTAGTCGTTAATATTTTTTCAGAATTAATCCCCATTGTCTATGCACTGTTCTTTGAATGTTGGAACGCACAGTGGTTAGCATTGCTGCCATTGATTTATGGGTGTGTTTCCTGACCAGAGCCATCTCTATTTAGAATTGCTATATTCTCCCTGTGTTTGTGTACATGCTCTGGCTTCATCCCACACTCCAGAAACATGCTGGAAGGTTAATTAGTTTCTGATGAACATGTTTCCTACTGTGTGCTTGTGTTAGAGATTTTATACTAAGCCCTAGTGAGGCTGGTGTGACCGATGTATATTCTCTGTTTAGCGCAGTGTAATTGGTGGTGCTTTATCAACTAGTACGATGATGCTGAGATTTTGATGGGTGTAGACTGTACAATGTCTGAGCATTGGGTTTTGTATCCATAGGACATTGCGAGTATGGCTGAAGAGAGACAGTGGGCAGTACTGGCCAAGCATCTATCACACCATGTCATGTAAGTTTTGTCTGTTTCTTTTATTTACGCTGATATTAGTTTGATGTCATTGAATTTGCGGTGGGATATGTACAATACATTACACATTTGTCGTCTTTAAAACAGGCAACAATGCTGTATCTTTATTCTGTTCTGCAATTTCAGATTATCGTCAGTGCTTCCCATCCTACATCATATACACTTCTACTTCCATTGTGCCACCACTCCCTATGGCTAAAATGCTGGGACCCTACACCTCTTTTCTGGGGGACCCACTCTAAACTTGTAGAAACCTTATTATTTCTTTATCATTTTAGCATCATGGTAAATACAAATATATTAGGAGGTCCACAGTTCAGCCTATCTTAGAGGATGAATTCACTACCCTTGCCTCTGAATGTTGGTCTAAGCCTCTTTATTTAATACACATTATCAGATGACCAGTGAACAGAATGGAAAAAGAGGTGTAATGTCTAAAACAGTGTCAATAGAGCTATACAGAAATTTATGGATAGCCATTGTACGTATGTTTGTCTATATGAACCAAGATTAGAGGCTCTATTTATGCAGGAAAATCATTTTGATAAGAATAATTCTAATATACAGTAGAGAACAGTGTGGTTAAGATGTGTCTGGATTATGACCTTATAGAGCTGGCACTGTTGACCACTGCTATAATATAATCTCTAAAGGCTCAGCTCTCTTGCCATTGCAAAAGCTACAAATCTAGTTTAAATTCTTGTTTCAATCCTGGGACTTGGGTGGGCTTCCTCCTTCCTCTCCCCAACCTTACACTATATTATTTTGCCTATCAATTAACATATTTGAGATTGTGGGTTACAGCAATGTGCCCCACAGCGCACTTATATCAGCCTATATGCCGCAGCCAATGTCGTCATCCTGCGACTTGCCAGCACTGATTGATGCCAGCCTACAGATGTGTCCTTATACATCTAGCCTCCTTGCGCATTAAAGAGCCCTTCTAATCGCTACATGCCGTGGTGTGACTCTGTAGCGCTGAGCGTCTTCCTTGCGACTTTTTACCTTGAAATGCGTCTTATTCACACAGTGATGTGACTAGGACGCACTAGCAGCTTCTGCTGATTAAAATGATATGCAGCATGCCTATGTTCCCTGTGGGCCTGCGGGTGTATCTGCATACTAAACACTACAGTATGTTACAGTTTTACAGCCGCTGACACTGTAACGTGGCATTTTGCATGCAGATATACCTCTGGACACACAGGGAACATAGGCATGCTGCATATCATTTTAATCAGCAGAAGCTGCTTGTGCGTCCTAATCGTCACATAAATGTGTGAATAATACACATTTGAAGGTAAAAAGTTGCACGTAAGACGCTCGGCACTACAGATGCACACAGCTCCCTGGTAATGTGTGGCACGACTTGTAGTGCACGGAGGATAGATGTAGACACATCTGTATGACCCCCCCCCACCTCCAGTTATGAGATAGGAGGTCATAACTGACTATTATGTCAGTTTGTGCAACCTTTTACATTATTCAGAATTCTTGTAATTACAGGTTTCATGCACAGCATATACCGGCAAGAACCCTGTGTATTAAGACTGCGGACAGAGCAGTAATTTCTATCCCCAACAGTAATGAATGGTGCTTGCAGTAGTGCATGATGCATGAGATTAGTAATGCTGGGTGGCATGGGGGAGGGTAGATGACCAGGGGACGGTCACTGTCGTCATGGGGTGGATGTCGCATGGAAGAGTTGAATGAGGAGAGTAGTTGGTTGCTGTATAAGAATATTGTCTCAGGTGATCCTACTGAAGGATTCGGCTTGTTTTATGCTGTCTGGTTTTCAAGTCTAATCTGGATCTTGTAAAAGAGATTTGCCTTAATTTCTTCAGTGTTGATAAGATTGTGGCTGAATAACATGGAGCTTGTACAGTATCTTGTTGTAGAGCTGAGGTTTGCTAATCATTGGGCCATAAAGCTGTGGGTGAGCATCTCAGGAGATTACGCATTTAGTTATACATTTAAAATTCTTCTTTTTACAACTGTGTACATAAGGAAGAGACTGAAATATGCACCTGGTTAACGACGTCTGAATGGGGGATGCATATGTCACACTTCTTTGTCAGCTACACATTGGGTCTTATTTAGCGTTAGCATAAGGTACAATTTTGCCTCTTCGCTAAGCGTACTGCGCTGCAAAGGTGGTAGGACCAAATTTAAAATGCGCTGACAGACTTGGCGTTGGGAGCGGAGCACTTCTTAGCTCAGGGCTTGACAAATTTTTTTAAAATCTAGGAGCCAGGATGAATTTGTAGGAGCCAGACCACCGCCCCCCAAAAAACATTACAGGAGTGAGTGAGGAGCACAGCTCTGTGTGTTATACACACTATACTAGTCCACAAAATGGTCACAGTTGAATGGAAACCGTAAAATGGAGGCTCCCTCACTGCTCTGCACAGCTCCCCTGCTCCACCCTCCAGTAATAACGGACCACATTTCACATAACACCGCAATACTATAGGCACAAATCTCCGCAAGAGCTGATGAGGATCTGCTTCCTACCTCACTGCATAATCTGGTAGCCAGGCAGCATAATCTGGTAGCCATGGCGACCTGGCCCCTGGGATTTGTCGAGCCCTGTCTTAGCTCAACTCTAAATCCTATTTTTAATGTAAAGCAGCCACTTATTTGTGTTACACACAGAAGCAGGCAGTTTTTTCCCTGTATGTGGAAAGAAAACAGCATTTACAACCTTTGCATCGTGGTGTGGCAAATCTGTTCCTTTTAGCTGGATTTGCTACTAATTCTAAATGGAGCCTTGTTTATTTAGCTAAAGCTGGGTACACACCTCACAACGGTGCGACCCAGCGATGCGATGTAATGATGTATAACGTTGCCGTACACACTGCACAATCCCGCGTAATGTACCGTTACGTAATTGTCCCATATTATCTGCAGCACAGCAGATGAGACGATTCAATGAACGATGACCAGGAACCACAAATTGGACATACACACTATACGATGTGTACGATATATCATTCTGATCCATGTTGGAACAACATATCAGATGATCGATCGTATGGTGTACACCCATCTTAAGTGTTGCTACCAAACAGTAAGGGATGTTCCCCAGGTTTGGTGTCTTTTGTTGTATAATCTAGAAATGTCTGCTACAGGATACTCATGTCTAGGTTACCATCCACCTTTTACTATTTTCTTTAAAGTGATCTTGTAGTACTTAAAACACTGTTTGGTCTAGTGAGGATGATATTCAAAACCCTGTGAATTATGTTGTCTTCGAGTCAGGTCTTCTCCAGTCCGCACAAGAGTATAGCTGTAAGGTATAGAGTAAGCAGTCGCTGGGAGTGAGCGCCTGACTCGTCTTCCTAGTTGAACTCCTGTGCTCACTTCCAGTGCAAAGTTCCCCTACTGTATCAGCTCTCCCATACAGTGTGTGCTGCAGGAGGCCTTCCTGGGAAAGAGTGCTGAACATATAATGGGTTGGGTATGAAATCCCGGCGGCTGAATAGCAAAAGTCCTTAAAATGGATCTGTGTTCTATTTACGATATTTGCAATCTATTATATTCACATCCACTATTTATTTTCAATATGCGGATATTCCTTCATGGACTCGCCTAACAGTGAGATGTGTACACATCAAGGTTTCTTTAAATCTCCCTAGTCAAACCAACATATACATTCTGCATGGGTACACCTCGATCAATGTAGCCCCCCTTAGATAAAAGCTCACCTGGGAACAGATATAGATGTTCACCCAAAGGTTTCTTTACATAAGGTCAGGATCCCCCCTTCTTTTGGCCTCCCAGATAATTCAACAGGTCAATGTTCAGCGAATCCCCTTAAAATTGAAAATTGATTCCACATCCACAGCATAAAAGTCCCTGAGGAAAACCCTCTGCAAGTAAGAAGTTTTTAGGACAACAATCGCTTCTCTCATCTGATCTGAGTGGAGAAGAAAAGTCCAAAATTGATGCTAGCAAACAAAGGCTCGTATTCAATTGCCAGTGAAAAGTCTCGGACTTTCCGCCATCATCGCTGGTTTTGCCTCCGGAAAAGTATTATGCTCGTCCCCGCTTTTCACCCTATTCAATTGCAAAGGACGCGGAAACGTGTCCCGGCGAAACTCAAACAGGCTAAAAGTGCTGTCAGATTTGGGGAAATCAGCCTGACACCCCCCAATAGATGCACTGACATGGGGGATCACTATAGATACCCCCGAATAGCCCTGCTGAAGGTATTTCGGCTGATGAAATGCTCTCAATTGCTGCTAATTAGCGTCTTTGCAAAGTGGTGAAGAATTGCTTTTTTGGGGGTAAAATAAGTAGTCCCAGCAAATTTGGGGTACATGAACATGGATGCAAGCATGGTTAAAAACGCTAAAGTGATGTTTTAAAAAACGAACCTTATGCAGACAAAAAAACACCTGGGCCATACTTGGGGGACCCCCCTGCAGTCTATTTTGCTAGTTTTTAAGTTTGTCCCCCAACTTTGTTTTTTTCGCCCCCAAAACGAAAGTACTCTTTTGGGGTGATCTAAAGTATTATTTCTTCTTACTTTTTTTCTTTTATGCAGTTTACCTTTGGGGGACTGTCCCATGGCTGCTGGTGTTCCCGCAACTTTGCACCCCAAACCCCCAATTCTGCACCTTTTTTTTTTTTTTGCCTCCATTCACAGGCGACTCTTTTCCGCTGGTTACAAGGTGCAGACTTTTCGCACCGGCGTAAAGTCTGTGGAATTGAATACGGGGATAAGTTCTCGCCTGGCAAAATGACGTCTCGAAACTTTTTAGCCGAAAAGACAATTGAATACGGCACAAAGTCCACAGCTGCACTCAAGTCTCCTGTTCCACCAACGCGTTTATGACACTGGTCCTTCCTCTGGTCCTTATGACACTGGTCCTTCCTGGGTGTACGGCCAATAAACTACATCCCGATCAGAATACTCTCTCCTGGCAGAATGCACAAGATACTATGTACAGTAGTTTGGAAAAATACGAAGACCATATGACCCAGTGATAAGTTGGCATTATATATAAATAAAAAACCTTTTATTTATAGGTTGATAATAGTTTGTACAGTAGGCGAGTCATTTAATTGTTTTATTTTGACATAACATTTAAATGACTGTTTTGCTTGCAGCTCCTTGCTCGGCTCTGGCATACCACCATGAGAGCAGGAAGGTATTTGTGGGACTGGATAGTGGAGCCATTGTGGTGAGTATGTGTCATGGAGTTTTTCATATTCCATAGAAACATACAACACTATAGAAAACTATAATGCACGGTCGGGGCAGGGTAATTAGTGTTTCTCTGCACTAAACACAATCTGAGTTATTCAGTGGGACAATGCACAACTGAATTTAGGAATGAATCAGAAGCAATGTTAACCATGGCTTGTATCAAGGTAGAGGTACAATGATTGTCAAATGGTGGGTACACACTACACGATATGCTCCCTGAGCGATATCGTGTAGTGTGTCCCTGGCAGGCTGTGCTCAATGTCGTTCATGACTTTGAGCACAGCCGCTGAACGATATCATTAACGATATTGTTCAGCGCCGGGCTCTCTTCCCCATTCCCTGACATGCAGCAACTTGACGAGATCGTCAGGTTGGCCTGCATGTCAGCCCGATGAACGATAATGACGAACGACCCGCGGGAACGCGCGTCGTGTCATCATTCATCTTTTTGGTGTTAAAAATGAACGACAAAGTGGACGACTGAACGATATCGTTATCGTTCAGTCGTCCACTTTATCGCCCAGTGTGTACGCACCTCAAGACTCATTCTTGACCAGTTATTTTTTCTAAAGGTCTCATGGATCGGAATACAATTTTCTTTATATAGGAAAAGGTTGGTAGTTTCACCATAGTTTATGAACTATTGTAGATTTCCTTATAATTCCGCTGTTTTCAAATAAAAAAGAAAGTCCTATTAATGATTGTGTGAGAGAGAGTAATGTTGCATCTTACAGTAATAGTATGGTCTCTCGGAGACGCAGGGTTTTACCTCATCTGAGCTGATCTCCTGCAATAGGATCCTTCAGCCTTCTGCTATTGAGATGGCTTCAGATGGACTTTACAGAAAGCAGCTGCTGAAATAGACTTGGGCATCACTGCTCCATTCTCTGTTTTCTGGAACATCCAAATATTGGAATTTTTATGCAGGATTGAAATCAGTGATGTCTGTTTTGAAGCTTAGGGTACTTAAATTAACCTAAAATCCCAGACTGGCCAAATTTTATGTTAACGTAACATCCTATGAAGCATCGTCTGTATGGTGCAGGTTTTTGTGGCCATGGTTCCCAAAGGTAGGCAGATGGTGGAGGAGGAGGAGTTGTTTCCTTCCTTTGTAGAGGAGTTTAACATTATTGCCCTTTTATTGCACGTATAGCATAGTCTTTAGGATTTGCACCCCTCTACCTCCCACTTCTCAGTCTCTGTCCTTGGAGAGTCAGTAGACCTTAGTCTGTCTTCTGGGAGTTTACTTACTGGCATTGCTCCATTTATGCCAAAATGGATAAAATCAGCATTTTACTCTCTGTTAATAGCTGAGGTGCAATGCTGTATTAAAGCAATTTGGAAGGAGAAGGATGTATACAGTCAGACCTTTGTATCAGGAAGGTAATTGTCTGAGCTTCCTGCCAATGAAAGGTCTGTAGGGGGTGATGTTTAAACCTGCCAAAACAAAGGGCGCTGTAGCTAATGTGTGAGGGAAGCATATATTATGGTCCTCTGTAAGAGAATGAGATGGTGATTTGCTCTTTATATCAGGCTGATTCATCTTTGGCTTGTCAGTGAGTTGCTAGTGTATCCAGCATGGTGGTCTCTAGGGTATTCCTGTGTTTGATCCAATCAGGGTAGAAGGAATCTTACTGTTTAATGCTGGTCCCCATCATTCCCCCTTCTTGTTAGTTCATAGGTAAAAACCACCCAATCTGATGCTTGCTTTTTAACTTGAACTAGGCAAATAAACAAATTGCTGATTCGTTTCTGTGATTCTGTGCCAGCATTGCACCTAAATGCAATGTTGGAAATAGTGACCTGTGGAGCGTTGTAATGTCATTTTTCCAGTTTCTCAATCTCCTGTAATTTGTACAGCAGCATTTTTTTTTTTTTTTGAGAACTTGTTTAACATCCTGAAAGCATTGATGCCCATTATTCCCCTGTGATCTGCAGACATTTACTGACTTTAGAGCTATAGTAATACATGTTTGGAGGTGGTTATTAGAATAATTCTGAGTCTTAGAGCCATGACTTGGATCTTTCTGAATGTTTTTTTCATTCTCTAGGAGTTTCTGATCTCCGATGACTTCAACAAAATGAACTTTGTGAAGACATACCCAGGTAATGTGTCTATGTAACCTTATCCTTATTAACTCACGCTGTCTCTTTCCGCTAATATAACCACCTCTGCTTACCCCTTACAGCTCATCAAAGCCGGGTGACAGAGGTCCATTTCTCTCCAGGCCCTGAGTGGGTGATCAGCACTGGGCATGATAAATTTATCACCTGGATGTGCACTCAGAGTGGCTCCTTGGTGGGCAGACATGCATTCTCCTCTTGGGCATCCTGCCTCCAGTATCCTTCTTTATTGATTTGTGTATCCCTCACACAGGGATTAACATTACATATTTGTTTGACCACATAGGATGAAACATGTCTTCCTTTATTTGTGCAAACGAGGTAATCTCACTCTACCCTTTTAAACAGCTGTAAGGTTTTCAGGTATGCCCTGATTAGCGTTATCACACACATCCTGCACTCTCTAAGATTGCCAATTCCCTCAACTTCTCATAATTCCATAGAGAAATATGGGGTGATGCTGGTGATGATCTAGCCAATAACTGACATTGTGCTCATACATGGAAGAGATATAGGATGTAGGGAGAGTCTGGTTCTAGGGGTAGTAAGGATGTCTCTAAGCTCTGCAGCAGGCTCTGTATAACAGGAGCTTTGATTGACAAATCTCCCATCAACCATGCGGCCAGATATTGTATATGTGCTGCGCTATAATACATGAATACATCAGGCACTGACATATCTGCCTTCGAGATAGACCGCTGCAGAGGAGAAAGAATCATCCTCAATCTCTTCCCTCTGTATTTTGTAAAGATTCTCAAGGCAGAATAGCTGGTGAGTTGCGCAATACATAAAATATCTGTGGCTGGAATACGGTTTTTATGATGACAACTGGTTGAGTGAGTGACGAGGGTCGTTACGTCTCCTTATTGCCTTGTTATTTTATTGATGATTATTACATTTAACCCTGTATAGTCTTGCCCTTTTTATAGAAACTTACTCCTAAGTATTTGAATGAGTTTGACCAGACCAGTTGATATTTTGAGGGCACATGTCTGTAGGTCAGATGAGGAACTAGTGATTTGTTCCAGGCTACTCTAGTACCATAATACTCAAAAGAAAGGGATCATTAGGGAAGAGAAGAGCTTCATCCACACAGAGCATTTTGTTCTGCAGTCAGTGTGTTGTCAGTTACAAATAATAGAAGCTAGTGTTTCAATAGTAATGTCAGCAAACAGGGCAGGGGCTACCCCTGCATTGTGCCTCTCTATGCAGCACTCTTGTCTGTGAGGGAAAGCCATCCACCAGAACCGTTGCCAATAACCATTTCTAAAGCATCTTAACTTACTTTATATTCAGCACGGATTGCAATTGCAGCCGCGTACGCCGGTCGCCCGAATGTTGCGTACTGCCCATGCACCACATTGCACGTGCGCCGCGATCGCACTGCAATTATGCACGCGGACTGTAATCCATTGCAGAGTGGGTCACAGGCCGTGAGCATTTGGAGGGTGGTGACGGGGGAGTGGTTGCAGAAACTCAGGTGTGCCTGTCCGTTTGAACTCCATTGCATGGGCGTATATAAATTAGCCACTGCGATTGCCTATGCAGCTTGTGTACTCACGGAGTGCGACGAGACTTGCAATTACTGAGACAGGTCAAACCTGCTGAAATTATGTGTGACGGGCCGATGTTCTCCAATGTAAACTGGTTCGGTATGAAATACCGCCAGACCCATGTCCGGCGGTTCAAATCCTGACGCAGGAAGACCAGCACCAGTGAAGATCCTGACAGCTAAAAAGGTAAGTATAACTAACCCTAACCCTCCTTTAGGGGTACCTAACCCCCCCTAAGTGCCTAAACCTAAAGTGTTGCCGCAGCTTAAACCCAAGTCTCCGGAGGGTGGGTGCCTAACCCTAACTCCCCTTCCCCTAGCCTAATGCTCCAGGGGGGAGGTGCCTAACCCTAAGTCGTCGCTCCCCAACCACAGTTATCAGTGCCCGCCGCCCGGCTTACCTTCGTTCAGTAGCCCAATTTCAACATAATCAGCTGAGGATACACAATACCTAAGAATCCACCGTTGGCTGCATCTAGGGAGAGATTAATTTTTGTTAAGAAAAGAAGCGTGCAGAGAAAAATGTCTATTCCCCTCTGTGGAGTTGTCCGTGCGTATCTTGCACCTGATTTGTTTATAGTTCTCATCAGTACGCACTCAAACCTCATCTATACTAGGTGCAAAAAATACACCTCCAAACAGACCTATTTTCCCTTACAGTCCAGTTCTGCCTCTTCATTTATAATTGTAGTTGACAGCAAAATGCATCAAGGCCTGCTTGATCTACTATGTGTGAGTGATAGTTTGAGTTGCATGGCTAGTGTTTTAGGCAGGGATTTTGTATTTTGATTAATGAAATAGATTGATATAACATACATTCTTTATTAGGTTTGGGCGAACCACTATAACATTTATGACTGTGTATTCCATTTTTCTTCTTCCTCCATAGGGGACATAGGGCCTGAGTCAGACCCGCTCGCGAGCTCTAAGCGCTCGTGAGCAGGTCGATCTTTGGCCACTGCGCGTGCGCACGCCGGAGCCGGCTCCGACGTGCGCATGCGCGAGACAAGGCTAGCGACGGGCGCACCGATGCTACGAGTCTCGCACCAACAGGGGGCGGCTGTCGATTTTGATCGACAGCTCGCACCGTTTTGGAGGCGTGGCGGGGGGGTGGCTTCACAAACTGAGGCGTTCCCAAGCGAACGCCTGCCGTTTGTAGGCGGCCCCACTGACATCACCAGTGATGTCACTGGGGCTTGCGGCAGACGAGAACCTAACGGGTCTTAGGATCTGTTCAAGCAGTTTCTATTTTTCTTTTATTTGGCTGACAAGCCTGTTGCATGACGGGTTGGGCCTCCGCCAGCTTCTGCTTTTCTCAGAGATTTGGATGGCGACCACGACGCACACCTGGGTAAGAGGTGTAGTCTTCCATGGCTACTTGTTGACCTTTCTTGGACATCCATCAGCCTAGTTTTTTTTCCACAGGTCTTCCATTGGATCAAGAAAAAGCAGGAGCCTTTCCATTCCCTCCCTACTGGCCTCCAGGGTCATTGCTTCGGTTCCCCCGTCTCAGCGTGGCAGAGGCTTCTATACCATCCTCTTCCTGGTTCGGAAGCAGAATGGTTCCTTACAGCCAATCCTCAAGCTGAAGTCACTCAACAGGTACTTGCGTATCCCCAAGTTCCGCATGGAGTTGCTTCGCTCCATCATACTAGCTCTGGAGCCGAGGGACTTCATGGCCTCCTTAGACATTCACAATGCCTATTTGCATGTTCCCATCCAGCTCAGTCACGAGCACTTTCTCAGGTTTGCTGTTCAAGAGGAACATTTCCAGTTTCTGGCTTAGCCATTTGGAGTTTCCATGGCTCCCTGTGTCTTCACGAAAGTCACGGCAGTCATGGAGGC
Organism: Taudactylus pleione; assembly: GCA_031769625.1. Classification (NCBI taxonomy): domain Eukaryota; kingdom Metazoa; phylum Chordata; class Amphibia; order Anura; family Myobatrachidae; genus Taudactylus; species Taudactylus pleione. Next base: position 767,198 of record JAUIMM010000228.1, on the reverse strand, counting down.
TCATCTTAGGGTAGAATTTGGATTCCCCTACTCCGATCTGGACGACCTACTTCTCCTGGACCAGTCACCGGAGGTTCTCGGGGGGAATACATTACTCTTCTGTAGACCTTCTCCAGGCCCACGGATGGATAAATTTATTAAAAGAAATCCTCTCTGACTCCATCTCAGGACATGTTTTATTCGGGGGCCTTACTATACTCCAGGGTTCAGCGGGTTTTCCTCCCTGCAGAATCGGGACATATAGGCCAAAATTCACTTATTTCTGCGTCACTGCCGAGTGTCTATACACTCTTGCATACCTGTTTCCTGGGCTCTCTGGTCTCCACCTTCGACATGGTGGAGTATGCCCAGTTTCATTCATTCAAGTCTCAATCGATTGTGGTTTCTCGTCTCGGTAGGTGCGTCACTCCCTTTTGTGGTGCCTCCAGGAGTCCCACCTGGTCTCTGGTTCTTAGGGCTCTTTAGTCCTCTCCTTTTGAGCCTTTGGACACAGTGGACATTTGTTGGCTTACGTGGAAGACTGTCTTCCTTCTTGTCAGAGCTTCTGCCCCGGGGTTTTGGATTTGAGCGCATTGTCCTGTTGCTCTCAATTTCTGATCTTTCGCCAGGGCAGGGCTGTTTTTCAAACACTATTGAGCTACCCTCCTAAGGCTGTTTCCAGGTTTCACATCAATCAAGAGATCGTGGTCCCTTCGTTCCATGTTCCGGATTTTTCACTGGAGGAGGCCTCCTTGGATGTCAGGCCGGCCCTCCGGATTTATATGGACAGGACAAACTATCTCCGTAAAACTAATGCTCTCTTTACCCTGTATGACTTTCACAAATGGGGTTGACCTGCTACTAAGCAGTCTTTGGCCAGATGGCTCCATTTGACTATCCACCACGCTTATGCTGCAGCGGACCCGGCTGTGGTGACGGCTCATTCTACCTGGTCGGCGGGAACTTCTTGGGCATCCCGTGGGCCTCTGCCCATGCGTTTCTGAAATTCTATTCCTTTGACTTCTTAACCTCTGAGCAGTTATCTCCACAGCTTAGGAACATGCCCTCCCTTCGTGGATTAGCATTGGGACGTCTCAGCCAGAAGAAGAAAAGGAGATTTATGTGCTTACCTGTTAAATCCTTTTAATCGATTCCATAGGGGACACAGGGCACCCACCCTGGCTTTCGGGGCTCTGCTCTGCTTCCGGTTACCCTGTCCACATATGCTGTGTGTTTGGACCTGTGTGTGTGTGCCGGTCTTCCTTCTCCTCCTTCTTGCTCCTCACCTAATGCTGGGTACACACTTTCCAATGTGTGCCCCGATGATATGTCGGCCATACGGTCTGACATATGGTACCGCAGGTATACATTTAGCGATGTAATGAAGGATGGAATTCCATCCTCATTCCATCCTTCATTACCTGCAACGGAGCCACGTGGGATATCGTCCGGTTTATCGTCCAGTTGGCTGATCGGACGATATCGCATGCAATCGTGGGCGCGCGCAGATAGTCCGTACACACTACGCGATCCACATGAGCTATCGTTCTGATACATGTCGGAATGATAGATCGTTCAATGGATCGCATAGTGTCTCCCCGGCTTTAGGCTTGCTAACTTAACAGGCTGCCTGTGGCTTGGGGCGCAGCATAGGTGAGAGTAAGCCTGGGCTGCTGGGTAAAAAGAATCAACTATTTGGTGCTCAGACTCCTACTCACCTGTCTACACCCAGCGTAGAGCCTGTTACCCCTATGGAATCGAAGAAAGAAAGGATTTTTACAGGTAAGCGCACAATTCCCCCTATTCCGCGCCCCCCCCCCACCCAAAAAAATAAATAAAATAAAAATAATTTCCTGTGTCTATATTTGAATAATCTAATTGGATGATCTCTGTAGCTGAGCTAGGTCTGGACAGATCTACTTGTATAACGTAAATAGAAATGATAGCGCACCTTTAATGTTTTTTGAATTGCTTCCTGCTTACAAATAATAGGAACTGAACAATATAGGTAATGGGGAAGCGCTGTGTGTTTAAAGTGAATTAGAGGGTGTGACGTATAATAGTATGTTATAAAATGGTTGAAAAAATTATTGAAATAATGTATATATGTGATATATTTCATGCATGTAAAGTATATATGTGAGAAATTATGTTATGAGTGAAATGGCAGTCATCAAAAATACAATATGAAAAAAGAAAACACAAAGGGTGATGAGATTCCTGCTGCTGCAGTGCAATATACCGCATATATACATTCTTTCAACCAGTTTACGACATACTATTATACGTCTCACCCTCTAATTCACATTAAAGATCTACTTATATATACAGGTTGAGTCTCCCATATCCAAATATTCTGAAATACAGAATATTCCGAAATACGGATTTTTTTGGGCTTGACTGAGATAATGAAACCTTTGATTTTTGATGGTTCAATGTACACAAACTTTGTCTAAGGCACAAATTATTAAAAATATTGTATAAAATTACCTTCAGGCTATGTTTATAAGGTGTATATGAAACATAACTGAATTTTATGTATGTACACAAACTTTCTTTGAGCCACAAAATTATTGAAAATATTTGTATAAAATTACCTGCAGGCTGTGTGTATAAGGTGTATATAACACATAAATGCATTCTGTGTGTATATTTGGTTGCCATTCCTGAGATATTTCATTATGCTATGCAAATATTCCAAAATACGGAATATTCCGTTATCCAAAATACCGCTGCTGCTCCCAAGCATTTTGGATATCGGAGACTCAGCCTGTACTATAGATCGTATGATGTGATATACTGATAAACTATGTTATTACAGCTGGGCATAAGGAGAATAGGCATGATCCTGTGATAAAATGTACTCTGCAGGAAGTAAATGAGTAGTTTATACCAAAGTTGGCTGTTTTATAATGTGCGTGCTTTTATCTCAAGTTTTTCAGAGCACTTGTCATAGAGAGATCTTTGCTTAGCCTAATGTGGTTAATCCAGAGAGAGACAAAAAAAAAAAAACATTGAAAAATTGCTCTTAAAGCATTCTTTCTTTGAAAAAGGCGGCAGCAAATTTACCTATTTGTCAAATACATCCTGTAGACTCAGCACACAGGCAAAACACTGTGGTAAATATCTTTAGGCAAGTTACTATATCCTATGGGTGGGAATAGTCATTGAAAAAATAAGAGTTATGGTAGACTTACAATTGATAACTCTTTTTTTTTTTTTTTTTTTCTTCAGTCCATAGAGTCCACAGGGATACCATGGGGTAATGTGCTTGGAGAGATCCAGGTACCAAAGAGTTAAAGCTTTCAGCTCCCAGTGTGCCCTGGGTCGTCCTCCATATATACCCCAGCCACAGGCCTTCAGTTTTGTAAACAAGCCTCAAGACAGGAGAAGGAAAGAGGAGAAAGAAGAACAATTGTACACCAGAAACACTCTCACACAAAATGAGGGAATCCGTGACCGAAATAAAAATTGCCCAATGCAGCCAGGTGCGTCAGGGTGGGTGCCCTGTGGACCCTATGGACTTAGAAGAAAAAGAGTTCTTAATGGTAAGTCTACCATAACTCCTATATTCTTCTTCAGGGTCCATAGGGATCCACAGGGATACCATGGGGATGTCCTAAAGCTGTTCCTCTAAGGGTGGGGGGCACTCCTGAGCCGAACTAGTCACCCAAAGGAAGCATCCTGAGAGGCAAAAGTATCAAAGACGTAGAACCTAAGAAAAGTGTGGACAGAAGACCACGTGGCTGCCTTGCACAATTGTTCACCAGTGGCACCACAACTAAATGCCCACGATGGCCCTACAGACCGAGTAGAATGTGCTGTCACTGTGTTTGGGACAGGGAGATCAGCCTGTGTGTACACCTGAGATAGTCATACATAACCATCGAGCCACGGTCTGCTTGTTAGTTGGCCATCCTCGTTTGTGAAAACCATATAATACAAAAAGAGCATCTGATTTTCTAACAGTTTGTACGATCCACATATATACGGAGAGCACAAACTACATCCAAGGAGGCTTCACCTACAGAGAGGTCTGGAGCCTAAAAAAACTGGAACTACAATTTCTTCATTTACATGAAAACAGGACACTACCTTAGGAAGGTAACACTTTTGTCAACCATTTCAAGTCTACAGAGTCCAGAGGTTCAAATGGGGGAGCTTGTAACCCCTTAAGAACCAAAGACAGATCCCACGGTGCTACCGGTGGGACAAAAGGAGGCTGAACTCCCTGAAAAAAAAATTCTAACATCTGGTAATGAAGCAATATTTCTCTGGAACCAGACTGACAATGCAGAAACCTGCACTTTCAAAGTGGCCAGGCAGAGACCATGGTCTAAACCAGCCTGGAGAAAAACCAGTACCTGGGGAAACCCTAAACACCTTAGGATCATACTTCCTATGGGAACATCACTTACCAAAAGAATGCCAAACCCTGTAATAGATGCGGGCAGAGGCAGGCTTTCGTGCTCTAAGCATTGTTTGAATCGCAGAGGTGGAGAAAACTTTTGGCTCTTAAGATGGAAGATTCAAGAACCACGCTATCAAAGCCAGACGAGGTAAGTCCGGATGCCGGCAGGTACCCTGCATTAACAGATCCATCCGTAGAGGAGGAGGATACGGACTGTCTATGGGGATAGATTTCGTATGTCGATGAACCAATGACGTCTGGGCCACTAGTATTACTGTTACGCATTCCTGCTTGAAATTTCTGAGAACCCTTGGGAGGAGGGAAATCGGAGGAAAGAGATACGCCAACCTGAATTCCCATGTAACTGCTAGTGCGTCGACGAAGGTTGCTGAGGGTTCAATGGTCCTGAACCTGTACCTGGGGACCTTGTAGTTGTGACGTGATGTCATGAGGTCTATGTCTGGTAGGTCCCATTTGTTCACCAGGAGTTTGACCACTCCCCGGCGTGTATGTCCTGACGACTTAGGCAGTCCACTTCCCAATTGAGGACTCCCAGGATGAATATTGCCGAGATTGGCGGAAGATGACGTTCTGTAAAAATCACTTCCTTCATAGCTGCATGACTTAGCGTGCCTCCCTGTTAATTGAGATAGGCTACCGTGGTAGCATTGTCTGACTGAATCTGGACCGGCCTGCCCTGAAGCAGGTCCTGTGCCACGATGAGTGCTTTGTATACTGCTCAAAGCTCCAGAATGTTTATAGGCAGATGACTTTCCTGATTCGTCCATCTTCCCTGAAAGATGTAATGACCTGTCACTGCTACCCATCCGCGAAAACTAGCGTCCGTGGCGAGAAGCACCCAATTTGGAATTCACAATGGTTGACCTTTTGTCCAGATGATCCTTTTGTAGCCACCACAAGATGAACCTCTGGAGTGAGAAGGATGCTCTGGGACTTTATTAGATTATACTGTCCTTTCCTCCTGGAGAGAGTCAATCTTTGCAGAGGCCTGGAATGAAACTGAGCCTACTTAACCATGTCGAAGGTGGATACCATTGATCCTAGGACCTGCATCGCTGATAGAATGGATACCCTTTGCTTGGTAACTAGATTGTGTACTCGCAATGATAGGGCCGCAATCTTGTCCTCTGGTAGAAACACCCTTTGTACGTGAGAATCCAAAAGTGCTCCCAGATGTAACATCTGCTGTGTTGGAGAGATAGAGGATTTCTTCCAATTGATGATCCAGCCGTGGTTTTGTAGGCAGGCTATGGTCAGTTGAAGATGGTGCTGTAAAGCAACTGCAGTTTGTGCCAATATCAGAAGATCGTCCAGATATGGTAGTATTCTGATTCCCTGACGCCTGAGATAGGCCGTCATGACCGCAATTATCTTGGCCAAAGGGCAGTGCCTGAAATTGGTAATGTTTTTGTAGGACAGCAAACAATAGAAATTGTTGGTGCGATGGCATAATAGGAACATGCAGATACGCATCTTGAATGTCCAGGGAAACCATAAAATCTCCAGGCTCTATTGCCAAAAATAATTGACCTGAGAGTTTCCATACGGAAAGGGTTTTTTAGATTTAGAATAGGGCGAGGAGACCCATTTGGTTTCTGGACCAAAAATAGATTGGAATAGTAACCCCTTCTTTGTCGCAACACAGGAACTGGGATTATTACCCCTGCAGCAGGGAGTGAATGGCCTCCTGAAGGGCCAAGGCCTTGACCACACCAGATAGAGGATCTGTAGAAAAAAACTTCTGGGGAGGATGCCTCCAGAAAGTGAGGGCATACACCTGAGAGACCAATTCTCGGACCCAGGCATCTGTTGTTTGATGCCAGTGATCCACAAACTGAAGAAGTCTGCCTCCCACCCTGGGAGGCCCGCCCCATCTGGCCAAGAGTTTGTCATCTGGCTTAGAAGATGGACGTCTGGCCGACCCAGACCTCTTGCCCCCCGGATGTCCTGTAAAAACTAGACGGCTTGGAGGAAGATTGTTCCTTTGCTCGTCCCTGAGGATGAAAGAACCGGAAAGAAAACTGCCTAGATTTTATTGTACAGGTTGAGTCTCCCATATCCAAAATGCTTGGGACCAGGGGTATTTTGGATATCGGAATATTCCGTATTTTGGAATATTTGCATAATATAATGAAATATCTTGGGATTGGGACACAAATCTAAACACAGAATACATTTAGTTTCTATTAGGGATGTGCAGGCTCGGATAGGTTCGAGTTTGCACGTGGAGTTCGGATTTTTCCCTCCAAAAAAACGGAACTCAGAACGAGGCAAAACGTCATCTTACATGGACGAACATCATCATTCCTGGACAAAAGACCAGGGTAGCGCTATTGGCTGCAGCGCACAGCATTTTAGCCGACTCGGGAGCCAGGGATTGGCTGTAGTGGAGCACGTCCCCGGGGACACACACATTCTACAAAAGTGAGTCCCCGGTCCTCAATACCGGGTAAAACACGCACTATAGCGCATATTTGCAAAATCTGCAACTCCAGCCACAATAGCTAGCGACTTATATACACGCACACACACACACTAGTATTGTGGACCCGTCGCTAGCTATTGTGGCTGGAGTTGCAGATTTCTTTTTTCCTCTTTCCCCACCTTTCATATTTCTTCCCATTTTAACGCTCTCGCTCCCATTTCTGTCTACATCCCCCTTTTTGTTTCTCCCACTTATCCTGTCTCTCTGACAACTATTATTATTAGACTAAAGGGGGCACAGGTTATTATTAAAAGCATGCCTATTATATTATAAGGTGGCACAGATTCTTCTACTAAAGCAGCCACAGACATAAATGTATTTGACTAAATTGGGCACAGTTGGCACAGTGCTGTGTCTAGGAATCTGGGGCTGTATTATATGCCTTGTCCTTTGTGGGATGGTCGTGCCCCTATAGTTGATAACCACCCCTATCTAATGACACGGAGCCCAGGCATATTTGGGAATGTCAGTGTGAAAAATAAGGTCTAGTACATGTGCTAGAGAAATCATTTGTGGCTTTATGGTGACTGGGATTCCATCTTCATGACAAAGGTCTGTGTGACCAAGGTTTGAGATTATTTCTTCTGTGATCTGTGTATGACACCAGATGATCCTTTACAAGATCTTGTACAGGTATGATGAAGACACAAGATATGCCTTTGTTGGGGATTTCTCTGGGCAGGTTACACTCTTGAAGCTGGATAAGAGCGGCTGTACTGTTATCTCAACACTCAAAGGACACGAAGGTAATTGCTGATGTAACCCTCCATGCTGAGATCACACACTGCAGGTCCTCCTGGAAGCAAATTGAGTTAAACTATAACTTTTTATATACTTGCTGTGATGTAGATTGAAATCAGAGCTGTAACGATATTTTAGTGACCTGGGTGAGAGAGAGCTTTGGCGCCCCACCTCCCATTTCTCCTGGCCTAGGACAAAAAAATAGTTTTACTTATTTGTAAGCATTTTAAATGATCTATATGAGAGTCTGACTTACTGTCCTTCTCTACGTGATGGGCTAACAAATGAGAGAGCGATCTATCCACTGCGCTGAGACAGGTCAGATGGTGTGCTTATATCTCAGACTGTCACCTTCTCTAGGACAATATCACATACCAAGGGGTGTTATTCAAGGGAAGCTGCTTATAAAGGGGCATGTAGAGGGGAATGATGGCACATAAGGGGCATGTGGAGGGGACCCAGACATCGCTGATCGGCAGACGGCAGTAGAGTAATAAATGGTTTTGGTGCTAGTATGTTTTAAATGCCTTTGAGAAAGGTAAGTGCATGTGACTATATAGCTTTTTCCCCATTTTATGTGCGCAGTATGTTTTGTTCATGAGAAAATATTTTACTGTACAGAATCGGCTTCAATAGATTTTATTTATTTTTTTTCCCCTTCCTTGTTTGTATTTTAGGCAGCATCTCCTGTCTTCACTGGGACCCTGTTCAGAGGTATCTCTTCTCTGGGTCATCAGATCAGTGTATTATCTTGTGGGACATTGGAGGGAGGCAAGGACGAGCCCTAAACCTACAAGGACACCAGTAAGTATCTGCTTTGTGACTGCGCTCAATACAGGAATTATCTGTAACAGCAAACTAGTGGGTCTGACCCTTAAACTGGGTACACGCTATACGACAGTGTGACCGATGTAAAGATACATCGCACATGATCTGGCATACGACGCTGCAATGTATTGTTACGTGCTGCAGTAACAGTACCGTGTCGTTCATTGCATCTGACTTGCAGGACAGCAATGAATGACTGTCAGGAACGACAGATCGGGCGTACACACAATATGTTGTGTACGATATATTGTTCCGATCCTCCTCATGACGTTAAATTGTGTATACCCAGCTTAAGCCAAGGCCTCAATTTACTTAGAACATAAGACTAGGTCATATAGACAACCTATGACACACGTCATTATCTGTAGAGCATAGAAGGAAGTTACATTATTTGTCTTTGTACATTACTGAATATATGGATTGAATTTTTCTGTAATTTAAGTGACACAAAGGATTCTGCCTTATGTATACTTCAGGGCATAACTTTGATTTAGGAAACATCCAGGGCAAACATACCTGTTGCCGACTCTGGCGTTCTTATGCTGGATACACAGTGGCCGATATATTGGCCGATCAATTGATCGGCTAATATATCGTGCTCCCGTCGGCCAGTGTGTACAGCCGATATGTCTGTGAACGACGTCGTTCAGGCATATCGCATTGGCTGTGCTGCACAGCCGATGAACAGATGTGTGCAGACATATCTGTCCATCAGCAAGTGTGTACGGGCGACCAGCCGATCGCCCGTGCACGGGGGTGCCGAGAGGGGGCGGGCCGCGAGCGGGTACTGATTACCGCTCCCCATCCCTCACAGTAGCCCAGCATACGCTGCTGTGTGCTGGGCTGCACTGGGAGACTGTCCGAGGCTGCTAAAGCAGCAGCCAGAGAGTCTCCTATGCCAAAGGGGGGAGTGATCACGCTGATCGGGCCCCCCATTGGCTGTGCGCAGGGCTGAGGGGCACACAGCGCCTTCCTCCCTAACACGCAGCGCAACAAATGTTTTTCAGGTTTTTTTTCTTCGAAGTGGGCGTGGCCACAAAGACCCCAATTAGGCCACGCCCCCTACCCGCTCCCAGGCCGGCCCGACTTGCTGCAGCATGCAGATGATGGTTGTTCAGTGTGTATGAACGACCATCATCTGCAGATATATCGCTATAGTGTGTACCCACCTTTTAGAAGCTTTTTTCCTGTGTAATGATGTTTGCTTGTTTTTGTTAGTGACAAGGTGCAGGGGCTGTGCTACCTACATCTCACACGGCAGCTGGTCTCCTGTTCAGTAGATGGCGGCATCTGTGTCTGGAATATGGATACTGACAGGGAAGAGGTAACAAACTTCTAATAATTTGAATACTGATTTTTGTGACAATAGTACTGTTTAAGAAAACAAAGCATAATTTAACAATCAGTATTTGTGTATGTAAAGACAAAGGCCCTGATTCAGAGCCGCTCGTAAGCGGCCGCTCGTTCGTTCTGACCGATGTTCGCACATCTGCGCATGCGTACGGATTTTAATACGCATGCGCGAACCAGTCAGTGCGGCCGAAAATCGTTTGTTCGCTATATAGCGAATGCCTGCTATTTTGAGTGACAGAAGGAGGCGTATGTGGGTGGTAACAGGGGAAGGTGCTTGAAAACGGGGAGTGGAATTCTAACGCAGGCGTGCTTAAAGGTCAAAATGGGCGTTTTATGGGTGTGCATAATTAATACAGCAGCGTCACTGACCGCGTCACTTGTTTTTTTTACTCAGAACTGCTCGCAAAATAGCGGTTGAAAAAACAAGCCACAAGAATAGCGAGCAGTTCATACGCTGTTCGATGTACTCGATTAATCTAATAAATAGCGGACATGACGTATGGTGCGAGCGGCAAGGGGGCGTATTTTTCAAAATTACAACCGCAAGTTTTGCTCGCTCGTTCAGACTTAGAGGCGTGAACAGACCGCAATTAGCGAACGGTTCATTTGAATAGCCACCCCTTGTTTTAGAATGAACGACCGCAAATAGCGAGCGGCTCTGAATGAGGGCCAAAGGTTGTAAATGCCTACACTATGCTCTCCTACAGATGTGTCCTCATACACCTAACCTTTTTGCACCATATGGAGTGAGATGCCTGGCACTACAGCCATGGCCAAAAGTTTTGAGAATGACACAAGTATTGGTTTTCACAAAGTTTGCTGCTTCAGTGTTTTTAGACCTTTTTGTCAGATGTTACTATGGCAGTGGTTCTCAAACTCGGTCCTCAGGACCCCACACAGGTCACATTTTCCAGGTCACCCAGCAGGAGCACAGGTGTAGTCATTACTCACTGACATTTTAAAAGATCCACAGGTGGAGCTAATTAATTCACTTGCGATTCTGTGAGGAGACCTGCAAAACTTGCACTGTTTGGGGTCCTGAGGACCGAGTTTGAGAACCTATGGTATACTGAAGTAAAATTACAAGCATTTCATAAGTGTCAATGGCTTTTATTGACAATTACATTAAGTTTATGCAAAGAGTCAATATTTGCAGCGTTGACCCTTCTTTTTCAAGACCTCTGCAATTCACCCTGGCATGCTGTCATTCAAATTCTGGGCCACACACTGGATTCAAGTTCTCAATGGGATTAGGGTCTGGGGAGTTTCCTGGCCATGGATCCAAAATTTCAATGTTTTGTTCCCCGAGACACTTAGTTATCACTTTTACCTTATGGCAAGGTGCTCCATCATTCTGGAAAAGGCATTGTTCGTCACCAAACTGTTCTTGGATGTTTGGGAGAAGTTGCTCTTGGGGGATGTTTTGGTACCATTCTTTATACATAGCTGTGTTCTTAGGCAAAATTTTGAGTGAGCCCACTCCCTTGGATGAGAAGCAACCCCACACATGAAGGTAAAAAGGCAAAAGACAGATGTCCTATACTGTACCTTGACGTGAAGATCATAGAGGATGGGGGTGGGTATGACATTTGGCTGAATCCTACATGATGCATCATAACCACACTGTTCAGACAGTTGGTTAGTAAGGCAGAGATAGCAAAGAGGAGATGCTCACAGCTTCCTAAGCTTGTTCATAGCCTAAATAATTAGCTTTAAAGATGTCAGGCATCCTGATAGTTACTTCAGATATGGATGTTGTAGTATTGGTGTGAAAGCCAGGCCCAGTTACCTATTCACTTCTCCCTTGTATGGTATTACTTATAAATCTGTACTGACATGGATATAGTTATAAATGTAATCTTTGTTCTCAGATCCAGTTTTTATTAGATGTATTGTGGCAAAAATATAAGAGACTGACTGGAATGTCTTGTGGGTCCTTAAGGCCTCCGCTGGTGGGTGAAGAAAATTCAATATTTTCTTATTTCCTCTAGATACATATATACATAGATATGCAATAGTTCAACATGCTACTAAATGATAGCTGTTCTGTCCAGAAAAAATAAACCGCAATATAAATCCCATTTGGCAAGACAACAAAACAAGATGTCATTCCTGGTAAAGCCAGTGCATCATGAAAATGTGAAAAATTTGCAGAGCACTATAATAAATACTATAATACTAAGGTACTAGTACTGACCACTGAATCATTCCAGTTCAGTTTGATAATACGGAAGCATCAGATGGCTACATAATAAACCTAGACCATCAAGCTACAGAATGTTGTCTTATGTGGGCTACCCATGAATAATGCCCGATTCCCCGTTCTGCTGATCCGATCTGCCAATCGGCAATCTAAAATGCTGATTGACAGATATCGAAGATCGGTGATCTGTCAGAGAAGCCGTAAAATTCAACATGTTAAGAATCCTTTACTTGCCGATTCCGACCATTTTCAGGTCGATTCAGGGAATCGAGATTGTCCAACATATCTGATCTCTCGAATACCCCAGTGTTGGCAGACCGTGGAATCGCACCAATAGCTGCCTGATATAAGGGCCCCATAAGTCGAAGATGTGATAATGAGCTGGGGTGTGAACACACCACATGTGCTGCAAATGGATGTCATTAAAGGGAGAATAGATGTTGTGATCTATTATTGTACTCCTCTAAATGTATTTCATGGGGAAGAGTTACCTAGCTGTGATATCCCTCACTCACTGTATTTAAGGCTCCTGAATGGTTAGAAAGTGATTCCTGCCAGAAATGTGCCCAGCCTTTCTTCTGGAACATAAAGCAGATGTGGGACACCAGGTCACTGGGATTACGTCAGGTGAGATGGGAGATGAGTCTTTTCTCCTTTTTATTCTTCTTTATTTCCAACCTAACTTTTTCACTTTTCTTTGAGCCACCTTCATACTCCCTCTTTCTTGTCTGTGTAGCACCACTGCAGGAAGTGTGGAAAGGCCGTCTGTGGAAAATGCAGCTCCAAGAGATCCAGTTATCCCATTATGGGGTTTGAGTTCCCGGTGCGGGTCTGTGACTCCTGTTATGAAACCATTAAGGATGAGGAGTGAGTATCACGGAATACTGGGGAACTTATTCTCACACTCGTATATATTTTCTCTTTCAGCAGTAGGGGGCACACAGAGGGTGGGTTAAACTTACTCCTAGGAGTCAGGGCACTGGAGAGATCCATCTCTTCTCTGTAACTCCCTTGGTTGGATGTCTCCTTCCCCTGCCCTACACCCTCCAGGTGAGCGATCAGCCACCATTTGCGTACACAGCCTTTCATGACTACTAACTAGGAATCACCAAGTCCTCTAAAGCTGTAGTACGGGGCACAAAGCCTTTTACAGGTAACATCGATGAATTGTGTAAAATAAGTCAGAATTAATGTTTTTAAAATAATCAATTCAGCTAAAATTGTACAATTTCTAATACATTCTCGTGAAAAATATCCAGTTAAGTGATAAACTAGCAAGATATTAAATACTGGCACTTCCTATTCCTGGACAAAAGTCCAGGAATGATGTTTGTCCATGCAAGATGACGTTTTGCCTCTTTCTGAGTTCCGTTTTTTTGGAGGGAAAAATTCGAACTCAGCGTGCAAACGCGAACCTATCCGAGCCTGCACATCCCTAATCCAGACCAAGTAAAGTAGTAGTGATCGCATCCAAAAATGGGTTAAATTGGTCTTAGAAAGTTTGTCTCAGTTAAAGAAGCATAGGTACAGTAAGTAGTAGACTTTAGTGAGCCGGCATAAATTGCACCACAAAGCTCATATAAGCAATACAGCCATGTGAATATGCTTCGGCTACCACATGATGGAAGCGCTTTCATAACAGAACTCCTAGGCGGTCAGTATGACTACATGTTACAGTACAAGTGACCACCTTCCCCCCTAGGTTAGGCTCCTGGAGAATGGTTTGTACGAGTCAGTAATGGAGCCTTCCTGTAGTGGTGATGGAGTAAAAACTAGTCAAGATGATGGGAAAGAACATTTTGGACCAAGGTCAACCTATTTTTTTATTTTCAATTGACTAATTTTGAATAAAGATTTTAGAGATTCACAATAAAACAACAAAACAGACAATAAATATGGTAGCTGTGGAAAATGGCATGTAACAAGGAAGTTCCAATCCAATATAGATAACTGAGTAATAAAGGAATAACATTCCAATATTGAATATATAGCAAAACGTTGGGCAATGCTGCACAGAGGAGAATAGGGGACTAATAGCCAATGGGAGGTAATATGAATACATGTCAGTCTCTCCTTTATCTGGCCAATAGCAACCCAATGTGGGGAAATATTTCCATCCTACTGTATGTTGAAAAAATATACTAGTAGTGATATTGGTAAGTCAGCGGTGCTCCCCAGAGCCTTAGATTATCAGTATTGAATTAAGGGAGAAAAATGGGAAAAAGACTTTGGGGTTAATCCCATTAGGTGCGAGTTGCTATATTTATTCCGAATTTGCACAGCGAATTAATTTTGCAACCCAATTAGCAACTCGCACTGATCAGCCAGGCTGAATTCGCATTTTAAGATTAAAATGTGGGGACACTGTGCTGAACCCCTTGGACACCCCCCCCCCATGACTAATTAGGCAATTGGAAGTTTCCAATTAGCTTAATTTGTCCAATAATTACATGTCATTTTTGGGGGTAAAAAAAAAAAAGTCCTCAAAGTACCCCAAAATCAACTTTTTTGTTAGTTTAGACACCCCAAATTTAATTACAATCATTTTTTAGTTGAAAAATTTTTTCTAATCTTTTTCAAGGTGCCCCCAAAGTACCCCAAAATCACCTTTTTTCCCTACTACTTTTTGCATTTTTCATTTAATTCGTTTGAGATTAAACGAAAAGTTTTTGGTTTCTATCATTTTCTTGCATTTAAAAAAAACAAAAACACAAATCAGCCTTTTGACACCATTTCAAAATCTACAGTACCTTCCTAATGCCCACAAAACAGCCTTCTATATGGTCCTGCTAACGAAATGATCCATTTTGGGGGGTTCAGGATGGTCTCCCCACATTTTCATGCATTTCTCGCAAATCTCATTTGGCAGTCAATTCGCACCCCTCCGCTGCGAGTAGTGCGAATAGGTCTTTTTAACTGGATTGGAGAATTCTTGGGAGCGTGCTTCGCTCTGATGTGTGCGAGTTTCAAGAAATAAACTCACTATTCGCAACTAATGGGATTGAGCCCTTTATGTGGTGGCACACGTATAAGGAAATGGATACTTATTTCTCTGAGCAGTAGCAGAGAGTTTGGTACTCTAAATATCTGGCAAAAAGCTTAAACTTGTGAACTTCAGTTTCTTTAGGAGTCTTCTGAGTGATGTCTGTGAATAGTGAAGCAGAGACTGTATACATAATGACTGCCATGATGCTTCTGAGTACCTGGGTACTCTCGCTGCACTCTGGCTTCATATTTCGGAGGCAGACACTAAGGGCCCGTTTCAGCTCCGCACGCAGTGCCGATATTTACGCAGTTTGAGCGATTGTTAGCTGTTGCACATGCAGGTAAGTTGCACCCGCAGCAATTGTTTTGCGATCATGCACACATAGAGGATTCACTCACAAATTGAGTCACAGGTAGCGTTTGGGGGAGGTAATGGGGGGGGGGTTAGTTGGAAAACACAGGCGTGTCAGACCGTTTAAACACTGTTTTCTGGGCGTACATAAATTAGCCACTGTGTTCTTGCAGCAGGAGAATCCTCTGCGTGTCTGGAGACCCGCTATGTCTGCGACAACTTAGACTTGCTTAGAAGTTTTGTGTGTGAGCGGCGTATGTGAAATGTTTTCAGTAGGCATCTCTAAGCGGGTCCGTCATTGTCATCGCTGCGATATTTCACGGATTGCAATTGCAAAAATATGCTATTTTCATACATTTCTGAATTCTAAGGTGTATATTTAGTAAAGGTCGATTTTGGCTTTTTGGTGTATTTATAGGTGATTTTAAGTCGATTTTACCAATCAGGGATGTTCTAAAGATAAAACCGAATCTCGAAAAAAATTGACCATCGACCAAACATCAGTACTTTCACTATAGGATCCCCTCATTCACTAACAGTGGGACTGGAAATCGACTAAAAACAGTCAGACAAGTTTGGGAGAAGCATGCACAGATCGCTATGATCTGTGCATGCTTCTTAGGGTTAAACTAGCCTGCAGAGTTTAAAAAAAAAAAAAAAAAAAAGGCATAGGGTCCTAAACCCATAACCAGCCCTGGACCTTTTTAGCTTGGTCTGGTCTGGAAAATCGGGGGAAAAACCGTTGTGAGGTTCCCCCTATTTTCCAATAAATAGCACCAGGCTGAGCTAACTGCTGTGGTAATTTATTTTATTTATTAACAGTTTCTTATATAGCGCAGCATATTCTGTTGTGCTAAATATTGCCCTGGCTATGAAGTATTCCAGCAGTAGGTGGGGCAAAATGTTCAAGACGTTGCAGCAGTTTTCATCACCTGTGTGAAAACTGGTAAGCAGGCACGATCAACAGATAAAACCTTCATCCTGGAAATGGTCCCTCTATTCGTCGTTTAAAGGTTAATATCCGGTGGGGACAACCAAATGTCAACACCATGGCATCTCTGCTGAAGCACAAGGTGTCCGCACATGGTGAGTGGAGGCATTTCTGGTAGATGCCTTGTTGATTCCTTGGAGCGCTATCTGACTACATGATTGTTGAAGCACTAAAGCTAAGGGTTTTACTTAGTGTGGTTGAGGCTATGCTCAAGGCTCAAAATCCTTTTTTGGACCAGAATTACCAGGGTTTGGAAGATTTACATTGCCTGGTGTGGAGTAAAGACGTTCCTACCTCTTATTTTTGCATGGACAGCATGTTGCTATTTCAGCAGGGCAGTCTGTATTCAGTGGAGATTAAAGGGGTCATTCAGACCCGTTTGCGAGCAAAGGACGCTCGCAAACGGGTCGATGTTCCCCCACTGCGCATGCGCACGATGGAGGGAGCTCGACGTTCGCATGCGCGAGACCCGGACTGCGACAGCCAAGCTGTCGCTCCGGGTCTCGCACCAAAGGGGGCGTGCTGTCGATGTTGATTGACAGCACGCCCCCTTTGGTGGGCGTGCCGGGGGCGTGCCTGCCAGACGGAGGCGTTCCCATGGGAACGCCTACCGTCTGGAGCCGGCCCCACTGACATTACTAGTGATGTCAGTGGGAGTGATTTTGGCTCTGATAGAGCCAAAATCACTCCTGGGCTTGCGGCAGCGAGACCCTACCGCAGGGTCTCCGTCGCAAGCCCGATGGTCGCGATGGTCAAGACCATCGCGACCATCATCATGGACGCTCGCATATGCTGTCGGTGGTCACCCACAGCTATGCAAGCGTCCAAGAGGACGCTCCATTTTCAGGGAGGAGGGCCCTGATTCAGAGCGAGCGCTCTGGTCAGAGCGTTCAGCTCTGAATCAGGCCCTAGGTTTCTTACCTGGAAGGTTGCCTTCCTGTTAGCAATCTCGTCAGCTAGGAGAATTTTTGAGCTGGTGGCTCTGTGTTGTATGTCTCCTTTAATCATCTCCCATGATGACAGGGCTGAACTTAGAACTGACCACATTCTTTTCATATGCAATTGGTCTCCAGGTCCCACCTAAATCAGGAAATTGAACAGCGGGATCTCTTAGATCCTGAATGCCCTGGCAATGGCCAGAGAACAATGTCCTCATGAGCCAGGACTTGTTCAGGACAGATGGCCTGTAGGTTCTTTATGATGTCCACAAGAATGGCTGGCCAGCTTTGAAGCTTTCCAGTGAATTATTTTAGTAATTTGACAGCCTTGCCTTTAGGCAGGACTGCCCCTTCTGGAGAATTAGATCAGTGAGAGCCTTCTCAGTAATGTGGCATAGGGCAGTTGTTACGTGGCTACCTGCTCTGCTTCCAAAGATGCTATATTAGGACTGCAAGTGTTAAGCTTACTTCCTTAGGTACAGCTTTGGTATTTCCCCATTGTAATCCAGTTTCCCTGAAAAGAGAGAATAGGATTTTTGTACTTTTATTAAATCATTTTCTTGAAGTCCATTGGGATACACTGGATACCCTCCCTTTTTATACTGTTTCGTTTCTGTACTAGTTCATTGTTTCTTTTATTATTATCCTCATTAAGGTTGTGGTTTTCGTTTAAGAACATTGGTTATCTCCTCTCCTTCACATTCTGTGCTCCTGGCCTGTTCTTTGGGGCTTTGTTAGGCAAAACAGACATTCCCAGGTAGCCCAACTGCTATAGAGGGGGAGGGGCTTGAACATCTTGACGACTGTAAATTTGAAGTGCCCAAGCCCCTCTCACCACACTATGCCCATGGTGTTTTGGTACTGTCCTAAAAATGCATGATCTTGAAGTTTCTTTGTAAATTTGAATACATCCTACTATGAGTTTAAGAATAAATTCTCAACCTGAAAAGGCAAAATAAAATGAAGTTTAACATCTTTTGAATTTGTTCAAAGACTGTAGACAAACTCATTGTATAATGGGGCATAGCGACTGTACGGGTTCTGTTGTAGTTTAGTTTTAAAATCTTTATCGGAAGCTTTCCGGTGTGTGCTGAGCTTAGGAGCTTTTATCAGAGTCCGATCATTCATGAATAAGACCTACTCCTCTTCTTTCTCTTTTACTTTCTTTTAGCCGGACATCATTGGCCACTTTCCATGAAGGTAAACATAACGTCTGCTTCATGACCATGGATATCTCCGGAGGGATTATGGTCACATGTGGAACAGATCGGCTAGTTAAGGTATCTGATGATCTACTTGTGCAGCCATGTCCGGTGTTCTGAACTATAAGAGTTCTTTATTTTTAAAGTGCAAAAGTGTTACCACCGCTGTAGTACATTGATGGGTTTTAGGTGGTGGTGGAGAGAAATCTAGAACCAGTAATGGAGCACAGTTTAAAATCTTTTTTATATACAGAGATAGAGATATATATATATATATATATATATATATATATATATATATATATATATTAGTGTATATGGGATAGCAAAATAAAGTTTTCAGATTAGTTGTCCAGCATTGCAGGAAAAATTTGATCTTTGTCCAACCAACCGCAGCCTCTTCACATTGAAAGTACCTTAGCACCTATAATATGTTACTTGTGTATCTCTCTGTATTCTATTTTTTTCAAAGTCTATCGACTTATACCAAAATGGAGACACAACAATACCAGTCGTCTCCCTAGTACACTAGGTGGTGCCCTTGGCACTTTGTATAACTGCTCTCCAGCTGGAGAATGAGAAAATTTTGCAGAGTTAACAAGTACATAGCATTACTGCATCTAGTTTAGCAGTGCATCCTACAAGGCATATTAAAATATGAAAAATAAACCTTCTAATAATGGCAGAATTGGAAATTCACTTAAAAGTGAGATTCTCCAAGCCCCTGATCCAGGGGGGCCCTCACTGCACACCCTGCACCCATAGTATACTTGCCTTGTGCAGGCAAGCAGGTCCCTTCTCCATAGGCCCCATCTTCCCAGTGACGTCTTCAGAAAGATGGAATGGCACAGTGAGATACTTTGGCACTGTGCTATTGCTTTAGCTCTCTTGTGTGCATGTTCCATCTAGGATAGCGCTTGGATGAGGAGAAACCCGCTTGTCGGCAGAAGATAAAATGCAGGGTTTGTGATGCGGTGGGGGGGAGGGGGCTCTTCAGGCTGCCACTGATCATCTTACTGGACCTGGTCTAGAAAGAGAGTAGTGTTACTGTATCCTCCAGTAATCTGATGTGTATCTCTGCCTTTGCCACACTCCCCCAGGTACAAGGCAGGTTCTAGAACCATTAAGACGACCTAAAACCATTACTTTCATTTGAGGGATTAGAGATCAACATGCTGATTTATAGCATCCTCAATATGGATTTGGATTACTGGTCATTTATCAGGAAATACCATAATGTATAGAGTGTGGTGCACGTCACACACCGCTATTAGAGGCCACATAAGTTTCATTGTATGCATATGTTGCTAAACTTAAAGAAGCTCCTCAAACTTGTACATAGCTGTAACCTGTTTTTTGTGTGTCTTTTTAGATCTGGGACATGACACCGGCAGTGGGCTGTGGCTTGGCCACTGGCTTTACTCCACGCTGACGCCACTGAGTTGAGTTTGTCCGGAATAAAGCACCTTATCTATGGAGACGTATGTTGACACCACCTCACCCAGGGCGTTATGCCCCTGCCGTACGTAGCCTATGGAAGCAAAGCAATGCAACAGCTCTCCCGAACGAAGAGGTGGAACCTTAATCTCTCAATAGCTGTCTACCATTATCTTTAACTGTTCTGCGTGCTCCAACCCTCGCTTTTGGGATAAACAAAACGGTTGTTTAATATATTTTAGCTAGAATCCGCAACAATTCCAGCGGTGCAAGGTTTTTGATTTTTTTTCAACCAGGCTTATGTGGCTTCCGAAAAACATTTCTATGTATTCCGTATCATTTCACATCAAAGACCGCTCTAATCACACACTTTCTAGTTATACAGTCTCCATACTTTTTTTTTTTTTTTTTATTACGTCATTGGACAAATTCCTTGTAAACTATTTTGTTTTTAAAATCTACACCAGCCTTGCGCACAGGAGAGTCTATGATCACATGTTGGGTGTATGTACTGGTATATTTCTATGATCAGAGGCCAGTGCTGGTTATGTTGAAAGTAGTTCACTGTATGGTTTGTAAGGTGTTTGAACTTCGTCGTTAGTAAACAGATGTAAACACGCCCAATCTGTTTGTAACCTGCTGAATGTTATATGACCGTGTTTGTGTTACGGGGAACCTTTCTTGGTGTGTTTATGCTCTGTTTAGATTAGAAGTAAGGTGTTATCTGCTTAATGACCGTATTACGGAAATGGGAAGATTCTACCACTCAACTCACTTGTGTGTTTTCTGGATCTTGTGTGCGGGTCTCGTTGGGATGTTTACTTTTTGGTCCGTCCTAAAGCATTTGTTAATTTTGCATATTTATATAAATGCCATTTATTAGATGAATTGTTTTTGAACTTCCTAAAGTAGATAAGTTTGGCAAATCCATTTATCACCTGCCTTCCGTACTCCCCACAAAGCTCCCACTTTGCCCTATTTCCTTTAGGTTCTCTTACTTTTTGGTAGCAGAACTAGAAATGACACATTGTGTTAGAAGAAAGTTTTCTAGTTACACAGAGAACTATAACCAACTATAAGTTGGGGATATAAGAGGGTGCATAGTAATGAGCCATAGTGTTTATTTTACACCACAGCTTTTTATTATTTAGTTGGTTGTCTAGTGCAGTCCAAATCAGCCAGCAATAAGACGTTATCTTGTGGGTGTCTGCTGAAATATGGTAAAGGACTAAATAGGACCTTTTGTGATCAGATCAGCTGCAAAACCGTTTTTGATTGGATATTCCGTTGCTTCAACCCACCACCCATCCAGCAATAAAGAGACCCACGCATTTCCCCTCCTGCTCTAGTCTCTGAAGCTACTGATGACTAATCTGATGAATGACGACAAAATAAGGAGAGCCCCGTACTGTATATATTTTAATCCGTCAATGTCTGTCATTGGGGATCTGTCAGGAAAGGCCTTTATGGCACTGTCTGTCTGCAGAATGTCTTGTATATCGCGCTGGGTTAAGTCACCATTCCACCCACTGTATATATTTATATTTTTTATGATCTGAATACTGCTGTTTTTTTATTACATCTGTGTGTGGTTCATCAGAGTATTTCTCATAGCAATGGGTTTTGTGGTTTCGGTGCTGAGAGATTCATCGCGCCAAGTAGAGCTGCCATCAGTGGCATTCTTATGTGTCAAATCTGATTTTAGGGTTAAACCTCCTTCATAACAAAATGAGCTTTTGCATTAACATTAAAGACACAGCGTCACTAATATATATTCAGTGATTTCTTCATTCGTTTGCGTACTTACATGCTACTATTTAATGCCCACATTTGTAAACGGGTACACTGGTTACGCACCCCCTGCACTGGCTGCTGAACAATAACCGATCACACACGTTAAATTCCTTATTCAGGCGACAGTCAGGCTGCATCTCCTGAGCGGTTTGGGGAATTATTTTTTTGTTTTCACCTCTACAAATTGGACATGGTATTTGCCAGCTTTGATGAAACGTTACATGTTTAATGAACGTGTTTTTTTGGAAATTTTTCTAGTTCACTGTTTGATTTCCTTACCACTCTGCAAACCATGATGACCACCCTATCGCCACTAAACTATATCACGCGCGTCGCTGGGATTGCAGAAAGTTGCGGGTGATGGGTAGTTTCGCCATGTGTAGAAAGTTCCCCGTTCTTTCTCTGAGACATTGAAGCACAAATTTTATTTTAAAGGGTAAAACAATGTCTTTGCTATTGATCTGTTACTGTAATATTCTTGATTGCACCCCTTAATGCTGGGGTATGTTACAGTGTACTACAGCTGCTTCAGTGTTAGACCTGAATATTGTTTGTCAGCCTTGTGCTCTGAATTGAAGTCTGTACGTGAGGGTTCCTTCTGGTTATAATGGTGGTGCCCACCAACATTGTCCCATCATTTCTTGAGTTTTAGTGCATTTTGGAGACGTGTCCAGTTGCCTTCTCCATGTACTCCTGTTTAAGATCATTGTACTATTAAGTGTCACCTTTTTTTGTCATTTATTGTCAAATTTTTTTTTTTTTCCCCCTAATAAAAGCATACTTTTCTTTTGTCTGTTTTTTTTTTTTTAATATGTTCATGTTATGCTTATGCATTGTCTTAAAATATAATGTGTAGCTCTGTAGAATAATGATAGTAATGCATTAGAAGGCCGTGTACATGGGAAGTTTTAATCCACCTACAGATTTGTCCACATACATCTATCCTCCGTGCGCTACAAGTTGCGCCACACACAACGCGGGAGCTCCGTGTGACTTGGTAGCGCCGAGCATCTTTTGTGCGACTTTTTACCTTCAAATGCGTCTTATTTGCACAGTGCGAATAGGAAGAACAAGCAGCTTCTGCTGATTAAAATGATATTCAGCATGCCCATGTTCCCTGTGCGACTGCGGGGTGTATCTGCATGCTGAACACTATGTTACAGTGTCACAGCTGTTGACTCTGTAACGTAGCATTTTGCATGCAGATACACCCACACTCGCTCATGACAGAACATGGGCATGCTGCATATCATTTTAATCAGCAGAAGCTGCTTGTGCTATCTATTTGCATCGCTGTGTGAATAAGACGCATTTGAAGGTAAAAAGTTGCACAAAAGACAATCGGCACTGCTGAGCCACGGCATGGCGCGACTAGAAGGGCCATTTAATGTGCAAGGATGCTAGATGTATGAGGACCCATCTGTATGTTGCTTATTTTTAATAGAGTATATGGAAACCAAATGTACACTAGGGGTCATTGACCACTATTCAAGAAAGTTCTGCCCATGCAGAAAAGTTCTGAGTTATGTTTTTTTTCCTATTGATCATTGAATAATTGTGGCATATCTCCTGAAAACACCTGTTTGCAAGTATTAAGAAGGTCCCTCCATTTCCAACAGCAGCCACAGCCCCCATAGATTTTTACGGGCCTGCAAAGCTGTCAGATTTACCAAGCTCTGAAGATGGTTTTAGCCTATGGTACACATTTCGCAAAAATTACTGGAAGTGGCTGCCACAAATGACAGCGTATGCGCAGGAGTCCTGATAGAAGAGTGAAGAGACCACTGATACGGTCACTTCACTCCTAACACATCGCAGGGATGGGCTCCTTTCTGAGACCCTGTCCCTGCTGGGTTATATTAGTACATTCAGGTGAAACTTAATTTCATATTGCTGCGAATAGCGGCTATAAGAATTTACAATTATCAGGTCTAAAACCTGGTAATTGATAAGTACCCCTTTTGTGTTTTGGCACAAGTTCTCATAGAGATCAGTAGTGTCCTTGGGGTAGGGAACCCCCATGTATTTGGGTGGGTCCCCACTTCACTAGGGATTCCAGCCCTATGGTGACAAATCAAAAATGGTTGGTTAACATTATAGCAGGCGGACCTCATGTTGCCTGTCACCCTGCTATAGGGCCAGATTGAGTCGCACGCAATCTGAAAGCAATGCTCATGTTCACGTAGTTGAGCAATTATTTGCAATGTTCTGAACACCCCTACGACACATGCCTTACACAGGTGCTGTTCTAATTGGGACAGACGGTATCAACAAGGTGGTGGAGAAGTGATGGGTGTTCCTGAGCAGTGGCTGGGGGTGGTGGCTAGTAGCAAACGGGCCAATCAGTGGGCCAGGGGGTAATATGCGAGTGTAGCTGGTGTCAATACAAGTGACTGCGTTCAGCCGCAAGCATAGGAGGCCATGGTCAGACTACCCTAGAGCTGGTGCAAGTTTCAATGGTAGCATATAAGGACGCTTCAATCAGTATTACAGCGTACATGGGCACTAAAAGTGGGCGGAAGGAGTTTGTATACCATTTGCATAAACTCGCAGATGGGTGACCGCCAATAGACACTGCTGCATCTGTTTTTTTTTTTTGTGCGACTCAGAATTAGGCCCATAGTGTAACCCTGGCTGGCTATTGGAAAATAAGGGGGACCACACGCCATTTTTCCCCTCTTGTTTTCATTACCAGCCTAGGCTAATAACCCGCATTAGTCTTATCAGTTTCAGTGGGAACCCTACACCAAGTTTTCTTTTATTGTTTTTTTTTTATTATAGGTCTATGCAGAACTTGTTGCAAATTCGCTTGCCTAAGGCAGGTCTATTATTTGGGAGAGTTTGCTGTCTGTTTTTGCAGCAGGTTCTAAACCCACTGCTTAGTATGTCTGGGGTTTTTAGTGTAAAGAAAATTGATCGGGATCCGATGTTGAATTGTGTTGTCTTTATTGGTGGCAGATTCTCGTTGGTTATGCCTTTTAGTAAATCTGCGGATTGCAAAACTCAACTGCTGCATAATAATATTACCCCCATAGCGTCTGTCCTCTGTCTGTCTACCTACAGAAAACAGATTGTAACACAGGGTGGTTAAAATAGCACTTGCTTGCTGGCCCTTAGGCCATTGGGGATCCGCCAGTGACCACACATTGGAAACAATAGTGTTTGACATGTCATATATAACCAGCACTTATACCTGTCGGAGGGAGTCAATGGAGCTCACTCTATTTGACCACCTTGTATTCACTCGCCGGGAACACAAGTGAATACAGTGGGCAAGAGGACATGAGCTTAAGGTTGTTGGAACCAAAAGTTCCATCTCCATCTGTTTGCATTCTTTTACAAGCATTGCATTCTGGTTACTAATGTATCTTGTGAAGTGTGGCACCGGAAGGGTGATGGAGAGAAATTCAGTGAAACCTCTGCAATCTTTTAATTGGCAGGGTAGAGATCAGTGAGAAAACTCAAGTTTTTTGTTCTGAGATCTCCTATTTATCATGGGTGATTCCATTCACAGTCGTGTGCACATTGCAGAGAATTATGGTACAGTAACTTAGAATTTCCTTTGGAGTCCATAGAGGTGAGCAGGATTAGAAAACTGCTAATATGTTGGTAGCTGCACAGATATCGGCAACTCACAGCCAACACTAAGAATCGAATCTCCCCATCATTGAGCATCGCTAACTAACCTGTAGGTCACCAGCTGTTTGTGGTACTGTAAATTACAATAGATGCAATGTCGCAATTGACCCTGCCACACCTGCTAACTTCACTGCTGTGGAATCGTGACACAGCATATTCACAAACATGCCTTTTTCAGAAATTAGGAAGCGCTAGTTGTGCTGTGTTTCTACAACCTAGAGGCCTTCATGCTAATTCACATACTGTACATATGGTAATGTTTTTCTTCAATTTCAGTGTAAAATGTGTGGTAATGGATGAAAGGTGCAGCATACTTACATTATAATATTTTTTTGTGCTGCATGATAAATGTCATTATTAGTGTCCAGGTCAATAAAGGTAATTTCAGGTGATAGGGGAAAACACCTCATGAACCTATTTCCAACCAGAGTGCATTACAGTAGACTAGTACAAAGAGAAACAAACTGCTATGTACTAGTATACACAAAAACTGTTATGTCTGCTTGTAATGTGCCCCTACACTCTACAGTTCTGCTGGCCAGTTAGCTCCTAATTGGCAGTGCTTTGGGCCCAAACCGGCTAATGACTCCAATTAACATCCAACTTGGAATTTTTACGTAACATGTTGATTTGGCCTTGTGGAAGATGCAGACTATGGATGTGGTCACCATCCTACTGTACTAATTGTGCCCGCCGAGCCTGGTCCTTTTGGCCTGGGCCTCAAACTGTGTTCAGTTTGTAAAGGGTTCTACGCAATTGGGCCAAGAATGTGCATCTTAATCCTTACTCCTTAATGGCCACAAAAACAGAATTAATTGGTCTCAAATTTTGGTGAATGTCAATTAGTACAAAAAAATATACATTTTTCTGGAGAAATTCCACAGGCTACTGTAATTAATAAACAGAGAGAGCCTGTTAATCATTTATTAGAGAGTATCAGTCTTCATGAACTTGCAGTCATACCTTAGGCTTTTCTATTATACAATGTTGCTAGGAAACCACACTAATGGATCAATTTAAATACAATTGTTACACATAAATTACAAACTTAATCAGATAAGCAACAAAAAGAGTAAAGGCCAATAACTATCGTTACATACAAATCTTAAAACAAGTGTTTAATGTTAGTCATGCAAAGTTTACATACAATAGAAATTGACATTAATTTACTTTATCTTGACAGGGTTTTTTTTTTTTTTTTTAGAAATTTGTTTCATTGACTGTTTTATACCTCAAAGACGGCAACTTTTAAAAGTGCCTTCTGTTAGAAGTGAAGAATTTTTTATTTTTATTTCTCTGAAATTCAATTTTATTTTTAAATCTGATTATTTGGGTAATATTAAGAGTTATCAGATTTGAATGTAGGAAGGCTCTGCTCCTCATAGGGAGCTAGCTTTGCACGCATTGACAATCCAGTGATTTGTAAAAGTTGCAGTGTTAACATATGTAAAAGCTGCCATTACTGTAATTCATCACACCAAGGGCAATGTTGCACACCATCTCAGTCAGGGTCAGATTAACAATGGGGTGGATAGGACTACAGCTCCTGGCCACCACCTAAAAAGCCAATCATCATGACAGCATGATTGCCAGCCACCCACATGTCTGCCATAAAGCATATTGGTACAGTGCCTTGCAAAAGTATTCACCCCCCCTTGGCTTTTTACCTTTTTTTTGTTACATTACAACCTGTAATTTTATTTTTTTTTATCTGAATTTTATATGATGGATCTGCACAAAATAGTCTAATTTGGTGAAGTGAAATGAGAAAAATATATATATAAAAAAAAGAATCTTTTTAAATAAAATTCTGAAAATTGGCATGTGCATATGTAATCACCCCCTTTGCCATGAAGACCATCAAAAGTTCTGATGCAACCAATTACCTTCAGCAGTCACATAATTAGTGAAATGAAGTCTACCTGTGTGAAATCTAAGTGTCACATGATCTGTCAGTATAAACACACCTCTTCTGAAAGGCCCCAGAGGCTGCAACACTACTAAGCAAGAGGCATCACACCATGAAGATCAAGGAGCTCTCCAAACAAGTCAGGGGCAAAGTTGTTGAGAAGTACAATTCTGAGTTGGGTTATAAAAAAATATCCAAATCTTTGATGATCCCCCGGAGCACCATCAAATCCATCATCATCAAATGGAAAGAACACGGTACCACAACAAACCTGCCAAGAGAGGGCCACCCACCAAAACTCACAGACCGGGCAAGGAGGGCATTAATCAGAGAGGCAGCACAGAGACCAAAGGTAACCCTGAAAGAGCTGCAGAGTGCCACAGCAGAGACTGGTGTATCTGCATGCGACCACAATAAGACGTACACTCCATAGAGCTGGGCTTTATGGAAAAGTGACCAGAAAAAAGCCATTACTTATTGATTAAAATAAGAAGACACGATTTGAGTTTGCCAAAAGGCATGTGGGCGACTCCCCAAATGTATGGAAGAAGGTGCTCTGGTCAGATGAGACTAAAATTTAACTTTTCAGCCACTAAGGAAAACGCTATGTCTGGAGCAAACCCAACACATCCCATCACCCCAAGAACACCATCCCCACAGTGAATCATGGTGGTGGTAGCATCATGCTGTGGGGATGTTTTTCAGTAGCAGGGACTGGGAAACTGATTCGAGTCGAGGGAAAGATGGATGGCGTTAAATACAGGCATATTCTTGAGTAAAACCTGTTTCAGTCTGCCTGTGATTTGACTGGGACGGAGGTTCACCTTCCAGCAGGACAATGACCCGAAGCATACTGCTAAAGCAACACTCGAGTGGTTTAAGGGGAGACCTTTTAAATGTGTTGGAATGGCCTAGTCAAAGCCCAGATCTCAATCCAATTGAGAATCTGTGGTCAGACTTGAAGATTGCTGTTCACAAGTGGAAACCATTCAACATGAAGGAGCTGGAGCAGTTTTGCCTTGAGGAATGGGCAAAAATCCCAGGGGCAAGATGTGGCAAGCTCATAGAGAGTTATCCAAAGCGACTTGCAGCTGTAATTGCCGCAAAAGGTGGCTCGACAAAGTAGTGACTTTAGGGGGGTGAATAGTTATGCACGCTGAAGTTTTCTGTTATGTTGTCCTAAATGTTGTTTGATTCACAATATAAAAAAAAACAACTTCACAGTTGTAGGCATGTTCTGTGAACGAAATGATCCATTTTAATTCCAGGTTGTGAGGCAACAAAACATGAAAAATGCAACGGGGGTGAATACTGTTGCAAGGCACTGTATGTGTTTGGCATCCTGACCGCCACGATGCCGAAGGTAAGTAGTGGGGTGGGGGGCAGGGTTAGGTTTAGAGTGCGGGGAGGGGGGGTTTAGGTTTCATGCACCAGGGAGGGAGGGTTAGCGTACCGACTACCTGTATGTTAACCCTGTCGGGATCCAGGCGATGGGATTCTGACCATCTGGATTCCGTCTGTCGGTATTACATACCGATTCCAAGTATTTAAATAGTATTTCAAATTTACTCACAAATTTATGCAATATTTCTACTTTTATGTATTTAGGGAGATCTTTTGTACTGTTAGTGTAGGGGAGGTCACACCCACATAGCACTGGCCATACCTCCTCCACTTCCCTAGTACGGCCTATGCTGCACTTAATCTGGCCATGGTTGCACGTCAGTTTTTGTGGCATAACACAAAATTCTGTACTGTGGGAATGGATTATAAAATGGTTAAATAGATAAGAAATTGGTTGCAGGGAAGGAAACAGTTGTAGTAAATGGAGTGTGTTCACAGGAGGGAAAGGTTACCAGCGGAGTACCCCAGGAGTCTCTAGGACCAGTGCTTTTGAATATCTTTGTTGGTGACATTGCGAACGGTATTAAAGGGAATGTATGCCCTTTTTGCAGATGACGGAAAGATAATCAACAGAATAGACACACCAGGAGGGTTAAAACAAATGATTGAGGACCTAGGTAGACTAGAGGAATGGTGAAAAACGTGGCAACTACAGTGCTAAAAAATGCAACATGATGCACTTGGATCTCAAAAACCCAAAGGCTGAATTAAGTATCAGGGATATGATAATGGAACTGCAGAGGAGGATGGGATCTAGGAGTCACTGGTTCAGATTACCTGAAAAGCAGGGAAGCAATGAGAAAGGCAAGTCAGATGCTTGGTTGCATATGGAGAGAAATCTGTAGCAGGAAGAAAGATGTAATAATGCCACTGTATCGGTCACTGGTACTGTCTCATCTAGAATAATGTGTTCAGTTCTGGAGGCCATATCTCCAGAAGGATATAATTGCATAAGAGACACTACAAAGAAGGGCAACTAAAATGGTGCATGGCCTACAACACAAAAGTTACCAGGGAAGACTAAAAGATCTTACTAGGTATAGTTTGGAGCAGAGAAGGGAAAGGGGGGACATGATAGAAGCTTTCAAATTAATCAAGGGTTTTAACAAGGTATAGGAGGGAGACATTCTTCAAATGAAGAGAAGTACTAAAACACGAGGATATGCACTGATACTGGAGGGAGGTTCAAAGGAAATTTGAGGAAAAAATACTTCACGGAAAGGGTAGTGGATTAGTGGAATAGCCTCCCATCAGAGGTGGTTTAGGCTAAGACAGTAGAGCAAATTAAACATGTTTGGGATAAGCACACGAATATCCTTACTAAGGATCAAAAAGGGTTGAGGTTACCAAAAAGTAAAAAAAAAAAAGGGCAGACTAGATGGACCAAGTGGTTCTTATCTGCCATTAAATTCTATGTTTCAAAATAAGGTAATGTCACTTATTTACTACTAACACCGTCAAGATACACTCCCTACATTATTAATTGGAATAAGTATGCTAAATTGTACGCTAGAGGCAGAAATACTCTGCTTTTTTTTATAGTTGGACATACGGTCAAGTGGTTCAATGATATATTTTGATCATCTCATTGATGGCTAATGCTTTGAAAGGTTAAAAATCTGCAAATTTTATAATTTGTGGGTATATGAAAACCTAATTTTCTCTGACATGGATTGAGAAAACAGAAAAAAATATTGCAAAAGTGTTTCTACTTTTCTGATGGGTAGAGTAGAGGTGGCATCAGCCGGTTTTATGTGTTAAGATAGTAGGCTGTGCTCGGTCATCATTTTTATGAAAGGCAGATGGGTTCTCAGTTGTTCCAACACACTACTCCATCATTAATGCATGGCCTCTGCTGCTTTTACACGCTACTCCACCTCTAACACCCGTGGTCAGTAATACCTAACATGCTAGCATAGAGGCCATGCTAGCTGTTGCGTCTGACCCTTCAGGCTACTAGAATGCAAACAGCGGTCGCTATGGCCAATAATAAGAATAAATGTACATGTTGCATGGAAGATGGCACCACGCGGCCATAGTTCACCTTCATAATACCAGCTTGTGGCTGGTGTTTTTATTCTGGTGTTAATTTCTAGCACTTTTGATCAATCTCTTTTGCATCTCATTAGTCATGCTATAAAGGTACTGTACATTGCTGATTCTGGTACCTTTAGTGAATCTGCTTGATAGCGTTATTCCACAACTGTCATCATTTTAGTTAATTTAGTTCATTTACATGTACATAAAGATATCTGCAAGAAGAATGACCTGTCTAAATAATGTTAATTACCCTAACAACACATAAGCTCGTTACACCATCTTCCTCATACTCAAGCTGACAGTGTTTACACATCCAGTTTCTAAATGTCATCTTCTGCCTACGCCATCCTGCCAATGTAATAAGCTGTGTCACCTTGTAAAATACCATGGACTCATTAGTTCCATCAGTCATAGACTCCTCTGGAAATGCATTATTTTACATCCTACAATTCAGCTCTGTTCTAGGGACAACACTTGAAAAAAGGGGGCATTACAGTGCCTCTGAATTCAGTATGGTTGGCGAGGATTAGTAATGCTGGACAATTATCTATTTAGATAGTAAGGAAAATGGCAACAAACACAAGGTCCACACACTATTACAGCGCTGGTCACAAAATAAAAATATATGCATATTTAATATATTAAGCTCTGCCTTTCATTAAAGATGGCTTAAGACTAAAGAGTTTGCTATAATAATAATAATCTTCAAGAAATAGGATCACATCAATATCAGCGCAAATCTAAAATAGGAAGTAGGAAAATTCATAATTTCAAAGGTGCACAAACGAATAAACTTTCCAATAGCAATCAAACGTCAACAGATACTTGCAGGCCAGAGATTGGAAAACACTATCATATTATAAAATGCAGCACAGTTAGAGTTCTGAAATAATCTGTAATTAATTTGTACATAATACAAGTGTATATAATTAGCAGCAAAGACAAATTACAGTTGTTAGTAATTTAGATGTGCATGGCAGCAGCTGTGTGGGCAGAGGGTTCTCGGTGGAGCGAAAGCAACCCCTGATAAAAAAAATCAGACTCACACATCTATTTACAGATACTACAGTGGTAGGTGACAGCGGTGGGCAAATGGAGGTTAGTCCACACAGCAGATGATTTAACCAGGTGAAGGTTTATTAAGTAGGTAGAAACCGGAACAGGTAAACAGGGTTAATAGGTACAGATTGTAAGGAGTTCCCAGTTGCGGCCAGGAGCATTTATGATTTGCTGGGCATTGTGGTGCACCAGAAGTTGCACTCAGTGTAGTTACTATATTGTAGAATAGTTAATATGTTAAGCAGTGGTGGCACAGTAGACATAGAAGTCTCAGTCCACTCCCACTTTGGGAGATACTCAGGGCCATGTCCGATGCTGTGGACGGAGAGGAAGACGCGGTGGGGAGCCGTACATACGCAGAAGGTACAGGTCGGAGATCCATGGAATGGTATTCCGGGGTCCTAGTGCCTGGCGCCAGTTGCCGAAAACACAGAGGCAGCACAGAGATGCCTCCAACACTGCAACTTAGAGAGGTCTATGGAGCATTAAAATGTTATCACCTACTGTATGCAATTTGACATATAAGTCCATATGAAGATGGGCACAAATCTAATCTATAATAAAGATGCCATGGAGCACAACATAAAAACACCATACATAGTTTTGATGAAACCGCCCTGTCATATGGCGGAGAAACGTGTCAAAAACTTTATATTCAGCAACATGCAGGTGAAATGCAGGACCGAAAGCTGGAAGCTGACTAACGAAGTGAAGTGATTCCTCTGTGTTATGCTATCATACAGCACATCCAGATGTTTGGGGCTACTTAGTATGATGAGTCCCTGTTGCACTGTGCTGCAGTTCAGGAGGCCAATTGAGCGTAGCTGTTAGATAAATGTGTGGCACACCAGCCCTCTATTTCATCCATTGAGAACATGAACAGATACATAGGCAGAATGTTATCCAGCCATCAAAAATTTACTTCAGTTGGTGTTATAATAGATGATGAATAGGTTGCTATGGTGATGCTGCAAAATCTTATGCAAGAGTACGACTTCTTGGTAGTAGCATTAGAGTCAAGTACTACGAAGCTGACCACAGACTGTAAATGCCAAATTATTGCAGTTTCAAGAGCGCACACCTCCAGAAATAAATTCTGAGAATTCTGTCTTACTGTTAAAAAGTTCAGAGCACAAAAAGCCTAACATCACGGTTCAAGTGTCACAAGTTGGGGCATAAGGGCTCAGAATGCAGATGAAATTAATCAAGTGGCACCTCATCACTTAAATGTGATAGCAGAAATGAATCAGCCTTAAATATAGAAGATAGTCACTATAAGGACTGCTGATGCATGGACTCAGCAGCCACGGGGCATTTCATCTGTAATGAAAGTTGGTTCAAGTCATTAAAGCCATGTGAGTCAATCAAGTCCAAGGTATAGGAGGCAGGATCCTAAATGCCACTAATGTCTGGACAATTACACTATGCTTAAAAGTGAGAGACAAGGAAGTTACCACTGACGTGGAAGACATACTATTTGTGCCTAACCTAGGAACTAATCTAATTGCCATAAGTTTTCTTGAAAGGAGAGGATACAGAGTCCAAATTGCGAGGTTCAGCGCATTGTGTACAACCAAAGAGAGACTGTAATTGTTGCAGTAACTCGTACCAATAACTATATACCCTAGACCAGTGGTTCTCAAACTCTGTCCTCAGGACCCCTTACAGTTCACGTTTTGCAGGTCACCTGACTGGTGCACAGGTATATTCATTACTCACTGACACATTGTAAAAGATCCACAGGTGGAGCTAATTATGTCACTTGCGATTCTGTGAGGAAACATGGAAAACATGCACTGTTTGGGGTCCTGCGGACCGAGTTTGAGAACCTGTGCCCTAGACAATGTGAAGTGCTGTGCAATGTTTGTTGAGGATTCCAATCAATCAATGGAACTGACACAGGCGTTAATACATCTAGGTTGTAACAATGTACAGAAGGTTCAGAGTGATATCGGCAACTGGGATGTCAATGGACAGTCCTGTAAGACCAGCATGTGAGAGCTGTGTGAGGGGCAAGCAAACATTTTTCACTTTCCAAAGCTCGCGACCAGAGCACAAGTGCCATTTAACTTAGTGCATACTGACATGTGTGGACCAGTGGAGGTTGAATCCATGAATGGCAGGCATTACTTCGTGACATTCATCGATGATGCTACAAAGATAACATATTTTTCTACTTCAGGGTCCATAGGGGTCCACAGGGTGACCTTGGGGTATAGCTGGATCCTGGATCCTCGGGCACCACGGAGTTAAAGCTTTTAGCTGCTCCCAGGATGCACTTGGGTCCATCCTCCCCTATACCCCGCCCCCGAGCCACAGGCACCTCAGTTTAAGATGGTGCCCGGCTGTAGTCGGGTCACCCTGCGGGGGGGGGGGCTGCAGGAGCAGCCCCCTAAAGCTTTTTTTAACAGTTAAATTTATTTATTTTTTTAACTATAGTTTTTTTCTCCAGAGCGGCAGCGATGGGCTGTCTGTACAGACGCCCACGCTGCCGCTCCTTCTCCCTGCTGGCGCCGCGACGCCAGCACTGAACTGGGGATCGCGGCGGGGGAAGCCAGAGTCTATACTAGCCGGACTCTGGTTTCCCCCGGGACTGCTGCCGGAGACGCCGGGGAGATCAAGGTAAGCCGCCCACCGCTGATTAGCGGTGGTGCGCGGGTTCCTTTTAAATGCAGTCCCATGCCCCCGGTCTAGGGGACAGACTGGGGGCGGTGGCGGCGGGCTCCCCCTCCTTTGGAGGCATACCCCGCCAGACCACTAGACCACCAGGGTGAATAACGCGGCAAGCGGGATGCCGGCAACTA
This sequence comes from Taudactylus pleione, assembly GCA_031769625.1. NCBI lineage: Eukaryota > Metazoa > Chordata > Amphibia > Anura > Myobatrachidae > Taudactylus > Taudactylus pleione. Next base: position 732,623 of record JAUIMM010000228.1, on the reverse strand, counting down.
GGGGTTAATATGCTAGCCAGGATAGGAAGCCTTCCCTGTCTAGCGGCTCCTCCCTTCAGCTCAGCGCGCCTTTCAGCTAGTAGTCTGGCGTCGCTGAGCTGCAGATACTCGGCCACTCCTCCTCTGAGGTCTCCAGCAGCCATTTTCTCTGTGGCAGCGTGGATACTCTCAGGGAGCACGCGGACCGGTCCCCCTGTGTACCTCTCCCCCGACAAGGACAGTGTACACAGCACTATAGCCCTCCCAGACACTGAATGTGGGCAGGTTGATTGTAGTGGAAAGGTGCAGTGAGTATATCTTCCTGCATGGTATGTGACTTTTGCTAGTGCTGCCTGTCTGTGCTAATTTCTACTTACCGTAAGCCTATACCTATCCCTTTCCTTCTCCTACAAGCCCTACAGGTGTGCGGGGGAAGGGTGTTTCTACTGACCTCACTTATATAGATCACGTATTTGTGAGGTCCGTCACATACAGTGGTGTGCTACACAGGGCCATATTGTGGGCTGTTGTCCAGCACACTGGTGAGTGCGCACGTTTTCTTCCTATGTCATAACTGTATATTTAATTATATAGTCTGTCATGTCTAAGGAGGAGATTGAGCACTCCGTGGCTCCGGAATTGTTCTCCTGCAGGCGCTGTTCTGCAGGAGTGGATAGGGAGGATTTGTCACAGGACGGCCTGTGCGGACGGTGCCAGGCGGTCCCTGGTACGTGTATACCTCCTATGTCGCAGGAGCCACCGTGGGCGATGTTTTCCCAGGTGCTGGTGTCCATTGCGGACCGTCTGTCGGTCCCGACTGCCGTCCCTACTAGGGTTGTTGCCCCAGCCTACCATCCCCCATTCCCCAGGTGTCCCACAATTATTGCAGACTCCCCCGGGGTCTCAGCCTGTTGGTCCCTATGCAGGGTTGCCAATGTATATACAGTCCACCCCTGTGGTGCAGCAGGCTGTGGTTCCGTTTCAGGCTCCTGTGGCAGCTCCTCCACCCTGGGTGGATGCGCTTTCCCACACTGTCCAAGATTTGGCGGCAGCATCTTCGGCTTTTCAGTCGATGTTGCGCAGTGACGTGCCCTCCAGGGCGTCTAAACGCACAGTTATGGCGCAGGCTGCGCATTTTTCGGACTCTGAGGGGTCCTCGGATGATGGTGAGGTGCAGGATGACTCAGCATCAGATGCCTCAGTCCAGGAGGTAGACACTAAGTCTTCCATCAATGTGCGGGCTCTGGTTAGGGCGGTGCGGGCCATTCTTCTGATTGAGGATGAGGCACCCGCTCCCAAGTCGAGGTATCCTGGTTTTAAAAAAAGCTAAGGTTACTTCTGCAGCGTTCCCCTTGTCTGATCAGTTGACGGATCACATGGCGGTGGCCTGGCAGACGCCCAGTAAGCGATTCCTGCCACAGAAGCGGTTGGCGTCCAATTATCCGTTTCCGGAGGCGCATTGTAAGAAATGGGAAACTCCGCCTGCGGTCGATTCCCATGTAACACGCCTCATCAGGAGTGCTACTTTGCCATTGCTGTCTATATCCTTGCTGAAGGATCCTACGGACAGGAAGGTGGAGACTTGTCTAAAGTCTATTTACTCTCTCTCAGGGGCTGTAGCCCGGCCGTCCATGGCCATCTCCTGGGTGGCCAAGGCCATTGAGGGTTGGGCCAACGCCTTGGAGGATACGTTTACGGATGAAGCTCCGGATGTCCAGAGGGTGTTGTTAGGACAGATGAGAGATGCTGCTTCCTACATTGGAGAAGCATCTTTGGATGCTAGCCTGCTGACCTCTAGGGTTTCGGCGGCAGCAGTGTCTGCTCGCAGATCCTTGTGTTTGAGGTCTTGGAGAGCAGACGCTGATTCAAAGAAAGGCTTGGAGGCCTTACCTTTTAATGGAGAGTTACTATTTGGTCCGGACCTGGACAAAATAGTAGATACCCTGGCAAAATCCAAGTCAGCCTTCCTCCCTTCAGCTACGACACCTGCTAAAGTCCGGAGCTTGGCCTTTTGCTCCTTTTGGGTTCAGGGCAAGGCAAAGGGTCAGTCCTTCCCGAGGCAGTCCGCAACCAAGACTGCCTCAAAGCCAAAGAAGCAAGCCTGGAGTGCTAGGCACCCTTCTTCCAAGCAAGAAGATAAGCCTTCTGCATGATGGGATGGGCCTCCCTCTGGGCGACCCCAGAGTGGGAGGCTGAATTCTTCAATTCGCCCAGTGCTGGCACAATACCACCACGGATGCCTGGGTGCGAGAAGTGGTCTCCCAGGGGTATGCCCTGTCTTTTCGGCACAGGCCGCCTCACCAGTTTTTTTGCACAAGTCCTTCTCAGGACAAAGCCAAGGCCTTGCAGGTTCAGGAAGCCATAGAGGCCTTGCTGACAGCGGGGGTCATTATACCCGTACCACAATCACAATGTGGGATGGGGTATTACTCTACGCTGTTTCTGGTGCAGAAACCCAATGGCTCTCATCGCCCCATCCTCAATTTGAAGTCCCTGAACAGGTTTCTCAGGGTTCCCATATTCAGGATGGAAACTTTGCATTCCATCATTCTGGCGATGGAACCGGGGGATTATATGGTCTCCCTGGATATCCAGGACGCCTACCTCCATGTGCCTATAGCAACATCGCACCAATGGTTTCTGCGGTTTGCTATTCTTCACAACCACTACCAATTCAGGGCTCTACCCTTTGGCCTCTCCACGGCACCAAGGGTATTTACCAAGGTGATGGCGGTCATGGCGGCTCACCTTCGGAGCCAGGGGATACGGTTGCTACCGTATCTAGACGACCTCCTCTTGCTGGCAAGCTCCCCGGAGGTACTGATCCAGCATCTCCACCTGACGGTTGCTTGTCTACAGGCGCACGGGTGGTTGATCAACTGGAAGAAGTCCTCCCTCATCCCATCACAGCGGATGGTTCATTTGGGGGCCCTGCTGGACTCTCGTCAGCAACGGATTTTTCTGACTCCAGAGAAGGTCTCCTCCTTACAGCTGCGGATTCACAGTTGTCTGAGCAGGGGCAGAGTGTCAGTGCACTCAGTGATGAGAGTTTTGGGGTCCATGGTGTCAGCATTCGACATGGTGGAGTTTGCCCAGTTCCATTCCAGGCCCCTCCAGAGGCTGATTCTTTGGGAATGGAACGGATTGCCACACAGGATCCGCTCTCAGATGCTGGTGTTGTCCTCGGAGGTGCGTCTGTCCCTGGCCTGGTGGCTACAGATGGCTCATCTCCTCGAGGGGCGCCCCTTTTGGATCCCGGAATGGGTTCTGCTCACGACAGATGCCAGTCTCCGGGGTTGGGGGCGGTGACAGGCTCCTTGTCACTTCAGGGCCGTTGGTCGGCAGAGGAAGCGATTCCTCCCATCAACATCCTGGAACTGCGGGCAGTGTACAGAGCCCTGCAGTCGTCCGGCACTGCTCTTCACGGAAGGGATGTTCAGGTGCAGTCAGACAACGCCACCACGGTGGCATACATCAATCACCAGGGAGGGACTCGCAGTCGAGCTGCGATGTTGGAGGTGTCCCGCATCCTGGCTTGGGCAGAGTGCTATCTTCCAGCTCTCTCGGCAGTCTTCATCCCGGGAGTCCTCAATTGGGAGGCAGACTTCCTCAGCCATTACGACGTGCATCCCGGGGAATGGTCGCTTCATACAGAGGTATTCCAACTGCTCGTGGACAAGTGGGGGCTGCCAGAGCTGGACCTGATGGCGTCCCATCACAATCACAAGCTGCCCGTGTACGGGTCAAGGACAAGGGACGCAGGCGCAAGTCTGATAGACTCGCTGTCGGTGAAATGGCTGTTTCACCTGGCTTACTTGTTCCCTCCGATATCTCTGCTGCCTCGGGTCCTGCGCAAGTTCAAGCAGGACGGAGGCACACTCATCCTGGTGGCCCCAGCGTGGCCCAGAAGGCCGTGGTACTCCGATCTGTGGAGCCTGTCCATCGACGCTCGTACCTCCTACCTCAATGGCGGGACCTGTTGTCTCAGGGGCCCTGTCTTCACCCGGATCTGGGTCGACTATCTTTGACGGCGTGGCTCTTGAGACAGCTGTCCTGAGGTCTCGGGGCTTTTCTAGCTCCGTTATTACCACCATGCTGAGGGCGCGCAAGCCTGCTTCCGCGAGGATCTACCATAGAGTGTGGCACACTTACTTTCAGTGGTGCGAGGCCAGAAAATATGATCCCTGGGTGTTCCAGGTTTCGCATATTCTGGCTTTCCTTCAGTTGGGTTTGGACTTAGGATTACGTCTTTCCTCACTGAAGGTGCACGTGTCTGCTCTGTCGGTGTGGTTCCAGCGCAGGATTGCTGCTATGCCGGATGTACACACCTTTTTCCAGGGTGTTTTAAGAATCCAGCCTCCCTTTGTGCCACCTGTGGCCCCGTGGGATTTGGCGGTGGTTCTTCGGGCTTTACAGGGTCCTCCTTTTGAGACCTTGGAGTCAGTGAAGATCAAGTGGCTAACTTTTAAGACGGTTTTCCTCTTGACAATTGCTTCTGCCAGGAGGGTTTCGGATTTGGGGGCGCTTTCCTGTCGTCCCCCTTTTCAGGTTTTTCATCAGGACAGAGTGGTGCTTTGCACTCGTCCTGATTTCCTGCCTAAGGTGGTTTCCAGGTTCCACATTAATCAGGAAATTGTTGTCCCAGCCTTTCAGTCGCCTGATCTTTCGGCTGGGGAGGCTTCCCTAGACGTTGTCCGTGCACTCCAGGTGCACTCCAGGACCGGACTAGTTCTGTGAGGAAGTCGGATTCTTTGTTTACCCTCTTTGGTTTTCACAAGAGGGGTTGGCCTGCCAACAAACAGACTCTAGCCCGTTGGCTTCGTTCTGTTATTATTGAGGCTTATATGCAGGAGGGTTTACCTGTTCCAGCCTCTGTTAAGGCTCATTCCACTCGGTCTGTGGGTCCTTCTTGGGCTGCTAGCCGTGGCGCCTCTGCTGTTCAGCTGTGTAAGGTGGCCACCTGGTCTTCCATTCAGACCTTTTTGAGGTTCTATGCGTTTGACACCTTTGCCTCTCAGGATGCATCCTTTGGGCGCCGGGTTCTCCTATCAGCACAGGAGCGTCCCCGCCCTTAGTTGGACTGCTTTGGGACATCCCCAAGGTCACCCTGTGGACCCCTATGGACCCTGAAGTAGAAAACAAGAGATATGGTAAGAACTTACCTTTGTTATCTGTTTCTACGAAGTCCATAGGGTCCACAGGGCACCCGCCCTGACGCACCTGGCTTCACATGGGCTCTGTGACTGGTCACCGGTTTTCCGTCTCCCATTTCTGTGAGTATGGTTCTTGTGTGTTCCAGTCTTCCTTCTCTCTGTTTCGTCTCCTCCTCCGGCCTGGGCTGCTTACCAACTGAGGTGCCTGTGGCTCGGAGGCGGGGTATAGGGGAGGATGGACCCAAGTGCATCCTGGGAGCAGCTAAAAGCTTTAACTCCTGAGGATCCAGGATCCAGCTATACCCCAAGGTCACCCTGTGGACCCTATGGACTTCGTAGAAACAGAGATAACAAAGGTAAGTTCTTACCATATCTTGTTATTTCCTAAGAAACAAAAGTGAAGTAACAAGATCAAAGTATACAAAAATCTAATTGAAAACCAAACAGGTCAGAAACTGAAAGTTCTGAGATCTGAAAATGGTGGAAAATCTGAGAATAGAGAACTAACCAATGTTGAATTCGTAAATAAACCTTTTAATACATTCCTGCCTATAAACCTCTAAGATTCACCTGCCTAGAACCTCTAAGACAAAACCTGCCTATAAACCTCTAAACACAAGGCTAATTGGGTACGCAGTATGACCGCAAATAAAGACAGGAGTGGAATCTGTGGTTCCAATGCACAAGTATTATTCAGGTAAAAGTACAGTCAGTTACACGCAATCTATACATACACAAGTTAGGCGTAAAAGGAAATAATACAGACCCAAGTACGGTTATACATACGCTGCGCCTCTGGACCCAGAGATAGACTTCTGACTAGATATCCTCAGTTCACCCAAAATTCAGCATGAACTGGCAAACTAGTGTTCGGACACATGTATTTATTCCCCCCCAGACTGAAACAGGACAAAGGGGGAACTTCCTGCTGATCTCATTGGTTCCCAGAGGAGAAGCATATGTAACGACACATTTAACAGGTTGTTTCAAATAGACTTTCCCTGCCTTTAACAGCCGGAGTCTTTCTGGTAATGCCTCCTGTAACATTCCATCAACTAAACATTTTGTTGCTTGTAAGTTCTGCGATCCGTAACTTGAGTTTGCATGATGCGATCTCTCCACCGATAACACCGGGATTCTGTAAAAAGCGTACGCATCAGAACGAAACCAAACACACCTTGCTTATCATGTATAATACCTTAGCTATCAAAAACCTCTATTTCTTAGCATTTAAACTAACTTAACCAACTTGAATCATACAATTTGATGCTAATGGAACCTTGTGTGCAAATATGTAGTGTGTGAGTATTCGGGGTTTGATATAAGGACGCTAGTTATTAATGGGTGAGATTTAAGTGCATAATTTCTCATACACGAAGTGAACATCCAGCAGTGTGGATGGCTGAGGGTTGTAGTTCTACATGCCCTCTGTCAGCAGGCCCCCACCTGTTGTGTGTTCAAAGGAAAACAAAACCTCTTTTGTTCTCACAGACTCTTGTGTGAAGTGCAAATGTATTACCACCTCAAGCTGTGGAATTTGGGGCCATTCTGTCTAGGATTCAGACAAATCCTATTGTGTAGATATTATATTACAATTGCCACAACTATACTTTATCTGCATCCAGGGATTCCCAATTTGTATGTAAAAATACCCATTGTCTCTTTACTCAGAAAGCTTGTTTTTCCAGTTGCCCTTGGTAGGTTAACAAAACATTGCCATCTGTTCTTAGCTCCTGAGTTATAACTTGAATTGACGCTGACCACAAAAATGGTGTCTTGCGATCTAATTTCCAAAATGGAGTCTTCGGCCATTCGCAAGATGGCGTCGCCGCGATTAAATTTTAAACTGAACTTGTCTCAGCCAATTATTCAACCTCGACAGTCCACCCTTTGATAGCAAACAACATGCTATCACAATCTGCTATTAGAATTTAATTTAGGCTTACATTTACATATAATTTGGTGTTATCATGGGATGGCACAAGGTGGTTCTTAATCCATCAACAATGTGTCTCTAGGCGGGGGCATAAAAATACTATTATACGCACACCGCAGATCTTGGGAGATCATGTGACAGATGTGGGGATGCACCAGTCTTATAACAGTAGTTTTGAAGGGGAATTTGAGACTTTACATTGTCTGGGTGTTCTATAAATAACATTTCAATAATATCTTCTATGCATGTCTAAATATTATACATTTAAATGATGGTACTTCCTAGATCAGGGTTGTAGTGCAGTTCTGTATCTACCTCGGTATACATATTATCATTTCTGACCACCATCGTAGTTTCATCCCTTCGTTTCACTCTGTTTTCACATTTTCCACACTTCAACACAATAGGAACACACCGGATGCATATGCCAATTACTATGATGACAATCAGTATAAGGATCAAGAATTTGCCTACGCTGGCGACCACTTCCTGGACCCACTCTCCTAGACCTGAGAACCATTTCACTGGGTTCAGCCATGACACCCATCCTTCTATCTTTTCCCCTGCTTCAGCCACTGATGCGTTATGGTTCTTACGAAATTCCCACTTTAGCTGCAGAATCTCATCCATCTTCTGGTCTATCACCTCCTTAGGGTCGCTGGTATCATTGGTGACATAAGTGCAACACTTTACTCCAAATTGGGTGGCTAACGTTACGCAATACCCTCCAGTAACAGCAGTTAAATAATTCAACACTAGCCTGTGTTGCACTAGTTCTTTCTTGTACGCTTGCAATTCTCTCCCTGTGTACCTGAATGTGTCATCGTACATCTCGGTGATATTATCTATTAATTTAGCAAGTTCCTGGATATATCTAAAATTTAATGTACCCTTAGCAACCCTGGTTGGATCCAGGGCGACTAAAACTTGGAAGCCAGGTGTCTCACTGATTAACTGAGCGGCTTTATGCATATCACCAGGTATCATATTTCTCTTGCCTCTGTGTTCATATTGTGTGTGAAGATATGGTGACGGTGTGTTTTTATTTATACCCAGCATTTCTCCATGTGTGAGGGTCATAATTTTTCCCAAATAACATAACAATTACAATACTAAAATTGGTCAGAAACTCCCCTGATTGGCATTGCACTCCTCCTGACTCCACTCCATCAGCTCCGCCATCAGCTCACATCTCCTTTATCGGTCCCCCATCACAGACACTGAGTATCCCCAAACAGATCATCATGACAAAAACTCTGCAAAGAAAAAGAACTAGAATGACCACAGCAGACCACTCCATTGCTGGAAGCACTGATCTACACATTTCTTTAGCTCAGATATCTCACCGTCACCTTTTTAATCCTTCCGGCACAAGCTCGCAATCGACAGGCCCACGTTATCGGCCTTGTCTCTGCCTTGTATCTCCACCAGTTGATTAACCTCCCTATAGTGAGTGGAATGGACCCACGTATCTTCCCCGGCCACCCTTTGAGGATGCTGTATCGTCAGATACGGACCTTTCCACCGATCAGTCAAACAACCTGAGCTAAAAAATTTTTTGGATCATAACAAATTCTTCCAGATTTTGACATTATGACAGTTTGCATTAGACATGTTAGTTAATAACACTTTCAATTTCGGTTATTCTCATTCATCTTCGTGAGACCCTGCACATTAACCTCATTATCATATTTTCACATGAGGCTGCCTGTTTGGACAGTATCTCCAATGGGGGCAAATAAAGGAAAAGACAATCTGGGATAATCTCAGTGTTGTTACCCATCATCTTACACATGTTCTTGGAAACGTCACCTATAAAATAAGTCCCCCTATCATTTTTAATAATTCTATGGATATAGTATCTGCATACAGGTTCCTGCAATTAAATCTTGTTATCAATAGCTACTGCTCTAAATAATGCCTGTGCCACTGGGTTGGATAGTATTCCGAGTAGTCGACCTCAGCCTGGCATGGCTGCCGTTTATCCTTAGCAACCTTGTGTCCTATGAGTGGGAGATAAAGCAAAACAGTTTAATATCATTTAAACATGACCCAAAATACAACAATAAATTGTCCACATTTTTCATTAGAACAGATCCATTGATAGGTTGAAAAGATTGTAAACAGTCATATAAGGCCTGGGAGAAGATACTGGGGTTACCTATGAACCCATGGGAAACTCGTGTTCCTGTGTGGTGTTCTTCACTTTGCAGTACTTACTTATGTGTCCCACTTGGTGACAGTTAAAACATAATTTTGAACGGGGTGGATGAAAAGATTGTTGTGGGATTTGAGCAAGAGGGAAAGGTGGTGGGTATGGGTAAGGATAGACAGGGTAAGGATATTGTGGGGGATATGAGTATGGGACCTGTGGTTGTGTATGATATGTGGGGTAAGGATGTGTTTGCTGTGGTGTGGGATTGGTGAGGACGTGTAATTGTTCAGGTGCAGGTGTGTGTGTGGGTGCAGGTGTGTCGGTTGGCTGTGATGTTAACGTCATTCTGTCCAGAGCTTGTATACTGACAGCCATTAATTTTTCGTTCTGGGTCTCCCTCTTTTTTGAGATGTTTTTTTCATGTTCTATGGCAGACTCTATGAGGTTTTCTATTGTAAGTCCCCGCCAGCCAGGCTGTGAGGTCTGAACCCGAGTCTTTAAATCGTCTTTCAGACCGTCCATGAGTACCGTGACTATCATTCCCCTGTGGTGAGTGCTATCTTTAATATCTTCTATCCCAGTGTACTGAGTGATAGCCTGCAGAGCCCGGTCGCAATATTCTTCTGCAGTTTCACTCTCCTTTTGCTTAATTGTAAAAATTTTGTTCCAGTTAACTACTACTGGAAAATATACACCCAATTGAGTTACAATGCGGGAAATGTTACCTTGGTTTACTTGGTCTGTTAAGGGAACGTCGACATCCAATACACAGTCCGTGATAAATTTTGTCACGTCGGTATTGCGTGGTAGACAGGCCCTTAACACCACACGCCAATCTTTATTAGTGGGCTCATGAGAACTACCCAAATTTCTCAAAAATCTTTGACATTTGGCTAGTTCCTTTTTGGGATTGGGGAAATCATTTATGATGGAATTCAGTTCTGCTCTTGTCCATGGACAATACATTACTACTTCCCTCGTGGGCACTACACCGTTTGCATCTGCATTTCCATTCGGAACAGTTATTGTCCGAATGGGATGCAGACCGGCAGCGTTGCTACCTCTGACCTGGTTACCTGGCTGGGGGTTTAATCTGCTGCTGCTACGTATGGTATTAACAACTTCCTCAATGGGTGCCGAGTGTATTAACACTTCCCTTGCTGTTACTGATGGAGATGGCGGCACCACCCGTGATTGTGGTGATGCAGCATCTATCATTTGTACAGCATGGGAAATAGCAGACATTACAATAGGCTCATCTTCTACATCATAAACATTTTCTTTATGGTTACTTAAGAGGGGGTACAAATTACTTGTTACATTTTTATTGGTATTTTTGGTAACCGTACTTGCACCTCCATCCACATAAGGTGGGGGAGGTGAGCGTGAACTGCTGGCAATACTCTCCACGACGCTACTTTGCCACCCATGCGCGCCAATTTGCGGCTCGCCCGTATTGCAACTCAGCGTCGCGGATGTATTTTCTGGCAATGCGTTCGTGATGCTAGTTTGTGTCGTTTGCACATTTTTAAGCCAAGCATCCCCTTCATGCTGCCATATTTTTAAACATTCAAAATACTTAATCTTTTTCTCTCGGGATCGCACCATACTGATGTGATCCTGGACATTATCTAACACATTTTCGTCAAAACTACCAATTCTGGGAAACGGTCTAACACTCTTTCTCGTCATATTAGCAGCACATCATTGCTTAACATTTCTACCGTTTGCGTGGCCCCCATTTTGAGACAACTCCTACGCTTTTCAATAAAAATTTAAACTGGTGAAAGACAATCAAGATACTTTCACTTACCTGTGAACGATTTAAGTCGGCGGCGCCCACACACCTGGATAAGATTTCGTAAGGCCACTTCCACACCTAGATAAGTTTTGAAACAGGCAACTTCCAGACCCGGATAAGCTTTAGTAAGGTAACTTCCAAACCTATGAGAGTTTGTATGTCGGCCACTCTCACGCACCTCTATACAACAAAGACAACATGTACACCTGCTACTGTGTTTAGAACGGTAAAGCTGCTTACCGAGCGACTAGGCTAACTCTTGCACCTAGCCCTTAAGGATCATACGGTACCCTTAACTTTAGGGAATAAATTACCCCTACCAACAATACACACACTGTTACACACTTTTTCTCTGCGCAGAAAATAAACGTTTAACCCAGATATTGGTAGATAGAAAAAAATGTAAACCTCAATGGCTTTGTTCAAACACGTGGCAGCAGAACCGGAAGTGCATATACGCTATTGTGCGATCGTCCGCATACACAATTATGCGACTACCACACAAGCGTATAATTACTTTTTTAACAGCGTACGCAAAAATGCATTTTAGCTGCGTACGCAAATACTGCAGCACCCCTCTAAACACAAGGTTCTATCAACAGAGGAAAAACAAACTTTTTTTTTTCCTCTCTTGTCCCTGGATTCTAATCAGCGCTTCCTCTACACAATAACCGGCAGTACGCTCTCAGCAACACTGTGGTAATGAAAGACTAATGCGTCTCCCAAAAGGTGCCTCCACCCTTTTGCTGAGAGAGGACTGACCGAGTGTTATCGTGTATCAGATAGTGTGATAAACCGATGAGCCCCCACTGTTGAATTCGTAAATAAACCTTTTAATACATTCCTGCCTATAAACCTCTAAGATTCACCTGCCTAGAACCTCTAAGACAAAACCTGCCTATAAACCTCTAAACACAACGTTAATTGCGTACGCAGTATGACCGCAAATAAAGACAGGAGTGGAATCTGTGGTTCCAACGCACAAGTATTATTCAGGTAAAAGTACAGTCAGTTACACGCAATCTATACATACACAAGTTAGGCGTAAAAGGAAATAATACAGACCCAAGTACGGTTATACATACGCTGCGTCTCTGGACCCAGAGATAGACTTCTGACTAGATATCCTCAGTTCACCCAAAATTCAGCATGAACTGGCAAACCAGTGTTCGGACAAATGTATTTATTCCCCCCCCAGACTGAAACAGGACAAAGGGGGAACTTCCTGCTGATCTCATTGGTTCCCAGAGGAGAAGCATATGTAACGACACATTTAACAGGTTGTTTCAAATAGACTTTCCCTGCCTTTAACAGCCGGAGTCTTTCTGGTAACGCCTCCTGTAACATTCCATCAACTAAACATTTTGTTGCTTGTAAGTTCTGCGATCCGTAACTTGAGTTTGCATGATGCGATCTCTCCACCGATAACACCGGGATTCTGTAAAAAGCGTACGCATCAGAACGAAACCAAACACACCTTGCTTATCATGTATAATACCTTAGATATCAAAAACCTCTATTTCTTAGCATTTAAACTAACTTAACCAACTTGAATCATACAATTTGATGCTAATGGAACCTTGTGTGCGAATATGTAGTGTGTGAGTATTCGGGGTTTGATATAAGGACGCTAGTTAGTAATGGGTGAGATTTAAGTGCATAATTTCTCATACACGAAGTGAACATCCAGCAGTGTGGATGGCTGAGGGTTGTAGTTCTACATGCCCTCTGTCAGCAGGCCCCCACCTGTTGTGTGTTCAAAGGAAAACAAAACCTCTTTTGTTCTCACAGACTCTTGTGTGAAGTGCAAATGTATTACCACCTCAAGCTGTGGAATTTGGGGCCATTCTGTCTAGGATTCAGACAAATCCTATTGTGTAGATATTATATTACAATTGCCACAACTATACTTTATCTGCATCCAGGGATTCCCAATTTGTATGTAAAAATACCCACTGTCTCTTCTTATTTACTTTTACTCAGAAAGCTTGTTTTTCCAGTTGCCCTTGGTAGGTTAACAAAAACATTGCCATCTGTTCTTAGCTCCTGAGTTATAACTTGAATTGACGCTGACCACAAAAATGGTGTCTTGCGATCTCATTTCTAAAATGGAGTCTTGCGGCCATTCGCAAGATTACGTCGCCGCGATTAAATTTTAAACTGAACTTGTCTCAGCCAATTATTCAACTTCGACACCAAATACCTCAACGAAAATGGCGTGAAGCATCAGCTATCTATTGCCTATACACCAAAATAAAATGGCGTCAATGAAAGAGCCCAACAGTACTATAGTTGAGAAAACTCGATCTATGCTGAATGATTCAAATTTTAACAAGAAATTTTGGACTGAAGCAAAAAGAACAGTTGTTTATCTCAAGATTAATCACCTACAGTGGCAGTCAAGAAAATGGCAATATTGGAAGGATTGACTGGTAAAAAGTCAAGTAATGTGTATTTAGAAGTAAAGCTTAAGTACACATAGCTAAGGAGAGAAGACACAAACTTGATTTAAAGTCCATCAAGTGCAATGGTTACCATCTATTGGACTCTAACAACAGGAAACTTATACTATCACAGGACGTTTTTCAGGATAGTACTTCAGTTAGTGTTAATAGGAGTATCGTACAGCCACAGAGGTGTTGCTGGATATGCCTGTAGCTGAAAGTGTGTCAGAAAGTGAAATAACAAATGTAAACAACCATTCATGGAACAGGGGTTCCATGAGGAGCAACAAAGGAAACCTTGGAGAAAGTTTAGTGAGGAGTTTGCTGGACTTGTTCGCTGTGTACCTCAGACACTCCATGATCCTAAACCAAGTTATGATTAGCAAGACTGGAAGTCTGCTATAGATCGTGGGATCCAAGAAGTGTGACAGCATCAGGTGCTGTGTACCCAACTGCAAAGGAAGGAATTTGAAGAATACCTGCAGTTGTTTTTCTTATATCTAGAACTAAGTGTAATTTCAATTTATCTACTTCAGAGAGGGCCATCAAAATTGCTACTAAACACCGGTTTTTCAGGGATCTGATCGAGAATGCTTTAGCTATTGCAGCTTATGCAATCCAGTGAAATGTTGACCAAAAGTCTGTTTTTTTTTTCATGCTCAGTCTTTTATTACAAGAATGTGGACTGGAACATATTTCAATTGTTGATGATTTATTTGTTGAATGTCTTTCCATAACCCTCCATGTTTTTTTTTTTCATTTATAGGAGAGAGATCACGTGTGATGCTCATGTTATCTCCTGTGATGGAAGGCAGTCTTGAGTGAGAGGGGGCTGGGGGGTGTGCTCCTGCATTGCCTCCTTTAGTGCCCTGCAAGGTAAGTTTTGCATGGAGGACTACTGTATACAGCACGCCATTCTGCTGTCACTGATTACTCGGCTAATAATATTTTATTACTTTTTTTAAATTGGGAACTATTTTCTCATTAAAAATATTATAAGGGCTCATACAACTATAAAACATTTTATAAATAGAAAAAATACCTACAATGTTTACCCTGGTACCCACAGGCCAGGGGTACCTGAAAGGTAATGTAGTTGGGATGCGGGTGCACACTATGCCGGTGGTCACCATTCCAATGCTGTAATCCCGAAAAGGGTCAGAATCTAGGTTCGACAATCCTGGCAGCCATGAGCCTATATATGCAAGAGCCCCCTCATGCCCTTATATGCCAGCCCAGAGTCCTCATCCAGAAAGTATTCACAACACTTCACTTTTTCCACTTTTTTGTTATGTTGCAGCCTTATTCCAAAATGGAATAAATACATTTTTGTCCTCAAAATTCTACACACAATACCCCATAATGACAATGTGTAAAAAGTTTTTATTTAAGTTAAAAAAAAAAAAACACTTAAGAAATCACATGTACATAAGTATTCACAGCCTTTGCCATGAAGCTCAAAATTGAGCTCAGGTGCATCCTGTTTCCACTGATCATCCTTGAGATGTTCCTACAGCTTAATTGGAGTCCACCTGTGGTAAATTCAGTTGATTGGACAGAATTTTGAAAGGCATCCACCTGTCTATATAAGGTCCCACACTTGACAGTGCATGTCAGAGCACAAACCAAGCATGAAGTCCAAGGAATTGTCTGTAGATCCCTGAGACAGGATTGTCTCAAGGCACAAATCTGGGGAAGGGTACAGAAAAATATCTGCTACTTTGAAGGTCCCAATGAGCACAGTGGCCTACATCATCCGTAAATGTTAGAAGTTCGGAACCACCAGGACTCTTCGTGGAATTGGCTGGCCGTCTAAACTCTCAGGACTCTCAGACCATGAGAGACAAAGATTGAACTCTGGCGTGAATGCCAGGCATTATGTTTGGAGGAAACCAGGCACCACTCTTCACCAGGCCAATACCATCCCTACAGTGAAGCATGGTGGTGGCAGCATCATGCAGTGGGGATGTTTTTCAGTGACAGGAACTGGGAGACTAGTCAGGATAGAGGGAAAGATTAATGCAGCAATGTACAGAGACATCCTGGATGAAAACCTGCTCCAGAGCGCTCTTGACCTCAGACTGGGGCGACGGTTCATCTTTCAGCAGGACAACGACCCTAAGCACACAGCCAAGATATCAAAGGAGTGGCTTCAGGACAACTCTGTGAATGTCCTTGAGTGGCCCAGCCAGAGCCCAGACTTGAATCCAATTGAACATCTCTGGAGAGATCTGAAAATGGCTGTGCACCAACGCTTCCCATCCAACCTGATGGAGCTTGAGAGGTGCTGCAAAGAGGAATGGGTGAAACTGCCCAAAGAGAGGCGTGCCAAGCTTGTGGCATCATATTCAAAAATACTTGAGGCTGTAATTGCTGCCAAAGGTGCATCAACAAAGTATTGAGCAAAGGTTGTGAATACTTATGTACATGTGATTTCTTTGTGATTTTGTTAAATTAAATATGCCAAAATCTCAAAAAAACTTTTTACACGTTGTCATTATGGGGTATTGTGTGTAGAATTTTGAGGACAAAAATTAATTTATTCCATTTTGGAATAAGGCTGTAACATAACAAAATGTGGAAAAAGTGAAGCGTTGTGAGTACTTTCCGGATGCACTGTATATGCTTTAAGAGTCCCCTCATGCCTTTATATGCTTCAGTAACCCGTCTTGTCCTTGTATGCCAGTCCTTATATGCCAACCTCCTCATGATGCTATGCTATCATGCCAGTCCTTATATGCCATCAAGGAGCCCGCTTATGCCCCTATATATGCCTCAGAGCCACCTCATACAGTTATTTGCCAACCCAGAGCCCCCTCATGCTCTTGCCATAGCTTACCTGCTTCATCACCACAGGTACACTTTGAAATCCAATCCAAAAAATGTATTTGATTGAAAAACATCTTCCGGCTCTGAATCCTCACCACAGAAAGAGCAGTAAAACTTACTTAACAGTTGCACTTGATCCAGCCAAAAGAGAGTCTGTCAAGGCAGTTGCTGCAGTGTCTGTTCAGAACATCCGCAGCTTTTGTTTCTGTAGGGACGCCACTGCAAAGGTCACCACCAGGCACGGAAACATCACGGAGGTATTGAGGTGTTCTGTAAGTTCTATGCAACACGGTCGTGCCTGAATACTCAGAGCGTTGAGGAGCTGCAATCTCATTGAGACCGCAGCAGATATCAGAGATGGTCCCCCATAAATACTTCTTGGTGGCACTTAATATTTGCAGGTACCCCTTCCCACCCTAACAATGGGTGATTTTGGGAAAAAAATTTTTAATAAATAGACCCCAAAATGTCTCCCTAAATACATAAAAGTAGAAATGTTGCATAATTTTGTGAGGAACATAGAAATACAATTTTAGTAACCTACTTACAATGTGATTTATGTTTTGATTTATGTGTGGCCAGCTGGGTGGCTGATCATCATCATGGTGTCATGATTATGGGTCTACTTTTATGTGGAGGCCTGGAGCTGTAGTCCCATCTGCCCCATTAGCAATGTGGCCCTGAAGATACCACTCCTTTGTTACCACACATGAAGATCACCGCCCTGCTGAGGTGCACATACACACAGATATTCATCTGTATACCGAACAGATTCCTATGTATGCCTCATTGTTTATATACTTAGGTATTTCTGGTATTTATCATTTAATATTTAACTAATGACTCCTGGTACCTAACTGTCCTCATAAAATCAATATACATATACAGTATATATTATATGTATCACCACTAGTTATGTTTTAACCTGGTTCCTGTAATCTACATTCCCCAAGGGCAGACACTGATTCCTGCAATATTCCTGCCTACACTGCAGTGATATAGGACCTACTGGTCTAAGCAATGCATTAAAGTATCTATCTATAGATCACATAACCATGCATTCCGGAATACTACTTTTACAATAAAGTGTAGACTTGAAAAAAAATATACACCCCTTAAAAAATAATGGATACCTACTGCAGATCCGCCAACTGGCGGTGTAATCCTGTGGTTAGTGCATGTGAAGCAGCAAGAAATGGTAAAATTACCGCACCAAGGGCCGGATTCAGAGGTGGGCACTGCTGTGGCATCAGACGCAAGTGGGCGATGTTTTCAGTGTGAGCATGCACCCCAATGGTTACCGCCGGGGGACGCAGAACGAATTTAGTCACAAAGAGAGGCAATTTCAGTGGGGATTCCTGGAAGGGCAATGGGGTGGCCAGCCAGACGCGGGTGTGTCATGGTCAGCAGCTGCAACTTTTTCTGTAGTTGCACTGATTCCAGGGGCCATGTTCAGAGACGGACACTTTGCATCTCCATAGAGCTAGTGCAATGTTCGATGGAGCAACCGATATGCATCCGATGTTGCAACTTTTTACTCAGCAGCGGACTAGCGCCACAGACAGTGGGTGTCTCTGTACGAAATTCATCGGCTGCGGCTTTAGCATAAAGCTGCAATAGTGCTGTCCAAAAAGTCAGTCACAATGATGGGCAGCAGGCAGCCTTGAGGCCTCATGCGGACCCTCCAAGCCTACACTTGGGCGTCTCTACACACTGCAGGAACCGAAGCTGCACTACTGGCTGCTAGCCAGATGCAGAGGCCGTGTGACAGCAAAATGCTGCCCCCGGAGCCCTGCACCCTGGGCAACGGCACCGCTCGCACACCTCTCACTACTGCCCTGATCCAAGCCTGAACTAGCAGCCTTCAGCTCCTTTCTACTTTGCTGTCATAAGTGTTTGTTATAACCTCTAATGCTTGTTTAAAAGACCTACTAATATATTATAACAGATTGGTGTCTCTTTCATTGATTGAGGGGAGAATTCAATTGTCCACAGTAAATAATTTTTTCCTATTGCGTGCTGGGTTTCCATGAAAATTAGGGCGTAATAAGTTAAGCACTATGTAATGGACCCATTTTTATCATTAAACATACGTTAAAGGGGTGCATGCATGACATTCGTGCAGGCCAGATTAACAATGAGGCGGATGGAACTACAGCTCCAGGCCGCATGATGATGACCAGCTGTCTAGCCTAACAGTGTGCAACTATATGACCTAAAGTGGGTGCTATTATAACGTGAAAAATTAACAACATTGCCCCTGTTGGATACGCAACACTTCTCCCCTGCCCTGGATAGCATAATAGTCCATCCACTTAAGATTGTACTGAAGCCTTTTTTCTGGGCCAGTATAGGAGGTGATTCTAGGCTTAAACCAGTTGTGAAATCCTGATATTTATCTATTAATCTCATACTTGCCTACTTTTGAAAAAGCAGCACCTATGAGCGCGGCGGTAAAGTGGGCGTGTACTGCTACATCTGAGAGGCGTGTCATAATACTGACTTACATCCAAATGTAAATGAGCCGAAAAGCAGTTAGTAAGATCTATTTGTTGATGGAAACACACTAATACTCTTCAGAAAATGCATGTAGCCATAGGGATCATTGTGCCTTATAACTAATGCAGGGAAATGATACTAATAATCCCATTTCAATGTAAATATAGATTTTATTTTTTAATATAACAGCTTCATAATGGGGGTAAGGTGCAATCAGGAAGATTGCTTGACTTTTCAGGGAGACAGGGAGATTGCTATTATTTCAGGGAGTCTCACTGACAATGAGGGAGAGTTGGCAAGTATGATTAATCTATGATTTTGAGCTGAACACCTCCACAACCAATTAATGTAGTGTCAATCTTGACTATCACCAGTTTTCTCCCTGTATGAAGCGGACCCTTTAAGCTCATTCACTGTAACAGCAAATCCCATTTGGGCTGATGAAATAAGTCATTGTTACACAAGATCCAGATGCATAGTGAGGATTAGGATGAGTACAGACTGTTGTTTTTGTTGCAAAACATGAGATAAATCTGGTTAGTCTGGGTTAGGGTAATCAGGACAGTTCTCCAAATCTCATCAGCACCTAAGATGGACTAACCCAGTAGTCATACATGGACTAATACATTTGACCACAAGAAACCAGGCACATTTTGTTTCCAAATAATAAGAAAAATAGATAAGACAAATCAGGTGCCAGTCTACATCCCAAAAGAGTCTTTCAGTTCATAAATTTCCACCCAGAGAGTCCAAATTATTTAATTTCACACTCAAGTGTTACAATTGACCATGAAAAGCACAATACCAACGGGGTAAATACCCTATGTCGACCCCTATGCTATCACTTCCCTATTGTGTAGGGTACACATTCTCCATCTGATGCACAGGGTGCTAAATGTATTCAGATAATACACTATTATTATTGTTTTTTCCCTTTATTTTTGTGCTCAATTGGAACACTGGAGTAGATTAAATAATTGAGACCCTCTGGGATGATATTTATGAATGGAAAGCCTCTCTTGGGACATACCTTGCCAGGGTCGAAACTAGGATTTGTGTCACCTGGGGCAAGGCAGTAATTTGGCGCCCCCTCCCCAATAAAAAGCGAAAAAAAAGGACAAGGCGGCGCGCTCCTGAAAAGGGTGCGTGATTTAATGACAATGTAATACCCCTTTTAACACATTATGGCCCTCATTCAGAGCCACTCGCTAGCGGCAGTACGCTCGTTCCGAGCGATGTTCGCACATCTGCGCATGCGTACGGATCGTTATACGCATGCGCGAACCAGTCAGTGCGGCCGAAATTCATGTGCTCGCAATATAGCGAATGCCTGCTATTTTGAGTGACAGAATGAGGCGTATGTGGGTGGTAACAGGGGAAGGTGCTTGAAAATGGGGAGTGGAGATCCGAACGCAGGCGTGCTTAAAGGTCAAAACAGGCGTTTTATGGGTGTGCATAATTAATACAGCAGCGTCATTGACCACGTCACTGGGTTATTTTATAGCCAGAACTGCTCGCAAGATTGTGGTAGCAAAAACCAACCACAAGAATAGCGAGCAGTTCATACGCTGGTCGATGTACTCGATTAATCTAATAAATAGCGGACATGACGTATGGTGCGAGCGGCCAGGGGGCGTTTTTAACAAATAAACGAGCGTATGTTTTGCTCGCTCGTTCAGACTTAGAGGTGTGAACAGACTGCAATTTGTGAACGGATAATTTGAATAGCCACCCCTTGTTTTGGAACGAACGACCGCAAATAGCGAACGGCTCTGAATCAGGCCCTATGCCCCTTACCACACATTTTGCCACACAGTAATGCCCCTTTATATATTATGCCACCTTAATGCCCCTTACACAATCATGCCCCCCCTTCATTGCCCGAAGCTTCTCACCTTGTCCCCAGGATTTGGAGACGCATTCCTGCATTGGCATTTGGCAGGCCGCCATCTGCAGCGCAGCCCTTGAGAAACACAGCACCATCATCATTCTAATGTGGTGCCTGTCGTGGGCTAATCAGAGCTCGCGGACTGGCAACAGCTGCTTATTGCCTGCCGGTCCAGGAGCTTTGATTGGCTCCCGACCGGCGCCACATGAGAATGACGGCGGCACTGTGTCACTGAAGGGCAGCGGGCAGCTGCCTGCCGGTCCTGGCATATGGCTCCAAACCCGTTACAGCCTGCCACCTGGGCCCCTCTTCAGCAGCCTCTCCTCTGCACCCACTAAGTCCAGCGTCCGGGGCAAGTGCCCCCCTAGCCCCCCTATTTGCGGCCCTGACTTTGTCACCTATTTTTTTTATTGTTTGTCTGTGGAATCAGGTGGTTCTGTGTTGGTAAACTAATGTGAGCTTGTGTAAAGTAGCACATTGGAGGAACATGCTTTATTTGTTTTACATTTTGTTGCCTAGTTACCTGTAAAAATCAGTGTAAAGCTGGGTACACACCTAAAAATTTTCTGACCAACTATCCAACTAGTTGATTGGTTGGAATGAAAATCTGATAACGTATGGGAGTAACTGATGATCAGCAATTTGCTCCTAAATGCCAGAAAACAGATGGAAATGGTCGTCAGACAAGTTTGTTAAATGTTTGATCTAAACAACTTGTCTGAACGACTATTTTCAACTGTTTTCTAGCATTTAGGAGCAAATTGCTGATCATCAGTTACTCCCATACGTTACCAGATTTTCATTCCAACCAATCAACTAGTTGGATGGTTACGCGTGTACTCAGCTTTAGACTTTTCTGTTATCTCCCATAGTAATACCCCTTTTACACCGGAGCTAAAACCCGGGTTTTTGAAGGGTTAACCCGGGCAGCTCCCTGGTGTAAAAGGGCAGAGGGTTGGATCGCCGGGTCGAGTGACCCGGCAATCCAACCCAGGTAACTAGCAGGGTTTAACACGGGCGTAGCCCGTGAAACCTGCTATGGGAACAGCGCACTCCGGGTCACGATGACCTGGAGTGCGCTGCTAGCCGGCCGATTGGTCCGGCTTCAGTGGTGCTTGGAGATGACGTCATCTCCAAGCGTCCACTTTCACTCCGCAAAAGCCGGGTCTATGCAGACCCGACTGCGGTGTGAGCGGCGCTGACTCGGGAATATCCCGAGTCAGCGCCGGCAAAATTCCGGGTCTGATCTGGATAGGAACTTTGTTCCAACTCCGGGTCAGACCTGGAATTTAGGTGGAAAAGGGGTATAATACAGGTCCAGTAATAGCGCTCTACCAAGTAGCACAACATATCCAACCTCAGACAGAAGCATCAAGTTTAATAATGAAAGTAAGGTATACATTGGGGTGTTGAACAACTGGACATGTGATAAGAGATTTGTGAATGGCTAGCAGAGCTTCTGGAGACTGTAATGAAGGATTAGTTCCTTTTTGGTCACTGCCGTAGTTGGTGCAATAATACTGAGAATCCCTTGATAAATTATTAGCAATAATAGTTGAGATTCAGAGTCACAGTATGAGCCTTTTGTATAATTGCTTGGACCATAACTATATCATCTTTAGGAATAATGATAGCCAGGGAAGGCTCTAGAGTAGTCTACAATGTTCTGAGGGGGAGATGTACTAAGCCTTGGATAGTGATAAATTGGAGAGAGATAAAGTACCAACCAATCTGCTCCTGTCACTTTACAGGCTGTGTGTTTGAAAAATGGCAGTTAGGAGCTGGTTGGTTGGTACTTTATATCACTCTCCAAGGCTTAGTACATATACCCCATAGGGAGAAATAAAATAATTGACATGTAGTCTCTCAAACTCATCTAAAAACTCTAATAACAGTGCTAACACAATCCTGGAAGATGGCTGGAGCGTTACATAACACAAACACACACCCAAATATTCTCAATGTATGCCTCTGGTGTTGAAGAAATACATCTTCCATTTGTTTCTTAGTCTACTGTATACAAGATTGTAGGTGTAATGGTATTTACAACTAGTTTGCTGTGTTCTCATATTCACTAATGAACTCCAGTGGCTTGAGGCCATCAAGAATCTGTAACTGTAATCAAAGGAACAAGGACTAATTCAATACTCATGTATACCTTCTGAGTGTAATGGGTAATATTATGAGGATGGTGGATAACTGTGCCCCAAGTAATAATAAGAAAATTAATATACAGGAGGAGCACAAACAACAGTAACCTGAGTCAGGATTAATTCCCAGAATTCAGTACACTTGGATGTCAGAGATTTATCAGCAAGCATGGTTATGGTTAGTGCCAGACAATCCCTGGGTCCGTGAGTCCATACACTCTGACTTGTCCTGCTTCTGTGTGATGACCACGTGTCACGCCCTGTTGTCGTTATGCTAATAGCTTGCCCAGGGCTCCGGGAGCTGATGGGAAACCCCCAGCCTCTCCAGACTCAGGGGGTATGTGGAATGCTCGCCACTTGTTGGCACCATCTGGGGGTGGGGGGGGGGGGTGACACCAAAATAGCAAAGCAGCTCAACAAGTGCGCCCCGCACCCCCTGCACCCATCTAGTGATGCCTCTGCTTGCAAGCCAGGGAGTTATCAGAAAGCATGGTTAATATTAATGCTAGAGGGTTAATACGCTTGGAAAGTAGAGAGTAATCAGCAATCAGAGACGGAAAAGCAGCAGGAGGTGTCTGTAGTAGAAAGACATCCACTGCATGCTTTTGTGATCCGCTGCTGCATCAAAAGGCGTGCTGTAGAAGAAGAAGAAGAAGATGCACCGCCTGAGACCAAATAGTTTTCTCTGTCAGAGTGTATACACATGTGAGACTGTGTAACAGCATTTCCAGGCAATCCTGTTACTGTGCAAACCAATCCTTCTGTGCCTTTACTGGGATGCTACGGACAAGACATGTTGTTATGAGTATTTGCAGGCAGGGGCTACATCAGGGGTGTATTAAGAGAGGAGGGGGCCCCTGTGCAGTCTCCGCTTAGAACCCCCTCCTCCCCAGGGCCGTAGAAAGCCGGTGCAGGCTTGGGGGAAGGAGGCATGGCCTAATCGTGGGTAGTGTGGACACGCCCCCTTAGGAAGAAAAAAGTACATTTTTGCAGCGCTGTGTGATCACTCCCCCTCACAGGCAGAGGAGACTGCTGCTGCTGTTCAGCAGCAGCGAGCAGTCCTCCATTGCAGCTCAGCACACAGCAGCGTGTACTGGGCTGCTGACAGGTAAGAGGGAGTAGGGGGGCGGCGGTGTAATTAGTACCCGCTTCCCCCTCCTCTCAGTGCTCCTGCTCTTTTCTACCCAGCGGCCAGCAGCTCACAGAGCACAGCAGACTCCGGGCACTACAGCAGACTCTAATGCTATGCCAGAGTCTATTGTGCATGTGCAGGTCACCGGGGAAAGCCATTTCACTACTGCGCATGTACAAAATGCCAGGAAAATGCCCGCCGCACCATTTTGCTGGTGCGCACAGCGCCTCTACCGCCGACGCTGGACTAAGGAGAGGTAAGTACTGAATAAATGGGTGCAGGGTGTGTGGTGTGGGCCCCTTTGGAGCCAGGGGCCTGTGTGCACTGCACACCTTGCACCCATTATAGATACACCTCTAGGCTAGATTCAGAGGTGCACGCAGACGTGTCTGTGTCTTTTGCCGCAGCTGCTGTGACAGATTTTCTACCTACTGAGATGCCCACTGGCAGTGCACTAATATGTCTTGGTGCTTCTATAGACACACCATTACTGCACCATTAGTTACAACTTTGAAACTTGCACCAGCCCTATGGCAGGCGCAGTCTCCTCGTCTGTACATGGCATCCTGTGTTTGCACTACTGCGTCTTTAGATGCAGCCGCTGTCTGGTTAGCCATCCTCCTTGCACCTCTGAATCAGGCCTACGATGTTTATAAAAGCTTTCAGTGCAACTGATCTGTTTATATAGGGAATGAGGGGGCCTCATGCCTGCGAGACCATACACTCTGATTTGTCCTGCTTAGGTGGCGTGACCACGTGTCATAACCCATTGTCTTCACACTGGGGGGCTTGCCCAGTGCCCCGGGAGCTGCTAGGAAGCCCCCAGCCTTTCCAGACACAGAGGGGGTGTGGAATGAATGACGCTCGCATGCTTACCGCTTCGTTACACCATCTGAGGGGGCCCAAGATGTTTCTAAAAGATTTCAGATGACCTCGTGTAACTTTTAAGAACAGTCTGTAGATATCACAAAAAGTATGTAGTGTCTTATAATCAATGAGAATCAAACTGGTAATTATATGTTATTATCCAGGATCACAATTGAGGTGGAGGATGCATCTTCCTGTGTGGGAGGGATGGGTATGGGATGCGAGCGCTCGGGATCCCGTCGGTCAGAATCCCAACGCCAGCATCCCGACAGGGTTAGAATACAGACACTTATCGGTCAGTATTCTAACCCTCCTCCTCTTCCTACCCTAATCCTAACCCTCCCTCTCCAGTGCCTGACCCTAACCTCCACCCCTAGTGCCTAAACCTAACTTACAAATGGAGGATGAGGTATAAGTCAATTTTGACTGACCCACTAAAAGCACACTTAGCCCCATGAGAAGGCCATTACAGTATACACATATTTTCCACAGTTATACACTATATGGACAAAAGCATATGGCCAGACCTGTTAATTATTGAATTGAGGTGTTTCAATCATACCTATTGCCACAGATGTATAAACTCAAGCACCAAGCCATGCAGTCACCATTTGCAAACATTTGTGATACAAAATGGGTCGTCCTGAAGAGCTCAGTGAGGTACTGTGATAGGAAGTGTGGTACCGTGATAAGATGCGTGGTACTGTGATAGGATGCCACGTTTGCAATAAGACGGTTCATAAATTTCATCCCTGCTGGATATTCCATTGACAACTGTAAGTGATATTATAAGAAAGTGGAAGCGTTTAGGAACAACAGCAACTCATCCACGAAGCGGGAGACCACGTAAAATCACAGACCCGGCTAACGACTGCTAAGGCACATGGTGCATAAAAGTCGCTAAAGCTCTGCTGATTCCATAGCTGAAGAGTTCCAAACTTCCACTGGCATTGATTGAAGCACAAATAATCTGTGCCGGGAGCTTACTGGAATGGGTTTCCATGACCGAGCAACTACACGCAAGTCTTACATCACCAAGTCCAATGCCAAGCGTTGGATGGAGTGGTTTAAAGCACACCAACACTGGACTGTGGAGCACTGGAAACGTGTTTTGTGGCATGGCAAATCACGCTTCTCTGTTTGGCAGTCAGATGGGCAAGTCTGGGTTTGGCAGATGCCAGGAGAACGTTACCTGCCCGACTGCAGTGTGCCAACTGTTAAGTTTGGTGGAGGAGGGATAATGGTATGGGGCTTTTTATCAGGGTTTGGGCTAGGCCCCTTATCTCCAGTGAAGGGCACTCTTAAGTTTCAGCATACCAAGACATTGTGGACAATGCTATGCTTCCAACTTTGTGGCAACAGCTTGGTGAAGCCCCTTTTCTATTCCAACATGACTGTGCCCCAGGGCACAAAGCAAGGACTATAAAGACATGGTTTGATGAGTTCAGTGTGGAAGAACGTGACTGGCCTGCACAGAGCCCTGACCTCAACCCCATCGAGCACCTTTGGGATGAACTGGAACGGAGATGGCGAGCCAGGTCTTCTCATCCAACATCAGTGCCTGACCTCATAAATGCTCTACAGAATAAATGGGCACAAATTCCCACAGAAACGCTTCAAAGTCTTGTGGAAAGCCTTCCAAGAAGAGTGGAAGCTGTTATACTTTAATATGAAGTTGGTACCCCTTTTGCAGCTATATGTATGTGAATACAATGTCATTTCAGTCCCTGTTGGTGTAATGGCCATATAGTGTATATTGCAAATCATTGCCTCTGTGTGTGAACCTTCATAGTTAAAAGACTCATACAAATTGATATTATGGTTGCAAGCTAAACTTTATATACATGAATACACTTTCACAATATACTATAAATGTATTAATCATTGCATAAGGAGAGTTATTTTTCTAAATAAAGAATGTTTTTGATTCAGTATATGCCGCTAACAGATTACCTAATCGATCCTGGTTTGGCACTAGCCCAATATACCAGCAGATCTGGTACATAGGGTGTTGAATCATCCAGAGATTTATGTTTTATGTACTAGTAACATCCTTTACTGTAACTTGTTAATTACATTTTGAATGTTTCTGTCATTAAAAATTGCTTATTGACACATTCTTGCAAGGATCAATTCCTGATGCCCTGTTCATCTTAATATACAACTTATTTTAGTATACATATAAACATTACATTTTTTTCACTTTAAAAATACTTTGAATTATATCCGTGAAACAAGATATCCGCTATTGTACAGCTCATTATTATTAGCAGGCCAGACCCTAATAATTTTGGTAAGAGAATATAGATTAGATAGCACCCCATGGAGCAATAAACTACTGGTCCCGTCCTAAAAGGGGTCACCCCAGCTCCCAGCAATGACACATGTGTGATAGACTGACAGCCTGTCTGTCATTGCAAAGTGAACAATAAACGGAGCTCATAGTGATGTCCACCCAGAGTTCTGCACAAGGAACAAGCCAAGAGCAGAGCAAAGTATTGTAGACTGTAGACTGCCCAGTTCCCAATCTGTAGACTGCCCATTTCCCAATCTGTCCCCTGGGTGCGGCTACAG
Organism: Taudactylus pleione; assembly: GCA_031769625.1. Lineage (NCBI taxonomy): Eukaryota > Metazoa > Chordata > Amphibia > Anura > Myobatrachidae > Taudactylus > Taudactylus pleione. The sequence continues at coordinate 705,216 of JAUIMM010000228.1, read as the reverse complement.
AAACAGGAATGTACCACATGCTTGTACAGTTAGCTATTTACAAGTGACCTTTAATTGCATGAAAGGTAAATTAAAAGCTGAAAGATGTGAACAAGATAGTAGTGAACCTGTCTTGGAGAATTAGCTCACTAGCATTTTGTCTGCACTTCCAGAGACGCACTGTGGAGTATAATGCAGGATTTATAACAATATGTTGTTCAATGTGTACAGCCCCTATGAGACTGCCCTTTACATATGATTTATATAATAAAATGATGATGCGTATGACAAAGATTTTAAAATTACACTTAAGTAGTCATATATAATTCTGTGAATGTTTTATTTGATTTACCACCCAGAAAGTATAAGAAATGGCTTTTATGGACGGAGCAGTATGGAAAGAAAAGTAACCCTGTATAAATGTAACAGCATAGGAGGCAATCCATGAATAGCATAGTAATGAAAGTGACAGCCTTAGTTTTACTCCAGCATTTCAGTCTGATTTAGTTATGTGGCTCTTTTCCTTTGTCTACTCTGGGTAATAATAATAAGCCTTACAGTAGGTAATATGCTGCTGTGCTAGGGGAGTGCGTGTTAAACTTGTCTGGCAGGATTGATGGCAGAGGATAAACAAGCTCGCTGTGTCTGACGCACGATGACATCATTACAGTCACAAACCATGCAGCCAATTTACCTGAGCTAAAAATAATACAATATAACCTAGACCAGGTCTAATTCACAGTAGAAGATTTAATTGGAATAAAAGAAAAGTAAATCAATGTGAATTTTGGGATCCTATTTAACCCCTTTCAGAGCTGTGATGACTATCTCTAGATTTAGACATTTTCTGAAAGTATAGGGCAGAGGCACATTCAGTATCTCCTACAGGATCATGCCATACTCTCCCTTTCCTGAGTGCCCAGGTGGTTAGCAATGTGCTGCCCAGCTGGTACGGCTCCCCCATACTTCCTGATACTGGGAAACATCAAGGTCATGGAGACATACTGCCTAGCTGGCACTTATCCCTGCCCATACCAAGGTTACCCCATACAATATTATAATGGGTTGGAGACCTAAAGTATTACCACCCCAAGCACCCACAAACCAACCTAATGTATCCTGTCCCTGTTTAACCCCAACATAGTAAACAGCAAAATTGTGGCACAAATAAGCTGAGCCCCTGGTCATTAATGTCGTGACCCTTACAGTTCTGTAAATCCAGATGAAATAAATGACCCATAGCCTACTCACCCTAGGAGCAACAGCTGGCAGTGTGATGTGTGCGGACAAGAAATTCAGTTTAAGAAATGGATCACACTCTCCTTTTCCACTGGCATCAAGAGGTGTGATTGATTTAAATGCAGTCAACGTCGGGCAAAAAAAAAAGTCTGATTCTGAATTGCATGCAAAAGCGCACGCAGCAGTGTATATTGGCGACCTCCTTCGCTGGCAGTGATAGGCTGCCAGCAGCTAAGTGAAGGACCCTGCCGAGGAGGAGGACGTCGCCGGAGGGGTAAATAATGATGAACACCAGTGACATATTAGTTGGTATCACTGCGATACTAAATAAAATATGCCGCTGGTATTTAGGTACGTTTATAAATGGGGCCCTCAGATCCGGATCCTACTCATGCACATAAGTGTGTTGTAGCAACTTTTGACTTTACCTTTGCCAATTATACCGACTCTGATCTTTGTGCCTCCTTGTACCTTTAGCCTTGTCTCGGGCAACACCAGTCTATGAGATGAGGTTCTTACTTACCTCACCCTCTGGTCCCCTGATCCCCGCCTGTCCCAAAGCTGTTTGCAGGAAGAAGCATGGTGCCACATGTATCACATGTACTACCTCCTGCAGTCATTGTAGTGGCAGAGCGATGACTGGCAGCTGCCAGACTCCACTCTACAACTATCCTGACTGCAGTGGTGCAATGGGTTGTACTGCAAATGTCGCCTCCAGTGACTTTAGGAGATGAGGAGCGTATTATTTTTAGAGATGAGCGGGTTCGGATCTAAGAGATCCAAACCCACCCGAATTTGGGGGATCCGGGGCGATCCGAGTGCCGCTCGGATCTCCCTGCCTGCCCCGGATCCCTGACCCGAGGCAAAAACTCGCAACCCCTCTGTCGAGTCGCGAGGTTTTGTTTTCAGCGGGCTTAACACTGATTTGCTGAGAGAGACGTCTGTCACGGCTCTCACCCAATCAGCGTTAAGCCCATTGAAAACAGAAGAAAAGAAGATGGCGCCCATTATCCCCCGCCGCCTGACACTGCCGGCACCCCCCCCGCTGCCTACACCGCCGGCACCCCCAATGGCAGTATCCCCCGCTGCCGACACTCCTGCACTGCTGCCCAACGTACTGAGGACACTGTCAGCAACCGCCACACTGCCGACACTCCCACACTGAGGACACCACCAGCACCCCTGCACTGCCGACACAGCAAATCTGCACTGAGGACACCGCTGGCACCCCTGCTCTGCCGACACCGCCGGCACCCTGCATTGAGAACACCCTTCACTGCCGACACAGTCAGCTAACCTGCAATGAGGACACCGCTGGCACCCCCGCACTGCCGACACAGCCAGCAAACCTGCACTAAGACACCGCTGGCACCCCCGCACTGCCGACACAGCCAGCAAACCTGCACTAAAGACATCACTGGCACCCCTGTACTGCCGACACAGCCAGCAAACCTGCACTAAGACACCGCTGACACCCCTGCACTGCCAACTCAGCTAGCAAACCTGCACTAAAGACATCGCTGGCACCCCCGCACTGCCAACATCACAGGTACCCTTCACGGAGGACACTGCCAGCACTGCAATTCCATGTACTGAGGACACCGTCAGCAATCCCGCTCTGCCGACACTGCTGTCATAGTAAGTGCACTATTGGTGTATCCAACCCACACTGTATAACACACTGTATCTGTGTTGGAAACTAGAAACTGAACTGCCACGTTAGTGCCGCCCACTGTGTCACTTAGCTTAGTCAGCCAGCTAGCTTGATGCAACCTTTTGGCCTTAACTAGATGAAGCAAATAATATTGTGAGGTGGTCAAAATTGATTGAAAATTACTGGAAATAAATGTTATTGAGGTTAATCATACTGTAGGAACAAAAACAGGCCCATTTTATGTGATTTTAGCTGTTTTTATGATTTTTAAAGAAAAAATCCAGATCCAAAACAAAAACACGAAAACAAAACACGGAGGTCCAAATCCAGATCCAAAACCAGGGTAGATTCAGATCTAAAACCAAAACACGGGGGTCGGCGCACATCTCTAATTATTTTAGCATGTGCATGTCTATCTAATACAGACAAATGCAGACTTTACCAGTGATACTAGCTTTACAACTGCATTAAAGTGAATTCCATCCTCCAGGGCAAAGATGACATTTCTGGCAGGCCGCCTGACTGTGGTCTCTTTCTGAAACAGAAATGCAAAAATGTCACCCACAAGGAGAGTCTACCATGCTTACCGACTAAGGGACCAGTGTATTTATTTTCTACCTTTTCACTTATGAAACTGTGCTGCGAGTATTGGCTGGCATATTCTAATGCAAAATGCCAGTAAGATTAATAAATAATAAAATAATAATAATAGAAGCCAGCAGAATGTCTGGTACAGTATGAAATAGTGTTATATTACAGCTCTTTAGATATACAAGATGCAGTAATAAAAACTGCAAACCACAAGCATGTGAAAAATAAACAAACGCTCCCATATGCAGCAAATGTGCCAGTCAGTAGTATAACAAGCTGTGATGATACCAGTGATAGGGGCACAGTAGTAGGTGGGATAGTGTCAGGCACAGTGACACAGGGTGAGCACAGGGGGTGTGGCGGTGTGGCTCTGTGCGTGGCACTGGAGGGGGGTGTGTCGCTGGGCGCGGCTGGGACACTGGTGAGCGTGTGGAGCAGGTGCCGACGCCGTTACTACTAGTGCCCGGTCTCAGCGTCTGGCAACGTCACCGGGGGGTGTGGCCGAAGCCGCAGGGAGGCGTGGCTGGCACGGCAGGTGTATGGATGGGCGGGACAGAGTGCGAAGTGGGCGGGGCTCCGCCGGTAAAGTAGCTGTTCCAGTCTCACCTCTATCGCTGCCACCTGTGCCTTCCCTTTCCGCCGGAACAGAGATGGTAAGAAGAGAACCGGGGGTCCTACTGCAGACGGGAGGGCTGGCAGGGTGCTCTCACCTACATTCGCTGGCTCTGTGTATACAGTGCCAGGCACACAGTCTCACCTGACAGGCTGGAGCAGGCACACTGCTCACCTCCCACCTGTCTATTATTCCACTGCTGGTATTAGGAGGGGCGGCTGTCATATATTGCTGACTATAATGAAGACAAAATATATTTTTATACCAGTATAAATATTGCGCTGTATTAGATGCTAACACATGAGTCATCTGATAAATGTCAGAGGAGGCCAGAACATGGTGCATGTGTGCCCATCTACTTACAGGCAGCACTTACCTATGTTACTGGAAGATCACATTAGGCTTCTGTATAGTGCACTGTAAATGATCTGTAGTAGTATACACTTGTCACCTGTAGTGCACCATGTATGTTACAGGTAGCATTGCCATTGGCTCACTGCTTGCAGTACTAGCACCTGTCTTGTGAGAGGTCTCCGTTCCTGTAATCCTGTTGGGCACTTGGTCACATCATTTTGTCCCATACATCGTATACTGTACTGTAGGAGTCCTTTTGTGCTGGTTTGTATGCTTGGTGATGTCAGCTACACATTCCTGTGCTAATTGCACTCTTGGGATGTTAACAACATGTTTAATTTGTTTAGGACATCACCGTGCCTCATGACAACCTATTGTTGTGACAATTTCAAATTATTTCAGCACAATAGCAATTTTCTTTGGTTACTATATGAAACCTTAGGAAGATTGTCCTCACTTTTTTGTTGTGTATAAAATCTGAGCTGTGGGTTTTGGTGACTCACATATCTGTCATCTCTTATTTGTGAGAATTAGAATAGTACCTTCATGCTGGGTGATGTATTACACTGGAGCCCCAAATAGGCAGGTTGTGCTTCAATTCCAGATGTATTAGAAAACGTCATAGCAACACACAGCTTGTAATGTTATAGCGATATTACAGAGATCTCTGTCAGATGTGTGAAGATGTGAATTAATAATATACAGCTGAAATTGTGTATACTATGTATCCAACTAAGGGCCTGATTCAGAGACGGACGCAAATGCTGATATTTACGGAGTTCAGCGATTGTCTGTAAACTGCGCATGTGTCAAAGTACATTACCAAAGCCGGTTGCAGCGATTTCTTACTCGCAGTCAGTGAGCCTTTGGGGCGGCAAAAAAAGTTAGACATGTCGCGACCGTTATTGAGACATGTCACAGCCTGCGTCTGCAATCCCGTATGCAATTAAAATGTCTCTGGCGTCTCCGGCCTGATTCAGAAATGTACGCTAACCCGATGGTTAGCGTACATCTCTGATGGTGGGAGGACTGCGCATGCGCAGGAGGTGTACTAAGTACATGCAGCCCTCCGTCTGCAAGTTCGCTCGTAGAGCTTCCCAGCTGCAGTCTCATTGATAGGCTGCGGCTCTTGGGAGGAGGAATGGGGGCGTTTCTGGGCAACGTTCTAGGAAACCGGGGCATGGTCAGGGTCGGCGTCGGGGGACGCAGTCTTCCTGGCTTCGCTACCTGTCTGGACCCGGTCAGGCTGCGGTAAGCTTCAGCTGCCGCAGCCTGGCCAAAGGAGCAACAATCACCACCGATGGTCGCGATTGTTCCGATGCTCGCAGCGCTGGGATCACGCAGATGCAGCAAGGAGGTGTCCGCCACCTCCTTCTGCATTTGCATTTTAAATGGACGGCATTGCACAGCCGTCTGTGTGCAGCTGTGCAATTCCAATCATCTCTGAATCAGGCCCCCAGATCCCACAGCCATTCTGAGCAGCCATAGGGTTACTCGAAGCTGAGATAATCGAACGATCTGTGACCGATGCTGCGTTTTTGTACGCAGATGCTTGGATTGGCAAAGCCGCAGGTGGGCGCCTCAATACAATCCTCGGCGTCTGTGATATTTGCATATTTTCACCCAGCAGCTGAGTACGGGATCGCAGCTGCGATGGCATTAGGGTACATCTCTGAATCGGACCCTATATTTGTACATTTGATGAACCTTTTGATGCAGTTTCTTGTGGTCATTGACTGACATGTTGGGTGAGGCAAAGTTACACAGCACGGCACAGTTACGAGCTCGTACACAACACGGCATTGTACGGGACTTGTAAGCACATTTGTATTTGGATCATTGAAATCTCCTGTGTGCAGCGCCTCTATTTTCTTTGCGATGCTATTGTACAAAAATAATACATGAACAAGTGCTTTTCCTAAATGTTAAGTGCTGAGACGTTTTAGTTCACTTAACACAACAGCTCATATATGTCCAAACATTACAGTTTTCCAGTGATTTATCAGAGACTTTACATCTCTATTTAACTTGTTTTATGTTTGTTGTGAATGTTGCTAATTTTTCATAAAATAACATTAATTTACAAACCTGTGAAAAGTTTGTATGATGGACTTAGATTGAGCTTGATACATCTTTATTTGGGATGTAGTTAATAGACTGGTGGACTACATGCCGCCAGTCTATATACCGATTGCTATAGCCCGACGGGGGACTTTAGGCGTTGAAATATTAACACCTATCTTAATCCTGACGCCGGAAGATAGACAGACGCTGGACCGAACAAGGTAAGTCCAGGCATCTTAGCCGCATGGGGGGGGGGGCGTTGTTTAGGGACTGACCCTAAGTCCCGAGGGGACTTAGGGTTAGGCACCCCCCCGGGGAGGGTTAGGCTAGGGGAAGGGGGGGTTAGGGTTATGCGGCACTGGGTGGAAGTTAGGGTTAGGCACCCCCCTGGGAGGGTGCGGGAAGGGGAGTTAAGTTTAGGGACCCCCGGGGGGAAAATAGGGTTAGGCACCACCCCGGGAGTTGTAGGGTTAGGCACCACTAAAGGAAGGTTAGGAGGGGAGGGTTAGGGTACTTACTAGCGCTAGTCAGGATCTTATACTGACGGGCTTCTCCTGTCGGGATTTGAACCGGCGGCTAATTCCCTTTATTTTGTGTACAATGAAACAAGCACACATTCAGTGTAACATCTAGCTATGGATGTCTGGGGAAATTTGCTTGTTTATAATGTTTCTTCAGGATCCGGTCAGAATGTAGACAGGTTCTGAATGTCGACATGGACGACAAGAAAAATGTCAACATTCACAAATGTTGACATGTTCATTATGTCGACACCAGAATGTTAACAGTACACCTTTTGTGTTGTTAGGGGTTAGGTTTAAGGTTTACGTTTAGTCTTAGGCTACTTTGCAGTATCTGGCTTCAATGCTTGTTTGGTGCATTAGTTGGTAATTTTGATCTTGACTTTTTTTACCCTTCTAGTTTTAATTTAGCTTTAAATATATAGGTAACTTTTTTTTATTTTTGCCAAATATATGTCTGTGTGCCTTTATTTAACATTTGTAAGTTTATATTTGTTGAACTACAATATGAAACAGATCCACAGTTAGACGGTTTAAACCATACTTACCTACTTTGCAGGGCACCTTTCCGGGAGCCACCGGAGAGGACCGACCTGCTGCTCTCATCTTCAGGGGGCAGGGCCAGACTATAGCTGTCATCAGGCCCCGCCCCTTTACAGAAAACCCTCGCGAGTCTGGGAGGAAGGGGTGGGGTGCAATTATGCAAACTGTCATCGTTTAGCCCCACCTCCTTCCTACGGACCTGCAAATTTTTCGGAAAATCTCCCCATCCTGTCCACTTCACTAGGAAGTGAGGGGGGTTACCCGAAAAATCGTGATCCTCCCGCGACTCACAGGAGTGTAGGCAAGTATGGTTTAAACTAGTTCAGCTAAGCAAAATGATTGTTGTTGTTGCACTGTAATTCTCAGATTAATGCAGCTGAATATCGTAACTGCTCATTCCCAGAGACTGAATATCGGCTACAAACGTGTCGACATTTTATTGGTGAAAAAAATCAAACATTTTAAAGATTTGTTAAAATTCCAATGGCATAAACAAGTGCAGTTTCTTTTCTAAGGACCTTTCTCACAATTCCCCCCCCCCCCCCCCAGTATATAGTCAGTTAGAGCATGTATGGAAAGCACAGAAAAAAATTTTTTTTTAGCTTGCTGGTGATGCAATTACACCTATTATTGTGCTGTGCGCCTGCTTGTGCATTACGAGCTGGCAGCTAACCGGTACTATGCATTAGGCCAACTAATGCAGGAATCCCGGTAGGCCTTAGATGTGACCCTGTTATCTTTGATTTTTATTAAAATATGTACAGCCTTCACAAATGCTTAAAGTGGTCCTAGGGAAGTGGTGGAACTCACCCCACCACGCATTTATTTAATAAAGGGACTGTGCATGATGTGGGCATGGTCTCAAAAAGAAATTCAAATTGCGCCACGCAGTAGCACAATCTTATTCACATTACATCACACATAGTGCCCCTGATTCACATTACACCACGTAGTAGTGTCCCTTATTCATGTTATGACACACAGTAGAACCAGCCCCTTTTACACAATGCTCACATTAGTTTCCTTTATACACAATGCCCACAGTAGTAGTTCCCCTAATACACACAATGCCCACTGTAGTAGTGCTGCCTTATAAAATGCCCACTGCAGTAGTGCCCATTACACATAATGCCCACAGTAGTAGTATCCCTTATGCAATGCCCACTGTAGTAGTAGTGCCCCTTATGCAGAGCCCCCAGCAGTGGTGCCCCCTATGCAGAGCCCCCAGTAGAAGTGCCCCTTACACACAAAAAAAAACAATGCTTACCTTAAACCCCGCTCCTGCGTCCTCTGCCGTCCGACTGGCGACACCTCGGAACTATGGGAGAGCTGCCGCTGTGATGAAGGACCCGGGCGCCCGCTGGCAACAAAATCTAAGCAGGTGCCTGGCATCTACCTGCAGCGCCAAGCTGACAGACTGTGTTAGGTGGGCCGGAGGAGGTGGAACTGGTTCTGTCTCCAAATAGAACTGACGGAACGCAGTTCCTCCTCGTTTTGGCCCACTTTAACCCCTGACCTTCACCCAAGTCTGGGCCCCCTGACTGTGTGCTGAACGCAGATTCCCGCCTCCCTCTGCTCTTGGGCTCTAACCTATAGTGGACTCCCTTGGGCAGTGAAGAGCTTATTTCTTACCTTACTTGCTTTCATCTTTTCTCATGATTTCCATGCTACTCAGCCTTCAACTATATTCATAGGTGTGCTCGCGGTCCTCCCTTCCTTCCCCCGTTTGTACACCTATTTCTCCTATACACTTCTCTTTTTATGAGGCATGTTCCTTTTGCCATTTATTAGCTTTTCATTGTTACTTAAAAATTGGTCATCAGTTTATGTCCTTCAGATTTTTGTTTCTCAATGTTCTTTCTGGGTCGACCAGGACATGTTACATAGTTTCCTTTTCTCCAACTGTTATATATGACTTGGGCTGTTTGTGCCACAGCTTCTATTGTTACTATATCGGTCTTCTTCGGGTTCCATAGGGTCCACAGGAATTACCTTGGGGTATGTGGTTGGAGTGATCCAGGCACCAAACAGTTACAAGCTTTAGCTACTAGGATGCACTGGGTCCTCCTCCATATATACCCCGCCCCTGGCTACAGATACTCAGTTTTTTATTTAGTGCACATGAGTAAGCGGCGCTAAGCATCCAGATGGACGCCCGTGCTGCTGCTCCTTCTACCCCCTCCGGCACCGCAATACCAGTGAGTGAACTGGTGATTTCTGTGGGAGCCAGCAGAGTTTGAATAGACTCTGGGCGCCGGACTGCAGCCGGAGACACGGGGATGCAGGTAAGGTTGTTCCCCGCTTGCAGTGGAGACCTGCCAGAGGCCGCTGTTGTGGGGAACCAGGGACGACTGCTTATACCAGTAGACCACTGGGGCATATAATTCTGACGCTGAGGACAGTGGCGACTGCCATGTAAGAAGCCAGTGCACCCGGTGGATTGATGCAGCCTAGGGAAGGCAGGCTCTCCCCGCCAGCCCCTTCCCCAGCCCAGACGCTGGTCCAGAGATGAGGTTTCCCGCATCAGGGTTGCTCCTCCCTGTCTCCCTTGTATATGAGACGCCCAGAGACCACTTTTGCCTCTCAGGATGCTTCCTTTGGGCGTTGGATTTTTCTTTCTGCTAAACAGGAGCGTCCCCACCCTTAACCACTTAACTGACGAATTCTTTTTCCAAAAACCGCTCCAAAATTGTCGTTCTTTTATGATTGAATTAGGTCTAGAACATAATTTTAAACTTATCCATCACTATTTTATTTGAAAAAATATTTTTTTAAAACACAGTATACCATAAAAATAGCAATTTTTATGTTATACTGTAGTGATGGCCATTGACAGCTGTACCATCGATGGTTCAATCATCGTTAGAAGCCATCAATTGTTTAGAGATTGGTCGAGGAGATCTGTGTAGACCACAACTGCCGATGTTTCCTAAACATCGATTGAGGGTTGCCACCGATGATGCAACATTGATGCAAACCACTTGTTTTCAGTCAGACTTTCGATGGTCGGTTGCCATCTGATATATATGTATGTATCACACAGTGTGTGTATGTACCGTGTGTGTGTGTGTATATATATATATATATTATGGCCTGGCCCTTATAAAAATGGGCATCATGGGGGAGGAGGAGCAGCTGAGGCCAGAGGGAGTGGCCCGGATACCAGTTCTTGCCGCTGCTGTCTCTTTACATTCAATGATTACTGCCGGAGCCGCAGCGGGAGGGTGTCCCGCTGGCGGCCCGGACACATAGCACAGCGGCGTCTACCAGAGCCGCCGCTGCTGCTTCTACACAGTGATCACACTGATCACTGTGTGTTCCTGGAGACGCAGCAGGAGGGCGTTCCGCTGGCGGCTCCGATACGTAGCGGCGGCTATCGGAGCCGCAGCTGCTGCTTCTCACTGAAGGGGTTGGGGCTGGCCGGGCTGCCTGATCACTGCTGGCCACAGTGATAGGGTCACAGCAGCAGCCGGGCTACATGAGCCCTGGCTGCTTCCTCTATTGAAGTGGCGCCGGGAGGGGGGTGCCGACGGTGCCCAATCACTGTGGCCAGCAGTGATCGGGAAACACAGGAGGGGGGAGCCGCGGGTGTAGAAAGAGGGACCAGAAGGTCCCTCTGATATAGGCTGCAGTGAGAAGATTAACTTCCCATAGCCGCCTAGTGGCCATTTCTGACTGGTCGTATCAGATACGACCATGCCAGGGAAAGCCCAGTCTTGTATGATAGTATCTGATACGACCGTGCCAGGCAAGTGGTTAAGGGAACTGCTTTGGGACATCCCCAAGGTAATTCCTGTGGACCCTATGGAACCAGAAGAAGAAAATAAGAGTTATGGTATAACATAAAAGGTAACTCCTTTTTTTTTTTTCTTTGAGATCCATAGGGTCCACAGGGCACCCACCCTAACGCACCTGCTTGTTATTGGGTAAACTTTTTTTTTTTCCTTTTTCTTTTGTATTTCAATGATTGCCTCTTCTCCTTCTTAGAATGTTTCTGGTGTACAACTGTCCTTCATTCTCCTCTTCCTTCTCTTGCTTTGGGCTTGGTAACAAACTACGTGCCTATAGCCAGGGTCGGAGTATATATGGAGGAGGACCCAGTGCATCCTGGGAGCTAAAGCTTGTAACTGTTTGGTGTCTGGATCACTCCAACCACATACCCCAAGGTAATTCCTGTGGACCCTATGGACCTCCAAAGAAAAAGAGTTAACAAAGGTATGTTATACCATAACTCTTATTTTTACCTGACTTTTCAAAATGAAGAATTAAAATAAAAAAAATCTGTACAGCCACCAATCATCAACTCAATATTGATTTATTTTTTTTTATTTTTTTTGTGTGTGTGTTGGCGCAGAATCTATATTTGGCAAGGAACATATCTCAAATATAAATGTAAAATTCTAAATTATCTTCCATTTTTTTACACCATTAATGTACTTCATGTGTATATAGTCACCCCTGATCGGCCTCTCCAAGCACAAGGGGCCACAAGTGTCTGGTATGTGCAGCTAAAATTACTAAATCACCCTTATGTGTGCTCCTAAACAGATACACTGTGGTCCAGGGGGCTAATTGTCAGTTGAATAAATAAGTAATATAAAAGTCACTTTGCACCTGGACAAACCCATGGTGCAATGCAAGGGCATGCCTATCCATTTATTTATTTGCATGCAGGGTAAATACTGACTGCTTTTGCATGTATCCAACACATGCTGGACAGCTTTATTTTACGCTGCAATTTAGATTTGAGTGTGGAAACAGCCCTCCCAAATCTATATCTCTGAACGTTTTGCAGTACATCTGCCCCACCTGCAGTGTAGCATGGATTTTTTTTCCTTTGCCTTTTGCTCTCAATTGAATTAGCTCTTGTACTTTTTGACTCCATTGTGTTGGATATTCTTGCATACCTCTCAACTGTCCCGCTTTTCGGGGACTGACCCACTTAGTGTCCCGCTGGGGGAGTTAGGGGGGAGCATTCTGAGTCTTACCGCTGCTTAGCAGAGCAGCATGTGAATAGATTCTGGGCCTGATTCAGAGCCGGACGCTCTGACAGAGCGCTCGCTCTGAATCAGGGCCGGCCAGCTGATTTTTTCAAACGGCCTCCTGGCAGCTCGCATAGCTGTGGGTGACCACCCACAGCTATAGCGAGCGACCATCGGGCTTGCGACGAGACCCTTGTGGTAGGGTCTCGTTGCCACAAGCCCCAGAGAGCTTTCGTCTCTAACAGAGCCGAAAGCTCTCCCACTGACATCACTTGTGATGTCAGTGGGGCCAGCCCCAGACGATAGGAATGCCTCCGTCTGGGCAGCCACGCCCCCAGTCCGCCCACCGAAGGGGGCGTGCTGTCACTCAACATCGACAGCACGCCCCCTTTGGTACGAGACCCGGAGCGTCGGATTGCCCGTTGCTATCTGGGTCTCGCGCATGACAGTCGGCTCCATAGTGCGCATGCACATCGGGCCACCATCGACCCGCTTCTGAGCGCATAGCGCTCTGAATCAGGCCCTTTGTGCGCATGTCATCAATTCACAGTGCGGGGAGAACTTTGGGCCCGATTCAGACCCGGATGCACGCTATGGCCGATTGTCGACCATCTGTGTATGCGTCAATATGCGCATGTGCGAGCCAGTCTGTGCGATTGGGAAGTGATCGCTCAAAGCCCGCAGATGGAGCACTACTTTGAGTGACAGTGCTGTTTGTGGGTGGTAACAGGGGAAGGTCCTTGAAAACGGGGGAGTGGATGTGTGAACACCCAAAATGGCGTTCTTTGGGCGTTCATAATTAATATGAAAGTCATGTTACACAACACCAGGTTGTATTTCAACCTGCAGTGATCGCACTGCTTGCGGCGGGGTAGGGTCTACCTCAAGGGCTGCGAGCAGCTCCGATGGCTCTTGATGTTACTGATTAATCATACACTTTCAGTAGATGACGTGTGCTTAGAATGAAAAGTGGACATCATTACACCGGCATGCAATCATTCTACCGTCGCTCTCTAAGACATAGAGGGCGTCCTTAAGCCAGACCATGCGATTGCAGAATTTGCATATTCTCCCCCTGACAGCTGTAAGAGAGCGCAGCATAGCGAGCGGGTCTGAATGAGCTCCTTTGCCTCTACTGTAAACATCTGTCATTATTCAAAAATCTATGTGTGCTATGTATAAAGGCATACATGTATTTATATACTTATTTTTAATAAAAGTTTATGATTATCAATTATATCTAAACTCCATTTCTCCTCTGGCTGACTTTGCAGCATAGACGTTACTACACACCAAGAAGCTTCAAAAGAAATGTTTCATGTACTAACATGATATTATCGCCTGTATTTTTATACAAACAATCCTACACATACTATTACCAGTGACTTCTATGACCTAAGGATCCCAAACGAGATTGTGCTCTTGTAAGAAAAATAAAAAAATGTTTGTGTATTAAAAGGAGCAATTTCCACCAGCTTGTACTAGAGGTCATGTTATGTTTAGTAGGTTACGTTTGTGGATCTGATTTACAAGATGAACAACATATATTTTAAAGTGTAAGGTAAAAGGGTTTACGTAAGGTTATGGTGATATTTTTTTTATTTTTTTTTTTATTTAATTTTAAATACTTTGTATCTTCAATGCACCTCATATTTAGATTGATGATGATGATGATGATGATAATAATAATAATATTATTTAGAAATTGTGTAGGAAGTCCGGTTTACCTTTTGATTATTATTTTGCCCACCAAGCACATTTAAGTCTAGGCCGAGCTTCACACTGGTTATGCTCACAGGGTTTTGGGCTACTTATTTGGGGAGTAATACAGAGTTGAACGCAAATCTGCTGTAATTGCTCCCGAATTGTGTGCATGGCCTGGGGTGCCGAGAAGGGGGGGGGGGTACAAATTGCCTGGGCCTGGGCTTCCTGAGGGGCCCAGGTCTGATGCCGCCCCCTCCCCTCCCTCACAGCAGCCCAGCACACAGCGTGTGCTAAGCTGCAGTGGGAGACTACTCGTGGTTGCTAAGCAGCAGCCACAGCAGTCTCCTATGCTTGTGGGGGGGGTGAGCACACTGATCGCACCCCCCCTGGCTTTGCGCCGGGCTGAGGGGGCTCAGAGCGCCCCCTCCGCTTCGCGGCACTGAAAATCTTTTTTTTTTTTTTTTCCCGAAGGGAGCGCGGCCACACCTCCCACGATTAGGCTATGCCCCCTGTTACCCGGGCCCGCCGCCGCGGCTCTTGGCGGGCCTGTGCATGGCACTAAACCCACATCTTGTCCATATCAGTGACGTGCGGTGAGTTAAATGGCTGGGCAGGCACTGGTTAGTATCAGAGCCAGATTTACAGATCCATATATGAACCCGAGGGTCATGTGGGCATTATACAAAGGTGCAGCAGTATATAGTGCTGGAATTTGGAGTGTTTTGATTACTGCATACCTGCCGACATTCTGGCTGCTCCTTCCGGGAGGGAGCAGCCAGATCGGCAGGACAGGGTGGGCGTGGCCGAGACAAGGTGGAGTGGCCGGTCGGGTGACGTCACTTGTGGGCGTGGTGGAGTCATGCGATCGCGTCAGTTTGGCCCCGCCCCCGCTACACAATGCCAATAAAATT
This sequence comes from Taudactylus pleione, assembly GCA_031769625.1. Taxonomy (NCBI): domain Eukaryota; kingdom Metazoa; phylum Chordata; class Amphibia; order Anura; family Myobatrachidae; genus Taudactylus; species Taudactylus pleione. The sequence continues at coordinate 690,061 of JAUIMM010000228.1, read as the reverse complement.
GGCATTGTGCAGCAGGGGGCGGGGCCAAAATGAAGCGAATTGCGTCACCGCCCCCCCCCCCTGCTGCGGGGGTTACAGGGGTTATGGCGGGGGGGATAGGAGGGGTGAGCGGCAGCCGGGAGAATTGCCTGCTTTCCCAGGAGGTCGGGAGCTGCACCCGATTTTCGGGAGGCTCCCGACCAAATCTGGAGGGTAGGCAAGTATGGATTACGGATGTACGGTAAAGGTACAGGGGAGGCAGTGCCTCATCTGCCATACACTTTTTACTCCAGAGTTTTGACTATAGAAATGATTAGAATAATACAAAGAAGATATTTATAATATTTTCTTTACATTTTTCTTATAATTTTTATAATCAAAACTGTGGAGAATAGTTGTGTTGGAATACATGTCGCAATTTAATGGTTCATAAAATTCAGTTTGTACTAGAGAACAGTATCTGTATCTTCACATTGCTGCATGGGAATTTCTATAAGACCTGATCCATTGTGATGCTGGGGCATATGGGTGATCAAAACTACCACACTACATAATATTACGTTTTGCTACATGTCAAGTCTTCTATGATTCTGATTTGAGATATTCTTCTCTCTCTCTCTCCTGAAGATTCGGTTCCTGCTGCTCTTCAGCCGGCAAGGGAAGCTGCGCCTGCAGAAGTGGTATGTGACACTGCCGGAGAAGGAGAAGCGCAAGATAGCGCGGGAACTGATGCACATTATTCTTGCTCGGAATCCAAAAACCAGCAGCTTTTTGGATTGGAAGGATCTAAAACTTGTATATAAAAGGTAGAGTCTTAGGCTACTTTATGCAGAAGAATATCAGTAGTTTGTCCTCTCACCTGTACACTAAGCAGGTGCAATTATTTAAAAAAAAAACATTTTTCTTTTCTTTTCTTTTCCAAATCCTTTGCCAGCAGCAGTGTGCACTGTGTTGGATACAATATGTGTAGGGTCTCCCTGCTACAGTCAAAACCGGTCCCGGGCTAATTGAGTTGGTCTAGTCACACTATAGCAAAGAAACATGCAGCATGAGGTCACCCTGGAGCAGACTGGTCAGTTTGGGGTTTGACCATCTGGACGGGGAGGGGGGGCGGCAAAAAATTAAAAACTGTCGCAAACCCCTTGCAAATATCTTCCAGCCCCATTCTAAACAGTATTGCTGGTCTTATGTAAATCTGGGGCAGTGGGAAGGAGGACAGTAAGATTTTGCTGGAATTTTGATCTCCGGACGTCTGTGCTTCAGAGTCTGCTCCTTATTCCCTGGGTTATGGAGCAGGTGTGGTGTATCCCCCTATTTTCTGTTGTGTTCACTGTTTCTTCTTTGTCATCTGTCTTATAAACCAATACTGACCCCAGCTTCAATCCACTATCAGCAGTCTCCAGGCCTTTAATGTTTGCTCTACAATGGTTGTTATCATTATCACTGATTAATTTTGTTGCTTGTTCAGTCCTTCTCTGTATCTGTATTGTGGAATCCTGTTCCTTGTACTGGACTTGCTCATTTACCTTGTATGTGTGGCCCTCAGTGTTTTATGATGTTAGTATCTGTATTTTGCTTACTCCAGGTACTCTCGGAAATGTCTAAATTCTGCGGTACTTGCTCTGTATACTCTGCACAGTACCAGAGACTTTGCTATCTCCAGTGCAACCATCAGTGGCATTTTTCATAGGGATGGAGCCCAAGGGAAAACCTTGCACACAACCCCTGCCCTCCTAATTTCTTAAAATGTCCCTGGAACCGCTCCTTATGTGTTGTGTTTTTTTTTTTTTTTGTAAGCCTATGTTCTATCATCTTCAGTTTACACGGCTGCATTCTGTATTTCCTCATATGATACTAAGTTGGACCTGAGGAGAAGTTCATAAGCACTCTGGACCTTATTCAGAGTCGGTCGCAAGCGCCGGTGCGCTCGTGACTGACTCAATGATTAGTCCTGCGCATGTGCAGCGGCCGCACTACGCATGCGCAAGCCCCGGAGCGGGGGCGGCTGTTGATGCTGATCGACAGCTCGCCCCGTTTGGTAGGCGGGCCGGGGTGGTGGTTTCCAAAAGGGAGACGTTCCTTAACTAACGCCTACCGTTTTGTGGACGGCCGCACTGACATAATCACTGATGTCAGTGGGGAGCTTCCTGCTCCATCAGAGCAGAAAGCTCCCTGGGGTTTGAGTGCCCAGACCCAACCTTAGGGTCTGGTCGTAAGCCCCGATGGTCGAGATGGTGATCCCATCGCGACCATCAACCTGGTCGGTTGTTAAGCTGTGGGTGTTAACTGACAGCTTAACTATCAACAAGGAGGCGGTCGTTCAGGATGCAAGCGGCCGCCCTGATTCAGTGCGACCGCTTGCAACTAACGACCGCCTCTGAATGAGGTCCTCTGTACCCAGGGAAGCCTTTTCTCCAGCTGGATGACAGGTCCTTCCCATCCTTATGTCTATCCTGCCACGCCTGTTATCCTCATTTGTCTGTGTCCTGTGTATTTTGGCTTGTTGTACTGGCTCCAGTCTGACATTTGATTTGGCCCTCAGATGTGTTGCTTACTGTTTACACAAGCCAGTTTCAATGGTCCAACTCCTTCTACTACATTCCTTTCCATCAGTTTTACAATGGCTGCTTATAATAAGAATTCCCTTTTTTATAGACTCCTAACCTGCTGCTACATGCTCCTTCCTCCCTGTTTATCCCACCAGTGTCACGCCTGTCTGTTTGCCCCTCCCCTTTTAGAATGTAAGCTCTTACGAGCCGGGCCCTCAACCCTCTTGTGCTTCTCATTACTTCTAGTTTCATCTATTCCTTACTCCCCGCTAGGGCACCTAACACTTACACCCTGTTGAATATTTGAGTGTTATGATCGCTAATGCAGAAATTTGTATAAGCCATGTCCTTGTCCTTCATTGTATTGTACTGTAAGTCACTGGTTTCTTGTTCACTTATTTGTTTTATGTACTTTTTAAGGCGCTGCAGAACACTTGTGGCACCATATAAATAAATAAATAAATAATAATGACACTGATTCTTGCTTAGGGCTCTGTTCATTATCACTTAATTTTCACCTGCTTTCGTGGAAATTAAGTTCTCTGGCCATTCATCATAAAGGTAATGCAGGAGATATCACCGCTTACTTTTCTCTCCCAAATTGGCCCGCTGTTCTCATACACTAGTATGGGGACAGAATTCATCAAGCTCCGAAAATACATTTTCGAAGCTTGACTGTGGGAGCATTCGCCATCTTCAGATTGCATTTGCTCCCGCACCTTCCCTATGGGAAGGAGTTCCGGTTGCGAAGAGGGAACCTTTCAGATCTCTCTGCCCCCTGCTTCTTCTGCCGGATGCCGGGGCTTTTTTAGGTCATGCGGGTGCACTAGTTTTACTACTCCGAAAGGAGCAGTAAAAAGATTCAGGGAGATAGCTGATTTTCAGTTGTCTCCGCGCAGGAGCAATGATGAATTGCTCCAGCGCTTGCAGCAAGTTAAAATGTTAATTATTGGGGTCCAATAATTAACATCATTAAAAAAAAAAAAAGCCCATAGAGATTGTGTCCACATTTCATTGTTAATCAGTTTTTCACTGATTATCAATGGAAGGGAACCCTGGAGTGCCAAACCCACTGCTCCCATTATAATGTTAAGGGGGTCCATAAAACCCTTTGTATTATATAAATACTGTATATTAGGAAAAATGTGAAGAACACTACTTTATAATCCAATGGGAATTCTTGTTTCATTTTTAGATCAAAGGATAATGTCATCAATTAGTAAACCAAAACAGAAAGCCAAACCAGTTCTCTTTTTTTAATCCAAAGGCCAATACACAGGAAAATATTTTTCTTTTTCCAATGATCAATGAGTAATAAAAATAACACAAAAACAGATGACACATACTGCAGCCCCTCCACAGATTTTCCACCAAAAACCCGGCTCCAACCCAAGACATTGAACATGGGTTGGAGCTGGGTTTAACCCCCTTTCACACTGGTGACTGGCCCCGGGTTATTTCTCAGGTCCAGCTGTTCACCCGAGACCCGGATCTTCCGGTTTTACAGAGGACGCTTGGAGATTAAGTTGTCACCAAGTGCTACTGAAACCAGTCAATCCGCGGGTTTGAGGCATGACCCGGGTGTTGCACAAATTACCTGCGTTCTTCCCGTGTTCAGCCCAGGTAGCGACCAGGGTCGAATTTCCAGGTTACTCAACCCAGGTTTTTTTTTATTCTTTCAAGGATCTTTTTACACCGTATCGCGACCAGGGTAGACCCGGCAATAACCCAGGTTATTGCGGCAGTGGAAAAGGGGTGGAAGTGTAACTGAATTGACTCCCCTTAGATGGTCAGCCAATCCATGATTTGCAAGCTGTGGAGGTTGAATCTTAGGGGTGAAATAACTAAGCGGTGCCTTATACATGCAGCTGCTTTTCAGTGTGTTTAAGCTGAAATTCAAAATGGCAATGATATTAAAGGCAGAACACAGTAAGTGTACCTCTTAGAGACAATTAGCAATGCTGTACTGGTCCTTTAATTTCAATGGATTTAGGTGAAGCATGTAAGCGCCAGTGGGTCTATTAGCAGCCCAGGCTTCTAAAACCTTTTTTACTAGTTGTCTAAGGACTTGATTCAGAGATGGGAGGAATTGTAGAGCCGCACACAAGCGCTGTGCAATTCCGTCCATCTTAATGCAAATGCAGTAGGAGGTGTCAGACATCTCCTTGCTGCAGTTGCATACACCATCGTGACTGATAGTTGCTCCTTTGGTCAGGCTGCGGGAAGCTTCAGCTCCCACAGCCTGACCAAAGGAGCAACCGGGTTCTGGTCACTTTAGAGGCCAGGAATCTGCGTCCGCTGAAGCAGACCCCTACATTCATCATCATCATCATATGAAAATACATCTCTGAATGAGACCCGGAATTTGATGTTTGTTTTGTTCTCTTCACACTAATTATATTACCTGAATGATTTGGTCTGTGGGGAAAAAGTTACACACAGGTTTAGTAAAGTTACAACTTAGACAGTATTATTGTGACAGCCCTGGGAAAGTCAGGGTTTGAACTCTTATTAATTTCATTCACATTCTCAGTATCCCCATTTTAATGGGAACATTCCACAAGCTAAATTTAATATCCAGAAAACATGTTTGAAAGTGAAACAAGTGTATTGTTACTAGTTACACTCCTTCCACATATACCTTACCCAACCGGTTTCTCCAGTGTCACTCCCTGCTATCAAGTGAAACCTTCATCTTCAGACAGTTAAATATATAATATATGCTGGTATCATTAGTTTTGAGATGTAGTCTGCTTGTCAACCAACCATGTATCTTAATATTTAGTGTTTGGAAGCAAGCAGTGATTATAATGTACCAAACTGGCTGATCACATAGAGTAGTATTTTGCCCATTGTTAGAATGCAGTTTGAACAGTATCACTGGACATGCATACCTTGAAGTGTACTAAAGGCAATTTTATATGTGGTCTATTTATAAGCTGTCTGCACAGGTTCCAGAGTTCATTGACATATTAAGCAAATGTTTATTTCCTTCTTTGAGTTCCATAGGGTCCACAGGAATTACCTTGGGATATATAGTTGGACGACGTCCATTGCACCAAACAGCAAAGCTTTGGAGCTCCCAGCATGCACTGGTCCTCCTCCCTATATCCCCCGCCCCCAGCCACAGGCATTCAGTTGTTTCGTTTGGTGCGCGGCAAGACACACCTGTTATACAGTGGGACTGCTAGGCAGTCCTAAGCTTTTTTTTTTTTTTTTTTTTTACCTTAAAGTTATGAAACTTCATGAATGTAGCTGTACCTGTACAAGATGGACGCTCTACTGCGACTCCATCTACCTCCGCCGACGGCCGATACACCAGATCGCTGTGTGCCCTGAGTGTTTTCGGCCGGCCTCAGCATGGCTTAGCTGGTGTCTGGAAGACGCTGAGGTCCGGGACTGCAGTCGGCGAAACGGAGATGTCAGGTAAGGGTTACCTTCGGGAATCATGCGCGAGCAGTCCCCAGCCTCTGAGGCGCATCAGAGGCCGCTGCGTGTGAAAGACAAACTTGTAAAACAGACGATTCCTCACTACGGTGGTCGGGGCCTTATTGTCTGTTGCCGGAGATGGGTGGCAGGACGCACTGGTCGGTGTCTTGCCACTTTGTAGTGCAGCGTACCCGGCCATCAATAGACACAGCTTAGAGGAGATTGGCGCTCCCCCGACTGCTCCTCCCCCCAGACGCAAACTTCCGGCTAGGATACCAGCGTCTGGTATAAAGCAACTCCTCGTGCATGAGAAGCGCGCAGTTTAGTGTTTGCCCGGCGGCTGCAGCGGAGTTCTCAGAGGTTTGGGTCAGTCTCTCTGTATACCTCTCCCTTGGGTTTGGTATATAGCATACTCTATATCCTACCTTCCTCCTTCGGGGGTTGGTTTAGTTGATTGAGTACACATTGTGGACGCAGTTGCGCGTCTTTATGCAGGTATTACTATTCTTGTGTTTCCCCTTGTCCTTTTTAAAGGTAGGGTGCATCACTGATTGTAAAAAGTCACATTACTTTGTATTGCATTGTTCTTTCAATTATGTCAGTTGATAAAGAACTAAGGGCCTGATTCAGACCCGCTCGCAAGCGCGTCAATGGTCCCCCACTGCGCATGCGCGAGACCCGTCCAGCGACGGCTGCTCCGTCGCTATGGGTCTCGCTACAAGACGGGGCAGCTGTCGATGTTAGCGAGCAGCCTGAAGGAAAAAAAAACGCCCATCAGACCTGCGAGCGGGTCTGAATCAGGCCCTAAGTTCTTCAGTACTGGTGTTTTGTAAGTCCTGTGCTACAGGCTTATCAGAACAGGATGTGAATCTGGAAGGGTTCTGTAAAAATTGCAGTAAACAGGTGCCTGGTGGGTCTGTTACTACTGCGAATCCTGTATCTGCTACGGAACCGTCTTGGGTGGCTGTCACTCCAGAGGTACTGTCTTTCCTAATAAACAAGGTCACAGAGGGGCGGACTCCAGCTATGGAGTTACCTCAGGCTATGGGATTCCCACAGCGAGCTCTCCCTATGGTGGTACCCCCTATGAATGTGGGTTGGCCTGGGGTGGACGGCCCCAGTCAAGGGGTTTGGTCCTCTCCTCAGGGGCCTAGGAAAAGAGGGCATAAGAGTCGTCATATGTCTCCTCCAGAGTCCGACCCGGTTGATTCATCAGAAGAGGAGTCTCAGGTTTCTGAGTGAGGCTTGTTGAACGATAATTACCAATCCCTGGTGGATCTTCCTGCCTTGGAGAGGGCAGTGAGGTCTGTCCTCAATATACAGGAGGAGGAGTTCCTACCGGCCTCTAAAGAAGTGGTCTTTAGATGTCAGGCTGTGGCGAAAGATTATTTTCCCAACTCAGGGCAGCTAATGAATCTTTTTTCTGAGGCATGGGAGACACTTTGCAAGACTTTTTTGACTACTAAAAAGATTGTAGCTAGGTACCCATTTGCACCAGGAGCGTGTAGCAAATGGAAGGTTTCCCCCACAATAGACGCTCATATTACTAGAGTGGTTAGGAACGCTACATTGCCTACCCCAACGGCATCTTCCCTAAAGGACGGTGTGGATAGGAGGCTGGACAATTATCTGAAGACCATTTTTTTGTCTTCAGATAATTGCTCCTTGTCAGGGGCAATTACCAGACCAGCCTGGGTGGCTAAGGCAATGGAATATTGGACCAAATCTTTGGCTTAAACGATTGTGGACCCAACAAGGGAACAGAAGTTTTTGCTGGGTCAGATACAGGAGGCTTCTATATACTTGGGTGAAGTAGGCATCGATGCAGGCATAATGGCATCGAGAGTGTCTGATAGCTCAGTTGCAGCCCGAAGGACCACACGGTTGAAACCCTGGAGAGCGGATGCAGGGTCTAAAAAAGCGCTAGAATCCTTGCCATTCACAGGTAAGGTGCTCTTTGGTCCAGGATTAGATGACATTATGACATCACTGGCTACACCAAGGTCAGCAGAATTACCGACTACCTCTACGTCCAGAAGACAGTGGCCGTCTTGGTCCTTTTGGTCGCAAGAGACAAAGAAACCGTCCGCAGCTAAGAGACCGCAGTCTCAGAAAAAGGGACCACCCAGAAAGTCCAGGGCAAGCAAGCGTTCAATGTCTAAACTAGATGGTAAGCCTGCTGGCTGATGGAGCGTGCCTCCCCCTGGAGGATGTCCGGGTTGGAGGCCGACTGCTACAGTTCTCCTGGGCCTGGCATCGGACGACCACGGATGCCTGGGTATGGGAGTTGGTAGTTCGCGGATATGCCATGTCATTCAGAAGCTGCCCCCCTTGGAGGTTCGTGGTTCCGGATTTACCGGGGGACCCAGTCTGAGTTTGGGCCTAACAGGATTCGGTGGAGGCCCTTCTGAAGGCAGGGGTTGTCGTCTCAGTCCCTGTGACGGAACAGGGAATGGGTTACTATTCAAGCTTCTTTTTGATCCAAAAGCCCAATGGGTCGTACAGACCTATTCTAAATCTGAAAACTTTCAACAAGTTTGTCAGGACACCAAAATTTCACATGGCGACTTCACGGTAAATCATGCTGGCAATGGAACCAGGGGACTTCATGGTTTCACTGGATATTCAGGATGCATACCTGCTTGTACCAATCACAAAACCCCACCAGAGTTCGGGCTGGTCACAGCTCCAAGGGTGTTTATGAAAATAATGGCGGTCATTACGGCCTGTCTCAGTCATCAGGGAATCGAAATCCTGCCATACCTGGACGACCTTCTGATACTTGCGCAATCACAGGAGACATTACTGTGTCCTCTACGAATGACGGTAGCTTGTCTACAAGAGCACGGGTGGATGATCAACTGGAGGAAATCTTCTCTATCACCAACCCAGTGGATGATGCACCTAGGGGTGATACTAGACTCTCAACAACAAAGGGTCTTTCTGCCGGAGGACAAAATTGTGATGCTACAGGCACGAGTACTTGGTCTACTGAGCAACCAGGTAGTATCTGTCTACCTGGCCATGCAGTTGCTGGGCTCCATAGTAGCCACATTCGACATTGTGGCTTATGCGCAGTTCCACTCCAGAGTCCTACAACGATGGATCTTGGCGTAGTGGGATAGTCAGCATCATCAGATAAAATGACAGATGATGCTGATCTTGCCAGAGGTTCGTCTCTCCTTAGCCTGTGGCTGGAGGTGACTCATTTAAGCAGGGGTCGTCCGTTGTGGATCCCGGAATGGGTATTCCTCACCACAGACGCAAGTCTTAGAGGGTGGTGATGATATTAAAATGAACCTCTATATACCCCTGCCTGTATCTTCTAAAATCCTTCCTATAAGCCTCTAAGGATGACGCTAATTTGCGTACGCAGTCATACAGTAAATAAAGACTTAGACCTGGAATCTGTGGTTCCAAAGCACAAGTGTTATTCAAGTAAAAGTTCAGCCAGTTACACGCAATTGATCCAGACACAATTTAGGCGCAAAAGGAATTATACAGACCCAAGTACAGTATACATACGCAGCGCTTCCGGTACCAGATGTTAGGCATCAGCAAGAAACCCCTCAGTCAGCATTCAGCAAGAAGACTAAAGACCCAGTGTTGGAGCACACATATTTATACCCCCCCAGAATAGACAAGACAATAGAGAAGTTTGCTGCTGATGTCATTGGTTCCCAGGGGAGAAGCATCTGTTACAAAGCATTTAACAGGCTGGTTCAAATAGACTCTCCCTGCCTCTAACAGCTGGGTGTCTTTCCCTTTCCGCCCCCTGTAACATCCTAACAGTTGTTCATGAAATATACATTTTGTTGCTTGTAGCCTCTGCGATCCATAACTCGAGAATGCATGATGCGACCTCCACACCGATAACACCGGAATACTGTAAAAAGAGTACGCATCAGTACAAAACCAAACACGACTTGTTTAGCATGTATAAAACCTTAGTTATCAAATATCTTTATTTCACAGCGTTTATATTAACTGAATAAACTTAAATCTTATATCTTAAGCTAATGGAACCTTGTAAGTGAATATGTAATGTGTGAGTGTACGGGGTTTGATATGAAGACGCTAGTTAACTGGGGACAGATGCGTGCGCATTTAGCTACTAAACTGTATTTTCATTCAGGGTCTTAAGCATAATGTGTGTATGCAAAATGGTGAAAGATGCAATCGCATGATGCTAATAATTGTGCATTCGCTACTGGGCGTCATGTTAGCAGCTCAATTGTGCGTAATGTGCGGTGTTTATGCATGAGATTCCATCTATGATGGACTTATATATACAGTCAGGTCCATAAATATTGGGACATTGACAGAATTTTCATATTTTGGCCTCAAATCACATCTTGTTTGTTTCATTTCAAAATCATTGTGGTGGTGAATAAACTGCAGACTTTCAGATTTAATTTGAGGGTAATTACATCCAAATCAGGTGAACGGTGTTGGAATTACAATGGTTTCTATATGTGCCTCCCACTTTTTAAGGGGCCAAAAGTAATGGGACAAACTATACAATCCTAAATCTAACTTTCACTTTTTAATACTTTGTTGCAAATCCTTTGCAGGCAATTACAGCCTGAAGTCTGGAACGCATAGACATCACCAGACGCTGGGTTTCATCCCTGGTGATGCTCTGCCAGGCCTCTACTGCAAATGTCTTCAATTCCTGCTTGTTCTTGGGGCATTTTCCCTTCAGTGTTGTCTTCATCAAGTGAAATGCATGCTCAATCGGATTCAGGTCAGGGGATTGACTTGGCCATTGCATAACATTCCACTTTTTAGCCTTAAAAAACTCTTTGGTTGCTTTTGCAGTATGCTTCGGGTCATTGTCCATCTGCACTGTGAAGCGCCGTCCAATGAGTTCTGAAGCATTTGACTGAATATGAGCATATAATATTGCCCGAAACACTTCAGAATTCATTCTGCTGCTTTTGTCAGCAGTCACATCATCAATAAACACAAGGGAACCAGTTCCATTGGCAGCCATACATGCCCACGCCATGACACTACCACCACCATGCTTCACTGATGAGGTGGTCTGTTTTGGATCATGAGCAGTTCCTTTCCTTCTCTTCCCATCACTCTGGTACAAGTTGATCTTTGTCTCATCTGTCCATAGGATGTTGTTCCAGAACTGTAATGGCTTTTTTAGATGTTGTTTGGCAAACTCTAATCTGGTCTAATTGTTTTTGAGGCTCACCAATTGTTTACATCTTGTGGTGAACCTTCTATATTCACTCTTGTGAAGTCTTCTCTTGATTGTTTACTTTGACACATATACATCTACCTCCTGGAGAGTGTTCTTGATTTGGCTAACTGTTGTGAAGGGGTTTTTCTTCACCAGGGAAATAATTCTTTTGCCATCCACCACAGTTGTTTTCCGTGGTCTTCCGGGTCTTTTGGTGTTGCTGAGCTCTTCGGTGCGTTCTTTCTTTTTAAGAATGTTCCAAACAGTTGATTTGGCCACACCTAATGTTTTTGCTATCTCTCTGATGGGTTTGTTTTGATTTTTCAGCCGAATGATGGCTTACTTCACTGATAGTGACAGCTATTTGGATCTCATATTGAGAGTTGACAGCAACTGATTCCAAATGCAAATGTCACACCTAGAATCAACTCCAGACCTTTTACCTGCTTAATTGATAATGAAATAACGAGGGAATAGCCCACACCTATTCATGAAATAGCTTTTGAGTTGATAGTCCCATTACTTTTGGCCCCTTAAAAAGTGGGAGGCACATATTGAAACTATTGTAATTCCTACACCGTTCACCCGATTTGGATGTCATTACCCTCAAATTAAATCTGAAAGTCTGCAGTTAAAGCACATCTTGTTTGTTTCATTTCAAAACCATGGTGGTGGTGAACAGAGGCCAAAATCTGAAAATTCTGTCAATGTCCCAATATTTTTGGACCTGACCACACACACACACACACACACACACACACACTCACACTCACATTCCTCACTCATAGTTTCAGACTGCAATGTAAATGTGACTTCCAGCTGTGAAACTAAACCATCCTGTCTGGGTATGAAACTAAAACCTGTTTGGATTCAGACAAATCCAATTGTGTAGATCAATGCATGGATTATATTACAATTGCCAACAGGGATTCCCAATTTGTATGTAAATCACTCACAGTTTCTGGTGCATTGTCTATTCTATTTAGATTATCAAAAACATTGCCATCTGTTCTTAGCTCGTGAGTTGTAACTTAAAGTGACCCTGGTCGCAAAATGGCATCTTGCAGATTCTTGTTTGTAAAATGGAGTCTAGCTGCCATTCGCAAGATGGCGTCGCGCACGCTTCAATTTTAAACTGATCTTGTCTCAGCCAATTATCCAGCTTTGACAGTGGGGAGCAGTCATAGGTCAGCACACTTTCCAGGGAAGGTGGACAGACCTAGAAAGCTATCTGCCAATAAATGTATTAGAGCTCCAGGCGGTGCACAGGGCACTTCTTCAGGTGCAGGACCTTCTTTGGGGCAGACATGTCCAGATTCAGTCCGACAACTCGATGACAGTGGCCTATATAAACCATCAGGGAGGCACACGAAGTCCAGTGGCTATGAGAGAGGTGGCAGGGATTCTGCTGTGGGCAGAGAGCCATCTTTCAGCGATAACCGCTTTGTTCATCCCAGGAGTGCTCAACTGGGAATCAGACTTCCTAAGTCACCAGGATATACACGCCAGAGAATGGGCTCTTCATCCAGCGGTGTTTCAGACCCTGGTGGACAAATGGGGTCTACAAGAGGTAGACCTGATGGCGTCATGTCACAATTGCAAGGTCACCAGTTACGGGTCCAGGACAAGAGACCCCTCAGCAGCCCTTCTGGATGATCTGTCAGTAAGATGGAACTTCAAACTGGCATACCGGTTTCCTCTGATCTCCCTCCTTGCAAGGGTGGTCAGGAGGTTCAAGCAGAAAGGCAACAGGGTAGTGCTAATAGTACCTGCCTGGCCCAGGAGGCATTGGTTTGCGGACCTGAAGTGTCTATCAGTAGATAGTCCATTTCCACTGCCTCTGCAACAAGACCTGCTAATGCAGGGTCCATGTCGTTACCAGGATTTACCCTGACTGGCTTTGACAGCTTGGCTCTTGAGTCTTCCATGTTAAAAGCCAGGGGGTTTTCTTCGTCGGTGATGCAGACGACGCTTAGGGCACGGAAGCCGGCCTCTGCGTGCATATATCACAGGGTTTGGCAGTTATATTTTTCCTGTGGTGTCATAACAGGAAATATGACCCTAAAATATTTAAGGTGGCTAGAGTGCTGGGGTTTCTCCAGGCCGGAATGGACTTTAGTCACTGCTTGGCCACCTTCAGAGTTCAGGTGTCAGCTTTAACAGTGTGGTTTCAGTGCAAGATTGCTTCTCTGCCGGATGTCAGAACATTCATGCAGGGGGTACTGCGACTGCAGCCTCCATTTCTCCCACCAGTAGCACCATGGGATTTGTCTCTGGTTCTCAGGGCGCTTCAGACACATCCCTTTGAACCATTGGATAAAGTGGATTTGAGATGGCTGACAGTGAAAACACTGTTACTCCTGGCCATCTCGTCAGCTAGTAGGGTGTCTGCTCTGGCAGCTTTGTCATGTAGCTCCCCGTACTTGGTATTTCATCCGAATAGAGCTGTCCTCCGTACCAAGGCAGGCTATCTCCCAAAGGTAGTTTCCCGGTTCCATATTAATGAGGTGGTTCCAGCCTTCCAGACTTCAGGCCTGTCTACAGGCGAAGCTTTACTTTATGTGGTCCGAGCTCTCAGGATCTATGTGGATCGAACTAAGGCTGTCAGGAGAACAGACTCATTGTTTGTGTTGTATGGATTCCACTACAGAGGCTGGCCAGCCAACAAGCAGATGTTGTCTCGGCTTCGTATGACCATCTCGCAGGTCTATACGCAGATGGGTTTGCGTGTACCTAACGGTGACAGCCCATTCTACTCAGTCTGTAGGACCATCCTGGGCGGTAAGCCTCTGCTGAACAACTGTGCAAGGCGGCCACCTGGTCTTCCGTGAGTACGTTTATAAAGTTCTATGCTTTTGATACGTATGACTCCCAGGATGCTTCCTTTGGGCAGCGGATTCTCCTAAGGACTGCTTTAGGACGTCCCAAGGAAATTCCTGTGGACCCTATGGAACCCGAAGAAGAAATACAGAATTATGGTATGAACATACCTGTTGATTCTTTTTCTTTTGAAGCCCATAGTTTCCACAGGGCACCCTCCCTGATGCACCTGGCCTCAGAGGGACCCTATTCTTAAAACTATATATCAGAAGATTCCCTTTTTCATATGTAGAGTGCGTCTGGTGAAAAGTTTCTTCTCCATTCTCTGTCTCCTTGCCGCGAGGCTTAGTCACGAACTGAATGCCTGTGGCTGGGGACGGGGGATATAGGGAGGAGGACCAGTGAATGCTGGGAGCTCCAAAGCTTTGCTGTTTGGTGCAATGGACATCTTCCAACTATATATCCTAAGGTAATTCCTGTGGACCCTATGGACCTCAAAGAAAAAGAATTATCAACAGGTACTGTATGTTCATACCATAATTCTGTATTTTCACTATTGAGTTGTACATAGGGACCTTTAAAAACTTTTGCTATGTGGCCTTCAAATACCTAGTTATGCCCCTGAAAGATAGTGGTATAATGTAGTTAATATTTATATAATAATGCCCTATATATCAGGGTTGCCTACCTTTAATATTCTCTTCCCGGGAGAAGCCCGGGTAAGAGAAGCAGCAGGGGGGCGACGGGGGCGGGGCTTGTCGATTTGCGTCATTAAGCCCCGCCCCCTCGCGGTAAAATTGCTGCGATTGGGCACAATTTACATAGGGGTGGGGCCAAATGCTGTGATTCATGCAGAATCACAGCTTAAGCCCCGCCCCCTTCACGGAGACCCGCGATTGCCGCGGGTATTCTCCTAATTCTGCCCACTTCACTAGGAAGTGGGCAGAATGCGGGAGAAATGCCTACCCTTCCGGGGGTGCGGGGGGTTACCCGAAAAATCGGGTGCCTCCCGCGAAAACCGGGAGGGTAGGCATGTATGCTATATATTTGTCCTGAGACTGACATGCACAGTCTCAGAATGCACCCCAACAGCTCCTACTGCCATGACAGACAGACAGACAGGTTATACCATATAAATTACACAGGGTAAGTAACAGCAGTCTGGGGGTGGGGGCAGATCCGGCGTATGAAAACATTTATTACAAAATAATGAGGCCGCCGCTTAATCCTCTCAGTTTTAATGTGAGACAGTGACCTCACTTCCCCAAACGTAAACTGGCAGGCCGCTTGGATAGTTTGTTTATTTAAAGATAGTTTATCAATGTTTGTCTCCACATATTTGCTCCTCTTGGGTTGAATGCTGGCCTGATACTAATGAGCAAGAACCTTTGAACAGTGTAACTTTAAGACCTGGGTAGCATGTACGTGCAGAAGGTTGGAAAATGGAAATATAATACCGGTCTCTTTTCTCTGGCTCTAGGTACGCCAGTCTGTACTTTTGTTGCGCCATTGATGACCAGGATAATGAGTTGCTTACCTTGGAGATCGTCCACCGAATTGTGGAGCTGCTGGATAAATACTTTGGAAATGTAAGCAATGACCGGTTCAGGCAACTTCACATCTGCCACCATTTTACACCGAAGCTTCCTCAGTTTCTTGTGAACTAAACTACTTATGTGAACCAGTTCTGATGTATCATGTTAATGTGGATATAGATGCTATAAGCAATGTTGTTTCTATTGCTGTTGGCATACAGTATTGACTTGAAACCTCTTATTCCCCAGCACCAAAGAATGATTTCTGAAGCTTGCAACATTTGTGACTGGCTCTGGAACCCTTACTGTAGATGTCTTACACTTCTCAGTTGTTTATATTTTAGATGTATTTTTCCTTTTAAACTATGCGTTTGTTTTTTTTTTACCCCAAAACACGACTGTTTCTGGTAATTCCTGCTGTATGGCAAGCGAGGGTTAAGTGAATACAGTCATCAGCGTTGTGGTCACACACAGGATATGCTAGGAAACGTGTTGTCATGGTAACAAATTATTTAGCAGTAATAGGTAATAACAGTTACTTTATCTACCAACAGAGGGCAGGGTATTTATTGAGGGAATAAATACACTTTTGCTGCCATTTTTTGATACTCGATTTTATTAATTTTATGAGTATTTTTTGTTAAGTTAAATAACAATTTGAATTTTAAAATCTTCAAGTATTTATTATCACTTATTTTATAAAGTGAAAACATATTACGCAGTTTTGTATAGTGAATGTAGAATGAGTCACATTAGTCCCTGCCCCATTGGAGCTTACAGTCTAAGTTCCTTGCTACATATAAACACACAAGGTGCATTTTTGTCAGCAGTCTATTAAGCTACAAGTAAAACAGAGCACCTGGAGGAAACGCGGCAAACACAGGAAAACATACAAACTATACACATTTCAGCATCTCTACATACTGTATGGCGGCAGTTCAACTGTATTATATACGTTATAAAAAAGTTTTCAGAGTTCCACAATGAAGGGACTTAAGCTGGTTACACGATAGAGATAGATAGATATATATATATATATATCTATCTATCATTCCGACACGAATCTGAACAATATAACGTACACATCATATAGTTGTAAACATGATCGTTCAACGCATCGTCCCATCTGCTGTTCTGTGGTACTGTTACATGCAGCATGAAACGACAAATTGCGCCATTGTAAAACAGATTGTACAGTCTGTACGACGCGCGATACATTACATCGCATCGCACAGTCCCTGGGTACACACATCATATATGGTGTGTACCCAGCTTAAGATGTTGAGAGTTCATCAGCAGTATGTCATTAGCATGAATCACTATGCTACTGACCTTATTAATTTCATACTCCTCCTACTTTTTGTATGAGGGGAGGACCAATGGACAAGTGTGGAGTGCATCATCGTGATCTCACTCCTGCTACACAACTATGCATTGAATTGTCAAGGCCCCAAACACTTCAGAAGAACAAAGCCAGGGCACTCACTACTTAGGATATGACTGTAAACTGCTGAGCAATTGCACATTGGGTAAATAATATTGTGCTGCTGTACTTGCTTCTAGGTCTGCGAACTGGACATCATTTTTAACTTTGAGAAAGCTTATTTCATCTTGGATGAGTTTTTGATGGGGGGTGAAATTCAAGAGACATCCAAAGAGTCTGTGGTGAAAGCCATCGAGGACTCCGACATGCTGCAAGAGGTATTTTGTGTGGTGGTGGGGGGCGCCAATGCTCTTTCTGGCACTGGGCACCAAAAAGTCTAGTTACGGCTCTGCATACATATTGCACATATACTTTGGTGAACTAATTGAATTAAGTAAAAAACAATTATTGAGGAACGGGCCCGCCCAAAGCCTAAACACTATCCAAGTGGAAAACTCCAGTTGAGATAAATATGTTAATCTGAAATGCCTTACCCCATACCTACTACTGTGCCTGTTTTATTTGTACCTTTGCAAAATACATTTTCAGGATACATATCCCATGTAGCTGGTGAGGTGCAACTTGTTTTCTTTTTCTTTTTAATTTAAAATTTGATGCTGGGAGACTTTCCACTAATTTCATCACTGGGCTAAGCGGGCAGCTATTACTCAGAGCAATCTGCCCCGTCATGCCTTGCTCCAATGAATGACATGCATCTGCTACATAGGCAAACGCAGGGGGGTTTCCAGTTACCTGGAAACCACCCTTCTCAGTATCACAAAATAAATAATTCACACCACCTGTGGATCTTTTAACATGTGTCAGCCAGTAATAATTACACCTGTGCACTAATTAGGAGATCTGGAAAACATGCACTGTTAGGGGTACACTGCTATAGATCATCAATAGGGTTAATTATTAATACCATATAATAATACACTATCCAGTATGTACATATATGTCCAGGGCAGTGCTAGGTTCTTCTGATGCTCCCCCAGACTCCAGGACTTGCTCCAGTGCTCTGGAATGAAGCCCACATCTGAAACAAAAACATTCAGCTCAGGCAGGATCAGGGGCGCCGAGAGGGGGGGGGGAGCGGGTACAGATTACCGGGGCCCGGGCTTCCTGGGGATCCCGGTGGGGGCCCGGGTCCGGCGCCACTCCCCCCCACACAGCAGCCCAGCACACGGCGTGTGCTGAGCTGCAGTTGGAGACTGCTCGTGGCTGCTGAGCAACAGCCACAGCAGTCTCCTATGCCTGTGCGGGGGAGCGATCACACTGATCGCGCCCCCCCTGGCTTTTTTTTTCCTTGGCAAGGGGGCGTGGCCACGCATCTTGCAATTAGGCCACGCCCCCTATTACCGGGGCCCGCCACAGCTCTTTTGGCGGGCCTGGGCAGGATGGTATTTAATGGCTTATTGTGATCGTTGGTCCTGTATATGCTGGAATTATGGCATACAGTACACTTTGTATAACGCATATTAAAGCTGGTTAAGTGCTAATTGTGCTCTCTTTGTGGATTGGCCATCTAGAAATCCTGCGTGTGCTAGGCCAAATTTTATTTTTGAAGGGAACAACTAAGCTAAGGGAGCTACGCAGCGGCAGCGCCAATTCTACCTCCCTGAGCTCCAGTGCGATTTAAGCCTAGTGACATGGTGGAACGATACAACCAAGAAAGAGGGGAACATTTAATTACTTACATGTAGGTTTTAACAATATAAATGCTTGGGTGGAGCTCCTCTATATCCAGTTTCCAACATAAAGTATAAGCATTATTAATTTGTGTAATGAATAGCTGCAGATGCGGTAATTATGGCATTACGTTGCAACATGTTTTTCACAGGGTGTTCATAGGAAAAAATGGTTACGTTTGTATTGACCCGCAAAATGTATTTTATTATTATTAACCTTATTATATTATCAGTTATTTATATAACGCCCACATATTTCTGAGCACTTTACATAAACTATTTGGTTATTCACATCAGTCCCTGCTCCAATGGAGCTTACAATCTATATTCCCTACCACATGTACACACAGTGGCGTAACTATAAATTTTGCTCACCCCTGCCAATAAAGTTTCAGACGCCCCCGGCCATATGCCAAGCCCCCTGTAGCTGAGCCCATGGGCCGTTCCCCCTGTAGCTGAGCCCATGGGCCGTGCCCCCTGTAGCTGAGCCCATGGGCCGTGCCCCCTGTAGCTGAGCCCATGCGCCGTGCCCCCTGTAGCTGAGCCCATGCGCCGTGCCCCCTGTAGCTGAGCCCATGCGCCGTGCCCCCTGTAGCTGAGCCCATACGCCGTGCCCCCTGTAGCTGAGCCCATACGCCGTGCCCCTGTAGCTGAGCCCATACGCCGTGCCCCCTGTAGCTCAGTCAGGTGATTCATGCTGCTCCTCTTCGGCTGAGCGATTCTTCTCCTCACAGGCGGCCAGGCACACAGAGAGGTGGTCCGATGCGGCGGTGGCAGCGGCGGAGCTGGCTTAACAGACACTAGAGGTCCAGTAGGACCTCTAGCATCTGTCTCCTCCTAGGTGGCAGGCATTTTTGGAGGGACGTTTTCAGCAGATTTCATGCGGACGACAAGTCCGTATGGAATCTGCAGTACACAAGCCACTGTGCCCCCAAGCCACTGCGGGGGCTGTAGTTACGCCACTGTGTACACACAAACACACGTTAATTTTATTTGACAGAAGCCAATTAACCTACCTGTATGTTTTTGGATTGTGGGAGGAAACCAGAGTACAAGGTGAAAACTCATGCCAACACTTTAAAAACATATAAACTCCACACTAGTGTTCACTCTAGCTTCTTGATCGGGTAGGGCACCTATCAAGAAAGAGGGCACATTTGCACGCGTGCCTGTAAAAAAGGAGCGTGGCCTCACCACACGCCCCCTTTCCATCACTGCAGGGGGTGTGCCCAGCAATCACAGAGCTACTTGGCTGCCCCCAAGCTCTCTCTGCACTGTGTATAGCTACTGTGCGTACCCTATTCATCCTCTGCTCAGTTCTCCCCGCCAACTTCGATGGGGAGAGGCACAGCAAGAGACAAGGTGCCGCGGGCCTGCCAGCGTCGGCCTATGATCAGGGTGGCGCCTCTTTAAGGGTAGGTCACATTTTAGCATTTTAAAATTGGCCAGGGTGTGGCGGCCTGCTGGAACAGCCTAGCAGGAACGTTACACACAGGTAGGGCCTTTCGTGGGAATCAAACTTAAGAGCTCAGTTCTGTGAGGCAGAAAGGTAATCATTGTGATAAAAAGGTCATGAAGTAAAAACAATTACAATATATTTTCTAAATCTTTTATGTTCTACAGACAATGGAAGAATACATGAACAAACCAACTTTTTAAGCGAGAAACGGATGATCCATTTATTGTAAGAGGAGCGGATTCTTCACAAAGGGTTTGTTTGCGCAGTACAGGTTCCAAGCACCCTTAGTGCTCTGACGGATGTGATGGTACCGCTGGGCGGGCCACCAGACTAGCTGCAACAGGGCAGCATCAAATCATATGGGACCTGACTACAAAGACCACCTTGTTCAACGCTTTGCAGCTGTATGGACCTAATTGTGCCCATGCAAAGGGAATACACATGTGCAAAGGATATCTTACTTTTAAAAATTTAGAAATAAAATATTTTTATATGTACACCTTGGGCTCTTGTATTAACCAGAATAACTGTCTATGTGAAACAGTGGCCAAAGCCAGGACTTTCATAAAGTGATGTTTTACTTTATTTCGACATCTAGGGAAGTACAATTTGTGCACATTTGTACTTGGACCAACCATGTTGTGGTGCAAATGCAGCAACTTTTTTCCTATATTTTACTTGCAGAGACCATACTGTCTTATTTTGCAAGTAGCCTACAAATTATGGGCATCTTCATTTTTACACTACAATTTAGACTTGAACAAAAGTTTTTACCTTCAAAAGTGTAATTTGTTATTATTTGTTTTTATAAAGGTATATAACCACATTTTCATAGGGGGTACAGAAATGAAGCTGGAATTGAGGGTACAATAAGTGAAGAGGAAATCAATGGAAAATAAAACCAGTAAACCCTAGGGACAGTTTGAAAAAATATAGTATTCCCCAAGAATATTGGCCCTCATTCAGAGCCGTTCGCTATTTGTGGTCGCTCGTTTAAAAACAAGGGGTGGCTATTCAAATGATCCGTACGCACATTGTAGTCTGTTCACACCTCTAAGTCTGAACGAGCGAGCAAAACATACGCTCGTTTATTTGTTAAAAACGCCCCCTGGCCGCTCGCATCCTACGTCATGTCCGCTATTTATTAGATTAATCGAGTACATCGACCAGCGTATGAACTGCTCGCTATTCTTGTGGTTGGTGTTTGCTACCACAAATTTGCGAGCAGTTCTGGCTAAAAAATAACCCAGTGACGTGGTCACTGACGCTGCTGTTTTAAATATGCACACCCATAAAACGCCCGTTTTGACCTTTAAGCACGCCTGCGTTCGGATCTCCACTCCCCATTTTCAAGCACCTTCCCCTGTTACCACCCACATACGCCTAATTCTGTCACTCAAAATAGCAGGCACTCGCTATATTGCGTACCAACGATTTTCGGCCGCACTGACTGGTTCGCGCATGCGTACTAAAAACCGTACGCATGCGCAGATGTGCAAACATCGCTCGGAACGAGCGTACTGCCGCTAACGAGCGGCTCTGAATGAGGGCCATTATTCATTAATAAAGGTGTAAGACAAATTAGACCTCCGTTCTAGACTTAAGCTGGCCATACACGGGATGATTTTTAACACTATTTTGGCAGTTTCTACAGGTTGGACAGACCAATCATTTGCAAATAGTTGTATTTTGAGTCTTCTGCGACCCTGATGCGCGTCCCCACCGTCGTCTAGTTGGAATGCAGATCGGATGGTTTTGCAGAGAGATCTCAACTGACTGTGTACGATGCGATACACTGCTATGCATCTTATCCTATGATCTTAATGATCAATCGTACACCATTTGACCTCATCTTATGAAGAATTTCAAGGGAAATCGTACAACTGATCTTACCAACTTTGAATCTCACCGTGTATGGGGGCCTTTATTGTCTAGTGCCTAAATTAGGCTTGTATGGAGATAAAATCATGTGTCTTTGTACATTCTATGTAATTAAACAAGATGTCTGAGAAGATATGTCCATTGTCTTGTGATTTGTAAGTAATGTGTACCATTATTTTAATATACAGGTTGAGTCTCCCATATACAAAATGCTTGGGAACAGGGGTATTTTGGATAATGGAATATTCTGTATTTTGGAAAATGTGTATACCATAATGAGATATCTTGGGAATGGGACCCAAATCTAAACACAGAATGCATTTGTTTCACATACACCTTATACACACAGCCTGAAGGTAATTTTATACAATATTTTTTTATAATTTTGTGCCTTTTAAACAAAGTTTGTGTACACTGAACCATCAAAAAGCAAAGGTTTCACTATCTCAGTCATGCTAAAAAAAATTCTGTATTCCTGTATATACCATATTTCGGAATATTTGGATATGGGAGACTAAACCTGTACAGTATTATATAAGCTTACACTATTTGCTTGAGTTTCAGCTGTGTTTAGGAGATGGAGAGTTACATGTTTCTTATATATGGGAATAGTGTGACTACTGTCAGGGGCGTATGTTCCCCTTGGCCAGGATGGCATTCGCCAGGGGCGCTGGCCAAGGGGGGGGCGCTGCCCAGCGCTGCCAGTTAGAGAGACACACTCCTGCGGCGGCAGCCGAACTTTCCCCGACACTGGCTGAGCTTCACAGCTGCACAGGGAGGAGATTCTGGTCCCACCCCCCCTCCACGGGTAACACACATGCTGCCATTGGTTGGTCTCATGGCTCAAACTACAGGGAGCGATGTGTAATCGGCTTCCTGCCCCAGGCAGTTCTGTGTAGGGACGGTGGCCCGTTCAACTGAGAGGCCGAGGACCGACTGACAGGTCCTTCAGTGAGTAGGTGTAAGTGCCTCCTGCCCCATTTATTGCCTTGCCCTGCACAGCAATAACTGGACCCAGGCCCCGCTGTTATTACTGTGATGCCAACATATAGAAGTGCAGAGTTGTGAGTGGACTGCAGTGTGCAGGATAAGCGGGCACCTTTCACCTGGCTGGGGAGGTAGGAGGAGGGGGCATCCGGACTTGGGCATCCCATTCTCTGTTGTTCTATTGGCTGGCAGGCAGAAGAGGATCCCAGCACTGGCAGTGGGGAGGGGAGAAGGATGATATATGTCTGGGCTATTGTTATTATAGGAGGTTGGTATCATTGTGTGCTGCACATAATGTTGAGTGACCCTGCTCAACTAGGCTGGCTGCTCTCAGGGTGGGGCCACCCATGTATGCTGCATGCTGGACATGTACCTGTCTCCCTGTGGGTGACATCAAGCACTGGGCTGCTTATGCATATAATATAATATTGTTCTTCAGTGATTAAGGGCCTGATTCAGAGATGTACGCTAACCCGATGGCCAGCGCACATCTCCAATGGTGGGAGGACTGTGCAAGTGCAGGATGTGTACTGTGCATGTGCATCCCTCCATCTGCGAGCCTGTTTGACAGTCTGCAGCATTTGGGAGGCGGAGCAGGGGCGTTCCTGGGTATTGCCCCCGTTTTCCCGGAAGGGACGAGGCTTGGGACTGCATTCATGGACACAGACTACCTGGCCTCGCAAGCCGCCAGGACCCGGTCAGGTTGCAGTAAGCTTCAGCTACCACAGTCTGGCTAAAGGGTCAACAATCGTGACCGATGGTCGCGATTGCTCCGATGGTGATCCCAGGCTGCGACCTCGGTTGCAGCACTGGGATCACACATATGCAGCAAGGAGGTGTCTGTGCAATTCTGTCCATGCCTTAGTCACTGAGGCTGCAGCATTTTCACAGCTGAGAGCGAGGGAGGATCTGCGAGCTCCTCGCTCTCTCTTCTGCTAAAGCGCAGGTCAGGTCAATTAATGTGTGTTTTATATTTTTCCTGTCTTTCCCGATGTGTTTGTTTTTGTTCTGTATTACCTGTGGAAGCCAATAGGTACATAAGTCATTGTATACTGCTCGCCTCTGTGAAGCAATCAGGCACACGGGGAGGGGGGCTGCTGTTGTGACATGGGGAAGGGAGGTGTTGGAGTTCCACAGGGTAGCCTGGACTGACATGAGGGGGTGAAGGTTCCTTACTTTGCCAGGGCTGCTCAGACCCCTATATACACCCCTGACTACTGTGTTGTATCACTATTTGACTGGATGGTGAAAACTCAAATCCTCAAACTTTTGAGCGCTATTAGCACCACCACTGAGGGTCTTTCTTTTTGTTATCAGGGGAGTTTGACACCATTTCCTGAACAGCAGCTGGCTATCTCCCAAAAAAGCAAGATATCCGTAAAAGAAAAAATGCTTCTATAATAAAAGAAATATATAATGTATGTAGATAGCTGAAAAGAGTAATTTTAATGATACACAATAAAACATAAATATCAATAAAATAATATCTATAAATACAAAAACCTTGACACTGGAGCAAATACAGGTCCCCTAAAATATTGTGCACTGAAGACCAAATGAAACCAGAAATTTCCAAACTAGTTAAAGGTTGGTGGTAGGCTGACTCTTCTAATTCACATAATCCCCTCATTAGAAGCCGACCTACATAGTTTTATCAATTATCAGGCATATCAACCACACTCATGACAAGGTTGCAGATGTCCACACCCCAATTTAAAGGTTCTTTAAGAGCCTGTTTGCAGTACCCTGTGGCTTATTAAGACACTAATTTGCATACCTTTTACCGAGTTCCAATTGGGATGTGAACATCTGCTGCCATATGAGGCGTATAGGTGATATGCCTGAAAATTTTTAAAACTATGTATATGCAATTCTAATGTGTCATCTGGTCCATCTTGTGGTAAGTGTATGTGTAATAAATAAATAATAAAAATAAATAAATATATATTATATATACACACACACACACACAGATACGCACTATATGGACAAAAGTATTTGGCCACACGTGGTAATTATAAAATTGAGGCGTTTCATTCAGACCCATTGCCACAGGTGTATAGAATCAAGCACCTATCCATGCAGTCTCCATTTGCAAACATTTGTGATACAAAATGGGCCGTAGAACTCAGTGACTTAGTGAGTGCTGTCATATGATGCCACCTTTGCAATAAGACTGTTCAGGAAATTTCATCCCTGCTGGAAATTATTAGAAAGTGGAAGCGTTTAGGAGCAACCGCAACTTAGCCACAAAGCAGAAAACCACGTAAAATCACAGAGCAGGGTCAACGACTGCTAAGGCGCATGGTGGGTAAAAGTACCCAACGCTCTGCTGTTTCCATAGCTGAACAATTCCAAACTTCCACTGGCATCATTGTAAGCACAACAACTGTGCATCGGGAGCTTTAATGGAATGGGTTTTCATGGCCGATCAGCTGCATGCAAGCCTCACATCACCAAGTCCAATAGCAAGCATCGGATGGAGTCGTGTAAAGCACACCAACACTGGACTGTGGAGCGCTTCTCTGTTTGGCAGTCAGATGGAGGAGTCTGGGTTTGGCAGATGCCAGAAGAACGTTACCTGCCTGACTGCATTGTGCCAACTGTGAAGTTTGGTGGAGGAGGGATAATGGTATGGGGCTGTTTTTCAGGGTTTGGGCTAGGCCCCTGATCTCCACTGAAGGGCAATCTTAATGCTTCAGCATACCAAGACATTTTGGACAATGCTGTGCTTCCAACTTTGTGGCAACAGTATGGGGAAGGCCCTTTTCTATTTCAACATGACTGTGCCACAGTATACAAAGCAAGGGCTATAAAGACATGATTTGATGAGTTCAATGTGGAAGAACGTGACTGGCCCACACAGAGCACTGAATTCAACCCCATCAAGCACCTCTGGGATGAAATGGAATGGACATTGGGAGCCAGGTCTTCTTGTCCAATATCAGTGCCTGAGCTCATAAATGCTTGACAGAATGAATAGGCACAAATTCCCAAAGACACACTCAAAAATCTTGTGGAAAGCCTTCCAAGAAGTGTGGAAGCTGTTATAGCTGCAAATGGGGGACCAACTCCAATTAAAATATATGTATTTGAATACAATGTCATTACAGTCCCTGTCGGTGTAATAGTCAGGCGTTTGAATACTTTTGTCCATATAGTGTATTTATTATACACATACTATAATGGCATCTGTGGCTATTAATGAATATAAACAGTCAGTGTGCTATGTAGAGGCGTCTTTAGTGGACCTGTAGCCTGAATGTTAAGTTCCCAATATAACTGGAAAACAAAATTGTCTAATAAATAATGCAGTTGCACATATAATTATAGAGACCTAGGGTTCAGTGAATTAATTAGATGGACTGTACCAATTAAGATATTTTCCTCTGTGAAGACAGTGAGCATATTACATCATTACTTTAGAACAGAGGTTCTCAAACTCTGTCCTCACACAGTTTAAGTTTTCCAGGTCACCCAGCAGGTTCACAGGTGTATTCATTACTCTGTCACATTTTAAAAGTTCCACTGGTGGAGTTAATTATTTCACTTGTGATTCTGTGGGGAGACATGGAAAACATGCACTGTTTGGGGTCCCGAGGACTGAGTTTGAGAATATGTGCTTTAGAATGATGGTATATGCCCATGGGTTCCTCAAATTGCTAGGAAGATAGAGTTGAAGCCTA
This sequence comes from Taudactylus pleione, assembly GCA_031769625.1. Taxonomy (NCBI): domain Eukaryota; kingdom Metazoa; phylum Chordata; class Amphibia; order Anura; family Myobatrachidae; genus Taudactylus; species Taudactylus pleione. Next base: position 663,425 of record JAUIMM010000228.1, on the reverse strand, counting down.
TATCCATCCAAAACCAGCAATTTGTGCATTCGGTGTTCATCTCAATATAGTGCCTGATGCTTGACACATTTCTCTGCAGAATGACCTGCAGCTTCATCAGAAGCATACGACTATTGTAGCCCAGAATATAATTATTTGACAAGAGAATGTGCATATGCATCCCTTTTGTAGATATTCACCTCCTTACAGACACTGCTAACTGTGGAGAAGGCTTTATGTATTACTTCTGGGGTCCTATAACACCTTGTTAGCATTTTCTAGTTTGTTTTATGCACCCTAGAGCTCTTTATCAATAAGCAAATTTGATCCCATTGCTGTTTTGAGAGTATTTTGCCCAAGTATTGCTCCTCCTAAATGAGGGGGAATAATCAAAGTAATTTGAGAGCAAGGGGTATATTTACTAAAGTGCATGTTTTTAGAAGTGGAGATGTTGCCCTTAGCAACCAATCAGATTGTAGCTATTCTCTTCTAGAAGGTGCTAGATAAATGTTGGGACATGGGACTCCGGAGTGTAAGTATTAAAAATATGGGTGCCGGGTGTGCAGTGTGGGGCCCCCCTGGACCCAGGGGCTCGTGTGCCCCGCACACTCTGCACCCATTATAGATACGCCCCTGCCTCATACATATTATGCCACAGTAATACCTTTTACACTACACAGTAATACTCCTTACACATTATACCACACAGTAATGCCCTTTACAGATTATGCCACATAGTAGCAGTGCTCCATATAACACATTGTTGCACACAATAGTAGTGCCCCTTGCATATTATCCCCCCCTGCAACTCACCCCACCGTGTTACTCTAGCAGCCCCTCGCCTCCCCCTTTATACCATCAGCAGCCAACAGGTGTGCATCTGGGGCCGGGCCACAACTGGCGCACCTGCAGGCAGCGGCAGACGTGGACAGACGGTTCCGGCGCAATTTGAATCTGGCGCCAGTCGCGAGCCGCCACTGCTGATTGGCTGCCAGTCTGCGAGCTCTGATTGCCTCGTGACCAGTGGCGCTGTCTCTCCATGACTGCCTGCCAGTGTGCCAGCTGTAATCAGCTGGCAGGCCAGCCCCAATCAACTTCTGCTGATACCTGAGCCCCCCTCGATGGCCCTGACTTCACCGGCCCACCTTGTGTGCCTGACTGGGTGCAGGGGGAGCAGCAGGCCACAGAGGCAGCTTGGGCACCATAGCAGCCCCACACCCCTTGCACCCACAGTACTTACGCCACTGTTTGCATGCATGTTCGCAAACAGTGGGGTCCTTTTCAGGATCAATGGAATGGGGATGTAGGCAAGGACAATGTAAAGAAATAAAGGCTGCAGGTGTACTTTAGGGTCTTGTCTTTAACCTGGGCAACACCGGGTATCCCAGCTAGTACATAATGTTTCAAAGATTTTCATTCTTAGCAGCCTCGTGGTCCTTCATTAACTATTTACTAAAATGAACCATTTATGCATAAGCTAGTCTATCTGAAAATGATGCACACTATACCCTGTAGCATACTTGCAGGGCTGGACCTAGCCAATTTGGTGCCCTAGGCAAGATTTTGGCTGGTGCCCCCTAGAAGATCATTCACCACAAATCTTACAGTGGGTACACAGCTGATGGATATATCTGCAGATCGACTGCAGGGCAGAGGTGACAGGACAGTGGGGCCAGGATAGAGGTGACAGGGCCAGAAAAAAGGGGATAGGGCCAGGGCAAAGGTGACAGGACAGGTGACAGGGCAGGAAAGAGGGGACAGGACAAAAAGGGCAGGGTAGGACAGAGAAGACAAAACCTGGGACAGGGGTTAAAGGCCTAGAGGTGACAGGAACAGAGGGGACAGTGCCACCCCCATCTTGGGCTCACTTGGTACCACCCTCCCTTCCCTTTCTGGGCACACTTATTAATCCTCCCCATTTTACTGCTCACACATAGCAACCACTCAATAAGTGGCTATATTTAGCACCCCCCTTCCTTTACTGGGCACACTTAGAACCCCTAACCCCTTTCTAGGCAGACTTACCCCCATTCTTTCTTACCTGGCGCACTGTGGAGCCATCAGGTGCTGGCCGCATCTGGGAGTCCCGCTTCCTGGCTGCCACCCGCCATCCACACAGCAAGGACGCTCTGAGGAACCTCTGCAGTCATCACTGGCACTCCGACTCCCTTCTCCCGCTGATGTCCCGAGTCCTGCTCCTGCCGATATGTGCCTGACGTCTCTGCTCTGCTCTTCCAGGCTTCCCCTGCTTCCAGCGAAAGAGTGGTCAGGCACAGCGCAGTGGAGGAGTGGGAAGAAGGGGAGGAAGGAGAGGAAACAGCAGGGGACGGGACTTTGTGAAGAGCCTCCTCCTTGTTCAGCCCACAGTGCAGTGTGTGCACTTCTGTGCAGCAGGCTGTCGCTGCAAGTTGTACAGCGTTACAGGTGCAGCAGCAGCATCAATGGACCCAGTAGCAGCTGCCGAGAAGGGGGAAGCCTTCCGTGGATGATGCTCTCGGGGCAGTGCTCATTAAGTTACACCAGCGGCAGGCGGCAGAGGAGGTGGGGGCTAGCGGCAGGCGGCGGAGGGGGACAGACAGGCAGAGCCCTGGAATGCCCCTAGCATTCTGAGTCGCCCCTAAGCATTTGCTTATAATGCCTATGCCTAGGGCCGGCTCTGCATACTTGCTTCCTTTAATGAATCATAAATCACTGTATTTACTGTTAAATGCTGTTTATCTAAAGCCTTTATAAAGTTCATGTGCAGAGGACAGGGGTAGTTTAGCTATAATTGTGCACAATGGCTTTGGGCTCAGGACATAGGTGAAGTTTTAATTTTCTAATCCCAGGGTTTTTTTTTATTTCTTATTAATAAATGTCTCACAGCCTAGACACAAGACTGGACTATGGGCTTGATTCAGCAAGGAACGCAGTTGCTAATATTTACGCAATCGGCCGATCATTGCGTACTGCACGTGCGCGAACCAGCCATTGCGATCGCAATGACTACGCAGACCCATCGCAGAGTGATTGACAGGAAGTGCCATTTGTGTGGGGGGGGGGCAGCCGAACGCAGGTGTGCCAGTGTGTTTGAATGCTGTTGCATAATTTATCCACTGCGATACCGTACGCAGCCTGAGGCCTGATAGAGTGTGTGGATTGTAGCAATTCCTGAGTAAGGTCAGAGCTTGTGCAAGTGTGCGTGAGGCTGCCATGGTACTCGATTTGTAGAGATGGTTTTCCAGTCTTGCTAAACATTACAGATGTGTGTAAGGTAAAGCGTCCTTATGTAGTGCAGCAGCGGCATTGCAATCGCAATGAATTAGCATACTATCGCAGTTGAACTGCATATATAATCGCTATTGCATTCTTTAGTGAATCAGGCCCTATATTCTTTTAGTAACCATGCTTAGCCCAGCTAGGAGGACAGTAGTGCAGGGCTCATGTTAAATAAACTATTGTCGATGTTTATTAACATCCCAATCTACTTTTAGGCTAGTTTTCTAGTGTCGTTATACGTGATCAGTTTTAATAATGTTTATGCGACTCTTCCAAGTAAGTGGAGAAGGTCCCTTTTTTTTCTAAGGTCATCTTTTCACACTTTTGTAATAGTAATCAATATTTTTGTCTATCTGGATTACTTGGTATTTTAGTTCCCAATTCGTTTCTGGGTTTCTCCAAATGAAATTGGCCAGGCATTCCAATGTCTAAATTTAGTTAAGGGTGGGAAAAAAAGGGAACCCTGTCTGATCCCGTTAGCACTGAACCATTTGGAATTTTTAAAATATTTACTTTTATTGTAGCCCATGGATGGAAACCGATAGTGTTATTATTCGAGATTATGAAAAGGGTCTCCCAGTCCTTTCTACTTTCTTGAATACCTTCTCCGTGTCAGCGGCTGAGCACATCATTGGTGTAAGTTTGTATCCACCGTCTTAATGTTGCTGTCCCTTGCTTCTCTGAGAAGGGAAAACCCACATCTAGACTCGAGTAATTAAGGCAGCAAGCAAAATGTTTGCATATAGTTTTAATCTTTATTAATTAGGGAGATCGGTCTTTAGCTTGCTTCATATCGGAAAATGTAAACTGTGGGCTTAGTGGTCTTTAAATTAATCCCTGTTCTCGGTGGAATGAGCAGGGCCGCCATCAGGGGGGGACTGCCGGAACTATAGTCCCGGGCCCGGACTGAAAGGGGGCCCGGGTAGCAGCGGAAGCAGCGTAGTGGACAAAGTGCCGGCGGTATTTTCTATTTGGAGCTTGCCGAAAGTTGATCGGAGCTTGAGGACCGGCAGCCAATCAGGAGCGGCCGCAGCTGCAGCTCCTAATTGGCTGTCGGTCTGCAAGCTCTGATTGGCTTCCGACCAATGCTATATTGAAAATGCGTTGCCTGCCCCCCGGATCCCGCATGGCTGGAGCAGGAGCAGCATGAGAGGCTGTGCAAGGAAGGCAGCAGCTGGGGAGAGAGGGAGCAGCAGCTGTGGGGCGGAGAAGCTATTTACAGCCACCGCATGTGGTGCAGAGGAAGGACGGCAGGAGCAGGAGAGGCTGGAGACTAATCAGGTACATAGACTCCAGCTCTCACACTCACACCCTGCTCTCACACTCACACCCTCAACCTGCTCTCATACTCACACCCTGCTCTCATACTCACACCCTGCTCTCACACTCACACCCTCAACCTGCTCTCACACACCCTGCTCTCACACTCACACCCTCAACCTGCTCTCATACTCACACCCTGCTCTCATACTCACACCCTGCTCTCACACTCACACCCTCAACCTGCTCTCATACTCACACCCTGCTCTCATACCCAAACCCTCACCCTGCTCTCATACTCACACCCTGCTCTCACACTCACACCCTCAACCTGCTCTCACACTCACACCCTGCTCTCACACTCACACCCTCAACCTGCTCTCATACTCACACCCTGCTCTCATACTCACACCCTGCTCTCACACTCACACCCTCAACCTGCTCTCACACTCACACCCTGCTCTCACACTCACACCCTCAACCTGCTCTCATACTCACACCCTGCTCTCATACTCACACCCTGCTCTCACACTCACACCCTCAACCTGCTCTCATACTCACACCCTGCTCTCATACTCAAACCCTCACCCTGCTCTCACACCCTCACCCTGCTCTCACACTCACACCCTCACCCTGCTCTCACACACTCACCCTCACCCTGCTCTCACACACTCACTCACACCCTGCTCTCATACTCACTCCCTCACCCTGCTCTCATACTCACACCCTCACCCTGCTCTCACACACTCACACCCTACTCTCACACACTCACCATCACCCTGCTCTCGCACCCTCACCCTGCTCTCACACTCATACCCTGCTCTCACACCCTCACCCTGCTCTCACACCTTTACCCTCACCATCATGCTGTTCACCCACATTATCCACAGCGACGCCCACCTCTGACAAACTGCCCTCCCCACCTCCCACCTAAGGGAAGGGGCCCTGCCTATTTTGTCAGTCCCGGGCCCCATCATTACTGATGGCAGCCCTGGGAATGAGATAAGATTCTTGGATACAAAGACGTTAATCAAGCCACTCAAACAAATATCAGTTAAAAATAAATTTAATACAAGGTAAAAGAAAAAGTAAGGTATAATAAACACTTAACTTGCTTGTCAGATCATCTACTCAGAACATAACTGGTTTCCTTCCCATGAGCCCCTCCAACACCTTGGAGCCTGATTTCGTACAACGAGCAATAGGCTGATTGTATATTGACAAATGACCCCATACAGTGCCTTACAAAAGTATTCACCCCCCCTTTGCATTTTTTATGTTTTGTTGCCTCACAACCTGGAATTAAAATGGATTGTTTGAATGTGTGCATCATTTCATTCACAGAACATGTCTGCAACTGTGAAGTTGTGTGTTTTTATATTGTGAATCAAACAACATTTAGGACAACATTACAGAAAACTTCAGCGTGCATAACTATTCACCAAAGTCAGTACTTTGTCGAGCCACCTTTTGCGGCAATTACAGCTGCTAGTCGCTTTGGATAAGTCTCTATGAGCTTGCCACATCTTGCCCCTGGGATTTTTGCCCATTCCTCAAGGCAAAACTGCTCCAGCTCCTTCATGTTGGATGGTTTCCGCTTGTGAACAGTAATCTTCAAGTCTGACCACAGATTCTCAATTTGATTGAGATCTGGGCTGTGACTAGGACATTCCGACACATTTAAATGTTTCCCCTTAAACCACTCGAGTGTTGCTTTAGCAGTATGCTTCGTCATTGTTCTGCTGGAAGGTGAACCTCCATCCCAGTCTCAAATCACAGGCAGACTAAATATAATATAGAATGATTCATACGCATGCCCGACTGTTCTGCAGGGAGGCTCTAAGCCGGACGCCCGCTGAGATGTTATTACCAGCGGGCGCCTGGTTCCTTCCCTACAGCGCCACATTAGCCGGAGGCTGGAGCTCTCTTCTGAACTCCAGCTTCCGCCTCTCTCCAGGCGCACTATAGGAGAGACGTCATGACGTCTCTCCCATAGTTCCGATGAGCAGCCGGGCGGACAGTACAGCGGCGGATGCAGGAGCATTATATGGGGGCACTACTACAGGGGCATAACTATGGGGGCACTACTACAGGGGCATTATATGGGGGCATTACTATTTGATTTCCTTCCTTTCAAATCAAGGGGGTAACGTCGGTGTATCTAAATATATTTTGGGGTAAAAGGTAAAAAGTTCCCTGATGTAGTGTATCAAAAACTAAATTATACTTACTACTTCGCTGGAGGACGCTTGTTCATTTTCTATGTTGTCCCCACCAGCTTCCTCAGGAACACTGTAAATCACTAAGGCCTGTGGCTCCTGCTCGTGCAGGAATTTAATGAGATCAAAATACCACAGTGTACAGCAGTATATATCAACTGCCCCTGCTCTGGATGACCGAGATTCGATTATTTTCCGATTTTCATGGACATAGACTGTTCTTAAATTTTGTATTTTCTCTTGACCCAATCTGGATCCGCCTCTTCATGATAGCTCTTGCTTATTTCGACAAGCGCCTGGACTGCAACAGCTCTCTTGTGCTTGTTTCGGTAATCAGCGCTTTTGATAGACCACAAACATTCATGCTGGTGATACAGCTCAATAAATTCCGTAAGGAATTTCTTTTCAAACGAACTTGTCATTCCTGTTGAAAAAAATAAATTGATTGAAATATATTTACAAATATTTGTACCCTGTTAATGTTAATGTTTGAAAGTTTAAAATTAGTTTATATGTTTTTTTTGTTTCAATAAAAATAATTCCCAAAATGTACTGTTTTTTTTTAATATATATATATTTTTTTTACATGTATGAGGTCAAAGATAGTTGGAGCCAGTAAACAATTATGACATAAGACTTAATGATAAAGTCAATAATGGTGACAATTAAACAATATGCCTTTCATTTTGAAAATACATCTTACAGCAAGTAGGTTTGCTGAAATATTAAAGTACATACATAATAAATTGCTGATTTTTTTAACTGAACAAAGTAAAACAACAACAATTATTATTATTATTATTATTAATAGAGATTTAAGTAAATTAAACTAAACAATAAGAAAATAAAATTTGCTCGCTTCACACTCCCCCTCCATGCTCATCTCAAATTGGAAATCGGCGGGACACCCTCTGTCTCTCGTGAAAGATACCAGGATGTATCTCGTAATGAGTCTCGAATTTGGGTTTGAATACTTGTAGAAAGAGTTGCAATAAAACTTTCCCACATCTCAAAAAATCTTTCAGTTTTCATCTCTTTCTCTTGCACCCAGGCAATACGAAACAAATAAAATCATTTTATTTTAAAGAGGGAAAGGGTGGGAGGCTCTGGGTGTATCCACACTATGAGCGGCAGCACTGACTGCTAACAATAGGTGGCTACCTCCTTTTGTAATTCTAGTTCCTCTTGGGAGAATGCCAAACAAGGCCCATTCAGGGGTCAAAGTCATGTGATCAACCAAATGATCCTTTGAGTAATTTAGTACTTGCAACCAGAATCTTCGAATCATTGGACATGACCATAAGCAGTGAAATAAATCAAAAAAAGGGGGAATAGTTGTGACTCGCGACCAGAGACCGCTGCTATGTCCTATCTCAGGTTCACCCCAACCTAAATGCACAACCTTTATACAACAGGAGATAATCTCAGTGGCGCGGTCTCCATAATAAGACGTGTGCGACGTCCACCTCTATCACAGAGAGTCTCTTCATGTCTACTTCACTCCAATATGGGATTTTTTATTTTGCACATATAATGGATAGAACTCACCATATGGTATATAATAACGTTCACTGAAAGGTTTCTTTTATACTTTTTCTCTCTTCAGGCACGTCATATTTGTAAGGGTATATGGACAAACACTCACCATTTATCCCCCTTGGTTCTTGCACATATAGGTTTCTTTAAGGACCACTTTTCATGGAAGATTGGAACAAGCAAGGCTTTTCATAAAAAAAAAATCTTTTAATTCCACTTGGAACCATAAAAAACAATCGTCCATACAAAAACAATAAAATATGAAATATCCACAAAAAACAATGTAAGGACTACAGGTGGCAATGAAATGTCCGCAATATGGCTTATGAGCAAATCTCTGTGTACCCAGGAATCACCAGAGATATTCATCCAACAAGATGGTAAAGATGTTGAAAAAAACCATATGGGACTAGTCAAAAGGTTACCACCTGTTATGAAGTCCACACTCCTTACTCCACCGTCTACACGTTTTGGACCTGTGGTCCTTCCTCAGGATGTGGCTACATTGTGCTGTTATTATGCAGTACACTAAGTTGTAATTATATGACCCAGAGTGGGTGCTACTATTATGTAGCAATAATTATCTTCGGGTGAGCATTTGGGAGTGGGGCCCCTGGAGTTGTTCTGGCTGGACCTTTTTTCAGGGCATCACCACTTAATTCACATAGATATGTTTTATCACTTTTCTAATTGTTTATTATTTATGTCTTTTAATTATTTCTTATTTCATTAATTCAATTCAATTCAATTCAGCTTTATTTGGCCAAGTATACATACATAAATATACAAGGAATTTGTTCCGGTATAACACACTCCCATAAAACTCACAACAAAAAATGCCATTCAACCATACCACAGTTACAGCCCACCCTACCCCCTCAACTATTCAAATCAGCTATTTAACACCATTATAGCCTGTGGGAAAAAGCTAATCTGATGTCTGGAAGTTCCCACCCGTTGCGACCTATACTGCCTACCAGAAGGTAACATTTGAAACAGATGACAGCCTGGATGTACATGATCTGCTACAATATTACCAGTAACACTTATTGATTTATCTTTACACATCTATTCTTTACACTTCACTATCACTTTTTTCCCCTTTTCGTGTGATGCCCTGGGGTTGGTCCTTGGCTGGAATTTTTTGGGGTACCTTGCTTTTCGGACGTGAACCCCTTAATGTTAGGGATGCCAGTATAGAAGAGCTTTGATGATGGCCTGGCGCTTATTCATATATTTGCAAATGTATGTAACTAATACCTCTGAATCTCTATTATCATGTAGGATTTAAGTATTTTTTGTTGATATTGCTGCAGTGAGCTGTAGGGAATCTTTTTTTCTGTGGAGCAGTGTAAACCCCGCCCTTTACAAGCACCTGTGTAATGTCATTAAGCTGATATGAGCGACCACCATACTTTTTGTTTGTTTCACTAAGACAAAGACAATAAACAGACAACATGCACATATACTGTGACATACTGTATATGCTCTGTGACTGATCAGGTCACACCTCCCTCATTAAAATGAGTCAGAGGAACATTCCTTCAGGACAACACTGAACCATGAAGGCAATTTACAACCAGTTTGCACAACCTTTTAACCATCGACTACACATTCTAGTAGATTTATGACCGTTAACCCTTTGTATCCCACTTCTGACACCATTAATGTTTTCGGTGGAACGAGATAAGATTCTTGGATACAAAGGGCGGTATTCAATTCATTTCGCACCCACGATAAAGTTCCACCGGCCAGACTTATTGCCTACATTGCGTCTTTTGGCCGCAGAAACTTATTGTGCTTGTCCCCGCTATTTGCCCTATTAAACTCCAAAAGACGCGAAAACGTCGACAGGTGAAGTCAGAACAGGCAAAAAGTGGTGTCAGAATCGGGGAAATCAGCCTGAACCCTCCAAAAAGATGCAGAAACATTGGGGATCAATGTATTAGTGCCCAAATAGCCCTAATAAAACTGTTTGGGGTACTTAAGTTGGTTCAATAGCCTCTAATTATGCGTCTTTGCACAAGTGGTGAAGAATGGCATAAAGCAGTATTTTTTTGAGAAAAGAAGTATTCCTAGCAAATTTGGTGTACCTGAAAATGGGTGCAAGCATCTTTTAATGTCTCTAAAGTAAAGATCACGCAGAACCCAGACTGCACATGCGCAGTATGGGTCCGGCACCTGCGCAGATTCCCGATCATCGGGAATCTGCATTCAGCAGTGCAGAATCAGGGCCTTAGATTGTAAACTTAAAAAACAATGTATCATTTTAAAAAATTGTGCACAACGTGTTCCTTTTTGATGACTCTCATTTCAATATATAAAGAACCATTTAAACAATTCTTGACTTTATTGAATTAGAGTGATGAATACATGCAATTGTGGTACAATCAATGCTTGTCAAAAGAATGACCTTGGAGTGCATGGAGAAAACATTTTGAGCAGAGATAGTGTTGCTATGGTATTTCTATATCTGCACGCAAAACAGCTCAATAGTAAGCACATGGCTGCCATGTATATACTAGGCCATTAATAGAAAATACAGGAGGGTATTTTGTTAGTATCTGCTCTTATTTCTAGGCTTGTTTTGATGCTCATAGAATTTTACAAACAAGTTGAAGTTTTGCTACTTAACAAAAGTGACAATTTTCACAAAGGAACATTGAAAATGTGGTTCACTAATTGATCATTTTATGTTGCTGTTCAATTTTTTAGATGGAAATGGCAGGACTGTGACAGGTACTGAATGTGTGGTTTGAAGGAAAGGGAGGAGTCAAAGATAACTCCAAGACAGCGCACTTGGGGGCTAGAGGAGATGGTTGTGCTGTCAAATAGATAATGAAATTGTGGGGGGAGAAGATATGCATAAGGGTGGGAAGATGATCAGCTCAGTCTTAGACATGTTAAGTTTAAGAGACTGCTGGGACCTTCAGGAAGAGATAGCAGAGAGATAGTTGGAGATATGAGTGAGGGGAGAGGTCTGGGAAGGAAAATAAATACAGTGTCATCAGCATAGGGATGATATTGGACGTCAAAGGAACTGATGAGCTCACCTAAAGAGGATGTATAGAGGGAGAATAGGAGAGGTCCAAGAAGAGAACCTTAGGGGACACCTACTATTAGTGGAAGAGGGGGTAAAGTGGAATCATGAGATGAGACAGAGAATGAACTGTCAGAGAAGTAGGAGGACAAATAGGAAAGGGCAGTATCACGTACACTGGGGGAGTGAAGGATTTGCAGAAGGAGAGGGTGGTCCACAGTGTCAAAAGCAGATAAGAGGTCGAGAAGAATGAGCAGAGAGTAGTGGCCCTTGGATTTGGCAGCAAGGAGGTCGTTGCTCACTTTCGTGAGGGCAGTTTTGGTGGAATGGAAAGGACAGAAGCCAGACTAAAATTGGTTAAGCTGGGAGTGGGAGGAATGAAAGTCAGTTGTAGACAAAACACTCAAGGAGTTTGGAGGCAAAGGGAAGGAAAAAGATGGATCGGTAGTTGGAGAGAGTGTTAGGATCAAGGGTGGGTATTTTAAGAATGGGGAGAAAAGAGCATGCTTGAATGCAGAGTGGACAGTGCCTGATGAGAGGGAGAGATTGAAGAGGTGGGCAAGACAGGAACAGGCAAAAGGAGAAAGGTATTGGAGGAGGCAGGAGGGGATAGGGTCATGGGGGAGGTGGAAGGCAGGGAGGACCGGATCAGGGCCAAGACTTCATCTCCAGATACAGGGAGAAAGTAGTCAGAGTTGGCATGATGGGTGGGGAGGGGTAGGTTGGGAAAAGCATGGGTGGGGTGCTGAGGGTTTGGTGGGATGTAATGTTCTGATGTATGGAGTCAATTTCAACTGTGAAGTGGGTGGCAAAGTCAAGGGCAGGGAGGGGAGAGATGAGGAGGGTGGGGCAGAGGAGGGAGTTAAAAGTGTCGAAAAGATGATGGGGATTTGAGGACAGGGAGGAGATGAGGTCGTTTAAATACGACTGTTTAGTGAAAGAGATGGGAGCACAGTAGGTTGAGAGCATACATTTTAAATGGAGAAAGTCTGCCTTGGAGCGCGATTTCCTCTACTGTCATTCAGCAGTTCGTGAACACTTTTGCAGGTATCTGATGCATTTGGAGTGCAAGGGTGAGTTGTGATTGCTGGAGCAACAGAATCAAGAGCAGGAGTAAAGAAGTCAGGGCCTCATTCAGAGGCGGTCGTAGGATGCAAGCGGTCGTTCTGAAACAGGGCGGCCGCTTGCATCCTGAACGGCCACCTCCATTTCGGCCGTTAGGCTGTGGGTTAACACCCACAGCCCTAACGACCGCTAAGGGTGATGGTCGTGATGGTCAAGACCATCGCGACCATTGGGGCTTACGACAAGACCCTAAGGTAGGGTCTCGTCAACCTTAAGCCCCAGGGAGCTTCCTGCTCTGTTTAAGCAGGAAGCTCCCCACTGACATCACTGATGATGTCAGTGGGGCCGCCCCCAAACGGCAAGCGTTCCGACAGGACAGTTGACAGGCATCTAAATGTAGACGCCTGTAATTTGCCCGACGTCGGGAGACCAGCACCCGGCATCCCGATCGAGTGGACACCGGGCGCTGCAGCGGACAGCCGCGGGGGGGGGGAGGGATAGGTATAGGGCTCCCGGGGAGGATTTTGGGTTAGGCACCCCCCCTAGGAGGTTAGGGTTAGGCTAGGGGGAGGGAGGGTTAAGGTTAGGCATCCCCCCGGGGGACTTAGGGTTAGGCAGCGGGGTAGGGGGGGTTAGGTGTAGGCACTTAGAGGGGGGGTTAGGGTTAGGCACAGGGGGGGAGGGTAGGGTTAGGCACGCCTAAGGAGGGTTAGGGGGGTTAGATTAGGTTAGTTGATACTTACCTTTAGGATTATCAGGATTTCCAGAGCTGTCAGGTAGCCGATGTCGGGAATTGAACCGCCGGCCATGCGCAAGCCTGTAATACATATCACACCCGATTCAGCAAGGATCACAAGCAGGCAGCTGTGCAATGCGATCCTTGCAGCATCCATAAACAGCGGCGCTGCAATGCTCTGATCAGAGGCGCAGGTGTACACAGTTCAGCAGCAGCGGTGGCCTTTTCTCCTCCCATGGTGGCCTTGCTCAACGTAAGTAGAAGTATTATTAAAGAGAAGTGAATAGTGGCTAGTGCTGAGTGTCACAGGCATTAACTGCACTCCGAAAGGGCACTCACTGACAGCCATCCATTTAATCATGGATGGCTGTTAGTGAGTGCCCGTTTAGAGTGCAGTTAATGCCTGTGACAAGATATATATATATATATATATATATATAATGGAGTATATATAGGACTGAGAGTGAGGCAGCCTGCTCACAGCCAGCATCTCCATCCCCCCAGCAATTGTAAGGTAGGACCCTCTCCCTCTCTCACCACGCTCCCAGCATGAGATTTATTATCTACCTCTATTGTGCATATATATATATGATATAAATTAGTATAAGTGGCGCACAAAGCTCATAAACGATACATGTGATAAATCAAAGGAAATAGTGAATTAAAGTGAACCACATAAAATGTCTCAAAAACACTCCCTATTTAAGGTGGCTGCCGCACCTTCCAATGTGTGATCTATTCAAAAAATCACCAGAGTAATAGAAGTATAAAGGGTGAAGGAGCGGCGCCTTCAGTGTACCAGTTTTTACAGCAGGAGTTTTTAGACCAAGGGTCTGATTCAGAGCTCTGAATCAGGGCCGGCCTTCTTGTTTTTTTAGAGCAGCCTCCTGGCCGCTCGCATAGCTGTGGGTGACCACCCACAGCTATAGCGAGCGGCCAGGAAGATGGTCGCAATGGTCAAGACCATTGCGACCATCGGGCTTGTGACGAGATCCTTGTGGTAGGATCTCGTTGCCACAAGCCCCAGAGAGATTTCGGCTCTCACAGAGCCGAAATCTCTCCCACTGACATCACTTGTGATGTCAGTGGGGCCGCCCCCAAACTGAGGCGTTCACATGGGAACGCCTCCGTTTGTGCAGCCACTCCCCCGGCCCGCCCACCAAAGGGGGCGTGTTGTCACTCAACATCAACAGCACGCCCCCTTTGGTACGAGACCTGGAGCAACGGATTGCCCGCCGCTATCCGGGTCTCACGCACGCGCACAACGGAGCCGGCTCCTTCATGCGCACTGGGCCACCATCGACCCGCTTGCGAGCGTATAGCACTCGCGACCGGGTCTGACTCAGGCCCCAAGTCCATAAGGTCCAAATATATGTCCTGCAGTGTCTTCGTGTATATCCCACGATGTAAATCTCAAAAGAAATAAAGAAAAAAACCAAACATAGTGTAGTCTGAAACAATATATATATATATATATATATATATATATATATATATACAGTCAGGTCCATAAATATTGGGACATTGACAGAATTTTCAGATTTTGGCCTCTATTCACCACCACAATGGTTTTGAAATGAAACAAACAAGATGTGCTTTAACTGCAGACTTTCAGATTTAATTTGAGGGTAATTACATCCAAATCAGGTGAACGGTGTAGGAATTACAACAGTTTCAATATGTGCCTCCCACTTTTTAAGGGGCCAAAAGTAATGGGACTATCAACTCAAAAGCTATTTCATGGACAGGTGTAGGCTATTCCCTCGTTATTTCATTATCAATTAAGCAGGTAAAAGGTCTGAAGTCGATTCTAGGTGTGACATTTGCATTTGGAATCAATTGCTGTCAACTCTCAATATGAGATCCAAAGAGCTGTCACTATCAGTGAAGCAAGCCATCATTAGGCTGAAAATCAAAACAAACCCATCAGAGAGATAGCAAAAACATTAGGTGTGGTGAAATCAACTGTTTGGAACATTCTTAAAAAGAAAGAACGCACCGGAGAGCTCACCAACACCATGACAAAAGAATTTATTTCTCTGGTGAAGAAAAACCCCTTCACCACAGTTAGCCAAATCAAGAACACTCTCCAGGAGGTAGATGTATATGTGTCAAAGTCAACAATCAAGAGAAGACTTCACAAGAGTGAATATAGAGGGTTCAAGATGCAAACCATTGGTGAGCCTCAAAAACAGGAAGACCAGATTAGAGTTTGCCAAACAACATCTAAAAAAGCCATTACAGTTCTGGAACAACATCCTATTGACAGATGAGACAAAGATTAACTTGTACCAGAGTGATGGGAAGAGAAGAGAAGGAAAGGAACTGCTCATGATCCAAAACATACCGCCTCATCAGTGAAGCATGGTGGTGGTTGTGTCATGGTGTGGGCATGTATGGCTGCCAATGGAACTGGTTCCCTTGTATTTATTGATGATGTGACTGCTGACAAAAGCAGCAGAATGAATTCTGAAGTGTTTCGGGCAATATTATATGCTCATATTCAGTCAAATGCTTCAGAACTCATTGGACGGCGCTTCACAGTGCAGATGGACAATGACCCGAAGCATACTGCAAAAGCAACCAAAGAGTATTTTAAGGCTAAAAAGTGGAATGTTATGCAATGGCCAAGTTAATCCCCTGACCTGAATCCGATTGAGCATGCATTTCACTTGATGAAGACAAAACTGAAGGGAAAATGCCGCAAGAACAAGCAGGAACTGAAGACATTTGCAGTAGAGGCCTGGCAGAGCATCACCAGGGATGAAACCCAGCGTCTGGTGATGTCTATGCGCTTCAGGTTGTAATTGCCTGCAAAGGATTTGCAACAAAGTATTAAAAAGTGAAAGTTAGATTTAGGATTGTTTAGTTTGTCCCATTACTTTTGGCCCCTTAAAAAGTGGGAGGCACATATAGAAACCGTTGTAATTCCTACACCGTTCACCTGATTTGGATGTAATTACCCTCAAATTAAATCTGAAAGTCTGCAGTTAAATTACATCTTGTTTGTTTAATTTCAAAGCCATTGTGGTGGTGAATAGAGGACAAATTATGAAAATTCTGTCAATGTCCCAATATTTATGGACCTGACTGTGTATATATATATATATATATATATACGTTCAGTATGTGCTGACGTGCAAAAGTAGTGACATTAACACAATGATAGCCTTGTATTGGAAAACACTACACTCGTGTTAAGATACAAAGCTCCAGCACCCAGCATATATAAAATAGCCTTGTACCAGCTGTTACTTGTCTTATATCAGGGTAAGAGGTATCTTTCTTTCAATCCTTTTCTAGGTCCAGGGACTGAGGGCCTGATTCAGACTCGCTTGTGAGTGCTAAGCGCTCGCAAGCGGGTCGATGGTGGCCCAGTGCGCATGCACACGAAGGAGCTGGCTCTGTCGTGTGCATGCGCAAGACCCGGATAGCGATGGGAAAACCCTTGCTCCGGGTCTCGTACCAAAGGGGGCATGCTGTCGATGTTAAGTGACAGCACACCCCCTTTGGTGGGCGGGCCGGGGGCGTGGCTGCCCAGACAGAGAGGCGTTTTCATGGGAACACCTACCGTCTGGGGCCGGCCCCACTGACATCACAAGTGATGTCAATGGGAGTGCTTTCAGCTCTGGTAGAGCCGAAAGCACTCTAGGGCTTGCGGCAACGAGACCCTACCACAAGGGTCTCGACGCAAGCCCGATGGTCGCGATGGTCAAGACCATCTTCATGGCCGCTCGCTATAGCTGAGGCCGCTCTAAAAAAACAGAAGGCTGGCTCTGATTCAGAGCGAGCACTCTGTCAGAGCGTCCGGCTCTGAATCAGGCCCTGAGTCCAAATGCACATGCAAATATAGCAATAGTGTAATAAGTTTTTAACATATATACTTTAATGAAGACAACATAAAAACTCGTACAATGTATCAAATTCAAAAGGGCTTATCTGTCCAACAGTGTGGAGGTATAACAGGAAGTCCTGCTAAGTACTGCTCAACGCGTTTCGTCCCTCTGTGGTCTCTGGGGACTTCCTCAGGAGTGGATACAGCAATAGAGATACTCTGTGTAAAGCACACATACTTCTACCCATACTAATAGCGATCACCTTGATTATTGGCTGCAGTTGTTGAACGAGCGTCCAGGGCCGCCTATGTGCACCTGCGCGGGAGTTCAAAGGTCTCGCGTGACCTGGGAATTGAGGTCAAAGCTCCAAGTCCCATCACCTATGTGACGGCAGCTACAACTGCCCAAAATTAAGTCAATGGTGAGAACAGCTCATTGGCTGAGAGGCGGAAGGCTCGCCTCTCTCAGCCAATGAGCGCTCCGCACGGGATTTCTTTACTGAAATCCCAGGCGGAGCTGTCATTCGGGCAGTAGTGTCCGGGTCCGGGTATCTTGTGTTTTTAATTTTGCCAAGACCCTGGATTGTGTGCAGAGGACCTGATCCACGCATAGGAGCAGGTGAGTATGGAATTTTTATTACAGATACTCCCCATTGGATTACCTACTGGAGAAGAGGACAGAATGGTTTCACGGATACATAGGTGAGTATGTGAGATAGTGTGTATGCATGTGTGAGTATATGTATGTGTGCCTGTATGTTTTAATAAAATTGTACTTTTCTATGGTAAGTTTTTTCTAATATTGCTTTTGCTGTGGAACTAAAAGTACCAGCAAGCCCGTAATGCCCCGCATGCTGATACTTGTGGTTCTCCATGCGGGGGAGGCTTGCTGGGAACTGTAGTTCCACAGCAAAAGCCAATATTTATATTTTCATATGCACCACACTTTACATAATCAAACTGGCACCCACCGCCCAGGGGTTCTGGGGATAGCCCCGGGCTATCAGCCTGGGCCTGAGGTGCCCTGAGGAGGGGGACCCCTTTATTGGGGGGGTCCCCAACTCCCCAGGGATCCCCGGCCTGGGCTGACTAACGGTCAGGGGTGATGCTGCAGCTGGGGGGCCCGGTGAAAGGGCTCCCCTGCCTGTGGCACCACCCCTCCACTAGACGGAGTCTGGTGCTGGTTCTGGGAAATACAGGAGGGTCCTATGCATTTTTCCCCCTGACCGAGTCAGAGCCCTGTGCTGATTGCGCTAAATACGGGGGACCCCTACATCATTTGTCCCCCGTATTCTGGCAACCAGGACAGGTTCTAAAAAGCCTGGTTCTGGTTGTGCTTAATACGGGGCACCCCTACGTCGTTTGTCCCCTGTATTTAGCACAACCAGTACTGGGACTCCATAGCCCGGGGCTGGTTGGTTTTTGGGGGGCGGGGCCATGCCATATCTACCAGATCCGAGCCTGCATTCTGTGTGCTGCTACCTCCCCCAGGTCCTAGCGCCTGCACCACCGCCATCCGCACTGCTGCCCGCACCACCACTGCTAAAGCCCGCTACTGTCCCCGGGTTCTAGCCGCAACTGACGCCTGCTACCCCCCCGTGCCTTTCCGCCGGATCCCGCTGCAGCTAATGCCAGCTTCTCCCCCCCGGACCTGGCCCCCGCTACCGCCCGCAAACGACAGCCATCTTGATGCACCCAAGTTGAAAAGTCCTATTTCTACAATGGCGCATTCTTTAGGTAACAGTTTCAAAACTGTAACTTTCTAATTTACCTGAACCCCAAAAGCACATACCCTGGCACAATAGCTACCTAATAAAACAAACCCCAAGTCTAATTTCCACCCCTACCCTGAGTTTTGCCTTCCCAAAAATCCCCCTAAGTCTACAGCAGAAAAGTTGTCCTAATTGAGAATTTTAAAAAAAAAGTGACAGTTGGAGGTTTAGATTTCTCCCATGTCCTAATTTTTTATGTTTTTACCCTGAAATTTGGCATGCAGCACCCAGTGACAGTTCTACCTGGCCATACCAAATTTCAGATCCATACCTCTAATAGCTTTTGAGGTGTATCCCCTTGAACACCCTGCCCCCCCTCCGAAATTCTGTATGGAGAAATCCGTTTTTTTAGATGCACCCTTAAATTAAGGGCACGAATGTATATATATTATTATAATTTTTTTTTTTGACATGTAACAGCAGTGCCAGACATTCAGGGTGATATAGTGTATTGACTCCTATAGTCCCTGCTTGTAGGTTAGATATGTTGTTACATTACTGTAGTTTATAAGGACATACATCATTATATGCTGCTACACTACAACTCCCAGCTCCCCAGATGTCTCTTTGTTATCGGTCAGATCTCTCTGGCTGCTTCCTAATTAGTTTAGTTCTACCAGAGATGTGTTCTGTGGCTTAAGAAAGTATCACAGCAGACATCTAGTAATGTGAATGTGTGTGTAGGGCATCTAAGTGGAGCTAGACATGCCCCTTGGGTGGAGAGGGCCACGCCACCTCAATGGCACGCCGCGCTGCTCGCGGCGCATTCTACTCCCATCTGCAATCTCCCTGAAAGTGTTTTTCAAAAGTAGACAACAAGGGGTAACCTTAGCTGGCCGATGTTCCTGCAAAGTGTCCAATGCTGTGTTGGACAACGCAGCTCAGATAAGTAATGCACAGGGGGCGTGATGCCTCCTGTGTGTTACCATATCTGCATGGATCGCAATTGCAAAGCTGCCTGCATATACCGTAGCTTTGCAATTGCAATCCTTCCAGAATCTGGCCCTACGTTCCTTCCTGTCGGCTAAGATCTGAAAGTGAAGCTACAGTGAGTGAAGATGAAGATTTGGAAATATGTAGCCCGGACTGCCAAATCTTAATGTCTGCTGCAACATGCAGGTGATAGGTTCAGAATTGGGCATAAACAACATGAAGGCATGGATCCATCCTGCATTCTGTTACAGAGTCATGCTAGCTAGTGGTGGTACTGGTGTAATGGTGTGGCGAATATTTCCTTGTTACAAATTAGGCCCCTTAATAGATTTGTTGAAATGGCGCAGCCTAGCTGAGTATAGTTGCAGAATAAATTAATCCCTTTATAGCCATAATCTACCCATCTTCTAATGGCTGCTTGTAGCAGGATGAGGCACAATGTAGTAAAACACGTTATCTCAAGCTGGTTCCATAAACATGGCAATGAGTTCAGTGTAGTCTAATGGTTGTCTAAAGCTGCCCATACATCTGCGACGGATTGTCGCGATGAAGCAATGCGATGGGAAATGCCGAACACCCACCATCGATGTTCAGTGATCCGTCACAGGATCACTGAATGTTTACATGTTATATGTCCCCGATTAGACAATCACGATAATTTTTTTATCACGATCGTCAAATCGGGAAAATCCAACATGTTGGATTTCTGCGATCCTGTGATGCCGGGCTGCAGCATCGCAGGATCGCATTAATCCATTGCAGATGTATGGGGCCCTTAACTTGGTCCTCTGGACCCTAAACACCACGTTTTCCAGGTCAACCAGCAGGTGCACAGGTGTACTCATTACAAACTGACACATTCTAAAAGATCCACAGGTGGAGCTAATTATTTCACTTTCGATTCTCTGAGGAGACCTGGAAAACATGATGAACTGATGGTCGAGTACAGTATGAGAACCTATGGTTGTACTCCAATGCCTCCACAGTCACTAGAACTCAGGGCCTGATTCGGATTTGGGAATAGAACAAGAAAAAGCAAGTACCTGTGCAGAGAGATTTAGATTTGGGTGTGGTGAGTCCAAACTCGAATCTAAACTGCAGTGTAAAATTAAAGCTGTGCAGCATTTGTTGACTACATCAAAAGCAGCCAGTATTTATTCTGCATGCCAAAGATAAATGTATGTATTTGCACCCCTTGCATTGCAACATGGTTTGTCCAGGTACACAGTTACTTGCTCTATCTAAAGCCCCGTACACACTGGACAATGTGTGTATTGAGTTATATTGGCAGCACTGGTCCTGGCTTGGTAAGGGCATACAGGGCCGTAAGGAGGGTGGTGCGGCCAGTGCCTCCGCACTCTGCACAGGGCGGAATCCTTCCAGGGTCACTGGCCAAACAGTTTCCGACTCCGGAGGTGTGCAGGAGTAGACCTCCTGCAGTGGTGCGCGATGCACCAAGAAAGCCAGCAGAAGGTCCTGCCTGCCCTCCACCCCCTGCATGGAATGGTAAGCGCTCAGGGGGAGGAGGGGGCGGGGAGGGAGCGAGAGGGGCGGCAGTGCTGCAGAGGGTGCACTGCCGTCCAGATACGGCATTGGGTGCATACACACTTGCCGATGCCAGCAACGACGAACGGCGGCGGGGAGGGGGGGCATTCCGCAGCATGGCATCTTTAATGATATATCCAGATTGAGCTGCATGTACAGATGACTGGGGATATCGTTAACGACCCATGGGAGCGCGCATCGTTCATCGCTTAGTGCAAACTCACTGGACAATTTGAACAATATATCGATCAAAGATGTTGTTATCGTTCACAAGTATCGTCCAGTATGTATGAGGCTTTCCTCTATTCCCAAATCTGAATCAGGCTCTTGAACCCATAGATTAGCTTTGGAAGGTGGTGGATTAAGAGATTTGTAGAATTCTCAGTGACAAATCTGCAGCAACTGAGTGATTTATATCCTGTCACCATGGACAAGGGGCCTGATTTAAAGATGGACGCTAATGTGATCGCAGCTGCGTTTCCATACGCAACGCAGCTGCGAAAATATGGTAATGTTTGCAAAGGACACCCGAGCATAAAGACGCCCACTGCTGCCTTCTTACCTGCGTGGGACGACGCATACCTGCATAAATATTATTTTTCTATACAAAGAGAAAGGAATCTGTTTTTGGTACAGGTGCACTCAATCCCTCTTACAGCATTAAAATACTTAATCTTTATTAAATATGCTTTAAAATTATTCGGGCTTCCTTAATTATCAATATTAATGCTTTTTATTGCTCATTATTTGCACCTCATTATACTTTTTATTACTGACTTATATTCGATACATACACATCATTAACAATATGCCCTAGAATAGGGTCCTATAAAGCGAAATATAAAAAGAGTTAATAATATAGAAATATAAAGTGATGAAAAAACAAGGTTTGTGAAAAAAGTAAAGTGTATTTAAAAAAAAAAAAAAAGGCAGTGTGCTGTCTTTATTTCCATATGTATAGTATTATTTTGTGTGTGTTGTTGTTGTTGTTGTTGTTTGTGTGAACTAAATAATAGTTCCAAGTATTAGTGACTCAGTTCATATGTTCTAGATATTAAATTAATTTGTTCCTTATGGAGAACCTTAGTATACTGTTACTACTTATTGATATAAACAATCTCTTTTGCTAAGAGATGTTACATATTAACATACACAGTATCTATTATGCCATCAATTGTTGAAAATAGATACAACGGTTGCTACATCCCACATCTGAAATTACAGCTGGTATGATTGGAAAAATGATCTAATTTATTTATACAGTAATTCACAGCTGCTATATATTCAGAGATCTATTCCCAATTATCTATTAATTCCAGCTAGGTTTCAATCTCCATATATAATAGATATTATGGCCTTATTTTATAAATCATTGCAAGGTCATATACAGTTGCATTTTATTACCATAATACTGTCTTATTATACATACTGCCTTATTCTACATAGGATGCTAGAGGTAATTCTTATATCAGTAACACTCAGACCCTCTGTAATATCTGTTTTATAGATTCAACAATATTTTGCTTTTATTATACTTTGCTTCATGCAGCCAGAGTGTGAGTCGTAGTAGCAAAATCAATGGACCTAAGACAGAGCCACATATATTTAATATATCTATATCAGACAGTACTCGTGCGTTGCGTCCCTGATGCCCGGATCGGCATCACTAAAGTGCCGCCTGTACTATTCCACTAATATCACAGTGGTCTCTTGTGCTAGAAGTACTATTCACTAATGAACCGATCTTGTTATTAAATTGGTAATTTGTAATGGATGGCATTTCCTCTATCTTTCCAACAGTTACCTCCAATGTTGCTTAGACCCTCCATAATATCTATTTTATACAATCAGCAATACTTTGCTTCTATTGCACTTTGCTTCACACGACCTGGAAAATGAGTTATTGTAGCAAAATCCATATAACTAAGATAGAGCCACATATATATATATCTCAAGCACTCCTCGTGCAGCGCACCTCTGATGCCGGGATAGGCATTACTAAGGTGCTGCCTGCACTGTTTCTCTAATATCCCCGTGATCTCTTATGCTAAAGGGACTATTAGCTAATACAGCAGATCTTGTTCTTAGTTTAGTAATAGCGGATAAATATTGGTAACATCGATGCACATCGAGCGGCCATCTTACCCTCGCAGAAGGTCTTACCAGCCGCAGACTTGGCAGCTCTCCTCTCACGCAGAGGGCTCTCATGCTGCGTAGGCAATCGCAGTTGCTAATATATGCAGGGCCATACAATGGCGTTCATACATACAGACACGTCTGCATTTTTCTGACCACCCCATCACATGCTGACAACCTGTCAATTACTCTGCGATGTATTCCTTTGTGCGTCTGTAATTGCAATGTGATCGCAACGCACACGCATTGTGGTGTATACACATGCCAGGCGGCAGGTGCTGGCTGGCAACTTTTAGCCTGGGGGGCAAATGCATGCGGATGGCCCTGGCAGAGGAGTAGCGTGTGTGTCCGAAGAATATACGTGCTATGGCGCCCTCCCCCTCCAGTGTTCCAGGGAGGAGGCAGGTCCATATGGGATTAATGTAAGGTAAAAATAAAGATTAGGGCAGGCCCCTGTCGTAGTGCCCATATGCAGTGCCCCCGTGTGCCACAGGAGAGAACACCCTTATGCAGGCCTCCAGTAGTGCCCCCAGTAGTAGTCCCCCCCCTTGTAGTGCCCCCCCTTTGTAGTGCCCCCAGTAGTAGTAGTCCCCCCATTTGCAATGCCCCCAGTAGTAGTAGTCCTCCCCCTTTGTAGTGTCCCCATTAGTAGTAGTCCCCCCCCTTGTAGTGCCCCCAGTAGTAGTCCCCCTGTAGTGCCCCCAGTAGTAGTCCCCCCCCTTGTAGTGTCCCCAGTAGTAGTAGTCCCCCCCCTTGTAGTGTCCCCAGTAGTAGTAGTCCCCCACCCCCCTTGTAGTGCCCTCAGTAGTAGTAGTCCCCTTATAGTGGCCCCAGTAGTAGTAGTCCCCCCCCTTGTAGTGCCCCCAGTAGTTGTAGTCCCCCACCCCCCTTGTAATGCCCCCAGTAGTAGTAGTCCCCCCTTTGTAGTGCCCCCAGTAGTGCCAGACACCCCCCCAGTAGACACACGTAATATAAAAAAAATAAAAAAACCCACTTAACTGAATCCCCGCTCCCGCCGTCGCCATCTGCTCCTCCGTCTGTCCTCCCGGGCCGGGCCGCTCTGCATTATGGGAGAGACGTCATATGACATCATGACGTCTCTCCTATTGCCCACTGTGGGAGCCGGAAGATGGAGCGGCTCCCGTAGTGGGCGCAGCAGCAGCTAATGAGAGTCTGACAGACTCTCAATGGCTGCTGCTCACAACAAACACACAGCTGCCGGAGCCGGCGGCTGTGTGTTTGTCACTTGTGTAGCGCTGACCGAACTCCATCCGGTCAGCGCTACACATGCGGTGCAGTCTGTGTCACAGTGACACAGACTGCACCGGCCCGCGGCCCGCATGACGCTGCGGCCCGGGGGGCACATGGCACCCTGCCCCCCGGCCCAGCCTGCCACTGCCAGGCGGCGAACAATCGCTCAATCTGTGTATGGAATCGCCATTGCGTTCATATCTGAATCAAGCCTAAGAATCTCTAAGGAATGTTTCCAGTCCCTTGTTAAATTCATGGCACAAACATTATAGGCTGCTCTGGGGACAAAAGGGGTCCTAGCCAGTTCTAGAGGGGCCTACTTTATAAAGTGGCTACTGAGTATATGTCTTGTATACTAAATTCTAAGCATAATAACAATATATTTTATGGCACACATACCAAATCCTATGGATTTGGATGTGATGAATCCCGCCAATGATCGCATACATGCCGGCGTTTAATAACACTGTATGCATGAAGATCTAAGCTCTCCCGATAAGAGCTGTTCTTTGCGGTGTGGGTACTTCTGGGTTTATGGCGCGGTTGTCCTTCAGCGCATGCGTGAGCTGCAGGGGACCCTATAATAAGCCCATAGGCTTTGCTTTCCAGAGCTTGGTGCATATGGTAATTGCGTCAAACCTCAGAAAATGGCATTTCAGGAGGTTTGACTGCATTTTTCAGCATTGTGCATCCCGTCCAGAGACTGACTGCCATTCAGTCACATCTGTCTAATTTATTATCATAATGAATTATTTTATAACCAGGTGTTTTATCACTTTAATTTCTGGGATTCACTTCTGTACATGGGACCAGCAGTGTAATCTATGTTCCTTTTGCCATCATCTTAACCACCACACTTCTCGTTGTATCCTTTTGGATTTTGTAGTCATAGCAACCAGATATGACAGTAGCAAAACCTTCATCTGCTTTTCTTTATACGTGTGTAAACAACCAAGCTCTGGAGCAACATTGATCTGTAGACTCTTAATGCAGAAGTAAATACGGGCACTCAAACCGTACTGTGATGGAAATGCAGACAATGTATTGTATTTGCTGGCCTGCTATATGCGCCGTGCTTCCCCTACACGGTGTTTAGTGAGATTAGAGGTATAATGTGTGTAAAGCTTTATAGGTTTCCTGTATACTTATCTGTTATGTTGCAAGACATTGTGCAAATAACCCTTCCCCAGATTGATTATTTATGTACTAAAGGCACATTTATGTGTCTAAAGGGAAATTATACCGTCTGCAAATGCAATTTGTTTTACGTCACTTATCTACACATTTTTTGTGACAGTTGATATAGACAATTTTGTACACAGAGTTCTGCATTTTGTACTTTATTACATAGGGTGTAAACCGTATAACTGTATTTATATTTTTAATCACAGTATTTTACTGCTAAAGTAAAATTAACAATAAAATACACATTTGATGTGAACATGATGAGCCAGCTTAATTTCTCCAGCCTTTTTATGAAGGCAGCACCATGTCAATACTAGTTTACTTTGGCCATGTGCAATAATCCCCCTCCCTGAGTCCCAGTGGTCCCTAGGGCAACCCTCTCTTGCACTATGGGTGCCTGCCTGGGATCAGTGATAGTGCAGCATAATCTGCTCAGCCTCCTCTGCATCCTGGCAAGAATCAGGAGAATAGTTTGCTCTCCCAAGTGTCTGGGTGAGTCCCAAATTAGGAAAAGAACTTATGGACTCCTGAGAGAGCAGGAAATTCTTCTGTATAACAAGTTACCTGACTCGAAGGTGGACATTGATGTAATGTGACAACTTAAATTGTGCCATCCATCTCATTATCTTCTGAGTGGGCAATTAGCATCATCCTATTATTTGCCCCACCCACTTCATGCCATTTTCAGAATGTTTATTTCTTCTTTTCATGCCTGGCACCAGACATCTCCACATCATGGCACTGTTTAAGTTAATAGGGCCTAGCAGCAGTGGCGGAACTCCCGGAGACAATGGAGTCATTTGCCGCCGGGTGTCAGCCCTGAAGGGGGCACCTGGCTCCATTATCCCCGGGAGCTGCATGGAGAAGGAGCGCCGCTGATCGGCGCTCCACCTCCATTGGCGTAACTACGGAGGGTGCAAGGGGTGTGCTCGCACCCCTGCACCCTCCATTTGCCGGGCGCCAGCTGAGTGTGTTACCAGCGGGGGCTCGGCTCCTATCCTCCTGACGGTAGCCGGAGGACGGAGCTCCCTCCGTCTTCCGGGTCCCGCAGTGTACTATGGGAGTGACGTCATAATGTCACTCCCATAGTGCCGAGGAGCGGACGCCGGGGACGGAGCTCAGGAGTGAGATCCGTCTTCCGGGTCCCGCAGTGCACTATGGGAGTGACGTAATGACGTCACTCCCATAGTGCCGAGGAGCAGACACCAGGGATGGACGGCAGCAGCACTGGAGCGGGGATAAAGGTAAAGGTGCCCACACATATAGCGACATTTTACACGATTTGGCCGATTTCGATGAATCGTGACGACGAATCGGGTAAAAAAAAAGTACAAATCGTGAGTTTATACTCACGAGTACGATGCCGATGCGCGTCCCCGCTCGTCGTATATCGCATCTTCTGATCTGCCGTGCTGTAGGGCAGATTAGCCAACCATGAACACGATGGAAGCCGATCGTGAGGGTTTTTTCCCTCACGATGAATCGTACGATTCATCACACAATGCGGAATTTGACTGACAGAAGCCTGGACACGCCCCATCGCCATCTTGTGCAGCATCGTGTATGGAGCAAGACAGTCGCACTTTGGGAGCCTGCACACTGAAGTGTTTTTTTGGACAAGTTTTGGTGAGTATTGGTACAGTTTAATACAACCACACTGACCACCAATATGTGCTCCCCACTGCCCACCAATGTGTGCCCCCAGGTAATAAATGCATGACCCAGCTGTTGTGGAACTACAGATCCCAGGATGACCTGCCACCCACCTTTGAAACTGTTTTTAGGGCATCCTGGGATCTGTAGTCCAACCACAACGACAGGCCCAAAGGTGGAAAACCCATACTGTCAAACAAAGAAAAACATTATATTACCAAGCAATAAACATATAACATTCCTGTAAAAGAAAACATGATTAGAATACCATATCAAACCTTGAAAAACCTGTAAAAAAGAAAATATTAAACATTAAAAATGTGAACTATAACAACATTACATTTAACAAAACTATATACACAAATATTTAAATGTCCTTTTTTTTCTTATTCATAGATAATGTCCATGGATTCTGAACGTGAATTCGTTACAGGATTCATTGAAATCCTGCACTCGAAAGACTGTCTGTGGAAGATCAGTTCTCGGAAGTACCACAATAAGTCGCACAAGTTGGCCGCACTCGAGGAACTGTTGGTGTATACGAAAAAATACATATCTGATGCAGACCTGAAAACTGTACGGCAAAAGATTCAAAATCTCAGGACAGTGTACATCAAAGAAAAAAAGAAGGTGGATGACTCCAAAAAATCAGGAGCGGCTACAGATGAAATATATACTCCTGCGCTGTGGTACTACCAAATGATGTCATTCATCAGTGAACAAGAGCCTCAAAGGGAATCAATCATCTTGATGTCTGAGCGTGAGGGAGATGAGGAGGTTGCAGAAGTCTTGGTAAGTAGTGACACAGTTTAAACTAAAATCCTTAATGCTTTTGTTGTTAAATCCCAAATGTCCAATTTAGTCAGTAGTTCACAGACAGTCCTCCTGCCATGGTACAGCACCTGGTCCATTGAAATAGGTCATGTACTCCTCCCTCACTTCTTTGGCACGTGCGGTGGATGTTGTTGTAGTTGGTGGTGCAGACACAGATGTCAAATGTTCAATGTCCTCCAGGGGTCCTACATCTTCTGGTCTAGCTGGGACTGGTCCTCGTTGAGTAGATTTTCTTCGCAGAAAGTTGTGCAGCACACAGCACGCCATCACGACCCAGTCTATCTTCTCCACATGTAGATTGATGGTGGTGTGGAAAATGCGGAAGCGGTTGCTCATTATTCCAAACGCATTTTCCACAATGCGCCGTGCCCGGGATAGACGGTAGTTGTATATCCTTTTCTCTCTGTGTGCAAATGGCTTCATCACATGTTCATGTAATGCAAAAGCCTCGTCTGCAATGAAAACGTAATTTAGGCCGTGCTTTGTCTCGTCCAGTGAGGGCAGGTTGAGGGTTTTGTTGGTGAGTCTCTGGTAGAAAGCCGTCTTTTTGAAGGACCCACCATCCGAAGCACGCCCATTCTTGCCGACATCCACAAACAGAAATTCGTAGTTGGCATTCACCACTGCCATGAGAACGATGCTGAAGAATCCTTTGTAGTTGTAGTAATATGATCCGGTGTTGGCAGGTGGGTTGATGCGGATGTGTTTCCCATCGATGGCTCCTCCGCAGTTAGGGAAATTCCAACGTTGTTCAAAATCTTCCGCGATGCTGGTACACTCCTCCACGGTGTTAGGAAACTGTAAAAATAGTAAAAAAGATGTTAAAACATGACTATAATATTTTTTATATCTTTTTTCCCTATATAGACTCCCACCCAAGACCCTGATTTAACATCCACACCGGACCTCAGTCTGCTCGGTGGCGACAGTGATCCGGAGAATAGCACACAAGTGGAAACTCAAGTTCCACCTGGACCCTCATCTTCTCAACAACCCCCAAAAAAGAAAAAAAAACAAGGCAGAAAGGAGAATTTTACAGAACGTGAGGACCATTTTTTACAAAACGCAGAACGGCTGCTGCAGAAACCCCCAGATGCAATAGATGATTTCACAGCTCATGTGAACAGCACATTGAGAAATCTGGATGCAGATATCCAAAGACATTTTTTAAGGTTAAACTACGACCTCTTGAGTCGCTGTATGAGCAAAAATATCTCAAATTCTACATACATTGCAGATCCAATGCTATTTTCCCCTGCCCCAAATAGGTATGTCCACCCCCCCTGCCCAGTTAGATATTACTCCCCCACCAAGCACCAGCACCACCTTGTATAATGCTCTGCTGGATGCAGCAGATGAGTCGCCCCAATATACAGAGATGTAAATTTTTTATTGATTTTAATATCACCAAATTTTATGAATTCTAATAGGTGCTTGCTGCATGGGATAGGGTGGTGATGACGCCATTTGGACAAGGTCACTACGCACATGGCACAAGTACACATTGCTGGAAGCCGGGGCCACAATGTGTACTTGTGCCATATGTGTTTTGGCCTGTTCAAACTGGCGTCTGACCCACCCTATCACATACAGCCAGCTACCTATTGGGATTCATAAAATTCGGTGATATTTAATTTGGTTGTTTTTTTGTCTTGCTTTTAATGTCACCAAATTTTATGAATTCTAATAGGTGCTTGCTGCATGGGATAGGGTGGTGATGACGCCATTTGGACAAGGTCACTACGCACATGGCACAAGTACACATTGCTGGAAGCCGGGGCCACAATGTGTACTTGTGCCATGTGTGTATTGGCCTGTTCAAACTGGCGTCTGACCCACCCTATCACATACAGCCAGCTACCTATTGGGATTCATAAAATTTGGTGATAATGGCCCTGATTCAGAGCCGGACGCAAGTGGCTGCTCGTTCGCTCCGAGCGATGTTTGCCCAACTGCGCATGCGTACGGATCGTAATACGCATGCGCGAACCACTCAGTGCGGCCGAAATTCATGTGCTCGCAAAATAGCGAATGCCTGATAATTTGAGTGACAGAAAGAGGCGTATGTGGGTGGTAACAGGGGAAGGTGCTTGAAAACGGGGAGTGGAGATCCGATCGCAGGCGTGCTTAAAGGTCAAAACGGGCGTTTTATGGCTCTGAATGAGGGCCAATGTTCTTTTGTAAAGTTGTTATAAACAAAGGCCCTCATTCAGAGCCACTCGCTATTTGCGGTCGTTCGTTCTAAAACAAGGGGTGGCTATTCAAATCAACCGTTCGCTGTTTGCGGTCTGTTCACGCCTCTAGGTCTGAATGAGCGAACAAAACTTGCATTCGTTTTTTTGAAAAATACGCCCCCTGGCCGCTCGCATCCTACGTCATGTCCGCTATTTATTAGATTAATCGAGTACATCGACCAGGGTATGAACTGCTCGCTATTCTTGTGGTTGGTTTTTGCTACCACAATTTTGCGAGCAGTTCTGGCTATAAAAGAACCCAGTGACGTGGTCAATGACGCTGCTGTTTTAAATATGCACACCCATAAAACGCCCGTTTTGACCTTTAAGCACGCCTGCGATCGGATCTCCACTCCCCGTTTTCAAGCACCTTCCCCTGTTACCACCCACATACGCCTCTTTCTGTCACTCAAATTATCAGGCATTCGCTATTTTGCGAGCACATGAATTTCGGCCGCACTGAGTGGTTTGCGCATGCGTAATACGATCCGTACGCATGCGCAGTTGGGCAAACATCGCTCGGAGCGAACGAGCAGCCACTTGCGTCCGGCTCTGAATCATGGCCAAAGTATTTTGCACACAGTTTAGTGCACACTTTCAGTTGCCTGCAGGTCAGTGCACATTGTACTAAATGAAGGATATTTTTTTCTTTGTTTTAGAAAAAAATAAAAAATACATTTTTCTTTACACAAGAAAACAAAGTGTGGTGTTTTTTTTTTTTAACTTACCTTGCAATAATGGTACTGTAGCACTTTTACGATGGCTTTGCAGGTCTCCGGAATGATGACGCCCAAGGACTGAGGTGAGATGAGTGTCCCAAACTTCAGGTCTTCCAGTGACCTTCCTGTAGCCAGGTACCTTAGGGTAGCCACCAGTCTGTCTTCAGCAGGGATTGCCCTCCGCCACCTTGTGTCCTGTCTCTTGATGTGGGGGGTCGCCTGATGCAGCAATTCTTGGAAGCTGGCGTCATCCATGCGCAGGTAGTTCCGATAGTCGTCCGGGTTGTTCTCCTTGATCTCCATCAGCAGGGACATGTGAGAGCGGGTAACCCTTTGTAGCAGCCACTCCTTGGTCCAGCATGCTCTCATCCTTCTTCGCTGGGCCCTCTTCCTAATGTCCCGGACCCCAGCTTCAGCGACCAACACTCTATAGTGATAGGGCGCATCAGTACAGAATTCAGGAACAGGATAGAATGCAGGTAGGTAGCACACACTTGCAGGTAGAATAAACTTTGTATAAGGCAAGCCAAATACAAAGAGCACAGTAGCAATGTACAGGATTCAGCAGGAATACACCTAGCCTCATCTAGTAGCAGAGCAGAATGTACACAGAGTTTAAAGGGTGCCTGCTTTTTATACTCCCTAGATAGCCCCTCCCATTGTTATGGCTATTTAAATTTCCCACCAATAGTCAAGAGCCTGTTTTATTTTTTTTTTCAACTCACGATTTGTTATGGCCAATCTCACGATACGTACGATCCGATAGATCGTGAGATCGTAAGACAGATTGGGTGTCTTTTTTCCAAAATCGTGATCACGACGGCAAGGGAGCTCCCGTGAAAGTTCATGAGGAAATTGGCCATAAAATCGTATCGTGAGCACATCGGTATATGTGTGGGCACCTTAAGTGTTTTTTTTTTTTGTGTGTGTGCGCACGCGGTGGGGGCCATCACTACTGGGGGCAACTACAGGGGCCTACTATTAGGGGCAACTACAGGGGCTCACTACTGGGGGCAACTACAGGGGCCTACTACTGGGGGCAGAGCCTGACTGAACTTTCCACATCAGCAATGCCTATAATTGATGTCCTAGTCATGCCAAGCCCTGACATATATATGTGCTTTCAGTTGCACTCCACTGTGAGCCCTAAGAAACATGAGAATGGGTTTTGCCATGGAGATGGCAGACATTTATCTTATAATAACATTGCTTAGTGTCCTTTTGACTACCCAACAGTGGCGTAATTATGGTATTTGGAGCCCAGGGCAAGATGAAAAATGGAACCCCCCCACCACCTATGTGTGCACACCAAAAAATGGGCGTGATAACATGCCACAAGGGGCATGGCCACTGAAAAATGGGGCGTGTCAACATGACACACACCCCTTTCTCGTAACTCTGGGAACATTCCTTTCCATTCCATATGCACCTTAATGCCCCAAGTAGTAGTGCCCCTCTTGCAATGCCTGTAGAGAAAAAGCGGATTTTGCGTCCGCATGGGCATAATTGCGCATGATTGCGTCAGCAGAATCCGTAACTTTCCCT
Organism: Taudactylus pleione; assembly: GCA_031769625.1. NCBI lineage: Eukaryota > Metazoa > Chordata > Amphibia > Anura > Myobatrachidae > Taudactylus > Taudactylus pleione. Next base: position 630,690 of record JAUIMM010000228.1, on the reverse strand, counting down.
TGTAAATGTATATGTACTGTTTTGTGTAAAGGAAATGACAAACCTTTGAAGATGGACAGAAAGGTTTAACTAGAGGTTATAGGAAGATTGTTTCCCTGCCAGCCATAATTATGTCAACTTGTATATAGCCCATAAGAAGGATGTCCAGGGAAATTACCTGCCAGCTGGCCAGATCCTTGATAACCAGTCTGTAAGAGATCTGTGTTCTGTGTATGGACAGAGATCAAAGACTTGTTGGTTATTCTCACAGACAGTCAGGCTATAGAGGTGTATGTTTAATCACCTAATCTGTGTGCACGTTTATTGACCTAAGCCCACTTCTCAAGCTTTAGGAAGGTCTGAAAGGTAATTAAGAACCCCTGCCCAAATGATAGAGAAACCCCATAGTCCAGCTAGAGGGACAATACATTCTGGGCTGAGAAGGGTTAACACCCCCCTGGGGGGGTGAGGGGGGAAGGAGCTGGGCACACATGGATAAAATACATGCTCACTGGTAAGAGTGGGTGATTCTCTGCTTGAGGTTGTCGACAAGACACAGAGCACCTGACTTCGTCACAGGGGAAGGCCTCATTCCCAAAGATTGTTCTATCCATCGTGATCTGAATGGTCTGTTTTCTCCCATTTTATTATTTTATTTGATTTACTGGAAATTGTGATTAACTATGTTTGTGACTTTTTGTAACATCCTTATATCCTTTGTAATTTTTGTACATAAGCTTTGAAGATATTTCTTGAATTAAACTAAACTAATTCTAGTTCTGGAACTGTGTTTTTATGACCCAGATGCCTCATGTTTGGAATGTTACCTATATTTAACTATTGATAAGTTGTGTGTACAGGTGAGAGCAGAAGCTTGCCTTACCCTTAGCATTAAATTGGTCTTCTGCTGGTGGCAGTTACCGGAGTTAAAACCACACGCGCTGAGTTAACTGGTATAAGTAACGGGCGGCGATTCTCAGATTGGCGGACCTCCGGCCGATCTCTGCAGATACTTCAATCTGAGAATCGCTGCCCGTGACTTATACCAGTTATTTCAGCGCTTGTGGTTGTTAACTCCAGTAACTGCCACCAGCAGAAGACCAATTTAACGCTAAGTGTAAGGCAAGCTTCTGCTCTCACCTGTACACACCACTTATCAATATTTAAACATAGGTAACATTGCCAAACATGAGGCGTTTGGGTCATAAAAACACAGTTCCAGAACTAAAATTAGTTTGTTTAATTCAAGAAATATCTTCAAAGCTTATGTACAAAAATTACAGAGGATATAAGGATGTTACAAAAAGTCACAAACACAGTTAATCGCAATTTCAAGTAAAACAAAGAAAATAATAAACTGGGAGAAAACAGACCATTCAGATCACGACGGATAGAACAATCTTTGGGATGAGGCCTTCCCCTGTGACGAAGTCAGGTGCCCTGTGCCTTGTCGACAACCTCAAGCAGAGAATCACCCACTCTTACCAGTGAGCCTGTATTTTATCCATGTGTGCCCAGCTCCTTCCCCCCTCAATAAATGTGCACGCAGATTAAGTGATTAAACATACACCTCTATAGCCTGACTGTCTGTGAGAATAACCAACAAGTCTTTGATCTCTAACCATACACAGAACACAGATCTCTTACAGACTAGCTATCAAGGATCTGGCCAGCTGGCAGGTAATTTCCCTGGACATCCTTCTTATGGGCTATATACAAGTTGACATAATTATGGCTGGCAGGGAAACAATCTTCCTATAACCTCTGGTTAAACCTTTCTGTCCATCTTCAAAGGTTTGTCATTTCCTTTACACAAAACAGTACATACACATTTACAATGGAAAGTTACGGATTCTGCTGACGCAATCATGTGCAATTATGCCCATGCGGATGCAAAATCCGCTTTTTCTCTACAATGCCCACTGTAGTAGTGCCCTTTATGCAATGTCCCATGCAGGGCCCCATGTAGTAGTGCCCTTTATACAGTGCCCCCAGTAGTGTCCTTTATACAGTGCCCCCAGAAGTGCACCCTTATACTGTGCTCCCCTATGCAGTGCTCCGTATACGGTCCCCCCTAAGCAGTGCCCCAGTAGTGGTCCCCCTTATGCAAGCCCCCAGTAGTGCCTCTTATACAGTACCCCCAGTATGCAGTGCCCCCAGTAGTGGTCCCTCTTATTATGCAGGACCCCAGTAGTGTCCCTTATGTAGTGCCCTCAGTAGTGGTCCCCCTTATGCAGGCCCCCAGTAGTGATCCCCCTTATACAGTGCTCACCGTAGTGGTCCTCCCTATTCAGTTTCCCCCGTACTGATACAGTGCCCCCGGCCAGTAATGCATAACACACACACACAGACATACTTACTCCTGCCGTGCTCGCCGCTGTCTGCTCCTCCGTCCTCCCGCTTGGTACTATGGGAGAGACGTCATGACGTCTCTCCAATCGCCCACTGCAGGAGCTGGAAGACGGAGCTCATGAGCTCCAACCCGGCTCTGGCAGTGGGCGCAGCAGCCAATGAGTCTGTCTATCATTGGCTGCTGAAACACGTGTGTACTACCCAGCGCCGGCTGCAATGTGTGTGTTACTGTATAGTGTGGACTGCACTACACTGACTAGGGCAGACCTGTACCGTGGCCGGAAGCGCCTCCGGTCCCACGGCGTCCTGGGCACGAGCCTGGCGGCCCTGCCCTAGTTACACCACTGCTATCCAGGACTATGGGCCTGATTCACTACGGAATACAACTGTGAATGCAATAGTGATTATACACGCAGTTCAACTGTTATAGTATGCTAATTCATTGCGATCGCAATGCCGCCGCTGCACTACACAAGGACGCCCACTTTACCTTACACACATCCGTAATGTTTACCAAAACTGCGTAACCATCAGTACAATCGAGTACCTTCACAGCCTCACGCACACTTGCACAAGTACGGACCTTACTCAGAAATTGCTAACGTCCATGCATGCCCCTGCAACTGCGTTCAAACGCACTGGCATGCCTGCGTTCGGCCAACCACCCTCCGTTACCACCCACAAATGGCGCTTCCTGTCAATCACTTTGCGATGGGTCTGTGTAGTCATTGCAGTCCCTATCGCAATAGCTGGTTCGCGCACTGCGATGCATATGCATGCGCTGTACGCAACAATCGGCCAATTGTGCATATTTGCCAACTCTCCCTGATTGTCAGGGAGTCTCCCTGAAATAGTAGCAATCTCCCTGACTCCCTGAAGAGTGTAGTAATCTCCCTGATTGCACCTTACCCCCATTATGAAGCTGTTATATAAAAAAAAAACCAGATATATACATTTGAATGGGATCATTAGTATAATTTCCCTGCATTGGTTATAAGGCACAATGATCTCTATGGCTACATGAATTTTCTGAAAAGTATCAGTGTGTTTTCAATTTTTCATCAATAAGTAGACCTTACTAATTGCTTTGGGGCTCATTTACATTTGGAGGTAAGTGAATTTTATGAACGCCCCTCAGAGGTAGCAGTACACGTCCAATTTACCGCCGCGCTCATAGGTGCTGCTTTCACAATCTCCCTGAAATGCTTTTTCACAAGTAGGTAAGTATGCGATTGTGTGCATATTAGCAACTTCCTTCCTTGCTGAATCAGGCCCAATGTTCTCACTTATGGTGGCCAATTAGAAGCAATCTGTGCAACCCTCATGACATGACAAGTAATTTGGGGCAGTACTTCTTCAAAAGGCAATGTGGGCTGGATTAGGAGGTGAGGTTACAGCAGCAATGGGGCTGATTATTGTTCTGTGCTTTATTGCTATGTGGCTCTTGACTTACCTAACAATCATATTTTCTATAATTGAGTATGTTGATCTGGAGCATGTCGACATGCTTGGCATGTTGATATTGACTACATCGACATTCATCACGATGACACTGTTGAAATGTCAATATGATTAAAATGCCTACAATACGTCTCTCATGTTCTAGTTTTCTAGCTGTGACTTACCTGGTATGGCAGATCTTGCAGCTGTGTCTTCCTGCTCCGGAGGTGACATCTTGATGACTTCCGAGTCACTGTGCAGCACTTCTGGCAGTAATTATCCCTAACCCCTAATACTGCCCCTAGTGCCTAACCCTAACCCTCCCCTCCCATAACCTAACCCTTCCCTTCCATAGCCTAACCCTCCCCTCTCATAGCCTAGCCCTAACCCTCCCCTCCCAAAGCCTAACCCTAACACTCCCCTCCCATAGCCTAACCCTCCCCTGCTGTAGCCTAACTCTAACCCTCCCCTCCCATAGCCTAATACTAAACCTCCCCTTCCATAGCCTAACCCTCCCCTCCCATACCCTAACCCTCCCCTCCCATAGCGTAACCCTAACACTCCCCTCCCATAGCCTAACCCTCCCCTGCTGTAGCCTAACCCTAACCCTTCACTAACATAGCCTAATACTAAACCTCATCTTCCATAACCTAACCCTCCTCTTCCATAGCCTAACCCTAACCATCCCCTCCCATAGCGTAACCCTAACACTCCCCTCCCATAGCCTAACCCTCCCCTGCTGTAGCCTAACTCTAACCCTCCCCTCCCATAGCCTAATACTAAACCTCCCCTTCCATAGCCTAACCCTCCCCTCCCAGGGCCGCCATCAGGGGGGTACTGCGGGGACTCCAGTCCCGGGCCCGCAGAGAGAGGGGGCCCGGGTAGCGGAAGTGTGAAGTTGTGAAATGCAGTGATGTGCGGTACCGCACATCACTGCTGGAATGCACCGGAGGCAGTCAAAGGAGTAAAGTGACTTGGTGGTATTTAATACATGGAGCCGTCCACAAGCCAATCACAGCAGCTCGCGGAACGGCTGTCAGCCAATCAGCAGCAGCCGCTGCTGATTGGCTGCAGTTCCGCGAGCCAATCACAGCTCGTGGAACAGCAGCCAGCCAATCAGCAGCGGCCGCTGCTGATTAGCTGGCTGCCGTTCCGCGTGCTGTGATTGGCTTGCGACCAGCTCCATGTGTTAAATGCCACCGAGACTCTTCTCCTGTTCTCTGGCAGCTGCCGGTGCATTCCACCAGTGACATGCGGTACCTGACATCACTCTGCGCTGAGGGAGCTCCCAGAGTCACTGAGATGGCCGAGTGTCCAGGTAAGTTTGGGCTCTGTTGTAGGGAGGGAGTGCATAATTTATGTATTATATACAGTATATATATATATATATATATATATATATACACACACAGTATATATACTGTGTGTATATATATATATATATATATATATATATATATACACAGTATATATACTGTGTGTGTATATATATATATATATATATATATACAGTATATACACTGTGTATATACAGTGTGTGTATATATGCGTATGTGTATATATTATATATATATATATATATATATATATATATAAATCATACACATACATGTGGGTAAGTGCTGTTATATTACTTGCTGTGCTGACACTTACATTTGCATGTTTTTAATTTAATATAGCTAAGCACCAGAGGCTTTTGTTTGTTGTATGTATGTTATATATATGTATATATATATATATATATATATATATATATATATATATACACACACACAAAGCATCTTGTGCTTAGATATGTTAAATTAAAAACATGCAAATAAAAATGTCAGCACAGCAAGTAATATAACAGAATTTACGAACGATTAATCTGTGCCCCCAATAGGTCCAGCCCTCCCTGTCTCTCACCCCCAAAGTAGCTCCACCCACATCCACAGCTCCACCCACTTCTGCCCCATACTCCGGGGTGAGGGGGGCCCTGCCTAATTTGTCAGTACCGGGCCCCACCATTTCTGATGGCAGCCCTGTCCCCTCCCATAGCCTAACCCTAACCTTCCCCTGCCATAGCCTAACCCTAACCCTCCCCTCCCATAGCCTTACCCTAACCCTCCTCTGCTGTAGCCTAACCCTAACCCTCTCCTCCCATAGCCTAACCCTAACCCTCACATTTCACACGTCGACATTGTGGACATGTCGTTATTCTGCAGATGTTGACATTTCAACAATGTCGAAATAACTGTCGACATTGTGGTTTTGACATTATTAATTTCTACATTATGACTACATCCCAAATTTATCATATCCCTTCTAAATTCAGATTATAAGTACTATTGGAAACCTTTATTTAGGCCAGTGGCGAGCACACTGCTAGATTATGGGTTGAAATAATACTGGTATTCTTTATTTAAAACATGGGTGTCCAACCACAACCTGCTGGATTTGCATCCTTCGCATGTATAATTGCCCTTATCCCATTAACAAACCTGCCGAATGTTTATGACTACATGAAGGATGGTCCCCAAATGTAGCAGGTTGTCCACCATTGGTTTAAATAAAGTAGACCAATAATACTTGCAATAAGGGATATCAAAAACTTTAAATTGCAAAGAGCATTAATAATTATCCAAAGTTAAATTATGGTAAATAAGATAATTACTATTAGTGATCAAGCACAAAAGAACAAAGCATTTAATAATGAACTCACACAAAGACTTCAGAACACTTTGATCAGCTATGGAATCAGTAATGATAATATATTTGAAGAGAGATATTTATAAGGCCCCGGAGAGAAGACTACTCAGTGTCATACAGGTCACAGTAATACAAACTACAATTTGAACTAGATTTGTCAAATTAAAAAAAAAAAAAGGTGTTTGAGCTACAGTACAGTACAGCTATGCACAGTTGATTTTATAGGGTATTGTGGATTATGATAAAATGAATTTATAATATTTTAAATGTATCCATCATCTACAGAGATTTTGGGCTACCATACAGTATGTGGGCTGCATTAATATTAACAAGAATAGAGTTTATCAATCTGCTAGGAACTAGGGACATCAGGAATGGGCCAATCTGTACTTCTGCAGACACCAATATCCATGGAAATAAGTAACACAGACATCACCAATATAATGATAAAGGGGACTTTGTACTGTTGTAATGTTGAGGTGCCATAGTGTATTTTATCTCTCCCTAACCTGGTCCTCAAATACATGTATAATAAAAAATTATAACATTTTATTCTAGGTTTCCCCATCTCACATTATCTAATTCTAATACAGATCAGCTGAAAGAAACCACATACAGTATAAAGACTATACAATGGGTCGATTCAATTATTGAGACTCTGTAGGATTTTAGAATAGAATAGTAAGACCTTGCTTATTTATGTTTACGTCCCATATAGGTGTGAGCAAAAATAAGTAATGTTTTACCTACCGGGAATTGTGCACAAGGAGCTCGAGTCTAATTGAATTTACCCCTAATTCACAATAATTTACATACAACTCACGATCCACAAAATATGTGTTACAAGATTGAACAATGTCGTTCACTGGCAATCTATGTAGTCTGTACATTTATGTGTAAAATGTTTGTAATAAGAAAAGCACATACATTGAAATAGGTCTGGTTGGGGAGTGGCTTGGCGGCCATTTAGAGGAGACGTGCTACTCAGAGGCACCTAACTCAGTGGTAATTAACACAACTTTTGCCCAACTGCCAGTGACCCCTGCGCAGGGCCGGCCCTAGCCCAAATTTTGTGGTAAGCGAGTATATTTTTTAGCGCAGTGCCCCTTTTACAGTGCCCCTGGTAGTGGTCCCCCCCTGTGCAGTGCCCCTTGTGCTCCCAGTAGTAAGTCCCTTATATAGTGCCCCCAGTAGTAGTCCCCCTATGCAGTGCCCCCAGTAGTGGTACCCCCTATGCAGTGCCCCTTATATAGTGCCCCCAGTAGTGGTCCCCCTGTGCAGTGCCTCTTGTGCCCCCAGTAGTAAGCCCCTTATATAGTAGAGTAGTAGTCCCCCATGCAGTGCTCCCAATAGTGGTAACCTTTATGCTGTGGCCTTTAAACAGTGGATCCAGTTGTAGTTCCCCCCCTATGCAGTACCCCCAGTATTGCCCTTTATATAGTGCCCCCAGTAGTGGTCCCCCCATAGTGCCCCTAGTAGTAGTCCCCCCTCTTGTAGTGCCCCTAGTAGTAGTCCCCCCTTGTAATAGTCCCCCCAGTGGAGGTTCCCCCCCTATGCAGTGCCCCCAGTAGTAGTCCCCCCCTTGTAGTTCCCCCAGTAGTAATCCCCCCTTGTATTGCCCCCAGTAGTAATTCCCCCTTGTATTGCCCCAGTAGTGGCCCCCCTTGTAGTGCCCCCCGCAGTAGAGACACACGTAATAAAAATAAGAAAAACCCCACTTACCTGAAACTACGCTCCTACTCCTGGTCCCGCCGCCGCTATCAGCTCCTCTGTCTGTCCTCCCAGGCCGCTTTGCATTATGGGAGAGACGTCATGATATCATGACGTCTTTCCCATTACCCACTGCGGAAGCCGGAAGATTCCCGGCTCCGGCAGTGGGAGCATCAGCCGATGAGAGTCTGACTCTCATCAGCTGCTAAAGCAAACACACAGCTGCCGGCGCCGGCGGCTGTGTGTTTGTCACTGTGTAGCACTGACCGAACTCTGTCCGGTCAGCGTTACACATGCGGTGCAGCTATGTCACAGAGACACAGTCTGCCCGAGGCCTGCCTGGTACGCAGCTGAGGTGCCTACCACTATGTGGCGCCCTATGCAGCTGCGTACCATGCGTAATGGGAGAACCAGCCCTGCCCCTGTGGGCTTTCTACCAGTGCCCAGCACCTGTGGGTCTCCCAGTGGTAGAGCTACGGAGTCGGGGAAGGTCTCCTACCTTCTTGCAGGCTGTGGTCTATCACTCCCTGGAAGCCGGGACCTAAATTACCACGGTGCCATCGCGGGCTCGCCGGAGATGCTGACGACTGTTGCCGAGGTTCCCCCAGCTGATGCGGCTGCCGTGCACCCAGAGGGACTTACCTGTTTGTCCTCCATCCACTCCCATATTGGTGTCTGGTGCTTGCCTGCGCCAGTAGAAGAGGATTTCCCTGCTCAGCCTGGAGGCGGTGAGGGTGGAGGTGCCCGCGCGATCGCCGGACCCCACCAAAAATTCAAGAGTGCTGTTGGCCACCCTCCCAGTGCCTACTTACCAGTGAAATCCCACCGCTAACACAGGGGACAGCTCAGTCTAGCCGCCATCTTGGATGGGAGACAGAGATCCCTGCTTACTGGGATTCAATACAGCACTGCAGAAACACGGAGGCTCCACATAAAGGTACCCTGTCCCTCACAAGATTTTGGCCTGCTTAGATTGACATCAGAGGCCTTGGGATATTTTCTTTTAACCCCTGGTGAGAGCTCCAGTCCTAACCCTGTACAGCTTCAACCATTATTGTACAACAGCTCTTTCCCTGCACAGGGGCTGCTCCCTCTCATACATGAGCTATATATGTTTTTTTGTCTCTGGAGCATTGATAATTAAACTACTACAATTCATACTCTTCATCTATGTAGAGCTGATGACCACCTGAGGAAGATTCCTTCACTATACTATATTGTCAGTTCAGCAGGCACCTGTCTTTGGAGCTATAATGCTCTCCCACAGCATGCTTCCCTTTTATGGATGAAGACACCCTCACCCATGCAGTAATCTTTGAGGCTGTTTATCACATCACTACCAGGTGTCTAATATCTCCTGTCCTTTTCTTTAATATTTTCTATTAGTATATCCGGAATTATAATGCCGCCTAAACGTGGAGGGAAAATACAGCGATTACCATCTCCTGTACAATTTCCTGACTCATGCTCGAATAAACAGAAATCATCTACCTCTGCGTCACTGAAGTCTGCCCAGATGCCTGTTGCGTCACTCTCTAAGGGACTCACATCACCGGCTGGCTTAGGACTGGACTTAGTTACCTCAGCTCCTCTAACTACTCAATCGATGTTTGCAGCATTTCGCACTGATATCCTCACTGGAGTAGAATCCTCAGTGCAATCGCTCAGAACAGAGCTTATGAGTCTCGGTGGCCGTACGGATCATTTGGAGGGAAAGATGGGCGAATTAGTTTCCTCGCATAATGACCTGCTTACTGCCCATGCCGAGCTGCAAACTGAAGTATCAAACATCTGCGATAAAATGGCTGATCTGGAGGACAGATTGAGACGAAACAACGTTAAAATACGCGGCATCCCTGATTCAGTCGCTCCTGCAGAGTTACAAGAATATGTGACCAAACTATTCCAAAACTCTTACCATCGGCTTCTGTACAAGATTTACTTATAGACAGAGTACATTGTCTGCCTAAGCCAAGAGTGAGTAGCAGTAATTTCCCTTGAGACACGCTGATGAGAACCCACTTTTTCCATATTAAAGAACAGATTCTGAAAGCTGCCAGACAAGCAGAAGGATCTGATACCCTGGGAAGTCTACAGATATTTCCGGATCTATCGGCCCACACATTGGCCAAGAGACGTTTGTTTCATACTATCACGGCAGCACTTCGGGATTACGAGATTCCCTACTGTTGGGGGTTCCCAGTTAAGCTTCTAGTTCACTACGAATCCTCTTCGTATGTTATATCTTCAGTGGAGGTTGGTGTTAAACTGCGGGCAGAATGGGACATACCTATAACCACAGGCACATCTAGATCTTCAACAAATGTTGTACCCGATTGATCTTTTGCACGTGAGATTATGAGCATTTTGTTTATAGATGCAGCTTCCCTACTGAGTTTAGTACCGTTTTAGGTCTGTTGCATTTCTCCTAATATTTGCATTATGTAAGTTTAATATTTTATCTATTGGTTATCTATATTGCCTAATAGAAATGTTCAGGTGAATTTTATATTATAATTGCTGTTTTATATTTTATTTTTTGATACTGGTGTAACTGTTTTTCTTACAAGAATATATGAGGCTCTCATTGTCATAGTTCACTAGGCGGCAGGGAAGACTCTCAATCCCAAGAAATAATATTTCTCTAAACTAGATGATTATTTCAACTTTAAGATGTAGTGATTATTGTAAGGTTATATTAGCTGGGATTCCTGAGTTACGTAAAATTGATATTTTGCCCACATCCCAACTCTGTTAATTTTTCTCTATAGTGTCTAAGCAGTTGCATGGGTGGGTGGACGTCATGCTGGGCCACTTTCCCCGATGTCTTTTGTTTTGCCGTAATTTTTTCCTTGCGCCAAACATTCTAGCCCCAATTTTTGGGCTAATTCAGTTCATTCCCTTTTAATGTATGTTCTCCTTAGTGTTTTTTTGTTGTTGTTTTTTTTTGTCCTTTCCCTGTTTGTCAATATCTAGGAATCTAGATATGCTGCTATATATGGTTTATGTAAAAGTGTGGCCCTCTCTAACTCCAAATGGTTAAATTTTATTCACTAAATACTCATGGGCTCAATTCCCCCAACAAGAGGCGTTTAGCTCTAGCTACTTTTCATAGAGAAAAGGCGAAGGTGGTGGCTCTACAGGAGGCACATTTCTCTTCACTGGCACCTCCGGTGATCGGTTATGCTAGATACCCATTAACCTATTATGCTAATGGTCTCTTTAAGAGCAATGGAGTAGCTATTTTATTTCATTGCTCATTACGATTTGAACTATCCTGCAAGATCGCAGACAGAGATGGCAGATATTTGATATTAGCTGGGAAACTAGATGATAGAGAAATTACCTCAGTTTCCCTTTATGCCCCTAACACGAGACAAATTCCTTTTCTAAAAAAGATGTTAGAGGCCCTTCGACAAGCTCAAAGAGGTAGTCTAGTGCTCATGGGTGACTTCAATCTAGTACCAGATATTAAAATGGACAAGTCCAATGCAGTGGGCACCTCCAGATATGGCCCAGGCCCAGCCTTTACGTTGCTAAATATATTGAAGGAGTTTGATCTATACTATGTGTGGCGAATTCATTCCCCAAGGGTTAGAGATTTTACATATTTATCGCATTTACATAATTCCTATTCTTGGATAGATCTAATTCTCTTAGATAAATGGTCTTTACAACATACAAGACAGTCCAAAATTGTCCCTGTAGTTTGGTCTGACCACTCGGCTGTGACCTGGTCGTGGGAATGTGAGGGCTCTCAGCTTCCCCCTAGACAATGGGCATTTCCCGAGTATCTGTTGCACTCACCTGAAGCAGCCACTCCTGTACTGGATACCTTCACAACTTATAAAGCTACTAATTCCCCAGAAGACATGTCAATAACCACGTATGTATGTGCTCTAAAGGCAATCCTAAGGGGAGTGGCTATTCAGATAGGTTCTAGACTACGTAAAAAATACCTACAACAACAGACTGACCTGGAAAGCCGCCTGGCGCAGGTAGAATCTTTAAATCGTGCTCGTCCATCTCGTCTTCTTAAAAGAGAGTTGGTATCCATTAGAAATAAACTCCAAAAATTGTTCATGGAACGTACGAAAGACGCCCTGTCTAAACTACAACAGAAATTTTATACCCTAATCAACAAAGCGGGCAAATTTTTAGCGCGTAAATTAGGTCTACGCCAAACAAGAAATTGAATAAAAACCATCAATACATTAGACGGACAGAGATTGCTTAATCCCTCATCCATTGCAGGCGCATTTGCCAAATATTATGAAAAATTATATAATTTACATAATGATCCTAATACTCCCCAACCCACACATAACCTAATCTCCTCTTTTTTGGAAAAACTACATTTACCTAAACTGAGGACTGACGAGTTGGAGTCTCTTAATGCCCCTTGGTTGGAGAGAGAGATTGTGGATGTCATTAAGGCCCTCCCTTTAGGTAAAGCACCTGGCCCAGATGGATTTTCCAACTTTTTTTTATAGACAATTCTCATTTGAGGTTGCCCCTGTTCTTACTACTAAGCCAGAATCTACTGCACTGCCTGGGAATACAGGATTCCGGCATTCAGAATCACGGCGGTCGGAATCCCGACGCCAGCATCCCGACAGGGTTAGAATACTGATACTTTGTTGGTCGGTATCCTAACCCTCCCTCTATCCCTACCCTACCCCTCCCTCTGCGGTGCCTGAACCTAACCTCCCCCCCGAGTGCCTAAACCAAACCTCTCCCTCCTCGCACCCTAAACCTAACCCTCCTTCCTTAGTGCCTAACTCTAACACTCTCCCTAGTGCCTAACCCTAATCCTAACTCTCCCCCTAACCAGGCCCGCCAAGAGCTGCGACGGGCCCGGGTAACAGGGGACGTGGCCTAATCGCGGGGGGCGTGGCCACACCCCCTTCCCGGAAAAAATAGTGTTTTGCGGTGCCGCTCACTGGGGAGGGGGGGGGGGGTGCTCTGAGCCCCCTCAGCCCGGCTCATAGCCAGGGGGGGCGCGATCAGTGCGATCGCTCCCCCACACAGGCATAGGAGACTGCTGTGGCTGCTGAGCAATCTCCCACTGCAGCTCAGCACACACTGTGTGCTGGGCTGCTGTAAGGGGGGGGGGCGGCGCCGGCCCGGGCCCCCGCCGGGCCCCTCAGGAAGCCCGGGTAATCTGTACCCGCTCCCCCCCCCTCTCGGTGCCCCTGCCCCTAACCCCAGTACTTACCTTCAGAATCCCGGCGGTCGGGATTTCGGTGCCGGTATTCTGACTAGTGTCAGGATTCCGGCGTCGGCACTCTGACCGACAGAATCCCAGCGGTCGGGATATTGACCGCATCCCGTGTCTGGATATGTGCATATGTATAAGAGGCATGATATGCATTCTTTTCTGTTAAAAAAAAAATAAAAAGTTATATTAAAAATGTATATGCATTTATTCTGTTACTTTTGTGCCACAATAGTCTGAATTATGGTAAAATGCTGGAGTCCCCAACCTGGTTATGACCATTCGGAGCTGCTGCAATTTCTAAATAAATGTTTATAAAAGTCCATTCTGAGATTTGTTGCTAAAGGACAAATAGACCCGATCAGTTTCTTTTTACCAGAAATCTGCACTGCACAGTTCGATGCAAAATTTCATCAGTCCTCCCTAACACAAGCAATTCCATGGACAATGGGTGGCCACAGCAGTATTTCTCATTAATGCACACTTCAGGCTTTAAGGCAGAGGTTCCCAAACACCACCATTACAGTCCGGGTTTTAAAGATGTCCATGCTTGATCACAGATAGTTAAATCAAAATGACTGATAGTTGATAACTAAAGCCGCGTATCCACTAGCAGATACCGGCACGACAGTACGATTACGACATTGTAATCGCACCTTTGTTCCCATTCCCCATGCAGTGCCTACACTGAACGATTGATCAGTTCCATCCACACACCCTCACTGAGGGCTACCTACATGAGAATCCCTCTTACATCTGGTTGTGCCCTTCATTTGAAAGTGTACAAGTGCTCTCCAAATGCATCCAACTCTGCATCACCCATATGCATGTACCCTTAATTCTGGAGCATGTAAGAAAACACGCAAATTAAGTCCTGCCAACAGGAGCATATTCAGCTCTGCATCACGCCCAGTATGTCATCACAAACTGCAGGTAAGATATAGGTGCTACAGTAAATGGGGGGACAGACTGTTTTAATTCCATGGCTCATGTCCAGCCATCATGCAATTTAAAAATATATAACTTTAATGGTACAGACTAGCCAACGTACATTTGGAGCCATACATACAATTATTGAGAAAAATCAGCATCTGCTGCACTGCCAAGCTGCAGTACAAATGTCTCTGACACGAATAAAGGCAGACCATTTTGAGGAAGTTTTGCCCCTTTCTAGGAATCATGCCGTGTCTGGTACTAAACTTTGGGTTGACCTGCAAAATCTGGAACTTTTGGTGGTTGGGGCTTTAAAACTGTCTTTATTTGGATGCTGGTGTGAGTAGAAGTTGCTGTGACACTAATATCATGAGATCATCTACAGTGGCACACACTGGGGGGGGCGGGGGTTGAGTACCCAGAAACTCCTCTTTAAGGACCAAAATTATTTCCCCCATGATTGTAGCTCCAGAGCCATTTTAACATGATTCTATGAGAATTGTATCATTTTGGATGCACGAATCAGGGAATTATGCCCCAGTGGGCGGAGTTGGTAACCTGGCATTATTAGGCCCCGCCCTCTGCGGCATAATGCAACTACCTCCTGGCTGGTGCTTGTAGTGCGCCGGAGCTCCCTTATTTTTGGTGTATAATAACAGGAGCGCTGGGTGTATTCAACTTAACTGCCAGAACAGCGCTCCACACAGCGATGGAATATACAGCAAAGTCCTCAAAAAGCTGGTGAGACGGAGTGGCAGCTGGGACACAAGACAAATGTCTGATCAACACCTGGATCTGTTTGCGGTCCCACATCTCCGTCAATAATGTTACCTTCGCCACACCACTCCACGTCTCAACTGCCGGCTAGTAGTACTCCAATCCAAGTCGGAGGTAGTCGCGGTGAGCAGCAATTTGCACTTAGAGTTGCAATAACACTGGGCATGGTGTATTAACCCCTTCAAAGCGATTCACTTCCCTCTTGTAGCTTTTTGGTGCACAGTCTTTGATAACAGCAGGACAGATGTTCAAGATGAGCAGTGATCCGGCCGTCCAAGCACGTCTACCACAGATGACAATTTGTGCCACATTGAAGGTCTGAGTCAAGAAGACAGATACATTCGATTTAGTGATATCGCTGACGAACTGAACATTTCAGTGGGTACTGTGCACATCGCCCATGAGCAACTGGGGTACAGGAAGACGTGTTCACACTTGGTACTAAAGCAACTCACATAAGTTCACAAACCCAATAGAATGGGATTGTCTCTTGTGCACTTGACGTGGTGCCATGAGGAGGGAGTGCAGTTCCAGGAGTGTATTGTTACAGGCGATGAAATGTGGGTGCATCACGTGACATCAGAGACAAAGCTAGTATCCATGACATGGAAACACGCATCGTACCCACCTTCAAAGAAATTCAACACAACTCTATCAGCAGAATAGGTCATGGTGACCTTGTGTTGGGACCACAAGGGTGTGCTTCTTGTTGATTTCCTCACCAAGAGTGAATTATGTCGCTACCATTGGAAGGTACTGGATATATTTATATGTATATATATATCCTAGAAAAATAGGTTGAGGATCACCAGTGGGAAGGGGGCAGAGGTGGTCGGAGCTTTGGGTAATGTGGGCAGAGCTACAGTGGGGATGAGACATCAATCAATTCAGGACCGCCTGTGGGAAGGGGGGAGAGGTAGGCGGAGCTGAGTAATGTGGGCAGAACTACAGAGGAGGTGAGACATCAACCATTTTAATTTATTTTAAAAATGTCAAGTTTGGACTCTGGGATTATACAATGTCAATCTATCATATTATTATATAAAACGGTTAGGAACCAGGTCTAAATCGAGCATATCAGAATTGCAATACTGTTAGAATTGGTTCTATTTATACCAGTAATAGGACTCAACCAGCATAGAACTGTTGAAGAGAAACAGTAGCTCACCAGTTTGCAGTGCATGGAGATATTTTACAAAGTTGGTCGGTTCAATTAAACAGCAAGAGTCAGTGGCAGGGAGATGAGGCAGCCCAAGGGAATCCAGTTAATATTCAGAGATTTATTTAGGAAACCAGGCAAACTGTGGCACTTACTGTGGTGAGTGGTAATTGACAATGATATCCAGTAAACTTATAGAAGTCTGTGATTGAAGATGAAAGATGCTGTATTCACTTGCAAAGATGAATGGTTGCTGACAGGAGATCCGGTAAAAAGGCAGTGCTCTCTGGTTGTAGATTAGTGTAACTGTTTTCACTTGCAGGGATGAATGGTAGTTGACAGGAGCTCCGGTAAACATGCAATGGTCTTTGAATAACTGAGGCCAAGGTAATCCAAGTTACAGACAGGATATAAGAACAGATTGAAGACTAGGACACAGCAAAATTCCAATACAGTGGGCTTCAAGCTGGCACTTTCATATTGACCAGCGTCGAACTATAATATGTAAATAGTAAAAGGCACTTATTAGGTCAATATCAATCTTAAAAGAGGGGACAACTAACGGTTAAAGCAGGAGTGGGCAATAAGCACTCCAGCTGTTGCCAAATACCAAAACTCTAGCAGGGCATGCTGAGATGTTTAGTCCTACAACAGCTGGGGGGTCGCTTATTGCCCACCTCAGTGGTGTAATTTCACCCCAGATGCCCGGAGGCAAGTTATAATTTGGTCCCCCCCCCTAAAAAAGGGAAAATAGATATGGTGCATATCTATCTATCTATATGCCCAAAAACACTAATATAGAATATGTTAATTTGTTTCTATTAGGCATATTTACTAAAGTCAATTTGCAGGATATCCTCCTCCCTGTTTTCGTGTATATACTGTACAGCTATGCGTTAGTCACAGATAAGATTGTGACCTGCACAGTGCAATTAGCATGAGGCTCAGAGATGGAGGCCAAAACCAAATTATGTGGGTGGGGAGCCCTCCTGATTCCCCAGATAGAGGGGAAAAACCACCTGATGTGGGGACTTTGAGGACTGAGTTTGAGTCAAGATACTGTAAGACTGCTACTGTGGTTGAACTACAAATCACAAAATGCTCAGTCTACTGCCAACTGCTTCAAATGCCAGGGAAGTTGTTCTACCAAAGATCTGGGACTCAGTTGCTGGTGCCCCAGGCCCCCGCCTACAATGCCCTCTTACCTGAAGCTCCGTCTGGTGAATCCCTGTTGACATCCAGCTCCTGGAAGATCTGCAGTCGTGCTTATACTCGGACCCGCTACACAGGTCCACGGCTAGAGCTGCCACCAGGGAGGAGTAGGAAGAGGAGTTGTGGGTGAGGGGGGGCACCAGAGTCACACTGGCATGAGAAGCTCCTGAGGAGAAGCAACACCAATGAGAAGGGAAAGGCTATATAGATAGATGGAAGCGGCATCTGATGGCCTGACACAGAACCCTCCACTAGTATATGGTTATGGTAGCTTCTCAGGTGCCGGGAACAGATGCCATGTACTGGGCGGCCGTGTCGGTACACTCCGGGTACATATATACAGTCCTAAGTGTGGTGAATATATTATGAGCAATGGAGAAGGTGCCCCTTCAGCGTTGGCGCCCGGCGGCAGGCGCCTCCATTGTCTACCATAGTTCTGCCCCTGGCCCACCTCTAGGTTAAATATAAGGGCACAGATCAGGAGGCTTAGGCATAAGCATCAGCATACAGTGATAAAATACCAGTGTGTTCCATGTTGGAGTGCACTGTATGCTGCTTTGAATGATGCGCATGTGTGCTGTGTCTGCTGACATGCGTTCCAGTGCATCCAGTGTACAGTATGGGTCTTGTGAGCATGTGCAATGTACACTACTGGCTTGCATTCCAAGCTGGAAACACTGATGGCGATTTCTTTTGTCCTGCAGTGATGCACACTGAATGCTTAAGGTATTGTATTGCCTTTATGTAGCATCAGTTGGCTTGAATAGTATCTAATATGCCCTTATAGTATGATTCTAGTAACGGTTTAAAACATCAAATATGATTGCAGGATATGACAAGCGTTTCCTGTTTGAAGCTTATTTTTTGCTAACTGATTGATTGATGTATAGTTATATACAGTGAGGACCCAGGCAAATGTACCTCATGTCCTTCTTTGGATGGGAACCAGGATGCTTGCATTGTGAATTGAATTATGTCTTCATAATTAAATACTGAAGTATTATTGAAGTCTGGTGTGTGCCCTCTTCTCCTATATGGAGGTCTGATACTTATGCTTGAAGTATCGTTTGGTGGCCCTTAAGGTTGCACCCCAGCGCATGGCATTATTATGACTGATCTTCATTGTGGACTATACCCATCCCTGACACCCATCAAATCATATGTTTTGTCTGTACTATTGTGGATGATTCCATCACATGAAAATGGATTTGTGGTTCTTAGTAAGCATTAGTATTATGGGTTTTTTTTGTTTTTGTTTTTTTAAAACCTATGTACATTGATTCTTTTTTTGCATAGTTGGACATTTTACTTGTTTAAATATGAATGACACGTGGTCTCTTAGTTATCTTTTGTGTCGTTCCTATGTTGCTGTAGTATTGTTCTGGCAGTCTCATGTTAAATGTATATTAGGTAGTCCTGACATCATTCTCTTGCCCACAATATACTGATTTCAGAATATAATGTCACAGGGTGCATCAAGCATTTTGGATGAGAAACACAGGCAGAATGGGGTATTATTTCTTTAAGAAACGATGATGTGAATAGGGTCATGTTTGACCAATTTCAATTTCTTTTTTTTGAGAAAAAGATTTTATTACATTTTTCATGAGTACAGAAGAACATTAAATACATCAGTGTAAATAGAGCTATGAGCATAAACGTATTGGCAAGAATCTAATGGTATAAAAAATATAGCAATGGTACAAATGTGTCTCTGCTAAGAGAGAAGAAACATACCAATAAATTATTGTAGTAACATGGAAAAGAGAAAATAAAGAAAAGGAGGGGGGCATAGGAGGTGGGAAGTTGGGGACTGTTAGTGAGGGCAACTGAGAGGGGTAAGAGATAAGGATAAGGAGGTTGGCAAGAAGAACATCTGTCGAGGAGTCACTCAGAGTCAGGCGTGTGATTCATGATAGACTAGCCTGGGGGACCACATCTCAGAGAATTTGTGAGAACTTTCATGAAGTAGACTGGTGATATGTTCCAATTTATACGTGTTCCAGATGGAGTTGTGTAGAGCAGTGATGGAAGGGGGATCTGTTTTTTTCCATGAGGCTGCAATCGCACAATTAGCTGTGTTAAGAATATGTCTGATAAGTGCTTGGGTGTGTTTGTCGCAGCTACGGATGGGTCTCAGAAGTAAATAGAAAGACAGACAAGAGGGGAGAGAAATATTTGTGATTGAGAGAATCAGGCGATGAACCTTCTCCCAAAAGGCAATAATTATAGGGCAGTGCCTCCAAATATGAGCTATGGTACCCTCCTCTCCACAACCCCTCCAGCACTCACCTGAGGACTGAGGGAAGATGGCTCGAATACGAGTGGGAACTAGATACCATCTTTACAGCCTCTTATATGCATTTTGCTTAATTCTAACACATATTGAGGATTTTGCCGCCAGCTCGCGAATTTCAGACCACTCCTCTGGTTCCAGAGACTCCCCCACATCCTTTTCCCAGGCCAGTTCGTGTGGCTCTTTTATGGTGCATACACACGGTCAGATTTTTCTTCATATCTGACATGTCTGAACGATGAACGATGAGCGTTCCCGATGGTCAGATAACGATATCTGAAATCTGATGTGTCATCAGTCAGTTTTGGACGATTTCAGTCATTTTAATGCAGTCAAAAATCGTTCATCTTTCAAATAGTTGGTAAAATCGTTCAAATCGTTCATCTGACAAATCTGACCGTGTGTATGCTCCATTAGGGGGCGGTTGTGATCAACTAATAAACTGTAAAAGGTTGAGATGAGGCCTTTAGAGTTTGATCTAAGGAGGCAGAAGGACTCCAAAGGAGAGTATGATGGATGAGTCTTGGAACCTATCACTGAAGAAAAAAGATGGTGTATTTGGAGATATTGGTGAAAGAATCTTGTCAGTATGTTGAATCTGTCCCGCAATTCAGAAAATTCAGGGAAAACATGAAGGGGAGCGATATCTCTTAGAAACTTAATGTTGTGGGAGAACCAAGGAGCAAAGGGCTTAGGATCTAAGCCAGGTAAAAAACCCTTGTTGTTCCATAGAGGGGTCATGGGAAGCCAGTTCTGAATTAGAGAAAAAGTTCTATTGCAGTAATCCCATATAGATAGGGAGAAGTGAAGATAAGGAGGAATACTGGAGTAAGGTAGTCTGTGGTTATGTTCCGTCCAAAAGAGAGAGTAGGGGGAAAGAAAGTTGAGTAATTGAGCTTTTAATTCTACCCACCCTCTAGTGCGTGCATCAGCGTGTGCAAGGACAGCTTGGGTTAGATGAACAGCTAAATAATATTTGTGGAAGTTGGGTAGACCCAAACCTCCCTCCCTAACACGATAGCATAGAATGCGAAATCTGACTCTGGGCTTGCGACCTGCCTATACAAATCTGGAAACTAGTCGCTGGAGAGTAGCTATAGATATGGATGGAACTCTGACTGGGAGTTTTTGAAAGAGGTATAAAAATCTCAGAAGCATGTTCATTTTAATAGCGTTGACACGTCCTATCCAAGAGCTAAAGTGTGTTCCCCATGTTTTAAAATCACAGCGAATCTTGTCAAAGAGAGGTGGAAAGTTTGCAGCGAACAGTTTATCATATGAATTGGTAAGTTAGACCCCTAGATATTCCAGAGAATGGGAGCACCATCGAAAATCATAGGAGTTTCGCAGCTGAGACATTATATTGGGGTCTAAGAATAAGGGAAGTACTTCCGTCTTGTCTTGGTTTATTTTAAAGTTCGATAAACGACCATATGTTTGGATTTCTTCGAAGAGAGGCGGAAGAGAAGAGGTGGGGTGTGTCAGTGTGAGCAGAACATCATCCACGTATAAGGCTACCTTACGGCTTGTGGCCTACTTGGATACCCGTAATGTCATGGTTATTACGGAAACTGGAAGCTAGAGGCTCCATGATACCAATTTGAATTTCAAGAGCTGACAGCACAAACCTCAGTTGATCTATTTTATCATCTGCTGGAACTTATCGGAAGAGAAGTGGGCCTTGTCTTGCATGCTCAAATCCTCTCGGAATACCACTGTGCTAGACAAATACCCAGAGGTTTTAGCGTATGTAATGTACCCACCACCGGCAATAATAACACAAGTGTTTTGCAGCCAATGGTGTGGAATGCCCAATAAATGCTCTCTTGACCTTATCCTATTAGCAGCTGAAAAAGATGCCTTGAATTGAAAGACTTGTGATGATATAGTTAATTTTAATCATACACATCAGAAGTTTACAACTATAAAAAAGAACTAGTTAAGAGAAATAAGTTGGTCAAGATAAATAGAGACTATAGGAACCACACGATTTATAGGTGACTAACTGGGGATTCTACAAACAGAGCATGGAAGCCATATAAACCAACACAGCATAGACCTGCCTTTACCATTGACACTGGCTCATCTGTATCGACTTTGGATACGGATGCTACTGATCTAAGACCACTAATTTTTTTTTAGGATGAGGGGGCCTACCATAACAGTAAACCCACGGACTAAGAGGCATAGACCTCACACGAGGAGAGGTGGGTATAAGGCCAAGGGGGAAGAAAAATAAAAATTAGATTTAGTATTTAATTTGTCTACATATACTCTAATTCAGGGGTGGGGAACCTTTTTTCTGCCGAGGGCCATTTTGATATATATAACATTATTCGTGGGCCCGGTGCTTACCACGCCCTGTACATGTGACATCACATGGGGGCGTGGCCACAATCGCGATGATTACAGCAATGCCCAGAGCATCCTGAGGATGCTCCGGGGAGCTGTAAGGGCAGCGGTGTGACTGTCTGAAGCGCCCTAAGGGCGCTCCAGGCGGCACTGCTGCATAGATTCTGGCTGCAGAGTGCCATTCTAGGGACCCTGCTAGCAGAAAAAACCTGAAAGGGCCAGACAAAAAGATTCCGAGGGCCTTATAAGGCCCCCGGGCCTGAGGTTCCCCATCCCTGCTCTAACTGATGCAGGAATGTCACTGTTATATAGAGGTTTATCCCTTGTTCCGACCTACAAACATAATGGTTTCATTTTGTCAGTTGACCACTATAAACTTGGTTGTAAAATGAGGCTGAGAGAGTATTGTTCTAGTTCAACAGTGGAAGAATTTATTACACACAATAATTTTAGAAAACCATCATCGTTTGACCCTTGTTCAAATAATACAAGAGTTAAAACCTTTTTAAAGATAAACTGATTATGATGTTGGATCCTCAATCTGTCCAATGTATGACAGTTTTGCTCAAAACGAAAGAGCTGCACTTCGCACAATTTGGGGCAGATGTATGAAGCTCTGGATAGTGATAAAGTGGAGAATGATAAACGACCAACCAATCAGCTCCTGTCATCTTTCAAACACAGCCTGCAAAATGACAGTTAAGAGCTGATTGGCTGGTTGTTTATCACTCTCCACTTTATCACTTTCCTGAGCTTCATACATTTGCCTCAGAGTGTGATAATAAACACTTGCTCTCTAGACCGGCAGATAAAGGAAGCCCGGTTGTCATACAATAATTGGTCTGATTATGACGATGAGATTAAAAGACATCTTGCGGATAGTGAGACCTATATTAGACTTGACAATATCCCTATGAAGAGAATCAAAAATAAAATTGATTCCACCCTTAATATTGGTGTTTCGCATGGATGGTTGGATCAAACGGTTGTGCATTATCTAAGGGTGGAACATGCAGTATGTCCCATCATTTACACACTCCCAAAGATCCACAAGAGTCTTGTAGCCCCCGTGGCAGACCGATTCATTGCTGCAAACTCTTACTATTTATGTTGTTAGCTTTTTACAACCAATTGTCTCAAAGAGTATGAGTTACAGTGCCTTGCTAAAGTATTCACACCCCCATTGCTTTTTACCTTTTTTGTTACATTACAACCAGTAATTTACTTTTTATGTGATGGATCTGCACAAAATTGTCTAATTTGGTGAAGTGAAATGAGAAAAAATATATAAAGATTCTTTTTTATAAATAAAATTCTGAAAATTGCCATGTGCATATGTTATCACCCCCTTTGCTAAGAAGCCCCTCAAAAGTTCAAGTGCAACCAATTACCTTCAGAAGTCACATAATTAGTGAAATGAAGTCCACCTGTGTGAAATCTAATTGTCACATGATCTGTCAGTATAAACACATCTTTTCTGAAAGGCCCCAGAGGCTGCAACACCACTAATCAAGAGGCATCACACCATGAAGACCAAGGAGCTCTTCAAACAAGTCAGGGACAAAGTTGTTGAGAAGTACAATTCTGGGTTGGGTTATAAAATAATATCCAAATCTTTGATGATCCCCCGGAGCACCATCAAATCCATCATCATCAAATGGAAAGAACGTGGTACCACAACAAACCTGGAAAGAGAGGGCCACCCACCAAAACTCACAGACCGGGCAAGGAGGGCATTACTCAGAGAGGCAGCACAGAGACCAAAGGTAACCCTGAAGGAGCTGCAGAGTTCCACAGCAGAGACTGGTGTATCTGTGCATGTGACCACAATAAACCGTACACTCCATAGAGCTAGGCTTTATGGAAGAGTGGCCAGAAAAAAGGCATTACTTAGTGATAAAAATAAGAAGACATGATTTGAGTTTGCCAAAAGGTATGTGGGCGACCCCCCAAATGTATGGAGGAAGGTGCTCTGGTCAGATGAGACTAAGGCCCTCATTCAGAGCCGCTCGTTAACAGCAGTACGCTCGTTGCGTTCCAATGTTGGGAAACCGCGCATGCGTCGGTGTAACACTGCGCATGTGCGTACGGCAGATTGCGAGATTTTTTTGTCTCGTTCGTCAAATTGCGAACAGGAAGTGACATGTCAAATGTGATTGACAGAACAGGGCGTTTTTGGGCGTTGACGGGGGTGGAGATGGAAAAACGCAGACGTGGCAAGGCGTTTTTGGGGCGTACATACATTATCTGATGCGAACGTCAAATGTGTTCGTACCAAGTCATACGTCACTGGATGATCCTCTTTCCGTTCAAACTGCTCGCACAGCTTGGGGTCTGGATTACTCGACCACATTGGCGATGGCCTTCTCCTCCGTCCCGGGCCTCCACGATGTTTCATCGATTAATCACGGCTTGTCAGAAAAACAATCAATGTTGAATTGAAAACCAGCTTGTAATGTGTTTTGAAAAGAGTTTTTTTGGTTAGCACAAAACCGTACGCAGGTGGAAATCATAGCTGCTAATTGCAGGATTACACAATCAATTAGCGTACATTTGTAGGTATGTTTTTTTTGGATGGTATTTTGTATTTGTGCTATTATAACAATAATATCATCATGTTTGTGTGTATTTTACCATTTTGCTTTGGTCACGAGAATTTGCATCCTTATGTAATTTTTAAAGTGTTCTTTAAAGAGCCCTTTATTTTACAATTTTTTTTTTGTTTTTTGGGAGGTCGTTTTTGCCTTGTGGGCCAGGATTAACTGTAAATGTAAACCATTTATAAAATAATGTCAGAATACAATGTCGAACATTTTTTCAAAATTTATTACAAAATAAAAACATTTTCTGGCCCATTTTTGGCCCAAACTTTTTTGGCAGTGTTATTCCAATAAAAATTATAATTTGGCAAAACATAAAAGGTATGGAAACAAAACAAAAAATTAAAAACAATTCACAAGAAAGGAGAGGGAAGTTTTGGCCAGAAAGGAATATGGGGCAAGCACAGAAGTTGTGTGGGAAAAGTAGCCAGTGCTGTCAACGTTTTTTCCCCCGTTTGGCTGGGGGAGGGTGGGCGCCAGACCGGGTCCGGGATGTCATCGGGCTGGCCTGTCCAGAGGCAGATGTTGTGGCCTCTGGACTAGACACATTTGGAGGATTGGCTGATGTTGTGCCAGAGGTGGAGGATCCTGATGTTCCGGCAGGAAGGGAGGTCGGCTCCACCATGTGCTGGCAAACGAGCTGCTCCAGGGCATTGGCGATGCGGATGTTGGCCCTGGTATTTTCCGCCAGGGCCTGACCAATGGTCACGTTGGCCGCAGCATTTTGCTCCAGGGCCTCAGCCACCCGTAGCAGACTGGCGTCCATCCTCTGCAGAATCTCCGTATGGAAATCCGATTTAAAATTGAGTTCTGTGAGGAGTGCCACTGCCTGCGAGGGGGATTGCCCTGGACTGGTTTCTGCAGGGTCCTCAGCCGGATGTACTGGTTCCTCCCCTGCAGAGCCAGCAGAAATTCTGCGGCCAAGGCTCCCCTCTGGAGCAGACTCATCCGCCTGTGTCTCTGTGTGAAAAATGAGAAAAGAGTCACATTAGAATCTACATATTGGCACAATAACATTTCAGAGTTGGTTACATCACAATATTTACCTGGGACAACACGAGGAGCCGCAAAGTCTGGCATGTCCGTATCCATGTTTGACACACCAAACACCTCCACAGCCTGCACACACCCCTGTGCCAGCTCTTCCAAATCATTCAACTCCAATGACACAGGGGTGGGAGCCCCACCTGTCCCCCTTGCATGCCTAGCCCTGTCCACCATTTTTCGTTTCAGGCGATATTTGAAGGCTTGCCATCTGTGGGTGAAAAAGTAACCATTATTCCTGTTGTTTTTTTTTTTTGGTTTTAGGGGGGTCAAGTTTTTATTTACCGCCGTTTGACATCCCGGGCTAGACGGACATAATCACCCACCCTATTGACAGCACTGGCTATCTCCTCCCACATTGTCCACTTCTGGCTTGCACCCATATTCCTGTCTGCCTGTGGCAGGATGTCCACACACTTCTGAACCAAAACCTCCATCTCCTTTCTTGTGAATTGTGGCTGCCTTTTCTTTTTCCCTGCTTTGCCCGGAATACTGGGCCCAGCAGCCTCTTCCATGTCATCCTCCTCACCTATTTGTTTAAACGTTGAGAAATTTAAGCTTGCAAACTTTCACTCTATTATGTTTCAAAATAATCCTTGTTTGGTAATGCCTGAAAAACTTACCGGCAGACTCTTGGCCATTGTTTCCCTGGTCTGTAGCCATTTCTTACCTCCAAACAAGAAATACACCAGACTGTTTTTTTGGGTCGTGACGTATTTATACATGCGTCCTTATTTTTCGTCCGCATCATTGATTGTGCGTTCCTATGATCCCTCCTTAATTTGTGCGGGAAAATAAACACTATTTATGGCTTGGGGCGTCTCGAGTCGAGATGGCGGGTGTTGGTTGTTGGAGGTTACGTTGGTCGGAGTGGATTGTTGGCGGGATTTGTATTTGGCGTTGTTTGGAGTTTTTTTCGGTGTGTCTTTTTGGAGTTTTTCTTTCCGTTCGCTTATTTTGGTGTGTTTGTTTTATTTGTCGTGTCATTTTTTGGTAAGTTTTTGGCCGTCTTCTTTTTGTTCACTTTGTGTATCCTTCTTTTTGTTAAATTTGGGGCGCTAATTTTTTACAAATTCTCCTTTGGTAGGTTTCTTTAGGCTCTGCCCCAACGACCTTTTTATCCGGTGACTTATATATCCTCTATTGGTAAGTTTGTTTTTTCACTTGTTTATTAAATGTTCATGTTTTGTTTAACGCAACTTTGTTTGACCTTACACTTTTAACCTTTGGTTTTGTGATTCCTAAATGTATGAACTAATTAGCGCATTTTTATCTGCTTATTTTCTGTCTTGTAATTGCGAACTAATTAGCACATTTTTATCTGCTTATTTTCTGTCTTGAAATTGGTTGTAATTTCCCGTTAGAAATGTTTTAAGAATTTGGGGCCCAAATTGTGGTAGTCTGCGCACTGTCGTTTGCTCTTTGCCGAAATGTGTTTATCCCCTTTTATGTTTTGTATTGCACCCAATTTAGATTCCTAAATGGCCACCCTAAATTTTTGCCATTGTTTGTTTGTTTTTAATTTTAGGTTTTGAAAATCATGACAATACCCCGGCATGTAAGCATCATTGGATTGTATCGTAAAGATAAGTAATTTTTAAAAATTTTTTGGGCAAAAAAACCTTACATTCAATTCTTGCCATTTCAGGTTGATCTTGGTCGGATTGTTCTGGCCATGCTCCCGGAAGCCGACCAACCTCAATCTCGTCCCAGGCATAGGCATCGTAGGCGTGCAAGGCCCCAAATATATCGAACACGTGTCACCCTTTTTGGAATTCCCGATGATGAGGTGTTAAGACCATCTTCCACCCCAAATCATCATAGACACTCTCTCATTAATAGAGAGTGATCTTGAGCGGCAAATTGACAGTCCTACAGCAATACCACCACTTACGCAATTTATGGCGGTGTTACATTTCTGTGCCTCAGGATCGTTTCAAACAACGGTGGGAATAGTTGCGGGAATCTCCCAATCCTCCTTTTCCAGGATCCTGAGGGCAGTGATGGAGGCCCTTTTCAAGCACCTCCATCATTTTATTCAAATGCCTTTGGATATGGGTGCCCTTAGTGTGGCCAAGGCCAATTTTTACCAAATAGCTGGCTTCCCACACATCATAGGGGTTGTGGATGGTACTCACATACCACTTCAGCCTCCAGCACGGCTGGAGGCCATATTTCGCAACCGCAAACACTATCACTCCTTGAATGTAATGGTGGTATGTGATGCCTCCCTCCAGATCCTGTCCCTGAATGCAAATTTACCCGGAAGTGCACATGACTCATTCATCATCCGGCAATCAGGGATATGGCAAAAATTAAACAACCTACAAGCTGGTGATGCGTGGCTTCTGGGTAAGTGGAGACCTTTAGTACATAACAATGTTAAGCTTGATACACAGTGATCCTGATGTTGTCACTTCTTTTTCACAGGAGACAGTGGCTACCCTTGCATGCCCTGGCTGCTCACTCCTTATTTGGCTCCCACACCAGGGCCACAAAGTAATTTTAATTCCGCACTTACAGCCACCAGGCAAGTGGTGGAGCGCTGTATCGGCCTTTTAAAAGGCCGATTCAGATGCCTCCACCGCTCTGGTGGCGAGCTCATGTATTTGCCGGATATGGTTTTCGAAAATTGTGGTCCTGTGTGGGATATTTCACAACATCGCCATAAGGAGTGGTGTCCCAATGCAGCCAGAGGATGCCTTGTGGGGATGGCCCTCCCGAGGTTGGTCGGAGGTCAGTATGTGGGGGGGCCATACGCGATGATGTGGTGGCCAGATATTTTAGGTAATTATTTGCACAAAAGAAGTTCTTTGAAACAATTTGTTAAGGATTTTGGGAGATCATCTAATTAATTTGTTTATTTTTTCCCATCTTCTGTTTGATTTCATAATCTTTGGGACTGAAATGATGACTACTTCCTGCTACCCAAAACAAACCTTCATGGGGACACATTGGATATATATTCTGGACCCAATATTGCAACGCAACATTTGTGGAATCATGTTGGCATGCTCATTCGTCAACCAGTTCTTGATTTTTCTTTACTTTTTTCATATGGTGTTTGATGGGTTGTACTTTTTGTTATCACTGTGTGTATTGTTTGTGAGCCAACACTTTGGTTTTTTAGTTATGTTTTGAATACATTTTTTGAGAGTGTAATTTTGCAAAATTTCTTGAACATTGCAAGCAAGTGTAACCAGGTTCACCCACGTTAAAATTGCTTAAGGGTTAATCCTGTAATGTCGCAATTTGATCAAAATTTAAATATGCTTTCTGGGTCAAAACCAACACCAAAAGGTATTATGTACAATCAGTATGCTTTGGAATCTCGGGCTAAGCAGGTTGCCCCCCAAATTGGAACATGTAAAATGTACTAATATAAAAATTCTAACACAAAAAAAACCCCAAGCAGATTGTTACTGTTAGCTGTTTCATGTGCCTGTTTTCTAAAAATCTACAACACACAATCTTAGTGACATTAATTGAAAATACTTGCTGCAAGAGTCTACTTATGTCAGTGTAAACAATCTAAGATTTGGAGACAAGGAATGAGACTGAACTCTAACTTTAAAATTTTTATTATGAAAAATAATTTGGTTTGAAAATAAAAAATTATGGACGCAGGATCCCAGCCATACGGTCAAGGACCACCAGCAGGCCGATCACGTGGCCCCGCATCACTTGGACGCACCCGGCTAGGTCCGCCAAACGCCTCTGGTCCTCTGTGGGTTAGAAAAGTGTGGGGCTTAATACATAATTAATGAAACCCCCAGAAAAAACAAGCAAAACAAAGCTATCCAAAAATGACAATATTGTGAGCAAAAGCACATTTAACCCAAAAAACCAAAGGACACAAAAATGGACAACCAAAAATTAAAAAAAAAAAAATAAAATTTTTGCCATGTGGGATATGTGTATGGGGAAATCAGCGTAAAAGGTAAAGACAAACAGAGATATACCCAAACTTGTGACAAACCAAAAAAAGTAAAAGGCACAGACACAGGATTAGATCCAAACATTTTAAAACACAAAAAAGGTTAAAAGGGAAACATACCGTTCAAAATGACGGCTGGCCCAGAACCAACTCCCTCGTCCTCCTCGGAGGTGGCCACATTCCCCAACGAGGTGGGAGGGGTGATTACGGATTCAGGGGAGGGGGTAGTCACGAGAGGGGTGGTTGGAGGGGAGGGGGAATAGGGATGGAGGGGAAGCAGCACAGACGGATGTGCGACAGGGTCTGTGCAGGCTGGGGAGGAGGGGGAATTTAGGGTATTTTGGGGTGAGGATGTTTGGCTGGGGGTTGGGGAGAGGGGCTGAGAGCGCCGTCTTTGACGGCGATGACGCCGTAGTCTTCGCTCTGCCCCTAAATGATGGAAAACAAATTGAGGTTAGTTTAGAACATCACCTTGTTAAACGCTAATTGTTAAACCCCAAAAACTTTAAACATGCACATGCAGATATGAGTACAAATAATAAATAGGCCATACATGAAAACATGCACATGCAGATATGAGTACAAATAATAAATAGGCCATACATGAAAACATGCACATGCAGATATGAGTACAAATAATAAATAGGCCATACATGAAAACATGCACATGCAGATATGAGTACAAATAATAAATAGGCCATACATGAAAACATGCACATGCAGATATGAGTACAAATAATAAATAGGCCATACATGAAAACATGCACATGCAGTTAGGGCCACAAAGATAAACATGAAAACCACAGTCAAAAAAACGTACTTTCCGCTATCTGCATGCGAAAGCATGCCAGCAAGCAGGGCGTCCGCCGTTGCAGGTCGGACCACCTGCGCTCCAGCTGGCCGATCTGGCGGCGTGAGCCGAAGGAACGCAGGCGGCCACGTACCTCCGCATATGCGGAACGCTTTTCCCGATTGGTGATGGGGGGAGGCTGGCTGGTGATCCGCCTGTCCATCACCTCGGTTAAGACCATGAGCTCGCGCCTGGTGAATGCCGAGGCTCTCATGATGGCAATGGTGTATTTTTAATAAAACAATTTTAATAAAGACCAGAAAAAAAATGTGATTGGCTAATGTATTTGGGTAATTAACAGGACCAATTCTATTGGTTAGTGTATGAGTCATGTGTTCGACAGGGCCACAAATCTATTGAGAGTTATGATAGGCTTGATGCAGTGACATGCGTAAGCTAATTTAAATAAAGAAATGAACCCAGTAAAATATGCGTGGGTAAAAACAAAGAAAACAAATGGATAATTGCCTCAAACATGTATTTTGACAAATAAAAGCGAATGTTTAAGCCGTACGTATTCTGCGGGTAAACACAAACACGGACAAGAGTAAAGTTTATTGCATGTCAAAAAAAAAAAAAAAATGACGACCAATTAAGCTAATTGATATATTGATTGGCATGATACGATTGAAAGAGGTAGGCAGAATAAACGAGCAGGTAATCGGAATCTGACAGGCCCACTTCCGGTTTGTACTTCTGCGTGCGTTCCCTGCAAGCCACATTGGGGATGTACGCTCGCTATTTGGCACGCTCGTTAGTTAGAGGAGGGGTCGGTAGACTTTGGGGAGGAAGTTTAGCTGCGTTAGAAATTACGAGCGAGCGCTTAAATTAACATATTTCTGTACGTACGCCGAACGTACGAACGGCCACTTGTGACTGGGTCTGAATGAGGGCCTAAAATGTAACTTTTCGTCCACCAAGGAAAACGCTATGTCTGGCGCAAACCCAACACATCCCATCACCCCAAGAACACCATCCCCACAGTGAAACATGGTGGTGGCAGCATCATGCTGTGGGGATGTTTTTCAGCAGCAGGGACTGGGAAACTGATTTGAGTCGAGGGATAGATGGATGGTGCTAAATACTGGGATATTCTTGAGCAAAACCTGTTTCAGCCTGCCTGTGATTTGGGACTGGGAACGGAGGTTCACCTTCCAGCAGGATAATGACCTGAAGCATACTGCTAAAGCAACACTCGAGTGGTTTAAGGGGAAACATTTAAATGTGTTGGAATGGCCTAGTCAAAGCCCAGATCTCAATCCAATTGAGAATCTGTGGTCAGACTTGAAGATTGCTGTTCACAAGCGGAAACCATCCAACATGAAGGAGCTGGAGCAGTTTTGCCTTGAGGAATGGGCGAAAATCCCAGGGGCAAGATGTGGCAAGCTCATAGAGACTTATCCAAAGCGACTTGCAGCTGTAATTGCCGCAAAAGGTGGCTCGACAAAGTACTGACTTTAGGGGGGTGAATAGTTATGCACGCTGAAGTTTTCTGTAATGTTGTCCTAAATGTTGTTTGATTCACAATATAAAAAAACACAACTTCACAGTTGTAGGCATGTTCTGTGAATGAAATGATGCACACCTTCAAACAACCCATTTTAATTCCAGGTTGTGAGGCAACAAAACATGAAAAATACAAAGGGGGGTGAATACTTTTACAACGCACTGTATATACAAGATACTGGTGATCTGTTGAGAAAACTAAGATATGTTGTTGATTTATCTGTGGGGACATTTTTAGTTATAATGGATCTATATACACCATAATACTACATGATGATGGACTGAGGGCCTGATTCAGAGGCACTCGCTGTTTGCGAGTGTTCGCTCTAAATCAGGGCGGTGTTTTTTTTTTTTTGCTTTTTCGGCCTCTAGGCCGCTCGCTAAGCTGTGGGTGACAGCTTTTGCGAGCGGCCTGGCGACGGTTGCGATTATCGCGACCATCAGGCTTGCGCGGAGACCCTGTGGTAGGGTCTCAGCTCTCGCAAGCCTTAGTGGACTTCGTGCTCTAATAGAGCAGGAAGTCCACTACTGACATCACAAGTGATGTCAGTAGGATCGCCCACAAACGCCAGGCGTTCCTAAGGGAACGCCTGCATTTGTGCAGCCACCCCCCTCCCCCCTCAGGCCCTGAGTACATTAAGGAGAGCACTATCTTTGGTGTGTGTGTGTGTGTGTGTGTGTGTGTATGTGTTCAGATATGACCATTCAGGGCATATACATAAATGGGCAAGTGTTAGACATTTGACAATTTGATGCTTGGGCCAAATTACTACTATACATTGTAGCTCACTGATTGCATACATGGCCAAATGTGGCCATCGTTCAACTGGATTTATCATCCAACCCAGATGGCATTTAAATTATTCAGTACACATGATGATTAAAGTCAGCAATCTTGTAGAACACATACACACTGTGCTTCTTTGCCAATAGTTGAAAACAGTATTTGTGTGGACACTTTTAGGGGCATATTTATCAAAATAAATTTGTGGTAATCCCACCAAAAAAACCATTTTCGGATGACAGCTACAAAAGTCTAATCAGCACTTGGCTTTAGTTTAGAATAGCTGTGTAGGAACTCTACTGCTCAATGTTAATGGTGGTCGGAAGAGGTCCAAGGGAGAAGTGAGTGCCTGGATTCTGCTTAATATAGCACAGGAAGGGGTACCCAAGAGAGGAACCCCCAGAAAACTAATATAACAGAGAAAGAAATGTATTTGCTGTAATATTATATATACATACCTGCATATGTCTTGACATCTAACTTGATAATTAAATTACATCTAACCAGTGCTGTAGTAGGGCACTAATGCACCATGGGCCACCCCGCCCATCACCCCCCTGTCCCCGCACAGGCACTCTGCAAGCCAAATACAAGTGCCACCAGGGCAGCACACCCCTAATTTATGGGATGTAGTCGGCATCCCGGCGGTCAGGATGCCGATGGCAAGAATCCCGGAATCCAGAAAGCAGTCGGAATCCCGGCTCCAGAATCCCAACCGCTGACATCCTGACGGTATTAGGGTTAGGGGGAGGGTTAGGTTTAGGATTAGGCAATAGAGGAGGGTTAGGGTTAGGCTGTGAGAGGGTAGGGGTTAGGGTTAAGCTTCAGAGGGGGGATTAGGCTGCAGGAGGGGAAGACTAGGGCTAGTCTGTGAGTGGGGGTTAAGGTTTGGTTGCGAGGGTAGGAGGGTTAGGTTGCAAGAGGGAAGGGTTATGGTTGGGCTGCAGAAAGGTGCATTAGGGTTAGGGGGACGGTTAGGATACTTACCTAATCCTGGCGGGATTCTGACTGCCGGATGCCACTGTTGATATACTGACCACCAGCATCCCGACTGCTGGGCACCCGTACCCTAACCCTAGTTCTGGCCCTGCCGCTAACCATACATATTCATTAAATTAAATTCCCAGTATCTCAATTTCACCAAGATTCAAAATTGCCATTTTACTTTGAATGGTAACACAGGCACCATGGTTAAAGTGTTGAGTCGAATTGTTTGACTCTTTTCCAAATCAGTTGATGTTTCTCATATACAATGTTCCGTTTTTCACACATACAGTATCCGGTGTCACTTTACCTTGCGGGTATAATAATTGCCCAAATCCATAAATATCCTTTTCTATATCAAGCTATTTTGAGACAGGAGGAAGCATGACTACAAATGCTCAGCGCCCTCCCCCTCTCTCTCATTCACAGCAGATGAGCCCTGTATCTCAGGAGAGAGATGAGTCAGACGCCCTTGCTCTTTCTGTCTCTCTGCATACGTTCACACTTTATATTCATTGTATGACGTAAAATGGGGAGCTATACTAGCGAGAGGTCTGTGGTAGATGCTGTCTGGGGATGGTGTTGATCTTTGCAGATTAGTGGAAAGGTTGGGCATAATAGTGAGAGGAAAGGTTTGTTCATTTCCATTATGTGTCAGATTTTGGATTGCTCAAGAGACTCTATTGTAATTTGTGAGATAAAATGTAGGTGGTTTCCTCATAATGATTAACAGGGATACATATAATTGCTCTACAAGCTGAATCACAGCTTGAATTGCTGCTCCTCTATTGTGAACCATGGGGGAATTGTGTATAATGTGTACTGCAGGCTCCTTAGTATGCCTGTACATCGCATGTAAGAGAAAGTTGTTCTAACGAAAGACAAAGATAATGATTAAACAAAAATGGTGCTATTGAGCTAATGGCTTTCCTTCACTGTTATTACAGCATTTTGTAACTAGTATTCAGATGACTACTACTAGTTTAGGGAAATGCCAGATGGCCCCATTTTAGACCTACTTGTGAGACAGGTTATTGTATGCACAACTAGCATAGGGTAGGATGATCAAGCAAGGATATACAGTGGAAACGCAACCTTTTATAGCACCTGTTTCATGCAGTTAGTGCAGGATCAACCATTAGGTTGATTAGCCTGCAGCCTAGAATGCCAGGACTTTGGTGGGCACCACGTAAATGGCAGCTGGGGAAGAAAAATAAAGACTTTTTTCATTCCATGTTGGCGGTGGCCACACAGCTCAATTAAAGAAGCTTGTTAGTTATCCAGCCCTCACGAGGCGGTGCTAAGGGAAATTCTTAGTGGCTACTAGATGGCTGTACCGATGCGACCATGTAACTTACTGCTAAAACCTTTATTATATGTAGATTGTGCTATAGCACCATCTGTGTAGCGCTGCATGCAATTATGTTTACAGTCTAATTTGCAAATCTGCTGATCAGTGGCGTAACTATAAATTTTGCTCCCCCCTGCCAAAAATGTTTATGTCGCCGCCCCCCCCCCTCAGCATTTTGGTAAAATAATTACAGGGCCACTTATATGCAATTTGGCCCCTAGTGCAAAAGTAAAAAATGTGCTCTTACCCCCCCTAGACAGTTTACAGTATACAGTAGTGCCCCCTATACAGTGCTCCCAGAAGTGGTCCCCCTATGCAGTGCCCCAGGTAGTCATCCCCCTATGCAGTGCCCCTTATATAATGCCCTCAGTAGTAGACCCCCTTAAATAGTGACCCCAGTACTAACCCCCCAGCAGTGCCTCCAGTAGTAGTAGTCCTCCCCCAGCAATGCCCCCAGTAGTAGTGGTCCCACCAGTGCAGTGCCCCCAGTAGTGGTCCCACCAGTGCAGTGCCCCCAGTAGTGGTTCCACCAGTGCCTCCAGTAGTGGTCCCACCAGTGCCTCCAGTAGTAGTCCCCCCAGCAATGCCCCCAGTAGTAGTCCCCCCACCAGCAATGTCCCCAGTAGTTCCACCCCAGCAATGCCCCCAGTAGTCCCCCCCAGCAATGCCCCCAGTAGTAGTCCCCCCAGCAATGCCCCCAGTAGTAGTCCTCCCTCCCAGCAATGCCCCCAGTAGTAGTAAACACCGCCCCCAGCACTGCCCCCAGTAGTAGTCCCCCCTCCCAGCAATGCCCCCAGTAGTAGTAGTAGTAAACAAACCCCCCCAGCAATGCCCCCAGTAGTAGTCCCCCCTCCCAGCAATGCCCCCAGTAGTAGTAGTAGTAGTAAACAACCCCCTCCCACAATGCCCCCAGTAGTAGAAAACAACCCCCGCTAGACAGACAGAAACACAAAATCCACTTACCTTGATCAACGCTCCGGCATCGGCTCCTCCGTCCGGCGTCCTCCCGGGCAGGCCCGCTCTGCATGATGGGAGAGACGTCATGGCATCTCTCCCATCATCACCCACTGCGGGAGCCAGAAGAGCCCAGCCCCGGCAGTGGGCGCAATACAAGCAGCCGATGAGAGTCTGTCTGACTCTCATCGGCTGCTAAAACAAACACACAGCTGCCGGCTGTGTGTTTGTTATGTTAATAGTGTAGTGCGGACGGCACTTATGTGCGTTCCGCACTACCGCCCTGCCTGCGTGACTATCAGATGCTAGAGGTCCAGTAGGACCTCTAGCATCTGTCTCCTCCTAGGCGGCGGCCATTTTTGGAGGTCCGTTTTCTGCAGATTCCATGCGGACAACTAGTCCGCATGGAATCTGTAGCCACCTCGCCCCCACTCCCCCAAGCCACCGTGGAGTCTGCGGGGGCTGTAGTTACGCCACTGCTGCTGATCATGTCCATACACTAGCAATCTACAGCCCCAATCCATCTGTGAAATCCAATATGTTGGACAATCTGATTTAACAATTCCAATCACTTTTTGGTTGCAATCTGCGAAGCCCATACATTGCAGATTTTTATACACAATCAATTGCAAATTGCAGAATTGCCACAATCGATTGCTGATGTATGGCCTTTACTCAGAGATGTATGGTGGGTCACCTGCGCATGTGCAGAACGGGTCCTTCCATTGCCGCAGTGCCGGTCTCTGTTCCAGGAGATATTTTCTGGGAGTGCCGAGGCCAGGGTCTACTTCTTTCAACACAGACTTCCTAGTCTCGGCTACTGAGCTGCGAGGGCCAATCTGAGAAACAAATGCTGCAGCATCTGTGATCCCGGCAGGAGTCGTCTCTTTACCTCAAGCGCCGCCTGCGGCATTAGCATATTTTCACATCGCTGCTATGTCCAAAGACCAGCAACAATGTGAACTGCGTCCATCTCTGAATCAGGCACAATGTTGGAAACAAACATGCTGTAACATGAGTAAGATAATGGTCGTTGTAGCATAAACTAAAGATATTGTTCGCAAACCTCTTTATATATTGTTCCAAAGCTATTGAGTTGTCTGGCATGGACTTCCTTGGATAACTGCCCATAAACATCTGCAATTCTGACCACTTATGCAATTGTAAAACTTATTGACTACAAATTGTGGGACAAAAGGATGGTCAGTCCTGGTCAGCACCTGCAGAGATCTATCAGATGTTTTCTTTTCTGGTATAAACAAATGTGGATGAATGATGACCATGTGCTAGTGGCTATCATCTCATCACACTAATTTCATCATCTGACCGCAATAATTCTGCCTCTTAGGATAAAGATGTTTGATAAACTTGTACATAAATTCTGCTGATTAACACTGGGGTCCAGGAGCAGGACATTGTGTATTGGCAGCCTGAGGGAAATTGGTGCCTGTGTAAATAGAGCTGTTCTGTCAGCTAAGGAAAGATAACACAATGTTATTTACCACAAACTATTCTGTTATATACTATAACATATCACAATTAGCAGTTTGATTAATACCCTTTTTACACCGGAGCTAAAACCCGGGTTATGGTTAACCCGGTCAGCTCCTTGGTGTAAAAGGGGTGAGGGTTGGATCGCCGGGTCGAGTGAATATCCCGTGTCGGCGCTGGCTAAATTCCGGGTCTGATCCGGATGGGAACCCTGGGCCTGATTCAGACCCGGTCGCAAGCGCTGAGCGCTTGCAACCGGGTCGATGGTGGCCCAGAGCGCATGCGCACG
Organism: Taudactylus pleione; assembly: GCA_031769625.1. Classification (NCBI taxonomy): domain Eukaryota; kingdom Metazoa; phylum Chordata; class Amphibia; order Anura; family Myobatrachidae; genus Taudactylus; species Taudactylus pleione. The sequence continues at coordinate 592,784 of JAUIMM010000228.1, read as the reverse complement.
ACGGAGCCGGCTCCGTCGTGACATGTGCAAGACCCGGATAGCGACGGGCAATCCGTCGCTCCGGGTCTCGCACCAAAGGGGGCGTGCTGTCGATGTTGAATGACAGCACGCCCCCTTTGGTGGGCGGGTCGGGGGGGGTGGCTGCCCAGACGGAGGCGTTCCCATGGGAACGCCTACCGTTTGGGGGCGGCCCCACTGACATCTGTTTGAGCCAAAATCTCTCTGGGGCTTGCGGCCACGAGACCCTACCACAAGGGTCTCGTCGAAAGCCCGATGGTCGCGTTGGTCTTGACCATCGCGACCATCATCCTGGCCGCTCACATTAGCTGTGGGTGGCAACCCACAGCAATGCGAGCAGCCAGGACGCCGCTCCATAAAAAAAAGAAAAGACACCCTGATTCAGAGCGAGCGCTCTGTCAGAGCGTCCGGCTCTGAATCAAGGCCCCTGTTCTAACTCCGGGTCAGACCCAGAATTTTGGTGGAAAAGTGGTATTAGGTTCTCTTTAAACAAACCTGTGAACATTCAGGGTTGTCCTTTATTTAGGTCCTGATAGGAAACCGGCAATGAATGAGCACTGCTCCATGGGATAGTGACTACCATTGCTTTGTTGCTGGTAAGTGACATGATTTAATGAAATGGAAGTGAATATTACTGGCAGAGGAAGTAACGCTCTAATGGATATGCCATGAAAAAATTACTTGTGGTCATTAATCCTATTTTTCTTAAGAGAGAAATAACTCTGAAATGTTGATAACTGAGGAAAGAGATAATTGTGTGGCATATATTAGCAACTAGTGCCAGTGGCTCTAATGCAACCTGTCTGATCACGTACGTAGACCGCATGACATCCCTATCATACCCCTTTCAGACTTAGGGCCTGATTCAGACCCGTTCGCAAGCGCACAGCGTTTGCAAGCGGGTGGATGTTTGCCCCCTGCGCATGCTGATTAACAGCTCGTCCCGTTTTGAAGGTGGGTAGGGGGGATGGTTGAGCAAACGCAGGCATTCCCAAAGGAACACCTGGCATTTGTTGGCGGCCCTACTGACATCATTAGAGCAGGAAGTCCACTCGGGCTTGAGGGAGCCGAGACCCTACCACAGGGTCTTGGCTCCAGGCCGCTCGCACAAGCTGTGGGTGGTCACCCACAGCTTTGCAAGCAGGCTTGTGAAAAAAAAAAACCACGCCCCTCAAACCTGCGAGCTTCCTCCGGCAGCGAGCGGGTCTGAATCAGGCCCTTAAGCCTAAAACCCATGTTTTTGAGCATGAACCTGAGTTTGGCGTATGTCTGAAAGGTGCAACCAGGGTTGACATTCCCGGGTCCACGACCCTGCTCGCTAGCAAGGTTTTTCCGGGACTGTCAACCTGGGTCGACGGCCCGGCTCACGTGCAACCCAGGTCTTGATGACCTGGTCACACCTAAAACAAACTGATTGACCGGCGACGTGGCGCTTGGAGATGAGATCTCCAAGCGTCCACTGAATGCCGGAAGACCAGGGTCACTGCAAGACCCGGGTCCGGTGTGAAGGGTGACGACCCAGGAATAACCTGGGTCGTCCCCCTAAGTGTGAAAGGGGCAGCCTGGCTTCAACCCATGGTCGGTGTCCCAGGTCCGAGCCGGGTTGAAGCCGGGAATTTATATCTGAAAGCTCTTGCAAGCTCTCTCTCTACCCTCTGTTTCATATCTGCTCCATCGCTGTCAATCTCGACCTTCTTCTGTTTCTATGACTAATATTTAATAATATAAGGTGATAAGACAGATTTTCCAGTGATTTAGCAAGACAATTGTGCTGAAGCAGCTGAGGCCAGCAATGCTGGTTAGCAGCTTTAGGAGTAGTCTTATCGCTTTGCTGAGCTTGTTTTGGTGGCTCGGGCACCGGGCCACATGTATGACCTGGCTGGGCTTCCAGCTCACTATTGACACGGAGATTGACAAAGTTATAAATCGATCACTATTTTGGCGGCTCACTTCTAAAAGGCTGATGTAGTGTTGGTACCATAACAAAAAAAAGAGCAACTTTGCTCCTGGACAAATCATATTGAAATGTAAGGGGTGCAAATGCATGTGTGTGTGTGCGTGATTGTATACATGTCGCATCAAGGGCTAAGTCTGGAATATGCTATGCAGGAGGAACATAGAGCCTCAGAAGGTGGATTGAAGACAAGAGGAACACACAAATGGGAACTGAGTGACATATACAGTCAGGTGCATAAATATTGGGACATTTACAGAATTTTCATATTTTGGCCTCTATTCACCACAACAATGGCTTTGAAATGAAACATACAAGATGTGCTTTAACTGCAGACTTTCAGATTTAATTTGAGGGTAATTACATCCAAATCAGGTGAAAGGTGTAGGAATTACAACGGTTTCTATATGGGCCTCCCACTTTTTAAGGGGCCAAAAGTAATGGGACAAACTAAACAATCCTAAATTTAACTTTCACTTTTTAATACTTTGTTGCAAATCCTTTGCAGGCAATTACAGTCTGAAGTCTGGAACGCATAGACATCACCAGACGCTGGGTTTCATCCCTGGTGATGCTCTGCCAGGCCTCTACTGCAAATGTCTTCAGTTCCTGCTTGTTCTTGGGGCATTTTCCCTTCAGTGTTGTCTTCATCAAGTGAAATGCATGCTCAATCGGATTCAGGTCAGGGGATTGACTTGGCCATTGCATAACATTCCACTTTTTAGCCTTAAAAACTCTTTGGTTGCTTTTGCAGTATGCTTCGGGTCATTGTCCATCTGCACTGTGAAGCGCCGTCCAATGAGTTCTGAAGCATTTGACTGAATATGAGCATATAATATTGCCTGAAACACTTCAGAATTCATTCTGCTGCTTTTGTCAGCAGTCACATCATCAATAAATACAAGGGAACCAGTTCCATTGGCAGCCATACATGCCCACGCCATGACACTACCACCACCATGCTTCACTGATGAGGTGGTGTGTTTTGGATCATGAGCAGTTCCTTTCCTTCTCCATACTCTTCTCTTCCCATCACTCTGTTGATCTTTGTCTCATCTGCCCATAGGATGTTGTTCCAGAACTGTAATGGCTTTTTTAGATGTTGTTTGGCAAACTCTAATCTGGTCTTCCTGTTTTTGAGGCTCACCAATGGTTTACATCTTGTGGTGAACCCTCTATATTCACTCTTGTGAAGTCTTCTCTTGATTGTTGACTTTGACACATATACACCTACCTCCTGGAGAGTTTTCTTGATTTGGTCAACTGTTTTGAAAGGGTTTTTCTTCACCAGGGAAATAATTATTCTGTCATCCACCACAGTTGTTTTCCGTGGTCTTCCGGGTCTTTTGGTGTTGCTGAGCTCTCTGGAACATTCTTAAAAAGAAAGAACGCACCAAACAGTTGATTTGGCCACACCTAATGTTTTTGCTATTTCTCTGATGGGTTTGTTTTGATTTTTCAGCCTAATAGTGGCTTGCTTCACTGATAGTGACAGCTCTTTGGATCTCATATTGAGAGTCGACAGCAACTGATTCCAAATGCAAATGTCACACATTGAATCAACTCCAGACCTTTTACCTGCTTAATTGATAATGAAATAACGAGGGAATAGCCCACACCTGTCCATGAAATAGCTTTTGAGTTGATAGTTTGGCCCCTTAAAAAGTGGGAGGCACATATAGAAACCGTTGTAATTCCTACACCGTTCACCTGATTTGGATGTAATTACCCTCAAATTAAATCTGAAAGTCTGCAGTTAAAGCACATCTTGTTTGTTTCATTTGAAAGCCATTGTGGTGGTGAATAGAGGCCAAAATATGAAAATTCTGTCAATGTCCCAATATTTATGCACCTGACTGTATATTGTGACAGAACCAAACAGTAGCAAGCCCAGGTGACACTACCTGACAAGGATAGGCAAAAATGGTAAAAGCAAAGGAAGAGAGAAGAAGGAGAAGAAAAAGGGCTCCTGGGAGGGACTGATGGAGGTTGGAATCAGGCCGACCCCTTAGAATCAAGCCAGTGGATCCAAGTATCTTGGAATGTATTATCAAGTACTATCATCTACAGATGAGATGACATCTTGTATATCCATAAATGCTTTAGGAGATATTCATTGTACCTTGAAATGGGGATCATCAATAAATGAAAAAGCCAGAACACATGATCAGATAGTACTTCCTCCCCAAGATCTCAGTAGATAGCTTCAACACAGCAGACCAGAAATGTTTTATTTTGGAACAGTTCCACCAGATGTAGTAATGGGGAAGATCAGGGAAGATCAGTGCCAACAGATATTGGGGACAACAACATTCATTTTACACAATGGGGCAACAATTATATTGGGTTTCTATTTCTACCATGCAGGTGCTAGGTGAGCTAGCATGGGACAGCTGTAATATCTTAAGACAGTTGTCCTCCCCAGCTCTTGGTCGATAACATTTTAACAAGAGGAGGTAATGTATGGTCTAGGTAGAGAATCCGCCAAAAGCCATTTGTAACCCAGAGAAACAGTTAGATGTTGAGGTGCTGGAGCCTAAATAAGTTGCTCTAAGGAAGGAAAACACCACTGGAGGGCACCAAAGGCCCTTTTGACAATTAAAAAGTGGCCTACCTACAGATATGTCCACAGGGGTAAAGTGCCGATGTCACTGAAGGAACTGATTTTTCCCGGCATACACCAGCTGTCCGACCTGAAACAACAGAAAGGAAAAACGGAGTGAGGCCATTCGTGATTAAATGCCATACTCCTAAGTCTCTTCCAACAAGAGTAGTTATTAGCCACTGTAAGCTGTTGAAAGCTAGTGAAAGTGGGGTAGTCCACATAAGAAATTATACAGCAGGGTGGCGCTGTAGTAGAACAATTGAAGCCGCCCTGATACTTCTGCTTATGAAGGATAACCAGCTGAAGGCTGGGTCTCTGTTCTCCCCAGACAAATTCAAGGAAGTACAAAATCTTGAGAAAGGAATTAATCTTCAGAATATTGAGGTGGCCAAAACAGTTGAAGGATTTATAGCTTCCTTCCTAAATCTGAAAAGAAGTGGGGTAAAGTTAACCTGAGTTGAAACAGATGGTTAGGATCTTCAGTTATATGGACACCCAAGTATCCCAGTTGAGTAGGGTATCAAATACATTAAGCTCCTTTTTTTTGCTTTCAACTCTGAATGAGCAAATAAATGCAACCTATATAGTGATCATGCGCATAAGTCATACTTACCTACTTCCCTGATCTGCTCTACATTAGGTTAGGGCAGGGGGAGGTCCATATAAGAGAAGCAGCGGCATGGTACAGTAAATTGCATCACAGCCATCCCACCCCTGCAAAGTTTTGCAGCAAATCCTGGCATTACTTTGCAGGGTTGGGACCATAAAGACAAGATTCATAGTGCGCACTTCATAGTGCCCACTTCACTGATGCTCACGGGTTATATATTCTCCTGGGAGCCGGGAGAGCTCCTCCATATTTTGGAGTCTCCAATTAAATTCTGTGAGAATGGACAAGCATGGCAAGAGTACATATCTATAAGGTATGGACACATCTATAAATTGTTTAATGCGGTTTTGTAACTTTTTTCATCCTTTCCATGTTCCTTACCTGTGTAGCCAAGGCCAGAAAATCTGGGTCTGCCAATGCAGACCCCAGCCTCAGCGCTCCCAGAAAACGGGGGGCCAGATGCCCCTGTTTCCGGGAACACAAGCCGGAACACCTCCCTCAAACGGTCGCAGCTTGTCAATCAAACTGCGCCTTGGAGACACTGAGCGAATTCGTAGAAGGAGGCCTGCATGTGCGCTGTACACATCCTGTGCATGCGCAGTCCTCCCACCATCGGAGATGTACGCAAGACATCGGCTTTGCCTACATCTCTGAATGATGCCCATTGTGTATGGAGGCTGACCACAGAATGAGTGAGTGCTGTCTTGTACTGTAGTTGGGGAAATGCACATACACAAATCTTCAGCTGGCTACACCTTATACAGTACTATGCTGAGACAAAAGTCCAACCCCATGACATAGTTAAAAATATTGTCAGAAACTTTGCTATTAATAGTTAGGTGTCGGCGACCTGCGATGAAAGTTAGTCCACTCGGTACATAACTTAACCAAAGTGAGTGGTTAATTAACTAGTAGAAAATAGGTACAGAGTAACACAGGGTTAATTGGTATGCAGCAGGTACACAATGGCATGCAGTATGTACAACAATATGTCCAGGTGCAGTCAGAAACGTATATGAGGTTAATGCAGGTTGTGTTATTATAAATGGAATGGCAGAGCCTGTACTGTAATGCACAGTATCCATTATAGAGACACCTAGGGGTATGTCCAGTGCTGATTAAACCCTGTGGAGGCCCCAAGGCAGTCGAAATCTCAGGGTCCCCCTCGCAAATTATCTCCTAATACGTTTTTAATTTTACCAACCAACAATTTTAATAAACCGTGCGTAGGTTGAACCGAACAGTTTTAAAAAACTGGCAGATGAGCTTTTAAGAACCTAACTGTAATGTGAATCTGATGTCTATGGTTTATGTATTTTAAGTTGTAAATGGATACATTAAATTAATACTGTATTTTCTCTATAGTCTTTAAAAGTTTTTGTTTCTTTTTTCAGCCTTTAATTTTTTCTATCTTTTGGAAACAATTTAAGAAAGCTTGACTGTAATTTTCTTTCAAGATCAAATCAATATTATTGTGATCCCTTGTCGTGGGCCCCTAAAAGGCGCGGGGCACATAAGCCGGTGCCTACTCTGCTTATTTGGTAATCCAGCACTGGGTACGTCATCTACAATGGAAGGATGGAGGAGAGAAGTTGCGTATGCGCAGTAGTGCACTTCAGCCAGAGTTGGAGGTCACACCTTGTGACGCACCTTTATCTCCAGGATACAGAGTATCGGATGACCCCGGTGAGTGTGGACAGAGGGAGAGGCAGCACAGAGCGCATTTCCCTTTCAACAAAAAAATGGGGCACCCAGCAAATGTTTCCATTGATGGATAAAAATGTTTTCATTGAATATAATATGTGATGCGGAATTCTTGTGAGGAGGCAAGCACATTCTATAAAGCTGTTTATACGTTTTTCATATTTGAATTAAAAATGTTTTGTTTGAACTTTTTTTTATTTAATGGACAAAGATAGACCATTTCATTTAATGGGAAAAAAAAAACTAAAATTCTATTACAACCCCCATAGAGCAATAATATAGCTGTGCGCATTGACAATATTACAGAGTGCAGTTACCTGTATGGCACTATACCAATTGCTACACTGTTGTGTTACCTACCATATCAGGTGCAACATATGTGGGGTCTATTTACTAAGCCTTGGATGAAGATAAAGTGAACAGAGATAAAGGGCCTGATTCAGAGCCGAACGCTAATTGCGCTCGCTTGTTTAGAAAAAGGGGCCGGCTATTTAAATTGAGCGCTCGCTCTTTGCGGTCTGTTGACGCCTCTATGTCTGAACAAGCGAACGAAATATGCGCTCGCTATTTTGTAAAGACGCCCCCTGGACGCTCGCATCCTACGTCATCTCCGCTCTTTATTTGATTAATCGAGTACATCGAAAGGCATCTGAACTGCTCGCAGTGCTTGTGGTTGGATTTTCCTACCGCAATCATGCGAACAGTTCAGGCTAAGAAACAACCAAGTGACGTGGTCGATGACGCTGCTTTGTTAATTATGCACACCCTTAAAACGCCCGTTTTGACCGTTTAGCACGCCTGCGTTCGGATCTCCACTCCCCGTTTTCAAGCACCTTCCCCTGTTACCACCCACAAACGCCTCATCCTGTCACTCAAATTAACAAGCATTCGCTATTTTGCGAGCACACAATTTCCGACCGCAATGACTGGTTCGCGCATGCGTATTACAACACATACGCATGCGCAGTTGTGCGAACATCGCTCGGAGCGAACGAGCGGCCGCTTACGAGCGGCTCTGAATCAGGCCCAAAGTCCCAACCAAGGAGCTGCTAACTGCCATGTCACAGGCTGTGTTAGAAAAATTACAGTTAGGAGCTGATTGGGTGGGACTTTATCTCCGTTCACTTTATCTCCATCCAAGGCTTAGTAAATAAACCTGTGTATCACTTAGGAATATCCCCCCCCCCCCCTCCTTTAGAACATTTATTTTTGTTTAATTTTATTTAACATATATTTAACACTCACATTTCAAAATGCTGTCATACCTGGGACTCAAACCTATCATCACTCAGATGGCAGTCAGACACCTTACACACAGGGCCGGCAACAGAGATCATGGAGCCCAGTATACCTATTTTGTAAGCCCCCCCCCCATCCCCGGGTCCCTAGCAGGTACAGACCAGTCATTTGAGAGTCTTCCTTACCTATATGTGGTTTCTCTGCAATGGGGAACCTCTGAAGGAATTGTTCCTCCCTGGGTAGATGGTTACTTCAGTCGGTATTCGTGTTAAAGATCACATGGTCCGGAAGATTTGCTGCACCACAATGAAGAAAAAAAACATTTACTGGAATAGCAGCTACAGCAGCTCTCCAGAGAGATCCCAATGCCTGTACCCTGCTGATCACTGCAGGAGCCCAGGCGACGCTTAGTTCTAGTTAATCTGTGGGGCTTTGGGGCCCCCTGGAACCTTGTGGCCTGGTAAAGCTGTGCCGCTAGTCCTCCCTGTCGCTGGGCTTGCTTACACATGACGCTATCTGACCCACAATTTCTGATGCCAGCCCTCAACACAGCCACTGATTCCCGACCCACTGATTCCCGGCTGCGCTTATCAGCACACCTCAAGTACCTTTGCCGGTGAGTGCACCATACTTTGATCTCTCGCTGATGATATTTGCTGCATATACACTACAAGTAGTGCTCTTTCTATACCTTCAGTCGGTGATCTACACTGCTTGCTCCAGACTTGTGCACGGCTGTTCTGATAGACAAATCCTGCTGCAGCTTCACTGGTGCTCTGCTACATAAAGAGCTGGTGAGTTATAATGCACAATTATTGTGTATCATCACTGCAGCCATTAGATTCACTCTGTATTTGGCAAGGGGGGTGCCAATGCTCTTTCTAGCCCAGGGCACCAAAAAATCTAGTTACGGCTCTGCCCTATAGCAATAATCTCATAATCATAGGTCTCACAATCATAGGAAATGCTCCCTCCTGGTCATCTTAACACCAGTGTTCATGAAGTAGAGTGCTCCAAGTTGGTAACACTAAAATGTTGATTATACCAATTTACGGATGACTTAAATGGTCTCCAGGGCCAGATTAATAATGGGGTCGATGGGACTACAGCTCCAAGCATCTCTATAAAAATAGGCCCAACATTATGACAGCATCATACATACAAAACTTGCATTTCTATTTTTGTCACAAAATTATGCGATTTTTCTACTCATATGTATTTCTGGGCAAATCCATCATTGGGGGCCAGGTTGCACCTGATAATGAAGTATCCAACTTACCAGAGCAATGCAGTAATGCTCTGATACGGGGACAGCTGCTCTGAAAAGCAGCTTTCCCTGCGATTCTCTAACACTGCTACAGAAGTATTAGTGATACTTACCCCTGCCGATCCTGATGACTGCACATGTGTGACCTGAGTTCACACATGCGCATGGCCGCAAGGCACACAGGGCCTGATTCAGAGCCGCTCGCTGCTGGCGAGCGCTCGCTCTGAATCAGGGCGTGTTTTTTTATCTTCTCCAGCCCGCTCGCAAAGCTGTGGGTGACCACCCACAGCTTGTGCGAGCGGCCTGGGGTCCGTTGCGATTATCGCGACAATCGGGCTTGCGACGAGACCCTGTTGTAGGATCTCGGCTCCCGCAAGCCCGGATGTCATTAGGACCGCCACAAACGCCAGGCGTTCCTAATGGAACACCTGTGTTTGTGCAGCCACCCCCCTTCCCGCCTACAAAACGGGGCGAGCACTCACTCACCGTCGACAGCCGCCCCGTCTTGTAGCGAGACCCGTAGCGACTGAGATTCTGTCGCTGGACGGGTCTCGCGCATGCGCATGCCGGAGGCGGTGCATGCGCAGTGGGGTTACATCGAGCCGCTTGCGATCGGCTCTGAATCAGGCCCCCAGTGCGGTCACGGCAGGTGTGATCTGCTCAGATCCCTCTTCGAAACCCCAGACCCCCTTCCCATAGGAAGGAGTGTGGCTCCGGCAACCGTTGCCATCTGAAGTTTGTGGAATCCTAGGCGGCCTTATGCGTCCCCTAATAATGAATTGTCCCGTTACTAAAAACATCTGGAATCTAGTGTTTCCACATGTGTAACGGATAAGGATAGGCCCATAAGGGAGACATTGGGGCCGGTAGTGTATGGGGTGTATACAGGGGTGTAGCGTGTGCGGAGTAGGTAAAGCTCATGCTCTGGGTTCCTGCTCCGTCTGGGAGCGCCATTCAAGGAACATTGCAACTTAGACCGAACAAAGCAGAGGCACAGGGGAGCCAACAGACGCACCTTCAAAACACAAAGCTGGCTGCGCTTGGCAACCACAATAAACAGAATACGGCCTCTCAGTCTCCATGGCGGACGCAGCTACAAGCCCCTGTTTTCATGCTGCACCCCCTGACCTCTGCTACTCGTCCCTCCCACTGAGTGATGATCACCTCCTGCTCCTCCAGTGTCTGCTACTCCATGCTGCTCACAGAATTGGAACTTCTGCTCCTCCATCTCAGATCAGCCCACTCACTTATCTGTGTGCATTCCATTCCGCTCACTGTGTGTATGTGTCTCCTCACCCCCCTGTGTTTCTGTCTAATCATTACCTGGGTCTGTCCTCCCCCTCCCCCCCCAATTATTATATCAGTCTATCCCCCCCACCTTCTTCCACTATTAGCCCCAAAACCTTTCTCCTATGCCAGTCCCCTCTTACCCTGTTCCTTTTCCCACTACCCCCTTCTGCCAGGTCTGCGCTTCTCTTCTTCCTCCTCGCCAGCTGACGTCGCTGGAGTACTGCGTGCTGCAGATCAGAAGTGACTGTGGACGAACCTGAGGATAGATAAGTATAGATAGATAGTATAGGTAAGCACAATAATCTTAATTGAATATTTTTTCCCCAACAATGCTGAAGGGCTAAATTTACTAAGCAGTGAGTTTTGAGTCATTTACAAACTGCTGGAAACCGCCACCAGTTGATGGCAGTTATCATGACAATTTGCTAGCATTTAATAAAATAAGCAACGATTTTGTTGTCTAAACTGAAACCCCCGTCGATCCCTAGATGACAACCCACCGCTGCGTGTTCTATTTGGCAGCAGTTTCTATTGAAACCACTGCTGCATAGGGGGTGATTCAATTCAGTGCTATGTTGAATAGTACCGGGAGTTCATACATGGGGTCTCCACCTACTGTAAATCAATATACCAGCCCTGGAACTCTGAGCCTGGTCTGGTACTGGAAATAGGAAGGGGGGGTGGGCTGCGCGTGGTTTCCCCTATTTTACAATAACCTGCACCAGACTGAACCAGCCGAGGGAATAACACTATAGCAGGGAGACACACAGTGTAAGGTCCCCCTGCCATAAAGTTAACCAGGACCAAACTGCTCAGCCCAGGGCTGCAATACCTCCGAAAGTCGGGACCTGGGGTCCCCCCTACTGAGTAACAAGCAGCCCTGGTGGTGGTGGATGCAGGGTTAATGGTACTTAAAGTGTTAATAATAATGTTTTTTAAAGATGGCCTACAGTACCCAGCAAGCTTGCTCCGGCATGATGGCAGTTAAAGAACCAGATAATTATATATTACTTATCGCTGCTTATTACGGTAATAAGAAATTAAGGTGTGTTAAAAAACACGTAGGGACAGAGGGCCTGATTCAGAGCCGGACGCTCTGACAGAACGCTCGCTCTGAATCAGGGCCAGCCTTCTGTGGTTTTAGAGCGGCCTCCTGGCCGCTCGCATAGCTGTGGGTGATCACCCACAGCTATAGCGAGCGGCCAGGAAGATGCTCGCGATGGTCAAGACCATCGCGACCATCGGGCTTGCGACGAGACCCTTGTGGTAGAGTCTCATTGCCGCAAGCCCTAGAGTGCTTTCGGCTCTAACAGAGCCAAAAGCACTCCCACTGACATCACTTGTGACGTCAGTGGGGCCGGTCCCAGACGGTAGATGTTCCCATTGGATCACCTCCGTCTGGGCAGCCACGCCACCGGCCCGCCCACCAAAGGGGGCGTGCTGTCACTCAACATCGACAGCAGGCCCCCTTTGGTACGAGACCAGGAGCGACGGATTGCCCGTCGCTATCCGGGTCTCGCGCATGCGCACGACGGAGCCGGCTCTGCCATGCGCATGCGCCCTGGGCCACAATCGACCCTCTTGCGAGCGCATAGCGCTCACGAGCGGGTCTGAATCAGGCCCTGGGTCTCCAACAGGAGCCCATCTCTGCAGTGTTTTAGAATGAAGTGATCGCTAATGTATCCACTTCACTTCTCATTCAGGGACCCGGCGCACTACTGCGCATGCGCTGTCTGCTGACCGCGCGTGTAGAGAGTGTCGGGGAGGGATCCAAAGGATCCATCTCCCGGTGACTTTGCAGAATGTAACCGTATTCTACAGCGGCTAATGCCATCTGGAGATGACATCAGCTGCCAGGGCCAAGCGAGTTTGCTAAACTCGGCAATAAAAAACAACCCCCATAGAAACCTATGGGGGCCTGCATTTGTGAGTGAAAACAGGGGAACGCAGCAAATATCTCCAATCTGCTGCAGTCCCCTGTACATACATTTTGGGGATACTCAATATTTTTGGGTGATATCCTGCAAATATTAATTGATAAATAGGTCCCAATGACACTTCACTTTTGTCACTGAATATGGAGAGGACATGGAAGGGGTACACTAGCATGCATCTGCCCCGGGCACCCTGGCATCACGCTGCACCTCCGGTTAGGGATGGCCATCAACCTTCGATGATTCATAATTATCAATGGTTTATGGCCAATGTCGAATGCTTTCACCATCGATGGGGGAGAACCAGATAGTTTCCCTCCATTGATGGCACAGCATAACCGAATGTTTTTTTTTCTACAACGTGCTGGGACACGAAGCATAGCTTTACCCCTGACAACTGCGAAGTCCCGCCTCCAGGTTGTGATTGGCCCACGCAGAGCCGTAACTAGACTTTTTGGTGCCCTGTGTCAGAAAGAGCATTGGCGCTCCCTCTCATTTTTCAAAGGGACATAATGCACCCAAAAAGGGCCATGGCTTTATGGGGAAGGGCCGGGGAAGAGATATGAGAGGCCAGGAGATGCTGGGGATGAAATAAGAGGAAGCTACAAGCAAGAATGATAATAAATAGAAATTAGACAGGCCCAAACAGCACCCCCTGACCTGTGGTGCCCTGTGCGATGGCATCGGCCGCACTACCCTAGCTATGGCCCTGGGCCCACAGGCCAGTCAATAAAAGAACAGGGATGACCATCGTTTGGTGAAAACATCGATGGCCACACCCAAACAGCACCAGACACACCTCCTCCATTTCCCACACTAGGCCTTTGATCATTTTCAACCCACAGCTCTAATGACCGACATGGGTGATGGTCGCGATGGTCAAGACCATCGCGACCATCGGGGGTTACGACCAGACCCTAGGGTAGGGTCTGGGCACTCGTAAGCCCCAGGGAGCTTCCTGCTCTATTCGAGCAGGAAGTTCCCCACTGACATCAGCAATGATGTCAGTGGGGCCGCCCCCAAACGGCAGGCGTTCCGACTGGAACGCCTCCGTTTGGCCGGGCCCGCCCCCGGCCCACCCAGCAAACGGGGCGAACTGTCACTCAACATCGACAGCTCGCACCGTCTGCTAAGGGACCCCTAACGACGTAGCGCCCGTCGTTAGCTGGGTCTCGAGCATGCGCACGACGGAGCCGGCTCCGTCGTGCGCATGCGCTGTGGGCAACATCGGGTTGGTTGTGAGCGCTTAGCGCTCACGACCGACTCTGAATGCGCTCCTAAGTTCCTGCTGAAATATAGCACTGATTGAATGTATATCTTTAGCAAAGTATAATTCGCATGTGTCCCGAATTAAAGGGATGATATGGCAAGCCTACTCAGTGCCATAGAATGGGCAGCAATGACTGGGGATTAGAAGGATCTTATGAATCTGAGATCGGAACAGATTTCATCCTCTTGTCACGACCATCGTCGGTCCTCTTGTCACAACGGTCATAGTGTAAGCAGCACCAGTGAGAAGGGTAATGCTGCACTTGCAGGAGGTGAATGGACATTTTCATTCACAAAGTACACAACGTATAGTGTGAGTCTCACCATTCTCTCCTCTGTGGAATTACTAGGTAACGGCCACATCACTGTGCCTGCACTCCTTGTGCAGTCATACAATATAACATTAACCCATGCACTGCCTGCATACATGTGATTTACTGACATATAGCACCATCCAAGCCGAGCAACATGTCTAATAACATAGGCTAATACAGAATAGAAATAAAGGAATTAATACACCATGTCCTAATCAGTATATTATGAATACAATAACTCGTACAATAATATATTTGGCATGCCTGCTATAGTGCTATGCCTTACGCCAATCTCAGTTCCTCACACAGCTAACAGGCAGGAGAAGGGTTAACCGCGGCCGCTGCTAGTCTCTCCCCGGTGCTCTGTGCACACACTGACGTCAGGCATCACATGACTCGCCCTATTAAGCATTGGGAGCTGTTCTGGTGCTGAAACCAATATCTCCGTCCTAAGAGGAAGCTACAGCATGATCAGCCTGCAATCCTCTGTTTGAGCACACAGGTAGGGTGTAGTTTATTTACCGTATCTTCTGTGAGTATGTGCATGAGGATCAGTGTGTTACAGAAACTTACAGCACCCCACCCAAGAAATAGCACAACTGCTATCAGTATACTTCACTTTTTCCAATATCTATCTATCTATCTATCTATCTATCTATCTATCTATCTATCTATCTATCTATCTATTTACTCATCCATCCACCTATCTACCTACCTACCTAACAGGTAGGTATTTAGTACCTATTTGTAGTATCTATCTAATCTATCTATCTATCTATCTGTCTGTCTGTCTGTCTGTCTGTCTGTCTGTCTATCTATCTATCTAGTCATTCCCTTCCTCATCTGAATTACTGTGTTATAAGTGTGGGTGGTGTTCCATGTATTGCCTGTTGCTATGCTGTATAAGTTACTCAGCAACAGACAATGGCAATCTGTTAGTGTGATGGACCCAACAGAGTACCGTAATGTTTTCATATGTTGAGAATAAAAATGGCAATGTTCATAAAACAAGTATAACTAGACTGAGATCACAGACACAGATAATTAGTGGTAGTGTTGGATTGGTCATCTGGTTTTCATATACAAACAGTTGTACATAATACAGTGAGTATATAATCATTAAGATAAATATATAAACTGCTAAACTCAATTATGGCAGCTGTCTATTTAGTATTTAACTATATCCATAACTGGGGTCAATGTAAAACATTCCTGTCATTCTGCTACATGCAAGCAATGCTAATATTATGTGAGAAGTAAGCAGTGCTCAATTATATATTCTATGTAATATAATATATATATATATATATATATATATATACTCTATATATAAAAGCAAAATCCTAAGAGCACATTAGCAGACATTTACAACAAATGCGATTTTATCTCACATATACAATACATCTGACATTACATGAATAACATGTAAGTTGTTATTGTTATTAAGTAATAAATGTTTCTGTAATTCTGAGTTCATTAACAGGAAACTAAACATTACAAATGTTTGATGACAGATTTAAGCCACCTGGTTCATCTACTGTAGTCTAGTCATTTAATTCTCAGACCTGTGCATTGCAATAATGTTATAAATTATTTGTCTTCCATCATTTTTAGTACATGTGTACATCTACTTATGTGATAATATATTTTATGTAATAACATAAGCATTATGTAGACAACACAGTAGGAGCTATGCAACCTACGGACCTCCAGCCACTGTGATAGTAAAAGTCATTAGACTTATTTCCACCATAGCTGATTCACTGTAGGTTGTCTAAGCCAGATTTAGGTCCTACATTATTATTATTAATACACCTTTGGTATTATTGGTCATCGCATGAGTAGGGTCTGTATTGTAATAACCAGATTTCAAGATAATCCTGGTACCAGTGGTGGTAGTTGCAGACAGTGACGTGCAGGAAAGTAACCTTTCTCTCTAAGATTTATCATTTGCCTTTCATCCGCTGCTGGCATTTTGTCTTCATGTAAATTATCCTAGCCCTATAAGTGTTTCTGGCTCTGTTAATAAATGATTGAAAATGTTTAGTAGGTGAAAGCTCGGACTGCAGTTGTCTTTGATTACGTTTCTTTACTCGTGCGTCATATAAACCTAAATCCAAGGCAAAAGTTATTTAGAGTAACCCGCAGTCTATAAATATAACACATTAACTGCCTTGCTATAAGTAGATTGAGCTTTCATAGACAGAGATCAGTCACTGACATAGATTCATTAAGTATGGTTTAATGATTTAGAGCAACACTAAAACAGCCCTTTAAATCAAAAATTAAACTTTGTGACCATTTGTTATTCACATCTTGTAATTCTAATGTTATATACTGCAGTCATCATTTATTCTATGACATTCTAGTGACACGTTTAATTTAAAGAGTGATGATTTATTTCCCTGTTTGTAATGTTTGCAGTGTATTTTAGTCTGTGCTACATATTCATCTTCATTTCTTTTTTTTAGGTAATATTGATAAACATGGCATCTCCAAGGAACTGTTGTCTTGCAAGATGCTTATCTTTGTGCGTTTTAATTCTACTAATGTCCTTTGCTGATGCTGCACCATTTCAATATTACCAAGTGCCACAACAAGATCAAGAGTACAGAATGAAGAGTTTACAAAGACTGCCAAGTCCAGATATGCTGAAGGCACTGGAGTACATTGAGAACCTCAGGAAGCAAGCAATTAGACCTGAGAGCCTCCCTGATTATAGTTCCTATCAAGGGGCACCGTTCCTTTCAGAACAGAAAGATGCACAGACCCTTTCACCAGACAGTGCCAAATCTCTCCCCACTGATGATGAAGCTGAGTGGATGAGAGCAATGTTGGAAGCCTTGATGCAAGCAGAAAAAGAGGGCAAGGCAACTCCACAAGACAAAAGCAAATCATACGGCAACATACCGCCTGAGTTAATTGAAGATTATGACTCAAATAAATGGTTTGAGAAAAGACCCAAAACTGGTAAGCTTCCTTCAAGATTATATGATGACTATTCTCGGGACAATCCACTGAAACGCACAAATGAAATTGTGGAAGGCCAGTATACGCCTCAAAGTCTAGCTACATTACAGTCTGTCTTCCAGGAACTGGGGAAATTAAAAGGCCAAGCCAACCATAAACGAGATAGGTTAGATGAAGACCAAAAGCTTTATAAGGATGATGAAGATGACATGTATAAAGCTAACAACATTGCTTATGAGGATGTAGCGGGAGGAGAAGACTGGAATCCTATTGAGGAGAAAGTTGAAAGTCAAACTCAAGAAGAGTTAAAGGAGAGTAAGGAAGAGGTGGAAAAAACAGATGAGATGGAGGAGGAGATGAAAAGATCTGGATTATTGGGTTTACAGGATGAGGAACCTGAGAAAGACAATAAAGAGCAAGAATCTGAAAACTTGTCAAAATTGATTAATTCATACTTAAGGTTGTGGGTGAACAGAATGAAAATGGATAAACAGAACACAGAAAAGCGCTCTCTAAAATTCTCAGGAAAAGACCTTGACCCAGAAGCTATTTATCAGTTGATAGATATATCTAGAAACTTACAAATACCCCCTGAGGATCTTATTGACATGCTGAGGGACGAAGATGGCAGGAAGTTTTCAGGGAGGTTGGAATCTGAAAAGGAGGCTGAAGTACCTGATGATCTGGATGAGGTTTCAGAAACTATGTCTGATAAAGTGGATGTAATAAAAAGCAAACAGGCATTTGTAAAGCAACCCTCAGCTGCTGGTCTGCCTAATGGCCCTGAAGATCTTACAGTGGAAGACATGATGAACTTAATGGGAGCCGATAAGTTGCCAAATCAGAAACATCCCTTCCTGAATCGATTTAACCAAAATAGTGGGTTTTCAAGGCCCTACCTGGTGCCTCGTAAATCAAAAGAACACAAAGTCGCTTGGCCGAATGACTTAGACAAGAGGCAAATTGAGTATGAGCCTAGGTCTGAAAAGGAGGAAGATTTGACAGATTATGTAGCTAAGATGCTATCTAAATATCCAGAGCTTCTGGGCAACAACCAAAATAAAAGGCTACCTGCCCTTTACCCACAGGGTGACATTCAGGAGCTTGAAAAGCAATATGAGAAGGCTTTAAGGGGATATATGAACATGAGAGGTTACCAGGATTTAGAGGCAGTGCCCAATGGTAACCGACGGCTGTCCTTGACCAGGGAAAACGACGACACACAGAACAAGCAGTATATAGATGAGGACATGCTAATGAAGGTCTTGGAGTACGTGAACCAAGAGAAAGCAGACAAAGCAAGAGATCCCAGTGTTAAAAGATCTATGGAAAATATGTAACTTATTTTGTGTTACCCAATTTCATCATTATCTTTTTTTCTCTATTTTTTTACTTTTTGGCTTTGATTTAGGTAGACTGAGCTAAGGTTCCTCTTCCACTAATGGGAATGATCTTCTAATGACCCAGCTGCAGGATAAAACTAACATTATTGCTTTAGATTCATCTTGACATTTAGATTGATGTTTGTATCCATTGAATGCTTTCATTATTTCTGGAAATTGAAGGAATATTACCTGAGATTGGAGATGTCACTTAAAAGTCTATACGAATCTGAACATTTTAGTTTATGTGCATAATTCTGAAGTTTCTAAATGCTTAGCAAATTCATTGAGACATTTATTATTATTTATTCTCTTTTTTTCGCTGACGTACTTTAAATTACAAATTGTACGAAATTTACATGATATCTTCTTGTACTATAAAAGTAATGTTAATTAACAGGTCTTGTGGGTAAGAGAGCATGCTTCTTTGGTCATGAACTAAAGCGCTGCAGTAATTACTTAAAACAACATTATACAAAGTCAGTATGACTGTTTCAGTCCACACATTTTATTTCAGATCCACTAATTGGATACAAAAGTATATTCTCAAAACATTCTCTATAATGACCCTAATATGTCACTTGCCATTAGATAAAGCAGAGCCTAATAAATGTGACTACTAATATACTACTGTATAGTTTCTGTTAATTACAGGTGCTTTCCATGCTGTAGATGGACTGAGTTTAGTTAAAGCAGGGATGAGGAACCTCAGGCCCGGGGGCCATATAAGGCCTCCAGAATCGTTTGGTTTGGCCCTCTGAGCTTTTTTCTGCTAGCCTCATCTGGCTAGCAGGGTGCCTAGAATGTTACCCTGCAGCCAGAATCTATGCTGCAGTGCCGTATGGGGCGTCTTTTGGATGCTTCAGACGGTCACACCGCTGCCATAACAGCTCCCTAGAGCATCCTCAAGATGCTCTGGGCATTGATGTAATCACCAGCGATTGTGGCCCCACCCCGTGTGACATCACATGGAGGGACGTGGCCTGTACCGAGCCTGCGAATAATGTTATATATATCAAAATGGCCCTCGGCAGAAAAAAGGTCCCCCACCCCTGAGTTACAGTGTAGAGAGGACACATTTTACCTTTTTCATTTATCCAAAACATTGTTTTTTTAAGTGCTCATCTCCTGTTTATAACTATATATATATATATATATATATATATATATATATATATAATAAATTTATCACACCTTATACACAGAACATCCTGTGGCTTTGGCTGTGCTGTCATAAGAAAAATAATTTTCACTCGTCCAATACAAAGCTGAAATAAAACAAAAGTGTATAAATAAAAGTGTCCACAAACAGTACATTAGAAAAAGAGTGAGGATATTGTAAATCTAAAAAGGGGATGGTTTGCCATATCCGTGATCTGTGAAGTGGTGCAATTCAGGTATACCACATATAATTGTAACAAAGGTGTCTATGTACTAAGTCTTAAGGTGCCCACACACATAGTGATTTTTTTCCCGATCTGGCCGATTCCGACACACTGGAATGACAGATCACGATCACGATGCGATGCACGCCCCCGCAGGTCTCACATTCAGTATGGCAGATCTGACAATCTAGGACACAATGCACTATAAAAAAGTCTGGCTGCAGGAGATCGTATGAAGATTGGACAGCATATCGTGTGCATGGTATACGTTTAGGAAGCCGGCGGATGGAATGCCGACCCCCGGCTTCCAGACATTGTTATCCCGAATAGGGACGAATGACAGGCGAATAAATCTAGACGCCTGTCATTTGACCAACGTCGGGAGACCGGCGCCCGGTATCCCGATCGAGCGGATGCCGCGCGTCGCAGAGGATAGCCGCGTGGGGTGGGGGGAGGGTTAGGTTTAGGGTTCCCGGGGGGAACTTAGGGTTAGGCACCCCCCCGGGAGGTTAGGGTGGGCTAGGGGGAGGGAGGGTTAGGGTTAGGCACCCCCAGGGGAGGTTAGGGTTAGACACCCCCCGGGGGACTTAGGTTTAGGCGGCGGGGAAGGGGGGTTAGGTTTAGGCACTTAGAGGGGGGATTAGGGTTAGGCACAGGGGGGAAAGGTTAGGGTTAGGCACCCTAAAGGAGGGTTAGGGTTAGAGGGTAGATTAGGTTAGTGAATACTTACCTTGGGGTCCAGCGGTAATTCATACCGATTTCCGTGTGCTGATCTGCCAGGGAGAATTTCGAGGGAAATCGGACACATCGTTGGATCGTAAGTATATTGGTATGTGTGTGGGCACCTTTAGAGAGAGATAAAGTGGATAGGGATAAAGTACCAACCAATCAGCTCCTAACTGTCATTTTTACAACACAGTCTGTAAAGTTGCAGTTAGGAGCTGGTTGATTAGTACTCTCTCTCTATCCACTTTCTCTCTCTCCGAGGCTTAGCACAAGAGACCCCTAAGGGTACATTATCATATACAAATAACAGGAAGGTGCTCTGCGCTCTACATTTATCCTTAGTGGAGCATCTTCACCTGGGCTCTTAAATATCATCCACTTTGCTTAGACCTTTCATGTATTCACTTCCTCCCAGGGCTGCTATGTCGTATCAGTTAGTGGAATGTCATCAACCATAGCTACTAAGGCACAGACACAGTAACACATCTGCTTGAAGAGATAATGGGAATACAGCACAATGTATTCTATAGACCACACGATTCCTACTTCCACTGCCCAAACTCCTGGCACTTGCCAACGTTATGGCTCCTGTCTCGCGATTTATTTATTTTTTTATCATTGAACTATTTTGTTACTGTTTGTTGTGTATTGTGTAGTACTGTAAAAAACAAAACAAAACAAAAAATAAAGCATTCTGTATATTTAAAGCATTTTTTTTGCAAATCATCACGTTCATAATTGGGTAACGCCTATTTGCCACGAGGGTGAGATCTTTTTTTATACAGAGTTTTCACAGCTGTTAGTCAAATCTCGGGAATCTACTCAGTGAAGGGAACCAAGATATAAACTAGGTTGGGTAAATTCTTTGTCTACTCGAGTTTGTAAATTCAAATACTTTAACCTTGCAGACACCCAAAAATACCTAGCATTTGGTAGAAGTGGCACTAAGCTAAAAAAACAAACAAAAATATTTTGATAAGGGCATAGCAAAATATTTTCACTATTGTGGAAATGTCGTTTAAATAAGCAAGACAAAAGTTACCATATATTAATCAAATCTGTTACACAGTTTCCAAGTTGAAGATTTGAAAGTCTTTGGTGACAACAGCTTTACAAAAGTTTAACTAATGAAAAATAAAGAATTAAAAGGTTTTGCTTTTTGTTACCGTTTCAATAAGCATAGGGTTACCAGACACAGATGTAGCTGTACCAAACTTTCTAAAGAGGAGAGGTGGAAAAGATACCCATAGCACCACCTATAATATTTTTCAGGACATGTACTTGGGTTTCCTTTGTTCTTCAGAGATCTACGTGTAGCTGTTTTTGTCTTTCATTCTTCTTCCCTAAAACTGCTATTTTCATTTAAAACTGCCAGCAACTGCGTTAAGTACCCTAAAGGAGGGTAAGGGTTAGGGTAAGGGGTAGGGTTAGGGGTACTTACCTAAATTAGCGATCAGGATCTTCACCCCTGCCGGGCTTCCGCTGTCGGGATTACATACTGATTCCTCCCTATACAATACCCTGATAAAATCCAATCACAGAAACAGTGAATTAACATATTTATCACTAGGCCTATATTAATTAGAGTACAGTTTAGTAGCATTAATAACAGATAATAAGAAACCATGGTATAAAACAATTCACAAATAAATGGTTGCATACCAGCTACAGGTCACATTTACCTCATTCAGCTCCTGCCTGGATTCAGGCAGATATCTGCTTTTTTGTGATGAAGAAAGAACTAAAATATATACACCATACTTTGCATATTATAATTTATAACACATACAATATTGTTACTGCTACAATACAGGTATAGTAGTAATAGTACTACAGCAATGATTAATAATAATAATCTGCTTCCTAGGAAGCCTTTATGCCGTAGATAACAGTATATGCTTGTTAGATCCTGAGCCATGCCAGGCTAGCAATTCTGTGGTTTCTTTAGCTCCTCTGAAACCTGTATGTGCATTTATTTGCCTGCATTTCAGTCAAGACCTTCTACTCTGACTCTTAAGAATTAATGTCTTTGACCCCTGTACTTGACTTTAATTAAATATTCTTATTAGATATACAATTATGTCGTTATTTAAATCTCCATGGCCCCTGTGTAGACTACCCAAGCTCAGTTGGTCAGATTCTTGTTGGAAAATCAGCAACAATCATGACAAAAAGAAAATCTTCATTAACAATGAAAGGGTACCATGAAACAAAAATGCAATTTAGAATTGAGTTTTAGACTGGATTTTGACTGCATTATGCAAATTACAGGACATCTGCACTCTGTTGCATATTCTATCATAAAGATCCAAATCAAAATACCATCTACAATAGAGAACTGGAAGCAGCTGCACAAGATCACTAAAACACTGAGGCAATGAGGCTGAATTACAGGTGATGCTTCCCGTGCAAACTCCAAATATTCAGTGAAACTTAACCACCGAAGAAGGATTGGCTATACTGGAGAAGTTGGAATTGAGCAGGTCTTCTTCTCATCTACTTCAAACACAAAGGTAGCCTCTAGCCCCAGAGCAATCCCCATGCCTTCCTCAATTATTACTTTCCTCTGGGCCTCTCCCTCCAAATTGTTTCAACATGGATGAAAACAGTTACGCATTTTCTAAGCTATTTTGTGAGACTGGGTGATGTCCTCCTTTTTTTGGCTTACCAGGAGACCTTTGGACTCACTATGGTGCAGTTTCATGTACAGTAATTGCAGATTAGTTACTGTGCAGTCAGAGTTCACCACTCCAGTAGGTCCCTTGCTTGCTTCTGCTGAGACCTTCTATCAGCTTCATATACAGTAGCTCTATTATACCCATTTTCCACTGCTGCAATAACCCAGATTATTGCTGGGTTTTGCCGGGTAGCGGCTCAGTGGAGTAGGGTGCCTGAAACAAAACATGGGTCAAGTGACCTGGGAATCCAACCCAGGTAGCTACCAGGGTTGGACCCAGGATGGACCTGGGTAATGGTGCAGTGTAAATGGCACGACACGGGTTATGCGACCTGGGTCATGCCTAAAATTAGCTGATTGGTAGCTGTGGAGCAGTCACCTCCCACTTTTTATGACCTCACAAGTTTAGCAGGGCAGGGACAGGTTCAATGTGAACAGGGCTGACCCAGGAATAACCCGAATCGAAGGTGCAGTGTAAACGGGGTCTGACCTGGGTTGGAACCATGTCCAAAACCCCAGGTCAGACCCGAGTTATTGGTGGAAAATGGGTATAATTCAGAAAAGCTGAGGATGAGCCGCATAAATCGTAAATGAGAGTCTGAGACATTAGACTTCAATGACTGCTCAGATATCGTGAAAGAGGTTGCAAAGTCATTCACTATAAACAGAATGTTTATAAACTGATTTTTAGACTGGTCTATTTCAGATAGTATCATTTCCCAGCAAGACCAAATTATTTTTCCTGGCTCATCTCATTTGTGAGAAGGAACTGTGATCAGAGGTGATCTGGTGGAGCTACTCCAAACTTCAACCCCTGTGAACTGAGGTCAGGAACTTCAGCACCTCCATCTCTTGTTTTGTCGTTCCCCCAGATCACAAAAACAACCTGCTAGCTTTGCCATTCCTAGATGTCACTAAACACTCACACAAATTAATCGGGCACATTCTCAGCATATCTTCATTGCATCCCAATTGATGACTTTAACAAAATGTTTTCCAAATTGCAGACCCTCCAACATGACCCCTTCCACCCAGTACAAAATGCTCTGCTCCTGGACTTCCTTCTTAATTGATGATTGCAGCCACCTGTGGTGAAACACCTGTCTAATCTTTTACCTAACTCAACACAGGTGGCTGCAATCATTAATTAAGAGAGAAGTCCAGTGAGTGGAAGGGGTTATTTTAGAGCAGGGGTTCTCAAACTTGGTCCTCAGGACCCCACACAGTTCACATTTTGCAGGTCACCCAGCAGGTGCACAGGTGTATTCATTACTCAATGACACATTTTAAAAGATCCACAGGTGGAGCTAATTATTTCACTTGTGATTCTGTGAGACCTGGAAAACATGCACTGTTTGGGGTCCTGAGGACCGAGTTTGAGAACCTGTGTGTTAGAGGGTAGGAAATGTAGCTACAGTGTACACTATTGTCAATGTGTTCTCAGTATCTCATGTCCAGAGCCGTAACTAGACTTTTTGGTGCCCTGTGCCACAAAGAGCATTGGCGCCCCCCTCATTTTTCAAAGGGACATAATGCACCCAAAAAAGGGCTAGGGCTTCATGGGGAAAGGCCAGGGATGAGATAGGAGAGGCTGGGGATGAAATAAGAGGAATCTACAAGCAAGAATGATAATAAACAGATATTTCACAGGCCCAAACAGTGCCCCCTGACCTGTGATGCCCTGTGCGATGGCACCAGCCGCACTACCCTAGCTACGGCCCTGCTCATGTCCATCAGACCCTGATAATGCTTCTGTGTGTGTGGCAGACAAAGTGTTAAGATGTACACTTAAACGGCCAACAGCCTGCGTCAGCTGCCTCATATTAAAGTCCAATCATTCTCAGGCAGAGCAACAACATTATGACTAATGCCTGAGTCATTCTGCAGCACTGGGGAATTATTCATAGTTTCATGGTTGAGAGGTTCTGCCCTATTTATATACAGGGGCTTGCAGCTGGCTAATGTAATATGTATACAATTGGTTATAATCAAATCAGCACTCTTATATGTATAATTTCCCAATCATGTAAGGCAATGCTTTGATTTTTAGCACTATGCATATGCAATATAATGGTTGCATAGAATGTCAGCCCTGCAGGAGTGAAATAATTTGTATGCCTGTGCAGATAAATGGCCATAATAGAGATCAAGGGACTCAGGGCCTAATTCTGCAAGGATTGCAACTGCAATTACGTACACAATCAGCTGATTGTTGCGATCTGCGCATGCATATGCAAATCTGTGCACTTGCGCGAACCGGCCACTGCGATCGCAGTAACTACGCAGACCATCGCAGAATGATTGACAGGGAGTGCCGTTTGGGGGTGGTGATGGTGGGTGGTCGGTGAAACGCAGGCGTGCTTGTGTGTTTGAATGCCGTTCACAAGTACCTTCCCCTGTTACCCACTCACAAACGGCGCTATCTGTCACTCAAAGCAGCAACCTCATAGAGGCTAACGAGCAACCAAAATCAGATCGCAAAGACTGGCTTGCGCACGCGCACTGCGAATTATACGCATGCGCAAACGGGCGAAAATCGCTCAGAGTGAGCGCGCGCAACTTAGCGACCGGGTCTGAATCAGGTACAGTGTGTGTAATCGCAGCCGCGATCCGTAGTGAATCAGGCCCTCATTTAGAGTTGTAAACAATTATACCCCTTTCACATTGCAATGCCGGGTGGCACCCAGGATTTTGTTCACGGGTCCATCTCATGTGCAACCCGGCATCACCCTGTGTTACCCGTTCACACTGCATCGTGAGCCGGGTTGAACCTGTGTTCAACCCTGCTCGACCCGGGTTATTTCAACCTGGCTCTTTCACACTGCACAGTAACCCGGGTTGCTGCGCATTCACGTGCAATAACCCAGGTTATTGCTGGCAGTGTGAAAGGGGTATTATATGTACAATTTTGCACCTTGGCAAAACTATGGGGATGGAACATTGGGCCTGATTCAGACCCACTCGCGAGCGGCTGTCCGCTCGCAAGTGGGTCGATGTTCTGCACTGAGCATGCGCACGACGGAGGGAGCTCCGTCGTGCGCATGCGCCAGACGCGACGAGCGAAGGATTTTCCTTCGCTCGTAGTGTCTCTTCAAAGGGGGCGTGCTGTCGATGTTGACTGACAGCACGCCCCCTTTGGTGGGCGTGCCGGGGGCGTGCCTCCCTGCCGGGGGCGTTCCCACGGGAACGCCTCCCGTCAGAAGCCGGCCCACTGACATCACTAGTGATGTCAGTGGGAGTGATTTTGGCTCTGATAGAGCCAAAATCACTGCGGAGCTTGCGGTTGAAAACCTCAACCGCAGGCTCCGGCTCGCAGTTTCGATTGTCGCGATGGTCACGACCATCGCGGCCATCAAAATGCACGCTCGTATAGGCTGTGGGTGGTGACCCACAGCTATACGAGCGTCCAGGAGGACGCTCCATTTTTATGGAGGGCGGCCCTCATTCAGAGTGTGCGCTCTGCTCAGAGCGTACGGCTCTGAATGAGGGCCATTGTTGGTTGCAATCCCAAATCACAGGCATAATTTGAATTCATTAAAAGAAAAATAAATGTGATTTTATTTAAAGTGGCAACAATCTTAAGATGTATGCTGCTAGACATCGGTCCCATATTTGCCTGGTTTATGCCAGGCATACAACACATATACTTATGTATGTAAGTATCTGCAGACTTTACTGTTACTGTGGTGCATCACAAAAGTGTGGAAGTTCTAGCTATATGATAATTGAGCTCCAGTCTTGCTTCACCGTTCAACAGAATGGCCAATTTACACTATACGTATCTGTAAATTCTGCATTTCACAGACTGGAGTTGCAATGATGATGGTGTCAATTTATTCTCTGTGGTGTCATTTTGGTATAATAAGTTTGATAGAAGCACTGGAGAAGTCTGGGATGGCATATATGTGTGTCCCAGATTCCTTTCATATGTGTATTAAAAACCCCCTAAAAAGTCTGTTATGCCAAACAGACCAGAAGTGTCGGCTTTTGGTAAAAGCCGGATAATGGGTCCTGGGGGTGTGGATGTGAGAAGAGAGGGAGGGCTCCATCCACAGGCCATTCCAGGTGTTGGGCCTTTCAGTCTGAGAGCAGTCTGCTTAGTAGTTGCACCTGCAAGTGGTTCATATAGCTGTGTTAAGGTTTTGGTTGAGTGTCTCACATACACTGGGGAGAACAGACACTGAGGTTTGTTCAGAGACACTGTGATGTTTGAAAGTGCTGTGCTGTGTTTGTGTTTGTGGTAAGGCAGTATGCCCTGCCACTTGTAGAGAGGGAATAATCTGTCTAGTTAGTGCCCAGACGGGCTAGGATTTGTTTTTATATTTTGTTTATTTTGTTGTTTATGTTGCACAATAAAACTGGTTCCGACCAGCTTGCATGAAAACCCTGGACTGGTGTGCTGTTTCCTGGCTACTGTGTGTAAGGAGGTGTCCATCTACCCCAGGAGAGGGACCCCCTACCCCGACTATATCACAAGTGGTGGAGAATGCGGGCAGACACACGGCAAACTGCAGCAAGAGGAAAAGTTTTGCACTGAAAATGTAAAGAGACAGGCATTTGTTGTTTGGATGTCAAACTGTGTTTTATGGAATCCACAAAGGCGGCATCGGTAGATGCTTAGAGAAGCCAGGTTCCGCTTCCAACCTACACCTGAAGACAACATGGAGGACATTGTTAAGGCCTTGCTCCAAGCTATGTCAGCTCAGCAGGAAATTAACAAAATTCAGCAAGAAGCTACCAGAACTCAGCAGGTCACCATAGAGGAAACCCGCCAGGCCTTAAAAGAGCTGGTACAACAGCTAGTAGTCCGGTCTGGAGATGCTTCCCCTGCTCTTCCAACTAACACTCACACCATATGGGTCAGTCACTTTCTGCAAAAGATGACCCAGATTGATGATGTGGAAGCATATCTTACGGCCTTTGAAAGAACCGCGGAAAGAGAGAATTGGCCTAAAGAGCAGTGGGCAAGTGTCGTGGCACCCTTCTTGTCTGGAGAACCTCAGAAAGCATACTATGACTTGTGCCTGGCTGATGCAAAAGACTATGTTAAACTGAAACAGGAAATCGTAACTCGATTGGGAGTCACAGTATTTGTTTGCGCCCAACAAGTCCACCGCTGGGAGTTCCAAACAGAAAAGCCTCCACGCTCGCAAATGCATGAACTCGTCCATCTTACCACAAAATGGCTGCAGCCAGAGACTCTAACAGGACCACAGATCGTGGAAAGGGTTGTTATGGATTGATATCTGCAGTCTCTATCTGCAACTCTGCGCAAGTGGGTGAGCCATGCAGACCCTAAAACAGCAGACCAATTGGTTGAACTGGTGGAGAGGTATGTGGCGGCTGAGGAACTACTGAGTGTGCCCCACCGAGCCCCGATTCTGCAATGGCGATCTCCCGTGATCATTGGTAAGACTGTTCCAGGAACATGTTACTGCAGAGGTGAACATAGAAACACAATGTGGTTCCGCGATAGTCTCTGTGGGTTTGGTGCATGGCTTGATGTATGATGCAATATTGGGGAGAGACTTTGCTCACTTCTGGAAGTTGTGGGAAAGCCAAATTTTAACAGAAGTAAATAACCCCGACCCATTTGAGAAGGTTACTAATGCAGTAGCAGAGGGAGTTTCTTCAGAGTCTGAGATGTTCCCCTTTTTTAGCACGATTAGTGAACCAGAAAGTGCTGAGTATGATGGTGGCTCACGAAGTGATGTGCCTCCTACTGAGATGGGAAGTGTTATTGAGCCAGTCAATCATCTGCTTGATCTTGAAGTCAGAAAAGAGATCTTTGTGGTGGAACAGTTAAATGACCCAACTCTGGTAAAAGCCAGGGAAAATGTAAAAGTAATTGATGGTACATCCGTAGACCCTGATAGTCCATTGTCATATCGTCACATGGTGCTACGCCACGATTTTTTGTATCAGGTGACTAAGAAAGGGGAAGATATTGTGGAACAATTAGTAGTTCCAAAGGTATATAGAAGAAAAGTGTTAGACCTGGCTCATGGTCACATAACTGCAGGTCACCTAGGGGTAGAAAAAAACACTGAGCAAATTTTACAGAGGTTTTTCTGGCCTGGGGTCCATAAAGAGGTTTCTGACTATTGTGCATCCTGCCCTGAATGTCAATATAATGCTCCAAGACCGCATTTTAAAAGTCCACTTGTCCCATTACCCATTATTGTGGTTCCATTTGAAAGAATAGCTATGGATTTGGTGGGACCATTAATGAAGTCTGCCCGGGGCCATCAATATATTCTGGTGATAATGGATTATGCTACCAGGTACCCGTAAGCGATACCATTGTGCAATATGTCAACAAAGACCATTGCTAGAGAATTAGTCCATGTCTTTAGCAGGTTGGGAATACCTAAGGAAATAATGACTGACCAAGGTACCCCATTTATGTCAAAAATCATGAAAGAGTTATGCTGCCTGTTTAAAATTGATCAGTTAAGAACTTCTGTGTATCACCCCCAACTCATGGGTTAGTGGCGAGGTTTAACAAAACTTTAAAACACATGCTAAGAAAAGTAGTGGACAAAGATGGTAGAGATTGGGATTACTTATTGCCTTATTTGTTGTTGGCCATAAGAGAGGTTCCTCAATCCTCCACCGGGTTTTCACCTATCGATTTGTTGTATGGGAGACACCCAAGGGGATTACTGGTGTCGAAGTTGGATAATTGGCTGAGACAAGACCAGCTTAAAATTAGATCATAAAGACGCCATCTTGCGACTGGCCGCAAGACGCCATTTTAGAAAATTAGATCGCAAGACGCCATTTTTCGAATGGCCGCCCAAGCGCCATTTTAGGTAATCTCACACTCAAGTACATATGGCGATATTACTATTAGCATCATGCGATTGCATCTTACACCATTTCTCATACACACATAAATACGCACAATTGCGCTGTTAACTAGTCGCATATTAGCGAATGCATAAGATCCTGTATGAAAACGCTGTTTGTTAACTTCATGTGCACGCATCTGCCCCAAGTTAACTAGCGTCTTTATATCAAACCCCAAATACTTACACAGTACATATTCACATAAAAGGTCTCATAAGCTTTAAAGTATAAGATTCAAGTTTGTTCATTTATTATAATTGCTGTGAAATAAAGGTTATTTGGTAGCTAAGGTTTAATACATGATAAGTAAGTCATGTTTGATATTATACTGATCTGCACTCTTTCAACAGCATTCTGGTATCGTCAATGTGAAGATCGCAACATGCATTCTAAACTTATGGACCACAGAGACTTAAAGCACCGAAATGTACATTATATGACCAACTGTTAGGATGTGCATGAGGCAGGAAACCAGAGACAACCAGTTGTTAGAGGCTGGACTGTGTCTATTTGAATAAACCTGTTAAATGCTCTGCAACAGATGCATCCTCCTTGGGAACCAATGGCATCAGCGACAAGCCTCTCTATTGTGTTGTCTGTTTCTGTGAGAGTATAAACGTGTGTGTTGTGACCCCAGTCTGAGTCTTCTTGCTGAATGCTGATAGCCGTGGGTTTCTTGCTGATGCCTACGTTTGGCCCAGAAGCGCTGCGTATGTATAACTGTACTTGGGTCTGTATAATTCTTTGTGCTAAATTGTACTTAGATCATAGCGTGTAACTGACTGTACTATTACTTAGAATATCACTTTGTGCTTTGGAACCACAGGTTCAAGATCTGGAGTCTTTATTTATTATATGACTGCATACGCAAAATAGCGTCATCCTTAGAGGTTTATAGGCCGAATATTAGAAGGTATAGGCAGGATATTAGAAAGTATAGGCAGGAGTGTATAGAGGTTCTAATTCAATATTCTTAGTTGGGGGCTCATAGTGAAGTCACGTACCTACTCACATGGCACATACGGTTATCGATATCTCACCAAAGGGTGGAGTGGCCACATGCAGGGTTTACCTGCAACCGCTCGGTGCTGAGAAATTGCTACCCGTTTTCGTGTGAGTCAGGGACGCTGATTAGAATCCAGGGACAAGAGAGGAAAAAGTTTGTTTTCCTTTGTTGATAGAACCTTATGTTTAGAGGGGTGCCGCAGTATTGAGCACGCGGCTGAGTCGCAGTTGTGCACACAGTCAAGACGCACTTTTGTGTATGCAGCTAAAGGTTGTCATACGGTTGTGTGGTAGTCGCATTATTGTGTATGCGACTGGTCGCACAATAGCATATACGTACTTCCGGTTGGGCTGCCACGTGTTTAACCAAAGCCGTTGAGGTTTACATTTTTCAATTGTTAGCAATATCTGGGTTAACGTGTATTTTTCTGCGCAGGAAAAAAGTGTGTAACAGTGAGTATTTTTTGGTAGGGGTAACTTGTTCCCTAAACTTAGAGGTACCGTATGACCTTTAAGGGCTAAGTGCTTGCCGCTCGGTAAGCAGCTTACTGTTCTATACACAGTAGCAGGTGTACATGTTGTCTTTGTTGTAGAGAGGTGCGTGGAAGTAGCCGACTTAAACTTCCATAGGTGTGGAAGTTGTCTTCTTAAATCTTATCCGGGTGTGTGGAGTAGCCTTCTTCAAATCTTCACAGGTGTGTGGGCGGTGCCGTTTAAATCGTCCACAGGTAAGTGAAAGTATCTTCACTGTCTTTCACCAGTTTCAATCTTTATTGAAAAATGTAGGAGTTGTCTCAGAATGGGAGTCATGCAAACAATAGAGATGTTAGACAATGATGTGCTGCTAATAGAAGCGCCACTTGAATCGGCCCATCGTATTATGCATACTAAGTACGGTACTTATTCAATAAGCTATTGTGATGTATGGTTTAAAATGACGATGAAGAGTGTTAGACCGTTTCCCAGAATTGGTAGTTTTGATAAAGATGTATTAGATAATGTCCAGGACCACATCAGTCTGATGCGCTCCCGAGAGAAAAAGGTAAAATATTATGAATGTTTAAAGTTGTGGCAACATGAAGGGGATGCGTGGCTTAAAAATGCGCAAGCGACACAAACTAGCGTTGCGAGCGCATTGCCAAAGAATACATCCCCAACGCTAAACTGCAATGCGGGCGAGCCGCAAAATGACGCGCACGTGCAGCAAGGTAGCGTTGTGGAAAGTATTGCCAGCAGTTCACGCGCACCACCTCCACCTTATGTGGATGGAGGTGCAAGTACAGTTATCAAAAATACCCACAAAAATGTTACAAGCAATTTGTACCCTCTCTTAAGCAACCATAAAGAAAATGTTCATGATGTGGATGATGAGCCTATTGTAATGTCTGCCATTTCCCATACTGTACAGATGATAGATGCTGCACCACAACAATCACGAGTGGTGCCGCCATCTTCATCGATAACAGCAAGGGAAGTGCTAACACCCTCTGCACCCGTGGAGGAAGTTGTTAATACCATACGTAGCAGCAACAGATTAAACCCCCAGCCAGGTAACAAGGTCAAAGGTAGCAGCGCTGCCGGTCTGCATCCCATTTGGACAATAACCATTCCGAATGGAAATGCAGATGCGAACGGTGCAGTGCCCACAAGGGAAGTGGTAATGCATTGTCCTTGGACAAGAGCAGAACTAAATTCCATCATAAATGATTTCTCCGATCCCAAAAAGGAACTAGCCAAATGTCAAAGATTTTTGAGGAATTTGGGTAGTTCTCATGAACCAACTAATAAAGATTGGCATGTGGTATTAAGGGCCTGTCTACCACGCAATACCGACGTGACAAAATTTATCACGGATTGTGTATTGGATGGTGACGTTCCCTTAACAGACCAAGTAAACCAAGGTAACATTTCCCGCATTGTAACTCAATTGGGTATATATTTCCCAGTAGTAGATAACTGGAACAAAATTTTCACCATAGAGCAAAAGGAGAGTGA
Organism: Taudactylus pleione; assembly: GCA_031769625.1. Classification (NCBI taxonomy): domain Eukaryota; kingdom Metazoa; phylum Chordata; class Amphibia; order Anura; family Myobatrachidae; genus Taudactylus; species Taudactylus pleione. The sequence continues at coordinate 559,588 of JAUIMM010000228.1, read as the reverse complement.
ATCTGCAGAAGATTATTGCGACCAGGCTCTGCAGGCTATCACCCAGTACACTGGGTTAGAGGATATTAAAGATAGCACTCACCACAGGGGAATGATAGTTACCATACTCATGGACAGTCTTAAAGAGAACCTAAAGACCTGGGTTCAGACCTCGCAGCCTGGCTGGAGGGGAGTCACAATAGATACACTCATAAAATCTGCCATAGAACATGATAAAAACATCTCAAAAAAGAGAGAGACCCAGAGCGAAAAACTAATGGCCGTCAGTATCCAAGCTCTGGAAGGAATGCCGGTCACAGCCAACAGACACACTTGCATCTACATACACACACACCTGAACAGTTATATGCCCTCATTAATCCCATGCAACAGCAAAAACAGCTCTATTCCACTAACCCTACACAACCACAGGTCCCATACTACTCACAAACTTCATACCCCCCACAATACCCTTATCCTCCATATCCCTACCCATATCCATCACCTTTTCCACCTGCTCAAACTTCACAACAACCCATGTCTTCATCCGATCCATGAACATGTTTTAATTGTAACCAGCCAGGACATGTAAGTAGAAACTGCAGAGCAAAAAGGGTAGGACCCCCAAATCAGGGAAAACCTGCATATCCCCATAAGGGATATGCACAGAGACCAGCAAATGTCCAACAGGCACCAGCTCCAATAGTAGCCGTTAATGCTTTATTGGAGAATGGAAGCCAACGCTAGGGGTCAGGTCATACCTGTAGTCTACAGATAGTCAGGTGTACGGGAAGTACTAGGGAAGAACCGGTCATGATGGTTGATGTAGCTGGTACTAAATATCCTTTTCTTGTAGACACAGGGGCGACCAGGTCAGTGATAAAATCTCCCGTTAATTTACAGGTGACCAACGAGACAGTACCAACAATGGGTGTAACAGGTAAAGTGGAACATTATCCTTTAACAAAATCCACAGGGGTTACTATCGGGCCGCTGTATACCAGGCATTCTTTCCTTCTGGCTGCTGCGGCTCCTACTAACCTGCTGGGTAGAGATTTATGTAAGATGGGATGTGTCATTTATTGCACCCCTGATGGTGTATTTCTAGATATCCCAGAGAGAGTTGCGCATGAGGTGCGGGATATGTTGGACACTCCCCAAAGGATAATGTATCACTCCCAAATTCCAGATTCCCTTTGGACTAAGGATGGACAGGACACTGGATTAATGGCAAATGTAAGCCCCGTAATGGTAAATTTAAAAGGCGGTAGGCAAGTTCCACAAATTCCCCAGTACCCACTAAAACAGAAGGTAGAATTAGGGGTTTTTCCAATAATTGAGCGATTATTGCAACAGAAAATTTTAGTTTGTACAGCTAGTGTAGCCAACAGTCCCATCTTCCCGGTGAAGAAGAGTGGTGGGAGGGTTTATAGGCTGGTACAAGACCTTAGAGGTGTTAATAAGGTAGTAGAGAGCCAATTCCCCGTAGTGCCAAATCCAGCTGTCATTCTTATGCAGATCCCTCCAAACGCAACCCATTTCACTGTCATTGACCTCTGTTCTGCTTTCTTCTCTGTGCCTCTCCACCCTGACTGTCAGTATCTATTCGCATTTACATACAGAGGTGTACAATATACATGGACATGGTTGCCCCAAGGTTTCATAGACAGCCCCAGTATCTTCTCCCAGGCCTTGCACGACTGCTTACAATTTTTTCAACCTGCCAATGGATCTGTTCTAATTCAATATGTGGACGATTTATTGCTATGTTCTGATTTGTTTATGTCATGTGTGAATGATACTAAACTTTTGTTGCTTCATCTCTCGCATACAGGACACAAGGTGGCTAAGGATAAACTACAGCCGTGCCAATCCAGTATAAAATATTTGGGACACTGCCTAACTCAGGGGTTATGACATCTCACAAATGACAGAATACAGGCCATACAGAACATGACACTGCCGCAGAATCAACAGCAAATTCGTACCTTCTTGGGAATGTGTGGATACTGTAGAATGTGGATCTCAGGTTTTTCTATTTCGGCCTTGCCTTTACAGGACTTAGGGCCTCATTCAGAGGCGGTCGGAGGATGCAAGCGGTCACTCAGAAACTGGGCGGCCGCTTGCATCCTGACCGCCCGCCTCTGTTTCGGTTGTTAGGCTGTGGGTTAACACCCACAGCTCTAATGACCGCTCGGGTGATGGTCGCGATGGTCGTAGATTATCGCGACCATCGGGGCTTACGATGAGACCCTAGGGTAGGGTCTCCCTTGTCGTAAGCCCCGGAGAGCTTCTGGCTCTGTCAGAGCCGGAAGCTCTCCACTGACATCACTAGTGATGTCAGTGGGGCCTCCCCCAAACGGTAGGCGTTCCCATGGGAATGCCTCCGTTTGGGCTGCCACCACCCCGGCCCGCCTTCCAAACGGGGCGAGCTGTCAATCAACATCGACAGCTCGCCCCCTTTGGATCGAGACCCACGACGACCGGCGCTGTCGGTCGTAGCGGGTCTCACGCATGCACACGACGGTGCCGTCGCCGTCGTGCGCATGCTCTTTGGGGGGCCATCAACCCAGTCCGAGCGCATCCGCGCTAACGACCGGGTCTGAATGACCCCCTTAGTCTCTTCCTCAAAGCCCAATTGTGTCATACACACAGAGGAATCAGAGCAGGCTTTCCTTAATCTTAAGGATAGTCTGACAAAAGCACCTGCATTGGGAATACTTGATTATGAAAAACCTTTTGATTTGTATTGTACGGAAGCCGATGGTTGTGCTGCAGGTATCCTCACACAGAAACATGGTGATGCCAGGAGGCCCGTACCATACTACGGTGCCCAATTGGACACTGTGGCAAGATCACTCCCCACCTGTTTGAGAAGTGTAGCAGCTACTGCTCTATTGGTGAGTAAAAGTGAGGACATAGTATTGGGTCATGATATGATTGTCTATACTCCCCATGCTGTATCTGCTCTGCTGAACTCTGCTCAAACCAGGCACGTCTCCTCGGCTAGGTTTACCAAATGGGTACTAGCTCTAATTGCACCTGCAAACATCACTGTTAAACGCTGTAGTACGCTGAATCCAGCAACGTATTTACCATATGTACAACATGATGTACAAATGGTGGAAAGGTACGAGTTGCTGGCGGGAGGTGAGTTCAGCGGACATAATGATGCACACGATTGTATGGAATATCTAAATCAGACCTTTACTGCTAGACCTGACATACGTGACACACCTTTAGAGAATGTAGATGTGACTTTTTACACAGATGGGAGTTATAGACAAACAGACACAGGTGAGTTATGTACAGGTTATGCTGTTGTAAATAACACAGACATCATAGAAGCTGAACCTCTTGGTCCTCCTCACTCAGCCCAGGTGGCAGAGTTAGTAGCACTAACAAGAGCGTGTGAATTGGCAGCAGGCAAGTCTGCTAACATTTACACTGACTCTAGGTATGCGTTTGGGGTGGTGCACGATTTCGGGGCTCTATGGCGGCTGAGAAATTTTCTGACAGCAGCAGGCACACCAGTTGCACATTCCCGACACATAAAACATATTTTAGAAGCAATCCAACAGCCCAAAGTGGTGGCAGTAATTAAGTGTAAAGCCCATACACGTGAGGATGATCCGGTGTCACAGGGCAACAACAGAGCCGATGAAGCTGCAAAATGGGCAGCAGGGTTCAAAATGTTTTCTCCAACTGAACAAATTATGTCTTTTCAAACAATTGACATGCTGAAATTAATTGAGATGCAAAATTTGTGTTCAACTCAGGAAAAGTCCATCTGGAAATCCAAGGGATGTGGGCAAGAGTCCTCCATGCTCTGGAGGGACGGACAAGGTAAGCCAGTAGCCCCCAAAGCATATTACCCCAGCTTGGCTGAGGCAGCCCACAGTCTGACTCATCTGGGAAAACAAGGTATGTATAAATTGGTGAGGGCATACTGGTGCGCACCAGGTTTTTCTTCCCAAGCAGAAAAGAGAGCAATTTCCTGTCTGACCTGCTTGAGGAAGAACATAGGGAAAGTGATCCCTACCGAACCATCCCTCATTCCACCGACTGATGGACTTTTCCAGGTAATACAAATTGATTTCATCCAATTACCATCCTGCAGGAACCTTAAGTATCTGTTACTGTGCACTGACGTATTTTCCAACTGGGTTGAGGCCTACCCAGCGGCCACTAATACTGCTGCATTTACTGCCAAGAAAATAGTTCAGGAATTTGTATGCAGGTACGGTATCCCTAAAATCAGAGAGTGACAGAGGTACTCATTTCACAGGTGATGTTTTTCAAAATATGTGTAAGCTGATGGGTATTAATAGCCGACTTCACACCCCCTACCGACCGTAAGCCAGCGCCAAGGTAGAGAGGATGAACGGGACTATTAAAAATAAGTTAAGTAAAATCATGGCAGAGACTGGACTAGGATGGCCAGAAGTGTTACCATTGGTTCTACATAGTATAAGGACACTTCTAGACCCCCTCTAAATCTGTCCCCCTTTGAAATACTGTTTGGTAGACAACCTCATTTGATTATAAGTCCACAGGAAGACTTGAAGGGTAACAACGAGGTAAATGTAAGGTATCTTATATCAATGAGTAAGCAGTTAAAACAACAGCAGCAGAAACTGAAATTGTTGTCCAATTATATGCCTGAAACTAACTGTCATGATGTTGAACCAGGAGAATATGTTATGATCAGAAATTTCTTGCGTTCAGGTTGTTTAACTGATCGATGGGAAGGTCCGTACCAGGTGCTGCTGACAAGTACTACATCTTTGAAGGTGGCTGAGAGAGATACCTGGGTCCATTCTACTCATTGCAAAAAGGTCAATCAACCGGTGGAGAAACAAGTCGGAGACAAGGCTGATAGCATGGATCTGTCTATCGCGAGCTTGTTCCGGGAGGATTGAAAAGGTTGTAGAGAGATACCTGAACTAAAAGAAATTTGCAGGTCTTTGTTGTGACAATGGACTGGCCTGCTGTGTTCATTTTAATATTCTTTTCCAGAGTTTTCACCATTTTGATTGGCTCGGGGATATCCAGTTTCTGTGATGGGGGACCAATTGAGGAGATGGGAGCTGATGGCAGTGCTGATGGAATGGAGTCAGGAGGAGTGCAATGCCAATCAGGGGAGTGTCTGACCAATCCTAGTACTGTTATTGTTAAGAGAGCTATAATTCCGGATACTCGGGGACGGTGTGGAGGTTTATCATCTGAAGATTCCTGTATTTGTGAGCTTTGTGGGTCCATAGTTGATGAGAACTGTATGCAACGGTGCCAGCCTAAATATAACCTGTATTGGGGTGGGTATCCTTTAGAGGATTATCATAGCATGGTAGGCAAAGTGTTAAACCAAACTGATTGCTGGGTGTGTTCACATGTGCCACAAGGACAGCATAACGTAGGGTTGATGCCATTTCCGCTGAATATCACGGAAATTTTAGAATTACAAAAAGGAAAAACATTGGATGGAAAATTCCTCTCATCCAAACCACCTCATTTCAAACTCTATCAATTCCAAGTAGATAGATCACTTTTGTGTTTAAACATAACCAACCCCAATAAACCCGGGAGTTGGGAAGTGACGGGGAATAATCAGACGATGACCTTCTCCCAGAGAGCTGATAATGATTCCATAAACCATGATCTGTTACGCTCAATTAAATCTAGTGGGAAACATTTTAGGTACCGGTACACATTGAGTTCAGATGGTTATTGTGCTAAAATAATATAACCAGAGAATTGCATGTACCAGATGGAAAACCCTGAGATAGGATTGTTTGCAAGGGAAATGTGTTTAATGATAATGATGCATACTATTCCTTAAGTACTACCCGATAATGTGTATTTTATATGTGGAAGAAAGGCGTATAAGTGGCTCTCCCCGAGTTCCGAAGGTTTGTGTAACATGGGAAGAGTAGTCCCAGAAATTATGACCCTCAAACATGTTGAAATGCTCGGTATCCATAAAAACACACCATCACCATATCTTCACATACAGTATGAACACAGAGGCAAAAGAAATATGATAAATAATATGTATCGTACAGGGCGCAAATAGAATAAGGATATTTATTAGGTCATATGTAAAAGGTGATAAAAAGAATTATTTATTAAAAACTACATATATGTTAGAAAAATTTTTGCGCCCTGTACAATCCATATTATTTATTCTAAACTGAGTGATACAGGAAAGCCACAGGTATTTGAGGCAGCATTAGGATATAGATAAAAATTAGATAAACAAGTACCCAATATAAATCATCCCACATATAAGCTTACTGTTTAAGATGCACCGGACCACCTACATACTTTCTCTATAAAAGAAATATGATACCTGGTGACGTGCATAAAGCCACTCAGTTAATTAGTGAGACAACTGGCTTCCAAGTTTTAGTTGCACTGGATCCCACTAGAATCGCTCGGGGTACATTAAATTTTAGATATATTCAGGAACTTGCTAAATTGATAGATAATATCACCGAGATGTATGATGACACATTCAGGTATACAGGGATAGAATTGCAAGCATACAAGAAAGAACTGGTGCAACACAGGCTAGTGTTAAATTATTTAACTGCTGTTACTGGAGGGTACTGCGTAACTTTGGCCACCCAATTTGGAGTAAAATGTTGCACCTATGTCACCAATGATACCAGCGACCCCAAAGAGGTGATCGACCGGAAGATGGACGAAATTCTGCAGCTAAAATGGGAGTTTCGTAAGAACCATAATGCTTCAGTGGCTGAAGTAGGGGAGAAGATAGAAGGATGGGTCTCATGGCTGAACCCAGTGAAATGGTTCTCAGGCCTAGGGGAATGGGTCCAGGAAGTGATCGCCAGCATAGGCAAATTCTTGATCCTTATACTAATTGTCATTATAATAATTGTCCTATGTGTCCGGTGTGTTCCTATTGTGTTGAAGTGTGGAAAATGTAAAAATAGAGTAAAACGAAAGAATGAAATTATGATGGTGATCAGTAATGGCAATATGAATACTGAGGTAAATATAGAACTGCATTACAACCCTGAACTAGGAAAAACCATCATTTAATGTATTATATTTAGACATGCATAGAATGTATTATTGAAATGTTATTTTTAAAACACCTCAGATAATGTAAAGTCTCAAATTCCCCTTCAAGACTGCCTTTATAGGACTGGTGTATCCCCACACCTTTCACATGATCTTCCAAGATCCGCGGTGTGCGTATAATAGTAGTTTTATGTTCCCACTCAGAGACACATTATTGATGGATTAAGAACCACCTTGTGCCATCCCATAATAACACTAAATAATATATAAATGTAAGCCTAAATTAATTTTTAAAATCAGATTGTGATAGCATGTTGTTTGCTATCAAAGGGTGGACTGTCGAAGCTTGATAATTGGCTGAGACAAGACCAGCTTAAAATTAGATCATAAAGACGCCATCTTGCGACTGGCTGCAAGACGCCATTTTAGAAAATGAGATCGGAAGACGCCATTTTTTGAATGGCCGCCCAAGCGCCATTTTAGGTAAACTCACACTTAAGTACATATGGCGATATTACTATTAGCATCATGCAATTGCATCTTTCACCATTTCTCATACACACATAAATACGCACAATTGCGCTGTTAACTAGTCGCATATTAGCGAATGCATAAGATCCTGTATGAAAACGCTGTTTGTTAGCTTCATGCGCACGCATCTGTCCCAAGTTAACTAGCGTCTTTATATCAAACCCCAAATACTTACACAGTACATATTCACATAAAAGGTCTCATAAGCTTTAAAGTATAAGATTCAAGTTTGTTCATTTATTATAATTGCTGTGAAATAAAGGTTATTTGGTAGCTAAGGTTTAATACATGATAAGTAAGTCATGTTTGATATTATACTGATCTGCACTCTTTCAACAGCATTCTGGTATCGTCAGTGTGAAGATCGCAACATGCATTCTCAACTTATGGACCGCAGAGACTTAAAGCACCGAAATGTACATTATATGACCAACTGTTAGGATGTGCATGAGGCAGGAAACCAGAGACAACCAGTTATTAGAGGCTGGACTGTGTCTATTTGAGTCAACCTGTTAAATGTTCTGCAACAGATGCATCCTCCTTGGGAACCAATGGCATCAGCGACAAGCCTCTCTATTGTGTTGTCTGTTTCTGTGAGTATAAACGTGTGTGTTGTGACCCCAGTCTGAGTCTTCTTGCTGAATGCTGATAGACGGGGGTTTCTTGCTGATGCCTACATCTGGTCCAGAAGCGCTGCGTATGTATAACTGTACTTGGGTCTGTATAATTCTTTGTGCTAAATTGTACTTAGATCACAGCATGTAACTGACTGTACTTTTACTTGAAATATCACTTTGTGCTTTGGAACCACAGGTTCAAGGTCTGGAGTCTTTATTTAGTATATGACTGCGTACGCAAAATAGCATCATCCTTAGAGGTTTATAGGCAGGATATCAGAAGGTATAGGCAGGATATTAGAAAGTATAGGCAGGAGTGTATAGAGGTTCTAATTCAATATCCTTACTGGACATTGCCAAAGAGACATGGGAGGGGCAGTCCAGTCCATATAAAACGGTTATCGAGCATGTGTCCCAAATGCAGGAAAGAATTGCTGCTGTGGTGCCGATAGTGAGAGAGCACTTGGAACAGGCCCAACAGGCACAGCAGAGGGTGTACAACTGCAATGCTCAGATACGCGTCTTTGCTCCTGGGGACAGAGTGTTGGTATTGGTCCCCGCAATAAAAAATAAACTTTTGGCTAAGTGGCAAGGACCCTTTGAAATTATAGAAAAAGTGGGGGAGGTTAATTATAAAGTTTACCAGCTTGGGAAAAGAAAGCCAGAACAGATATACCATGTAAATCTTATAAAACCTTGGTAGGATAGAGCAGCTCTGTCAGCCATCCTAGCCCCTCCAGTAAACCCAGCGCCCTTGGTTCCCGAGGTGACAGTAGCTAAAACCCTGTCAGCAGTTCAACAGCAGGAAGTTAAGGAATTTCTTATCAGAAATAGGGTTTTGTTTTAAGATATACCGGGCAAAACCACAGTCATTAAACATGACATAATCACTGACCCAGGGGTTAAGATTAACCTAAAGCCCTATAGGTTACCAGAAGCCCAGAGAGAATCAGTAACTAAAGAAATTAAAAAAAATGTTTGAATTGGGTGTAATTGAAGAATCGCATAGTGAGGGATCAAGTCCCATTGTGCTTATTCCAAAGCTTGACAGGAGTGTGCGTTTCTGCAACGATTTCCGAAAATTGAACAGTGTGTCAAAATTTGATGCCTACCCAATGCCTAGGGTGGATGAACTAATCGAAAGCCTAGGAACAGCCAGGTATTTAACCACTCTAGCCTTAACCAAAGGGTATTGGCAAGTGCCGTTAACTGAGAATGCCAAAGAAAAGACAGCTTTTTCTGCACCAGAAGGGTTGTTCCAATACAAGATGTTGCCCTTTGGGTTACATGAGGCACTGGCTACCTTTCAAAGGATGATGGACAGAATTGCAAGGCCCCATAGACAGTATATGCTGATGCTTATCTAGATGATGTGGTCATTCATAGTCCTGATTGGCAGTCTCACTTGCCCAGAGTGCAAGCAGTGTTGGACTCCATCTATAAGGCAGGATTGACAGCCAACCCCAAAAAATGTTGCCATGGGATGGAAGAAGTAAATTATCTTGGATGCACCATTGGCAGAGGTTTGATAAAGCCACAGCTTAATAAAATTGAGGCAATACAAAACTGACCATGACCCCTGAATAAGAAGCAGGTGAGAGCCTTCTTAGGGATTACTGGCTATTATAGTAGATTTATACCCAATTTTACCACCATAGCAGTCCCACTGACTGACCTTACCAAAGGCAAACAGAAAGTCATGGTTAAATGGAGTCCTGAAGCAGAGAAGGCTTTTCAGGAGTTAAAAATAGCATTGTGTACCCAACCAGTCCTGATGACCCCTGATTTTGACAGGGAGTTTGTTGTGCAAACTGATGCATCAGATGTAAGCATAGGAGCGATCCTGTCCCAGAGTAAAGAAGGTGAAGAACACTCTATTTTTTACTTAAGCAGGAAATTGAATGTGCATGAGAGAAACTATGCTACGGTCGAGAAAGAAGCATTGGCCATAAAGTGGGCATTAGAAACTCTCAAGTACTACTTGATAGGAAGGAAATTCAGGCTCATCACTGACCATACTGGTTTGAAATGGATGTCAGAGAACAAAGAGAGCAATGGGAGAATAACAAGGGGGTTCTTGGCATTGCAAAACTTATAGTTTTCAGTCGAAAACAGGCCAGCAAGCCAGCTGGCCAATGCAGATGCTTTGTCGCGTGTTTATTGTTTGGGGGTTGCAGTTGTTCCAGCCCACAGGTCGAAACAAAGGGGGGGATATGTGATAGAAGTGCTGGAGAAGTCTGGGATATATGTGTGTCCCAGATTCCTTTCATATGTGTTTTAAAAAACCCCAGGAAAAGTCTGTTATGCCAAACAGACCAGAATAGTTGGCTTTTGGTAAAAGCCGGATAATGGGTCCTGGGGGTGTGGATGTGAGAAGAGAGGGAGGGCTCCATCCACAGGCCATTCCAGGTGTTGGACCTTTCAGTCTGAGAGCAGTCTGCTTAGTAGTTGCACCTGCAAGTGGTTCATACAGCTATGTTAAGGTTTTGGTTGAGTGTTTCACATACCCTGGGAAGAACAGACACTGAGGTTTGTTCAGAGACACTGTGATGTTTGAAAGTGCTGTGCTGTATTTGTGGTAAGGCAGTAGGCCCTTCCACTTGTAGAGAGGGAATAACCTGTCTAGATAGTGCCCAGACGGGCTAGGATTTATTTTTATGTTTTGTTTATTTTGTTGTTTATGTTGCACAATAAAACTGTTTCAGACCAGCTTGAACGAAAACCCTGGACTGGTGTGCTGTTTCCTGGCTGCTGTGTGTAAGTAGGTGTCCATCTACCCCAGGAGAGGGACCTCCTACCCCGACTATATCACATAAGTTAGAACATAGAAAAAGGATGTAACGGAGTGCAGGGAGGAATAATAATAAGGCCAAATTCCACTTGAGAGGCGTGAGGAAGGAGATGAATATTCTGCAGAATGAGTCAAATATTCTCTGGGACTGTTTTGAAAATAAGCTTATCTCTAGGTGGAAAGATCTGCAGTCTGGAATTAAATATTATTAGGGATGTGCTGGATTTGGATTTGGCACTGATTCGTCGTCCGGCTTTGGATTTGGATTTGCCAAACCGCCGTGGGCTTTTTTTGTTCCTACAGTATTATTAACTTCAATAACATTAATTTCCAGTCATTTACATTCAATTTAGACCCCCTCACAATATTGTTATCACCATTATTGGCCAAAGGTTGCAGTGAGCTGGCTGGTTACTAAGTGGCAGAGCAGCGGCACAGAGCAGTTTAAAGCACATCTATGAAACATTGCCACACAGCAGTAGCAGAAATGAAAGGTAGTGCAAGATGGAATTGTCCTTGGGCTCTCCCACCCACCCAGTGGGGTACGGCCAGCAGAGTCACAGTACTTGTATACACAGTGGGACACTGAAGTGGAGTTTGAAGTGGAATTCTGGATTGGGCTTACGAGTTACTCTGGACTAATATAACCATGCTAGGATCAAGAGAATGGCAACTACTGGAATAGTAGTATGATACAACCACAATCTTTGCACCATTGCGTGCCTGAGGAAAGTGGGATGACATTGGACCACTAAAATAAGTTTTGTCAAGGTACTGCTATAGCTACCCTGCTTTTTTTTTCTAATCTCTCTAATTATAATTTTTGATAGTGAATGCATCACAAATATTAACACACACAAAAATTATTTGAATAGTCTACAACTGAGATATATCAAATATTATATCCAAAAAAAGAAAAATATACACAAAAAATACACATCAATCGAATTTTGATTTGTAACAAAAATACATTAAAATAATAAGAAAGAAAAAAAAATGATACAGAAAAAGAATAAGAATAGAGGTTGGGAAAGGATAAAAGAAAGGCAAACTACGGTATAGTATATCGCTCATGAAAAGCCCAACTCACTCCATTCCTGGCATCTGTCTGTGAAATGCAAAGTACCAAGGAGGTGAGCTGCAGTCTAACTTGGCTGAGCAGACAGAGAAGTCATTAAGGTGGGCAAACCAATAATTCTGTGAAAAAAGTAACAAATCTGATACTATGTTGGCATTGCAGTTGAAGGCCAAAGGAGCCTCTCAAACTATAGCAGCTATTCGAAACGCTCAGGGAGCTATTATCTATGACCCTGTAGTAATTAACCGCTCTTTTTATGAATACTATAAGGCATTATATAACCCTCAAGGTCCCCACCGGCCATTGCACTCTCCTTCTTCGGTAGCGCAGCAGTATCTTGATTGATGTAGACTTCCTAAACTCTCTGACACCGCCAAAGCACACCTGAACGCGCCTGTTACCGGGGAGGAGTTAGAAGTAGCTCTGAAATCACAGAAACCCTCTAAGGCTCCTGGCCCTAATGGCTTACCCTCTAATTGCACAGTTAAGTCATCAATCTTTTTAGTTTGTTGCTTTTTCCTGTGTGAAGCATATTTAATTATCGCCCCCTCATTATAGTCTTATGGGCTTCCCACACTGTGGGGTAAGGGACTTCTTGGTTGACGTTAAGATTAAAATATTCTTTGATGTGGGTGCGAAGGTAATCTTTAAACTTAGGGATATGGAGGAGGGTCTCATTTAATCTCCATGAAGGGCGACCTCGACCAGAGCTACCCTGCTTTTTTTATGTATTATTTCATCTGTGTGTGAATGAATGTGTGTTACTGTGATATTTTATGTATTTTTTTGGTTGTTATACAGCTATATTATGATTTAATAAAATAATTTTTAAGTTACAATTTGATTGTTCTCTTAAGTCCATTGGAATTCATATAGAACTACTCGAGGTTCTACTGGCCTATCTGGCGAGGTATGATACCACACACATCTGCGAGGTGCACAATGATTGACAGCAACCCCCCTGGACTACACCCTCCATAAGGCTAGAGGGCGGCCAGACCAGCACCTGCACATTATGTTAGGAGAGAGTGCCCTGCACTGTTTCTCTATCTGGGCACTAAGATCCCAGACTGCCAGAGTTGTGACCTCCAACCTTGCCCGCTACTGTGCATGCACGGCAGGTCCGCGCATTTTCTGCCCCGTCCTCCAATGTTTGGAAAGACATGCCTCTGAGAGTCTCCACTATACTCACACTGATATAGCATTACAGAGGCCAATGAGCACAGCTATACTGCCTCATGTAACAGAGCCAGCGTGCATACTTCACTGCTTTGATTTTGAGGTCGTTAAGCCCATCAATGTTGATTGATTTAGATCGATTTTAAATCGATCTAAGTCGACCTTCAGTAAATTTACCGCTAGGACTCAGAATTTTAGTATATAGAAATAAAGTATGATGGAACAAGCCAGTGTATTACAGAAACAGCAGACATCTTAGAATTTGTGGCAGCAGTGATCCATTTTTGAAGGCAAATGTTATTGCTAGCAGTGCATTAGATACAAGTGCTGTCTGTCCCCTCTGAAATAATAGATCATTATAAGAAATACTGTATGTAAGTACAGTGGAGGCACTGGGATCGGTGACACCCAGTGCGGTCCATAAAACCCCTGTGCGTGCTGGAGGCATGTGGCCCGGTGGCCTTAAGGCACTTCTCCATTTTATCACTCTAGGGGTGTGCCCAGCACTCCCAGAGATGCCAGGCTACCCCCAAAGGGTGACTCAGTCTCTGCCTGTGCTGCTGGTTCCTTCTCAGTGATCAGGAGCTGGACGCTGCACTGTGATGTTGGTTTGCAGCAATCAGCTCTTTAGTCACTGAGGAAGAGTTGCCATTTTGGTGTCACCCCCTTGGAGGGTGACACTTGGTGCACTCCGCACCCCCCTAGTGAATTTACTACACTATAAGCTCTCTCTTGTGTTTGTATTGCATATTATTTATATTTACTAGCATGCCCAATCTGGGCGCTCTTCCCTGACCTACGTTCTGCAACACGTGGATTCCAGGCTTGCAAATTACAGCTGATCAGCACCGGGTTGGTGCCTCGAAAGCAACGACTCTTTTCTCTGCTTTCCACGAGAGCTGCTGGCAGCCTCTGATTGGCGGGAGGCTGGGAGACGGTGAGGCGGAGTAACAGTGCTTTATCATTTGCATCTCTAGGGGCTCAGCTTGCAATACCCCCTGGAAACGGACCATTTTGCTTCATGGCCAAATATATAATCATACTTACAAATTGCCGTAATGTTACAATAAAAAAATACCAAAACCATAAATGCCTGTGGCTTCGCTGGTGAGTGGTGAACATGTGACCTGTAGATATGGAAGCAGAGAAAAGAGGCGTTGAGTCCACATGTTGGAGAAGTAGGTCAGGAAAAAGTGCCCCCTACAGCAGCAGCCTCACGTGTTGTGCCACCCACGCGCCGTCCTTCAGTATGTAATATCTACATCACGCAGCCCGGCGTCACTGTGCTGGCTCTGTGTTCTGGTAGTTTTCTTCACATTTTGAGATTAGCTATATTAAAGCATTTATTATGATTTTGGGTGATTTTTTTTTTTTAATAAAATTTTATACAGTTTTATTCCAAATTCTGTACTTTATTGCTGATTGAAATCCATTGCCAAAGAATCAAATGAATATCTTAATTAGTCTTTCAGATATTTAAATTCAAAGAAGGCTCTGGACAAAGGGACTAAGCAAATTATAAATATTAGATTATTGTAAACACGCTATTAGTATTGTATTTGTGTACTTATGGAAGAGAAATTAGGGAGTGCTACTCTATCTGTTCTTGTAGCTGTGACAATCTTCTGCTGCTGGTGTCAAGCTCAGTTACTATTCAACTCCTGGAAAACAGAGCTATGAGTTCACACACATCGCCACCCCCAACCAGCCTGACATTGAATTAATAGAATTCACATTTGATAAATAGGTCTATTTGTCATCTACTCTACCAGCTAGAACATCAGATTATCAGCATTCAGAGGCCAAATAATGCCTTGCTGTAAATTGGTCAAATCAGTTGTATGAGTGATCACTGGGTCTACAAAATCTGGTTGTTTAAAAA
This sequence comes from Taudactylus pleione, assembly GCA_031769625.1. Classification (NCBI taxonomy): domain Eukaryota; kingdom Metazoa; phylum Chordata; class Amphibia; order Anura; family Myobatrachidae; genus Taudactylus; species Taudactylus pleione. Next base: position 544,484 of record JAUIMM010000228.1, on the reverse strand, counting down.
GGATGCTCACATTCTGGGGCTGATGACTAGCGGTAATAGATAATATAAAAGGTACTGCAAGTAGCATTCAGTGTTGCACGTATCAGCCTAGAAAACTGAGTTTCATTGATTACTGCAGGCTGAATCATAGAGTAGCTGAGGCAACGAGGAGGAGTTTAGGTACAATCCTCCTATAAATGTTTTCTCTGTTATATGGATTCTCTTCCAATTACTATATGAAAATATTATTATTATTTTTTTAAATATAGTTATTTATTAAATTTTCCAGAAATGTTTTTGGGAAGGTACAGGAAAAAGAAATTTGGAAAGAAAGAAAACAAAAGAGAAAAAGAGAATCGGGAACACATTACAAATAAAATATATGCACAAAAAACTAACGTATAGGGCTCTATTCATCATCACTTAATTTCTACAAATGTAGGTGAAAATTAAGATTTTCACCTAGTTTTGTAGAAATTAAGTGTCTGGGTAATTCATCATTATTGTAACGCACTGATATTTCCTGGTTACAATTATTGGAAGATAATTTCCATACTATATTATGGGGATGTGGAAATTATGAAATTTATCAAGTTCCGAAAAAGCATTTTTTTAGGAACTTGACAGTGATACTGTACGCCACCCTGAGATGGCGTACAGCATCCGATATAGCCCTGCTGCATCCTCTTACCTTCCAGCAGCTCCCTCCTGGCCCCCCGAGCTCTCCTCCCATGAGCCAGGGCTAAGGGAGAGAGCACAGCAGCGGCGGCAGGGGACCTACATGGCGGGTGCCAGGTGACAGTCAGCGGGAATAGCCAAGGGCGAGCGAGGATGCGAGCGGGCGCAGGTTCAAGACAGACTGTGAAGAGTGAAGGCAGCATGAGAAAGGTGCCCTAATTCAGAAAAGCTGTCTCCGCAAAAGGAGCAGCTTTTTGGAAGTGATAATTAAGTATAGGAGGCATGATGAATGACTCCAATACTATTCTCTTTATGAATAGGGCCCATAATAAGGATATTTAGGGGCCTCTTCATCATTACAAAAAATTTGATGGAGGTAATTAGGTTTAGAACTCGCATGGAGTTCTACCTAATTACTGTAGGAATTCATCATTCCTCCTCTTCATAAGTATCTATTCCGAAAAACTGTCATTTTTGCAATGACAGCTTTTTCGGGAAATAGATACTTTTCCCTGCCTACACTAACTTACCGCTGCTGTAATCAGTGCTGCACATGCGCCGCTACATCTGTAAAAGCAGCGCATGCGCAGCACTGCCTACAGCTACGGTAATTGTGTGTCCCCCCAACCCCCTTCTCCACCCCTCTGCTCACCTCCATGTCCATCACTTACCCCCCCGCTGCAGCCACCTTCAGCTCTGGCTGCTGGTCTGACACGTTCTCCCGGCAGAACACAGTAAAGTTTAGAGAAAAAAAAAACTTTTATTTTTTTTTCCTAAACTTTACTCTGTTCTGCCGGGAGAACACAGTGTCAGACCAGCAGCCAGAGGCAGAGGAGGCACCAGGGAGCAGAGGAGGACTTGTGACGGAGGGTTTCCATTCCATTCCATGTTACCCATTGATATAAAGGAAGGAAACATTGAGGAATGTGACTGTCAGATTGTGAAACCTTTATATGCACATGCACCTGTTCTGAAACGTAAGTTATTGTACACCATTTGATCCTCGCCCTGTCTATTTACACTGCATGATGGTGAGCCCTACCATAAGGTGGTGACTGGTGACGTGACCGTTGATAAAGATACCTTGATAAGAGGTCACCAATACACGATTACACGATTTGCATTTAAGGGGAGAGGTGATATCTCCTGTGTTAAGTCTCTTCATGAATACTAAAATAACGGTAATTAAGGAAAATGTCCTTAAAAACTTTATTTTAGTGTTGATGAATAGGCCCCTTAGTACAATAAATGTAACAAATACATCATATCAAAGCCTTATACAGTATCTTACCTGTAATAGAGTACACCTGCCATCTGTACCATTTCAACATCAAAGGATTAGTCGCGGTGATATAGGACCAGTTTAACGTCTCCAGTAAAAAACTATGGGCCCCATTTATCAAACATCTTGCTGTGCTTTGCTAATTACCGTTTTCACTCGCCATGCTGTTTGTTTCTCCGTGCCGTGTATTTAACATGATTAAACTTCAATGCGAGCGGTAGCGTTAATTGTCTTATCAGTGCAGCTTTTAACACTCACGCAGCGCTGACGGAGGAAAGTAAGCCCCGTGTGTTTACTGACTCCGCATGTGCCATCTGTAGCTCTAAGCCCGCACATGCTCAGTCAAGACTACTGGACGCTGAGGGCATTTTGAGGCTGTATTCCTGTTCACGATGTTTACACAGAATCCGGCACCCGCGGGGCATGCTGGGCTTACTTCGGGGTGCGGGGGGAGTGCGCTGGCCAGACACCACCGCAACGCTGGTTATCAGAGAGCACTGGCTGACAAATTGAAATAAAATAAATGAGTGCCATTTTAGACATAGTGCTCGATGATAAACGCAGAAACAAGCATCTGATATGAGGAGGCGAAGTGCTGATAGCGAGGCTTAAAAACAGCGCTATCAGCAATTATAAATACAGTCAACACTTTTATTTCACTGGAAACAAGTTTTATAGTATAAAACTCGCTGCTAAATAAGGGCCTATATTGACGTAGAAAACTATGACTAAGTATCTAGGATGATTCGGAACAATTGATGGGAATACATATAAAATTAGGTCTTCTGAATCTAATATACGTTGGCGGGGATGTGCAGCTATTGGAGACGTTTTACATATTTTTTGGCAATGTCCAAGTATTTGTGCTCTTTGGTGACTGGTGGTGGATTTAATTTTGCAAGTTATATATCTCAGAGTTAATTTATCACCACAAATGGCTCTTTTATATGAAAACATTATCATCAATGTGAATACCCTCTTTACAAGGGTGACCATTTTTAATAAGGAACAAGCAGTACTAAAACAGTTCAGACAGGATCCCAGTGACTGCCATATTGTACAGATAGCATCCTAGCGATCACTATACAGTACAGATAGCATCCCAGTGACAGCCATGCAGTACAAAAAGCATGCCAGTGACAACTATACAGAACATTGAGTAACAATATAGTACATTAAGCATCACAGTCACCACCATACAGTGCAGAAAGCATCCCAGTGACAACTATACAGAACTTTAAGCATACAAGTGACAGCCATACAGATATCAATAAGATGAATGAAGAATGTCTGTCTGTTTCTCTGTTTGTGTGTTTTTGTTTGTTCTATATGATAGTGTGCTTTTATTGGTCTGTTTGTTACAGGGCCAAATTAAAGACCACGTGATCCTGAGGCTGAAAATGATGTACTGTAGGGTCTATTGTGAAAAGCAGAGTAGGTGTGACCAGTGTTGTGTGGATGTGGCTCGTTTTCACAAAGACCTATCCCTCCTAGAGGGATTGTATTTTAGTGTATTTAGTGCAAAACATTTGCATAGTGTGTAATTCTTCCAAAGTAAGCGAGGGTGTGTGTGGTGGCGTCCCACCCTTAAGCTGCATCCCAAAACAATTCTCACAGAGACCTGTTCCTCTAAGTGAGTGCACTGCAAACAGTTACCAGTGTTTTCGTTTTTTTTGTGTAAAAAAAACAAAGCCTATATTTAGTGCAAAACATTTCCCTAGTAGTGTGTTATCTTCCCAGTATAAGCGACAGTGTGTGCGGTGTTGTCCCACCCTTAAAAAGTGTATATAAACAGTATGAATGAAAGCGGAGATTAACAAAGCATGCATTACGCATGTCTATATATCTATAGATGTATGAAGAGTAAATAAAATGAGTGACATGAAAAAGGTAAAAGATTTTAGATACAAATTGTATTATTGCATATGTTTTTAATGTAAAAATAATTTTCTGCATACTTTATAAAATAATTAGAAAGACTCTTTCAAACAGGTGAATAAAGTAATTTACGTTTACTGTACATTTGCCATACAAAATCAATATCAGAAACGAGCTGTGAATGTTTCTATTTATAAAATCTACTACACACACTTTGAAGCGGACATGACAGGAAATCAAAGAGGAAAAACTAAATATATTAAAACATAATTTGTACAAGTGTTGAATTGTAATATACTTTACTAGCTAGTTTTTAAGTTATTTGCAGTAACTTAATGTTGTACATACTGTACATTAATTTACAAAGCATACCAGAAGACAAAAAATATAGTATTTAAATTGTGATATACATTAAGGGCCCTATTTACTACAATCCACATTTAACATGCGGTTGTAGTGTAATATTTTTGCCTAAATTTGCTTTGCGAATTTAGGAAATATCACAGGGATTTATTCCTTGCAGTTTGCGATTAAGCTCTGGGCCTGATTCAGACTCGGTCGCAAGTGCTGAGCACTCGCAACCGGGTCGATGGTGGCCCAGAGCACATGCGCACGACGGAGCTGGCTCCGTCGTGCGCATGCGTGAGACCCGGATAGCGGCGGGCACTCCATCTCCCCGGGTCTCGCAACAAAGGGGGCGAGCTGTCAATGTTGAGTGACAGCTCACCCCCTTTGGTGGGCGGGCCGGGGGGGTGGCTGCCCAAACGGAGGCGTTCCCATGAGAATGCCTGTCGTTTGGGGGTGGCCCCACTGACATCACAAGTGATGTCAGTGAAGAAGGTCTCTGGGGCTTGCGGCCACGAGACCCTACCACAAGGGTGTCGTCGCAAGCCTTGACCATCGCGACCATCATCATGGCCGCTCGCTGTAGCTGTGGGTGGTCGCCCATAGCTATGCGAGCGGCCAGGAGGCCGTTCTAAAAAAAAAAAAAACCCGGCCCTGATTCAGAGCGAGCGCTCTGTCAGAGCGACCGGGTCTGAATCCGGGCCTCTGTCCCAGTGAATCCCATCCGCAGTCTTCTCACTGTATTTTTCACAAAATATACAGTGAGAAGGTGCCCGCGCTTGCGCCGACCAGCTCACCATGCCCCCCCGTTTTGCAGTGTGGAAAACACTCATTCACGTTTTGTATAAAGTTGTTCAAAGTTACAGCCTTCAAAGTGTCTGGTTATAACTTATAACGCCCACCTTTGTCAGGAATTACCAAAGGATTCAACTGCTTGGACTCTGTCTGAGAATTCATCTTATCTGGCCTGATTGTACTAAGGTTATGTGCCTGCTCCGCTTCTGTCCTCAGACTTGTGATTCTGTGTTCCGTGGCCGGCTTTATTCCTACCTGAACCACAAACTGAAATACAGAATTGTGAGGACAGACAACATTGAGGCCTTTGCTATTCTGCTGTCAGCATGCCAATCGCTACCTCCCAAACAGCACCCATTTGGGGAGGGGGTCCATACGCGCATGCAGGGGGGGTTACTGAGTACCTAGAAACCCCCTGGCCGCTGCTCCATTGCCACGCAGCTAAACAACATTTTATTTATTTTCTATCAAAAGGAGCTGCCGGAGGTCAGGCAACTGTGACTGCGGCTGGAGCTGGGTGGCAGTGCGCAGCTCCTCCTAGGAAGTTATGATGCGGCATTGATTGCAGGAGGGGCGGGCTAGGCTGAGCTGCCGCTGGGTGACTGTATTCCCGGTGCTTTCTCCTGGAACTGGACCCGCAGGTGAAGTTATGTAGTGGGTGGTGCCCAGTGGGGGAGGAGCCGCCGGTGGGGTTTTACTGCCAGTGCGGGGGGTTACTCCAGCGTGTTCAGTGCGCCATCCGGCGTACCAACGTAAGTGACTTTATTATTGTACACATCTTCATCTGCCACATCTTGCCAAGCTTATTTAGGGCCTAATTCAGACCCGGTCGCGAGCGCTGAGCGCTCGCAAGCGGGTCGATGGTGCCCTAATGCGCATGCGCACGACGGAGGGAGCTCCGTCGTGCGCATGCGCGAGACCCGCATAGCGACAGCCATGCTGTCGCTATGGGTCTCGCACCAAAGGGGGCGTGCTGTCGATGGTGGCTGACAGCACGCCCCCTTTGGTGGGCGTGCCGGGGGCGTTGCTGCCCAGACGGAGGCGTTCCCATGGGAACGCCTCTGTCTGGAGCCGGCCCCACTGACATCACTAGTGATGTCAGTGGGAGTGCTTTTGGCTATGATAGACCATCGCGACCATCTTTTTGGCCACTCGCATAAGCTGTGGGTGGTCACCCACAGCTATGCGAGCGGCCAGGAGGCCGCTCCATTTTTAGGTAGGAGGGCCCTGATTCAGAGCGAGCGCTCTGGTCAGAGCGTCCGGCTCTGAAACAGGCCTTTAGTCCTCAAGGCTGCTGCACGGCCCAAAGGCCGCACCATATCCTACGGCCCACCAGCCGAGCTAGCCAAGATATACCAGCCCTCAAGGCTGCTACACGGCCCAAAGGCCGCTTCATATCCCACGGCCCACTGGCCCAGCAAGCCAAGATATACCAGCCCTCAAGGCTGCTGCACGGCTTAAAGTCCGCTTCATATCCTACAGCCCACCGGCCACAGCTAGCCAAGTAATTCCAGCTCTCAAAGCTGCTTCACAGCCCATCTAGCCAAGAAATTCCAGCCCCCAAGGCTGTAGCGGGACTATACCCTAAAGGGTCACGTACATGGTATAACATTGTCCCCAATGTATTTGCTTCACCTATACAAGATGATGTAGACAGAAGAGCTCAGATGGTGGACGGGAGTTCCCACCTATTTGGCTTCCCTACAGAGAACTGAGCACGGGAAGTGACCATGCCAGAGCTGATAGGTCAGTCTCTATTTGTTGGTAAACACCCTTCAGGAGATGGCAACACAGAATAACAACAATTATAATTATTTGTACACTGATAACCAGCATGATCCTTTAACAGCAACGAGCCCCATAGGGCCAATTCATAATATGACTGCCAGTTTGCAGCCTCCTCACCCTTATGATACTATTCTAGTCGCCATACTTGATCCATCAGCCATGTCTTGTCCACCAAGTTTTGACCTTCTACATTCCTACATCATAAATAACACACAACACTTAAAATATTTGCTACTTCTGGGAAAAGCCCCCGACCTTGAAGTCCCTACTCTTAAAAATGAAGGCTGCATGCTGCTTGTACAATGCTCTACAGAATCTGGGATATCAGCACCTGAGCCAACACCGCTCTTGGGGCCATTGTGCTAGATTAAGGTCCACATCGGCCTGGAGCTGAAATTTCTGAACGGCCTATTGTGCAATGCTATGCAAATAAACTGATTATTGGTCCGATGTTTTAAAGTGTTCTAACGTCTGCTTTTTGGTCGGTTTTACATCGGTTTTGCCTTTAGTAAATGGTTGGTTTGTGAAACCAACGGATAATCGCCCAAAAAGTCAAAACCAACCTTAAGTAAATGTAGCCCTTAGTGATTGGGCGGTTGCAGGAGATGCAAAACTGTGTTGGCCATTCACTTTTGACTTGGGCTTGTTTCTACTAGCAGTATTACCACATTGTGCAAAAAGGGGCCATGGCCTGAGCCTTCCTTTCCCACTACGGCTGGTGTATAGAATGATAGCTATTTTCTTTTTTTTGGCCAAATCACTACATTCATCATCAATGACATTTCCACTTCCATTCACAACACCATGAGCTGATGTTTTACAGTATTTGACATTGAACAAGATTTATGTGATTTGGAACGGTCTCGCTTAAACTTTATTCTTCCCACATGAACTTTGTTTCCACCAATAGAAGGCGTTACATTACTGGTTGTAGTGCCAGCGATGCTGCTAGTACTAGCCTGATTATCGTGACCCCAAGACTGATCTAGCACTGAATATAATACGGCCTGATGATTTTACAATTCATTTACAACAGGCAAACATTACATTACATACAGTAAGATAGGGGAAGGGGGGGACTGATATCTAATAATTCAAAATAAAAATAAAAAATACCAGCGCAGTAGTCCATATGTTTGCAGATCACTAGGGAAACTGTGACACAAGTCAGCACAGAGTACACAATACGAAGTACAGGATAAAAAGAAAGTTAGTGTTGACACTGTTGGAAACTTAGGGCCTGATTCAGACCCGCTCGCAAGCGGGTCGATGGCCGGGCAGTGCGCACATGCGGCATGCGCGAGACCCGTAGCGAGTGAATTTTCACTCGCCGCGGGACTCTCTACAACACGGGGCGGTTGTCAATTGTGATTGACAGCTCCCCCCATTTTGTAGACGTGCAGGTGGGGTGGCTGGACAAACGGAGGCGTTCCTGAAGGAACGCCTTCCATTTGTGGGCGGCCCTACTGACATCACCAGTGATGTCAGTAGTGAACTTCCTGCTCTATTAGAGCAGGAAGCTCACTGGGGCTTGCGGTGGGTGAGACCCTTCCACAAGGGTCTCGTCGCAAGCCCGATGGTCGCAATAATCGCGACCATCGCCAGGCCGCCCGTTAAAGGTGTGGGTGGTCACCCACAGCTTAACTAGCAGCCTGGAGGCCGGTGAAAAGAAAACGGCCCGCCCTGATTCAGAGCGAGCGCTCGCAAATAGTGAGCGCCTCTGAATCAGGGCCTTAGTTTTTGAGGAGGGAAGAGGGCAGATCAGTACACTAATGTACTACTACAGCGTAGTAACCCAAACATTTGCAGATTCCTAGGTAACTCAGCATGCAATATATAAGACTAAGGGGGATATTTATTAATTATCAGGTTTCAGACTCAGTAACTGTAATTTCTTATTCCCGATTTACGCAGCAATAATAATTGATATACCGCTTGAATGCATTAACATTCACATGCAGGGACAGGGGCTCCGAAAGGAGCGCATCCCTGTGATGTGTTAGGAGTGAGGTGACCGCACCAGTGTTCTCTTACTTCGCGACTCAGCACATGCGCAGTTTACTGACCATACATGTGCGGCAGCCATTGCCAAAGAGGGTTCTGGAGGTTACAATGGGCTGACGCCATCATAGTACCTTAGCGATGCCACTTGCAGTGAGGATTTATTTGCAAAGTGATTGACTTTCAGGGATAGTTTGGGGGCAGTTACGGGGAGTGGCGACAAAAACACAAGGGTGTCGCAACCAATTTCAGGGCATGTCTCAGCCTACAACTGCTATCCCGTATGCAGATAAAGTGGCTCCGTCGTCTCAGTTCAAGCGGCCATTCTGCATGACCATAGGGCTACTCAGATGGCCGATTATCCAATGATCTGTGACGGTGGCTGCGTATGTATATGCAGGTGCTTGGATTTGCGATGGCCCCGGTGGATGTGTCAATACATATCCCGGCGTCTGCGACATTAGCATATATTTGTACCGCAGCTGCGTACGGAATTACTGCTGCAATTGCATTAGCGTACACCTCTGAATCACTCCCGCAGTGCACAAAGACATCTTCTGCCAACGTAATACAGAAATATTCTTGTTGGCAAGATACAGACGTGCTTTAGGTCATTGTCATGCTGTCATGACAATTGGCCTATTTTTATATGGAGCTCTGAGCAGAGGCGTTTCTAGAGAGGAGGGGGCCCGTGTGCAGTCTCCGACACGGGCCCCCTCCTCTCCGCCCAGCGGCCGGCAGCGCACTGAGCTGTGCGCAGCCAGCTCCGGAGTTATAGACTCTAGGCACTAGAGTGTGCTCAGAGTCTATAATGAATGCACAGGTCACCAGGAAAATGGCCGCGGTGGCCATTTTCCCTGTACTGTGCATACGCAAAAGACGGGACAATGGCCGCCGCGGCCATTTTGCAGTCGGTTTACAGTGCCGGACCCCCGCGTCGACGTGGGACTCCGGAAAGGTAAGTAATATTATGGGTGCAGGGTCTCCACCCATTACAGATATGCCCCTGGCTCTGAGCCTGCAGTCCCATCTGCCCCATTGCTTATTAAGTCTTAGTTTGTTAGTGCGTGTGGAGTACGACTGCTATCTGCTCTCAATAGTATTACCAGCGCCATGTGTGTCCCAGTGCCCTGTGTCTGGCTGTGTGCATGATGTCATGACGTTATGTGGAGGAGGCGGAGCCACCATCACCGGGAATGACAGCAATGCCCGGAGCATCCTGGGGATGATGTAGGGGCAGCGGGCAACACTGCTGCAGAGATTCTGGGTGCAGGGTACCATTCCAGGCACTCTGTTGGCCAGATGCAGGGACCGAGGGGCAGCGGTGGTGCCACCCACAGGGCTCTGTGTGGCAGCACCGCTAGTTACAGCCTAGAGCACACCCCTGGTTATGGCCCTGAGTGTTACCCTATTTTAATACATTACCACTGTGAGAAAATAGTACATTCATTCTGGCTGCTAAAGACAGGTATAAATTATTATTGCCTGCTTAAATTATACATTATTATGTCACCCATAATTAAAAAGTCAATATTGCCTCCTTAATATATAATGACTTTTATTTCTGGAAAGCCAGAGATTTGAAACCGCATATTGTCAGAATCATATATACAAAAAAATCTTCTTTTTCTGATATGTGGTTTCTCTGCAAAAATAGCTGAAGAAGATGTTACCACCATAGCTTTGTATATAGACCCCCTGTGTGTGTAGCCCATTGAAAATTGAATCTGCCCATCATAATGCAACTGATATCATCATGTCTCCCTTAGGGCTCTATTTACTACAATCCGCATTAAAATGCAGATTGTAGTGTGATATTACCGACTGAATTTGCATTGCAAATTCATGCAATATCACAGGGATTTATTAAAAATCCCATGCAGAGATGAGAAAAAAATACAGTGACGAGATGCCGCGCATGCGCCGGCCGGCTGCTTCTACTAAAAATAAGTGATAATTAGGGCTTGGAGTAGAATTTTACGACTTCTACTCCAATTGCCCTTTAGTAAATTTAGGTGAAACTAAAATAATGTGAAAAGGAGGTGAAAACGCCCTTTTTCACTTTAATTTGGTATAAATAATGTTAATAAATAGAGCCCTTAGCCACTCAGCTACTTCTTCCCCCCATTCTAATGCTACAGAGTTAATATTTTACTCAACAAAACTGCTCCCTCCACTGTCAGTGTAAAAATAAACCTTTTGTGAAATGTGAAACTTGGACAAGGTGCAGAAGACCTTTATCTAAAATAAATACAGATAGAGATGGAGAGCTTAGGTTGCTGTGGTTACCATGTCAGGAAGTCCTGGTCCTGAAATGTCACATAATTATGACAGCTGCCGAGGTTATAGAGAGGACCGGTGTCTATATTCACCAGTCACCTAGAGCCTGACTCAGAAAATACAAATTAGTAAATACGGAACTCAATACTAATTTATTTATTTTTTTAATGCCTTTCTGCTTTCTTATTTGAAAAGGGTAAAGAACTGTGACAAACGGTATTAAAGGAACAATTGTCCTAGTTTCATTTGTTAAATAGCATGATTGCTTTTTAATGTGGGGAATGGAACTGATATAATAGCTACAGTATGCAGGAACATACTTGTCTACTCTCCTGAAATGTCCGGGAGGCTCACGAAAATCATGTGACCCTCCCGGCCACCCGGATGAGAGGTTAAGTCTCGGCGTCTCGGCATTGTGTAGGGGGGGCAGGGCCGCATTGATGCAATCGTGCAGTCAAACCCCACGCTCCGCCCCCAACCACGCATCATGCTCCCCAGAAAACTTCCCCGCTATGCCGACCTGGCTGCCTCTTCCCGGAGGGGGCAGCTAGATTGTCGGCAAGTATGTGCAATATTAGTATGAATAAAACCATATACTGTATAATTGTATGATCCAGGTCACTATTCTGCACATTTGGGGCCTATTTATCATTAAATATCCCCCAGATGTTAGTATACTTCAATGCAAACAGCTTCATATCACCTAGCGCTATGTCACTGGTGGGCAGCTTTATGGTTTAGGAATTGTGGTGTGTAAAATAATAATTTGGCTGTCTGATGTGGTATTAGTATGGAGACCTTTTATTCCTTTACACAAAATTACCTTGAACAAGTATACAAGTAGCATCATTTATGTAAATTATTATAATTATATAATAATGTTATATAAATATAAGTATAGAAGTAGCATAAATGATATAACTCTCCTTTGGCTAAGGGGGCTTTTATCATCCCGTATGAGCCTGTTACACACTCTTTAACACAGCACTTCAGAAACTATGTGTTGAGTGGGCATAAAATGTGTAGCGTGTTGGTCCCTGGTGTTTCAGGACACATGCGCTACAGTCAATCAGCAGAGCAAGGAAAAAAGAGTGTGCATTCCCGCAATCACACAAGCTCAACTGGGTGCTGCACGGGCTTGTCAAAACAAAGTCCCACCCGCCACCTGCCTCCTTGCAGCATCAGAGAGGAGAAGGCAGCCACAGACTCAGCAGGCAGGGGGCTAAGAAGATGAAAGGAATCCTAAGGTAAGTAAACTACAATGGTTAAAGAGAATGGGGGGATGCAGGGGGATTTGAGAGTGTTGGGTATATAAATAACTGCTGGGAGTGTGTGCTTTGGGTACAATAAGGTCCATCTACATTTTTTTTATAGCTTTAAAATTTCTGTCACGTATGTGTATGTCACTCAATGCATATGTGTGTGTCACTGCAGATAAAAATTTGAGAACCCCTGCTTTACCAGACAAATCACTAGAAAAAGATTCCATAATCAGAGTCATCTTATTGTATAGGCACACTGAGCAGCTGCCCAGGCCTCCATGATTCTAGGGAGCCAGGGGGTATCTACATGGATAGTGTGGCCGCTCGTTCCATGCATTGGGAAGCTGACTCAGAGGAAGATGCTTCCCAGCCGCTCTGATTGTGAATTGCACACAATCAGAGCGGTCAGACAGCATTCTCTACCTTCCTCCCAGCCTGCAGCCCCAGAAAAAGTGGGGAGGGGGGAAACAGGTGGCATGTCCCCCCGGACTCCCCTTTCTCAGAGTGCCCCCGATACTTTAATCACAGCTTCAGCGCAGAGCAGGAATTGCACTGCAAGCTGGAGAAGAGAAGAAGGAGGTGGAGTCCGTGATCCTCGCTTACATCATGTTTTTTATATTTAAACATTGATTTTGTTGAAAATACCAATAAACCTAAAGGTTTAATTTTATTGACCATTTTATTCCCATTAATGGGTGGTTAGGCGTCCCAGATCATTGCTTTGTCCAGGGCCTACAATGCTGTTAAGATCGCCCTGGACAAAATGGCAGCCATTTCTGACCACTTGGCAGTAAAGTTTTGATATATGGTATGTGTTACAAATGTATATGAAATATCATACTTCATCACTTTATAATAAAAAGAGTTTTGCCCATGATGCACTGTAGATCTTCAAGAGCGTCTCTTCAGATGGTTGCGCATACCCGATACCCTGTGCACAAGACATCCCAGGGCTTATATTTCTTATATTGGCTGATCTGGCCGATAATTACATAGATGTGTATGCAGGAGCGTTAGCCGATAAACCACTTCAAATGTTCCTGCAACGGCCGGGTCAGGTTCTTATGAGCTGCTTAAGTATTGAAATGCCCGAACTCCCAATCCCCTTTGAAGCAAGTACACACTGAGCTTAATGTACACACTGGTGGTGAACACTGATCAGATAATCGCTTTGAGGATCTGAGCATTTATCTAATTTGCAGAGAGGTCTACACAGTGTGTACCATTTAGTGCAGTGGCTCCCAAACTGCATTGTGGCCGGCCCTGTAGCCTGAGGCAGCTTCTTTTCAGCAACAATACTATCCTAAAAGAACTTAAAAACATTTTATGAAGCGACTTCTACATGCATGTTTCTTAATACAATGCCATTTAATAAATCTGAACTGGTTATTACAGGGGATTCCCTGACTCATATATCGTAGATTAAAAGTTCCCTAATGCTTAAACCCATAAAACCTGAATGACACTGCCACTTTGTGTTCCAAATTCTCCAATTTACTGTTATCCACTTTAGTATCGGTGTGACAAGTGTGTAGGAGTGCAGCCTTGTGATAGACAGATTTGAGTTATGGAAGAAGAACAGAGATATTACAGTGTGACTCATGCAGAACTCAACTCAAACAACAAATGTCACAAAAATGACAAACTGCCATATAGAAACGTCTAGCCATGAAGGCAATAAATCGAGTCCTATTATATTTACTCAAGCAGTAAATGATCGTATATAGGACACAAAAATAGATATTAAATTTTGAAGACCTTTATGGTTTACTATAAAGAGCCTAGTCCAGTGGTCACCAACCTTAATTGGGGTGTGAGCTACTCGAGACAAATTATACCTCCCGAAGAGCTACTAAACTTATAGAAAAAAAATCTGGCTAATAACCACACAATTGAAGATCATTTAATGAAAATGAAAAAAATGTTTCATAGAAAACAACAATGCATTTAATGAATAAAGTGATATTGTTGCAATTTGTAAATAAAGTTTAAGAACAAGCACATATCACTGTTAATTACCGACTCCAAGGAGGTAAGTGTAGTAGAGGAGCAAAAGATATACTGTAGGCAGGACTGCTGTGTGATTTTCCAGGAGGGCTGGGCAGGAGTCACTTGCGGTGTGTGTCACGTTTTGTGCCACTCCATGTCATAGACGCCGTGGCTGGAACCACGTCAGGTGATTGTGGCGGCTATGGCAATCACTTGACCGCTTCCCCGTGGCTCCACCCACTGCATCGATGCCACAGGGGGAGCATGCAACCATCTGGACTCAAGCATGGATCATACTTAGAAATGTAGCAAAAAACCTAGCGTTTACTGAGTCATCTGTATTGATTGAAAATATTCCAGCAGCTAAACTAGCAACAACACGTGGAGAATGCCAATCTTCACACACAGAAAATTAAACCAAAAGAAAGTGATGTGCTGTAGCGCTTAGAACTAATAATAAACAAATAAATTAGTTTAATATATATTTATTAAAACATAAATCTAAATAACTCCCGGGCGTATACAACAATCAATACAATCACAGTATATTCCTTAATCTCATATAGGGAGTAAAAGTTATTAGTATACTATTCTTATAGCGGATATAACCCACTAAGAGTGTGCAAATATAGCAGTAGTATTCCAAGTGTTACAAACTTGCAATGGAAAAATGTGACACTTTAAAAATGTATCAAATTGACAGTGTTTTCTCAAAGGAGAATATTGTCTTGTTCCTAGCACACTTTAAAAAATGTAGCAATGTTCTCCAGAGAAAAAACACAGGGAAACAGCACAAGCATTTATTAATGTACCTGCTTCTTGAGAAAGCCGCTCAATACGGAGAAACGCGTTGAGCATTACAGGTGCTGCCTATTACGAGCACAGCATTGCGCTGACGGTGCCTCCTGTGTCCGACTAAGGAGAACCTACTGGGATTTACATTTGAGCTGTATGCAGACTTTCTCCTGGTGGCCTGTGTGGCTGGACTCGCTGGGCAGGGGCGTATCTACCCATTGGCCAGGATGGCACTCGCCAGGGGCGCCGACCAAAGGGGGGGCACCATCTGGCAGTGCCACCAGCAGCCAAAGGGTGGAAAAGTCCCCTGGCCCCACAAGTGTAGGGCAGACCGCAGTGATAACGGTCTGCCCTACACAGTTTACAAACATGCAGCCGCCAGCGGCGGCTGTGTGTTTGTAATAGCAGACAGCTAATGAGAGTCAGACAGACTCTCATTTGCTGCTGCGTCGTCCGCGGAGGGAGCCGGCTGGAGCTCACTAATGCGCTCCGTCTTCCAGCTCCCTCTGCAGCATGTGATGGGAGAGATGTCATGACGTATAACGTCTCTCCCATGCAGGAGAAGAGCGACCGGGACTTAGTGTGGACAGCGGCGGTCGCGTCAGGAGCGGGGATCAGGTAAGTTGTATTTTTCTTCTTTGTGTGTGTGTAGGGGCGGCACTGAAATAGGGGGTGACCCCTACTGGGGGCAATTTATGGGGGGGTGCCCGCTACTGGGGGCTCTGTATAGGGGTGGCCACTACTGGGGCAATTTAGGGGGTGGCTACTACTGGGGGCACTGTATAGGGGTGGCCACTACTGGGGGTAATTTAGGGGGCTGGCCACTACTAGCGGCTGTCTATAGGGGTGGCCACTACTGGGGGTAATTTAGGGGGGTGGCCACTACTGGGGGTAATTTAGGGGGATTGCTACTGGAGGGTTACTACTGGGTGCACTGCATAGGGGGGGGGCAGTCCATTACATTGCCAGGGGAGCTTGGATCCCCAGATACACCCCTGTCGCTGGGGTTCCTTCCTTACACTATATATAGGCGTGATTGCCCAGAACGGACATGCCTATTGCCCGCTCACTACTCAGGAGTTATCCAGGATCCGCATGCATCTATATTGGCGGTTGCAGTCTTCTGTGGTTCCTGCTTGCTGTTGATCGTGGTACGGATTGGAGGGACTTAAAGCCAGTGAGTATTATTATTGGGGACAATTTGCTGGTATAGCTATCATCCAGGAGCAAGTCAGCCCCCCACATCCATTCTACCAGCGTTGTAGTCTGTTGGGGCTCCCGCTTTCTATTGATTGCGATACAGTGTGGAGGAGTTTAAATCCAGTGAGGATTACCACTGAGGATAACTACAAATACCAGCTTAATATGAATTGATATCCCTATATGGAGTCTAATTAGACCGAACTATATATTGAAATTTTTTCTAACAAACAAATTACCTATATTTATTCCATGGAGGACTGATCTAAAGCTGATTTTTTTAAATGCTTGTGCTGTTTCCCTGTGTTTTTTCTCTGGAGAACATTGCCACATTTATTTATTTTTATAAATTCTTTATTTCAATTTTCATATCAAAACAATTTGAAAGTTTCCAGCAAATATATTTTGACCACACAGGGGCCTATTCATTAAACGTAAAAATTCAATGGAGATAATTAGCTTTAGAACTCTCATGGAGTTCTACCTAATTATAGGTGGAATTCATCATTCCACCTCTCCATAAGTATCTATTCCGAAAAGCTGTCATTTTTGCGATGACAGCTTTTAGGGAAATAGATACATTTCCCTGCCTACACTACCTTATCGCATCTGGAAACAGTGCTGCGCATGCGCTGTTACATCTGTAAAACCAGCGCATGCGCAGCACTGCCTACAGGTGCGGTAAGTCATATAAAGCCCAATACAAAAACAATCACAATAGATAATATAATATTGTGTATAAGACTTTTAATTTCTTGTCTATCACAATACTGAGCTACATTTTTTAAAGTGTGCTAGGAACAAGACAATATTTACCTTTCAGAAAACACTGTCAATTTGATAAATTTTTAAAGAGTCACATTTTTCCATTGCAAGTTTGTAACACTTGGAATACTACTGCTATATTTGCACACTCTTAGTGGGTTATATCTGCTATAAGAATAGTATACTAATAACTTGTACTCCCTATTTGGCAGTGGGTTGGCAGTGGGTCCCACCGCGGTAGCTTCCCCTGCCACGTAAGGGGTTAGTCAGGCTAGGAGGAGGTCTCATGTGGGCAATGCAGGGAGTAGTGAACCCCAGTGGTGCACCCATCTTAGGGCCCCCAGAGGAGACAGGGAGTTTAGACAGCCATGTCATGAGGTGGGTGCTGACGACCGTGTGGAGGAGCCAGTGGCTGCTGTGCCTTCCCTCCTGGCTGCAGCTGTGGCATTACAGCCTGTTTTGGACACAGCTACTATGGTAACTGTCAATCAGGCTTTTTCCCCCCTAGTTTCTGCCCAACAGCCTGTGACACCTTTAGCTGCTCCACGTAGGTGTAGAGGCAGGGATTCTGGCGCTATTCCCACCGTTAACCCCATTTGACCATGCCAGCTGCCCAGTTACCAGTTGTAGGTGTGTATTCTGTAGCTGCTCCTGCCTCACTCTCTGCGGCTCAGTTGGCCCCAACAGCTGCTCAGGTTTTGCAGGCGTTATGATTGGTGGTTTTGCCTTCTGCTGTGGTCCCTCCTGCCCCTGCTCCTGTCGCTGATCTCTCTACAGCTCATCTTGTTGCTGGGCCATTCACTTCAGCGGCCTGCGAGGGGCCTTTCCCTTTGTTAGCAGGATGTGATGACAAGCTGTCGGTAGATTTGGGCGCTCCAGTCTATGCACCTTCTGCAAGGTTGTCGAAGGGTGAGAGCTCCGGGACGTCTGGTGAATCTGGCTCCAGTGTATCTGTGGTTTCTAGCGATGACAGTAGTGGTTTGTCTGATTCATCTGCACCTAATAGTGAGGGCAGGGCTAGGAAGAGGGCTGCTAAGTTTGCGCGGCGTGATTCTGTTAGGCGGGATAGGCGTGCTGGCAAGCATAGTAGGAAGTCGCGAGCCGCTTTATTAGACCGTGCCAAATTCAGTGCAGGGGTAGTGCACTGTGATAATACTGCTGTATTGCGCGGTTTATACCCCAGAATGCATAGCAGAATCGCCTTAGGCCGTTATGTTGACATCTTTGCGCTCACTGACAAGGCAAGGAAGGAATATAGGACTGCTGAGTGCAAAAACAGTGTTGGTTTGGAAGTTTTTAAATCCTATTCGAATTGGTTAGCAGGTTTTTATGTTTTTGTGGCGTGCTATCTCATAACTAGGCCATGGGAGCATGTTAACATTATTCGTTACCTGCACCTTATTAACAAAATGCAATGATCTGGCCGGAATATGGCATGGCGGATATATGACGAGGAATTTCGCCATAAGCAAAGCGGGTTTAAGAGTATAGATTTCGGATGTAAGGATGTGGAGGTGTGGTTGGAGGTCACTCAGCCATTGCGTCCTGCATCAGAAAGTCCAGCTACGCGCCGGGTGCAGAGCACTCTCCATCCGGGTGTCTCCGCTACGGTTAAGGGCAAATGCTTTGCCTTCAAGAATGGGCAGTGCCCCAACGGGCAGAAGTGTTGGTTCAACACACCTTTGTGGTGCTGGTCATCCGGTGTTGCGTGACAAGCCCTCCGGGTGCTCCCTCCCCTCTCACGTTGCCGGGCCCACTAAGTAGGGCTTTTCCCCCGGTTTGTCTGGAGGCCATGGTTAAATGGTCGCAATGGTACCCAGACCAGGAGGCCGTGGATTTTTTGTTGAAAGCTTTTAGTTGTGGCTTTCAGTTACCAGTTTTTGGCCTGCGGGTTCTCCAAGGAATGTGAGGTCAGCTCAGGAATTTCTTTTAGTGATCAGGGATAAAGTGTTAGCTGAGGTGCATTTAGGGCATATGGCAGGACCTATTGCTCAACCCCTTATTGCAGATTTGGTGCTGTCCCCAATTTGTGTCGTCCCTAAAAAGGCACCAGGTAAATTTCAGCTGATTCAGCATTTATCTTACCCTGCGGGGTCATCGGTTAACCACGCCATCCCGGCTAATGTTTGCTCTGTAGTGTACCAGTCATTTGACGAGGCATTGCTGATGGTTAAAGATCATGGCACGGGAGCTCTAATGGGTAAGGTGGATGTTGAATTGGCCTTTTGTTTGCTGCTGCTGCATCCTGACGCTTTCAGGTTTCTGGGGTTTCAATGGCGAGTATTACAAAGACAAGTGTTTGCCTATGGGATGTTCGATATTCTGTGTATATTTTGAGCATTTTAGCACATTTCTGCATTGATGACTTCCTTTTCGTAGGCCCCGCTGAGTCTCCTAGGTGCTTACAGTTTCTGTTTTTGATCCAGGCATTGTTTCATTCTTTTGGGGTTTCCGTTGCCAAGGACAAGACAGAGGGTCCCACTTCAAGGTTGTCCTACCTTTGTATCGAAATTGATACCATGGAAGGCTAATGCAGATTGCCGATAGACAAGGTTGGCAAACTCCAGAATGCCATAGGGGCTGCGGCAGACGCAGCCTCTTCTGGGTTTCCGATGGGCCACATCTTCTGCCGTAAGCTAGAGAGAGTGACGGCGGGGGTTGTACGTCCTCATAATTTAATTAGCTTATCGGTGGAATTTAAGAGGGACCTGCATGTCTGGGCTTCGTTTTAATGGGACTTTAATGGCGTTTTGATTTGGATTTCTCCCTCTGTTCCCAACACGGATCTGCAACTCTTTACAGATGCATCTGGATCCACAGGTTTTGGCTGTTACCTTGATGCATCTTGGTGCGTGGCCCCTTGATTGGATCTCTCAAGGCTTCACAAAGGGTCTCATCCTCCTGAAGCATTTTCCCATTGTGGTGGCATTGAACATTTGGGGTGAGCATCTGCACAATCGCAGCTTCATTCTTAGATGTGATAATCTAGGTGTAGTGCATGCTCTTAAAACACCAGCGGACTATGGCTACTGGCGCAGTTAGTGTTGCGCTGTTTGTGGTGTAACATCATTTTTAAAGCTTGCCATGTTACGGGTGTGGAAAATGGCATCGCAAATGCTTGTCCAGGTTTCAGTGGGCTAGGTTCAGAAGCTTGGCTCCCAAAGCTGACCTGATCGGTGAGTTTTGCCCCTCTTATATTTGGCAGGTGATCAATCCGGCATGGACGTCTTAGCACAGTGATTTCTTGCTCCTGGTACACTGATATCTAACAGGCGTCATGGGCCAAATGGGAAGAGTTTACCTCCCAACGGTAAGAGTAGGCATCAATTTATGCTGTCTACTTTTAATTGTAATTAACAATCTAACTCGCGCCGAGCACTGGAGCAATTTATCATTGCTCCGGCATGGAGACAGCTGATCCGAAAATAAGCTATTTTCCCGAATGTTTTCACTGCTACTTTTGTTGCAGTGAAACTTAGCACTGCCAAGTAGTAGAGTTCACGCAGACGCACTAAGCCATGGCGTCTCTTCGCAACCCGGGACTGCCACCCATAGGGAAGGAGCAGGTGTGCAGGAGCAAACGTCATCTGAAGATGGCGAATGCTCCTGCGATCAAGCTCCGAAAAAATTGTATTTTTGGAGATTGATGAATTTAGGTCCCCATACTAGTGTACGGCGACAGCGGGCCACTTTGGGAGTGAAAGGTAAGCAGGAGATATCAGTGATATCTCCTGCGTTACATTTATGATGACTGGCCCCAAAACTTAATTTTTTAATAGACCGCTTAGGCACTTATTAGTTGTTAGTTAGCTTCATATGGCCAGTAAAGTTATTTTTTGGGTTGATATACTGCAGTGTGCAGAATAAGGGGTTAAAAGATGCGGGACAGGTACATGGGGGTGTTGCAATAAAAATGCAAAAGCAATAGATTATCACATTTTCATTTAAGCCAGCTCAACATTGATACATATGGCAAAAAAAAATCTAATACAGAGATGCAATAACAGGCCATATAAGTCTGAAAATTAAAGGTCACTTTTACTAAATAATGATACATATGCCCCTTAAACTGTTAAGAAAGGCAAAAATCAGCAATCTGCCCCAAATACTTTGCTACTGGCCACTAATAAACATCTACAGTTAATATTTATTTGCACTTCCCCAGGCTGATACCCCATTTTTCTATACACTATAAACAGCCTGAATGACTCCACAAGGGCTTTTCCAATTGAATTGCACAGCAATATGGAGCGCGCATTGCAGCGTTAATTACAGTTGTAGTAATAAAATTAAAGAGAGAGAAAGCCACGGGGAAATGCTGCACATATACATACCTGATTTACATCACTATAACACTTCTGCCAGCTGAATACGTAGGTGTGAATTTAAGTGTATTTTTGTCTTCAGACACTGTTGCTGGTTATTTAAAAGTCAGAATGACATTCAAATAAATTCACTTAATGTACTGTAGGAGTGCAAAAAATAGATAAGTAAATAAGGTAAAACAGACCTCCCCGGTGGCGATAGAACCCCAGGAGTATTACACCCTCCAACTCCTAGTCGTAATACTGTAACTCCCTCACCCCAGTGTCCATAGGACCACATTGTGGCACTACACCTTCCTCCCCAGTGACATTCGTCTCCATATATATCATTGGGCTCTACTTATCAATTAAAGGGCATAGAGTTGTTTTTCACAAAATCTACTCCAATTGTCCTTTAATGCATTTCAGTGAAACTAAAATAATGTAAAAAGGGTGTGAAAACACCCCTTTTCACATTATTTTAGTAAAGAAAAGATTGATAAATAGAGCCCAAACACTGGATTTAATATTAACTCACATGAGTCATAAAGTTTGCTCAGACTGTGAGGTATAAGGATACTTTTATAGCTTTCGCACAGGTTTTTGGCAGACTGCCAATTTCCAATAGAGCCAGCCCTGGAACCTGTGTAATTTAAGTGTCCCCATTTTTAGCGATTGTGTGACAGTGTGTGGCCCTGATGAAGTTCAAAAATAGGCAAAATCCAAATCCTGGTCAAACTACACCACCATGCCAAATTTGGTGGAACTAGGTCCAGAACTCTGGCCGTGCATAAAGGACAAACAGACAGATAGACACGCTTTCTTGCAGACTGAAGCTCAGGAAAGTCCTAAGGAAGTGCTTTATTACAGGGAGAAGTTGCAAGCCCAGGCGACCTGGGACAAGTTGGGAACTGAATGACTGTTTGTTCATCAAGAGTGAGCGTGTGCCATACATGAGCTCGGATGGGTGATTTAGAGACTGCTATATTACAGAGAAAAGCTACAAGCACAAGCAACCTGGAAGAAGTAGGAAACGGACTAACGGTTTGTTCAGTGGAGCTGAAACTAATTAAAGCTTTTTTTATTTGTAAAAATCTGTCCCTACCTGATGGAGAGCCTTATGTGCACCAAAACATTAGTCACTGACAAGATGGCTGCTACCACATACTTTAAAAAAAAAAAAAAAATCAAGGTCAGTTACATCATGGTGGGTCTCTTTACTCCTTTGCTTATCTGTGCTCCACCATTGGCCTTCCAACCCATCTATTTTTTAGGTATCTGCAACTCCGGTATGCTCTCTGTACACAGTGGGGGAGGGATACCCCCACTATCTCTGAATCTCCAGTCCTGTTGTTAGTCCATACCCTCCCTGGCCTGTAGTCTACTTCCATGGCCTACTCCACTCTACTCACATCATGGGGCCATATTTGCCTTTTTAACCTCAGCTTGGCGGATACTCTCAATGTGTCCTTACATATATATGTGAGTAATCTATTAACCTTAGCCCGTGTTTATATTGTTAGCACATAGATGGCTTCTGACAGGGCCAAAACTAGGATTTTTGTCACCCGTTACAAGACAGTAATTTGACACCCCTGGTAATTCCCCCATAGTGATGCCCTCTGCAGCAGTGCCCCTATAGTAATGCCCCCTTCAGCAGTGCCCCTATAGTAATGCCCCCTGAGGTAATGACCCTGTAGTGTACCCATATAGTAATGACCCCATAGTAATGCCCCTGTAGAAGTGCCCATATAGTAATGCCCCTGTAGTAGTGCCCATATGTTAATGCCCCTATAGTAATGCCACTGTAGTAGTGTCCATATGGTAATGTCCCTGTAGTAGTGCCCATATAGTAATGCCCCTGTAGTAGTGCCCATATAGTAATGCACCCATTGTAATGCCCCTGTAGTAGTGCATTTATGGTAATGCCCCTGTAGTAGTGCCCATATAGTAATGCCCCTCTAGTAGTGAGCCATGTTAATGCCCCTCTAGTAGTGCCCATATGGTAATGCCCCTGTAGTGTCTATATGGTAATGCCCCTGTAGTGCCCATATGGCAATGCCCCTGTAGTGCCCATATGGTAATGCCCCTGTAGAGCCCATATGGCAATGCCCTTGTAGAACCCATATGGTAATGCACCTGTAGTGCCTCTTACAGAAAAAAAAACAAAAAACATTATTTACCTTAAACCCCGTTCTGCCATCCGCCGCCGTCCGATCCGCCCGGCTGCTCCTCAGAACTATGGGAGAGACGTCATAAAGTGACACGGCGCTGCAGGAAAGGAGCCGGGCGCTCGCTGGTAATAAAATATCAGCGTTCGTCCGGCTTGGAACCTCCCTGCGGCGCTGGGCTGGAGGACACTGGCGGTGGCACCCGGTGCACTTCCAGACCCCCTCCCCTAGTTGCGGCCCTGCTCCTGATCACCCTACTTTTCCATCCTGTGTGTCCCTGGTTAACGTCTCTCATGAATGCTTTATGTATCATGAGTGAAAGTACCCCCTAAAATTTGATAGAATATGGACCCTCTGGCCGGAGTCTAGATATGCCCTTGTACCTCCTACCACTGAATACTCCTAATCTACATGCTGTAACCTCCATTGAAATACCTCTGCCGGCAGATGCATACATCTCTGTGTATGATACTTTTGATATTTTTTTTCTGCAGCTGTTCAATGCTGACACATTTCTGTCATTGTATCAACTATCATACTCTTTATGATTGTTCCTGTCCCTATTTACTCTAATCCCTAGGAGTATGTTTTATTGGTTGTTCTTGGGCCAGATTCAGTACGGATTGAAACTGCAATAGCGTCTGTGATTACGCACACAGTCTCACTGTGATAATATGCTAATCCATGGCGATCGCTATGCTGTCGCAGCACAACATAAGGACGCCCACCTTACCTTACACACATCCAGAATACTTTGCAAGACTGCGAAACCATCGGTAACATCGAGCACAATCGTAGCCTCATTCACACTTGCACAAGCTCTGACCTTACTCAGGAATTGCTAAGCTCATCGCACGCAGTGAAGCAGTGAAAGCCCAAGCTGTGTATGGCCTCGCAGTGGATAATTTATGCACACCCCTGCAACGGCGTCCAAACGCACTGGCACGCCTGCGTTCGCCGACCACGCCCCATCACCTCCCCCAAAACGGTACTTCCTGTCAATCACTCTGTGATGTGTCTGTGTAGTCTCTGCGATCGCAGTCCCGATCGCAGTGGCTGGTTCATGCACACACACTGCGATGCATACGCATGTGCAGTACGCAACAATCAGCCAATTGCATGCGTAATCGCAGTTGCAATCCTTGCCGACTCAGGACCATTACGTCTAAAGCTGCAAATTTTACCATATTGTGCTCATAAATCTTGTTTGTAGTCTCCCATAGCTTTAACTATGAGCATTGCAATATGTATGCAATATGTATGTTTGTGATGGTTTTTTTATTTTATTTTGTAATGCGCAAACATTTTCAATCAAAATACTTGATTTAAAAAAATTAAAAATCAAAGAAGAAAAAAATGGAGAGAGAGAGAGAACATATAGCTTTATCGTGTTTGCAAGTACTTTTGTACACAAAACTGGTTGGACATCCCTGCACAAGTGAAATGCATACTGTACCATGGCACACAAGTTCCAAATGGCCACTAATGTGGCGGCTTCGACAAGAACACTTGGTAGGGAGGCCCATGCACTTGCAGTTCTATGGAAACAACAAATGTATTTATCAGGATGACAATGCCACCTGTCATGTTTCTAGGGTGATGCTGGACTGGTATACAGAAAATGTGGTCACCTAGATGGACTGGCCAGCTCCGTGTCCAGATCTTAACCCCATTGAGAACCTCTCGGACGAATTGGGGCAACGGGTGCATTCTAGGCTTTCTTCTTCAGTGTCAGGTTGGTCACTGTACATAAGGTGGAATGGCAAAACATAGCGCCTGGTGTTGTCCAGGAACATGTGGATAGTTTGCCAAGAAGGGTGTCTGCAGTAATCACTGCACATGGTGGATCCACAGTACAAAGTACTGACGTCAATAAAATCTTGTTAATCTATTTGCTGTCAGTGTCCAATCACTTTTGTCTACATAGTGTTGTAGCATACTCTACAGTTTATCATATAAAACACTCTAAAACACCCCAATGCACCAGGAAATAGTGAACGATACAGAAACCAAAATGATGGATAATATAGACTCATTTAAATGCAATATATACTCCAATCCTAAGGGTAAATTTACGAAAGTGAGTTTTAAAAGAGATGTTGTCCATAGCAACCAATGGGCAACATCTCTTCTGACACTCACTTCTGAAAACTCTCACTTTAGTAAATGTACCCCCTAGAAACTAATTTTCCATCCAGATTCCATCAGTAAGCGTATCACTTGACTGGTATGTTATCAGCATGACTGGAAAAATTTAACTAAATTACATTAAGACAACAATCCACTTATTTTAAAATTTAGATTAAACATAAATTAAATGAACCAAGAGTTATTGGCTTGCTTTGCAGACATTTTCAAATTTACGTATGAAAATTTGAAAATTACAGCTCTCATCGTTAGAAAAAAACAATTCTCTCTTGCTTGCTGCTAAGAGTTATCAAGGGAGCAATAGAATAGGGTTGTAAACATTCTCTGTTCTTCTTGAAGGCCCCATCCTTAAGGATTGATAAGTGGCTTCTTTATAGGCCCAGTTGCCATGGCTACTGCTGCTCCCTTAAGCCTCTGGCCTGTGTTCCAGGATTGTTTATTGAACACGCTAACACTGTAAGAAGGATTAAAAGATGCAGATGAAGAACAAGTGAAGATGCATGTAGGAAGGAAAACATACTATATATTCTGACAGCATTAACACTTCCAGTGCCATGGTCATATTCAAAGAATCTAGAATGAAGTTATGTTATTGCTAAGGGCTCTATATACTACAATGCGCATTTAAAATGTGGTTGTAGTGTCATATTTTGCCGACCTGTTCATGATTCCCCCCCTCCCCCACACTTTCCCCTGCGACCCCCCTCACTTCCATTTACCTCGGTAATCTGTGCTCCGGTGATGTCCTCTGGGGCTCTGGTCAGCTGGTCTCCCATCTCTTGCACTGTGACCCCGGTCAGCTGTTCTATACAGCAGCTGACCACAGTGCAGGAGCCGGGAGACCAGCTGACTGGAACCCCAGAGGACATCCCCGGAGCACCGATCATCGGTCCCTGGCTTTAAGTAAGTGTTTTTTTAACTATTTTTTTATTTTGCAGTGATCAGCTTGTGGTCTTATTAGACCACACAGCTGATCACTGGGGCCAGCTCCCGGCTTTGCTCTGTCTGTTAGGGCAGGTAACTGGGGGAAACCCTGGATAACGCCATCTCCAGGTGGCGTTATCATCACAGGGCTTCCAGCAATATTTTTTCACATTTTGCAGGAAGGGGAGAAATGCGAAAATGCGGGTTTGACCACATATCTCATATGCACTAAGCCCCGGAGAGCTATGCACTGCAGGACTTAGTTGCAGTGGGTAACGCCATCTTCCTGATGGCATTACCCATAGAAGCCTATGGGCTTCTTTCCGCAGAGTGCTGTGAGAGAGATCCAATCGGATCCCTCCCAGCACCCCCCGCAGCATGTGCATGCACAGAAGGACGCCGGAGGGGCTTCTGGGTCATAGAAGTCCCGAAAGTCCCTCCATCGCAAAGGGCCGCTCTTACCAACAGAGCGGTCCTTTGCGGGGATCTTCATGCATACCGGTGTTACCAACACCGGCATGCATGTGATGACTGGCGAATTGCATCGCATTGCATTGCATCGTGGGTGCAATGTGTAATGCATCCTGCCCTTTATTTTTAGTTACTCTGGCTAGATCACATTACCCATTGCAATTATGGGAAATGCGAACTGCCAGGGCCGTAGCTAGGGTAGTGTGGCCGGTGCCATCGCACAGGGCACCACAGGTCTGGGGGCGCTGTTTGGGTCTGTCAAATTTCTGTTTATCATCATTCTCACTTGTAGCTTCCTCTTATTTCATCCCCATCATCTCCTGGCCTCTCCTATGTCTTCCCTGGCCCTTCCCCGTGAGGCCATGGCCATATTTTGAGTGTGTTATGTCCCTATTTGAAAAATGGGGGGCACCAAAGCACTTTCTGGCAGAGGGCACCAAAAAGTCTAGTTACGGCTCTGTGATCTGCTTACTAAAAATATGTGATAATTAGGGTTTGGAGTAGAATTTTACGAATTCTACTACAATTGCCCTTTAAATTTATGCGATGCTAAAATAATGTGAAATGGGCGTGAAAACACCCTTTTTCACTTTATTTTAGTAAAAAATAATGTTAATAAATAGAGCCCTAAATGGTCTGGATGTGGAACTGTAATTCTGTAATATAAGTAGGAGCTGATGTGGGAAAAATGTTAACAGCAGAAATTCTGGGTATCTGATTATATTTATGTAAATGTATCTGTGGTGTCTTTCTCAGGACCACATGTTCCATGATTAACACTAGTCTGAATGCAAATCAGCAGACCTGAAGTGACAAATGTTGCCCATATGACCAAGTTCATGATAGTGCTTTTTTACCAGTGCCCAGATCAGGGTTGTTGATATTCTGGCTGGCCCGTCCGGCAGGAGCAGCCAGATCAGCATTGCAGAGGGGCGTGGCCGGCATAGGGGGCGTGGCCGGGCAGTTTCGCAGAGTGTGGGCACAGCCACGCGACCGCATAATTTTGGCCCCACCCCCGCTACACAATGCCGAGAGTACCGACATTGTGAACAGGGGGTGGAGCCAAAGTTACTAGATTCTGCGCGAATCGCGTCATCAGCCTCCCCCCGCTGAGGGGGTTTCTCTTACACCCTCGGGGGGGGGGGTTGAGGGGGGTTCAAAGCTTGCCTGCCTATCCGCGGTCCGGGAGCATGCCTGGTCGCCGTTCCCGTGTGTCGCCTCCATTTTTCGGGAGGGACGAGTCCAGGGTCTGCATCGGTGGACGCAGATTTCTGGCCTCTTGCGTGACCAGGCGCCTTAAAGGCTGTGGGAAGCTTCAGCTCCCGCAGCCTGACCGAAGGAGCAACCGTCGCGATCCCAGCCTGCGACGTCGGTCTCAGTGCTGGGATCGCAAATGCAGCAAAAAGGTGTCTGACACCTCCTTCTGCATATAGATCCATTTTGGAGACAAGTATTTTTTTGTGCATATATTTTTAATGTGAAACATTGATTATATTTAATCCTACAGTACAAGCAAAGAAAACGTTCCTGGTCAATACACATATCATTTGTGTGTATTACCAGAAACAATTGTTACTAATTGTAATTGATTGTTGGGGCGATTGCTGTTATATATAAAATTATTTCTTTTGTTGCGTTCTATTGAATTTGAATAAAGAAAAATACAAGGATAAACCATATTATTCTGTGTCTGGGCAAATGCTGTATCTTCACCTCTCTGCTAGGGAAGGGCAAGGAGTTACTACTAGAAGAACCACTGGACACATTTGGTGAGTGACATTTATCGGGGATTTGTCACGATTAGCTAATCAGCCAAAATGGACACGCAAATTCCCGGTATAATCTCTCCATGCTGCTCACTTCACTTGGAAGTGGGTGGGATGCGGGTGATCTGTCTACTCTTCCAAGGCAGCAGGGAGCTATCTGAAAAAATGTGAGCCTCCCGCAACTTCTAGGAAAGTAGGCAAGTATGTGTCTGTGTGAGCGTAATCGCAAAGCTGCACGTGCGCAGTGCAACTTACACGCATGCGCAATGGCTAACAATCAATCTGCTTAAATATTGGCACTGCACCCACATCTGAATCAGGCCCATAGTGCCTATTGTCTGTGTATTCTGATTTAAAGCTGCCTAATTGCTTAGTAAAAGCTCAGCATACATGTGCACCTTATACCCCTTAAAGAACTGTATAAATGTGTTCAGGTTACAGCTTTTATCAAAGGGGATTCACACACAGAAGGGGGGGAGATCTGAGATGCCACAGCCAGGAGAGATAAAGCTGGGTACACATTAAAGGATATGCGTACCCAGCGATGCAACGGGCGAACCTCCCCACCTGCGGGTCAACATATCGCGTGGCCGGTACACATTAGACAATCCGGTGCCTGACATGTTGGCCACTGCCGCATCCTGCTGCATGGGGTCATCAGCTGCATCGTCAGGTTGAGCTGCATGTAGGGACGACCTAACGATGCGGCTGACGACCAAACGGGAGCGCAACAGCCGACATAGTGGGTACACACTAGACGATTTTGATGATATATCGGCCCGATCCGTCCAATATCGTCAAAGAAATTGTCTAATATGTACCCAGCTTTAGACTGCAATAAATGTGTTAAACAGGTGATTATCGCAAATGGGATGGGTACAGGATGCCGGCTCTTGGGATCCCAGCGTTCAGAATTTCTATGCCGTCATCCCGACAGGGTTAGAATACCGACACTTGTCGGTCAGTATTCTAACCCTCCCCCTTTGCCTACCCTAACCCTCTCTCCCCGGTGCCTGACCCTAACCTCCGTGATGCTGGTGCCGGGATTCTGACAAGTGTCGGGATTCTGGCACTGGCATTCTGAGCGTCGGGATTCCCGCACTCAGGATATTGACCGCATCCCATTGCAGACTATTAATTCTTGCAGCACACTTACCTACTGAGTGATGACTCTGATGTCAGGAGGAACCGATGAGGGAACCACTAGACAATTATAATAGTCCACGAGAGTAGATGACTATACTGGTTCAGCATAGACAATCGGTAAGGACCGATGTTGGCACTGGATAAGGACCGATGGTAGAACTTGATATTGATGGTTGATGAGAAGCGAGGTGAATGCTTGATAGGAATTGATGATAACTTTATTAATGATGATCGGTAAGAACCGATGTTGGAACTTGAAAGGAATTGATGATAACTTTATTAGAGATGGTCGGTAGGAACCGATGTTGGTAGAAATCAATGATGACTTTATTAGAGATGATCAGTAGGAACCGATATAGATAGTAATTGATGAAGACTTTATTAAAGATGCTCAGTAGGAACCGATGTTGATATGAATCGATGTTGATTGAGAGATAATTCCCAATGATGGTAACCAAACTCCAATGGAGAGATAATTCCCGATGGCAAATCCAGACTGCAGCTGAAGAAATGAGAATAATTCCCAATGACAAATCTTAACTGCAACAATCTATGGTGGAGTTGATTGAAGATGAAGATAATCGATTATGACGGACTGCACAGTTCAGAATAGCAATGGAGGGAGCACAGCGCAGGAGCTGTTACTTCAGTGGAAGTGATGATGTACTGGCAGAGGAGTTCAGTCCGAGGAAAGAATTTGTAGGGCTGGACTCCGGATGATAGGTCGATGCAGTCAGCAGACCCGCAGACCATGCTCTGAGTGGATGACTGGACTCATGTGACAGAGTCCAAGATGGCCGCACCCATGACCCAGCTCTGGAGTACAGGGACGCAGAGTACCATGCCTATGCCCAGCAGCCATCCAGATGCAGCATGCCAGCCGGGATCTCCTCTGTGCCAACCAGGATAGACACCGCATAGGTAAATAGTGTGTTTACACACTCATATCGTGTGACAATATGCTGTTTGCATAGCAAGCTGACAGCCCATACTGAGGAAATCTCATCTCCCTGATCCACTTCCTGATATTCATCATTTCTATCCTATTTTAAACATCTAAATAGAAAAGGGAGGTTTAAAATGATCCTGCAGGTACTAAAATACTCTGTCAGTGATTGAGAGTCATCAGGAGAATCTATACATTTCTAAATGTAAACTAAAACAACAATTTACATAGATCACTTATTTGATACCACTGGGGATCTAGGCCATTCTTGTGGGCTGTCCTCGTCCACTTTTTTGTAATGTTAATACTTTGTTTTTTTTAATTGAGTTTATATATAGAAAGCCATTATATAGGCAAACATATAGGCAGGAGCTGGCTGGAAACTGTTAGCCTGAGGAAAAACCACCAGCAGGGTTGGACTGGGCCGAGGAGTAGGGTGGCAACTGCCCCCCGGACCGCTACAATTTTACAGTTGGGGGCTGCCGACCGTCTGCAGCTGCATGCTGCCTCATGCTCGGTGGCCAGGAGACAAGAAGAAGCTCCTCGGCAACTTCAATTATGTTATTAATACAATCAAAGGGGCCGGGCAGCGTCTTCAGTCTGTCTCCCGGCCGCATGTCAGGCCACTGGGAACACGGGACGGCTTAGAGGTGCCCCAGTCCTAACTCCTGGGTAACAGCTCTGTGTGCCAGCCATTAGCCGCTCCTCCTTCCCTCCTAGCTGGTCTGAATGATGGCATCAACAGCCAATTAGCTGCTACCAAATCCAGCCCCCTCACCCTTTCGTGACTGGCCGTGACGCCAACCAATCAGCAGCTGGTACCGCTGATAGAGTCACCAATAGACGGAAGAGGACTGTCCAAATAATGGATGACTGTCCCGAATGTTGTTATACCTCACTGATATAGAGTGTCTGGGAGCCTGCGCTGAGCACAAGGTAGGTACCAGCAGCACATCTATATTATAGGAATGTGACATGACACCTGTGCGGGCAGCAAAGTGTTAATATGCCCCTGCCTAACTCTGGCACAGTGGGCAGCTAGTTACTGCCCTCAGACACGGCTGCAAGTTGCCAATTTATTTAATATTAATTATTTGCATCATATTCCCCGAAAACACACATTTTTGTATCTCCCGAAACGTATTAATCGAGGAACCACAGCAACACTGCCGGATTTGCCAAGCTCCGGAATGCAAAGGAGCTGCAAGGAAAAGTCCACGAGAAAAGGCAGCCATAGGGGTTAATGAGCGAGTAAAACCCATTGATTCCTCAGATTACGTGGAATCAGTGGGTTAGCGTGCATTAACCCCTGGTTTAACATGGGGGAAAATGCTATTTGACTGAATGACATATTCCTGTGCGACATGGCTAATTGAATTCCCCCCACATAGTTACACAGTCTGGGACACACAAAATAATTTCACCTTCCTCTCTTTTACAGGTCTGGAAGTGTAATGTAAGTAGTGTGTCACTCTGGGAAGTTGGTACTCAGGGCCGGATCTTGGGGTGTTCGACCAGTGCGGTCAAACAGGGGCGCCACCCCATAGAGGGCGCACCCCTCCCAACATCCCGATTTCAGTGGGACAGCACTGTCCCGCTGTTCCACCCATGGGCCGAAGTGTCGTACCCCAGAGTAGCTGAATGGATGCTGCGCGCATGCGCACAGAATTCATTCAGTGCTCGGAGAGGGCTGGGGGAAGCCCAGCTAGTGACGGAGTGCTGGGCTCTCCCCCAGCCTGACGTTACACGGTAGGCGTGCCATTTGGGCACATCCCTAAGTAACATCACTTAGGGGCATGACCAATGGTAATTAGACCATGCCCCCAGTTTCAGTCGCGCGCAAGATAAAAAGGTAGGCACATGGTGCGGCTACCCCTGGATCCGACCCTGTTGGTATTGCTGCAGCTCCACCCTCCTATCTTCCCTGGTGCCTGTAGGCAGGGGCTGGAAGACTGTACAATGTGCTGTCTAGCCCTGCCCCTTCCTCAGTACACACCTCCACCCTCTCCTACTCTACTTATAGCCCAGGAAGTCCTCCAGCAGCACCGCAGTAGTAATTAATGTTCGAGGGGAGCCTCGAGGGATAGGCAAGGGTGCCAAGAGGGGGGGCGGTACTAATTACCCAGGCCTGGGCTTGTTGAAGGGTCCTGGTGGGGGCCCGGGTCTGGCGCCACCCTCCCCCCCTCTCCATCTTATCTGTCAGCAGCTCAGCACACGCTGCTGAGTGCTGCAGTGGGAGACCAGGGAGACTGCTGGCACAAAGCAGCAGCAACAGTCTCCTCTCCTCTGCCTGTGGGGAAAAGCGATCCTTGCGCCCCCCCTGGTTTTGCGCCGGGCTGATGGGCTCACAGCGCCCGCCCCCCTTCCCTGGCGTGCAGCAACACAAAGCAAATAGTTTTTTTTTCTAAGTGGGCATGGCCATGAGTCCCGCTATTAGGCCACGCACCCCAATAGTTATGGGGCCCGGGCCGGCTGTCTACGGCCCTGGGGATAAGCACATAGCCCCTTAATCTCTTAATCTGGCTCTGGTTACAATTGTTACGTTTTGATGTCTTTTAAACCAAGATCTGACAACACCTCTTACATTGTAAACTCAACTGGGCAGAGTCATGTTTATTTTTTTCACCTGCAATTATAAAATTTAAGTTATCGGGCCATTCATCAATGAGGTAAAGCAGGAGCTATCACAGATATCTCCTACTTACCTTCCTTTTGCAGAATGGCCCACTGTCCCCATACACTAGTATGGGGACAGATTCATCAAGCTCCGAAAATACAATATTTTCGGAGCTTGACTGCGGGAGCATTCACCATCTTCAGATGGCAAATACTCCCGCTTGTGGATCGCAACCCGCTCCTTCCCTGTGAGAAGGGATCCTTTCGGATCCCTCCACCCCTGTTCGGTTTCCTTACACCGGACGTTGGGGCTCTTGTGTGCATGCGTGACCTGTAGCTCGCGCATGCGCAGTCCCAGCACTGCTCCGAAAGGAACAGTAAAGAGATTCACTGCTCCGAAAAGGGGTCTCGCAGTGACAGCTGATTTCTCTTCAGCTGTCACCGCGCCGGAGCAATGATGATTTGCTACGGAATCCACGGTGAGTTAGAATGTTAATTATCGGAGTCCGTTCAGGCCCCGATAATTATCATCATGAATAGGCCCCTTAGTAATGTGTTTAGAGAGGCATCTAGATTTCTGCAATTGTATGAATGGAATAGGAGTTCTGTGGAGAGGAAAAGGCTGGAGACAGTAATTAGTGGTGGGCTTGGCTTTCCTGCAAACCCTCCTGAGACACTAACAGTTCGTACACTTCCTTTATTGCTGAGGGACAAGAAGGCTTCTGTGAATAATAGATCATGCTTTTAGCTGGTGGGATATTGTGGCTTGTACTGAATTTCTCTTTTCAATGCAAATGTAATATGTCCACACTTCTATTTCTATCTGCCTGGCATTATAAACAATTACTGAGAGACATCACAAATAATAATGACATTGTATGTATGGAGCACTCACAGCAGCCAATTAAGAACACAGAGCGGCCATTTACTATGCAGTAAACTTGTAGCACATTTCACTCTGGGCCTGATTCAGACCCGCTCGCGAGCGCTATGCGCTCGCAAGCGGGTCGATGGTGGCCCAGTGCGCATGCACACGACGGAGCCGGTTCTGTCGTGCGCATGCGCGAGACCCGGGTAGCGTCGGGCAAACCGTCGCTCCAGATCTCGTACCAAAGGGGGCATGCTGTCGATGTTGAGTGACAGCACGCCCCCTTTGGTGGGTGGGCCGGGGGAGTGGCTGGCCAAACGGAGGCGTTCCCACGTACAATCACGAGTGATGTCAGTGGGAGAGATTTCGGCTCTGTCAGAGCAGAAATCTCTCTGGGGCTTGCGGCAACGAGACCCTACCACAAGGGTCTCATCGCGACCATCTTCCTGGCCGCTCGCTATAGCTGTGGCTGGTTACCCACAGCTATGCAAGAGGCAAGGAGGCCGCTCTAAAAAACAAGAAGGCCGGCCCTGATTCAGAGCGAGCACTCTGTCAGAGGGCCTCTGTGCAGACGCTTCCATATTTCTAGTATTCACATACACTGGAGCATGTCTTGGGGGTAAATTTACTAAAGGACAGTTTTGGCTTTTTGGGCAGTTTTCCATCTGTTTTGCAAACCAACCATTTACTAAACTTTGGAACAATAATCGATTTTTTTTACATGGACAAGAATAGGACCCGCAGATTTACTAATGGTTTTAAAAACTATAAAAAACCAACCGCAAATCAATGGGAAACCTGCCCAAACAATAGACCTGTCTGTGACAGGCGAGTTTGGGAGAAGCGCTGCACAGATCAGTATGACAAAGAGGGAAAATGCCAAGCGCCACAAAAATATTGGGCCTGATTCAGACCCACTCGCGAGCGGCTGTCTGCTCGCAAGTGGGTCGATGGTCTGCACTGCGCATGCGCACGACGGAGGGAGCTCCGTCGTGCGCATGCGCGAGACGCGACGAGCGAAGGACTTTCCTTCGCTCGTAGTGTCTGATCAAAGGGGGCGTGCTGTCGATGTTGATTGACAGCACGCCCCCTTTGGTGGGCGTGCCGGGGGCGTGCCTCCCAGACGGAGGCGTTCCCAAGGGAACGCCTACCGTCAGAAGGCGGCCCCACTGACATCACTAGTGATGTCAGTGGGAGTGATTTTGGCTCTGAAAGAGTCAAAATCACTCCGGGCCTTGCGGTTGAGAAACTCAACCGCAGGCTTCGGCTCGCAGTGGCGATGGTCGTGATTGTCAAGACCATCGCGACCATCATCCTGCACGCTCGTATATGCTGTGGGTGGTGACCCACAGCTATACGAGCGTCCAGGAGGACGCTCCATAATTATGGAGGTGGGCCCTGATTCAGAGCGAGCGCTCTGGTCAGAGCGTCCGGCTGTGAATCAGGGCCATTGTTTGGTCAACAAGTTACCAAATTGAAAGACTGCTGCTCACCACCTGGGAGTGAGACCTCCACTCCCAAAAACATACGGTTATGGAATAGTTAAAAAGTAGGTGAAAAGAGCGCTGACATACAAAAGGTCACTGCAAAACGTATATATCATAAGTAGATATTTAATAAATCAGCTAAAGTATTAAGCAATGTAAAATATATGACAGAAGTAATCTAAAGTGCATGCAATCTATTCACAAAGTAAACATAAATGTCCACATATTAAATACTTGCAGTAATAAAACAAATGAGTTTAGCAGAAATATTCCACTAAAATGCAACAATGTGTCTCTTGTAGATTGTAGTAAAGAAATATGCTGTCCCAAAATAGATTGTAGGGAAACAGATCAGTGTTTGTATAAGCCAATAATTATATTTGTAGCAGTAAGGGATAGCAACTGCACTTAGCTGTAGCTGGATGGAGAGCAGTTCCTGACAACCTCGATAGGAAAGAATTCAAATGTATCACTGGAGATATAGGACCTGATTCAGACCCGCTTGCTAAGGCGCGATCGCTCGCTGGGAGTGATTTTCGCCCATCTGCGCATGCGTATAATTCGCAGTGCGCGTGTGCAAGCCATTCATTGCGATCTGCTTTTGGTAGCTCGTAAACCACTATCAGGTCGCTGCTTTGAGTGACAGATAGCGCTATTTGTGGGTGGTAACAGGGGACGGTGCTTGTGAACGGGGGAGTGATGTTGCGAAAGCAGGCGTGTCTGCCCGCCACAATGGCGTTTAAAGGGCATGCATAATTAGCAAAGTAGCGTCATTGTACACGTCACCTGCATGTATTTCAGCCCGCACTGCTTGCGGCGATGAAAGGCAACCCCAGGGGCTATGAGCAGCTCCAATGGCTCCCGATGGTCCCGATTAATGATACATTTCCTGGAGATGACGTATGTTGCGAGTGGCAAGGGGGTGTCTTCAGACACTTGCGAGCGCACTTTGCCGTGCGTTCTTACGCGACACAGTGCAAGCTCTTAATTTACATATCTGGCCCCTTTTTGCCAGCGAGCGATCGCATCTTGCGAGCGGGTCTGAATCAGGTCCATAGTGAGAAGAAGGGGGCGCATCACCCACCGTAAGAGTAAGTAAATAGCTGTAGTAGGTCTGTGTCCGACAGCTCAGTGGGATTGCTACTCCTGCAAGTCCGGTCACCGTTGTGGCTTAACCATCTCCGGGCTGAGTCTCTCCACCAACTCTGTTATGAAACGCTGCCACGCTAGGCAGTCAGGCTCGGTTGCGGCTGGATGATGTATTAAAGCTTGATGGCCTAATTAGTCGGTGTAGAGCTGGTGTGAGCAGAGGATATGAGAAAATCCAGGTAAGCGGCTGGTCGAGAGGTACAGTAGTGCTGGGCACCGATCTGTGAGTTTGTTAACACTCGTCTGTAGTAACGCGTTTCACCGCAATCCGCAGCTTTCTCAACAGGCAGGTCAGTATGACCTGTGCAGGCTTTGTTAGGTGGAACAGCCTAGAAAGAGTTACATTTTAAACAAAAATGCGTGGGGTCCCCCCCAAATCCATTACCAGCCCCTGAACCCTTGGCTGGTATGGTAAGATAGGAGAAAAAAATGGCGTGGGGTTTCCCCTATTTTCCTATAACCAGTGCAGAGCTGAACCAACTGGGTGTGTGTATAATAATATAAGATTGTTCTTTACAGGCAGACTACAGGTGCCAGCAAGCCTGCCTCCACATGCCAGCACTTGTGGTACAACAAGTGCCAGCATTCCCGGACATTGAGGGCACACTGTGTTACAAGTCCAGTCCAGGACTTGTACATGGTTCAAGATTCTCCTGCTCCTGATTCTGTTTCCAGTGGACCTGCCCACAGGAGATCCGGACATCCGAGACCTGGGCTGGGTTCCTCCCATGTCATCCGATGAGTCCTTCCTCTATTTAAACACACTGGACTTTTGCTGCCTCACCGGCTATAGCATTTATTTCATTGCTCGGCTCTGCTGTATGGTCACATATTCTCCAGATTTCCAGCTATTTCACCGAGAACTGCTTCCCGGACTCCAACAGCCCTTCTTCCACAGCCTGCACTCCCGGCTTCCAAGCCATTCCAGCAGCCGTCACCCACAGCCTGCATCATCGGCTCAGTAGCTGCTACATCGGCATCAAGCCGCTCCACTCAGCTACTAAACCAAATCCCCAGCAACTTGCCGCACCGTCGACTCACAAGCGCAACCTCGGCCTCAGCCGCAACATCGACCTATAGCCGACCACCTCGATAGAAACTCTACGGACAAGATATGGAACAGTCACAGAATCTGGTGCAGATGCTTACTGTGCAGATTTCTGCCCTGACCCAGGAGGTCCAGGAACTTTCCATTAAGGTCAAGGAGGTTCGGACAGCAGCTCTTCCATCTACCATCCGGGAACCTAAGATCAACCTCCCGGATTGGTTCTCCGGGAATCGGGACCAGTTTCTGAATTTTAGAGAAGGCTGCAAGCTTTATTTCCGACTGCGGCCTCTCTCTTCTGAGTCAGAAACCCAGCGAGTTGGGATAGTTATCTCACTTCTCCAAGGAGACCCACAGACCTGGGCTTTCAGTCTTCCTCCGGGCCATGCCGCCCTACAGACTGTGGAGGCATTCTTTGTGGCACTTGGCCTGTTATATGATGATCCGGACAAAAGATCATTAGCTGAGTCTAATCTCCGATCCCTGTCCCATGGTCACCGGTCAGCTGAAGACTATTCCTCCGAGTTTCGCAGGTGGGCTGTGGATTCTGGGTGGAATGACCCTGCGCTGTGAAACCAGTACATTCTGGGCCTCTTGGAGGAGATCAAGGACATCTTGGTCCAGCATCCTACTTCAAGCTCAAACGCGTCATTGTGGCCCCGCCCCCCACCGTGCAGAGCCGGTAATACATGCACTGTACAACAGTGTGCACTGTACTAAGTGGCCGGCAAAGGGGGATGCGGGCTGGCTGCGGCTGGTTCCGGGAGACTTGCCTAGTCTTCCGGGTGGTCGGGAGTGCAACCCGATTTTCGGGAGGCTCCCAACCATTTCGGGAGAATAGGTAAGTATGCCCCACCCCTGAACAGGTGTTTTTGGGGTATACGCCACAAATATGATTTGATAAATAGACCCCTATGAAACAAAGTTCAAACATCAGACTTATTAATTGAAAATTATTACTTATATGTAGGGGTGTGCACCGGCCACTTTTCGTGTTTTGTGTTTTGGTTTTGGATCTGGATCTTTCTTCGTGTTTTGGATCTGGATTGGTTTTGCCAAAACCACCCTTCCGTGTTTTGGGTTCTGGGTTTTGTGTTTTGGATCTGTATTTTTTTTTAAAAAAAGCATAAAAACAGCTAAAATCACAGAATGTGTTGGTTTTTCTGCTCCTATGCTATTATTAACCTCAATAACCTTAATTTCCACTAATTTCCAGTCTATTCTGAACACCTCACACCTCACAATAGTGTTTTTATGTCCAAAAGGCTGCACCGAGGTAGCTGGATGACTATGCTAAGCGACACGAGTGGGCGGCACAAACACGTGACCCATCTAGGAGTGATACTGCAGTGGCAGACAGGATGGCAGTTTGAAAAACTAGGCCCCAAACTGTACATAATGCAAAGAAAAAAAAGAGGTGCAAGATGGAATTGTCCTTGGGCCCTCCCACCCACCCTTATGTTGTATAAACAGGACATGCACACTTTAACAAACCAATCATTTCAGCGCCAGGGTCTGCCACACAACTGTGGCTGAAATGATTGGTTTGTTTGGGCCCCCACAAAACAAGCTGGCAATTAATCTGTCCCTGCACAAACTGGCTCTACGGAGGCAAGATGTCATCCTCATCCACCTCATCCACCAATTCCTCACCCTCTTCAGTGTGTACATCCTCATCCTCACAAAGTATTAACTCGTCCCCACTTGAATCCACCACCACAGGTCCCTCTGTACGTTCCGGAGGCTGGTCTCCCTGGAAGAGTTGATAATTAATTTTGATGAACATCATCTTCTCCACATTCTGTGGAAGCAACCTCCTACGCCTTTCGCTGACAAGGTTCCCGGCTGCACTAAACACTCTTTCGGAGTACACACTGGAGGGGGGGCAACTCAGGTAAAATAGAGCCAGTTTGTACAGGGGCCTCCAAATTGCCTCTTTTTCCTGCCAGTACAGGTATGGACTGTCTGACATGCCTACTTGGATGCTGTCACCAATGTAATCCTCCACCATTCTGTCAATGGTGACAGTATCATATGCAGTGACAGTAGACATGTCAGAAATTGTTGCCAGGTCCTTCTGTCCGGACCAGATGTCCAAACTTGGTCCTGCCTGCCCTGCATCACCGCCAGCGGGTTGCTTAGGATACCTAAGTTTTTTCCTGGCAGCCCCAGTTGCGGGAGAAAATGAAGAAGGAGCTGTTGACGTGTCACGTTCCGCTTCAGCTGACAGTGTGTTCACCAGCAGGTCTTTGCACCTCTGCAGGCTTGTGTCGGCCGGAAAGAGAGACACCACATAGGCTTTAAACCTAGGATCGAGCACGGTGGCCAAAATGTAGTGGTCTGATTTCAACAGATTGACCACCCTGGAATCCTGGCAAAGCGAATGAAGGGCTTCATCCACAAGTCCCACATGCCGAGCGGAATCGCTCCGTCTTAGCTCCTCCTTCACTTTCTCCAGCTGCTTCTGCAAAAGCCTGATGAGGGGAATGACCTGACTCAAGCTGTCAGTGTCTGAACTGACTTCACGTGTGGCAAGTTCGAAGGGCTGGAGAACCTTGCACAACACGGAAATCATTCTCCACTGCGCTTGAGTCAGGTGCATACCCCCTCCTTTGCCTATGTCATAGGTGGATGTATAGGCTTGAATGGCCTTTTGCTGCTCCTCCATCCTCTGAAGCATATAGAGGGTTGAGTTCCACCGCGTCACAACCTCTTGCTTCAGGTGATGGTGGGGCAGGTTCAAGAGCATTTGCTGGTGCTCCAGTCTTTGGCACGCAGTCGCTGAATGGCGAAAGTGGGCAGAAATTTTTTGGGCCACCCAAAGCGTCTCCTGCACTCCCCTGTCGCTTTTCAGAAAATTCTGCACCACCAAGTTTATTGTGTGAGCAAAACATGGCACCTGCTGGAATTTGCCCAGATGTAATGCCCGCACAATATTGGTGGCATTGTCAGATATCACAAATCCCCAGGAGAGTCTAAGTGGGGTAAGCCACTGGGCGATGATTTCCCTCAGTTTCTCTAAGAGGTTGTCGGCGGGTGCCTCTTACTGAAACCGGTGATACACAGCGTAGCCTGCCTTGGAACGAGCTGGCATTTCTGAGATGCTGCGACTGGTGACGCTGCTGCTGTTGCTGCGTAAGGTGATACATCTACCCAGTGGGCTGTCACAGTCATATAGTCCTTAGTCTGCCCTGTTCCACTTGTCCACATGTCCGTGGTTAAGTGGACATTGGGTACAACGGCATTTTTCAGGACACTGAGGACACTTTTTCTGACGTTTCTGTACAGTCTCGGTATCGCCTGCCTAGTGAAGTGGAATCTAGACGGGATTTGGAACCGGGGACACACTACCTCCATCAATTGTCTAAATCCCACTGCACTAATGGCGGATACCGGACGCACGTCTAACACCAACATAGCAGTCAAGGCCTCAGTTATACGTTTTGCTTCAGGATGACTGCTGTCGTACTTCATCCTCCTCGCTAAGGACTGTTGGAGGGTCAATTGTTTAGTAAAAGTAGTGGTGTTCCTACTTCCTCTCTGGGATGATGAACGACTCCCAGCAGCAGCAACAGCAGCAGCGGCAGCAGGAGGCGTAGCAATGCAGGATCCTCCGGAGGAATCCCGGATAGGAGAGACAGTCATGCCAGTGACATGGCCTGCAGGACTACTTCCGATCCTGACTAAGGAGGAAATTGACGAGGAGGGAGTTGACGGTGTGGTTTGCAGGCGCTTGGATACAACAGGACAACGGGATTTAGGTGTCCCTGGACTGCTTACAGTCTTAGCCAAAGTTTCTGAACTTGACAGTAACTTATTATGAACGCGCTGCAGGTGCCGTATAAGGGAGGATGTTCCTAGGTGGTTAACGTCCCTACCCCTACTTTATTCCACCTTTACATAAGGTACATATGGCAAGACAGTTGTCCGGATTTGGATAGAAATATTGTCAGACCAAAGAGGTGGAATGTTTGGTCTTCTGCCCAGGCATGACCGTGATGGGCTTTTTCATCCCACGGACAACAACTGTCTCCCCCGGAGCCTGATTTAAACAAACCACATCACCATCAGAATCCTCCTCGCCAACTTCCTCCTCAGCGACAGCTACACCAGTATCCTCATCCTGTTGTACTTCAACAGTGACATCTTCAATTTGCATATCAGCAAGTGGACTGTGGGTGCTCCTTTCAGCACTTGCAGGGGGCGTGCAAATGGTGGAAAGAGCCACCTCTTCCCGTCCAGTGCTGGGAAGGTCAGGCATCGCAACCGCCACCACACTTGGACTCTCCTTGGGGATTTGTGATATCTTCTTAGAACGCACAGTTCTTCGCTGTGCTTTTGCCAGCTTAACTCGTTTGATTTTTTTAGT
Source organism: Taudactylus pleione (assembly GCA_031769625.1). Classification (NCBI taxonomy): domain Eukaryota; kingdom Metazoa; phylum Chordata; class Amphibia; order Anura; family Myobatrachidae; genus Taudactylus; species Taudactylus pleione. The sequence goes on along the minus strand of JAUIMM010000228.1, from coordinate 502,037 downwards.
GGGAGGAGGGCTTCCATCGTCATGTGAAGCTGAACCACTAGTCATGAACATAGGGAAAGACCTTAGCCGTTCCTTGCCACTCCGTGTCATAAATGGCATATTGGCAAGTTTACGTTTCTCTTCAGATGATTTAAATGTTTTTTTTAAGGTCATTTTCCTGAACTTTGTCATTTGGGATTGTATGTGGCTTCTACTATGACATTGGGCATCGGCCTTGGCAGACGACGTTGATGGCATGTTATCGTCTATGTCATGACTAGTGGCAGCAGCTTCAGCACTAAGAGGAAGTGGTTCTTGATCTTTCTCTATTTTATTTTTATCTGAGAAAGTTTCGTCCTCCATTTATGTTATATCGATTTGATATATACGTGCGGCTAAGGCGCACACAAACACAGAAAATATTTTTTTATTTTTGCTGGAGAGTAGTGCACTTTGTGGGTTACACCACCCTTTAAGAAATGAGCCAGCCGGCTCTTGACTTATGGGACACAGGCGCACGCTTGGCGCTGCTCCTTTGTTGATGCACGTGCGGCTACTGCGCACACAATTCACAAACACAGAAAATATTTTTTTATTTGGTTTGGAGTGTACTTTGGGGGTTACAGCACCCTTTAACGGTCAAGCCAGCCGGCCCTTTACTTATGACACAGGCGCACGCTTGGCACTACTTTGTTAATGCACGTGCGGCTACTGCGCACACAATTCACAAACACAGAAAAAATATTTTGTTATTTGGTTTGGAGTGTACTTTGGGGGTTACAGCACCCTTTAATGGTCAAGCCAGCCTGCCCTTTACTTATGACACAGGCGCACGCTTGGCAATACTTTGTTGATGCACGTGCGGCTACTGCGCACACAATTCACAAACACAGAAAAAATATTTGGTTATTTGGTTTGGAGTGTACTTTGGGGGTTACAGCACCCTTTAACGGTCAAGCCAGCCGGCCCTTTACTTATGACACAGGCGCACGCTTGGCAATACTTTGTTGATGCACGTGCCCTACTGCGCACACAATTCACAAACACAGAAAAAATATTTTGTTATTTGGTTTGGAGTGTACTTTGGGGGTTACAGCACCCTTTAACGGTCAAGCCAGCCGGCCCTTTACTTATGACACAGGCGCACGCTTGGCAATACTTTGTTGATGCACGTGCGGCTACTGCGCACACAATTCACAAACACAGAAAAAATATTTTGTTATTTGGTTTGGAGTGTACTTTGTGGGTTACAGCACCCTTTAACGGTCAAGCCATCCGGCCCTTTACTTATGACACAGGCGCACGCTTGGCACTACTTTGTTGATGCACGTGCGGCTACTGCGCACACAATTCACAAACACAGAAAAAATATTTTGTTATTTGGTTTGGAGTGTACTTTGGGGGTTACAGCACCTTTTATCGGTCAAGCCAGCCGGCCCTTTACTTATGACACAGGCGCACGCTTGGCACTACTTTGTTGATGCACGTGCAGCTACTGCGCACACAATTCACAAACACAGAAAAAATATTTTGTTATTTGGTTTGGAGTGTACTTTGGGGGTTACAGCACCCTTTAACGGTCAAGTCAGCCGGCCCTTTACTTATGACACAGGCGCACGCTTGGCACTACTTTGTTGATGCACGTGCGGCTACTGCGCACACAATTCACAAACACAGAAAATATTTTTTTTTTTGGTTTGGACTGGAGTGTACTTTGGGGGTTACAGCACCCTTTAACGGTCAAGCCAGCCGGCCCTTTACTTATGACACAGGCGCACGCTTGGCACTACTTTGTTGATGCACGTGCGGCTACTGAGCACACAATTCACAAACACAGAAAAAATATTATTTTTTTAGCACTTGGGGGGAGCACCCCTGATGGACAGAGCACCCCCTGGACAACACTACAGCACACCTTTAGGACTGGGACACTGCACAGGACTTTGGAGTGGACACAGCCCCTATGGAGAACTGACTGCACAACACAGTCCAGCCAGCCCCTATGGACTTTGAAGTAGTGGACATAGCCCCTATTAACAACAGCTGCACAGCACAACACAGCCAGCCCCTATGGACTTTGAAGTGGTGGACACAGCTCCTATGGACAACAGCAGCACAGCGCAGCACAGCACAGCACAACACTACTCTGCACAACACTACACTACACAGCCCAGCCAGCCCTAACTCCCACCCTCCCTCTTCACTGTCCACAGCCGAGTGAGAAAATGGCGCCGACGCGGGTACCTTATATAGGATCCAAAACCCGCGAGACCCAGAAGGCGGGATGATTACGTTTTGCCTCGATTTCAGATCCGAGTCAGGCGGGAAAAGTCGAGCCTGACTCGGATCTGCCTCAGATCGGGGGGGTTCGGGGGGGTTCGGATTTCAGAAATCCGAACCCGCTCACCCCTACTTATATGTATTATTTTCACCCATTCCTATTCCACCAGTTGACTGCAGCTTTCTAAGAAAAAGAAAGTGATATTTATAGCAGGGTTGCCTACCTTTAACATTCTCTTCCCGGGAGAAGCCCGGGTAAGAGATGCAGCAGGGGGCCGACGGGGGCGGGGCTTTACGAATCACAGCTTAAGCCCCGCCCCTTCACGGAGACCCGCGATTGCCGTGGGTATTCTCCTAATTCTGCCCACTTCACTAGGAAGTGGGCAGAATGCGGGAGAAATGCCTACCCTTCCGGGGGTGCGGGGGGTTACCCAAAAAATCGGGAGCCTCCCACAAAAACCGGGAGGGTAGGCATGTATGATTTATAGGAATAATTTTTTTAAAGAATGTAGGTAGAACTATTATTCAGATGAGTTACATGATTGTCAGCCAGGGACATGGGATAAGAAAATTGGCCTTTGTACTGTAGTAACAATGCACTCCAGTTTGCATCAGGGTTGTCCTCAATCCATTTCCTCCTAGTCCCTGCTGAATTGATTGGCCGCATGGTCATTCAGCCCACAGAGTGTAGGTAACAGGTACACTTATAAGCATTTTTAGAAACTGCCCTTTTGTTGACTAGCACCCAATATATTCTGGGGCTGAGGGACAAATATTAACCCTTTTTCCATGAAAGAGGTACTGCCAAGAAAAAAACAATTTATTATTATTATTACTATATTATTATTATTATTATTATTATTATTATTATTATTATTATTATTATTATCCTTTATATGGTGCCACAATGGGTCGCAGCAGCTTACAAAGTACATAAGCAGAAACAGTATGAACAAAGATATCTTATCGGAGATATCTGCATTGGTAAATCCTGGGGATCCTTAACTCTTGCGGGTACCCCTCTGAAAACTCGTGTTTTCGATGGATATCTCACAAATTTTCATTAATAAATCTGCCCCTAAATGTCATCATTTCCACCTCTATTTGGTCCCTCCACTTCCAACAGCAGAAGCCGCACCTATAGGTTTCTATTGGGTCTGCTAGGCTGTTTGACTTACCAAGCTCTGGAATGCGCAGCTTCAGGGCTCGATTAAGGTCTGTGGGGGCCCCTGGGCAACAAACATGTGGGGGCCCCTATTAAATATGGATGAAATGGGGGTATGCGCAATGGGGACCGTATAGCTTGTAAGCTAAGCTTAGTGCTGTTTGTTAAATACTGAAAGGAGGACATAACCCTAAATGAGTTATGTCTCAATGTGAAATGGGGCCCATGGGCTCCACATGAAAAAAAAAATACAGACACACACACGGGAAAAATAACATTCAATATACACCCACATGAAATATTACACAACAGTTGCGCAATCTTATCCACATTACACCGCACATAGGGGGTCATTCAGACCCGTTCGCGAGCAAAGGATGCTCGCAAACGGGTCGATGTTCCCCCACTGCGCATGCGCACGACGGAGGGAGCTCTATTGTGCGCATGCGCGAGACCCGGACTGCGACAGCCAAGCTGTCGCTCCGGGTCTCGCACCAAAGGGGGCGTGCTGTCGATGTTGATTGACAGCACGCCCCCTTTGGTGGGCGTGCCGGGGGCATGCCTGCCAGACGGAGGCGTTCCCATGGGAATGCCTACCGTCTGGAGCCGGCCCCACTGACATCGCTAGTGATGTCAGTGGGAGTGATTTTGGCTCTGATAGAGCCAAAATCACTCCTGGGCTTGTGGCAGCGAGACCCTACCGCAGGGTCTCCGTCGCAAGCCCGATGGTCGTGATGGTCAAGACCATCGCGACCATCATCATGGATGCTCGCATATGCTGTGGGTGGTCACCCACAGCTATGCGAGCGTCCAAGAGGACGCTCCATTTTCAGGGAGGAGGGCCCTGATTCAGAGCGAGCGCTCTGGTCAGAGCGTTCAGCTCTGAATCAGGCCCATAGTGCCCCTGATTCACATTAAACCACACAGTAGTGTCCCTTATTCATGTTATTGCACACAGCAGTGCCCCTTTTACACAATTCCCACAGTAGTGCCCCTTATACACAATCCCCACAGTAGTAGTGCCCATAATACACATAATGCCCACAGTGGTAGAGCCTCTTAAACACATAATGCCCACAGTAGTAGTGCCTCGTATACAATGCCCACAGCAGTAGTGCCACTTATGCAATGCCCCCAGTAATGGTGCCCCTTATGCAGTGCCCTCAGTAGTGGTAGTGCCCCTTATGCAGTGCCCCCAGTAGTGGTGCCCCTTATGCAGTGCCCCTAGTAATGGCAGTGCCAACAGTGGTAGTGTCCCTTATGCAGTGCCATCTGCAAAAAGGCATACTTTCCCTTCAATACCATTTGCAATATCACCAACATAGATATTAAAAAACACTGTCCCAAGTACAGATCCCTGGGGTACTCCACTGGTTACCTTTCCCTCCCGTGAATACACTCCATTTACTACAACTCTCTGTTTCCTATCCTGCAACCAAGATCTTATCCATTCAACAGTCATAGAATCCAATCCCATGCTTTCCAGTTTGTTTATCATTCTGCGATTCGGGACCTTGTCAAAATACTAAAGTCTAGATAAGCTACATCTACGGCCCCCCTTGATCTATTACTTTTGTCACCCAGTGAAAAAAGTCAATAAGATTTGTTTGGTATGATCTCCCGTGGGTAAATCCATGCTGTTTGGGATCCTGTAAATAGTTGGATTTGAGATATTCCACCACTAGTGTTTCCATTATTTTTCCCACTACTGATTTAAGGCTCACTGGTCTGTAGTTACTTGCTTCTTCTTTGCTGCCACTTTTGTACAGTGGTATTACATTTACTCTTCTCCAGTCCTCTGGAATTACTCCAGTAGCTAGTGACTGGTTGAATAATTCTGTTAATGATGTTATCAGGACCCCTTTAAGCTCTTTTAGTATCCTTGGATGTATCCCATCCGGCCCCACTGATTTATCCACTTTCAGTTTAGGACCCTCTCCTCTGTAAACAAAATTTCATGCACCTCATTTTAATAAATGCTTCTGCAACCTAACTGTGGCCCCTTCCCTCTTTTTCTGTAGTGAATACTGAACAAAAATAATTACTTAGATGATCTGCTATTTCTTTGTTGCCCTCGATCATGTACTCACTCTCTGTCTTAAGTCTTATTATTCCTCCATTTAACTTCCTCCTTTCACTTATAGGGCGAGATGTACTAAGGTTGCGGTGACCATTCCGCCAGTCACCGCAACCTTACTAATCGCATATGTACTAACATATGTGATTAGTATCGCAAAGGATAGCTCTTGCGAGAAGAGCTGCTATTTGCAAAGCAGCCGATGCCTGGTGACGGGGTCTCTGTGGGACCCCGTCCCCTCCAAGCCACGGGAGCTTCCTGCTGGTCACCTGTGCAGGAAGCCCCGGGCTCCTCCTCATCCTCCCTGCACCCGGAAGAAGATTAGGAGGAGGAGGAGATGGAGGACCCAGGAGGAGCGTGGGCCGGCGACCATGGACAGCAGGTGAGTGGGGGCCAGCGCTGGGCGACGGCAGTGCGGCGAGGCTTCTATAGGGTAACGCAAGGTTTTCTGGCGTTACGCTTCGGGACGAAAAAAGGGTGGGCGGGGCATAGTACATATGGAAATGCGGTAAAAAACCCCAAAACAGGGTTTTTACCGCATTTTTCTTTTAGTACATCCCGCTCATATACTTTAAAAAGGTTTTGCTCCCTTTATATACTGAATGGGCCATTTTCTCCTCAGCTTCTGCCTTTGCACGCCTAATCACCTTCTTAGCCTCCTTCCTTCTGGCAAGATACACCTCTTTGTGGTTATTATTTTGAGTCTGCTTATATTTCCTAAAAGCCATCTTTTTTAATTTCACACTAGTTGATACCTGTTTTATAAACCACACTGGCTTCCTATTCCTAGTGCTTTTCCTAACCCTTTTAATACAAAGGTCTGTAGCCTTCAGTATTGCACTTTTTATTTTTTCCCACCTCTCCTGCACTCCTTCCAAGTTCCTCCAATCTGCCACTGACTCAGTAACACATCTTTCCATCTCTGCAAAGTCAGCCTTCCTAATATCTAACACTTTTGTTTGTGTATGGCATGAATTGGACCCTGTCTACTAAACCATACTGATTGGTGATTACTGGATCCTAGGTTCTCACCCACAATTACATCCGATATTCTGTATTTCCAGAATAGCATTTTTGTGAGTGGGCTCCCTCACTAATTGTTTGAGAGATGCTCCCTGAAGGGAATTTAGAAAGTTGCCACTTCTAGAGGAACTTGCAGCAGACACCTCCCAGTTTACATCAGGTAAATTAAAGTCTCCCATGATTATGACCTCTCCTTGTAAAGCCATTCTAGTAATGTCCTGCAATAGGTACTTATCCAGTTCCCATCCCTATCCAGGTGGTATATAGATCTCACCAGTGCGAATTATGTACTTGTCCCCCGTTTCTTTGGTCACCCAAAGGGCCTTAGTTGTTGCTTCAATATTTTGTATTATAGTAGCATTTATGCTGTATTTCACATACATAGCTACTCCTCATCCAATCCTCCCCATTCTGTCCTTTCTAAATAGAGTATAGCCTGTTATGGCTATGTCCCAGTCATTTTCATTACACCATGACTCTGTAATTGCTACAATATTTAGTTCATCCCTTGACATTATTGCAATTAGTTCAGAGATTTTATCTGCTATGCTATCGTACACACGGGACGATCGGCAACTATAACGATATCATTGTACGATCTCCCGGGTGTGCTGGACGATTGATATCGATCATCCAACACACCACCAACTCACCAACGACTATAACGACCCGCGCTTGTTGATCGCAGGTTCCTATAGCAACCTGGTCGATATCGACCAGGTTGGCCTGCATGCAAGGTCGATGGACGATATCGATATAGTCCATACGTGCCCGCGCATCGCAGGTTGTTGGGCACCGAAAAATGCACAATATGAACGATAACGATATGATCGATATAGTTATCATTCATATCGTCCATTTTATTCGTACCGTGTGTACGCACCATAAGAGTTTTGCTTGTGCAACTTTTTAGAAAATTACAATGTTCAAGATGAATTTTGGAATTACCTGGTCTCAGATGTTGTTCAACTGTTTTTTTTAACTGTTATTTAAAATGTTTCCACACTTTGTAAATTTCCTCACTTCGTATATTTCTGAACTTAGGGGGTCATTCAGACCCGCTCGCGAGCGGCAGTATGCTCGCAAGCGGGTCGATGTTCCCCACTGCGCATGCGCACGACGGAGGGAGCTCCGTCGCGCGCATGCATGAGACCCGGACTGCGACAGCCAAGATGTCGCTCCGGGTCTCGCACCAAAGGGGGCGTGCTGTCGATGTTGATTGACAGCACGCCCTCTTTGGTGGGCGTGCCGGGGGCGTGCCTGCCAGATGGAGGCGTTCCCATGGGAACGCCTACCATCTGAAGCCGATCCCACTGACATCATTAGTGATGTCAGTGGGAGTGATTTTGGCTCTGATAGAGCCAAAATCACTCCAGGGCTTGCGGCAGCGAGACCCTACCGCAGGGTCTCCGTCGCAAGCCCGATGGTCGTGATGGTCAAGACCATCGCGACCATCATCATGGTCGCTCGCTATAGCTGTGGGTGGCAACCCACAGCTATGCGAGCGTCCATGAGGACGCTCCAAAAAAAGGTAGGAGGGCCCTGATCCAGAGCGAGCGCTCTGGTCAGAGCTTTCAGCTCTGAATCAGGCCCTTAGACAACTGCCCCCATAACTGAATGCAACGATAAAGTAGATCTGAATTAAGACAGGCTACAGCTAAAACCACATGACCATCTAATCCAGTGGTTCCCAAACTGTGCGCAGTGGCACCCTGGGGTGCCTGGGGACACTTGCAGGGGTGCCTCAGGTTGGTGGTCCAGCACCAAATCATATTATTTATGGTCAATGTAATGTAAGTATGAGGACAAACAGAAGCGCAAACCTGTCCAACACCACATAACTGAGCCTAAGGATAACAGGTCAGCACAATTTACTTCACTGTATTACTTTACTACATTTGTTTCTACATTTCTCAATAACAAACTTAAACTTACAGGTGAAAACAATTCTGATACTTTAGGGCGCCGTGATTCAAAAAAGTTTGGGAACCTCTGATCTAATCAAAGGAGTTAAATTACCCTGTGTTAAGTAAACACTAGGCCATAAATTATACTTCACTAAATAACAACATCTACAAACAGGTAATACCAATTACAAACATGTACAATATTATACACATACCTGAACTTATAAAAATTTAGCATCAGTGCAAATACAAATAAGGAGTTGTAGTTTGCAGGATGGCAAATAAAATCACATACATTGCCTATACAGCTGATGATGCATGGGGGTTAATGCAGGCTCTGGGACTTGTGGTGCTCAGCAAGGAAAATCACATACCTGAGATGAAGAGAAACAGATCATAAGTCTAGATGCCAACGGGATCCCAAGTGCTGGCATCCCATACCCAACCCCTTGCACCCAGCATGCGGCTGGTGCAAGTTCCGTGAATAATAATGATAGTTGTGGCCGCTGGAGTAAACTCAATGGGTGGTACGGCTTTCAGCTTACACACAGATGAATTCCCACATTAGCCCTAGCATAAGGTAGTTGTACAGGCTTCAGCGGCTGCCTGCAAGAATTGGAAAGATATCAGGAACCTTTACATATATTTTATTCAAATGCTTTTAGTTCTCTTTAAAAAAAATGCACTTTTCTAAATTGTTTCATGACCACCTATGATATAGTTCTAACAAGTGGGAGCTCTTCCTGTGATAAATGTGACAGATGCTCCCTCTTGTGGCCTAAATGTGGAACTGGGCTGTGATGTCCCATGTTGCCAAATACATGACCACAAAGAAACCAATTCACTTGATTCCCATTTGCGGTTGAACAGCATTCAATAGACAGCTGATAGGATCTCCACATTCAGGTTTATTCCTATGGCAGGATTGAAAGGATGTAGTTCTGATAATACTCAAATTAGTTCTACTACAGAGAGCAAATTTTATTGTTAAGATGTAACTGGACCTGAAATAACACATTACCTCCCATGTACTGTACATTAGATATACCTACTATACATGTTTTTCTAAAGGGTTTAAACATGGAAAACAAATGCTAAATAAAGGATAAATAAATATAATCTTAAAAATGTTTTGTCTAATTGTGCCTATATCATTCAAATAAACTGAAAGGATTGTTTTTAACTGTTAGCAAAAGAAAGCCCACATATGCAATAAATAAATATAATTTTCCCTGATTACACCTTTTACACTGGCAATTGTGTCTTGTGTTCATGTAGCAAAAGTGAGTGACAATCAGGGTGAGACAGCACTAGACATACAGGAAGAGAGGGCAGGGAGAAATGAATATGTAGTGGACCTATTGTCCAAAAAGCAGATTTCTTCACTGTGACAGCAGTATTCACCCCCATTCCTCCCCCCTTCCCCCCAAAAAAATATGGCTTTCCTTTCTACCAAATCCAGTTGTTTAATCCTTTTTGTAAATATCTCGATTGAACAATTTGATTGTTTGATGATTAACCATGTATTATAAAAATGGTGCAGGGGAAGGGTATAAATAATATGACCCTATTTCTAATGAAAGGTATGATGTGTATGTGACATTGATGCTGTGACTAAACTGTCCCTTACTCACCACCAAGAAAGAGAGCTGATATTTATTCTAGGATATATTTTGGTGTCAATTTAAATAGACTGAAAACGACTAAGAATCGAGTGTGTAATGCACTGCCAAAATTTCTCATTTACTAACATTCGATTTCAAAACCAAAATCTATGCGAGTCGGTTTTATTAGGTGTAAATGCATTCGGTTTTGAAATTTCTTTTCAAAACTGAATGCAAATAGACCTAAATATCTAAATTAATCACTCAGGCTTAAAAAACATAGTTAAAAAAACAAAACACTTGCTCCCCACCTACCCCAAACCCATAACCAGTCCTGGACCTTTTAGCCTGGCCTGGTTATGGAAAATTGTGGGGGAACTGGCGTGGGATTCCCCCTATTTCCATTAACCAGCACCAGGCTGAACCAGCTGGGGTTGCTTACACTATAACAGGGAGACACACAGCGTGGGCGGGGGTCCAGCCCCAAACTGGTCAGCCCAGGACTGGCATTCATCAGAAAGTGGGGACCCCAAAAATTAAATGAGGTCCCCCATTCCGAGCATCAACCAGCCCTGGGCTGAAAGTCCAGGGCACTTCCCTGCACCCCTGGTGACGATGGGTGCAGGGATAATGGGTTAAATAAAGTAATAATATTGTTCATCACATTGGAACTACAGGTACCAGCAAGCCATGCTGCTGGCACTTGTAACCTCACTGTGAAGAAAATATAAAAAAAACACAAGACACACACACTGCACTTTATTACACATTCACTCTCTCACCCGCACTCACACTATATACTTACCACTGGCGGATTTTACCCAGGGGCTGCGAGGCTGCAGCCCCGCCAGCAAAATCCTCCACTTCAGTGAGTGACTGCACTGGCTACACTGTGACTGGAGGGGGCTTTCCATTGGAAGCCTCACCTGCCAGTCATGCACAGGACAGGCAGCCCCAGGGGAAGGTGTCTTCTCCCCCATGGTTGGCTAGACCGGGCTGCAATTAGCAGAGAGCAGCTCTGACTTTCGGGCAACCCTACAGGGCTTCTCGGGGCTGCAAACAATGCAGTTCCCAGGAGCCGGTGATATGCGCATGCGCTGGTCCCGGCATCTGCCAGTTTCACTACACAGGCGCCGAGACCCGGCCGGCCACGGCCAGACTAGCAGCAGCGGCAGTGCCCCTCAGGTAACAGGGCAGGAGCCATTGCTGATACTTACCTACTCCCTGGCGACGGTCGGCCCTCTTGTTCAGTAGGCATCCGGTCTTTATAACATTAAAAGGGCGCTCACAATCCAATGATTAATAATCTCAAAGAAAACAGCTCTTGATTTAAGTGTGATAGTAAAACTTACGAATGTAGTGATTTGGTAAAATAAAAAAAAAAAAAGGAAAATAACCAACCGCAGTGGCAAGGAAAGGCTTAGACCGTGGATCCTTTTATGCTTGTAAGAAAAGAGAATGTGTAACATAGGGCCTTCATTTACTGACACATTTTAGCCATTTTAAACATGTTGGGAATGTTAATTTTAGCTGCGGCTTTTTATCATTATTGATAGCACTGTTGTAATACAGCGCTATTTAGTTTTCATATGTACATTAGAAATGACAGTGTTCTGATATTTAACAACATGCGGTATTTGTAACTTATCGCCCGTTGTCTTATTTTCAGTTCTCCAGGGTCTAGCATGTGTACAACAGTGCTCACAAATACTGCGGTCCCGATCAAGCTGCCCCGGCAGATGGGTCTATACCCATTGCGGTTCAGTCCCGTTCAGCGAGGCAGTAGCGTGGCACCAGCAGCCATCTCTCCCACTGACATCATGAGTGATGTCAGTGGGAGAGATTTCGGCTCTAACAGGGGCTTCCGGCAACAAGACCCTACCACAAGGGTCTCGTCGCAAGCCCGATGGTCTTGACCATCGCGACCATCTTCCTGGCCGCTCGCTATAGCTGTGGGTGGTCAAACACAGCTATGCGAGCGGCCAGGAGGCCGATCTAAAAAAAAAAAAAAGACCGGCCCTGATTCAGAGCGAGCGCTCTGTGAGAGCGTCCGGCTCTGATTCAGGGCCACAGTGTGTGGCCAGTGCGCACGTACTCCGCATCCTGGGCCTCCTGTATAATTACATGGTGGTTGGAAGTATCCCAACCTCAGGGAGGTTACCTGTGCCGCCGGCAGCCACATCCTGGCAACAGCCTCAAGACAGATAGAACCTGTTGTCTGAGGCTGCAATATCGTGATCCTAGGTGTCCAGACGGATACACTGTGCATGCGCCGGGGAGCCAGACATGCACATGTGCCAAACTAAAAGAGTCAGCATAATTCGTCAGCGCAGCTAGGAAATCAGAAACAGCGCTGCCAGGTTGATTTTCACTACCGCTCGCCTGCGAGCACATCATTGAAAAATTCAAGAAAAAAGAAAAAGCCACGGTGAGCGGTAACGGTAAATATAATAACAGGACAAACTCGTTACTACATGGAGCCCCTAGTCATGTATCTTCTGTAACCTCCCATGCACCACCTCAAGTCTAAGTGCCTGAAAAGAACACTCTGCTTTAGATTGTTAGCTCTCACGTACAAGGCCCTCTTCCCTGATGTGCTTTTCCTTCCCTCACTTATACCACCATCTTCCTCCATCTGCCAACAACAGCACCTAATATCTGGGTGTGACGGCCCGCTGCTCATTTGGGTATTATCACTGCTGCAGCAACAATGTTTCTATAACTTGTGTGTCTCCATCCACATTAGCTGAATATATATATACAAATCTCCGTTTTTTTTTTTAAAGTTAGCGGAAACAACTTTAGTTGTTTCTACTAACTCTCAAAAAAAACTGGAGATTTGTATATATATATTCAGCTAATGTGGATGGAGACACACACACAGATGATCCTGATATATTTGATGACTGTCAGCGGATTGGCTGACTTGAGTTTAAAAACACCGACAGGATCATTAGGAGACTTACCCTCTGACGAAACCGCAAGGACTTACAGCGGAGAAACGCGTAAGAGATTCCCTATTCACCATCAGCTGGTTCTTCAATAACTGAAAGAACGAACGGCCTCAAGACTGATGAGCGGTTCAGCTACAGCATCGGGAGTGCATGCACAAGACTAATACTAGCCAGCAGAGCTAAAACATTTGTGGGAGTAAGGACCGGGACATTTTCTTTATAACTGACAGATCAGTACACTTACCATCAAAAGCCGGCCGGCGGTAGTGTCAAGCAGTTTCTATCATTCTCCCATTTTTGTGTGCATGGACAGTGCTGTTGTTATTATTAGGACTGCGAGTCCTCACTAATGAACCCGTGTTCAAGAGACTTTTGAACGTATTGAGCATACCAGTGCTCCTCCATCTGGTGCTAATTGAACACATCAACACTAAATACTCATTTTAGTGAGATTACATCAGTGTGTGACTTTGAGCTAAAACAAGAGTGGAGACCATCTCTGGCCAAATGGAGCAAGGATTGTTATAAACTTGCATATATATATATGCGCTAAGGAGCCTTGACACAACGGGCGATCTGTATTAATTATTTGTTTGGAGGCCGATATTCACATTGAAAAAGTGCTACATCTAATATAAGACACCAGAGATACCTTCTGCAGGGGCTATCTGTTGTGCCTTTTAAAATAATATTGAACCAGTCTGTATGTAATTGTTTTGTATTGTATGTGATTTTTATATATTTTATATTTCTTGTCTTTTATGCATTATGTAATAAATTGTTTAACTTAGCGCTCTTTGGGCCTGATTCAGAGCCGGACGCAAGTGGCTGCTCGTTCGCTCCGAGCGATGTTTGCCCAACTGCGCATGCGTGCGGCCGAAAATCGTTTGTTCGCTAAATTGCGAATGCCTGCTATTTTGATTGACAGAATGAGGCGTTTGTGGGTGGTAACAGGGGAAGGTGCTTGAAAATGGGGAGTGGAGATCCGAACGCAGGCGTGCTTAAAGGTCAAAACGGGCGTTTTATGGGTGTGCATAATTAATACAGCAGCGTCATTGACCACATCACTGGGTTATTTTATAGCCAGAACTGCTCGCAAAATTGTGGTAGCAAAAACCAACCACAAGAATAGCGAGCAGTTCATACCCTGGTCGATGTACTCGATTAATCTAATAAATAGCGGACATGACGTAGGATGCGAGCGGCCAGGGGGCGTAGTTTCCCAAAAAACGACCACAAGTTTTGTACGCTTGTTCAGACCTAGAGGCGTGAACAGACCGCAAACAGCGAACGGTTCATTTGAATAGCCACCCCTATTTTCTTGACGAGCGAGCGCAAATAGCGTCCGGCTCTGAATCAGGCCCTTTGTCTGGATCTAGTCATAAGCTTTACAACACCATTGGGTTAACAGTTTAATAATTTATTGAGTGACGGTATATCCAGATTTACATTTTCTGGCTGGTTATAGGTGTCTTTACAGGTACCACCTTTTAGGAGCAGCTTATTTACAGCCATTATACTTAGATTTATTCTTTTTATGCGCCTGAATTTTTGCTCTTTCAGGTCCACTAAAGGGCTGATAAATGTGATACTCTGGGATGACCATTAATCAAAAGGGTTGGAGGCTTGGCTATTCAGTTTGTACTTACACTTTACAGCATGCCGAACCCTGCAAGCCGCAATTAATAATGTATTATTATAAACTGATTCCTTACTATCCTATTTGCCCTTATGTAGAAAGACAACTAATTCAATATTGGGTCCAAAGAGTTTCCTAAATTAATATTTACATATGTATCTTCACAGCCAGTCTTGTATGCACCAATGTACACCGGCATAGCCATATTATTTTGAATTAGGAAAGCTTATCCCACCCTCCAATGGGCTTTGCTGAAGCCTAAAGAATCCAATTCTAGGTTGACGTGACTCCATATAAATTTGCAGCAATCTTCATTTAAACATCTTCACAGAGATCAAAACGTGTAACATCTGAGATTGCATTAACAATCTGGAGAAACTATCACTTTAATCAGATAAGCACAACCCAAATAGGAAAGCATAAGATACTTCCATCCAGAAATACAGGATCATTCACTGCTGACTTAATCGTCTTACTTAAATTCAAAGAATAGAGATCATGGGTATTTTTCAGTAGCTTGATATCAAGAAATGACTGAGTAGCATAAAAGAGTTTAAAACTAGCCCTCCAGGCAGGTTTAGTAACAGTGCCTAATGACATGGCAATAGATTTGGATTGATTCATTCTAAATACCAAGATGAGATTTTGGATAGCAGAGTTGTTGAACAAATGTGAGTTGCAAGGTTGGGACTTCGTCAAGATTTAGAGCTGAACTTTTTTGAGCGGTTGGGTTTGGGTCGCCTTTTAAAATATTGCTATGGAGCCCAAAAGTTAATAGTTACATAACTCTGGATAGTTGAAATAAATAACCCAGGTCGAGCGACCCGGCATTTCAATCTGGGTAACGAGCAGGGTTGAACATGGGTTCAACTCGGCTCATGGTGCAGTGTGAACGGGTAACCCGGGTCAATGCGACCCGAGACCTGTTCACAGCATAGGAAGAGCCGGTGCTTAGAAATGATCTCATCTCCAAATGCCGGCTCGGCACGTGACGGGTGACGTCATCAACCCGGCAATAAGGGGTCTCAGCAGAGTCACACCTGCGATGGACCTGTGTACAAAATCCTGGGTGCGATCTGGCAATGCGGGGTGAAAGGGGTATAACACTAGCCTGTTTCTAAAACAGTAAGTCGATACACACATATATTTTATCTATGCAACAGTATAAGTGCAGGGAGTGCTTGGTTTAGCAAAGAGGTATTAGGGGTGGACAATAAGTTCCTAATAAAAGATGAACACTATCATTTATGGGCTCTGGGAAGTCATACCTTCCATAAGAATGAGACACATGATCTTTACAAGAACAGAAATAGTTGGCGTCAAATAATCACACAGATTAAATAAATATATGTGTGAGCATATATGTTTATACGGTACATCTTTCCTGGCAATGTTCCCAGACTGGCTAATCACAGAGATGATAGGACCATGAGATGTTAGTCAGTAACTGACATTGTTGCATACTTGCCGACTTCATGGTAAGTCCCAGAGGGGAAACTCTCTCTGATGGGGGGACACACACCTGGCGCTGCACTGCTGTTATTGTGGCCCTGTCCCACAGTTTAATTTCATGACCTTCTGCATCTGTATAGGGGCGGGGCTATGTGGCATCATGGCCTAGCTACCGCTATTCATTGTATTTTACAGTGAGGGGTGGGGCTAGAATGATGCAATTCAATGCAAATCGCATCATCCAACCTTCGGGCCGTCCACTTAAGTGGTGAAATTCGGCAGTGAGAGACAAGCCAATTTTGCCAGAAGGCCTGGAGAGCTGTCAAGTATGTATTATTGAGATGTACAGGATGTGTCAGCCATTTTAGCATCTTACTGTGTACTGCATATACATTCTAAAACAGACTATATGGCCTTTATGAAACCTGGTGAGAAGTCTCTACAATTAAAAAAATGGAGGCACACTGATCTCTTGCTCCATGACTATTATAAACACAACATCTAGATATGTAACTATGGAAGAGTCAATCAATAGCCCTAAAAATGGTTCAAAATGCAGTGTAACCTCAGAGTCTGCACATTCTCTAGTACAAACCCTGACCTAGTACACAGAATGAATATAGTGAGTGGCTGTATATACTGCCATTGCCCTAAAGCAACATAAGCAAATGCTAGTTATAAAACTGTTATCTGAACTAGGTTTGCTGCACACCAGTTACATGTAATCCCCACCCAGGGGCTGGCTGGCACGTTTTGGACTGGGGGGTCAACATATATAACTGGCCCATTGTACGTGGACTATAAGTAAAAGGTAGTTTTAGGCATAGACCTTAAGGGCTAATTTATCCTACTAGAGCAGGGATGGGGAACCTTTTTCTGCTGAGGGCCATTTTGATATATATAACATTATTTGTGAGCCCGGTGCAGGCCACACCTCCTCCATGTGACCTCACATGGGGGTGTGGTCACAATCGCTGGTGATTACAGTAATGCCCAGAGCATCCTGAGGATGCTTCGGGGAGCTGTAAGGACAGAGGTGTAATAATCTGAGCGTCCTAAGGACGCTCCAGGTGGCACTGCTGCATAGATTCTGGCTGTGGGGTGCTATTCTAGGCACCTGCCAGCCAGATGAGGCTAGCAGAAAAAGCTCTGAGGGCCAGACCAAATGATTCCGCGGGCCTTATATGGCCCCCGGGCCTGAGGTTCCCCATCCCTGTTTTACAGAAAGGAAATAAATGCAGCCAGTGGCATATGAAACATGTGACACCTTGGGGACCTACTAAAAAGAATTGGGGACTGTAAAGCGGTCTGTGTATAAATTACCACAGGACTCTGGAGAGCTGCAGGAGTGTGACTTTACTAGCTGCAGTCATGCAGAACAATGACTGCAGAGGCAATTCCTAAATAACAATTGGATGGCAGTGATGCAACATCCTCCACATTAAAGCAACACATCATTCATATATGAGGGTGATTCAATAAATAAGGTAACAAAACCTCTCACATGTGTAATGTTTTCTATTTCATTCTAATTTCCCGCCAGGCCAGAGCACTGCTTCCCCTCACGGCCATTAGACTGCGCCTCATATCAGCCATACTGTCCCAACATCAGTTGTAAGATGGCAGGGCTGACGGAAACATGGTCAAACAATGAGGTGCATAGTGTGATCACATTTCTGCATCTAAAGGGCACATCAGCAACTTAAATTCATTAGGCAACTTTGCGTGGTATACGAATAACGTCATGTCATGGAAACAGGTTTGGGTTTGGTGCGCTGCCTTTGATAAGGCAGGACAGACGTTCAAGTTGAGCAGCGATCTCGCAAGCCAAGCACGTCCACCACAGATGTTAATTTGTGCCACAATGAAGGTCCGATTCAGGAAGACAGATGCATTCAAGTTAGTGATGCTGATGACTAACTGAACATCTCAGTGGGTGCTGTGCACAATATCGTTCATGAGCAACTGCGGTACAGGAAAACGTGTTCATGCTGGGTACCAAAGCGAACAGGTGTCATATTTCTGCACGATAATGCCAGGCCACACTCAGCTGACTACTCGCATGAGTTGGTATGGCGCTACCATTGGAAGCTACTGGACCATCCTCTCTACAACCCTGACCTGGCACCAAGTGATTTTCAACTCTTTGGACCATTGAAGAAGCACCTGGGTGGAAAGCGATTCTCAATCAACGTTGAAGTTTGGCAAGTCGTCGTGTCCTGGGTTCAGGTGCTTGACGTTAATTCTTTTATGCCAGGATAGATGCCTTGGTGTACCATTGGTGTAAATGCCATACTATTGATCATACGTATATGTACGAGTTGAAAAAAATATACGCAATTAAATGTTTTGTTACCTTATTATTGAACCACCCTTGTATAAATTAAATTAGGATAACAGTGTTGTAACTAGGGGTGGGCAACCGCTGCCAGAGTGCAATGCTGAAGGGGGAGTAGTGGCACTGCCCAATGGCCTGGTCTCTGGCTTGTGGAGTACCTTAAGACATACACCGCACCCAGCTTCCTGCACTTGACCCCCTCATTAGTGAAATCATGGCATCATGTGTGCAGGCGGCGTGGGGTAGCACATGGCATGGAAATGCTGTGCTATGGCACTGTACCATAACGTACAATTGGATACTCTATGTAAAACGGAATAATTTTGGCATGACTGAGATAATCAAACCTTTGATTTTTGATGGTTCAATGTACATAAACTTTGTCTAAGGCACAAATTATTAAAACTATTGTATAAAATTACCTTCAGGCTGTGTGTATAAGGTGTATATGAAACATAAATGAATTTCATTTCTGTGCACAAACTTTGCTTGAGCCACAAAATTATTGAAAATATTGTATAAAATCACCTGCAGGCTATGTGTATAAGGTGTATATAACACATAAATGCATTCTGTGTGTATATTTGGGCCCCATTCCCAAGATATTTCATTATGATATGCAAATATTCCAAAATACGGAATATTCCGTTATCCAAAATACCCCTGGTCCCAAGCATTTTGGATATGGGAGATTCAACTTGTATTATCCATTATCCATTATTTATAAGGCACCACACTAGCTCCATAGATTCTGATCTGGGGTGAATGCAAGATTTCTAGGTAGGGTTACAGGAGTGGCTGGAACAGTGTGCTGGGAAACAAGGAGGCTGGCATAGTGTGTTTGGGGTAAAGTATGAACTATGATAAAGGGATTGGGGCACAGAAGAGGCTGGCAAAGTGTAATTTGGCACAGAAGGGGCTGGAACAATTTGATGAGGAATAGGGGGGAGTGGCAGGGCATGATTAGGGCACAGGAGGGGCTAAAACAGTGGAACAGAGGGATTGGAACAGTGTGATCAGGTGCAGTGGAGGGGCATTCACAGTTTGATTGTGGACACAGGATGAATTTAGACAAAGGGATTGGGGCACAGAAGAGACAGGCACAGAAGAAACTGGCACAGTGTTATTGAGGCACAGGAGGGCATGGCTCTGTGATTGGGGCACAAAAGGGGCTAGCAATGCATCTTGAGGGGAACAGGAGGGGCTATTACATTGTGATGTGGCAGCACCGATTTAAGGGTCATATGGGCCTGGGTCTGAGAATAATCAAGGATTTGTTGTGGGAAGTAGAGGTGCTGTGTGGGCATAACCAGTTCTATGTGGGAGCAGTGAGGTATGGTCCTAAATGGAGACTGGAGGCACCAGGAGACCAGGAGACAAGATAATCCTTGCAGGTGTTTCCTCAAGCTACTGTAGTTGCAAGAAAACTAAGGACCTCATTCAGAGGCGCTCGCAAAAAGCGAGCGCTCGCTCTGAATCAGGGCGGCCACTTTTTTTTTTGTAACCCGGCCTCCTGGCCACTCGCTAAACTGTGGGTGACCACCCACAGCTTTTACGAGCGGCCAGGTGATGGTCGCAATTGCGACAAGACTCTTGGGGTAGGGTCTCATCTGCCGCAAGCCCCAGTGAGCTTCCTGCTCAAATAGAGCAGGAAGCTCACTACTGACATCACGGGTGAAGTCAGTAGGGCCGCCCACAAATGGCAGGCGTTCCTTCAGGAACGCCTCCGTTTGACCAGTCAGCCCCCCTCCCCGCCTACAAAATGGGGTGAGCTGTCGATCAACATTGACAGCCACCCCGTTTGTAGCGAGCCCCGTGAGTGAATTTCTCACTCGCTACGGAGCATGCACGCGTGACACGAGCGCAGTGACCTACCATCAACCCGCTTGCGAGCACATAGCGCTTGCGATCGGGTCTGAATGAGGTCCTTAGTTTGTTACAGTGTACTTCAAAACAATTTTGAGAGGCTTGTTACTGTGTAGTCGTTTAACTGGAGTTGTATCGGATTTCTCTCCATTTTTAGCATGTGATGTTTCTAATATCAATGCAGTGTTTCCATTTAAATTGGTTAGACTTTCTAGAATTTTTGATGCTGAAGAAAAAATTCTTAAGAATTTTTTTCAACTATTGCGTATTATAGGCTCTACCCATTCATACTCTGTAACGTCATTCATTTATGTAAATGGTTGTTTATGTCTACTATCATTGACTTGTAAATCATGAGCCAGCACTCTGTACGATCTGTCTTACATTCGTACCTTCTTCGTCAACCTCATATGTTCTTTTTAAGGTGTCTGATACATAAACAATCATGATAATTTATATCCCAAGCTTAAAATAATAAATGAAGAAATAATAGCAGAAAGGAGAGATGACTACCTTTTAAAGGATAAAAAATGTAGTAAAGATCTAAGCAATATAATACTGTCTAGATAAGAGGGATCTGCAACAAAACCCTTCACTAATAATTTAAATGAGAAAGGTCTGTTCCATTCATTAGTTACTTTATAATAAATATGTAAGCAAACGCTAATTTATTTGTAGGAATAACTAGTCTAAGCACATACTTTTGTGATGTTCAGCACTTTTATAAAATGTGTAAATTATACAGAGGGTCTGACCTTAAAAAAGTGTTATTTTTTCCATAAATATAGACCTAAAAATAAACTGTAATATTATGGCCAGAAGTACACAGTTTGAATGCGGTATAAAATGCTGAACACTTTTAATCATTCTCCATATAAATATTGTGATATTGTAGCAAGGAGTTTATTTCATATATCTAAACTAAAAAGTCCTTGAAAATTGTTTTGTAATTTTAGCCTTTTTTGCTCATTTTTATTTTATTCTTTTTTCAGATTCATTACTGCTACATGGACAGGCTTGGCAAATGAAAATATCTGCACAAAGCTTGAACAACCTTCTAATCTAGATCCTAGAAAATAACTGCGACACAGCATAAGCAGGTAAAATAATGGGAATTACCTTTCCTCCTGATGCCCACCTTTACGCTGCCAGCTGCCACACTGTAAATGTAATAACTGAAACCAATCACCTGCGCTTCCTCCTGAGATCTTTCAAACAATCAATATTCAACAATTGAATAGAAGGAGCCAGTGGCGGATTTTAGCTAGGGTTTGCAGGGCTGCAGCCCCTTCCCCCCAGCTAAATCTGCCACCCACTGCCTATCACAGCTGAACAGGTAGTCCCAGGAGGAGGTGTTTTCTCCCCCTGGGACTGCCAGTCCAGACTGTGCTAGCAGAGAGGGCTTTCCATGAAAAGCCACTCCCCTGCTATTACGGCAGCCCTTACCAGCTTCTGGGCCCAGTGCACAAAGGGAGGGTAAACCCCCACTGAAAGACGCGGGGTTGTGGGTACCATGTTATTAAGACCTGCCCCCATGTGTCGCTTGGCCCCACCCGATTGACCCGAGAATCTCAGCATTTTGCCACTAGAAGAAGGGGCCTAATGACACGGTGCCTTGTCCTGTCCCCATCTACAACCTACAGCTGCTGCAAGGTGTGTGTGTGTGTGTGTGCGCCTGTGTGTGTGTGTGCGCCTGTGTGTGTGTGTGTGCGCCTGTGTGTGTGATGTATGAGATATACATATTATTATATATGTATAAACACCCCCCATAATAATCCTGCTCCCTGTAATTATATTTATATTCTGGAAAGTACATGTGGCTGAATACAGAAATCAGACACTAAACAGACACTGGCATTGGATTAGTCATTAATTATTCAGTGTAGTAGACTGAACATTACGTTAAACCAAACACAGCACACAAGGACTTTGGGCCTGATTCAGCTTGGATTGCAGTTGCTAATACACAGTAATCATCCGATTGTTGCATTCTGAGCATGTGTACTCATCGCAGTGCGCGCGCACGATCCGGCCACTGCAATCTGGACTGCAATCGCAGAGGCTACGTAGACTCATCGCAGAGTGATTGTTGGGAAGTGTTGTTTGTGGGTGGTGACAGGAGGGTGGTTGGCCAAAAGCAGTCGTGCCAGTGCGTTTGCACGCTGTTTCAGGGCTGTGCATAAATTATCCACTGCGACAGCCTACGCAGCCTGAGATCTCATAGCGTGCATGGCTGTTAACAATTTCTGGGTAAGGTCAGGGCTTGTGCAAGTGTGCGTATGAGTCCGATGTTACCAATTATTTTGCTATATTGCTAAAGTATATGGATGTGAGTAAGGGGAAGTGGATGTCCTTATGTTAGGCTGCGATCGCAATGCGAATGCAAATATTTACATAGCACCGCTGATATTAGCAACTGCGTTGTGTGCATATTGTCAAGAGAGCGATCCTTGCTGAATCAGGCCCTATGTACCTGAATGGCCATGGTACTGTTGGAGGTTGGTTTTATGTGGTAATGAGTGTAATGGGCACAAAATGGGAACAACACTCCATTGAGGTGGGCATTAGAATATATGTGGGCATGAAGGTTGTATACCAAATGCACAGCTACATATGATGGGCATAGCATAGGGTTATATCAAGTGGCAATGAGGCTGTTACAAAGGTTAGCAGATATTTGTATACAGGTTAGTCACAGTGCCATTGTATTGATCGAAATAACAAATTGCCTTATATTAACCACAACTAGCAGTCATAAATATATATAATATATATTCTTAGGAGCTTATCACAGATAAAGAGTTCTCTGTAGCCTTATTAAAGGACGCAGACAGTGAATACCTGTCAGTCTGAAATGGATATCAACAGAGTTACAGGCCAAACCATATAACACCCCCAAAAAAGTTAATTATTTTCCTTGAAATACTCGATGCAGTACAGCTGGTTCCGGTAAATGCTCCCTACTGTGTATATTCTGTTTTAGGCTATGTACAAGCTGGAAAATGTTATCCAAAACAGGGGTCAGTGGTAATGTGTATAGTTCAAAGCCCACACACTTGAAATTGTTCAATTAGTTGAAAATACATATGTTCCCACACTTTGGGAAGCAGATTTGCTTAATTGTACTCTGGCTTTTTGCTCTTTTTTTCCAGTCCCTCAGAATATATTAAATGCAAGATTCTCACTGAATTATGTTACGCCATAATAGTAGAGGATACAATCTTCAAAAGACAAATATAACCAGTAAGCTTCAGGCTACAAAAAGTTTAAGTCATAAATAATGTAATAATGTAACTCAACTAGAAAGCAATGATAAGCATGATTAATGTAATTTTAATAGGAGAGGGGCCAGCTCATAATTTTCGGGATTTAAGACTCCTTGTAGATAGCAGGGCTGCTTTAATAGGAGACAAAAGGAACATTTGTCCTGGGTTGGCTTCCTACGATTAGATCCTGTATAGAGCTGGCCATAAACTGAAAGATTTTTTTTTTTTTTTTTTAATCAGGCCTATTAACAACTGTTCTGAACAACAATCTTTCAGTGAGTGGACATGAATAATAATTGTCAAACTCCAAAAAGTGGCAAATACAGTATGTGATCTGTTGGTTTGATTTTCTGGCATGTTTGACCTGCCAAACTGTCTTCCAGCCGATATCTTTCAAATCGTACAAGTGTAATAGTAATGTATTGTGGAAGCTTCTACTAATAGGTTCCCCATGAAACGTCATCTTTGTGGGTAGAAATATTTAAATGTCCACTGTAGTACAAAATAATATTGAAAAAAAAATTTTTTTTTTTCTTTTTTTAAATGTGGGTTCCCCCGTCATTGTAACCAGCATTAGCGCTTTCAGCCTAGTGCTGGTTACCGAAAATCAGGGTGAAAGCTGAGTTGGGGTTCCCCCTGCTGTTATGGTAACAAGCACTAGGCTTTATCAGTCAGGGCTGGTGGAACCATAGAGGGGAGTTGTGGTGGCCTCCCACCATGATAACAGCCAGCATTCTGGCCAGGGCTGTATTATTTTTTAATGATTATTTTTCAAGCATTGAATTCTGATGGTAGGGTCGGGGACACTTTGAAGTGTGTCGTCATTTCCAGAGTCACAGTAATAGAAGTTTTGGAGTGAAAACAAACATGGAGAGTAGTGGATCAAGGCTCTCTGCACAGCGCTATATCTCAGCCAATCACTGGAGTCATAGCAGCATGTGCTATGTTCCCCCTATTAGAGCACATGTGTCACCCTGCTGCTCAGCATCATGGGATTGCGGCTGAGAGAATACCATCAGGAAACCTGCTCCTTCTACTCTGCCAGTAAACCTATAAATTCTGGTCTGGGTCTAGAATGAGAGATCACATGAGAACTCTATATAAGACTATATTAATTTCCAATGCTGCTGAGATGTTCTCCTTGAATATAAAATTTGCTGCTGTTATGGGCACGTATATTATAATTTGTGGTGCGCCCCCTCAAAATGAAGAATCCTTATATCATGCAGAATGCAGTATATAGAATGCAGTATATCATGGCAATAAGGACTCTTTTTCTGTTCGAATTTATTAATCAAAATCGCCGGGATACGAGCTGAAATAAGAGCCCATCCCTGTGATTAGCAAGAAGTAAAGTGATCGCAGAAACAGCAGTTTCTACATATTTTAAGAGTAGAATTACTTAATTCATAGGGATTCTAAGTAACTGCTTTACACAATTATGTTAAGTGATTATCTTATAGGTTCTAGCTGTTAATAATATTATTTAATAATTTAATATTTTAATCTGATTGCATCTTGATTAAGTGCCATAAGTAGAAACTCAAGGCTTCTAAATCAAGAGCGGGCATTACACTGCACTACAATAAATACATCGATAGCATCTACAGGCTAACACTAAGGGGCCTATTCCTGATGTTAATTATTGGGGACCCCGATAATTAACATTCTAACTTGCCATGGAATCCGGAGCAATTCATCATTGCTTTGCCGCGGTAACAGCTTATGCAAAATCAGCTGTCCCTGCTAGCGGCTTCACTGCTAGTTTATCTTTTCACTGCTACTTTCGGAGCAGTGACAGTAGTGCACATGTGTGACCTACAGGTCATACATGCGCTAAAGAGGCCCGACGTCCGGCGGAAGGAGCCGGACAGGGGCGGAGGGATCCAGAAGGACCCCTCTTCGCAACCCGGACCTCCTTCCCATAGGGATGGTGAATGCTACCGCACTCAAGCTCAGAAAATATTGTATTTTCGGAGCTTGATGAATACTGTAACCATACTAGTATATGGGGACAGCGGGCCATTCCGCAAAAGGAAGGTAAGTAGGAGAGAACTGTGATATGATGAGTTATGATGAATAAGCCCTTAAGGGGTCTATTTGCCATTCGGACGATAGTACAGTCGCAGCAATGTTTTATCAAAATTTATGAAAACATGTTAATTGGGGGCTTGGAGTAATGCCCAGTCCACGCTGATACTGTCCGAAAGCAGTAAACAGAGGCTTACCGCTTGATTGTCCCCTTAACGCATGCATGACCCCTCATTGGAGCATCACACTGCAAACTGCAGATTTGGACGTTCAGTAGGAATTTAGTTTTAAAAAAAGTAACAAAGATGTTGGGGGGTATCCAATTAGCTCTGATACTATTTTGGGGGTGAAAACGGGGTTGGATAGCCCTGCGACAATCCAATTAGTAGCGCTAAAGTAGCTCTACTAATTGGATACCGCCAATAATTGTTAAATGTAGTAAAAAGAAAACCCTAAATAATAAGGTTACTATATTTTGCAAAGGAAAAAAATGATTTATTTTAATAACAAAGCATATTTCCAATTCAGGAGCCTCTGATTTTGCCACCCTGAGATAAGAGGACATCAGTGACACATGTATCGCTGCTGTAATTGTAAAATAGGCTTCCCCTTCAAGGGTTTTCACTGGGGAACACAGTGATAGCTATTGCAGGCCGTGGTGTTTCTTAAAAAGGAAAAGCCCTATCTCCAGCATAATCACCAAATTTTTGTGGTGCTAACTGGCCTAGGGCTGGTTGGAATCATGCTGGACGGCCCCAAACCGCGGGTCTTACTCTATGGCTCCACCAGCCATGGCTGGCAAGTGTTGGTTCTGGGTTGTCCTAAAACAGGGGGAACCCAATGCCAGTTTTTGCCCTGATTTTGGAGTAACCAACATTAGGTCGAAAGTGATAGTGCTGGTTATTTATGTATTTTAAACTACCGGTATTTATTTTCCAGACCTTTATTTAAATATGAATGAATGCTCTGTGCTGTCTGTGAGTTCTCACTGCTGCCGTTGGGTCCCCATAGCGACGGAGGTGCATTGACCTCACAGCACAACCCCCGGCCCAATGCACTACTGCCCATGTGCAGGATCACCTTTTCTCCTGTCCTCCATAGGATTAGGACGTGTCTCCTTGAGGGAACTTGTGATAGACACATTACAGAGCCTACCAATGCCACTGTGTCACCACAGCTAGGCACCACATACATACCACTGCCACCACTGAGTGTATGTGCTGCAGATACCCCACACCACCTGCATTAACCCGTTCCTGGCTGGATCTGTTACACCATATGTTCTTGCATTGTATACTTGCTGCATTATCCCTGTGTTGACAAGCATCCAGTGTTCTCCCTGGCTAATAAACCAATTCATGTATTCATGTAGAATAACCCCATCACACACCGCTGGCACCTATCAACACCATAGGTTCTGCCAATAGAGATAAGATTTTTCACTAGTGACCTATAACAGAATCCTTAACCAGCCCCAATACTAAATAGACTAGGCTGTTATCCACAAAAATAGGGAGACCATGAGTGCAGGACCCCCTGATTGAGTGGAAGCCAGGTTGGGGCTACACAGAATGGGCACTGTGTGGGAAGGTATCAGGCATAGTGGCAGGGTGGCAATTTCATTGGAGGGGCCCCCACAGTTTAATTTCCCCACAGCCCCCCACAATCCTTAATCTGGCCCTGGTCTGTGTGCAGTGCCATTCCCATGAGTGGTGATGATTTCAGTACACAGGGAGCATATGTGCCCTACCCTCCCCTCTCCTAGGGCCCCCAGGCCAGGTGTGTGTGCTGCCTATTGCATTGGAGAGGCTGCTCAGCATCAAACTCCCCTGTGTGGTTCTTCGTCTCCCCAACTCTACTTCCCCTCCTCTACTCCTCCAATGCTTCCTGTTACTGTCACCACATAGTGCAGGAAGAAGCAGAAAGGTGAGTTAACTACATAGCTATCTCACCCTTCTCTGGGCCTGCAGCTTCTTTTACCCCCACCTGATGTGTCTGTCTCCCCCTGTGCATTTGTCTCTGTCTACAGTGTTGTACATATACCTCTAGATGTAAACCTCCTTGCCGTGTGTGCTTCTGCTCCCCTACTCACTTGTACCTCTTCCCCCTCACCACTTGTGTCACTGCCCTTCTTCCCATGTGTGCCTCAGTCCCTTCCCTAAGTGTGCCTTTATCCTCCAAAACATGTGTTCCTCTGCCTTCACCCCCATGTGTCTCTCTGCCACATGTGGGCATCAGCCCTCATCCCTGTGTATGCCTCTGCACGCCCCCTCATTTATGGCTCTGCCCACCTTTCTATATGTTCCTCCATCTCCTCTTGTTTGCCTCCACCCACAACCCCATGTGTGCCTCCGCCCATTCCGCAATGTGTACTTCTGACCCTTCCCCATGTGTGCATCTCCCCCCTCCCCATGTGTGCCTCCGTGGCCCCCGCAAATTTTGATGGCAGCAGTATGTGGAGGAATATGCATCTTTTGGCGGAAATAAGCTTTTCTGGGGAGGGGGGGGGATTTCGGCTTACTTTGGTACTAACTCTGCATCAGGCCCTGCATCAGTCTGCAAGCTGAAGAGCCAGATCTAATCCAGTTTGACTACTCTTGTCGGTGGCCAAATAGAAGGATGATCCTGTTGGCAAGAGGGAGTTCTCTCAGAAATGCTTCAATTAATTTTCTTTATGTCTCTGGAAACAGCATACATATGTCATTACAATTCTGTTCCTGTAATTTAAAAAATAGTTTATACGGTATATAGACAGTTTTTTTTGGAGTATCCAAGATTCCCAATATTAATGATATCGGGCTCTTATTGTGCAGCATATTTGTGTATATACACTCTGGTATTAATGATTATTGGACACCAGATTCTTGGAACTGCACTGTTTTGGCTTATTCATTATCCGTTATGGGCCCGTTACATTTGCGGAAACACTTGTTTTTTGTAACGGGCCATTTATCATTAGGGGCCTGATGGGGCCGCCTAGCATTAAGCAAACTCAGTTTTTCTGAGTTTACTTGCAGAAACCAATGCCATGTTTAGATGGCGTGGGTTCCCGGAGCCCAGCTCCTTCCTTTGGGCAGGGGGTCCAGTGTTGTGAAGAAGGATCCAAGTGGATTCCTCCGCTATTACCGCAGTGTGGGCCTGATTCAGAGGCGCATGCTATTTGCGTGCGCTCGCTCTGAATTGGGGCGTTCCTATTTTTTTTCATTCCGGCCTCCAGGCCGCTCGCACAGCTGCGGGTGACCACCCACAGCTTGTGCGAGCGGCCAGGCGATGGTCGCGATTATTGTGACCATCGGCATTGCGAGGAGACCCTTGTGGTAGGGTCTCAGCACTCGCAATGCCAAGTGGATTTCCAGCTCTAATAGAGCCGGAAGTCCACTACTGACATCACGAGTGATGTCAGTAGGGCCGCCCACAAATGGCCGGCGTTCCTTCGGGAACGCCTCCGTTTGTTCAGCCACCCCTCTACCCGCCTACAAAATGGGGCAAGCTGTCGATCAACATCGACAGCCGCCCCGTTTTGCTGCAAGCTCCGGAGCGAGTGAAGGTCTCACTCGCTGCGGGGCTCGCGCACGCCGCGTGTGCACACTGGGCCACCATCGACCCGCTTGCGAGCGCAATGCTCTTGCGAGCGGGTCTGAATCAGTCCCTGTGTGCCCTGCAGCTGTGCGCATGCATGAACTCAACCGGATCAGCAGGGGTAAGTATCTCTGCTACTTCTGTAGCTGTGTTAGGGATCACGGGGAGAGCTGCTTTTTGGAGCAGCTGTCCTCATACTGGGCAAAACTGAAGTGCTACGGTAATTAAGTATCCACCGGCTCCCGGTTATGAATAGGTACCTAAGTATCTTATCCATGTGTTTATTAAGGCCATCCCTCAGTAGGTTAAACTAGGTTAAGGCAATGTGTTGCTGATCATATCAGTGTTTGGAATTCAGGGTCTGATTCAGAGCCGCTCGTAAGCGGCCGCTCGTTCGCTCCGAGCGATGTTCGCACATCTGCGCATGCGTATGGGTCGTAATGCGCATGTGCCAACCAGTCAGTGCGGTCTGAAATCGCATGTTCGCAAAATTGCGAGTGCCTGCTAATTTGAGTGACAGGATGAGGCGTTTGTGGGGTGGTAACAGGGGAAGGTGCTTGAAAACGGGGAGTGGAGATCCGAACGCAGGCGTGCTAAACGGTCAAAACGGGCGTTTTAAGGGTGTGCATAATTAACAACGCAGCGTCATCGGCCACGTCACTTGGTTGTCTCTTAGCCTGAACTGTTCGCATGATTGCGGTAGGAAAATCCAACCACAAGCACTGCGAGCAGTTCAAACGCCTTTCGATGTACTCGATTAATCTAATAAATAGTGGAGATGATGTATGATGCGAACGGCCAGGGGGCGTCTTTACAAAATAGCGAGCGCATGTTTCGTTCGCTCGCTCAGACATAGAGGCGTCAACAGACCGCAAAGAGCGAGCGCTCAATTTAAATATCCGGACCCTTTTTCTGAACGAGCGAGCGCAAATAGCTTCCGGCTCTGAATCAGGCCCTCAGTCCATAAGCCTGTGTGCTGGAATGCAGTGGAATATTTTGCCTATTAAGGTAAACAAAGTACATGCATTTGTTAATGTATTGAAATAGTTACAGAAAAAAACACGTCCACAATAGGTCCTTGATCATTTTCAACCCCAGGCCCATGTGGCCCCTAATCCGCACCTGATGAGTACGGTATTGATTACTGGGAAATCTCTTACCATCCCCCTTACACTGTGTCTCTCACCATCACCCCCACTATGTCTCTCACCCACCCCCTTCACTCTCACCATCCCCCTCACTCTGTGTCTCTCACTATCCCCCCTTCACTCTGTCATTCCTCCCAACATGACCCATTCCAGGAGGGACAAAATGCTCTGTTCCTGAACTTCCCTCTTAAATTATGATTGCCGTTACCTGTGTTGAACTAGTGAATTGATAAGAAAGGTGTTTCAACACAGGTGATGGCAAGTATAAATTAAGAGGGAAGTACAGGAACAGAGCATTTTGGCCCTCCTAAAATGGGTCATGTTGGGAGGTATGGTGTATGTCTCTCAACATCGACAGCCGCCCCGTTTTGCTGCAAGCTCCGGAGCGAGCTTCACTGTATGTCTCTCACCATCTCTCCTTCACTGTATGTCTCTCACCACCCCCACCTTCACTGTATGTCTCTCACCATATCCCTACCCTCCAACATGACCCCTTCCATCAGGTACAAAACACTCTGCTCCTGGACTTCCCACCTAATGTATGATTGCAGTCACCTGTGTTGAACTAGGTAATTGATGAGACAGGTGTTTCAACACAGGTGTCTGCAATCATACATTAGGTGGGAAGTCCAGGAGCAGAGTATATTGTACCTAATGGAACGGGTCATGTTGGAGGGTCTGCATATCTCCTTCACTGTATGTCTCTCACCATCTTTCCTTCATTGTATGTCTCTCACCATCTCTCCTTCACTCTGTGTCTTTCAGCCTCCCCCCTTCATTGTGTGTCTCTCATCCTCCCCCTTTCACTCTGTGTCTTTCAGCCTCCCCCCTTCATTGTGTGTCTCTCATCCTCCCCCCTTCACTCTGTTTCGACTCTCAGCCCCACTCCCCTTCACTCTGTGCCTCTCAACTTCACCCACTCTGTGTCTCTCACCCTCACCTCTGCCTTGTGTCTGATGCGGATGGTGAGGCCAGGCAGGGATGCCATGGGAAGTGTCCAGCAGGCTCTTCTTCTCGCCAGGACAGGGAGTGTGATGTGACGTCGGCGTTGTGCTTCCGGCAACACTGGCTAAAGTAAAGAGAAGAAGCTGTCACACCGGTGAGCACTGTAGATTTGCTCTGTGGCGCAGTTTGCTTTGCTACTAATGGCGGTTGCAAGGTGGTCGGGTGGTACGGCCCATACTGCCATACTTGCACCACTGCTTATACCATCATCTCCTCCCCACTGCCTACAACAGTACTAGACCTTTGGGTTCTGCCACCCTGCTGCTTATTTGGGTATTATGGGCCTGATTCAGAGATGTACGCTAACCCGATGGTTAGCGCACATCTCCGATGGTGGGAGGACTGCGCATGCGCAGGAGGTGTACTGTGCATGTGCAGCCCTCTTACTGCGAGTCCGCTTGCAGAGTCTCCCAGCCGCAGCCTGTCAATCAGCCTGTCAATCAGCTTTTGGGAGGCGGAGCGGAGGCATTCCCTGGAAGCGTTCACGGAAACAGGGGCGTGTCATCCCTGTTTTCCAGGAGTAACGAGGCTAGAGTCTGCATGAGTGGTAGTGATTATTCCAATGGTAATCCCAGACTTAGACCTGGGTCGCAGCACTGGGATCATGCAAATGCAGCAAGGAGGTGTGTGACACCTCCTTCTGCATTTGCATTTTAATTGGACGGAATTGCACAGCGGCTTGTGTGCAGCTGTGCAATTCCGTCCATCTCTGAATCAGGCCCTATGACTACTGATGCAGAAATGTTTATAAAACCTTGTTCATGTCCTGCAATGTTCTGTATCGTTAGTCACTTTTTTCTTGGTTTGCTCTGAAAGAGCACTCACTCTAAATCAGGGCGTTTTGTTTTTTTTGGAGCGGCCCAACCACAGCTATTGCGAGCGGCCAGGATGATGGTCGCGATGGTCAAGACCATCGCGACCATCGGGCTTGCGACGAGACCCTTGTGACTGCAAGCCCCAGAGAGCTTCTGGCTCTAATAGAGCCGGAAGCTCTCCCACTGACATCACATGGAAACGCCTCCGTTTGTGAAGCCACCCCCATGCCACGCCTCCAAAACAGTGCGAGCTATCGATCAAAATCGACAGCCGCCCCCTTTTGGTGCGAGACCCAAAGCGACGGAGCATTCGTCGCTAGCCAGGTCTCGCGCATGCGCACGTCGGAGCCGGCTCCGGCGTGCGCATGCGCAGTGGCCTAACATCGACCCGCTCACGAGCACATAACGCTCGCGAGCGGGTTTGAATCAGGCCCACTGTTCAGTACTGCGGACCCCATTTGGTGCCATATAAATAAAGAATAATAATCATCCTATGACATAACTCTGTAACAACTTAGGCTTTGGCAGTTATGGCAAACCCCCTGACCCATACAATGCAAAGAGTTCCCACTCATACAAAGACTCAGAGCCAATCGTCATTCAGTTTACAGCATGTCAATCACAGCTCCACTCCTAGACACTGCAGGTCGTTCCAGCATGAGAGGAAAGTGCACTGAAAGTGCTCATTGGGTTTCAGGGGTGGGAAGGCAGGGGTGTGGCCTGAGTGTAGTGCGACTGCATTAGCTGTGACCTGTTTCTCTAGCGGCACGCCTATCTTGTTTCGTGGCTGTTGGGCAACTAGTAACATTGAGAAAAAACTTAAAATCACAATGGTGCCGGATGGCAAGCAAACCCCTTAGGTATCTCAGGGCCTTAGGCGTCCACCTATGCTTGGCTGTCCATATCCGGCCCTGGCCCTCTATGAGAACACATGTACAAAAGTATTTTTCATTATATTGGTGTAGGTTTTTGTATATTACTCGTATACGAATAATATTACATAAAATACCCTCTATAATACAGCAGGTACAATATTATGTGTATACAAATAATATTACATAAAACACCGTCTATAATACAGCAGGTACAATATTACGTGTATACAAATAAGTTTACATAAAATACCCTCTATAATACAGCAGGTACAATATTACGTCTATACAAATAATATTACATAAAATACCCTCTATAATACAGCAGGTACAATATTACGTGTATACAAATAATATTACATAAAATACCCTCTATAATACAGCAGGTACAATATTATGTGTATACAAATAATATTACATAAAATACCCTCTATAACACAGCAGGTACAATATTATGTGTATACAAATAATATTGCATAAAACACCGTCTATAATACAGCAGGTACAATATTACGTGTATATAAATAATTTTACATAAAACACCGTCTATAATACAGCAGGTACAATATTACGTGTATACAAATAATATTACATAAAATACCCTCTATAATACAGCAGGTACAATATTACGTGTATACAAATAATATTACATAAAATACCCTCTATAATACAGCAGGTACAATATTACGTCTATACAAATAAATTTACAGAAAATACCCTCTATAATACAGCAGGTACAATATTACGTGTATACAAATAATATTACATAAAATACCCTCTATAATACAGCAGGTACAATATTACGTGTATACAAATAATTTTACATAAAATACCCTCTATAATAAAGCAGGTACAATATTACGTCTATACAAATAATTTTACATAAAATACCCTCTATAATACAGCAGGTACAATATTACGTGTATACAAATAATATTACATAAAATACCCTCTATAATACAGCAGGTACAATATTACGTGTATACAAATAATATTACATAAAATACCCTCTATAATACAGCAGGTACAATATTACGTGTATACAAAAATAAGTGGCAAAAAAATTAATTCCAAAATGAGCCCACAAGTCACCTAATATAAGACTCATCAATAAGGAAAACATCCTCAGCTTGAGGGTTGAATTCGCAATCAGCCAATCAGAAATAACTTGCTAGTCAGAGTTGTATTAATGCATCAGAAGGGGTTGGGGGCTGCAGGCCCCCTATATCTTCTTGGTATATACCTGCTGGGGAAAGTCATCACAATGTGTTTGTATTTGTTCCATCACAAAACAGAAATGGCTACTGAGAGGTGTATCTGCATCACTGTGTGGGACTCACAATTACCTGCAATTGCCCTTTCTGACTGCATTTGACAACCAACTGACCAACCATTCCTTCTGCCTCCCTAGAACCCATCCCATATCTATGTTAAAGATAATAAAATAATTTTCAAAAATAAACTTATACAGATAAAATCACAGTGATAGGAACCCTGCATTTAAGGATGTAATGTAATGTAGAATTCCAGAATGCTAGGTGTATGTATTAACTAGGAAATATTAGAATGTTCACCCAGACAACCCACTGACCACCCATTACTTCTCTATTCCCATCCCATACCTATATTAAAGTTAAAAAACTAGTAGACAAAAATAAAATTACACAGATAAAATCACAGTGATAGGAACTCCCCATTTTACGGAAGAAGTTTAATACATTTCTAATGTAGAATTCCAGAATGTTAGGTGTATGTATTAACTAGGAAATATTAGAATGTTCACCCAGATCACGTCTATAATTGGGTACAAGAGCAATCTACACGTTCTTTATACTAGAAGTCAATGACACAAGGGTGCCAGGAAAGAGCGATACTATAGCTGAAAGTCAGGCACTGAGAATGCTGGCTAATGCCAATAACAGTATTGACAAGGAAGGGCCATTGCTTGGCTCGTTATACTGTCTCTGAGAAATGCTTAGTCAATTTAGCAATCAGGAAGCCTACAAACTCCTAAATAATGATCCCTTATTAATCTTTCAGGCAAAGATAGATGATATGTGTAACCCAGGTGGATGTGTATGTATGTATGTATGTATATATATATATATATATATATATATATATATATATATATATATGTTTGTGATTATATATCCTTATGTGTATCATACTCTATGTAAGAGGGCGGATTGTATCCCCAGAGAGGGTGATTAAAAATGCCCCCATTCAATTCATTTCAATGGTAATATTCTAGAAGGCGCACATGGGAGAGAGGGAGCCTAGTGTGGGAAGCAGCAGGGAGAACCGTTAGCTGGACAGTTGGAGGACTAACGGCAATCAGACTGAGAGCTACGGGTCCCGCACCAGCAGCACCAGCATAAGCTTGCTTTCTGGAGTTTCAGGAAAAACTAAGAAACTTAAAGCAGTGACTGGGATTAACCCATCTTTAAAGCCCAGGATGGTTGTGAGCAGCAGTGATGGAAGAAGTACAAACCTCAGCTGGCGGCTGTGAGCGGCGGTGACAGAGGTAGTGTAAACCTTGGCTGCAGTCAGCTACGGAAGCCAGACTACGGAGCCAGGGCAGGGGCTGATACAGTGACACAGAGTGTGAGACAGGAGGCGGAGTTTGCTGTGAGATCTGCCTGCCAGGTGGAGCTATGTCTGATGACTGTATAGAAGCAGGCTCTACTGATAGCAGCCAGCCTAACATCACAACCACATGAAGTAACCCTGATAAAGCCCTATCAGCCAGGAGTGGGGAGCAAGTGAGACACTTTGTCACATCGCCTAATATCAGGAGAGGAAGGGGAAATTACTATACAAAGAGTAGATAATTAAATGTGAAGGGGTGGAATTGGTCTAGGTTTATCTTACCCTATAAACCACTCTCTGGTATTATACTCCACCTTCAATTGTCCTTATAGTTTAGGATTGTTTAGAGAAGATAGCTATTTAAACATACAGGTCCTTATGAATAGAGTCCCTGCCATCAATAATTGAGTGGCATTTACCCTTGGAGCAACAAATCGTTTGTCCAACAGCAACTAATGCCCTAAAGTCTAACAGAGTGAAACTGGACTCTTGAGACTTAAGGTGCGTACACACGGGACGATCTGTACCACCAACGACATGAAAGATATCTTTCAAAGATCTCTTTCAGGCCGGGATGTACTAAAGTTGCGGTGACCATTCCGCCATTCACCGCAGCCTTACTAATCACATATGTACTAACATATGTGATTAGTATCGCAAAGGACACCTCAGCTGCCCTTTGCGAAGCTGCCGATGCCTGGTGACGGGGTCTCCGTGGGACCCCGTCCCGTCCGAGCCCCGGGAGCTTCCTGCTGGTCACATGTGCAGGACCCCCTGGGCTCCTCCTCCTCCTCCCTGCACCGGAACAAGATTAGGAGGAGGAGATGGAGGACCCAGGAGGAGCGCAAGCGGCAACAATGGACAGCAGGTGAGTAGGGGCCAGCGCTGGGCGACGGCGGGGCGGCGACGAAGCGTCGGGTGCGGGGTCCGGTAAGAAGCCCATAGGCTTCTATAGGGTAAAGCCATGTTTTTCTGGCGTTACACTCCGGGCCAAAAAAAGGGTGGGCAGGCCTTAGTACATAAGGAAATGCGGTAAAACCCCCGAAAACAGGGTTTTTACCGCATTTTTCCTTTAGTACATTCTCCCCTCAAAGAGATCTTTGAAAGATCTCTTTCAGTGAGTCATCCTGCCACATCTCTGAACATGCAAAGTTGACGATATCGTCCAGATTGGCCTGCATGCACGGACGATCATTGATATCGTTATCGTACGTGCGGGAACTCGCATCGTTGGTCGTTCACTGCATAAAAATGAACGATATATCGTTAAACGATATCGTTATTGTTCATATCGTAACGATATATCTGTCCGTGTGTACGCACTTTTAGGTCAAGCCTAGGAACATGTATAAAGAAAACCCAAACATAAAGATTGGATTACTTGGTAACCAATGGGACCACACTGAGGAGCACAGACTGATAACCAATAGCCTTTTGCAACTTTTGCTCAGACAGGACTGAACTGCTAACAGATGTCATATACTTTAAATTAGGGGTGAGCGGGTTCGGTTTTACTCGGATTTACTCGGTTCTTATCGCCACTTTACCGCAAATTCGGATTTATTATATTGGCTATCCAAAACACATGATAGGCGATAGCCAATAAAATGCAGTTTAAAGATCCGAGTAAATCCGAGTAAAACCGAACCCGCTCACCCCTACTTTAAATGTTATGTAATGGTTTCATGCGGGTAAGGGAAAGGGTGTGTGATAATAACCTACATGTTTGTGATAGATATATTTGCATGTGATGCTCTGCTATATTCGCATTTGAATAGAAAGGCATTCAATGATATGTCATATGTTACAATAGTTTTATGCACCATATACTGCACTGAGAGCAATTGAATTATTTGTTGACCTAATGCAGGGGTGGGGAACCTTTTTTCTGCCGAGGGCCATTTTGATATATATAACATTCTGTGTGACATCACACGGGGCGTGGCCACAATCGCCGGTGATTACAGCAATGCCCTGAGGATGCTCCAGGGAGCTGTAAGAGCAGCTGTGTGATCGTCTCAAGTGTAATAAGGATGCTCCAGGCGGCACTGCTGCATAGATTGTGGCTGCAGTGTGCCATTCTAGGCACCCTGCTAGCCAGATGAGGCTAGCAGAAAAAAGCTCAGAGGGCCAGACCAATTATTCCGTGGGCCTGAGGTTCCCCATCCCTGACCTAATGTTTAATGGCTAATGTTGAAATAAATTGTTACATTTATTTGGTATATTAAATTTACAAAGTTGAAACTCACCTGAATACCAGGATCAACGAGAGAGAGATGTGATGTGTAAGACCTGTAAAAGAAAAAACAGTATTAAGGTTAGTTAGCTATAATTAGCCTATATTAGTGAAATAAATAATCTGATCATTTATATGATCATTGGGGCCTACCCAAGCAGGCCCACTTTAAAAACTATCTTATTATTACATCTAGCTTGGGTGGAGGCACTAAACGGAACGGTCACCCTTATAACAGGGTTACATATGTGTGGGCAGGGCCGTAGCTAGGGTAGTGCGGCCAGTGCCATCGTACAGGGCACCACAGGTCAGAGGGCGCTGTTTGGGCCTATCAAATTTCTGTTTATTATCATTCTCACTTGTAGCTTCCTCTTATTTCATCCCCAGCATCTCCTGGCCTCTCCTATCCCTACCCTGGCCCTTCCCCGTGAGGCCATTCCCCTTTTTTGGGTGCATTATGTCCCTCTGAAAAATGAGGGGGGCGCCAATGCTCTTTCTGGCACAGGGCGCCAAAAAGTCTAATTACGGCTCTGTGTGTGGGTCAGGATTTGATAACAGATGGCTTCATGTGATCACTATGATATTTCTACTACACTATTTTACCATTAGACCCATAATGTACACAATACCTAGAATCCAGGGGAAGACAGATTCTTTTAGCTCAAGGTTCTCAGTCTCTGTCCAAACATGTAGCCTGCGTTATAGAACCAGACATACACAAACACAGATTAATTAAATGTATTCATTACTTTAAATGTTTAATTCCCAACTGGTGACAACAATTGATGTTAGTTGTCTTTATAAACGCATGTCACATTAAGAAGGCATTGAGGCATTTAGACAGGTACTTAATGGTAATGATAACTATAATGACTATACTATGTAGGATCAAAATATATTGTGTTATCAAGATCCCATATTGAACTAATTATGACTGTAACCTACTTCAAATTTTAGTCACCACATTAGCTATTGTGTACCAGCACTGCAATGGGATCAATCATGGCTCCAGCTATGCCTCCTGAAACCTATTATGTTGCTTATTATGGTGTCGTGCCCAGAAGCACCTGAATTCCTACCACTGCTGGTAGTTACGTGCCGCATGCCCATATGATGCCATGATGTCACTGAAGAGGGTCGGGAGCAGGAAGCTGGGTGCAGTGTATGTCCTAAGGAACCCTACAAGCAAGAGACAGGGCCATTGGGCAGTGGCAGTATTGCCCCTTCAGCCTTGCGCTCTGGCAGCGGCACCGGTTGCCACCACTAGTTATAACACTGTTATGCTAATCTCATTTATATAAGAAAAATAAGTAGAATGATATGAAAATGTTTCGTAGATATTTGACAATTTGGAAAACCCAAATATGTTTTGGAAAATGATTCAGTAAGGTGGCTTACAGTAAGCTGGCAGAAGTGAATAATGCCCATGCAGCACGTTTATCTTCAAGGGCTAACAATTTCCTGGCAAAAACAATATGGCCTTTTATGTAGAGTCTGCATGTTCTCATATTTATTGTTTGTCCTTTAAACTTGCAGTAAGTTTTCTTGATAACTATCTTATTCTGTCTGTTCTTTTCCAACTGTTTTGCCACAGTAAACGCAACAAATATCTGATTCTCGTTAAGCATTTTATGTCTTGTGTTTGATATTTTAAGTATCATTTTCTTGACACAGCACAGGATTTTTATTTTAGTTACATCCCAAAGTCATGTAAGGCAGCTATTGTTTTTTGAGAGAACTTTAAAAGATTTATAGTATATTTGCTGGCATCGAAGTAACTAGAAAACCATGAGCCTAAGGGGTATATTGTTTGATTTTGAGTTTTGGGTGATTTCCATTCGATTTCCAGTTGGTTTTCATTTGATTTTGCCTTTGGAGATTTACTAAAGGCAAAACCGAATGTCAAAGCGAACATAAAACCGAATCCCACTCAAAATCGAACATCGGCAAAACATCGGTACTTTTAAATAGACCAACATACAAAACCCACATTTATTAATATTCGATTTGAAAAGGAACACCAAATCAAACTCAAAATCGAACTTCAAATCCCACAAATAATAGACCTGCTTCATGCTGGCGATTTTAGCATGAGCAGGTACGAATTAGACAGATGCATGCACAGATCAGTGAGATCCGTACATGCTTTTGTGTGTAAAAAGTTTATAAAGTGTTAAAAATAAAATAAAAAATTATGTGGGGTTCCCACCTAAAAGCACAACTAGCACCAAGCTTTTCTGAGCTGACCCTGGTTCTGAAAATACGGGGGACAATAGACATAGAGGTCTCCCATATTTTGCACAACCAGCACTGGGCTCAGTGAGCCGGTCCTGGTTTTGAAAATACAGGGGACAAAAGATGTAGGGGTCCCCCATATTTTCCAAAACCAGCACCATACTTTTTATAATGGGGGTGTAATCCCACAGCCGGAGTACCCTTTCACTAGGTCCCCCGGCCAAAACATTATACCTGACCACTAGTCAGCCCAGGTTGGGGATCCCTGGGAAGGTGGGGACCCCCCAATAAAGAGGTTGGCCTGGGCTGATATACCGATGCTATCCTTGGCACTCCTAGCCGGTGGGTGCTGGGTTGAATGTGTGTAAAAATAGATTAAATAATATTGTCTTTTACAGGAGAACTAGAGGTCTCAGCAAGCCTCCCATGCATGCTGGTACTTGGAGAACCAGCATGCAGTGCATTAAGGGACCACTGATCCCCACCTCCCCAGGGATCCCGGCCTGGGCTGAATAGCGGTCAGGTATAATGCTTTGCCCGGGAGGCCCGGTGAAAAGGTACCCCGGCTATTGCACTACACCCCCGCTAGAAAGAGTCCGTTGCTGGTTTTGGAAAATAAGGGGGACCCCCCCTACGTCTTTTGTCCCCCGTATTTCCAGAACAAGGACCAGCTCACTGAGCCCAGTGCTGGTTGTGCAAAATACGGGGGACCCCTACTTCTTTTGTCTCCCGTAATTTCAGAACCAGGACCGTCTCATTTTATTTAAAAATGCTGACAGTTTAAAACCTTTTTACACAAAGAAGCATGCACGGATCTCACTCCGTGCGATCCGCACTACAATGACTTGATATCAGTGTCCTGGACCACGGCCAGTGGCACCAACACACACACAACCCCCCCCACACCTAAAACCCCCCCTGTGCCGCCGGTCCGTTGGCACCCAGGGCACGTGCCCTGCTTGACACCCCCCCAACTTGCGCCACTAACCATCACAGCCTCACGCACACATGCACAAGCCCTGGCCTTACTCAGAAATTGCTAACTTTCACACACATTATGAGACCTCAGGCTGCATAGGCCATCGCAGTGTATAATTTATGCATGCCCCTGCAACAGCATTAAAAAGCACTGGCAAGCCTGTGTTCGCCCAAAAAAAACCCTGTTACCACCAACAAATGGTACTTTCTGTCAATCACTCTGCGATGGGTCTGCGTAGTCACTGTGACCGCAGTCCTGATCGCATTGGCTAGTTCACGCCCAACTGCGTGCGTATTTGCAACTGCGTTCCTTGCTGAATCAGGCCCAAAATTCTTAGTTGATTATACGGAACCAATCCTCAGACCGTACTTCATTAATAAGGCAATGATGCTGAAACTTGCCTCTTTCCAACAACTGATACACAGGAGCATAGGAAGCTCCAGGGGGATGATCGGGAGAACGTGTAATTTCTGCCACTTTTTTTTTTCAATATGTAGTTCCATTCCAGTGGGCCCGTCTGCCTCCCTGTGCTCCTCTCCGCAGTCTGTGAGCCACTGCAGAGGAGCCAGCCACAGCCACTCACAAAAGCCACGAGAAGAATGCTAAGACAATATCCAAGACAAGGCAAGCAGGTACGTCTGTCGGAGGGAAGAGTGCGCTGCGAGGTGAGAAGTGAATGGGGAAGTATGTGCTGCAGGGGGACATTATAAGCTGTGAGGGGTGCAGTATGTGATGCTGAGAGGGGGACATTTTGTTATGTGAGGAAGGCAGTATGTGGTGCTGTGAGGAGGGCAGTTTCACAAGTCACGGATGGGGAAAGGATACACAACTGTACTGTGGGATTGGTGGAGACCATGAACTGAGGCGTGGAGTCTAACATGCTGGTGGTATCACCAGGGACCCCCACAAGGAGGTTTGGACTTAGCTGTGCCTGACACACAGGTTGCAGCCCTAGGTCTGGACCAGGCATAGGCATGTGAATCGAATGGCTGCAGTGATGATTCTCAATAATTATGCAGTATAACTGTTACAAGTCGCGGTCACAACTTGTCTCCCTCGAGCAGCTTACCCAGTCAGGACGGAGTTATTCCAGTTTTTCCTGTTGCTAGGTGATTGGCACGTCTCAGGAGCGTGATTGGTGGTTCCCCCTATTTGTACACACTGGACTTTTGCCACCTCGCCGACTATAGTGTATCTGTGAGTTCCCTCGGCTTGGCTGCATGGTCAGGGTTCTGTTCCTCCTCGTGGTGCAGATTTTGACCTTCCTGAAGTGGCTTCCATGCTATCTCCGGCTCTCCAGCTTTCCTATGGCTTCTTAGCCGCACCTACACTACCATGCTGCCATCGGCTCTCCAAGCCGCAGCACCGACTACCTACTCCTCTACCATCGGCTCTTGCCGCACCTTTGCCGCACCAACAGCTTCCGTGCTGTCCTCGGCTCTCCAGCTTCTTCTATGGCTTGCAAGTCACACCAATACCACTGTGCTACCATCGGCTCTCCAAGCCACAGCATCTACTGTTTAACTGTCTACTACCGGCTATTGCCACACCATAGGCACACAAGCTGCATCATCTGCACATTTGCCTCACCATTGGCACATTTTCTGCAGCATCTGCACATTTGCCGCACCATTGGCTCCCAAAGCCACAGTATTACTATTAACTGTCACGGTATGCAGTTGGGAAGCCGGCGGACCTAATTCCGACAGCTGGCTTCCCGACTGTCATATCCCGGCAAGGGTCTA
Organism: Taudactylus pleione; assembly: GCA_031769625.1. Lineage (NCBI taxonomy): Eukaryota > Metazoa > Chordata > Amphibia > Anura > Myobatrachidae > Taudactylus > Taudactylus pleione. The sequence goes on along the minus strand of JAUIMM010000228.1, from coordinate 459,250 downwards.
AAGACAGACGTCGATATGCCGACGCCTGTCATTAGACATACGCCGGGAGCCCGGCAGTGGCCAGGCTCGGACTGGGCCACCAGGGATTCAGTGTAATCCCTGGTGGGCTCCAGTGATTTATAGTCACGCCCTCTATCGCTGGAGGGTGGGGCCTACGGCACCGTTCGGTATAGCAGGCTGCAGTGCAGCTGCTTGCTGGGCAGTCATAAAGCTGTGACTGACCCGGCTGACAGCTACTCGCAGAGGACAAGGCCACAGTGCAGTCAGCAGTGCACTACTGGGTAATAAATCCCAGTAATCTCTCTCTCTCTCTGCTGCCCCTTCTCCCTTTTCCCCACTCAACACTTAACATGTAATGCAATATATGGAACTAGGGCCCTCATTCAGAGCCACTCGCTATTTGCGGTCGTTCGTTCTAAAACAAGGGGTGGCTATTCAAATGAACCGTTCGCTGTTTGCGGTCTGTTCACGCCTCTAGGTCTGAACGAGCGAACAAAACTTGCGTTCGTTTTTTTTAAAAATATGCCCCCTGGCCGCTCGCATCCTACGTCATGTCCGCTATTTATTAGATTAATCGAGTACATCGACCAGGGTATGAACTGCTCGCTTTTCTTGGGGCTGGTGTTTGCTACCACAATTTTGCGAGCAGTTCTGGCTCTAAAATAACCCAGTGACGTGGTCAATGACGCTGCTGTTTTAAATATGCACACCCATAAAACGCCCGTTTTGACCTTTAAGCACGCCTGCGATCGGATCTCCACTCCCCGTTTTCAAGCACCTTCCCCTGTTACCACCCACATACGCCTCTTTCTGTCACTCAAATTATCAGGCATTCGCTATTTTGCGAGCATATGAATTTCGGCCGCACTGAGTTGTTCGCGCATGCGTATAACGATCCGAACGCATGCGCAGTTGGGCAAACATCGTTCGGAGCGAACGAGCAGCGACTTGCGTCCGGCTCTGAATCAGGGCCTAACATTCCTTGTTTTTAATAGAGTATAGCGTGAAGTAGCTATAATTGCTAAAGAGTGCAGAGGACTAACCATCAACCCAGTTTTCATTTCTTAAAATTGAAAAACATGCTCTGCCTTTTGTTGGTGTAACTCTGCCAACCAGGTATATTAACATAGTAATCCCGCCTACATTCGTTTTGGTTCCGCTTACAGTTGATTTGGTGCTGGCCACATAGGGACCACTTCTACAAATTTTTCCAGGGCCACTTTTTGTTCCCAATCCATCCCTGGAGGAGCCCATCACATGCTCCTATGAGCTGTGAAGATCAGCAGCTCCTCTTGCTGCTGATGCTTCTGGTGAGTACACTGTGGGTATAATGTCTGGGCACTGGGCACTACAGTGTGGCATAATGTATGGGCACTACAGTGTTGTATGATGTGTGTATACTACAGTGTGGCATAATGTGTGGGCACTACTGTGTGGCATAATGTGTGGGCACTACAGTGTGGCATAATGTGGATGTACTACAGTGTGGCATAATGTGTGAGCACTACAGTGTGGCATAATGTGTGGGCACTACAGTAGGGTATAATATGGGGGGCACTACAGTGTGGTATAATGTTAGTAAATGTGTAGTGGTCTCATTTACCCACATCTGACCAGCATTGCAAGGGTTACTGGGTGGCTCACTGCTACCTCTTTGACTCTCTGACTCCTCCATGCTTACCACTACCTGCCTGACCCCTCCATATTCAACAAAATACCAATAGTCGGGATGCCAGCGCTTAAGAAGCCGGCGCCGTAATCACGACACCTGTCAGAATCCGGGTGCTGGCATCCCAATGGTAAGTAGCGGGGTTAGGGGGAGGTTTAGAGTTAGCCACTAGAGGGAGGGTTAGGGTTAGGCACTAAGGAGGGAGGGATAGGTTTAGGGTGCGGGGAGGGGGATTTTAGGTTTAGACACTAGGGGGGAGAGGTTAGGCTCAGGCACCGGGGAGGGAAGGTTAGGGTAGGGAGAGGGGGCGGGTTAGAATACTGATCAACAATTGTCAGTATTCTAACCCTGTCGGTATTCCGCTGGAATCCTGAGTGCCGGCATCCTGTACCCAACCCATTTGCACTACCCTATGACCCCTTCTAACCAAACACTATCTCTCTGCACTACCTCCCTGACTCCTCCATACTTACCACTAACTATATGCACTATCCCCTTGACCCCTCCTTATTACACAATATCTAACTGCACTACCCCCCTGATGCCTCCATGCTCACCATAAATTATACCAATAATTTTTCACAGTATGGTTGGCCACACCCCCTCCATCGACTGGCTACACCCCTTTGTTGGCCTCTATTATTGCTTTCCCCTGTGGACCTTTCATGTTCCAACACAAGATGTCTCCTGCAGCATTAATTATTATTATTATTATTATTATTATTGCACAGGCTCTGCGGACAAAGTTGCAGTGGCTGTGAAAAGGCGTATAACTCTGAATCAGGCCCATTATCACTTGTCTTATTTTGGAACTAGCAGTTGTAGTTTGTATTTCATATATATTTATTCTTCGGGGTCCATAGGGATCCACAGGGATACCATGGGGATATTATGGTTGGAAGACCAGGTACCAAACAACTAAAGTTTCTGCTCCCAGAATGCCCTAGGTCCTTCCCCATATATACCTTGCCCCAGTAGCCATAGGACTTCAGTTGTTCGTTTGGTGCGGCAGGATCAAGATGCACCTCTGTAACAGGCGACTGCTCTGGCAGTCCTAAGCTTTTATTTTAAGTTTTATTTTATTTTATTATGTTTGAGTCAGCAGTACTCAACATCTGTATTAAGAAGCAGATAATGTGACTCCATCTACCACCACTGAGAAGCAACATCAGTAATTGTCCTGGGTCGCGGTTGAGCTTAAGCTAGCAGCAATGCTGCGACCTGGACATTCGGAGATGTTAGGTAAGGCATTTCCTCACTTATGAGGAATGGCACGCAACAGTCCTTGCTTTTGGTGTCAGAGACGCACCAGAAGCCGCCGCTGTCAGGGCCTGGGATTGTCCGCATCCTCACTACACCAGCCGGGACCTTATCATCTGATGCCAGGGTTCGGCAGCAGACACTTCTGCTGCCACGAGGCCAGCATACCCAGCTGGTTAACACAGCCTTGGGGAGGTAGGCGCTCCCTCGGCAGCTCCTCCCCTGACCCTGGTTCCATGTAAGAAATATACGACTTATGTGTTACTCGTCTAGCTATGGCTGGAGCCTGGGTAGCCAAAGCTGTTGAAGAATGGATAAAGGAATTGGAGGATTCACTATCAAATGCTACTAGAGAACAGATGATGAATATCTCCCACATACAGGAAGCGGCTTCCTATCTTGGAGGGGCTGCAGTGGATGCTGGAATTTTAGCTTCTAGGGCATCAGCAGCATCAATAGTGGCACGCAGGGCCCTTTGGTTAAGATCTTGGAAAGCTGATAAAGGATCAAAGAGGGAGCTGCAAGTCTTACCTTTTTATGGAAAGATACTTTTTGAAGCAGAGTTGGATAATATAATCAGTACTCTGGCGGCTTCAATATCTTCATGTCTGCCATCTACGTCAAAGACTAGATTTAGGCAGGTTTCCTTTCAGTCCTTCCGTCCTCAGGGATGAGCAAAAGAACACTCTTCCTTTAGGCCAACTAGTTTCCGCAAGTCTAATCGACAAACTAAGAGGTCTGGCCCAGCAAGATGTCCAGCTTCTAAATGGGACAACAAGCCCTCGGCCTAATGGGGCAGGCCTCTTCCTGGAGGAACCCAGGGAGGGAGGCCGACTTCTTCAATTTGCAGATTATTGGCATCAGACAACTACAGATACCTGGGTCCAACAAGTGGTCTCTCAGGGGTATGCCCTCACTTTCAGGAGACATCCCCACCAGAAGTTTTTTTCACAGATCTTCCATCCGATGCGGTCAAGGCCTTGGCCCTTCAGGAAGCCATTCACTCCATGCTGCAGGTGGGGGTAATATTCCCAGTTTCTGTGTCTCAACACGGAAGGGGTTATTATTCCAATCTGTTTCTGGTTCAGAAACTGAATGGGACTTATCACCCTATACTAAATCTAAAAATCCTCTGCAGGTTTATCTATGTACCCAAGTTTTCAAGTTTCGTATGGAAACACTCCAGTCAATTATTTTGGTAATGGAGCCGGGGGATTACATGGTTTCTCTGGACATTCAGGATGCATACCTGCATGTTCCTATTATACCACCCCACCAACAATTCTTACAGTTTGCTGTCCTTCGGTAACATTACCGATTTCAGGCTCTACCCTTTGGCCTATCTACGGCTCCTCGGATATTTACCAAAATAATGGCAGTCATGAGGGGCCTATCTGAGGTATCAGGGAGTCAGAATTCTGCCATATCTGGATGACCTTCTGATATTGGCACAGACTCCAGTTATGTTACAAAACCATCTTCAAATGACCATAGCCTGCCTACAAAGGCGCGGCTGGATAATCAATTGGAAGAAATCCTCACTTTCTCCAACACAGCAGATGGTACATCTGGGAGCGTTTCTGGAGGACAAGATTGTGGATCTATCATTGCAAATATGCAAGCAAAGGGTATCCATTCTGTTAGCATTGAAGGTCCTGGGATCAATGGTATCCACCTTCGACACGGTGGGGTATGCGCAGTTCCATTCCAGGCCTCTACAAAGATTGATTCTCTCCAGGTGGTACGGACAGCATCAAATTATAAGGTCTCAGAGGATCTTTCTCACTCCAGAGGTTTGTCACTCTCTCCTGTGGTGGCTGAGAAAGGATCATCTAAACAAAGGGTGCCCGTTCTGGGTACCCAATTGGGTGCTTCTCATCACGGACGCCAGCCTTCACGGATGGGAAGGCAGTGACACGGCATCACACCTTTCAGGGAGGATGGACAGATCAAGAAAGTCATCTGCCAATAAATATTCTGGAACTGCAAGCAGTATACAGAGCTCTTGTCATGGCACAGGACCTGCTCCAGGGCAGGCTGGTCCATATCCAGTCTGACAATGCGACTAAAGTGGCCTACCTCATTCATCAGGGAGGCACAAGAAGTTATGTAGCCATGAAGGAAGTGACAAAGGTTCTGATTTGGGCAGAACATCATCTTCTGGCCATCTCGGCAATATTCATACCAGGAGTACTCAATTGGGAAGCAGACTTCCTAAGTCGCCAGGACATACACGCCGGAGAGTGGTCTCTCCATCTGGGAGTATTTCAGCTCCTGGTAAACAAATGGGGTCTACCAGAGATAGATCTCATGGCGTCATGTCACAACCACAAGGTCCTCAGGTATGGGTCCAGGTCCAGAGACCCATCAGCAGCCTTCGTGGATGCACTGTCAGTTAGCTGGGATTTCAAGTTGGTGTATCTCTTTCCTCCGATTTCTCTACTCCCAAGAGTTCTCAGAAAATTCAAGCAGGAAGTCGGAACAGTAATACTGGTGGCTCTGGCTTGGCCCAGATGTCATTGGCTCACTGACATACAGAATCTTTCAATAGACAGTCCATATCCTCTTCCTCTATGGCAGGCTCTCCTACCCAGGGTCCCTGCTGACATCTGGACTTACCCTGTCTGGCTTTGACGGCGTGGCTCTTGAATCTTCCACCTTAAGAGCGAAAGGTTTTTCCAGTTCTGTAATTCAAACCATGATTAGGACACGGAAGCCTGCCTCTGCCCACATCTATTACAGAGTTTGGTATTCTTTTGGTCAATGGTGTTCTCATAAGAAGTATGATCCTAATATATTTAGGATTTCCAGGGTACTGGCTTTTCTTCAGACAGGATTAGACAAAGGTCTATGCCTGGCCAGTTTGAGAGTACAGGTTTCTGCACTGTCAGTCTGGTTTCAGAAGAAAACTGCTTAATACCAGATGTTAGAATTTTTTTCCAAGGAGTTTTGCGAATTCAGCCTCCTTTTGTTCTACCAGTAGCACCATCGGACTTGTCTTTGGTTCTTAAGGGACTACATACTTCCCCATTTGAAACTTTGGACTCTGTGGATTTGAAGTGGTTAACAGCAGAGACACTTTTTCTTCCTGATATTTCTTCTGCTCACAGAGGGCTCTATTTATTAACATTATTTTTACTAAAATAAAGTGAAAAAGGGTGTTTTCACACCTTTTCACATTATTTTAGTATCACCTATAGTTATTACAGGGCAATTGAGTAGATTTCGTAAAATTCTACTCCAACCCCTAAGTATCACTTATTTTTAGTAAGCAGATCGCATTTCCCATAATTGTAATGGGAAATGTGATCCGACCAAAGTTACTAAAAATAAATTGTAAAAAAATACAGTGGAAAGCCCTGTGATAATAATGCCACCTGGAGGTGGCGTTATCCAGGGTCTCCCCCGGTTACTGGGCTCCTACTCTGCTCTAACAGGCAGAGCAGAACCCGGAGCCAGTCCCAGTGATCAGCTGTGTGGTCTAATCAGACCGCAAGCTGATCTCTGCTAAAAAAAAAAAAAAAAAAAAAAAAAAAGAAAGTAAAAAATTTTTTTTGCTTACCTGACTCCATGGACTGGTGGTCGGGGCACCGGTGATGTTCTCCCTCCGGTCATCTGGTCTCCCATGGTGCACTGCAGCCCGGTCATCAGGTGATCGGGTCCCAGTGCAGTATGGGATATCAGCTGACCCCAGGCATGGAAGACATCACTGGAGCATCGATGACTGCAGGTAAGTGCTATTAAGGGAGGGGGGGTCTCAGGAGGGTCCGCAATCGCGGGGGGCAGGGCTTAATGATGGGGTGGGGCTTATGCCAGGGGGGTAGCAGCAGCGGCAGTCGGTCGGCGCATGCGCGGGTACTTTGTCACAGTATTTTTTGCGAAAATACTGTGACTAGTGTGCGGAGGGGATTCGCAGGGACAGAGCTTTATCGCAAGCTCTGTCCCTGCAAGGGATTTGTAATAAATCCCTGTGATATTGCCTGAATTCGCAATGTGAATTAAGTTGATAATATCACACTACAATCTGCATTACAAATGCGGATTGTAGTAAATAGAGCCCAGAGTCTCTGATTCTGCAGCGCTCTCTTGTCGCTCCCCAGGTAGTGTCCCATTTTCATGTGAATGAAGAAATTGTTGTTCCAGCTTTTCAGGCTCCGGACCTTTCTGTAGGTGAAGCCTCCTTGTATGTAGTTCGTGTTCTCCGTAGCTATGTGGAGCGTGCAAACTCTGTTAGAAAATCAGATGCTCTTTTTGTATTATATGGTTTTCACAAACAAGGGTGGCCGGCTAATAAGCAGACTCTGGCGAGATGATTACGCATGACTATATCCCAGGTGTACACATAGGCTAATCTCCCTGTCCCAAGCATGGTGACAGCACATTCTATTCGGTCTGTAGGGCCATTGTGGGCATTTAGCTGTGGTGACTCCACTGAACAGTTGTATAAGGCAGCCACGTGGGCTTCTGTCCACACCTTTCTTAGGTTTTATGCCTTTGATACTTTTGCCTCTCAGGATGCTTCCTTTGGGCTAAGAGTTCTCCTTTCTGCCCAGGGGCATCTCCCACCCTAGGGAACTGCTTTAGGACATCCCCATGTTATCCCTGTGGATCCCTATGGACCCTGAAGAAGAAAATTAGAGTTATGGTAGACTTACCTAGATAACTCCTTTTCTTCGAGGTCCATAGGGTCCACAGGGCAGCCACCATTACGCACCTGGCTTAATTGGGTTATATTCTTTCGGTCACAGATTCCCTCATCGTATGCGTTTCTGGTGTACAATTTGTATTCCTTCTCCTCTTTCCTTCTACTGCCTTGAGGCTTGTTAACTAAACTGAAGTCCTATAGCTAATGGCAGGGTATATATGGGGAAGGACCCGGGGCATTCTGGGAGCAGAAGATTTAACTGTTTGGTGCCTGGTTTTCCAACCATAATATCCCTATGGTATCCCTGTGGACCCCATGGACCTCAAAGAAAAGGTGTTATCTAGGTAAGTCTACCATAACATCTAATTTTTTTTTACATTAACATCAATATCAATAGATACTTTTTCATTTGTGACTTTTTTCTTATTTTATTTATGTATTAGCTAGAAAAGAGGGGGGTTGGTTTTGTCACACTAGCACAATCCCTTTTGCATGTAATACACATATACTCCAATCTCACTTATCTACAACAACCCCTAAGGGTTTGTCACTCATGAATGTACTCATCTGGGTGAATTGTACGATTGCACTTTCACTAATGTTGTTGTAGATATGTGAGATTGGAGTATATCAATTCATGATTGATAGCTAAACACACAGAATCCCCTATACTTTGTTTTATCCATTTTATTTGCTTTCTTATCACTACTTGTGAACATTTCTATCTTTTAAATAGTGTGTCTATAAAATGTTGCACATAATATATAAAAATAAAATCAATAAGAGGACTCAAGAAGGTTGTATTTATATTTATTTAAAACAGACATCAATAAACACCTCATTTTAAATAATTGTCAAAGAAACAGTGGGCCTGATCAGAGCCGGACGCTCTGACAAGAGCGCTCGCTCTGAATCAGGGCCCTCCTACCTAAAATTGGAGCGGCTTCCTGGCCGCTTGCATAGCTGTGGGTGACCACCCACAGCTTATGCGAGTGGCCAAAAAGATGATCGCGATGGTCAAGACCATCGCGACCATCGGGCTTGCGACGAGACCCTGCGGTAGGGTCTCGCTGCCGCAAGCCCAGGAGTGCTTTTGGCTCTATCAGAGCCAAAATCACACCCACTGACATCACTAGTGATGTCAGTGGGGCCGGACCCAGATGGTAGGCGTTCCCATGGGAACGCCTCCGTCTGGGCAGCAACGCCCCTGACACACCCACCAAAGGGGGCGTGCTGTAACTCACCATCGACAGCATGCCCCCTTTGGTGCGAGACCCATAGCGACGGCTGGCCGTCGCTATGCTGGTCTCGGCTCCCTCCGTCATGCGCATGCGCACTGGGGCACCATCGACCCGCTTGCGAGCGGGTCTGAATCAGGCCCGGAGTGTCTGGGCCAAAGTGTACCCCTTTTCTTTGGTGTACATTATAACAGTTTAGACCTGCAAGGGGCAGATCAAACAGAAGGGGGTCTTCACATATTCACTTATTTGACTACATCTGTCAATTACTTCAAGGTAATTTGCATTTCTTCTTAATATCCTAATGAGACCAGGACATGCTAAACTGACCAGACAGGGAACAGAAGTCTGGCAATGTTCCCGGTAATATTCCATTGTAAATCTACAAAACTCAGATCATTATCCTTGGTATGCAGAGTAATAAAATGTCTAAATGTGTAGCCGACCTGGTTTATTTCCGTGTGTCATGACCTGCATCCATCTCTTCCCCATTGATGCTTAACGATGCTCCAACATGTGGTTAATAAGAATAAAGTATCACAGCTCTTAACAATAGTACATGTCCCAACCGTGAGCTTAAATGACCATTCAAAAGCAGACTACGTACCGAAAAAGTGTGGTTATCCATGTGATTTGTCTGCTGGCTGTTGGGACCCAGTGCCCAATGACTTTGGATAGCAGTAAAATCACTTTTAATCAGAATTTTTTTCTTCATATTTTCACAATTTGATGAAAAATATGGACCTCATCCACACCCAAAAAAATGACCGTTAATAAATGAACACTTAGGGGCATATGCATGTAGCCGCCCTAATTGGATATGCCCCTATGTATTTATTGTCGACGCTGGCCGAATCAGTTAGCTGCGGAAGCCCTGCACACTAACCCCCAATAAGGAAATTACACCCCCCAGCATGCAATGGGCTAACTCTCCTCCTCCTGAGCTGCGAGTTAGCCTGAAACAAACACAAATCATTGTGATTTGTGTATGTTTCTGCTTTTAATTAGTTAATAATGGGTTAAATAAATAAAAAAAAAATTATGTGAGGCCCCCCCAAAAGCCTAACCAGTCCCGGACTTGTCAGCCTGTCCTGGTACCGAAAATTACGGGGAACAAAATGAGTAGGGTTCCACTGTAATTTAGGTACCAGCACCAAAGGCTGTGGCATTACACAGCGGTTGTTTTGGGGCCAGTCCTGGTTTTAAATATAGGGTGGGAAAATTGCGTAGGGGTCCCCCTATATTTAAAACCAGCACTGGACCCAAAACAACCGGGGTGTAATGCCACAGCCTGGAGACCCTATTACCGGGTCTCCAGGGCCAAAGCATTATCACCCCAAGCCGCTCAGGCCAAGCTGGGGATCTCAGGGGAGGAGGAGACCCCCCAAAAAAGGGGTCTCCTGTCTCCCAAAACCCCAGGCTTGGTCTAAAGCCCAGGGCTCTTCCCCGCACCCCTGGGCTGTGGGTACGGGAGTAATATTGTGTAAAATCAAAGAAAACTATTGTATTTTACAGTGGAACTGCAGGTGTCAGCATGCCTGCCCTTTGGCACTTGTGGAACTACAAGTGCCAGCAGGCGGCTGGCACCTGTAACTCCACTGTAAAATAAATAGTTAAATAAAGACAATACACACCGAATTTAGTACAAGTTTATTACACACATACCTCAATCACACATACTTACCTTCTGCTAGATGTTTCTGTCCCCTTGTCCCCATAGAATCCAATGGGAGTACCTGCAACAAAGATCATATACTCACCTCCATCCTTGCGCTGGTCTCCGTAGGATCCAGGGGGGTCTTTGCAAAATAAAAACACGAAATCCAGAAGCCAAACGGACAAGTATGGGATACTTCGTGAATGCCAGCTGATGGGACGTCACAGGAATTCCCACGTCCCGCCAGCCAATCAGCGGCCGCTTTACATGTAGGGCGAGTTCCAGCGAGATTAATCTAATTGAAAATCGGGATCATCTCAAATCTTAGTAAATTTACCCCCTGTAGTCAATTTATCTAGAGATACATGTGTTGGACAACTTTCAGCTACTGGTGCATAACTTGGGTAATACCTGCTACTTTCCCATTCCCTTTACAATGTAGTTTTGTTTAGGAATTTTCTTGCAAACTGAAATAAAACACCTCCTCCTGCTCTACCGCCTACCCATTTTAAATTGTTAGGCACTTCAAGGGGGGGAATCCAATTCAACGCAATGGAGGCGCTTTACTGTTCCAGAGAGGTGCATAGAAAATTCATGCAACTACTGTAACTGGCTGATCTGTATCTGTATACAGCTGGGAAATTGCCAGTATATATATGCCCCCCTACCCCCACCCAAAAAATAAAAAAAACATTCAAACAAGTATTCATAGTAGGAATGTTTTCTAAAATGTTACAATGAAAACATTCCAGGGTTTTTCTCACAGTAATATCTGTTTCACTACTCACTCATAGTTTTAAATATTCTCTATATGTGTGTCCTGATAAAGGGGATGTGACCCCGAAACATTGCAATAAAGCACCGGCTATTTCATTGTTTTTGCTGCCCTGGAATGCCGCTTGTTTTTGTTTTGGTTTGTGTGTAGGGGGCTAGCACCCCAGGGTGAGCACCTGGGCAGGTTACATAGAGTTCACCTTTTCTGAGTGCCGGTAACCTGGACCTATATATTTAGATAAAACATTTATTTTGCATGTATTTTGCAATTTATCTTTATGGCTACATCTACAGTTTGGAGGCTCTTAGCTAAGGTGATCATTGTCTACCTAGACCGCACAGGGAGAGCCAGCTTTTATCATGTAGTTATGTCTGTGTGAATGAACATTACATTGAGTTATTCCAGACAAGTTTTGTCTTTGGCTGCTCTGAACTGTGTTCTAAATGCTTTGTAATCTATGTGCTGGGGGAGGGGAGAACTTCCATTGCTTCCACTGAAACTCCGGCTTTCAACCTCAGCAGGAGATACTTGGAATGTGTTCAGAGAACCGTTAAATTATTGTTAAACAATTTTAATGATTCTTTTTTTTTATAGCATATTTTATGTTTGTGCAATGCCATGCTGACTCCTAGAGCGATGAAACATCTCTCCCATCTGCCCCTCTCCTGGATCCAGATCCTCTTCCCCGGATTGTTACCTCTTTTGGGTCTGAAGTGTAGACCTGCATTAATAATCCCTTCAAAGACAATAAGCAAAACAAAAATCTGCCTTATAGAAAAAGTCCCATACCTTGTCAGGGGATGTAGTTACCACCCCAGCGATCGGGATGCCGGTGCTCAGAATTCCCGGCACCAGAATCCCAACTGCTGGCATCCCGAAGGTAAGTATTAGGGTTAGGGGGAGAGTTAGGTTTAGGGATAGGGTTTAATGTTAGGTACTAGTGGGAGGGTTAGGGTTAGGCTGTGGGGGGAGGGTTAGGTTGCAGGGGAGGAGGATTAGGGGTAGGCTGTGCAAAAGGTGGGTTAGGGGAAGGATTAGGGGTTAGGGTTCAGACACTTACCTTAGTGGGATTCTGACTGTCGGGATGCCGCTATCGGTATTCTAACCGCCAGCATTCTAACCGCCGGGATGCCATAGTCAACCCCTTGTCAGACCTTGACATTTTTGAGGAGATGAAACCAGGCGCTAGCATCCAGTCAGCACAGAGTCATTTGAGCAGCCCGGAGAAAAAACACTGCCTGCGGGGGAGCTGGCTGATCAATTACTTGTGATAAGTGGGTAGCGGCTGTAGAGCCAAACCCACTACCCATAGTGAGTAAAGATAATTCACTACACTCACTTAGACGCTTCTACAGCTTGCAGACATTATTACAGCAGCAGCTATTAGGAGTCTTATTAACCTTTCTCTGCCCAAAACTCCCATAGCTCAAAAAACAGAATATAATTACCATCTATACTTAAGTGGCTGACTCACACCAAAGCATATGAGACATTAGCCGGACAATAGATATTATTAGAGGTAGTTGGAGCATGTTAATTACTCATTAGGTCTAACTAAAGTTTATAAGTCAGGAAAAAGGATCGGGGGAGGCAGCCTTATTATAGTAACAATACCAGAGGACTTCATCTATAAAACAGGCATTAAGGATCCACAGAGAGCTGATGGGATGACAGTTTTAGCATACAAAGTTTAACACGAGGAGTGTAGCTCTAATTCTCTAGCAAGAGGATAGAATTTTACATTGTAATGTTAGTGTTACCAATTTAAGGGGATACTTTTTATAGCAGCAACTGAATATATTAAGTACTAGCTGAAGTACCTGGTGTTGCCCGGGTTTAAATCTTCAAATTATAAGTTAGGCATCCCAGACCAATTGCCACCCCTCTGTGAAGTTTTCATCAAAATCCATCCAGTGGAAGGCCCAGAACAGGCTGCCCGGGTCAAAGTTCTGCCCAGCGTACACCAATGGGAGGTCCGACCGAGACCCTACCCCCCCTAAAACCTGGCCAGGATCCAATTGGACCACCTCTGGTTGGTTTCATCCCAATCGTTGCAGGTGTATCAGAATTCATAACCGGACAGAGAACAAACAGACCAATGAATTTTATATAAGATCTAATCTCAGTTGCATTTAGAATACAGACATCAAGTCTAGTTCCACACTCAAGCCTCCATTTATCAACGAAGCATAACCCCTTTAGCCTACACTAAAGGGGTTATGCCACCCTAATCTAAGATCACTGCTGTTTGTCAAGCATCACTCTCGCCGTCTTTTAGATGGCAAGAGTTTGCAGTCCCCATTGCCGGCAATGGAGACCTGGCAATACCTTTCCGGCTTCAGCAAATCCTTCCAGGCACTGCCGGGTCTCCGTGTCATGACCATTGCATGTGCGGAGGACCTTACAGAGGAGGAGGACTTCGCTGGACCTCGCCGAAGGGGTGAGTATTGGTAAATACCAGTACATTTTTCGTTTGTATCATAGTGATACTAAACGCAAAATTGTGCTGGTGTTTACCGTCGTTGATAAATGGGGCATCAGACTCTACTCTGGCTTTTGCATAGTAGTCCATAATTGTAATATGTATATGCAACATTGTAAGTCTATCCTTATTTATCAGCTGCATAGACTGTGACTGAGATATATACCAAACAATGATGTTATACATTTCTTCTCAAGGAAACAATTGCTCAGGTGCTTTAGATAGCTTCCTATTAGGATAACAATAAATTAACAACTGTCGACTCTGCAAGCAGAGTCGTATAGAATTTCACCAAGGTTAAAGGTAACAATAAAACATCTTAGCCGAACATCAAGGGACATCTAATCTACTGTACAGGATCCAAAGGAAGTAAATCCAGAGTACTTGTAAAGAACTGGACTTGAATTTACACTGTGCCTTTGCAATAGCTGTATAAACAGTATAACCTTGGAGGTACAGATGGGAAATGCTAGTTAAATGCTCTTATAAGGTAAGGTGAAATTTCCAGTTAAGACGGAGCCTAAAGAAAAAGAGGGACAGGTGGTTAGTCAAATTTATGTAAGGTTTGTGATGTATGATATTGTGCAAATTACTATATACACAACACAACAGGAAATATTATAATTGGTTATAATATTGGTTATAATATTATAATATTATATTGGTTATATTATAATATAATATTGGTTATAATATTATATTGGTTATAATATTCTGGCTAGGCATAATACCATCTAGCTTGGGTGGAGGTACTAATTTGAGTAAGGGAGGGTTACATACATTTATAAAGTTGAATTATAATGGAAAAGAATAAGATCCCTATTCTCTGCTATAGTTACATCCACCGGCACCTAACTCTGGATCAGACTGCCAGACTAGCTTAGCTCTCCCTATTTCAGGCTCTGGTGGGTTAAAGTGAACAGGTGCCATGGCACATACAGGTTTATTAACAAGTTAGTCAGCAAACATGTAGACACACAGTTTATAATGCTGACACAGGTAAAATACTTAAAATAACATGACTATCGTACTGGCATGCTCGGGTCGAATTAAACTGTTCAGATTCTAACTGTTGACAATCTGAATGTCGATGATTTAGGTACCTCCAAAAGCAGGGTAAGGTTTTCGACCAGTTACCTAGTCGGGGACTGTACTAACACTGCAACTGACAGTCCCTATTCTGTCCCTATTCTGTAAGACACTTAAAAGAATGCAGTTCAATTTATCTTGATAATTTGAGAGCACACGGAACATACCCACCGATAGTGTAGATTTTGGCTGTGTCTTCCCTATGCTCGGACCCCAGGAGGTGTATAGCGTATTGAGAAGTAGGTGTGACTTTGTGAGATTTTGGTGTGTTGGACTGAGTTTTGCAGGTCTTTGGATGGGATTTCTCTTCTCCAAGTTTTCATTTTAAAATTGTTGCTAGGAGTCTCATTTCTAGGTAAATAAATATGGTGAGTGAAGGACTTGGGGCCTGATTTTTAATCACACACAGCCTTGCCCATGTCTGCTTCTTTTGATTACCGCACTTCTGCAACTTTATGCAAATGCCACAACAAAGCCCTTCCCTGTTGTACATCCGTGCATCCGAATATGCAAGGACTGATGCTGAAATACCATTTTGTGTGCTCGGTCACACCATCAAAACTTCGACCAGCCCTATGGCAGGTGCAGAATTTCCATCTGAACATGGGCTCCTATGTAAGTTATTGTTACAGTTTCCTAGGCACACTCGTGTAAACCTGCTAGAACTCAAGCTACGAGGTCTTCCGCCAATAACAACCACCCGTTGTTACCTTAGAACTAGTTACGTTCACCGGTACTTAGGTGGCCGCCTGGACTTAAACTCAGAGTAGTAGTGGTTTACACAAATGCCTAGGAAGACCAGAGTTTCTCGGAAAAGAGTAGGTGCTTGATGGGAAATTGTGTGATTAATACTGCCGGGTTTAGGATGCAACTAGCTAGTTGATGGTGTGGCAAAAAGAGTCAGTCGTGCGACATCGAGAACCTACGGTGTGGCAGAAGAGCCGATGGTGTGGCTTTGTGAGCAGGTTATGCAGCTTAGAGAGCCAGTGTGGCCTGATAGCCGGTGGTGCAATTTAAGAACCAGAGGTGCGGCTTTGTGAGCAGGTAAAGTTGCTTTTAGCGCCGATGTGGTTTGAGTACTGATGGTGCGTCTTGAGAGCCGATGGTGTGGCTTGAGAGCTGGAGATGCGGCTTCGTTAGCAGGTGAAGCAGCTTTGAGAGCCGGTGTGGCTTGCGAGCTGGTGGTGCGGCTTGAGAGCTGGTGATGTGGCTTTGAGATCCGATGTGGCTTGAGAGCCAATGGTGCAGTTTGAGAGCCGGTAATGCGGCTTAAGAGCCAGAGATGCGGCTTTGTGAGCAGGTGAAGCGGCTTTGAGAGCCGGTGATGCGGCTTGAGAGCTGGTGATATGGCTTGAGAGCCAGTGTTGCGGCTTGAGAGCTGGTGATGCGGCTTTGAGAGCAGGTGTGGCTGGAGAGCCGATGGTGCAGCTTGAGAGCCAGATATGCAGCTTTGAGAGCCGGTGTGGCCTGAGAGCTGGTGTGGCTGGAGAGCCGAAGCAGCTTGGGAGCTGGTAAATGTAAAGGTGCCCACACATATAGCAAAATTTTACACGATCTGGCCGATTTCGGCAAACCGTGATGACAGATCGTGTAAAATATGGCCAAATCATGAGAAAATCGTGAGTCCCCACTCACGATCACGATGCGATGCGCGTCCCCGCTTGTTGCACATCACATCGTCAGATCTGCCGTGCAGTAGGGCAGATCTGACAATCTGGGACAAAATGCACTGGGAAAAAAAACAAAGTTAAGATGCACGATAGATCTTATGCTTTTTACTCCAAATCGTGTGTAGGAGCTGCCGGGGGAGAGTTCAGGGGAAATCGCACACATCGTGGGATCGTGTGCAGATCGGTATGTGTGTGGGCACCTTAAGTCCGTTAGAAATAGGACACAAAAACACAGACCATCTGCAGAGCCTAGTGATCCAAAAGGAAACGCTATAGTCGGCGAGGTGGCAAAAGACCAGTGAGTACAAATAAGGAAAGGATCCAGTTATGCTGTGTTGTTGTTCACATGTGACTGCCTGCGGCGTCTGGATCGCCTAGCAAACAACGGAAGTACTCGAGGAGAAACACTGGCAGATGAAGGTATATTGCTGGAGGGAAACAAGTTGTGACCACGACTTGTAACAGTTATTTAGCTGCTGTTCATGCAAACACTTCAGCAACATGCCTACAACATTACCATAACAACCCATAAGATGGACCACCTACATGCGTCTGAATAGCAACCTCCCTGTCACCACCCAGGAACGCCTAATATTATTATTAAACTTTTTAATAGGGTGCCGCAAGTGGTCTGCAGCGCCGTACAGATGGCAAAACAATAGGACAGTACAGGGTAAAACAGTACGGTACAATACAGTAGGCAAGTACCAAATAGCACTACAAATCTCAAACACAGACACTGATGCAAGGGGTGAAATGGAAATATTCAGTGTAAGCTAAAACCTGTAGATTTTAGCATGGGCACAGATAAAGGGTCTAGGTCATCTGAAGAAAGAAATACAGAGGAGTGCTAGGGGTAGAGAGCCCAAGGATGAGGTGTAGAGTGTAGCTGATGTGCAAGAGAAGTAGGTAATGAGAACAGGAGGGAGGAAGGCCCTGCTCATGGAGCTTACAATCTAAAGGGAAGGGGAAGACAAACTGAAGACATAAGGAGTGAGCCAATGTAATGGAAGCTATGGGCAGGAATCAGGAGTTAGAGAACTAGAGTGCAAACGGGTGCGTTAGACTACTTGGTAACATAGTTAAGTGGTGGACGGATATGCTTTTATGTCAGGTGGGTTTTCAGCGCCCAGTTTGAAGCAATGAAGGCTGGGGGATAGTGTGATCGTGGCGGAACTAGCGGCGGCGCAGCCGGTGGCTTGCACCGGGGCCCACTGTGGTGCAGGGTCCCATAGCTGGGGCCTCTGCAGTATTTGGCCCGACAGTGTCTGCCAGGCCCCACAGTATTTAAGTGTAGTGCAGACCGCAGTGAGATCGATCCGCACTACACAGTAACAAACACACCGCCGCCAGCGGCGGCAGTGTGTTTGTTATAGAAGCCAATGAGAGTCAGACAGACTTTCATTGGCTGCTGAGTCCACGGAGGGAGCTGGCTGGAGCTCACTCATGAACTCCGCCCTCCAGCTCCCCCCGCAGCGGGTGATGGCAGAGTGGCCAGGTGGAGCGGACAGCGGCGGTAGCGGGTATTCAGGTAAGTATTGTGTTTTTTTGTATGTGTGTAAGGAGCACAGGTACTGCATAGGGGGGGTGCTACTGGGGGCACTGTATAGGGGGTGGCTGCTACTAGGTGCACTGTATGGGGGGGCACTGTATAGAGGGGGTACGTGCTACTGGGGCACTGTATAGGGGGGGACTACTGCTGGGGAAAATGCATAGGGGAGATTACTACTGGAGGCAATGCATAGGGGGGACTACTAATGGGGGGGACTACTACTGCTGGGGGCAATGCATAGAGGGACTACTGCTGGGGGCACTGTATAAGGGGCACTACTGGGTGCACTGCATAGGACGACTACTACTGGGGGCCCTGCATAAGGGGACCACTACTGGGGGCACTGCATAGGGGGGCCCAAAGCACATTCTTGCTCCTGGACCCACCACTCTCTAGTTCCACCACTGAGAGTGATGGAACGAGGGAGATCATTCCAATGGTGGGGGACAGAAGTCTTAAATTCTGGAGTGAGATATGGTAACCAGAGTGGAGGAAAGGCGGCGGTCATTGGCTGACCATAGAGAACAGGAGGGATTGTGTAAGGAGATGAGAATAAGGATGTAAGGAGCATCGGAGTTGGAGAGGGCCTTGCATGTGATGGTTAGGGGTTTGAAGAGGATTCTGTAGGGGAAGGGGAGGCAGTGAAGGGGAGGCAGATATGGAGTGGCAGTAGAGGAAGATAAGTCTAACTGCAGTGTTGAGTACAGATTGGAGAGAAGCAAGAGAGGAGTAGGGCAGTCCAGTGAGGAAAAGGTTGCAGTAGTCGAGGTGAGAGATGCTCAGTAACTGAACAATGGTTTTAATGGCATCCTGGAAGAGGAAGGGTCTGATGCGAGTGATGTTGCAGAGCTGGAACCGACAGGATAGGGTAAGAGATTGAATGTGGGGGGTGAAGGACAGGGAAGAGTCAAGAATGACTCCCAGGCAGCATAGTTGGGGAACAGAGTAGATAGTGGTGTTGTTAACAGTGATAGAGAGGTCAGGAGAGGAGGAGACTCTAGACGTAGGGAAGACAATGAGTTCAGTTTTTACCATGTTGAGTTTGAGAAAGTGCTCGGACACCCAGAAGCAGATGGCAGGGAGGCAACCGGACACCCAAGAGAGGAGGGAAGAGGAGAAATCAGGAAAGGAGAGGTAGAGTTGAGTGTCATCAGCATAAAGGTGATACTGGCGGCCAAAGGAACTGATAAGTTCACCCACAGAGGAAGTGTACAAAGAAAAGAGTAGAGGACCAGGAAGGATGGATGGGGGGGAGGGGAACCAGAGGTAGATACAGAGAAGGATTGATTGGCAAGGTCGGAGGTGAATCTAGAAAGGACGGTGTCAGAGAGGCCAATTGTCTGAAGGGTGTGCAGTAGTAGTGCAGTAGGACAGGGTGATCCATTATGTCAAAGGAGGCTGCAGAGAGGTGCAGGAGCATGAGGAAGGAGGTGGCCCCTGGAATTGAGCGAGAGATCGTTGGTGACTTTGGCCAGGGCAATTGCAGTGGAGTGGAGGGAGCAGGATCCAAATTGGAGAGTATCAAGGATAGAGTTATCGGAGAGGTAACAGATGAGACGGTTGTAGACAAGCTGCTTGAGTATTTTACAGGGAAAAAGAAGAAGAGAAATGGGGTGGTAGTTAGAGAATGAGGAGGGGTCAAGATTGGGTTTTTATAGAATGGGTGAGACAAGAGCAAGTTTACAGGATGAGGGGTAGATGCCAGTAGAGAGTGATATATTGAGCAAGGTGGGAGAAGGCAGTGGAGTAGATGGATTGAAGGAGGCAAGAGGGGATGGACTTCATCTCCAGTGGTGGAGTGGAAGGAGCAAAAGGGTAGATGGCTAGAGGGAGGGAAGGGTGGTGTGGTAGTGGCAGTAGAAGAGTGATGGGAGGACGAGATTTCCGGAAGGATTACCTTGATTTTTGATGTGAAAAATGAGGCAAAGTCAGTGGCCGTGAGGGAGGGTGGGTGGATAGAAGGGAGGACATTTTCAATTTACTTTTCTGTTCATCCATCTGAAATCATAATTGCGACTCTGTACGAACACAATCGGGATGCATGTGTGTTGAGACAAGAAAATTGCTCATCTCTCAACATCAGCATTGCATGCGATTAGGGTGGAAAACAAGGGTACTGAAATTGGAAAACTGAGGAACGTAGGAGCATTAAGACCCGTATTCAATTTGAGGCGAAAAGTCCATTTTCGCGTGTTTTCGTTGAAAACTTTTCGCCGATGACGTAATTTTCGCCTGTTTGGCTTTTACCCCGTATTCAATTTGGAAGACTTTCCGCCTAGAAAGTCAATGCAATGTAATTGTAATAGGCGAAAAAGTATCATCTATGAATAGCAGGCAAAATTGGGGTTTAGGGGTGAAACGTTGTGGGAAACCCTGTGAAGCCTTCTAACAATCCCCCAAAGGTAAACTGTGTCAAAAAAAATAAAAGAAACACTTAAGGACACCCCAAAAATCACATTGAATTTGGGGGCGTAAAAAAAAAATGGGGGCACAAAGTTAAAAACTAGCGAACTTGACTCTGGGGAGGTCCCCAAGTATGCTCCAGGTGTTTTTTTCATTGCAGCTGCTTGCAGCAGGTGGGTTTTTCACGATTTTTTCAACTCACTTTAGCAACTTTAAAATATGCTGAACCCCATTTTAAAGTACCCCAAATTAGCTGGCCATAGTTATTTTTCCCTAAAAAAACTTCTAAATGCTCTTCTGCAACACCTTATTCAAAGCCGCATTTATGCACCAGCCGCGGCTATTAGAAACCCCGACTTCCTTCAGGAGATAAATCTTAAATATAGGGGGAACCCCACATCTTTTTTTCCCCCTATATTTAAAACCAGGACTGGTCCCTGCAGCCTGGTGTTGGTTTCTAAAATACGGTGGAACCCTACACATTTTGTTCCCCATATTTTTAGAAACCAGGGCTGGCTGGCAAGCCTGGGGTTGGTTTGGCTTTTGGGGGGAGTCCCTGTGTCATTTTTTTTTTTAAACTTTTAACCTGTTTTTTTACAGGTAAAACACAACGGGAATTTTCGGGAAATATTACGGGGACCCCCCTAAAGATGTGTAGACATAGGGGATCACTATGGGTACCCCCATTTTTATCTCCTGAAGGAAGTCGGGTTTTCAAATAGTGGCGGCAGGTGCATTTTTGCAGAATTTAAAAAAAATGCGTTTAGGGACTTAAATATATGCTAGTACCCCAAATTTGATGGGACCACTTTTTAAAAAAAAACAAAAAGCTAAGTGCTCTTCTGCATCACTTCTTCAATGTCGGGAAAAAAAACATGCCGTGGCTATTTAAAAACCTGACTTTCTTTTGCAGGCAAAAACGGGGGTACCCATAGTGATCCCTCTGGTCTGGACATCTTTAGGAGGGTCCTACAATTATTTCCCGAAAAATTCCCGTTTTTTTCGCTGATCCAAGTTTCGCTGGGGTTCCCGATTTCGCCTACTTTCAAATTGAATACGGGGATATAGTGGGCACGCGCGCAAAAAGTTTTCGCCTCCAAACTGGCAATGTAGGTGAAAATGGGATTTCGCCGGCAGAGGTGAAAACACTGCTTCAAATTGAATACGGGCCTAAGTGGGAAGTGCAGGAATCATGGCAACATAATGTTAGGATCTGCGGTTAAGCAGATCATTTTATTTGCTACTGAGACACTGCATTCATTCCTGTCTGTCTGTCTGCTGATCTCATGTGTTCAGTAATTGCTCTCTGTCTCTGTACAATATCAGCTGCACACTAATTGATTATCTTGTCTGGAGCAGGAGTCTGTAATTAGGGAGGCTTACAGGGCGTGCTCGTATTGGGCCCTGTATCTGTTAAATTGCAGTCAGTTGTTCACTCCATGCTGGTGATAGCGTTCCTTGTGTTTCCGGTTGTGCCAGTCTCCTGTAATACGGTTGAGTTCCTGAGTCCAGTTTGCCATACAAATTCTCTGCCGTTTGTTCCATCTAGGCGGTACGGTCCGCCTGCTGTGTGCTGCTTGTGTCATCTAGCCAGCACGCTGTGGATCTCTGCCTCTGTCGTTTGTGTCATCCCAGCGGTATCGAGTGCACCTACGTCCTGGGGCGCATGCCAGTGTCCGGCGGCTTGTGTCAACCCGGCAACAAGAGCCACATCTCAGCATCCTGAGTACGCAACCCAGCGTACCGTCGCCAGTGTCAACCCAGCGACATTGGACGCACCTCTGCATCCAAGGTGCGCAGCATGGTGTAACAAAACCAGTGCCAACCCGGCAACATTGGTCGTACCTCAGCGTCCAAAGTGCGCAATCCAGCGTACCAATGCCAGTGTCAGCCCGGCGACATTGGCAGCACCTCAGCGTCCAAAGTGCTCAATCCAGCGTACCAACGCCAGTGTCAATCTGGCGACATTGGTCGCATCCCAGTGTCATAGTACGCAACTTAACCAGAGACTTTCCAGCCCTCAAGGCTGCCACATAGCCCGAGGCTGCATCTCATCCTCGGCTCACAGGCCGCAACGAGCCAAGTCATACCGGCCCTCAAGGCTGCCTCACAGCTCAAAGGCTGCATCTCATCCTCGGATCACAGGCTGCGACTAGCCAGGGCAGACCAGACCTCCAGGCCACCCCACAGCCCAAAGGCTGCATCTCATACCTGCCTCACAGGCAGCAACTAGCCAGCCCTCAAGGCAATCTCACGGCCCAAAGGCTGCATCTAGTCTACGGCCACTACCTCTATCCTGCCTGACTAACCCCCAGCTTCTAACACATAATCTTCATCATCAGGGCCTTCATCCCGCTAGGTAATGCTGTGATTTGTGCTATTGCACAGTGATGAAATGGGGCCATGATGACACGAATCTGCCAATCACATTATCAAGACTGCAATTTCTTGGAGAGTAGGCAAATATCTTTAAGTGAAGGCTGGTAACAGTTTAGTCAACAAAGTCTAGTGCTGTCTGCAAGTTTTATATAACAGAATTTTAATGCCTACATGTCCATAAACTATGACTCTTTGTATTTTACTCCTCCATCCCATCATTTGAGACCAATTAGCTATCAGGGGTTATAAAGTGATAAAAACTCTCGACACTGTGCGCAAATAGCAGTGCAATGTTTTTAAAAATTATATATTTGACTAAGGTCAGACCATTTTGTGTATTTTTTATTTCTCATCTGCTTGAAAGACTGTAGCTGCAGTGGTTCCCAAACTGTCTTAAATTACGGTGCTCTAGAGTATCAGCATTTTTTCATGGCACCCCTAGGCCAAAAGTTCCTTGTTATGAAATTCAGTTAAAATTATTACATTAAGTAAATTGTGCTTAGCTCTCATCCTTAGGTTCAGTTATGTGGTGGTGGACAGGGTTGCGTTTCTGCTTGTCCACATATTTTATGATTGGCAGCCACCAGCACTTTTGCCTATCACATTGACCATAAATAATTTGCTTTTGTCCTGGACCACCAACCCGTGGCACCCTAGCCAGTGCTTCGATGCACCCCAGCATGCCACGGAAATCAGTTTAGGAACCACTAGTTCCAGAGTCCTTTGTATTTTGCTTGTGATGTCAGTGTACCAGACCTTTGCCTGTTCTACTGTTTGTGCTACTAAGCTTGTGTTCTTAACCTCTCCTTGTACTCTCATTTCTGAATCTGTGCTGGTGACCCTGACTATTTTGGCTTGTCGGATCATGCTCCAGTCTTCCAATTGTGTACTTTCTTTACACGCTACACTCAAAATCCCAGCTAGAGATGGAAGTATATACTAAACCATGAGTGCTTGCTCCTGGCAGCCAAGTGCATACTGTCCCGTGACAACACGGATTCTGCTTGGAACCTCTCTCCTAAGAACATGCATCTACACTTAGTGTTTTTATGGGCAAACAGGACTAGAACCAGCAACAGCTCATTCAGTGCCTGCAAGAATGTTTTCCAGCCCACTGGTGGTTCAGGAGATCAACCCATTCCCCCAATAGACCAACCATCGGCAGTAAAAGCTGGGTCCCTCTTAAGTATGACGGGGACCCTAAAGTCTGTTGAGGGTTTCTTAATCATTGTTCCATATATTTAGAATTGCTTCCTGGGATTAATTTTACTCTCTTCTGAGATCTTTCCACCAGCTGGAAATTTAAGGTAATGTGAGTTATACCCAGAAGACAGTGGGCCTGAGTCGGACATGGTCATGGCAATCCTTACATTTTTTACCGCAGTGCATTTGAAAATTAATGCAACTGCCACTACAAAGCCTTTCCCTGCTGTACATCCATGTGTCTGAATGTGCAAGGACTGAGACGCCTAATCGCAGCCTCTATAGATTCTGCATCTGGAACGTCTTTAGATGCCCATAGTTTCGACCATCGAAACTTGCATCAGCCCTATTGTAGGTATAGTTTCTCCATCTGAGTATGACCTTTTATGGCTGTGCATATCTGCTTTCAGCAACACACCTGCAACATTACCATCAGATGAAACATCTCCATGCATCTTTGTAGCCACCCCGTTACCAGCATTGCACAGTAAGGTCCCAGCAGTTGCTATTGTTGTGACGCTAAAATGAGGATTTCCTGTTTTGGCACTTACCTGCATACAGTAGTACACAGCACTGAGATCAGGCACGGTGGACACCAACATTATATTTAGCACAGCAGCCACAGTCTACTGGATGCACTATGGGACCCTAATGAACATAACCAGATTATACTAGTAAAGTGGATCTCTCCCATGTGGTAAGTCCATGAACACTGCCTATGGGGCCTATTCATCATCACTTATTTTTCACAAAACCATGTGAAAATTAACATTTTCACATACTTTTGTAAAAAGTACGTGTCAGGGCTATTCATCAAGTTCCGAAAAAGCATTTTTTTTCAGAACTTGATGGTGTTACTGAATGCCACATTCAGGTGGCGTTCAGCCCCCAATAACCTTCATAGGCTACTGTTTACATGGCAGCCTGTGAAGATTTACAAGGCAGCCACAGCAGAGGGATATATTCAGATCCCTTCCTGCTGTATCTGCACCGCAGGGCTCCCGGAGCTCAGCTTCGGGGCACTGCAGACACGTGGGCCGGCTCACCGAAAGAAGATAGGTGAGCCGGGCTAAGGAGATGCGGCGGCACAAAGGAGGCAGGCAAGACACCAGGGAGAGGAGGTCGCAAACCCGCAGGAGGAGGCCGGATCATACACCCGCGGGGGGGTCGGACACTCGCAGGTGGCTGGAGGGTGGCCGGATTGTACACCCGTGGGGGGAGGTGGGGGTGTCCGTACTGCACCCCTAGGGGGCAGTAAAGTCCGCAGCCTGTCTTCAAGCTGGCAGTGAAAAGTTTCTCACTTCCGAAAAACTGCTTCATAGGAACAGCAGTTTTTCGGAAGTGATAGTTTAGGCAGGAGGCATGATGAATGGCAGGAGGCATGATGAATGCCTCCTAAACTGTGTTTGAACTCGCAGCGAGTTCAAACCATAATTATCACATGTGATAATTATGTTTTGATGAATAGACCCCTATATCATTAAATTACCAAGACTTTTAGTTCCTCAAGTTTTTATTAATTAACAACTTTTAATGCCCCAATTGCCATTTCTTGTTTATATGTATAAGTTTATTAAGAACTTTATACATGTTTCAATTCTATCCTGGGACCTGTAGTCCACCCAGATATTTTTTAAATTTGAAATGCAGATTTTACCCTTTACACTTGAAGATATAATAGCCAGTAAACATGCATGTCTGAGCTGGTACATTTAACCTAGTTGGTTTAGTCATCAATTTTTTGTTTCTTTTTCTATGTGCTTAATTATTGTAAATATATATATATATATATATATATATATATATATATATATTATATATATATATATATATATATATATATATGTGTATATATATATATTGAAATCATTTTGACTGGTCTAGAATTGGTTCTGCAGTATCAATATGCTTTATTTCACAAGCACCGTTCCACAATTGGTTATCTTTACAGTATTTCCATTGGATTATCAACTTTGATGGCTGCCAGTCAGCAGTATCATACAGCCATGTCTAGCCTGACATTGCAGAGATGAGCACCTGCTGAGTTGGTGCAATGACTTATTAGTTACAAAAGGCAAAAACCATCTCCGCACAACTTGTATTGAACGTTAGGAAAAAGTTCTGATACAGACTGTGGGGGGATTACTACTGAGTAGCATTACTAATGGGGGCTCTACTAATGGGGGCACTACTATAGGGGGCATTACTAATGGGCGCAGTACTACTGGGGAGCATTACTAATGGGGGCACTACAATAGGGGGTATTACTTATGGGGGGATTACTACTGGGGAGCATTACTAATGGGGGCTCTACTAATGGGGACACTACTATAAGGGGCATTACTAATGGGGGATTACTACTGGGGAGCATTACTAATGGGGGCATTACTACTGTGGGCACTACTATAGGGGGCAAACCTAATTGGTGGATTACTACTGTGGAGCTTTACTACTGGGGGAACTACTGTAGGGGGCATTACTACTGGGGGCATTACCACTGGGGGTACTACTAATGGGAGCACTGCATGGGGGGCACCACTACTGGGGCCATTGTGTAAGGGGCATTGTATAAGGGGCACTACTACTGTGGGCATTGTTTTAGGGGCACTACTACTGTGGGCCTTGTGTATAAGGTACTAATTTTGGCATTATGTAAAAGGGGCACCACTTTGTGTCATAACATAAGGGACTACTGTGTGGTGTAATTTGAATTGGGGATAATGTATTATAAAGGTAATTACTGTGTGTGGCACAATGTATTATACAGGGCATTGCTGCATGTGGTATAATGTGTTATACAGGGCATTACTGTGTGTCGCTTAATGTGTTATAAAGGGCATTACTGCATGTGGCATAATGTGTTATAAAGGGCATTACTGCGTGTGGCATAATGTGTTATAAAGGGCATTACTGCGTGTGGCATAGTGTGTTATAAAGGGCATTACTGCGTGTGGCATAGTGTGTTATAAAGGCCATTACTGCGTGTGGCATAGTGTGTTATAAAGGGCATTACTGCGTGTGGCATAGTGTGTTATAAAGGGCATTACTGCGTGTGGCATAGTGTGTTATAAAGGCCATTACTGCGTGTGGCATAATATTATGTTATCTAAAAAAAAAATGTATTTATTTATTTATTTATTTTTTTGGGGGGGGGGGGCGCAACTGGGAACTTTCGCCCTGAGCTCCACAATGTCTAGAACTGGCCCTGGATACAGTGATTATAATCTTGTATATCTTGACCTGTTTAAGTACTTTGTTGTGTTCATAGCAGGTGGAAGAAACTGTTTAGGAGCTGGAATAAGTAACCCGCAGTTTGTCAAACCCGATGATAGGCAGCTGATGGATTTAAAGCGACAACAGAAATAAATGCTATCCTGCAGCTCTGACATATTGCTGTACAGTAAATCTACCCCTAGCAGTTTCTATATAGTAGTCTACAGACACACATAACTCACTAGGAATCAGTAGCATCACTGAGGCACTGGGGCAGATTCTGAGTCGTATGCATCCTTATCTGCGTCTTTTGGCAGTCGCCTGTCTGCGACTTTATACTAATGACACTACAAAGCTCTTCCCTGGTGCATCCATGTGTTAGAATGTACAAGGTGATCTGAGACGCACACTGTCAGCGTCCTTAGATGCTGATCTACAGATTGGTGCTTCTCTACATGCAGCATCGGTCAGGGATGTAGTCAGGATCCCGACGGTCACAATACCAACAGTGGCATACCGATGGTCTGAATCCAGACACATACCGGCGGTAAGTATTAGGGTTAGGTTGAGGGTTAGGCACTAGGGGGAGAGTTAGGAAAAGGCTGCGGGAGTGGAGGGTTAGGGTTATGCTGCAGGAGGGTTGGGTTATATAAGGGCAGGGTTAGAATACTCACCAAAATCCATCAGAATTTTGACCTTTGGGATGCGGCTTTCGATATTCTGATCGTCGGCATCCTGACCGCCAGGATCCCGTACCCAACCCACCGGTCACACCATAGAAACTTGCACCTACCCTATGGCAGATGCAGGTTCTCCGTCCAAGTATGTCCTACTATGTGAGTGCTTGCGCGTCTGTGTACACAACCACTTTCACCAACACACCTGCGACACTCCCATAACACGCCTATTACATGGACCATCTCTATGCGTGTGCTTAGTCACCTCCCTGTCACCACCCACAAATAATACACACTACATTATCAACACATTTCCCGTACACCTCAATCACAGCCTCGACTATGTGCGTACGATGTCTGTACACATGCGCAGTGCAACACAGACCCATGCGCAGAAGAAAAAATAGCTTTATTGTGTCCGACATTGACTCAGAATCAGGCCCATTGTGTGATGCTGCAGGGATGTCCCTATAGTCTAGTTAGTTTGAAGACTGCATTCTCATAAATACTGATTCCACCTATAAAATAACCATTTTGTGTATATTTGATATGTCCTTCTACGGTCATAAAAAAAATGGTGTAATGATGTACCAGCAAGATACATTTTATATGTTATGAGAAATATAATTAAAATGATCAGAAGCACATACTGTATTTTGTATTGTATTTTCCTGTTGTCGTTACTCCGCCTATATGCATTTACAATAAATCAGTTATACCCTGCCGGTGTCACTGTTGCTATTGCTGATCAAGTAACAAAAACTTCTACACACATTGTCATTATTATTATTGGCTTTTATTTACATAGCACCAACATATTTAACAGCACTTTACAAAAACAGTTACACGGTAATTATAAAATGACAGCAAAGAAACAAGGGCTATATGTAATACCTTGAGATCTTCAGCCGCTGCGGGGATTTATAAGAGTCTCCCTGTATCTGTAAAGTGGCAATCATTTTAAAGGCTAAACCAGCTAAGAAGGCGAGAGGAACCTGTTTTTAAGAACTTTCATTCTAATATAAATAGCGAAATTAAATACTTAAGATGATGAGTTCGGAGCAAAATACTAAACGTAGATAAATGATGCCAGTTGTAGTATAGCAACAACATCCTAAGTTTCCCAGCACACATAAGAATAGAAGCGACAAAACATCTGGCTGTTAGTTATAACACAGTCTTTATAAATATACAAATTTGTATTATGTTTGCAGCTAAAATTAACTTCATAAACAAGAAAAATAACATAATTAAAAAGCAGAATAGAGCAAAAGTGAACAATCGAAGTCACCATTAAACCTCCAAGAGGCTCTCTGGATCACATACTGGATCCATACTGGATCCATACTAGATCACCATGCCTATCTTGAATGTGTATATACAGGTGGGCAGAAATGATAATTTAAGTCTATTTAGACAACATTGTTTACCTGACTCAATGGTATCAGCACCATAGGTCTTATTAGTCCTACACGAGATTTAAATTAATAGGCAGCTTAAAAATGTGGGTAGAGGGGGAGGGACAACCTATGATTGTCATAATGCAATGGGGATGTACATAAGTATATAAGTACAGTGTGTACGTTTCAATTTACTTCAACCTCTGTTAATAAGTTTCATTTGCAATAAATATTTGTTAGAACATTACAATATAATTACAGTGAATTATTATCAACAGATGGGGAAAAAGAAATAGAAAAGAGAATAAGGGAGTAAAGGGACCCAGCTCCCAATCTCCTGTATAGCAGGTACTGTACATCAGAACGTAAGGACAGCTGGACTGTGTGGAGGGGAACGTGAAACTGATCCATAGGCGCAAAGTTAAAACTGAATTTGAATCTGTTTTGTTAATATCCCACCCAGTGTCGGACTGAGGCATGAAGGGCCCACCGGGGAATGCAGTGTTAGGGGCCCTTGCATAAGGGGTGTGGTTATCCATCACAGGGGGTGTGACCAGCCACCCAAAATGCTTGGCTAACCAATAGGTGTAGATTCTATAGAAGGGAACCAATCACCCATATTAATCATTGGTACTGCTCCACCAGATAACTGACCATCTAATAGAGTAACAATGTATCATTTGAGGTCTGGAACCTGACACCTTGAAGAGGGGTGGGCCCTTAGGCAGTGGGCCCACCAGGGATTTCCCCTGTACCCCTGTGGGCCTGTCCAACCCTGATCCCACAATATGTCAATGATCAGACTTTACCAACATCTAGCTTAGCAGCTGAAGATGTCACCAAGACAATCATGGCTTCTGAAATGTAAGAGATCAGTTTTTCTGTGTATTCGCCATATGCACAGGTGTGCTGAGGAAGGCCGATGGGGGAGCTGGATATTAAAGGCAGAATCAGTGAAAACTCAGAGGCAGAATTGTATGGCTTTGGGACAAGCCCACCAAATATGAAATAGCGTGCCCTCTCTTCCACACCCATGGAAACGCAACACTATACCACCAAATATGAAATGCGTGCCCTCTCTTCCACACCCATGGAAACACAGCACTATATTCAGGAAGACTAAGGTAACATACCTTGGAGTAATGTTATTGGGACGGAAACTTTGCTACAGTGTGTCAAGAACCTTCATTTATCAGAATTTGTTTTGGGTCATGAGACGTGTTCAATATTTTTGCTTTAGACAACCATACAAACTAAGCAAAACTAACTTGTCAGAATACACATACTACCATCTCCTCTTTATTTTTTATTATTAAATATATTGGAGAGCCTCAGGATATCTGCATCGTGGATGTCCGACATTGGCCCTACACCAGTAACTGTACAGATACTCAGGCCAGCAGATGGAGTCCTTGTGTTGGACATGATTGATCTATTTTCTGTAAAGGTGGAGGATGTCCTAACACGGCCCTTGTCTCTAACCAGTAGTTCTAACACTGAATGACAAGACGACTGTCCATCCCGTCTCTAGTGTAGAGCATTATCATTCACATTGCATATAACACTATTACTGTGGTCTATCAACTGGACAGGACCAGCTCTTTGTTTGCTTCTAGGGCCCAGTTCAATGTTAAAGCCTATGATACCTTTTAGTGCACTGCAACTGAAAGGAAGACAATATAACCCCTCTGCATGCAACATTCCTTCTTACACATACTCCAGGTTATACGATTTGTTCTTCCTTCCCTTAAAAGGTTCACTTTTGGCAGAACCCCAAAACAGGAGACTATTGTGCCTTAAACAGAGATCCTATAGATTCCTGAAATATACAATGTCTCTTTAGTTCATTGCTAGGAAATCTGTGTCGCAGCCTCGGCTTTCTCATCCTCCGTTTTGTCCAGAACAGGTGCTTCTGTGATTTCTTCTTGAATGGTAAAGTGAACATCGGTAGAGGAAGATTCGGAGCTGATGCTGCTGTCTACTACGTTGTAGTCATTGCAGAAGCGTCCTGGCACGAAGTTGTCCTGCAAGATGCTGAGCACAGCGCTCTGCTGGGAGGACCTAGAGACAGACAAGGTAGAGGCAGTCCTCCTGGTCTCCATCCATTGCTTCTCCTCATCCTGGTAAAGGAGAAATAGTTTGGATTCCTTCTCCCTCCTTTTGGATCTCATGTAGACCAGCATGATGCCCATCAGAAATATTCCATAGAAAGACATGACAATAAGGATGTACAGATACTCGTGGCTATCTTTCTCGCTGCTCATCTGGCTCGGTGGGTTCTGGTTCGAACCGATTCCTTGGTTCGTCAGGGTCCCATTAACTGAGTCTTCCATCCTCAACATTGAAGCAAAAGTTTGCTTTAGCAATTCAATATGTTCTAAGCCAATTTACCCTGCTAACACAAGCTGAAAAAAAAACAAAAAAAGAAGAGAACTTTGTAAATACCTCCATGAATGTTCTGTATTCTCCTATGGAACAACTGGCAATGAGACAGCAGGACATTATTGTTACTAAGTGGAATTACCTATGTCGCAGTATATTTCTGCCTAGAGCCGCTAAGGAGGAGCTCACACAGTCGCCCTAACATGCAACTGTCTCACAGTCTGAATCCTAAAGACCCTCAAAGCATTATTTCATACAATGCCAATATTCTGTAGCTGCTGCCTGCCAGACATCTATTATGTGATTGCACAAACCTCACAGTGTTTGCCGTTTGTTCCAGCTAATGCAGTGTTGGGTAACCTTGACACTCCAGCTGTTGTGGAACTATATATCCCAGCATGCCCTGCCACAGTTTTAGCATGCCCTAATAGCAAAACTGTAGCAGTGCATGCTGGGTTATGTAGTTCCATAACAGCTGGAGTGTCAAGGTTAGCCAACACTGAGCTAATGTGTGATGTTGAATTTTGCTATTAAAATGGCTTCACTTGTCAGTGCCTAGGTAACATAATGGTTTGTAGTAAGTTTATGTATGGATACAACATTAGCATGGTAGCTACTGTATAAATGATATATCATGTTTAGTTTGCATGTGTTTCTTTATACACCAGAATATCTGCCTACTTCTGTTGTACTGAAAAGTTGTTTCAATGACTGCTTTTGTATTTCCTTACAAAGGAAGTGGTGAGTGTGGCTATTGGACAAATAATCTGCTCATCTAGCATAATTACATATACTTGTTTGTCTTGGGTCATCTAGCTCCCAATATGCTATCAGACCTCAGTACTCTACAGAATGAACTGAAGTAGTTACTGTATACCAGCACCAACCTCTATTCTTCCTAAATGTCATGCGTAAGTTCCAGGGTTGAGGCTTCAATTATGTGTAGTTGGCAGTACTGGGCATACCCTACTGGTTTTAGATATGTAACCGAATTCATGAAAAATACTGCTGGTTTTATTGGACAGTCTCTGGAGAAGTATACCTGCTGCCCCTCTCTTGGCTCTATGTGAAGCACTAATTTCACAGTAACTTGGTGTACATTGTTTTGGTGAATAAGCTGTAAATTGCATTGTAGGCATTTAAAATGCAATATAATCTGGGTGTCTGGTACCCCCACCCCCTTAGCCTAGAAGTAATGATTGCACACTGTAAAATAAAAAGCCATTACACTACAAAGAGAGATATGTACTAAGCCTTGTAAAGAAATAAAGAGGAGAGAAAGTACCAACCACCAACCAATCAGCTCCTAAATGTCACTTTACAGGCTATGTTTGAAAACTGACAGTTAGGAGCTGATTGGTTGGTACTTTATCCTTCTCCAAGCCTTAGTACATCTACCCCAACGTCTGCAATTAGTGAAAGGTTTCAGAATGTTCAGGAAAGTTAAAGTGACCCCACAAACTCCTGTGAGTATCCTGTGCTTGTACATTGCACAAAGGGCTGCATCTATCAACAGTCTCCAAGGAAATCAAATTGTACTCAGATATTGGCAGCTACTCCTAAGTTTATTGCCAGTTGCTATTCCCTATACCCATTTCTGTGTGTAAGCGGGAGAGCAGGATTTTCACTGTGTGCTGTCACACAAAGTTTTCCTACAGCGTACGTATAGTCCTGCTATGTAAAGAATAGCTGGTACGTGGGCTTCTGCAATGCTACAATGGTGGTGCAGGTGCCATAGCTTATTTATTACATTTCATTTTATACTGCGGGGCATTCTATCATTCTATAAGATATATGTATTCTCCCCTGAATTTGCCAGGAAAGTGCACCTAGGGAGCTCACCCATGGATCAACATATCAAGCAGTATATATATATATATATATATATATATATATATATATATATATATATCAGCAGCACATTAAGCTGCTACCAATTGTCTATATCATTGATCCACGCAATCTGTGCAATTTCAGCCTGGCCTAAAAAAAAAATGCAAATATTAACTTTCTATGCACTTAGGGGCATATGTATCAAAGCTTCATGTGAGATAAAATTGTGAGATATAGATCACCAACCAATCAGCTTCTAACTCACATTTTGCAGGCTGTGTTTAAGAAATGATAGTTTGGAGCTGATTGGTTGGTGCTGATTGGTTGGTGATATATATTTCTCAATTTTATCTCACATCAAGCTTTGATACATATGCCCCTTAAAGTAGTTGTTTTTTGTGTGTGTCTCAGCTCATGTTCCTCTCACATATATTCACTTTTGAAGTTTCCTTCCTGCCCCCGGCAGTCCAACGGTTTAATTTACTGAACCGCCAGTGGTATGCGTGTGATTGTGTGCAATGGTAGGATGATTAATGCATGAAATATAAGAATACATAGGACAATCATAAAAAGTAAACAAAAAAGCGCAGATGAGATGAACCAATACATTATTTTCTTCTGTCAAATACTGAATGTATGTAAGATACCTATTCTGATTATATGTAATCCATGTATGTACTGCGTCTGGGACTAAAGTGCCGGAATAAAGGTAAATATTGTACAGCGCTCCAGAAAATATTTGCTATATATACATAAAGATTGATGAAAATAATAATGATTGTATGTGAATTTATATACAATACAATATTAGACTTTGCATAATTAAATACCCCTTTATCTCACTAAAAATAAATCAGTACCATACATAGAAAGTGTATTGTAGCTACCCAAGGTGACCATCATGGAAACGTAATAGTAACTTACGTGTGAGAAGTGCTGGGAGACACAGAGAATTCTATTGCTGTTGTTGCTGCTGCTCTTGGCTTCTGTATAACTAGAGAAGTGAGAGACTGGCCTCCAGCTGATGCTGTGAGAGTGTTGTAGCTGCTGGAGCATAAATATAGTCTGCTGTGGACGTCTGTATGACATAATGTATTGGGGCGGGTGCAGGCTTGTGCTTGAAGACACGCAGAACATCCCAGTGAACTTGTGATAGCCGCCAGGAGGGAGAGAGAACATAATCTAGGCGGGAAAAGGAAGGAATTACAGAGTGACTTTCAGGTCCAAGTGACATGAGGGAAGCAGAAAGAGCCCAATGACCGCTATGGAGTAATTCTCTTATCTAATGCTGCTGACAGTAATGCACGCTATCATGGAACACTTTCAAAAATGACTTATGTGCTACAAGCTTGTGCTACTTTTACCCAAGTACAAGCGGATAGAGGGCCTAATTCAGAGGTGGATAACGCAGCAGCGACTGCAGATTTTTACCCAGCACAAATGTGCCTTTATACTTTGGCCGCAGCGGACGGTATTTGCATAGAGGCACCCCCGGCTGCGGCGCTAATGCATACAAAGACGCAGCATCGGTCTCACCATCGGACATTGTACCAGCCCTATAGTGGAGCAGAATGTCTGTCTGAACATGGGCGCTGAAATTAGTACAACTGCATAAAAAGACGCAGTCGTTGAAAGCAACATGACCACTTTTGGCTAGCTATAACCCCCCTCCTCTCTCCACCGTTACCACCCAGAAAGGCCACTGAAATGTCCTCTATCTGCGTCTAAATTCATTCCGCATCTCCCAGGGGGTAACCAACGGGACACATTCACAGACTTAAAACATTGGAAGCTTGCGTCCAACATGGACACTGCGCCCACCTCTGAATGAGGCCCAGAATCTGATCAGCACAAATTACATATTTCCCAGCTGTACTGACTTAAGGGGGATAGTCCCATGGGTCAGGCTCATATCAGTCCCAATCCCAGACTATTACCGTATATAGAAGGTGTTGCGCTTATAAAAAAAAAAAAACGTATTTACTAATGGTGCATACACACGGTCAGATTTGCTAGATCATCGATATCGTTGAACGATATTAACGATTTCATGAACGTTGAACGATTTCTGACAGTATTTAAATTAATGATATCGTCCAAATCTGTCTGCAAACACAGTCGATTTCAGATATCGTTATCTGACATGTGGGCACGCAAATTGTTCGTCGATGCATGCCAAACATGTCAACGATATGAACGATGTAAACGATTTTTACAAACGTTATTGTTCATATTTTCCAGAAAATCTGACCGTGTGTACCCTCCATAAATCTGAAATGATTTATAGACATGCCTGTATGTATAAACAAATCAATGGATTTATTCCAAATGCAATTGGATATCAATTTCTAATGATCAGAATGCATTCATATCTAATAAAAAGAAATAATAAAAACACAATTAATTGTACAATAATTACCCTATAAAAATATACAATAAAGTATAAAAAAGGTAATGGACTGTGTGGTAAGAGATTATTTTTCACCTCTATTAGAAACTTTATAGATCAAGAGTCCGGATATCTCCTTAAAAACTCCACGGGTCACAAATCCAACATATAATATGCCAATACAATTACAAGCCTCTTTTGATGGAATATCTTAGTTTGTTGCAACAGAGGACTTGTTTAATTGAGTTAACAGTGTCCTTACGTGACAGCCCATGATAATTATTGCATCTCTGGTGTATTATTTTAGAGCTTTACATAGTCCAGCTCCAAAGTGCTGATCGGACTTTAAATTTCACTCTCACCCGCAGGAGTCAGTGGTAAAAGTCTGAAGTACCTTGCTGTTGGTGATTAGAGCAAGTATGATAAATAAATGTCTGTTCACTCCGGACAGGCACAATCCGCAGGCTTCAAGACCACTGAAGCTAGTCCGGCAGTTCTCCTCCTCTCCGTCAACAATCCTTGGCGGACGCAGTGGGTGGTGCGCAGCCAGCGGTGCTTCACAGAACGTGTCCAGCAAAAATAGCATAAAACCACCTGTGGTGTCTTAAGGCTCATACACACTAGACAATGTGCTGTATGAACGATATTGGTGAAAGATTACGGACGACAAAAGACATTGTTAACGACCCGCGGGAGCGCTCATCGTTGGTTGTTCACTGCATTTACACTAAACGATATATCGTTGAACAATATAGTTATCGTTCATAAAAATCATCTAGTGTGTATGCGGCTTTACTCTATTCTTACCCATAATAGTTGAGAGATGTGCCCATGCTAACTAGCACACATTGCATTGGAAACTAAACATTTTAGGGGTGGGGAGGGACTTGTGGGTGGCACTTTGAAAACAGAGTGCACATCCCTGGGGAAATCTCACGTCCCAATCTGCCAATACTACGCCCTTGTGTGACCTGAGCACAGCACTTTACCTCCTCATGCACACTGCCCCAAATTAAATACTTTAAAAAGTTGGGGGGTATGTAGAAGGTGGAGAACAAATATTTTTACATCATGAAACAAGAAAAATATGACAGGCAGCAATGCATAAGGGTCAGGACCCAGAAGCAAATATGTGCCTCTAAGGCCCATGAATATACATATCATCTACATATAAACTACTTACAGAAGTAGACAGTATGACACACAGGCTCATATGACTGCTATAAGATATAGCAGCAACACATAGATTGGCCAAGCACAGTTGATATACATTAAGATTGGGAACCTGCTATGTTACAGGGTATAGATATCGGACGTCAGTAGCAGCCAGATTTACTACCTTTTGCTAATGCTCATTCCAGCAGTCTATGCCAGTATCTGTCCGTCTTCATGCGTGGATGTGGTTCATTTATTCATGCTCACAATGTTGACATTGACCAGGTCGACATCATGTTGACACTGATATAATGTCGACACGATTAGAATGTTGATAAAACATCCCTGGTGGTCTAGCAGTGACTTACCTGGTACGGCAGCTCCAGTGATGTCTTCAAAGTCAGACAGTCAACTTGCACCAAATCCAATGGCACGTGCGGTGATGAGTATGCCTAATCCTTAACCTCCCTCCCGTAGCCTAACCCTAACCTCCCCTCCTGTAGTCGAATTCTAGCCTCGCCTCCCGTAGCCTAACCCTAACCTCCCCTCCTGTAGACTAACCCTCCGCTGCCAGTCTGTGCAGAATGTCGGCATTTCACATGTCAACATATTGAACATGTTGACTTTCGGCACATGCCAACATCATAATTGTCAACATTGTGATGTCAACATTATATTATGAATATAAGTAATAATTACATTATAAATGTTGACAGTTTGACTACATCCCTTCATGCATTTGGTCGCCCTGCCCCCTTTTTTTTCTTCCGCAGCCATTAGCATTGGCACTTACACCCACCCCACACTGAGTGCAAGAGATCCACATGAAACAGGCATTCCATCTCCATCCACACGCCTCAAACACAGAAGTTGGGCTACATGCCAACGACGCTCCCAACACAGATCTGTCCCGTGCGTCTGCACAGTTGCTGCCCAAAAATGCCCATTTCATAGATAGAGAGAAGTGGCCACACACAGAGCAAACGACCACTCTCGTATCATCCGCCAAGATGAGTATGAATGGTGCGGCACATGTGCAGATAATGGCAAAATGTATTCTCTTTTGGACTTGAATCCGACTCAAAATCAGGCCCATTATAGCGATTAGGCCCAGAAGTAATCACCAGAAATGATATTTCATGAACTTTGTACGTATAAAGTAACTGTACTCTATTAACATAAGTGTTTTCATTGTGTAAAATAGTTCTGTTACATCTATCAAAATGGATGCCAGGTACTATGCCCCATGTATGACTCAGGTCCATGCTGCAGAGGGGCTGATGGGTAGAATGAGGTTTGCGAGCACTGAGACCTTTGAAGCCAGCCCAAACCAGGATTGGGGCTGATAACCATCTATGTCCAGATTCACAAATATTTGTTGTATGTTAATACAACGGCATTATAGTAAGGGGTCTATTTACTAAGCAGTGTTAGGAGACAGAGTGAAAAGTGATCAGTAAGTGATAAGCTGCCAGCCAATCAGCTCCCAACTGTCATCTCACAGGCTGTGTTTGAAAAATGACAGTAGGGAGCTGATTGGCTGGCACCTTATCACTTTTCACTCTGTCTCCTAACACTGCTTAGTAAATAGACCCCTTAATGTGCAGATAGCTATAGGACACTTCAAATAGCTCTCTGTAACTATGTGAAAAACTGCCCTGTGCCATTCTGACTAAAGGTGTGTGAGTCACAGCATTCAATAACATTTGGCACTGACAGAGTTAACTGGAAGGTGGGGACTATAAACATCCCTCCATAGCATAAATAGGGATCTCAGCCAACAATGGTTGTTTAATCTTTTGGAGAAATCTATGCAAACTAGATTGGTCCATTCCTTCTAAAGTGATCTCCACACCACCTTTCATATTTCTTATAAGTGAGTTATTCTGTTTTTATTCCTTTTCATTTCTTGAAATTAGTTTGCATATTAATGTATGTGTCCTTTATGTAATTATTTTTTTGTATTTTATGCACCTGAGTAATTTTGTACTCAGATTAAAAACCTTAATCTTAGTATGCTTTCTGAAGTTCTTTCCAGGTACCTACCTATACACTTGTAGGATTGTCACACATGTGGGACATTATTGTTTGAAAATCAATCATTGTGTGACAGTAGAATCTAAGAGCTACTCTTAATTAACCCTTGATGGTGGCAGTTGAATTGTGTTTTTCCCTGACAGCTGTTTCAGATCAGGTATCTGGGGACTGGCTGATCGTGACAAATTGTTAGGCAGCAGTGGGACAGTAATCTTTTATTATACGAACTAAGTAAAATTATTGGTGGATGATTCCTGAGAGAGGATCAACATCATAATTTACCAGAAACCACACTCAATGCCTAATATATTTTGACAAGACACACAAGTGCATATAGTTCCCCCTTCTTGTTTTTCTTTTCTATTTTTATTTGTCAAAAATGAGCTCCAAGATGGCAGCAGAGTATAAGATGATGAAAAAGGATGAGCCTGGTGTGAAGACTGAGGAATTTATGGTTCCAGCAAGGATAGAGATCAACTGATCCAGTTCCTCGTGGGGGTGATCAGAGTCCAGGTGCTGGCAGATGCCACGGATATGTGGGGTACAATCTAATGTGCCCCTCACCAGAATTCATTTAGATCGGGGATCTGGGAGATATCTACGAGCTGTTGGGGTGCTGGACAATCTTCCTGCCTCTGTATTGTTAGGAACTGATTTGGGAAGGATATCTGCATATGTATCCGAGAATGAAGTCATTACTGAAATGTCACACTTATCCCTGTTCCTTCCTTCCCAGGTTTCCCCAGCTGCTCAAGGGAAATGTACAAATGTATGTGATAAGGTTGATTTGTCTGTGGAGAAAAATGTGTTTGGGCGAGAATTTACTGTGATTACCAACCATAATCCTTTGAGCTAGTTGAATAGGTTGTCTGGTGACAATGACAAGCTCTTTAATACAATTTCACTATCCAGCAGTTTAAACTCCGAATTCCTGGAGCCCGCTCCTTTCTGAGGGTTGCGAAGAGGGATCGAAAGAGACCCCTCCACCGGCTCAGCACAGTGTGTCCAGTGGTCGGGAGCTTCTGTGACCTCAGATCATGCATACACACAAGGCCAGACGGGCACCAGTAAGTATCACTGCTACTCTGTTACTGACCGCCCCGCACAGTAACTCGCAGTGAGTTGGATACTTAATCATCGGGGGCCATTAATAGGCCTCTAATAGAAGCTCCCAGATGCATAAAATACCTGTTGCACAGGCATAGGAATGTGCTCTGACCTGTCTGACTTCAGCAGACACAACCCCAACATGCGACTGCACATCCAATCAGTGAAGAATAATGAAAAAGTGGGGAGTACAGACCAGGGACAGAACTATGGGAGACAATGGAGGCGCCTGCCGCCGGGCGCCAGCTCTGAAGGGGCACCTCCTACATTGTCCACAACATATTCACCCCACTTAGGGCTGTAACTATGTACCCAGAGTGTACCGTCACGGCCGCCCAATACATGGCACCCCTTCCCGGCACCTGAGAAGCCACCATACACTAGTGGAGAGCTCCATGTCAGATCATAAGCTGCTGCCTTCATCTATCTATAACCTGTCTGCATGCAAATTGCTACATTACACAGTCAGCGGCTGTGACGGGCGGGGGGAGGCACCAAATTATAACTTGCCTCCGGGAATCTGGGATGAATTTACGCCACTGGTACAGACCTAAAAAGAAGTTGGACCGACATACAGGTAATGCCACAGAAAATGTTATAGTACCTTTTCTTTAAACAATTACTTCTGAGCATTCTCTGCCTGACTTTGATGGATGCTGTTACAAGATCTTAAAAAAATAATCCTTGAGATACCGCAACTCCTTTTGACTCCGGACGCCTCCTGTACCTGGTAAAAAGAATCCGCTGATTTTTTTAACTTTAAACATTGCATAGACATAGATTATTCACCCAGTATGTGCCTGCGTCATGTAAACAAGGTATACTCATTTTTTTTTAACAATTACTGATATTATGAGCAACTAACTGTAGACATGGAATTTTCTCTATTTTTATTGTTAAAATCTGCAATGATATATTGGATATATGTGATGCTTTAATAACAAGATTTTTAAGCATGTACATCTGAAGTTCTGTCCAATAATTTCTCTTAGGGACCATAGCCTTTCCATTCAGTCAAATAAATCTTTCATGAGGCATCCAAAATATGTTTAACCTCAAACTCTTGTTTATGATTAATTACAAGTGATTTGTGGAATTGGAACAAACTCGGGGAGGGGGATAGGGCCACAGAGGACATGAGGCCAGAGAGACACAGGGGATGTGAGGCAAGAGAGACATAGGGGGATAAGGCCAGAGACATAGGGAGAATGAGGCCAGAGACACACAAGCGGTTTGAGACACACAGAGGGAACGTACTTGAGAGACACAGGGGGATGAGGCTGAAGAGACAAAGGGGGATGATGCGGGAGAGGCACAGGGGGGATGAGGTGGGAGATATGGGAATAATTGGGCTGGAAAGACACGGGGATTAGGGAATGAGGTTGGAGAGACACAGGGGGGATGGATAATGCTGGACAGGGGAATTGATGTGACTGGAGAGACAGGGGGGTTGAGGCTGGAGAGACACAGGGGGATTGAGGTGGGAGAGACTGAAATAAGACACAGGAGGGATGGAAGGAACTGGAGATCTACAGGGGATGGAGCTGGACAGAAACAGGGGGCTGAATGGGTTTAGAGAGACAAAGGGGGGGGATGAGGCTGTAGAGACACAGGGGGCATTGTAAGTAAAACAAAATTTCCAGATGGTCGCAAAGTCCTTTAAATTCAGAACCTGGTAAAAAAAAGCCATTACAGAACCAAAGAGCCAACAATGAATGTACCTTGAAATACATTAAAAGTCCAATTTTCTTTAAATAAACCAATTACTATATATCTCCTTCTGTTTTGTAGATGTGTCCTTACACTGTGGCTTCATTTGGGCCAAATAGCCTCTTTCGGTGTGCTAAATCCCAGGTGCCGAGCGTCTTTCTTGCTCAAAATGTGCATCTTATTTTCATAACTAAAACAACTGGGAGCGACAAAAGTACATTGCTAGATTGCACTGATCAATTTGATTTGCGACATTTGTACATCTGTGTGCAACCGAGTCTGAATCTGTGTAGAAAAGTCTACAATGCGTGTTGCCGCGGCTTTTCCTCACACCAAGTTCTATTGTGCTTAATCTGCAACATTGTTGTGTGTAAAACCAATTCCTGTCCAGATAATGTTGCAGCCCAGCGTCTTTAGTTTGCAGCTGAGCCCGCTGTTTGCTAGTTTAGTCAGTGCCTCCAGTCTATGCAGACATTAGCAGCATCATTTGTTGGTGTCAGCAACTTATGAAAGGCAAAGTGAAGATGTGAGGTGATGACACCAGCTCTAGAAATCCTCTCTATTGTTAAAATGGAGCATTTTTGTAGAATCTGGAGCTATGACACCTAACTGGCCCAGTGACTTTTTTTGTTATACAAAAAAAGATTTTCCATTGCCACAATTAGCAGAGATACAAAATTTGTCTTTTCGATGCGATTTGATATATAGGCTCCTTACACTCTAATTTGTCTTCTATTTTGCCAGCACTAATAAATCAAATGTAAACACAGGATGTAAAGCTGGCCATACAAGTGACAAAATTGCAAAGTGTATCATTATACTATAAACTTACTATATATACAACACCTTAAAAAAAAAAAAAAGACTGTTATTCTGTGATTTATCTCTTATGTAAAACCATTAAATTATTATTCTCCTTTTTCCCTACATTAAGGTCAGAGGTGCAATATAATGGAAAATCAGCAAATTAAAAATTATGGTTAAAAAAAAAAAAAAAGTTTTGTTCAGAAAAAAAAGGAGAATACAATAACACAGACATCATATTGTTAAAGATAAAAAAAACATCGATAAAATTGAGGTCATATCCACAACTAATTAAACAGAGATATTCACCCTGAATTTTCATATCAGTTTTAAATGAATAAAAAGAAAAAGAAAAAGAGAAAAAAAAAGAAAACAGAAACAGGGTGCGGGGGACTTGGCCAAAGTACACCTTGCAGCATGTAAAATTTGCAGAACCAATTTATTTGAGCGGGAATTCAGCTCAGATACAGGAAGCCCCAATAGTACAGTCCATGGGCCTAAAGGGACCAAGACATGAAATATATTGTTTATTAAGGATTTTATCTCTGACCAGTAATGAATAATTTTGGGATACGACCACCAAATATGTATAAAATCACCCCGCTGACCACAACTCTGCCAGCACAGTGGAGAAGAGGATGGGAAAATCTTACACAATCTAGTGGGAACCAAGTACCATCACGTATAGATTTTATAAGCGTTTTCTTTTATCAGGTTGGAAATGGAAGATTTTGCCACATTACTTCTAATAATTTCCCATGAGTCCTCACTAGGCAGAGGACCCAAATTGGATTCCCACGCCACTTCATGGGAAAGTGTATCTGCAGAAACTGAGGAACAGAGTAGGCGATATAAAATAGAAATTATATCCTGTCTCGTAGGTGTATATTAACAAAGCCTCTCAAAAGGCGTAAATGGTCTACAAATAGAATCCTTAGGGAGAAAATTAAGAAATTATCTAATTTGGAAGTGTTCATAGAGAAGTGGGTGAGAAATTTGATATTTTTGTACCAAATCCTCAATGAATACCAGGTAGTGCTCTGTATAAAATCATACAGAAATCTAGGACGAGATGGTAAATTAAACCACGAATGTGACCGATTGGTATATAAACCAGGAAGAAAAT
Source organism: Taudactylus pleione (assembly GCA_031769625.1). Taxonomy (NCBI): domain Eukaryota; kingdom Metazoa; phylum Chordata; class Amphibia; order Anura; family Myobatrachidae; genus Taudactylus; species Taudactylus pleione. Next base: position 415,395 of record JAUIMM010000228.1, on the reverse strand, counting down.
CTGGGTTATCCCAAATGGGAGTCAGGGGGGATGGATAGGATGTAAGGTCAAATCGCCTAGTGCATAAAAGCCATATAGAACGAGTCAGTTTAGTAGTCGGTCCAAGCCCCTGAGCACTCCATTTAGGAATAGAGGGAGTGAGAATGGAGGACAGCGAATACAATGAGGATTCAGAAGTATCAATTTGTACCCACAGTAATTTGCTTGTAGGTGTAAACCATGTGAGTGCTTGACCTAAATGAGTAGCGAAACAATATTTTTGTATATCAGGGAGACCACGTCCACCTTCCAGGGAGCTCCTTATAAGAGTAGAGAATTTCAATCTCGGCGGTTTACCTAACCAGACAAAGTTAATTATTGTCCCTTGTACCCAACTCAAAACCTCACTAGGAATTCTTGGTATAGTCTGCATAAAATAAAGAATTCTGGGCAACACATTCATTTTAACTGCAGTCATCCTGCCAAACCAAGAAATTATCTGTCCCCTCCAAGTTTTAAAGTCAGATTCCACATTAGCAAAGAGAGATGGGAAATTTTCCTTGTATAGAGAACTATAAGAACTAGTGATATATATCCCAAGATATTTTATCTTTTTGGAACACCAAGCAAATTGAAAATTGTGCTCTAATTGATTATGGGTGTCTGAAGATACCTGTAATGGGAGGGCCTCTAATTTAGAATAATTAATTTGGTATCCAGCAGGGGTAGAATAAGAAGATAAAGTTTGAAAAAGGATGGGGACAGAGATGTGAGGGGAGGAAAGTGTAAGTAATACGTCGTCCACAAAGAGTGACATTTTACATTCCCTCACACCAACTTGAATACCTTTAATATCAGGGGAATACCGTATTAAATAAGCAAGAGGTTCTATAGTTAAGGCAAAGATTAAAGGGGAGAGGAGACAGCCCTGCCTGGTGTCATTACTAATTTCAAAGAGATCAGTGTCCCTTCCATTCACCCAGACCCTCGCTGTCGGTTTAGAATACAAAATCCATATACCCCTCAAAAGTTCCCTCCCAAACCAAAACTCAGAAGAGTAGAAAACATAAAAGCCCATAATATTTTATCAAATGCCTTCTCAGCATCGAATGAAAGAAGCAGAGATGGCATCTTTCTTTTATTTATAATATGTATAAGATCTAGTGTTCTCCTTGTATTATCCTGGGCTTGTTGGCCTGGGATGAAACCCACCTGATCAGGGTGGACAAGCAGTGGTAGTACCTCACTATCAAATCCCTTTCTTGGTGATATTGGGGAAACCACCAGTGTCTAGGGCTGCAATAGTAACTCACCACTACACTACCAGTTTTAAGGCGCGCACTTACACCACTTCATCCATATATCTAGTACCTCACTAAGCCTAGCTGCTAGAAATTTGGAGAACACCTTAATATCACTATTGAGAAGGGATATCGTCCTATAACTTGAGCAAACATTGGGATCTTTCCCAGGTTTGTGTATAACAACAATTCTAGCTTCTAATGTACGAGAAGATAGAGTCTCACCCTTAAGAAACCCATTGAAAAGTCTGCATAAATGGGGTAATAAAACAGATTTAAATTTCTTATAATATAGTAGGGAGAAGCCTTCTGGACCAGGGGCTTTACCAGATTTTTGAGATTTTAATGTCTCCTCCAACTCTTCTAAAGAGATATCTGAGCTCAATTGAGCAATCTTAGAACGACTTAATTTAGGAAGATGACACTTTGCTAGAGTTGTGGTTAGAGTTATACAAATTTTGATAAAAGGTTTCAAATTCCTTCACTATCCTTCCGGGGTCATGTGTTAGCTCACCCACTCTGGTTTTTATCGCCCAAATATTTTTAGATGAAACTAAATAGTTAGCGTTTATCGGCTTTATCTCCCTTTTCATAATACCTCTGATTTAAACGACGGAGGCAGAGTTTTGTCTTATGAGACAATAACATATTAAGTTCTCCTCGAATTTTAATGAGCTGATCTAGGTCAGATTGAATATGAGTAGATTTATGCTTTAATTCTAGTTGGTGTAGCTTTGTAGTTAAATCTAAGATGGCTTGGGTACGTTGTCGTTTAATTCTAGAAGCCAATTGAATAAAATGGCCATGAAGAACAGCTTTGTGGGCTTCCCACAAGTCATATATTTGATATCGGGGGTCTGATTTATAGAAAAATAATCTTTGAGTACTTGGGAAATCTGCACTAAAAAACCTCTTTATTTTGTAGAAGAGAATCATTTAGGCAACAGGAGGGAGGTAGAGAAATAGGAAAAAGACAAGACAAAGTAGAAGAAACTGGGGCTTGGTCAGACCTTGTAATGGAGAGTATATTAACCACATTAATATGAGGAGTCATGGCTTGACCAACAAATATCATATCAATTCTGGTATATAATTTATGCATTTGGGAGAAAAATGTATAATCTTTAGCAAGAGGGTCCTGCACCCTCCAGGTGTCAAACAATAAGTGGTTTTTAAGAAGGGATAGTAGGGCTTTAGAATTATGTTTGGGACCTGTCATATTTTTGATGAAGAAGTGTATTAAAATCCCCTGCTAAAATAACCTCCCCCTTAGGGTAATGAGAAATTTTTGAGTCTAAAGAAGCAAAAAAAGAAAATTGATTTACATTCGGGGCATAATCGTTCACCAATGTAACCAATATATTATTTAACATACCCACTATAATAATAAACCTATACCTCCTATCTCTAAACACCGTTTCCGGTTCCAATTGTAAATGACTAGCAATCAAAACCACAACTCCCCTTTTTTTTTGTGAAAGATCACAGGCATGAAATACAACAGGATACCTTGAGGAACAGAGTTCAGGGTGGGAGGAACCACGGAAATGCGTTTCCTAGAGAAAAATCAAATCACCGGACATTTGCTTTAAGTCAAAAAATAACTTGGTCTGCTTTTGTGGGCTATTTAAACTCTTAAGATTGTAAATTACAAATTGAATTGACATTTATAATAATACTTTATCAAATATAGCAAAAAATGCCCCCCCCCCCCAAAAAAAACGGAACAGAGTCAACATTAAGAGAAAAAAAAAAGGAATAAAACAAAATAAAATAGTACATAAAAAGAAAAATTAAGACTCGTAAACTCCAAGAGGGAAGAGTCAAACATTCTGAGCACCTAGAAGATGAAAGGTAGAAGAAAAAAATCCCACCTAAGCTCAGAAAAGGTCATATTGACCCGCAGGGGTAAGACACTGACCTCACACCAACAGATATCACTGAAAAAAGAAAAAAGAACCCTGCTCAATACAAATCACAAATACTGAGATTATCAGACATACAGAAGCGTAACATAAAAATCAAAAACTGAGGTCACACTGCTAACATGACCAGAGAATAATACATAAATATAAAAAGAAAAACATTTATCCTAAATTTTATATAAAATATCTATAGAAACAAGAAACCCTAAACCTGCAAAAGCGTAAATACTTCACACCAACATTCACTTACTAAATAAGACATCAAAGTAGTATTACTTGGTAATAGCAACTCAGGAAAAGTTACCAAAAAATTGGTATAGCTCCAACCAGGATGAGTGGGGAACTAAACTCAAGGTGGATTGCGGGAAGATGTAGATGTAGAAGGCACCGTTGACCAAACGTGCTTTGTAGCCCGTGGAGGTAAGGGAGAGCCAGAAGACTGCTTGTTAGCTGGACTCATTTGAGATGTCAGAGCAGTCGCAGCACCAGGATGAGACAGGTTTAGCTTTGTCAGCAAACGTAGAGCATCTTCTTTGGATTTAGCGGATAGTTGTCTCCCATCTGACGTAACAATCAGAGAGAAAGGAAAACCCCATCTATACTTAATATGATTGTCCCGAAGAACCTGAGTATAGTCTCGAAAATCAAAGCGCCTTTTTAAGTGTCATGGGGGAAAGATCTTGGAAGACCATTAGGTGATATGAGTCGAAGACACAATTGTCCTGTTCTCATGCTGCGACCAGTAGCCTCTCCTTCGTCTTTAAGTAATGGCAACGTAACACCACATCCAGTGGAGGAGCAGATTGTGCCGACTTTGCCCACAACGTGCGATGCACTCTGTCCAAGAGGAACAGATCCACTGGAGTGGCGTGTAGCAGGTGTTGAAAGAAGCGAATGAGGAAGTTTTCCAATTTGGCCAGTTCAATGGATTCAGGGACATTCTTGATTCACACGTTGTTCCGTCAAGCTCTATTCTCGATATCCTCCTGTTGATCTTGAAGTAAGTGAATGTCATCCTGCATAGCGGACAAAGAATGCTACACCTCCTGTTGGAATTGGATTACTTCATCCATTTTATGTTCCATCTCATCAGTGCGAGTTCCAAGCTCTGAGACCTCTGCTTTGAGACCAGAAACCGCTTTTTGAATTTCAGAGTGGAATGCATTTTTAAGTGATTCCATTTCAGAAAGAATGGAGGTGATACTATCCCTCATAGAGGCTGCCAGAGGGTCTGACTCATCTTCCGGTTCTGAAATATGAGCAGAGATGGAGGGAGCCACAGACTAATGAGATGGGGTCTGCATTTTATTTATAAAGGAGGTAAGACCAGCAGGGGGAGCAGACCTGCGAGGTTTAGGCATAATGGAAAGACTACAAACTTAGGATTGGGTCATGAAGCAGTGTGAAATATCCAGAGTCAATAATATAGCATCCTTATATAGAGTAACTGTGCACTCAGATTCAGAGCAGGATTCCTGTATTCAGAGAGACTACATTTACACAGAGACAGTTGTGAGGAATAGGAGAAACATGGATGCAGGTGTAGCCCAGATTATGGGAGTCCTCCCGTTCATATATAGATACTGTGCCTCATAAATCCACTGGATTGTATCAGCCACAATATATAATATAAGTGAAGATAGTGTTAGGCAATGTGTCATCACAGTGGCGAATAGTAACTGCATCAAATTCCGAAAATTCATAATTTTCGGAATTTGATGAATACCACAATTTCCACATCCCCATACTAATGTATGGGGAGTGTGGAAATTAACGCAGGGGAACTTAGCAAGTGGCTACATGAATACCAAAATAATGTTATTTAAGGAAAATGTCCTTAAAAACGTTATTTTAGTGTTGATGAATAGGCCCCTATGTATCAAAGCTTGATGAGAGATAAAATTGTGAGAGAAAAAATACTAACCAATCAGCTCCTAATTGTCATTTTTCAAACACAGCCTATAAAATGTAAGTTAGAAGCTGATTGGTTGGTGATTTATATCTCACAATTTTCTTTCTCATCAAGCTATGATACATAGGCCCTTTAGACTGGCACTGGTGCAGAATTACTTATCTATCACATTGGACCAAACCGTGTACACAAACATACCACAGAGCAGCATATGTTATGCACTGTACATGGCAAAAGTAATTCTATAAATAGTATGCATTTAGCACGTCATTACAGCAACATTCATTAAATAATGACATTATACAGTACCTGTAACCTGACAAGAATGTTTATTTAGAAAGAGTGATTTGCAACAAGTGTGCTATGGTAAAATGTATATATGGAAATATGCAGAGTGCATCAGATAGCAAAGGAAATACAGTGTATATCAGATAAATGCCTCTCTATAAATATATATGGTAATCTCACCCAATGTAGAGAATTTGAAAACATAGAGCTAATATACTTCCAGGGCCCTGGTATTGGAATGCAGGGCTGTAGAGAGCCGGCCCGGGGGAAAGAGGGGTGTGGCCTAATCACGGGAGGCTTGGCCACGCCGAGTGGCCCTTACAAGAAAAAGAAAACTCGTGCTGGGGAGCGCAGACAGCCCCTGATACTGGGGCCTACCCCCAAAAAATATGTAACCAAAGAGTATGTGTGCGGCACAGCACCGGCTCCAGGGGATGAGGGGTGGTCCAGGAACCCACCTATAACAATTCTTTCCTCTGCTCACTAATGTTGCAGCCGAATCTGGATAGCAGCACAAACGCATATCGGCCACTGGAAGAGAGGAGACTGATTCTTTTAGCTACACAGACGGAGCCGTAATGGTAGTGGGCAGCAGGGCCGTAACTAGCAGCAGTGCAGCCGGGCCTTGCGGTGTACAGTGCTGAAAAAAAAGGCTGGCCTGCAGGGGGGTGGGTGCGGTGTGAGGTGGTGAAAAAATAAGGCTGGGCAGCAGGACTCAGGACAGGCACTGGACTTAATGACTGGGGGGAGTGAGGTGGTGAACAAAAAGGCTGGGCAGCAGGACAGACACTGGATTTAACGATTGGGGAGGGGGGGGGGGAGTGAAGTGGTAAAAAAAAAGGCTTGTTTGTCTTCTGTAGGTTTGTGTCAGATGTTGGGGTGCGGGGTGCCAGGAATGGGGGGGGGGCAAAGCATATTCTTGCACCTGGGCCCACCACTCTCTAGTTCTGGTGGGCAGAGAGAAGAATTTTTCAGAAAGGGGCGGTGTTTAACCGGAGCCCTACTGTGCCCCTCCAGCAGGCTCAAGCTAGGGTAAGTAGTACCCGCTCCCCTACCCTTTTGGCGCCCCTGTGTACCTCCATATAAATTCACAGACCATCGAAGGTCCCAGTCTTACACAACTGTATAGCTCTTGTAGACATGACCATGGCTCATGAATTATTTGTGTGAGCGAGAGCAGGGAGGCAGTACATAAATCCATACCTCCCAACTTTTCTACTCCTCGAAGCACCCAAAAAGGGGGCGGGGCTTTGGAAGAAGGGGCGGAGCCTTGCAGCAACTCCCGTTTGTGTCATTATAGGGGGCGTGCCAGCTGGGCAGCCCCCAGGCTCTCCCCTACACAGGTGAACATCTTCTGCAATCTGCACACCCGTTGTTCTGCTATGCAGAGCAGCGGTATGTGCTCTACCCAACTCCCCCCACCGCGGGACACTGTGGCCCGCGAGGCAATCCCAGAATAATGGGACTGTCTTGCTGAATGCGGGACAGTTGGGAGGTATGCATAAATCCCATCCGATATGGTCTATCTAGCTACCAATCTCTATTAGTACTTTTAGATTATTGCAAGTAATGATTGACATATGTTGTACATACAGTATATTATTAATAAGGCGCCATTCATGCAATATGCAAAATAAATGTAGAATTTGGGCTCAATCACCATCCACGTGGATAGGAACCTGGCTTATGGCCGCTCCACACCAATTATAATGCAGTCCCGTACAGCACCCTTCCTTCCTCTTTAGTTTGCATCTATAATGTCTCCAAGTAAGATGCAACTCACACAGGCAAATTAGAGCTTAATATAGACTATTAATACAAAAAAATGTTATGACTCATTTCTAAATACACATGGGGCAATAGTCACTTTAGCTGTAAAGATGTGCAGTTTGCCTTTTCTCTCAGTTTGGCATGTCACATGGCTGGCACACCTCACTCGCACCATTATTTCCTCGCCCCCACCAGCAGCAGCACTGAGCTGGCACTGCTCTTGTGGGTATGACAAGTGTATATGCTGTAATGTTTATATGGTTTGCTTGTATCCTTCTATATTCTGTATTGTCATTGTAAATCTTTATTTCCTGTTATATTTGCACACTATTTATATATGCATATTGTAATGTGCCGTGGACCCATATAAATATAGGACAATAGTGGAGCATCCTGATCCAAATCAGTGAGGGCACGTCATAAATCTTGCATACACTTTTTTTTTACAAAACTTTTCACCTTTGCAGCAATAGTGTGTTTTGTAACGGCATAGTAAATTCCACCAATAGCTAAAATGGTGACGCAGAAACAATATTAATCATAAGTCTCCTGTTTGTATTATCTTTTGCAAAATTTCCCGTTTTGGCTATTTGCGAATCTGTGTATTATAGAAATGCAGCAGACTCAGACTCCCTCTTTATTTATATCTTGCTGGCTTGCGGCTATATCTTAAGGAACACAGCTGCTGTCATGGAAAATGTGAGCTGTTTAGAACACAAAAGAACAGACAAGAGGCAGCTAGAACAATACACACGTCTTCTTATCCTGCTTATTTTAATGTGCCATCAGACTGATATTAGAAGTATATACAGTATATACCTGGCACTGATCAATCACAAATATGTCATTTCCTATCAAGAGATCTTTACTGTTAATATTACAATGATGGAGAGAATCTAGCACCTGTCTGACATTCTTCCGACTTAGGGCAGTATTCAATTAGTTTCGCATCGGCGAAAAAGTTCCGCTTACCCGACTTTTCGCCTACATTGCTTGTTTTGGACGCGAAAACTTATCCTGCGCATCCCCGTTTTGTGCCGTATGCAATTACTAAACAGGCGAAAACGGCAAGTGGCGAATGCAGAACAGGCGGAAAGTACTGTCAGAATAGGGGAAATCAGTCTGTACCCCAAAAAAAGATGCACTATCATTGGGGATCAATGTAGAAGTGTTCTAATAGCCCTAATAAAACGATTTGAGGTAAGTTGTTTAAAATCCTTGTTATTAGCGTCCTTGTAATAGTGGTGAAGAATGGCATTAAGCAGTATTTTTTTGTGAAAATAAGTAGTCTTCAAATTTGGGGTACTTGAAAATGGGTGTCTCTAAAGTGAAGTTTTAGAAAAGTGAAATTCCTCCGTCATACAAGGACCTGCAATCCCCAAAACACTTGGGCCCTGATTCAGAGCCGCTCGCAAGCGACCCGATGTTTATGATCTGCGCATTCGCCGCGTCCGGATGAGCGCGAGCCCCGCTGAGCGACTGAAGTTCAGTCTCTACGGGGCTTGCAACAAGACGGGGCGGCTGTCAATGGTGAGTGACAGCTCGCCCCATTTGTGGGCGGGTAGGAGGGGTAGCTGGACAAACACAGGCGTTCCCTTAGGAACGCCTGCCATTTGAAGGGAGGTATTACTGACATCACTACTGATGTCAGTAGTGGACTTCCTGCTCTATTAGAGCAGAAAGTCCACTTGGCCTTGCAGCAGCCTAGACCCTACTGTAGGGTCTCGTCGCAAGGCCGATGGTCGCGATTATCGCGATAGTCTCCTGGCCGCTTGCACAAGCTGTGGATGGTCTCCCACAGATTTGCGAGCGGCCGGAGATCCAAAAAAAAACCCGCCCACAAACCCAGCAAGCGGCTTCGAGCCGGTCTGAATCAGGGCCTTGGGCCCTTCTTATAGCACCCCCCGAAGCTTATGTCGCTAGTTTTTGAAGTTGTCCCCCCACTTTAGTCATTTTCGCTCCAAATTTCAAAGGCGTTTTTTGGGGGGTTCTGGGAATTTTTTATTTATTTTTTGGGGGCTGAATTGTCCTTTGGGGGGTGTACCAAGGATTCTCAGAGGTTTCTGCACCCCAAAATATAGATTTTACACTTTTTTTCTCCTATTTCAGTGCATTGACTTTTCGCATAGGTGAAAACGGAATGGAATTGAGTACGAAGATAAATTTTCAGGCAAAATTTTTGCAAAAAAATGGGCGAAAACAGCTTTTCGCACTTAATTGAATATGGCCCTAAGTTTGCAAGAACCGGATTGTGACCACCCTTAATTGCCACTTTTGTGCAGTATATATTGTGGGTGAGGGGGTATAGATAGTATCTAAGGTAGTGTATACAGTACAAAGTGTATGCTAGTGACAGAAATGCAAAACAAAGCATCCTAGTGACCTCAGGGCCTGATTCAGACCCGCTCGCTAAGATGCATTCTCTGGCTGCTATCGATGGTATGCAGTGTGCGTATGTGCATACCTTAGCGAAAGTTCACAATGCATTCGGTCACTACACATAGACAGCCCAGCAGAGTGAGTGACAGGGGAAGCCGTTTGTAGGTGGTAACAGGGATTGGCCATTAAAAACGGGGGAGTGGAGGTGCAAACGCAGGTGTGCCTAAGCATCTCAACAGCGTTTTAGAGGTGTACATAATTCTAAGATGGCATCATAGTACACGTCACCTGGCTTGTTTTTACACTGAAGTGCTCGCAGTGCTTGCGGCAGGGTATGGTCAACCTCAAGCGCTGCGATAGCATCCGATGTACCGATGGTAGCATACACTTCCTGGACATGACGTGCACAAGTGGGCTTCTTAAAACAGGCTGGTGGGTGTCTGCATACACTATGTGATTGCTCTCTAAGAAATACTGGGCGTGTTAGTGCATTGCTGTGCGATAGCACTGCCTATGCAATTTACATACACATCGTGCGAGCGATCGCATCTAGCGAGCCGCTCTGAATCAGGCCCTCAGTACGATACAGAGTGCATCGCAGAAACCAGTATTAAGAGAACTTCCCAGTGACTGCCATACAATAAAGAGAGCACACTAATATGGTTCAGGATCCACATATGGTACAGGCTTGTGGAAGGAAACCAGAGCACCTGAAAGAAACAGGCAAACATGGCGAGAAAATACAAACTTCACATGTAGTGCACTGGTTGGAATTGAGCCCTTGAACACAGTGAAGTGAATGCTAACCACTGTGCTGCCGATGCTGTGCGCCTTTTAGGAACAAGCGAGGTGAATACTGAAATCATTTTAGCCTTTTCTTGTTGGTGCTTGACTCTCTCCCCCTTAAATAGTAATTATATAGAGGCCAATGAAAACATACTGTATGTATTTCTTTAATGTGTCAAGTGTATGAGTTTTACTTACACTGCTTTTTAGTGCAAATCACTTGCAGTCACCTTCCACAGGTTCCCACTGAAATTTCACCTAAGCATCACCTCCCAAACAAGAGCAAAAAGTTTAGCCCATTTATGTGTCATGATAGTTGCTGAGCAGCGTCATACACATCAGATCACTGCTAGTGATAGTTACAACAGAGAGAGAAGTCGTAACTAGAGAAAAAAAAAAAAAAAAAAAAAGACCTGGCCCCCAGCCAGCCCACCGTGTAAATTTTCATTATGGAGTGAGGAGCCTGGTAATGTGGTCACTTTACTCTAAGCACATCGTATGGAAGGGCTTCTTTCTGAGCCCCTGTTAATATTGCACCCAGATTGCATTCAGAAAGTGATTATTGATTGAAGTGCACTATGGGGGCCCATCTATGTGCTTTGTAGGATAAATGTACACCATTGTGCTCCATTATAATCTATACTACTATTATAAGAAGAACATTGTGTCTGTTTGTTCCAAGTTAGCGCAAAAACTACCCAACCCATGAAAACTGCATCCTAGTGTAGTGGAAACTCCGAGGAATTTCCTGCATTTTGTTTCATCTGTATTCGTCAAGTTAGAGCTGAGCAATAACAAAATGTATTGACCTAATCAATACAAGAGATGTGTGGCACCAAGCGCGCGGCCGGTAAGGGGTGGGGTGAGAGGTGCTTTGGGCCCGCGTTCACTTGAATAGGATAGGCTACATAGCAGTCTGTGCACAGGGCACACAGTGACATTGGTGTGAGCGGTGGGTGAATAGGATAGGCTACATAGCAGTTTGTGCACAGGGCACACAGTGACATTGGTATGATAGATGGGTGAATAGCATAGGCTACATAGCAGTCTGTGCACAGGGCACACAGTGACATAGGTGTGAGTAGTGGGGGAATAGGATAGGCTACATAGCAGTCTGTGCACAGGGCACAATGACATTGGTGTGATTGATGGGTGATGGCGCTGCTGCCACCAGTCTGTATAGCGCTGCTTGTCACATGAGCCACTCCCTCAACAGGGCCCTGATGCAAAGCAATACAACACACATAAAAAATGTTGGCAGAAGCGATTTCATTGTGAGCAAAGCCACGGGCAACAGCTAGTGTACTATAAAATTGATCACATTATATGTTATCGGGCATGCAAGGGAGCTGTATGGAAACAGAGCTACACAGACCCATCAAATTCCTTCCACACAGGCTTGGTACACGGAGCGGAGCAGTGTCTGCACACCAGTCAGTCAGCACTGAAACGTGAATCATGTCATTTAGTAGGAAATATGACCTTTATAAGCTGTTTAATATAACATACTGAGGCATTGCATAAGTGAATGGTGCTTGAATTGGGAGCGAAATGCTCTTCAAATTCTACAATAAAAACATACAGTTTTTATCAATAGTCTTACAGAGTTCTTCCGTTTTTGGATTTATATCATTGTATATTGCATACTTGCCTGCCCTCCTGAATCGGCCGAGAGCCTCTCAAAAATGGAGTGCCGCTCTCTGCCCCCGGAAAGGCAGACAAACCTCCCGTCCACGTCCCCCACGCTGTTACAATAAAACCCCCGCAGTGGGGGAAGGGGGGGGTGACGCGATTCGCACTGAATTGCGTCATCATGGCCCCGCCCCCTGCTTCACAATGCCGAAAATCTCAGCATTGTGTAGCTGGGGCGGTGCCAAAATGATGAAATGCTGTATCCACGCCCCCCGCTCCGCCCCCACTGCAGTGTAGTATCCCCTGCTGTTCCCTTCATTAGGCTCCGCCCCCTCACGCCGTAATCATGCGATTCGCGGGTCATATTGGGGCCAATACATTACCGTATTGCCTCCGCCCCCCACTTCGGCTACGATAGCTGCAGGGGAAGTTGCTCCGTCAGCTTGCGCTAGTGGTGGGGGTTCCTCTGTGTGTGGGGGCCCCGGGACGACCACCCCCGTCTTAATCCGGCCCTGGGCTTACTCAGCTGGCCGGCCGCCTATTGCCATCCACCATCACGACAATCGACCCCCGATGGTGATCCCAGCACTGTGACCTCCGTCTCAGTACTGGGATTGCAAATGCAGCGGGGGTGTTGTACACCCTGCGTGCAGCTTTGCAATTGCAATCCTTGCTGAAACAGGCCCTCGGTCACTTGTTAAAGAATAGCAGTACTACACATGTACAGGAAAAAACTGTTAGACATAGTATATTAAGTATTAAAAAGTGGTAGTAAACCAAAAAAGAAAAAATAACAGAGGGGGGTAACAAGGACGGTCAAGGTTTTAAGGATATCCATGGTTGAGCACATTTGGTTACATCAAATTGACTGATGTACTAATTAGGTCAACTGTGCCCAAGCATGGTTATCCTTAAAGCCTGGACCAACAGGGTGCCTCGAGGACGGAGTTTGGCAACCTCTGGAAGGGATCCTCCTCACATAACCGCTATATTTCACAATGTACGAGGGTTGTCCAAAAAGTAATGCCTAAATGCTCATAAATCTGAAATAATATGCAATATTTATTTGAAACTTTGTCAGTTTGTAGTTTAATATGTCTGCTATCTATACTGTATATGCATTTTTGTTTAGGTAGTCCAAGAAATACCATGAAATCCAAGATGAAACAAAGAGCAGTCATTGAATTTCTGGAAAAAGAAGGCTGCAGTGCTACAGAAATCCACAGAAGACTGAAAAAAAGTGTATGGTGAGCGCACTATTCACTATAGCAATGTCAGAAGGGGGATGAAGCATTTTCAATCGGGAGAATCGTCCATGTGCGACAAACCTCGTGGTGGCAGACCATCAACTGCAGTGACAGCAGAGAACCGACACAAAGTCGATGCCATGATTCAGAAAGACCATCGTGTGACCATCAGAGATATCTGTGATTAACTGGAATGTAGCCATGGCACTGTAAAAACACTAATCAATGACAGCCGTGGGGGGGGAGGGTTAGGTTTAGGGTTTCGGGGGGGACTTAGGGTAAGGCACCCCCCAGAGGTTAGGTTTAGGCTAGGGGGAGAGAGGGTTAGGGTTAGGCACCCCCGGGGGGAACTTAGGGTTAGACACCCCCCCGGGGGACTTCGGTTTAGATGGCGGGGAAAGGGGGGGCTAGGTTTAGGCACTTAGAGGGGGGATTAGTGTTAGGCACAGGGGGGAGGTTAGGGCTAGGCACCCCTAAGGGAGGGTTAGGATTAGGGGGTAGATTACATTAGTTGATACTTACCTTGTAGACGATCGAGATTTCCATCCACGTCGGGCTGGCGCGGCCACGATTTGAATCGCCGGACATGCAGTGACCTTTTGACCCAACTTTGAAGCCAACCCTGAGACATTTTTGGAAAATGTCATTACAGGAGATGAGATCTGGGTATGCCTTTATGACCCAGAAACAAAGGCCCAATCAAAGCAATAGCCACATTCTTCTGGGATTGCCGAGGTGTTATTCTCATCGATTACATGGAACCAAACCAATAAATCAACAGTGATCGATACATTATTACACTTAAGAAGCTGAAAGAAGCCATCTGCACAAAAAAAAAAAAAGGTCAACAATTCCACTGTCAAATGTCATCTTACACCACAACAATGCCAGACCTCACACTTCGATGGCAACATCTGCGCCCATTGCCAAAATTGCCACATCCACCATAGTGTCCTGATTTGGCCCCCTCTGATTTTCATCTGTTTGGCCCTCTCAAATACTGTCTCCAGGGTCAACATTTTGAAGACCTAGAGGTTGTTAAAAACGCCATACGTTCCTGGGTCAAACACCAACCACTGGAATTTTTCCAGAGTGGATTCACAGCTTGGGTTGAGAGGTGGAGAAAATGTTTAAGGGTAGATGGTGCATTTTTTGAGTAGAGTCATTCTGTTACTAAGACTTCAAAGTATTTTACTGCAAATTTACAAATCTGTATCTATAATAAAATTTGAGTTGTGAGCATTTAGGCATTACTTTTTGAACAACCCTCGTACCTCCAGTCTTCTGCAATGAATATATTTTTGCGGACTGAAAAAAAAAAAAAACATTTACAACTACAAGGTTTTCAGCTTTGGAGAAAATTAAATGTACAGTTTGTGATCTACAACTAAGCACTAGAGATAAAATAGATCCGGGTAATAACTTTATGTTATGAGTGTTAGAGCCCCATTTTTGCTGTCATTTTCTCATTTCACTAATGTTATTATGTATACATTTGGTTCCCAAATATGTGTAAATAGGTATATTTAGGGACCCCGGCAGAGACCGGCTCACAGCTGGACTGTACTCTGGTCTCTGACTCGCAGTGTTAGATCGGGGAACAGAGGGTGAATATAAAATCAGTTTCTTGGAAGGCACTCGTTATTTTCCTTATTCTAGTTACCATGGCTAAAACACAGATATTAGGGTTGCTGCTATATTTAAAAAAGCACTGATAACATGTTTTTGGATAGAATATTTCAGCCATAGCTTTAAGGAAATTTAAAGTGAAAAAAAATGTAGACACAAACATTTCCCAGCTAGTGTGCAGGTATTTCGTCACAATACCTTGTTGGTCTCAAGATATATTTCAGGATGGATCAAGTTGTCTAAAACGCAAGTTAGTCTATTATGAAAAGTGATCTTGTGACTTGAAGAACTAAAGTCACTGCACACTGTAGTCCCATAATGGTCATTTCGGGCACGGGTTAGGCATATTGCAATACTCTTCTATTCACTAACAGGAACTTTGTCGTGCATAGGACAAGTGCTTCCCATATTGAGAACCATAGCTCGGATATGTCGCACATATATCGGTCTATGATTTCTGAGAAATACAAGATTACGGGGGTGTTTGTAAATAACGGCTACACTGGATGTCATTCTCTTCTGTTGCCTTCTGTTCTGTCTCTCAGTGATCACCATCAGGCTCTCATGCTGAAGATTTGTTACTGGAATAATGAACTGCAGTGAGTGACACAGTGCTACAGACCTCTTGCTTGTGCCAAACTAACAGGGTTAGAGGGCGGCTGTTGCCATCACCGCACGTGCTGTGGAGCTAAATGAACTGTTGTAACTTACATGTGTCACACAACACTATCTTCCTTATGGTCAGGACTTTTGTCTAAACATCCCTAATGATTACTAAGCATTTTTGGTTGTACAAGAAAAAGATGAAGCTACAGAAAGTATTGGTTACATTGCTAAGTCTTCCTAAACAATACTCACGTTTAAAATGGTAGATGTATGAAGCAGTGAAAAGAAAGAAGTATGTCAGTAGAAAAGTTACCTATGGCAACCAATCAGCTCCTACTTATTTTATAGAATGTACTTGATAAATGCAACCTCAAAGCTGATTGGTTGCCATGGGCAACTTCACTAGCACACTGTGTTATGCCATGTGTAATTAAATACGTTTTAAACTATTTGGTGTTTTGTTGTCCATGGAAAAAAAACATCAAAGTAAAGACCAAACACAACAGAGGCAGATAAATGGGCAGTATCGCCCCGTACACACTGGACGATTAATTTGAACGATATCGATGTCTTTGAACGATATATCGTTCAAATCGTCCAGTGTGTATGCACTTACCGATGAATGATGCGTGCTCCCGCGGGTCGTTAACAATATCCCCAGTCTGTGCATGCAGTCCAATCTGGGGATATCGTTAGCGATGCCATGCTGCCGAATGCAGCATGGCCCTGCTCCCCCCGTCGTCGTTAGTTATTCCCGGCATCGGCAAGTGTGCATGCACTTGCCGATGCCGGCCTCCCCGCCGCATCAGACCTCGCTCTGTACACACATCGTCCAGGGGCTTAAGTTATTTTCTACCAAAAGATTTTAGTCCCACACTAAGGGACCTATTTATCAACACTAAAATAATGGTTTAAGGACATTTTCCTTAATTACCGTTTTTATTAGTATTCATGAGGACACTTAACCAGGAGAGATCAGTGATATCTCCTGTGCTAAGTTCGTCTGCATTAATTTCCGCACTCCCCATACATTAGTATGGGGATATAGAGATTATGGTATTCATCAAATTCCGAAAATTCTGAGGTGGTGTACAGCGGGTTACACTTACCTGCTGTCAGCGTGAGCAGGTCCTCCTCGGCTCCCTCCCGCGCTGCCTCCTCCGGCTCCGGTGGCTGCTCTGACACTCGGTTCTCCCGGAAGAAAACAGTAAAGTTTAGAAGAAAAAAAAAAAGTTTTCATTTTTTTCTAAAAAAAAAAAAAAAGTGTCAGAGCAGCCGCCGGAGGCGTCAGCAGCCAGGTAGGTGGGGGGCAGGGAGGGGGACACACATAATTGCCGCAGCTGTAGGCAGTGCTGTGCATGCGCCGCTTTGGTGAACGCAGCGGCGCATGCGCAGCACTGATTACAGCTGCGGTGAGTTAGAGTAGAGAGGGAGAAGTATCTATTTCCCGAAAAGCGGTCATTGCGAAAATGACAACTTTTCGGAATAAATAGTTATGGAGAGGAGGAATGATGAATTCCTCTGGTAATTAGGTAGAATTCGGTCCGAGTTCTAAACCTAAATACCTCCAGAGAATTTTTAATAATGATGAATAGGCCCCTGAAATAACGGTTACAAACTTTAAGGTTTAACATGGCACAACCCAGGGGAACACAAGAACAATGTGATCTCTTAAATATAGATTTCAGACTGTACATTCACTCAAAACAGTATATTAAAACCGCTGTAATTCTTCTTTTATTAGTAATTCTATCTATAATAATATAATAAGAACATTGTGTCTGTCTGGTTGTTCCAAGTTGGCGCAAAAACTACTGAACTGATTTTCATAAAACTGCCTCATTGTATAGTGGAAACTCCTAGAAATAACCTGCACTTTGCTTCATCTCAATCCGTCAAGTTAAAGCTGAGCAATAACAAAAAATAAAACTGATTGACCTCATCAATGTAAGAGAGGCACCATGCGCGCATCCGGTCAGGGGTGGGGGGGAGGGAGGCGCTTAGGGACAGTGTTCACTTGAATAGCAGTCTGTGCACAGGGCACACAGTGACATTGGCATGAGTGATGGGTGAAGGCGCTGCTGCCACCAGTCTGTATAGTGCTGCTGGTCACATAGGCTACATAGCAGTCTGTGCACAGGGCACACAGTGACATAGGTGTGAGAGGTGGGTGAATAGGATAAGGCTACATAGCAGTCAGTGCACAGGGCACACAGTGACATAGGTGTGAGAGGTGGGTGAATAGGATAGGCTACATAGCAGTCAGTGCACAGGGCAAACAGTGACATAGGTGTGAGTGGTGGGTGAATAGGATAGGTTACATAGCAGTCTGTGCACAGGGCACACAGTGACATTGGTGTGAGTGGTGGATGAATAGGATAGGCTACATAGCAGTCTGTGCACAGGGCACACAGTGACATAGGTGTGAGAGGTGGGTGAATAGGATAAGGCTACATAGTCAGTGCACAGGGCACACAGTGACATAGGTGTGAGAGGTGGGTGAATAGGATAGGCTACATAGCAGTCAGTGCACAGGGCACACAGTGACATAGGTGTGAGTGGTGGGTGAATAGGATAGGTTACATAGCAGTCTGTGCACAGGGCACACAGTGACATTGGTGTGAGTGGTGGGTGAATAGGATAGGCTACATAGCAGTCAGTGCACAGGGCACACAGTGACATTGGTGTGAGTGGTGGGTGAATAGGATAGGCTACATAGCAGTCTGTGCACAGGGCACACAGTGACATTGGTGTGAGTGGTGGGTGAATAGGATAGGCTACATAGCAGTCAGTGCACAGGGCACACAGTGACATTGGTGTGAGAGGTGGGTGAATAGGATAGGTTACATAGCAATCAATGCACAGGGCACACAGTGACATTGGTGTGAGAGGTGGGTGAATAGGATAGGCTACATAGCAGTCTGTGCACAGGGCACACAGTGACATTGGTGAGAGGTGGGTGAATAGGATAGGCTACATAGCAGTCAGTGCACAGGGCACACAGTGACATTGGTGTGAGAGGTGGGTGAATAGGATAGGTTATATAGCAGTCTGTGCACAGGGCACACAGTGACATTGGTGTGAGTGGTGGGTGAATAGGATAGGCTACATAGCAGTCAGTGCACAGGGCACACAGTGACATTGGTGTGAGAGGTGGGTGAATAGGATAGGTTACATAGCAATCAATGCACAGGGCACACAGTGACATTGGTGTGAGTAGTGGGTGAATAGGATAGGCTACATAGCAGTCTGTGCACAGGGCACACAGTGACATTGGTGTGAGTGGTGGGTGAATAGGATAGGTTACATAGCAGTCAGTGCACACGGTGACATTGGCATGAGTGATAGGTGAAGGCGCTGCTGCCACCAGTCTGTATAGTGCTGCTGGTCACATAGGCTACATAGCAGTCAGTGCACAGGGCACACAGTGACATTGGTATGAGTGGTGGGCAAAGGCACTGCTGCCACCAGTCTGTATAGCGCTGCTGGTCCTGTGGGCCACTCCCGCGATAGGGCCCCTATGTAAAGCAATACAGCTAGAACACCTCTAATAATGGCAGAAGTGATTTCATTGTGGGTGAAGCCACGGGCAACAGCTGGTCTAAAATATTTCTAAACATGTATCAGCGAGGTTGACGTTTAAAAACTTGCAGTATATTAGCAACACTACCAGCAGATCATAAGCATATTACTAGACTGAAGTCCATTAGATGTTTTATATGGTGACAGAATTCCTTGGCGGCTTATAATGCAAAAACTTAAAATCCACTATGTACTATACCACCTGAGTTTTTTCCTCATGTAGAATAGTAATTTATTCACTTTGTTTATTATTCTATTGTTTCATGATTAAAGCTGTAGCTCAACTGCAGTCACTCTGCTCTACATGGAGTTACATTTATATTGAATTCCAAATCCTCCCTCTCAGGGACAATACACCAGGGAGATTGTATGAGACCATAATGCTGCACAGTTATCGGTGATGTCATTTGGAGAGCTGGAGACTGAAGGCTCCCAGCCAATTAAATGGTAATTACAGATTACACAACCCTGCAAAACATTGTGTTAGGATGCAGGGGACAAACAATTAGATTTTCCTATCATGTCAATATTTGTATAGTAAATACATTACACACTGACATAACAGTTACCCTTATGCATTTCTTAAGGTGGGTACACACCTAGCAGATATATCTGTAGATGATGGTAGTTCATATTCATATACACTGAACGACCATCATCTTCCAGGCTGCTGTAGCATGTGTGTGGGCGATGTCTGCAGATACATCTGTCCATCGGCTGTGCAGCATAGCCGACACAATACGTCTGTGAACATCGTTCACAGACATATCGCTGGTACACACTGGCCGACCGGCACCAGATATATTGGCTGATCAATTGATCACCCAATATATCTGTCAGTGTGTACCCAGCCTTACAGTTATAGATTGGGCCTTTTATTTACTGTATAATATAAATTAATTGTAAGGATTCTATACTTTGTGTGGGAGAAGCTAAAATTAATAATAAGATAAGATGACACAGGCAAATTACATTCCAATTCCTTTGCAAACAGTTCGATATTTGACTTTCCCCTAAAGTATTTTCATTTGAAACTTTTGGCTGTAAATAGGTTGAACATTAATAAACCTGGATTACTGACAAATCTCACACAAAATGCAGTAAAAAAAAAAAATCGATCAAAAGACTGATGTACTAATTGAGTTGCCTGTGCCAAACCATGGTTATCCTTAATACCTGGACCGTTAGGGTGCCTTGAGGAAAGAGTTGTGGGGAACCTTTGCATTGAGTAGACAAAATGCAATCATCTACACACCATACTGCACTAGAGTGACTCAGGACATCTAGCCACGGAGTAGTTGCCTAGTAGTTTTGTAAATCCAATCCAAATGCAGAATAGTGCACAGATGTGTCCTCATACATCTAGCGTCCTTACGCGCTAACAGCCCTTCTAGTCATGCCGTGGCGTGACTCGGTAGCGCTGAGAGACTTTCCATGCGACTTTTTACCTTCAAATGTGTCTTGTTAGCACAATCAACTTCTGCTGATTAAAATGATATGCAGCATGCCTATATTCTGTGATGGAGTAAATGTTATTAAGGACTTCATCACCTGTAATTTGAAATATGTGGTGTATGCTCATCAATGCCAATGTGGATTCATTTATGTAGGGAAAACTACGATACATTTAAAAACCCGCTAGGCAGAGCACACATATAACATTAAAAAAGGGCCTTGAAACCCAGACTATCTATGCACTTTAAAAATTCACATCAGTCCAATCCCTGTTTTGTTTTTTTGTTTTTTAAACAATCATTTTTATTGGATAACATAATATATAAGGATACAGAAAGGAAAGGGGAAGGCTGACAGACAGGGGATTACAAAACAAAAATGGGGGCAATAGCCTGAAGTTACAATACCTAATGGCACATTAATCAAAAACATAAAAATAAACAAAAAATACACTGGACAAAGATCATGTGGACTCAGAAGAAGGAGAGTGTAGAACACTAAGAACTATAACATTACTGGGAATTCAGGAGCCCCCTTGTTCCTTCAGGTATTCACTCCACCGGAGCCAGATCATGTGGGGTGCAGAGGCCAAAGAGGAATATTTGCAGTCTGCGGTCTCAAAAATAAAATGCTTTTAAATATTATTTTCAAAGGCCGCTAGACATGGTATAGAGATGGGCAATAGCCGCTTTAGTGGCAACTAAGATATGGCCCATGAGATACCTATCCCCCTTTGGATTATTGACCCAGGTAGAAATTAAACAGGACAGTTAATGGATCTACTGGGACAGTCTCCCCTATCACTTTACTAGTCACACTAAACACTTCAGTCCAAAGCGGCTGAATACCAGGACAGGAACAAAATATGTGGAAGATATCCCCGACATCTCCACAGTTCCTCCAGCAGTACTTAGAGATGGTTGGCCAAATTTTGTGCTGTTTATCTGGGGTGAAATACACTCAACGAATCAGCTTAAAAAACATCTCTGAATAGTTGATGCGCCAGGAAGCTTTGAAACATGAGCAAAACACTACTACTATCTCCCACTCATCCTCTGGAAGCGACCTAGAAAGATCCCTTTCCCAATTAACATGACACGCCAATTTCCCTTTTTTTGCTAATAGATGAAAAACCATTTCCACCCTGATATGCCCCCCTATGATTAGGGGACTGTAAACGAGATGTAATAAATGCTAGGAAAATCCAGATACTGAGTGGAACAGGCAAACAACTTTGGAGCCAGTTGCTGAGTTGCAAATATTCATAAAAACCTTGCGATGGAACTGTATAGCTTGCTTGGAGGTGGGAGAATGGGCTAGTCCTTCAGAGAGGTGAGACCACCCGTAGACCATGAGTCTAAATTCAGATCAGGAATTTAATTTGCTATCTCTTTAATGACAGAGCTGGGGAAGGTTTAAGTGAATCAACTGAAAACCAATCCCTAGCTTGATCAATTAAACAGGCAACTTGATATTTTTCAAGGTCAGGGAATGCTACCCCCCACCCTCATCTTTAGGGATAGAGAGTGTACCTCTAGCAATCTTCGGATTGTTCCCCTTCCAAATAAAGTCCCCTATTATTTTCTAGAATTTATTACATAACGATTTGAGAAGTAGACGAGGAATCGTACGGAAAAGATATAAGATCTTTGGGAGCAGGACCATTTTGGCAGCAGCTACTCGACCCAACCCGGACAATTTGTAAAACATCCTATCTTTAGTTAGCTTTGTAAATGTTGTAAGTAAATGACCATAATTACACTCAATTATATCTTTATCCCCACAAGATGTATTCCCAAATATCTAAGAGACAGAGTCTGCCAGGTGCATTTATTAGAAGCTTGCAATCTACATAATGAGGCCTCTGAAATCTGAAAAGGAAGAGCTTCAGGGGTGTTCAGCTTATAGAAGGAAACCTTTGCGTTACTATCTAAAACTGAGAGCAGCATGGGGAGGGAACTTTCTGGGTTCAGTAAACAAAGTAAGATGTCATCTGCAAATAGACTGATCTTATGAGAGACCTTGCCAACTATAAGGCCCTGCATATCAGCGTTACTCCTAATTTTCTCAGCTAATGGTTCAATCGCTAGCGCAAAGATCAGAGGGAAAAGCGGGCAACCCTGGCAAGTACCATTAGTAATATTGAAACTGCATGACAGACTACTGTTCACACAAATCCTGGCACAGGGAAAGGAATATAGAGTCTAACATTTTACCCTTAAAACGGACTTTAGGTAACCCCAATGTAGCCTGTTGAATGCCTTTTCGGTATCTAAAAACTGGACCCAGTGTGTTCTATTATGTTAATAACTCGCCTTGTGTTATCCAGGGCATGCCTGTCCAAAACAAACCCCACCTGGTCCTGATTAATCAACTTGGGTAACAGAGGACAAAGTCGGTTCGCGACCAGTTTTGCGTATAGTTTAACATCCGAATTCAGCAAGGCAATAAATACGGTAATTTTGGACCAAAGTAGGTGCATTGCCTGGTTTTGGGAGAGCAACTATCTGTGTCTCCAACATTTCTTTGAGGAACCAGCCTTTCTCAGATGCTTCACTGAACACGGAAGCCAATACTGGTACGAGATCACTTTTAAAAGTTTTATAAAAATTAGATGGATACCCATCTGGCCCAAGTGCCTTATCCAGCGGTAAACAGTCTATATCTGTCTCTACCTCTTCCCGTGACCAGGGGAAACCCAGGGAAAGGCATGCCCCCAGGAGGGCAAATCCAAATTTCTCAAAAAGGCATCAAGGGCTTCCGCAGTAGGTTGGGGGGTGTCAAGATCACCCTTCAAATGATATAATTTTGCATAGTACTCCGCAAGCACATTTGCAATCTCCCCTGGGTCAAAAACTTTGGCACCTTTAGAGTTATATACGTGTTGTACTCGCTCCTTTGCCCGCCACCCTCAGCTTACGCGCCAACAAGCAGCCTGCTCGATTACCAAGGACATAAAAGTTCTGATTAAGACGCGCAATGTTCAGCTGAACCTCCTGCAATGAAAATGTATTCGCTTTTTCCCTTGCGCTGAGTAATGCCTTAAAAAGCTTCTTGTTAGCAGGATCTACCTTATGGGCAGCTTCAAATCTCAACATTTCTGTCTTAACCATGTAGCGGCTTTGTTTATATATTCGCTTAAGCCAATCCCTGTTATTTTAAAGCGTTCTGGAGGATTCAAAGTATTAATCCTTCATGGAAAAATAGGGATCTTGACATTAAACTTGCAAAGGCAGAAATTAAATGGGTGCATAAATTAAAAACCCTAACCCCACACAGTCTTAATGGGGAATTTGAGTTAAAATGGTTTTTATCAATAGTTGGTTCTTTCTATATATTTAATTTATTTGATTATTGGTATTTTAAATTCATCTATTTTCATATGTTGGATAAAACTGCACTTTATTTAAAATCATTGTTTTATTTGCTTACTAATTATAATATATATATATAGTTTTTTTTTTTCACATGCATCTCCTGTGAGGAAAATGGACTGGTTTAATATACTGGACAAAACTGCACTTTATTGGAAACCCCTGGTCTATGCTTATCCATATATATGTGTAATGAAAGCAGAACTTGTTTGTTTATTTATCCATCTCCCTGGTTTGTTTAATGGATGAACGATCATTTGGAACGCATATACTATTTCAGGTTCCAGTCAGGGATGTCTTCTGGCTCCTGTATTAATGGAACGCTTTTGGAACGCACAGCGGGCTTCCGGATTTCCGCTATGATTTCACTTCTGTCATGATGTAATTTCGCTGATGCCTGGCGGTGTAGGGCGGAAAAACCCGCGACACACCAGAGACTTATTGCTTAATTACTAGACATAACACGTTATGTTAATACCATGCTTCTGAGGAAGGACTTAGGCCCGAAAAGCTTTAAGCAGGTGATCATCTAACGGGGATCCGCTTCTGGAAAACCGCAGTTCCTGGGTGGGGATACAGAGTTCCAGACCTCTGGACATCCGCTTCCATAGCCATCTGGGAGGGTAACGGACTTGGAAAACAGAGCGGTTGTGAACCCCTGCCCACAGAGTGTGGAGATAGTATACTGTATATTGATCAACAAATAAAAGCCTAAGCATAATTTTGGGGAGAATTATTGTGGACATGCTGACCTTCTGAAAGTCTTTTTACTGAATATATGAGAAAGGATTAAGCCCTCAACAAGAGACTGTGAAATTGTCTCTCTCATCATGAATTGCTCTATGTAAGAACGTCCCTATTTTTATGTATCTGCGCCATTAGAGGAAATATATTGTGTTTATATTCTATGAGCGACTGCAGGTGTATCTGCATGCGAAACGCTACGTTAGTGTCAGCGGCTGTAAAACTAACGTAGTGTTTCCTATGCAGATACACCCGCAGCTGCACAGAACATAGGCATGCTGCATATCATTTTAATCAGCAGAAGCTGTATGTGCTAACTATTCGCTGTGCCAATAAGATGCATTTGAAGGTAGAAAGTCGTACGAAAAGATGCTCGGCGCTACCGGGTCACACAGAGCTCCCATGTTTGGTCATCTTGTTTCATAAATTAACAAAGTCACACTAGTGCAGTACCCAATTTTAACTGCACAAACCACTTGTGACTCCATTTATATTATTATGATATTTATACTCTATTTTGATCTAAAGCACAGGTTCTCAAACTCAGTCCTCAGAACCCCAAACAGTGCATGCATACCTCCCATCACGACCCATTCCAGGAGACACAAAATGCTCTGCTCCTGGACTTCCCTCTTTTAGTTTATTATTGCCATCACCTTGGTTGAATAACTTTTCTTATCAATTAACTAGTTCAACAAGGGTGATGGCATTCATATATTAAGATAATTTAAGAGTGAAGTCCAGGATCAGAGCATTTTGGCCCTCCTGGAATGGGGCCTGTTGGGAGGAATGGTGTATGGTTTCCAGGTCTCCTCACAGAATATGGTTTCCAGGTCTCCTCACAGAATATGGTTTCCAGGTCTCCTCACAGAATCACAAGTGAAATAATTAGCTCCACCTGTGGATCTTTTAAAATGTGTCAGTGAGTAATTAATACACTTGTGCACATGCTAGGTGACCTGGAAAAAATGAACTGTGTGGGGTCCTGAGGATGGAGTTTGAGAACCACTAATCCACAGGTTCTCAAACTCAGTCCTCAGGACCCCAAACAGTGCATGTTTTCCAGGTCTCCTCACAGAATCACAAGTGAAATAATTAACTCCACCTGTGGATCTTTTCAAATGTGTCAGTGAGTAATGAATACACCTGTGAAACTGCTGGCTGACCTGGAAAACATGAACTGTGTGAGGTCCTGAAGACAGAGTTTGAGAACCACTGCACTAATCTAAAGGACCAAATGACCAAAAAGGCAGCAACTAACAGTGGTTTCATGATTGCAGTCACCTGTGTTGAACTACTTAATTGATAAGGGAGTTTCAACACAGGTGACTGCAATCATACATTAAGAGGGAAGTTCAGGAGCAGAGCATTTTGCACCTGGTTGAAGGGGTCATGTTGGAAGGTATGATACAATATGCAATTCATAACTGCCTAATACACCTCTATACAGTATAAACAGTCAGTGTAACACTAAACACATAAAAAAATGAGATTTAACAGCTAAACATTTTGCACAGTATTAAGCTGTTATATAATGAAGGAATACATTAAGCAACATTAACTCAACCCTAATCCCAAACATCACCCTAACATCCTTATCACTAAACCAACCCTAATATCCTATCCAATACCAAAACCTCTAAACTAACCATAATATCCTAACCCACAGGTTCTCAAACTCGGTCCTCAGGACCCCAAACAGTACATATTTTCCAGGTCTTCTCACAGAATTACAAGTGAAATAATTAGCTCCACCTGTGGGTCTTTTAAACTGTGTCAGTGAGTAATGAATACACCTGTGCAACTGCTAGCTGACCTGTAAAACATGAACTGTGTGGGGTCCCGAAGACAGAGTTTGAGAACCACTGCTCTAACCCAAACCCCCCTAAACCAACCTTAAAACCCTATTTTTAACTACCCAATCCCTAACCCAAACTAACACTAATGGTGCATACACACGTAGCCATTTGCCAGCGATACAATATCGCTGGCAGATAGTTATGCACCCTCCCTGGTACGCTGGATGATCAATGTCCATCATCCAGCACACCACCAACTTACCGATGACTTTAGCGATCCACGATCGTCAATTGCGGGTCTCTATAGTAACTTGCTCGAAATCGAGCAAGTTGACCGGCATGCATGGCCGATGGACGATATCGCTATCGTCCATACGTGGCCGCGCATCGCTGGTCAATGTTAAGTTGGTAGGGACCATTTAAAAATATGAGATATGGTAAGAACTTACCCTTGTTATCTCTATTTCTACGAAGTCCATAGGGTTCCACAGGATACCTTGGGGTATAGGTGTGACGTCAGTCGCAGGGCACCAAAGAGTTAAGCTTTCAGCCTCCCAGGATGCACTAGGTCCCCCTCCTATACCCCGCCCCCGGGCCAAGGCACCTCAGTTAGTTACCAAGCCATAGGCCGGAGGAGGAGAAGGAAGAGAGAGAACAAAGATCTGGACACATACAAGAATCACATTCTCACCAGAGGGAGACGGAAAACCGGTGACCAGAGCAAAGCCCATCTGCAGCACAGGTGCGACAGGGCGGGAGTCCTGTGGAACCCTATGGACTTCGTAGAAATAGAGATAACAAGGGTAAGTTCTTACCATATCTCATATTTTCTACTTCAGGGTCCATAGGGTATCCACAGGATACCTTGGGGATGTCCCAAAGCAGTATCCTTTAAGGGTGGGGACGCTCCTGTGCAGAAAGGAGAATCCGCCGCCCGAAGGAAGCATCCTGAGAGGCGAAGGTGTCAAACCTGTAATACCTCACGAAGGTATGGACAGAAGACCACGTAGCAGCCTTGCAGATCTGAACTGCCGAGGCACCACGTCGAGCTGCCCACGAAGGACCCACAGACCTAGTGGAATGAGCCTTCAGAGAAGGAGGGACCGGTAGGCCTTCATGAAGATAAGCTTCAGAAATAGCCATACGGATCCAGGCTGCCAAAGTTTGCTTTGAAGCAGGCCAACCCTTTTTACGGAAGCCAAAGAGGACAAACAAAGCGTCCGACTTCCTAAACGAAGAAGTGCGGTCAACATAAGTCCTTAAGGCCCGCACAACATCCAAAGAGGCCTCACCCACGGAAAGACCCGGTGAGTTAAAGGCCGGAACAACTATTTCCTCGTTAATATGAAACTGGGAAACAACTTTGGGAAGAAACTCGGGCCGAGTGCGGAGCACTGCCCTGTTCCCATAAAAAACCAAGAAAGGGGGTCTACAAGAAAGAGCCCCTAACTCAGAAACACGTCTGGCCGAAGCAATGGCCAGAAGGAAAACAGTCTTAGCTGTTAGCCATTTAAGATCCACTGAGCCCAGTGGTTCAAACGGCGGTCCTTGGAGAGCCCTCAGGACCACAGCCAAATCCCAAGGCGCCACAGGTGGAACAAAGGGCGGCTGAATGCGGAGAACGCCCTGCATAAAGGTGCGCACATCCGGGATTGTAGCAATCCTACGGTGAAACCAGACAGATAGGGCCGAAACCTGTACCTTCAAAGAAGCAAGGCGAAGCCCATGATCTAGTCCCGCTTGCAGGAAGGCGAGAATCCGAGACAGACGAAACTCCCGCGGTGCATAACCTCTCGGTCGACACCACTGGAAGAACGTATGCCACACGCGATGGTATATCCTCGCGGAAGACGGTTTCCGAGCTCGCAACATGGTACGCACCACAGAGCTGGAAAACCCCCGGGACCTCAGCATGGCCGTCTCAACAGCCACGCCGTCAAAGACAGCCGAGTCAGGTCCGGGTGAAGGCAAGGACCCTGAGACAGAAGGTCCGGTCGTAGCGGCAACCGCAGAGGAATGTCCACGGACAGACCCTGAAGGTCTGAGAACCAGTGCCGTCTGGGCCACGCGGGAGCTATCAACAGGAGCGTCCCTCCTTCCTGTTTGAATTTCCGGATTACCCGTGGAAGAAGGGAGACCGGAGGGAACAGGTATGCGAACCGGAACGTCCACCGGACGGACAGAGCATCCACCAGAGACGCCCCTTCGTCTCTTGTGCGAGACCCGTACACCGGCAACTTGTTGTTGTGCCGGGACGCCATGAGGTCGATTTCTGGAAGACCCCACCTGTCCACCAGTAGTTGAAAAACGTCCGGGTGCAGGGACCATTCCCCCGGATGAACGTCCTGGCGACTTAGAAAGTCCGCCTCCCAATTGAGCACTCCCGGGATGAAGACCGCTGATATGGCCGGAAGATTGCGCTCCGCCCAAACCAGGATCCGAGAGACCTCTACGAGAGCCGCCCGACTGCGAGTTCCTCCTTGCCTGTTTATGTAGGCCACGGTGGTAGCGTTGTCCGACTGGACCTGCACCGGGCGACCCTGGAGAAACCGCTGTGCCTGCTGGAGAGCATTGAAGACCGCACAGAGTTCCAAGATATTTATTGGAAGCTCCGCTTCTGTCGGCGTCCACCTGCCCTGGAACAAGTGTGGACCCGAAACTGCTCCCCAGCCCCGAAGACTGGCGTCCGTTGTCAACAGGACCCAATTTGGAACCCAGAACGGACGTCCCTTGTTGAGGTGGGTCGTCTGTAACCACCACGTAAGGGACAGGCGAACCTCCTGGGTGAGCACAATCGTCTGGGACTTCAGAGACTGAGTCAGCCCGTTCCACTTGGACAGGATCAGGTGCTGCAGAGGTCTGGAGTGAAACTGGGCGTATTCCACCATGTCGAACACCGACACCATGGAGCCCAGTAACCTCATCGCCGAGTGTAAGGACACCCGGCGGCTGTGCAGACAACTGCGCACCCTTGACTGTAAAGCAGAGATCTTGTCCTCCGTCACGAAGATCCTTTGCTGTCCCGAGTCCAATAAGGCTCCAAGATGCAGAATCCTCCGAGACGGGATTAGAGTGGACTTCTGCCAGTTGATTAGCCAGCCGTGCCGTTGCAGCAGTGCAATGGTCAGGTCCAAGTGGCGTAACAGGAGCTCTGGAGATCCTGCCACCAATAACAGGTCGTCCAAATACGGCAACATGCGGACTCCCTGCAGCCGCAGAGAAGCCGCCATGACCGCCATCACCTTGGTGAAAACACGTGGTGCTGTTGCCAGGCCAAAAGGTAACGCCCGAAACTGGAAGTGGTCGCTGCTGATTGCGAACCTGAGGAACTGTTGATGGCGCCAAAGAATAGGGACATGCAGGTAAGCGTCCTGTATGTCCAATGACACCAAGTAGTCCCCAGGTTCCAGCGCCAGAATGATGGACCGTAGGGTCTCCATCCGAAACTTCTGGACCCGCAAAGACTTGTTGAGTGCTTTGAGGTTGAGAATCGGACGATATGACCCATTGGGTTTCTGTACCAAAAATAGATTTGAATAGAAACCCTGGCCCCTCTGGGAGAATGGAACCGCCACTATAACTCCAGCCTGGAGCATAGTGTGCAATACCTTCCGCAGCTCCGTAGCCTTGTTCCGGTCCGATGGGAGACCCGTGGTGAAGAAGCGAGCCGGGGGTCTGTGCCGGAAGGAGAGGGCGTATCCGTGAGAAACCACCTCCAGAACCCAAGTGTCTGTCGTAGTGGTCGACCAACACTGGGCGAACTGTAGCAGGCGGCCTCCCACCCTGGGATCCCCCCAAAGGGAGGCCCGGACCATCAGGCCGCAGGCTTGTCATCTGGCTTGGGGGCCGGACGTCTGGTACTCCATGCCTGCTTCCGGGGCTTGACCGATTTCTTAGGGCCAGCCTGTCGAGGAAACGACTGTGGTTTGGGCCTGCCCTGGGCCCTAGATGACCGAAAGGACGATGGTCCCGAACCAGAAGGAGCAGCGGCCGACGGGAGACAGGCAGATTTGGCTGCCGCCAGCGTGGCCACAATCTTATCCAGATCCGGACCGAAGAGAACTTCTCCGGTAAACGGTAACGCTTCCAGACCTTTCTTGGAATCTGCGTCCGCCTTCCAGGATCGCAGCCACAAGGTGCGACGAGCAGCTACCGCTGCTGAAGAAATTCTAGACACCAGAGTACTAATGTCTAGAGCCGCCTCGTTGATGTAGGTGGCCGAATCACGGAGATTGCCAATCAACTCCGCCTGATCGGCCGGACAGTCGGATTCAAAAGAAGCCTCTAATGAATCCGCCCAGCGCTCCATCGCTCTGGCAACCCAGCAAATGGCCATAGCCGGCCGTGCTGCCCCCCCTGCAAGGGAATAAGCGGACTTCAGGCAGATTTCTACCTTGCGGTCCGTAGCATCCTTAAGGGAGGACATGGATGGCATCGGCAATGTGGCACTACGGACAAGACGGGTCACGTGAGAATCCACCTGTGGAGGGGATTCCCACTTAGCAAAATAATTATCCGCGAACGGATAAGCCACCGCCAGGCGTCTCTGCGGCTGGTATCTTTTGCCAGGTTGTTTCCACGCCTCCTCTAAATGGTCCACCAACTGACCCGAAAGAGGAAAGACTGTGGCATCGCCCTTCACATCTTTGAAAAAGGCATACTTAGATTTAGCCGCTGGGGGAACTTCGTCCTCAATCACCAAGGCTGTGCGGACCGCCCGAATAAGTCCAGGAATATATACTTTGGACTTAGCATCAGCGTCCTTAGTATGGAGAGGTTCCTGATCGTAAGGATCTAGAATCTCCCCATCATCAGACGTCCCTTCGTCAGCCTCATAAGGAGCGGACAGAGACGCCACCGGCCTTTTATGAGACCGCATCACAGACTCCCCTTGCAACACATCCGACAAGTGCTGTACAGAACTCGTCAGGGAGTTAACCCACGCTGGCTCCTGAGAACCCGGGAGCGGGGAAATAGGGAGACTGTGGGGTACCACCAATTGTCGTGGGAACCCCTGCATGGGTGACGACACCACAGACTGCTGGGACAAACCCATCGGAGTAAACGCGGGCTGCGGAGCTAACTGGCCCACTAAAGCTGTTAACGCCTGAGCGAAACAAGCCCAGGGCGGCTCCTGTACCGGTGCTGTAACCGTAATAGGCCGCGCCATGGACAAACACTGCCGGCAAAGGCCCTCCGCGCTACCCTCCCCCTCCGCTAACGGTACTTTGCACGTGGTACACTGTAGCCGGAGGGGAAAATCACTTTCAGACATGATGGCACCACGTATGTGACCTCTCTCACCAATTAAGTATTAAATAGGCGAGAGACCACCCTGCAGCACCGCACCGCAAGGGCTTTAGCAGAAAGAACAGGGACAGTAATAAAGCTGACAGTTTAGATGAAGAAAAGATTACAGGCAGCAGCGCTAGCACAGTCACATACAATGCAGAGAAATAACAATTCCTGCACTAACAGCGCTGATCACTCAACTACACAGACACAGGGCCTGGTAGGACACAGCGCTGCATACACAGACCTGAGCCACAGCGGAGGAGAGGTATGCGGGGGGACCCAGACCACGATGCTTCCTTCCAGCGCTTCCAGCAGCGTTCACCATGCGTTCTGGAGAAGATGGCCGCCGAGGAGCAGAGAGGAGGCTGGCCTGGGGGAGGAGCGCTGCCACAGGACCAGTCGGCAGCATGCAGAGAGGGCTGTGTGCAGCGGGGGAGGCGCCGGCTGTGAGACAGGGAAGGCGCGCTCCCCTGGCATGCATTTAACCCCTGGGACGCCGCAGCGCTACCGCTCTGCTGCGGTCCGCTGTCCCCGGGGGTAGTGGAAGCGCAGGTTGGTCGCCTGGCTCCACGCTGCAGCCAGTCCCCAGGGAGCCCCCTGCCTGGGGACTTAGGACCATGTGATCAGCGGGGACCCACCGCGGGACCCCGCTGCTTACCTCTGTCCCCCTTGAATCCGGCCATGGTCCGGAGCATCTGGGGTCACCGCTAGCTGTGACCCCAGACGCCCACCAGCATCCCCGGATCAGTACCGGCGTTCTGGTACCGGCGGGGTGTAGGGAAGACAGCATGGACGTCAGGACTGACTGTCCATGCTGTACATCCAGTTGTGCAGCCACAGCTGCATGAAGAATAAGCTTCAGGGGCTCTTCTAGCCCCCACTCCAACAGGTGCACCCGACTCCGGCCGGGCACCAAACTAAACTGAGGTGCCTTGGCCCGGGGGCGGGGTATAGGAGGGGGACCTAGTGCATCCTGGGAGGCTGAAAGCTTAACTCTTTGGTGCCCTGCGACTGACGTCACACCTATACCCCAAGGTATCCTGTGGATACCCTATGGACCCTGAAGTAGAAAGAACGATTTGAAAGCGAACGGTAACGATATAGTTCAAATCGTCCTTTTAAATCGCTACGTGTACATGCACCATAATACCCTAACCCTAAAGGGCAGACTGGATGGGTCATGTGGTTCTTATCAGTCATCAAATTCTATGTTTCTATATAATGAAGAATAGATTAAGCTATGTAATATAAAGAAGGAGTAATATACTTGGTTTATGCAGGTCTATAAGCTCAAACAATGAAATACACGAACACCAACACAAACTCTATGACTGTCAATTCACATAGTTTATTTCAAAACCTCAAACCATTTAGAGTAACAAATAAATAGACATCATAACCCAAAATGGACAATCGTTTTAAACCCAAGCAGAGCCAACACCAGCGTGTCTGTATATTATACCACATGTCAGGTGCAACCGTGCCTGGGTTCAACTAAAACACAGAATAACGTTTACAATTCAAAGAACAAAGGGTTCAAACATATCACATTTATGTAGTACACAGATATAGGAAGAAGTTGTTCTATATAAAAGGTTTATTGGTTTCTTAGAAATATAGACAGCAAAATTACCCTTTTTTATGAAAATGCCACTCTGAATGCCATTTACTAGCCAGGAAACGGAGTTGCTTCATAGAAGCATTAAAGAATTAGAATAGAAGAAAATATAGACTCAAGAATATATTTTGGGTGCACTGTTAAAATAGTTTGTTTTAAAGAGGAGGGTAGAAACTCTTCACATCCGAGGCACTGGATGAGGGAGGGATATTGATACAAGGAGAGGTAGGATAATCATCTAAAACAAAGATCAAGCAATCAATATAAGGGCTGCTCTTCTCACATACTATATACGGCAAGATTTATCAAATCTACTAAAGCAGACAAGAGCAAATCAGATTTATAGCCATCATTCACTTCTCACATTCTATAAAATGATTGCTAAAATCTGCTTGGCTGCCATGGGGAACACCTAGACTTGTCCTCTTTAGCAAATGTGATAAATCTCCCTCATAGAGTTTCAAATTAGAAAATCTTGTGATACGGTTACAAGACTGCAGCCCACCAAAGACATTGTGATTGCTTTCTATGGTTTACATTGCTTTAGTGAGACAAACATTTTAATTGCAACGATCCACATCCTCACCGCAACTAAACCCTGTGTACATCCGCTTAGCTTCCAATATAAAGTGACAAGTGAAAGGACTGTTGCAGATCGCACAGTCGGACATTTGTTCTTAAAACATCATAACAGCTTTGCAGATGCGTTAGTTTAACTAGTTATGTCAGCTAGTTACATCTTGAAAACATACCTGGTCAGCAGTGGCTGAACATTCACTTGCATCCATATAAAAAAAGTTTTCATTAAAGAATAAGGGCACCCAGCTGTGGCTGAAATATCACAAGTTATGTTCCATGCAGAAAGTTTGATTCTCGGGAGACACTGACATGAACGTCAGGACCCCAGGGAACTAAAGCTTTGGGATGGGATATAACTTGTGATGTCCTTCAGCTCTGGGAGAAATAATCCTTTAATGGTTATATTCTCTTTGTTATGGATGTCTCTTGGATTGTTTGAGAGACCCAAAAGTACAATAGCAACACACACATTATACGAATACATAAATATAAGGTATAGAAAACTGCCTACCATTCACATCATACCAGACACTCGCACCCAGTAATCAGGTTTTTGCAATGACTATCTAGGAGCTTCTCTACAGGTATAAAAGTCACTTAAAGATATTAAAAAACACAATGTGACAAGTTACATTCTACTACAAAACATTTACTATGGGTAATGGCTATATCACTAAAGATTAGCTTTGTGGGGAGCCCATGCGTATTACCATGGGTTTTATGGTCAGCTTTGTAGCCAGTTTTGTCCTTGTTCACATCTTCCTATTTTTAATAAATGTATCAGATATTTGCTAACGCTTCTTAGTTTCATTGGGGATGGAAACAGGTACATTTTATGGTGTAGTTCCTAACCAATGTGTTCCAGAACCGTAACTTACAGAACATGGCATATAGTAAACTCTGAAATGTGTGTAAATTGCAAACATATTGTATCGGTCACATACTACATAGGAAATAGTGTAAGAAATCAAATTCTGGGATTCTCACGTGTTGAAGCGCACAGCGAGTGTTTGTACATGAAAAAAACATTGAAAATACCTGTAAAAAGTGTCTAAAACCCATATTCTGACTAGCAGTTATTTATATCTTGAAGGACAGAATCAGCTGATAGAAAAGTGAAGTAATGCACAGAAAATTATTTATTATATATTTAAAAATGTATAGTGTGTCAGCTGCACATTGCTTTAGTGCAGCCTAGCCTTTCTATAAACACTGAATGTACGGTAGTAAAATAAGTTATT
This sequence comes from Taudactylus pleione, assembly GCA_031769625.1. NCBI lineage: Eukaryota > Metazoa > Chordata > Amphibia > Anura > Myobatrachidae > Taudactylus > Taudactylus pleione. The sequence goes on along the minus strand of JAUIMM010000228.1, from coordinate 380,254 downwards.
TATTAATAAAACTTCAGAATCTCACTGTACACAGATATTTGCAGGAAAAGGAATGGTAAAGCTGTAGACAACAAAGAGCTGAATTGTGGCAAGTGCTCATTGTCAACTCCTTTCCTTAATTATCAAAGACAACCTTTCAATCTCTAAACTAGCCCAACTGTATCAGTCACCTACACATTGTTCTACCCATCAGTCCACAAGGGACAGATGACTTCACAGAGTGATAAAGTTCTTAATGAATATTAATGTGGCTCCACAGTGGCCACATTAATATACATTTTTATATTTCACTACCATGGCCGTTGACTTATTTATTCTAGCACCCTGCAACGGTCACAAGCTATGCAGTTCCTCTTTCCTGCCTGGGGTGTCGCCCTCTGCTCTGGTGCTTCTAGCACACTCTGCAACAAACTGCTGAAATACAGACCAGAGTGTGCTAGAAGCACCAGGGCAGAGAGCAACATCCCAGACAGGAAAGAGGAACTGCATGGCTTGTGACAGGTGTAGGGTGCTAGAATGAACACTGACTTGTGCTTCATCCTACATCATGAAAGCATAAGCTAATTCACTATGCATATGCTTTGTTTCCATAGGCATGAGACATATAAAGGATATTTTCGGATAATGAAAGCATAGATAAAGACATAAAACCCCTCACTCACAAAGAAACATTCATCCAGATGTAGAAAATTCTACAGCAAGTTAAATTCAGACTACACTGAGAAAACAGCATTGGATAAAAGGGAGGACATCACAGAACAATCAGACAGTGACCACCTTAAACCATAATCTGCTTACCTAAAGCACAAACGATAATAAAATGATTTACATACTGTACAACAATCAATTCTTGTTCAAACAGGTCCAGAGAAACATTACAACATTACTTAGAACCCTTGGTGGGTTTAATAAATTAAACAGCTTTAGGATGATTCATCTTCAATGATTCTTGTACAAAGTTCATGTTATGGCGCTCACTTAAGTTTTCCTATAAAGTAGATTTTGAGTTATTTACTATACTTAAAGCAGCAGTCCATGAGTTGCAAAAGAACAAACAAAAGTATAAGCCAGGCCTAACCTGTGGTCTCCAGCATACTGTGAGCCTCATTTACAGAAGGACTAAATGTGTCCTTCTGTAAATGCATCAGTGCAAAATGCTTTGGCTTTGCACTGATGGTGGCTAAAATCTCCAGTCACTCACTGTGCAAGTGTTCAATGTCCAGTCTGCAAACACTTTCTATATGCTAGCATAGTGCTCTGTTTATCCGCTTGTATGAGTAAATTAAACAAGTGTGAGGGGACAGCTTAGCACGTGGTGAATTTGTAAGTGTGAAGTGTATTACAATGCTCATAGTGCACTTACAAATGTACTTCACCAGCAAAGTGCGACATAGTTCCCAATAAAAGTACTGAAATGGTGGAATAAAAATGGGTGCACTCTCCTCCTTACAGTAACCAATGCCCCTACAATACACAATCTCTGCCCTTTAATCTCATCTTAAGAAACCATTAAAAGCATTGGATGATACCTGAAGACCGTTCTAAGCTGGTGTGAAATCCAAGTCATGGCCTAGTGGAACTGCGGAAGGTCTATAAATCTTGCAGTCTTTGCCCCTTTATCTCATCATAATAATTCATTAAAAGTATATGACTGCTGTGCAAAACCAGGTGCACTCGTGTGCCTACTCCCTACTCGTACTTTGCAAAGATTGCCCTTACTTTGTATGACCTTTGCTTTGGCCCGCGCAGGTTTTTACTATGCTAAAAGTGTTGCCATCTTTCTTTGCAAACCTATCAGCTGTGGCAGAAAGCTGGGCACACTTGTGACAGTATGCGTCACAACTAATCTTGTGCATGTGTAGGTTGATGATGTCCGCAATATAGAAAAAGTAACTTGTGTAACCCTGGAAACGTGCCCAGTGCTTTCACAATTGCAGGCTGTTAGCAAACTACATACACCTAGCGTCCCTTCCTTCTGGAGCCAGTGATGACAGCTGCCCTATAAAGAATGTTACAGGAAACCTAATGCTTCCTTGTTCAGAAACAAGTTTTTTTTTGTAATTTCTCTTCTATTTTCTCTGAATTACTGCAATAACAGAAAAGATCCCAGTGACCGTGTATAATAGCGGAAGCCCAGTGACATTATAATAAGAGCACAGCATTCAGGTGTGAAGTAAACAGACAAAGTGATTTTTTGTTTTAGGAAATATTCTAAATATACTGGACTGCTGCTTCAAGTGACCTTGTATGTGTGTGTGTGTGTATATACACATACATACATACATATACACACACACACACACACACATTATAACATATATACACACACACGTATGCTATGACAGTGTGTTTATGTGACAGGATGGGCTCCTTGTAGATGTTGATATAGATCCAGCATAGAGTATTAGGGTCTTGTAGGGCTCATTCACACTGCTCCATGGTAAATGTGCTTTTGCACGTAAATTAGTGCATTAAATATGGTTTAAAATTTCACACCAATGCTCTAGAAGATCATAATGCTGAGCATTGAAATTGCATGTAATCCACATGTAATGCATATATCCTATAGCAATGGTTTGCATTTCCTGTGTGTGCAGGCACACTATTCTTTGATGTGACTTCACACAGGAACCTATGCCCCCCCCCCCCCCCCCCCAAAAAAAAGGTATTTAACACAGAGTACAGACTCATTAACAATACAGTCAATGCCAATATGATAAAGGGAAACAGAAGCCGTCTTAGTCAAAAATGACACATATGCTGATCATTATGAAAAGCAATGTGGCCAATCAGGAGCTACGGATGTCATAAAAAACACATGTAAAATTATTTCACCTAAATGAAGTTTGCTAAAAAAAAAATAAAAAAATGCAGACCATAAATCTATATGCATTTGTATTAAACAAGCCTATACATTGTGTGAACAAGCCAGTAAGATTCCCATCCATACGTCACAGGCAGATGCTGCATTAGCTCATGAGTTACAAAAACCATTCATTCCAATTGCACGGCCTGGCTGACTGGAGGAGAATCAGATCTTTTTCGTTTTAAATATTGGGTTATACCAGCAGACGAAGATTTTAATTATAGTTTTTTCTTTTTCCTTTGACATTTGTTTCTCTGTGGTATAGTAACAATATTCGTGTAGGGCATATTCAAGCTTTTCCATTGATCCCAGATCCCAGCTGCAGGCTAGCTCTGTACTATCAGCTGCAGCCAGGTTCACAAGTAACCGTTGTTGTAACAGGCAAAGGGGGCAGCACGGCTCCTGGGCTTCATTTCCCCCCATACATCCTCTCAATATCTTCCTGGTAATGACTTTTCAGCTCCTTGCGTTTCAGTTTAAAGGCATCGGTCACCAATCCTGTCTCAGGAGTCCAAGGCTCAGCAACAAGGCGGATCTTTGCAGGGACCTCAAACTTCTCAAGGGTGGCTGGAAACAAAAAAGCAATTCATGAAACATACTAGGAAAAAGAATTCCAGTTCCCTTCCGCCTCACACATTATCCGCTTGTTATGGAAGCTACTGGAATCAGGGCCGGCACAATGCAGTCAGTGTGGTAGGCATTGTAGGGGGGGCGCCGGGCTGGAGAGGCACTCACCCCACTGCTTGCTTACTGAGCACCTTTACAGCTGCACTCGCTGCGCCTGTGACAGGCAGGCTGAGGCAGCCGGTGCAGCAATGTCATGGGCGGGCCTGGCAGGGCAAAACTAAGGGGTGGAGTGGACGGCCATGGACATAATCGTCGGCTAATGGGTGATCCGCACTCCAAACTAATCCAGTTCGCTGATCCACCTGAATTCATATGTAAATTTTTGCCAGCGGCCAACCGTTAAGGAACGGATTTCTTTGTCCGGCATTGCCCGTCCCTGAGCGGGAGAAGCTCGTTCGTTCCCCTGACTTGTTAAGTTTTAGAAGCAGCGCCACTCCCAGCAATAGCAAGTAGACCTGCAATTACGTCACGCAGCGCACATACACGCCTGCTCTCTCTGTGTGTGAGTGCTGTGCCCAAGTAGAGGTGCAATGGAGGAGCTGTCTCAGCGGCACACCGTAATGGCAGGAGGAGGACCCGCTGAACAGTGACTGAGAGAGAGAGCTGGCAGCTGCCTGTCCCTGACAGGTGGTGAGGGTGCAAATTTATAGTATGCAGGGGGACACCGAACAACCTGGCACCGGCCCTGATTGCAATGAATCTCTAGTGTGCGCTATGTAAAGACTAGATGCCTGTTCCTAGGGTTGCTGACAGATCCAGTGGGCCCTGATGCTGGGTGGGCAAGTGGGGGTAACACCCAGTCTGGTTTCTTTCGCATGAACAATGTGCCAAAGCTTCACGGCAGCATATGGCGATAGGGGCGTAGCTATGGCATCTTAGGGGATGTGGTTATGCCTCCTCATCAAACCTGGGCACCCACGGAGGCCTAGTCCTGAGTACTTTGTATCTAACCCACCCTCTCTGTCCCTAATAGGATCCTAAAATCAATTCTCTAGGTGTTTTTAGAAGTGACCCAATGTCAGCATAGTTACAAATCAATAAAGTACAGCATAAATACAGAAGACTATTGATCAGTTGGGAATATCGTCAGATAACTTATCCATGGCCTTCAAAATCGGACAAGTGCGCAAGTCGCCAACCTACAGAACTGTACACCTGGAGCCTTGTGGTTCTGTAATGTGGTGGTGCAAATGTTCCTGGTCTGGCTACAGTCATTTGCTTAGGAGGAGTGGCCAACGCCAATCACTACTTACTGAATCTGCTCAATCATCTTCACCACACATTACACCTCCCCCCCCCATCCCTTCCAGGTGACAATGGCGGCAGCACAGTGGCATAGTGGTTAACATTGCTGTCTCACAGCACTGAAGTTACAAAGTTCAATTCCAGACCTATCAGTGTGTAGTTTGTATGTACTCCCGTGTTTGCACCAATTTCCCCCGCCTGCTCTGGTTTCCTCCCACACTCCAAATACATACAGGTTAATTGGCGTCTGACAAAAAGCTGAGTGCGTGTATGTAAGTCCCTGATTATAGAGAATATAGATTGTAAGATCCACTTTAGAAGGGACTGACTGGCATGACTAAATATTCTCTGTAAAGCAATGTGAAATGTGTGTGCTATATAAATGACTATTAATAAAAATAATCCACACTGCAATGGTTTCATGAATGAGACACTGATGTCAGCCATAGGAAAGCAGAGGTGAATCCATATGGGATATAGAACATCTGAGACAGCGTTTCCCCCCAGCATCAGCCAGGTGGCCATGGAGTGACTCTCCTGTGGAAGTGTGGCACTACATCCTGCCTGTACAGTTACACAAATTGGTAGAGTTTAATTTTTGTCTGCTGCCTGTAATTACTATTTGGTAACACTACTCACTACTTACCTGCAGCTGGAGATTCTACCAACATTCTAAGCACTTCCTTCTCCATTACAGAACTGTTACACAGAGACTCAAAGCTTCCCAGCATGCCTTTCTTCTCTGCCAGCTTTAATATCTCCTTTTGGTTTGGCACAATAAAGCCAATCACATATGACTGGTCGCTGTAATGGAAGAAATAATATAGGTATGTACATTAATATCATAAATATATCTACATATTAATTCATACATTTATAAATAGGTATGTCTGTTATATTATACTATGATATGCCTAGATGGTCCTCAGTAGCCTCTTTCCCTGCTTGCTCGTCTTGCAGTTCTTACCCTGCATATTAGCCAAACTTCTATCTCCATTGTGCCCCTCTGCTGGCCAGTAAAGTGTCCTATTAGTAGCAGTGGAAGTATATTGTGTTCAATAGAAAATCCAAATGTATAAGATCTAAACCGCCTGTCCTCTTACTTTAATAATACATACTGTTTATTCCCGAATCTTCACCAGGTGATCCTGGGAAAGTACAACTGGATGTCGTACGAGGAGACCTACATGTCCGCCTCTCGGTTTGGGAGTGGACTGGCTGCGCTTGGCCAGAAACTGAGGTTTAAAGCTGGGCATCCACTATACAATTATCTGTCAGATATCTGTCCAATATGGCTGCTTGGAATGAAAACCTGGTTATGTATGGGAGCAAATGACAGTCCATCATATTGTTTTAAACACTGAAAAAAGGACAAAAAAAATTGTTCAAATTGGTAAAATGTGTGTTTTAACCAATTTGTCTGAACAACCATTTTTGTCTGTTTTCCAGTGTTTGTGAGCAAATGGACGAATATCATTGGCTCCCATACATTACCAGATTTTCATTCCAACCAGTCAGATTGGACAGATATCTAGAAAATTGTATAGTGGATGCCCAGCTTAAGTTTCACAATTTAAGGGCCAGAGTCCATTAGATGTGAGCTGCTGCTGTAATTATTATAGACTGATCTCTGCTGGCACCTCTGCGCACAGAATCCAACTCAGACGCATCCGAAGATGCTGCCGGGACCTGTTTTGGCAGCAGCTTGTTGCCTAAAAAGTGGGAGTGAATGTTTCTCCGGACTCATGCACAGAAATAATAGAAAGAAAACAGGTGCACACTTTAATACCATACTTTTTCTGTATGAAGAAACTAAGGGGTCTATTTACTAAGCTTTGTTAGGAGATAAAGTGAACGGTGATAAGGTACCAGCCAATCAGCTCCTAACTGCCATTTTTCAAACACAGCCTGTGACATGGCAGTTAGGAGCCGATTGGCTGGCACCTCATCACCGTTCACATTATCTCCTAACACAACTTAGTAAATCGATCCCTAAAACACAAAGTTGTGCTGATCATAGATTAGGACTACGCAGGAGGCATAGTTCTCGCTGCCTCACCTGTTTGCATATGCACAGATGTTGTCCACCATGGACAGATTCTTCAGTGCAGCCTCTACTTTCCCAAGTGATACATATTCTCCTGCTTGGAGCTTCACCAGGTCCTTCTTCCTGTCTAGAGGACAAATTAATATGTATGTATGAAAAATACTTCCACCAGCACTGTCTCCGTAAGCCACTCTATGTCGTTACACGTGTCTACAGCCACGGAACAAGTTAAGTGCCACTTTAATCACTAAGACCCCGATAAGTTGCTCTTGTACAGGTTTTCTGCAATGCTTGATGGTAATGGATGCTACATGACCTTCACAGCTTCACAGGACTTAAATATGGCAGAATGAAACTGCCACATCTAAACTACATAGGAGACATAATCTAGTCGAACCAGACTAGCAGTGCCTTGGATGAATTGATAGGCCACAGTATGGTAGCCTCCATTGTGTGTATTCCCATACATGCACTCAGATGATTTGTACTCCCTCTACTTGCTCTGCAGCTGCAGAGGAGAGAAGTTCAAGAGCTTAAACACTCCGGGTCAAGGTGTTAAATGGGCGGCTCTGTTAGTAGTGACTGGGACAGCCTATGAATTACACAGAGCGGCTACAATAAACAGAGCACTAAGAAAATACTAAATTACAGGACAATTTGATTGGCATCTATAGTAGTACACAGACTACTGGAAAACTTAAGGGCTGTTAATAGGCATTGAAAAGGAACTGGAAATTGGTACCTTAATGGTTCACTGTATATAGCGAACATTTATTTATTGGATTTAAACTTTTCATGCTAAAAACAAGAGAAAAATCACTTTTTTGAGTAAAAGCCAGTGAAGCAGGTTACAATACTCAGTATATACTAGCAATGAAGAGTAGAAAATGGGTGAAAACACAAAACAATTGTTTCATCTAATAAAGCAGTTTTATGTTCTAATGTTATTTATTACATAAATGATTAGTAGAGAAAAAGAAAAAAAAGAAAAAAAATCACCACTAAGTGAACGTCTATACATCCTATTTATTAGTTTTCTTTATTTAAATAAGCAAAGAGAAAGTCAGGAACTCCATAATTTTTGAGGCAATTCCCAAACTAATTACAGCCGCCTGTCACCTGTGTTCTTTATGGTATCCGGATGGAAGATCTATGGTGAGTAGATAGAAGACAGTCAATAAGTCGACACCAGATGGTCAGCAAGGTTAAAAGGTCAAAATGTCGACATAGAAATGGTCAACACAGAGTAGGCTGACCATTTTTTTTCATGATTTTTAGGGTTAGGATTAGGTTTAGGGATAGAGTTAGGCACCTGGTGGAGGGCTAGGAACCAGGGGGAAAATTAAAAAAACAAAAAAAGGTGTCGAACTATTCTGTCTCAACCATTTGTATGTAGACATTTTGGCCATGTCGGCCATTTGACCATGTCAGCCTAAGCACATGTCAACCATTTAACAGTCTAACCATTTGACCTTGTCGACCATCTGGTGTCGATCTAATGACTGTCTACTTAGACATTAGAACTTTCAATTCACACCCGTTCTTTATCCAGCTGTGTAGATTACGTTTTTAATCAATTCTTAAAATACAGACTTCTCTCTGTTTTTCTGCCTCCAGTCAAACAGTACTGAATTGCTAATTGGAAATCAAGCACACATCGCTAGAGTGATGCAGATGAAGTCTTCATATTGCACACAAAGGGACTGATTCTGAGATGGACGCAAAATGGATATTTTTGCGAAATGCTGCGGAAGTCTCATTTACTACCTTAAGGTAATGCGAGGGGCATCTGCAGGCCTAATGCGAGAGGGGCATCTGCAGGCCTAATGCGAGAGGGGCATCTGCAGGCCTAATGCGAGAGGGGCATCTGCAGGCCTAATGCGAGAGGGGCATCTGCAGGCCTAATGCGAGAGGGGGACCTGCAGGCCTAATGCGAGAGGGGGACCTGCAGGCCTAATGCGAGAGGGGGACTGCAGGCCTAATGCGAGAGGGGGACCTGCAGGCCTAATGCGAGAGGGGGACCTGCAGGCCTAATGCGAGAGGGGGACCTGCAGGCCTAATGCGAGAGGGGGACCTGCAGGCCTAATGCGAGAGGGGGACCTGCAGGCCTAATGCGAGAGGGGGACCTGCAGGCCTAATGCGAGAGGGGGACCTGCAGGCCTAATGCGAGAGGGGGACCTGCAGGCCTAATGCGAGAGGGGGACCTGCAGGCCTAATGCGAGAGGGGGACCTGCAGGCCTAATGCGAGAGGGGGACCTGCAGGCCTAATGCTAGGGGGGGGGGGATCTGTGTGCCGCACCGTTTTTCCATCCACAGTCGCAAAAGGTCATCATCGGCACTTGCATCAGCCCCAAGCTAAGTGCAAGAGATCCGCGTGAAACAGGCTTCCCTTCCCCGTACATGACTCAGAATAGCATGGAGCTGTAGCTACACTACCATACACTCCCACAAGAACGAACAACTCTGTCACCGCCCAGTTACTGCTCCAAAAGGCCCATTTCACGGAAAGACAGATACAGACAAGTTCCGTCCAACCCAGAATAGAATGGAGATACTCAAAAACACGTAAATTTGCATCAGTATATGCGTTGTATGCTAAATCTCGCTATGTGTGTCTGTACAGAGAAACCCATCTGACTCAAAATCAGCCCCCATAATACAGAGCAGCAAAAATAAGCAACTTTTTCATACAGTTCCATAAAGAAAATTGTCTAGTTCTGCATTTGGCCACAAACTTTTTCCTGTTCGTTGCTGGAATTTGGCTCTCATTGCTACTGGGGCTATGCACTGCTATTTTATCATTACTGAGCAGTATACATGCTTTTTTATGTAATATCTATATAGATCGATAACACAGTTTTTACATTTTCATGGAAACTATTACTTATTCAATCCTCTCCTCGGTACCCAAGTGTCCCTAAAGAGGTCTTATGTCCACCTGAACTACAACCGAACCTAGTCTATTAAGAGGCGTCTGAGAAGATGGTGGAAATCCTAGCTAGCCACAATAGGATACCATGGCCAGAGCACTTTATGGTAATACTCTACATTAGTAGTGTGGAACTTAATGTGATTACATTGTAATATAGTATTACCAATTATTTTTAAGCAGCCGTCAGAGTGGAATTCACCAATATCCCCAGTACAGAACCAGCGTTGACCATTTTTATCCACAAAAAAGTCCTCCTTGGTCTTCAGTTCATTTTTGTAATACCCCATGGACACACTGGGCCCACCAATCAGAATCTCTCCTCTGGGCCTTGGCTGGTCAAAGTTAAAGTAGCCACCTGGGTGAGAAACATGTCAAGGAACAGAAAATAAATCATCAGCTTCACCCATAACCTTAAATCTTGGCAGAGTATAATACTAGACATATACACACGATAATTAATCTCTGTGGGGATTATTACATCTTTATACTTTGGAGATCTCATCAACTCTATTTAGGAACAGCATCATATTAGGACAGAGTATGTCTCATGATAAGGAAAAAAAATGTGTTTTCTGCCAAGATATCACTTGGCGAGATCAGAGACGCTTATAAGGCTATAGGATATTCAATGACAGAGGAATTGATAAGTGTCTATTTTTGGAAGCTTACTGCTCTTCATCAAAATGGCATTTACTGCAGAACTGAATCTAACAACGACTCCCCTGTTGACGAAAGTACTGATAACATTCCAAATGCGGCACTAGCCGTATGATTTGGCATAGTAAGTTTAATTATGCATAAAATGCATTTGTCAGTGTGAGAAACATACATTTGGACTGATGCAGAGTTGAAGAATTGCAAGTCAGCCATAATTACACTTGCATTGTGTGCACAAAAGTAAATATATACATTCGGCCATATGCAGAGTTATGCTCATCTATGCGTGCACAGAGCCCCTGTCCGTACACTTGGTTAAATAGTTGTCCCTTATTAATAATGTGCACTTGTACCAGCTCTATACCTGGTGCAAGAGATCAGTCTAAAAACAAGAGTCTCTCTCTGTACACAGAACCCTCCATATCCCACAATTCCAATGCTAAACTCTGCCTGAAAACCTCCGTTACCAAATAGTGATGCTCCTTCAACCGCAAGTAAAGATGCAACCGAGTTACGTATGTCTCAGCATCATTCCCAAATGCGAGCACTTGGCTACAGAGAATGCAGAGTTGAACACAAGTGTTCTTTGCGGATGGAGTATATGGCCACACTGGTTGGTCTGTCACTCATCCCTAGCACCAAATGACAGGATCCAGCTTACTCACACACTGAGGAGGCCAAACCAGACAGATTGGTTGTGAGACAGGTAAGGCACACAGATGTCGGCACATGCAGGGAGATGATGGTCATCTCGTAACCAGATTTATGGACATGCCAAAAAATGATGCAACTGTATTACAATGGATTTTTTTGGGCATGGCAAGGATTAAGGTTAATATAGCAATAATCCCATATGTATGCCCAGTGTAATATGTAATTTCCCACATCTGAATATATAAAAAGTACGTTTTTCAGTCAACCAGCTAACCTTAATAGCCACTGTCTTCTGTACGCCGTCGGATATATGGAACAGGTGGATCTCTGTCTCATCCAATTTAAAACTATACAGCAGGATCTCCTGCGAAACACTATCTAATATCTTCAGCCTGGCAAATTTCTTAAATGCTTATATACACATTTTGAAATTTCTACAATATACTCAACTTTAGGTTTGTCTTTGACATACACTTTAGTGAAAACTCTATACATCAAAAAACTACAGCCAAGACAGTCTTTCTATTCCAGAAGCAGCATAATACCTTGAATTTCATTTTAGTGGATTCCTAGTGATGTGCACAGAGTGGCTCTGGAATGGTCAGGCAGAGGTACTCAGAGACCATTATCTTCACCCTTTTTCCTTACCGCCCAGTGAGATGTGCAGATAAATGTGTGAAGATGGCCTACACCATTATTTGGCAGTGTGCGCAGCTGAACATTGAGGTGATGTGCAGTGGCACATCCCCGAGACATGAATACATCCCTCAGAATTTGCAGAGATGCAGAATGTCAATATATGCAAGCTACTTACCTTCTTCCCAGTTCTTCAGCTTTATCTCACAACACACCAAAGGAGCTCCCACTCTGCCCGTACTGTAGTCATACACTGGAAGGCAGATCAACATTAGATCAACAAAGATCAGAGTTCTTATTACGGCTTTACAGAATTACGCTCCTAATGCTACCGTCATGTAAGGAAAAAAAACACATCACAGCCTGTATCATTGGAATTGGTTTCTATGATAAATGGCAGGATAACACAGGGGCATCTAAAACTGAAATGGAACAGTTGAGGCAATATACGTAATTAGGAATAACAAGTTGATAAAAAGGAAATCTACTACATTAACATTACAAAGAGAACATTAATTCTCAGGATTCACAGGTGCATATGTACCAATTTAATTGTATAAAAGGGCAAAACAGTACAAAATTCCTAGTATAAGTTCTCCTATAGATAAGGAATCTAATAAAATGCACGCTCTTCATAAAAGTCAGTCATGACGCCTCATCTTGGTAGGGTGCACACTCACTTTCAGTGATGGTGCCAGCGCCACAGGTTTCTGTAAGGCCATACCCCTGCCCAACGGGACAGCAGAAGCAGATGTTCATGAAGCGCTGGGTGGCAGCAGATAGAGGGGCACCACCGCACAGCAGGACCCGCATCTTCCCACCTAGCAACTTTCTTACTTTCCAAAACACAAACCTGGAAAGACCAGTAAATAGACAATTTTAGTTACATTTCCCACAAACAGAATACACAAAACAATCTTTATTCCACTGGCAAAATAACTATACCCCAAAGACACTGCCCTGGCACATACACATAGTCTGCAGTACTGCCAGTCAGTGTCGCTCCACAATACATCTGAGTACCAGACAATCATGCACATCTTCTATAGAACCAAATGCAATCTCTTTACCACAATGAACAGCAATTTCCAAAGTAACACTGGCAAATATAGCGGATTAGAAGAAAATCAGCATGCTTTCCTTCTTTACAAAAAAAAAAATAAAATGAAAAAAGAATTGTACTTGGTTTTGTTTTAAATATATATTTTATTTTACATATATTTTGTCTCAAGTGCCCTCATCATGTTACAGTGGAATGAAATTAAACTAGTTAAAGCATAAGAGAATTGAGAGATCACGCCAATGGGGTCTTCCGCAAGTTACCACTAGTTACATAACAGCAAGATCTTCTGTTCTGTAGATATGGAGTTTGTACATGTTCCCTAACAGTGTGATAAACCAGGTCTTACAGAGCAGCAGTAGACAGAAGCATCATGTTTGCATTAATCAATGATAAATAGGACAGGATTTAAACAAACCCAAGCACTGTGGAAGGTTTATTTACCCTTCGGGGTGAAAGTAACAATCTGCTGGAGCAGCTGGAGCAGGACATTACACAGTAGATTCTTAGAAGTTGGGAAACCCACAAGTAACTATAGAGAGCTAGACAGGAGGTTCATCTGGTGAACTCCAGACTTAACATGAAGCCATTAACCGACTCAGACCGAGACAATTCACTTCCCTAGAATGCAGATGATGACTTCTAGGATCAATGCTTTGTTCAGTTTATTTTGCATGTCACGCCATAATGCACCATCATGTGGCCTCATCTAGACCTCCACAATGGCCTCCCTAGCCCAGCAACATTTATTTGCCATTGTTTATAAAACATGCTTTTTTATAGCACGTTCCCTTAATAATGGAGCTATAATATGGGCTACTACTCAGTGACAGAGCAGTAAGAGTACCTCTGTATTACATGTTTCTGATGTAAATCTGCAGATACTGTATATGATCTTTTGTCCAGTAACAAATAGTGAGACGAGTATACAGAATCAGTTCTGTATATCAGTTCTGTATAAACTGGCCTGGCTAAATATTGGAGATGTAGCTAAGAGACTGGTGGCCACGAGGCCGCCGGTCTCTATCCCGATGCTGGAATCCAGACAAGGGCGTTAAGACAGGCATCGCTGGAATCCAGGAGGACGTGTGCCCAAATGAAGGTAAGCCGAGGGGGGGGCAGCTAGCAGAGTTAGCATTAGGTTTTGGGGGGGATGCTAGGGTTAGGCACCACTGAGGGGGCGGGGGGGGGGGGTTTGGGGAGAGTTCGGGTTAGGCACGAAGGGAGGAGACTTAGGTTTAGGAACCAACGGGGACGGTTAGGGTGCCGGTAGCGTTAGGGTTAGGCTACAAAAAAGGAGGGTTAGGGGGTGAAGGTGGGGGAGGTTAAGTATACTTACCCAACACCTGTCTGGATACCAACCATCGGGGTGCCGTTGTCGGTATTGTGACAGGAGGAATCCCGGACAGCCGGCATTACATACCCATTCGAAATATTGGGCTGTCTGATACTAGCGTATGACTGGGTCATGACTGGTATAAAGGTGGCTCTTCCATTTACAGTCTTTTAGAGCCAGAGAATAGGGATGAGCGGGTTCGGATTTACTCGGTTCTTATCGCCACTTTACCACAAGTTTGGATTTATTTTATTGGCTATCCAAAACACGTGATAGTCGATAGCCAATAAAATGCCGTTTTAAACAGTAAATTCGAACACGCTCATCCCTAGAGAAAATCCACTCTTCTTGCAGATAACGGCCTGTGATAAATCCGAAATCTGTTCTGTTGTAGATAAAAGGCCCTGTATAGTTCCTAGCTCTGGGTAGTTGCCGATATACAGCCCAGTGATAGTTCCTGAATATAGGCAATTGGCAAATACAGGCCCTGTGCTAGTTCTTGGCTCTGGGCATTTGGCAATAACAGCCCCAGTGCTAGTTCCTGACTATAAGAAGTTGGTGAGTACTGAAAAACAATGGAAGTAGTATAGGTGTACTACCACAAATGTTACTTAAAGCAGAGGCAATTAGTAAATTATTCAAAAACAGGTATTTAACGGTAAGTACAAAAATCCTCTCTGATTGCATTTGGGGGACAGTGGATACCATGGGTTGCTTGTGGGGACTGAAGGAGCTGGCATTTAGACTAGTATCTCTTTAAGACAGAAGCTCCTCCCCTCTGCAACCCCTGGTCTTCAGTATAACTTCAAAAGTAGCCCTAAAGCAAGGGTAAACACCACAGCATAACCTACAAACCATCAGTAACCAACCAATGAACAAAAACAGTGGGAAGGCAGTGTCCCCCAAATGGTATCAACGAAAGCAATTCAACACTAAGTACAAAAATCCTCTTTTCTCTTTCTTCTAATCTGGGGTACACTGGACACCATGGGATGTTCGGGAGGGCACGCTCAGACAACCTGAATGCAAAACCTCCTGTCTGAAAATAGCAACCCTGGAAGCAAAAAACTGGTGACCAGGTGGTCGCACGACACAACTACTCCAAAGGCCTCAGGAAGGAGCACAGGAAGCACTCACCGCCCTGGTAGAGTGCCCCAACACCCGCTCTGGAGTGAGCCTGGAGGAGAACAGTAGGTCTAACTCACAATAGTCTACTTTCCTGCCTGCCAACCACACTTATACATATCATAAAGCATCAGGAGAGAATCTGTTCACCTAAGAGCCAAATGCTCGAATGGAGGGCTGACACTACAAGATTCAGAGTCCATGGAGCCACTGGAGGGACAAAAGGAGGCTGAACATATAAAACTACCTGTAAAAAAAAAAAAAAAAAAAAAAAGTACAAAACTACAAAAGAAGAGCAAACCGGCTCAGGGAAAACAATGGAAAGCGCAGAAGCTTGCACTTTCAGGAAAAGTGGGTGTAGCCCCACCCCCAAACCATCCTGAAGGAATGCAAGTAATCAGTAATGAAGAAACAGAAGTATAGAACCCTTTTCTTTTTACACCACACAATGCAAAACTTCAACACTTTTTGGTAGTTCCTAGCCGAAACAGGGTTTCTAGCTCGCAACATGGTCTGTACATAGCAACAGGGGAAAGACATACCTCAGACTGATCATTCACGGAAGTGTCATCCACTGCAAAGGCGCGCGGGTCTCTAGACTGTGTACAAAACCAAGGAACCTTGCAATTGTGTTGTGAGGCCATGAGAAAGACCCCATTTCTGAACCAAATTGGTTGAAGGTTGCTGGATGTAGAGAGCACGCTACAGGCAGGGCTGCATTCCTTCTGAGAAAGCCTCCCAATTGTCTACCCTTGGTATAAACACTGCAGAGAGTGCTATCACAAATGCCTCTATCCAAGACAATATCTGCGCTGCCATTGTCTTGGTGCTCAGGGCGCCCCCTTGATGGTTGACATATGCCACCGCCATGGCATTGTACGGACCAGGCACCTTGCAAGAACTTACAGAGCCTCAGTCAACGCAAGGTAGATGGCCCAGAGATTCAAAACATTGATGGGAAGGGAAGACTTCTGTGCAGACCAAAAACCCTGCAGGCAAAGGAGCAGGGTCACTGCCCCCCCCCCCCCCCCCCAAACCTGAAAGGCTGAATCTGTGTTTACAATGACCCAGAAAAAGTATCCAGAGACCTGCCCTTGCTGCGATTCTCAGTAAACAATGAACAATTAAGTGACTGAGGCATGCACAAAAAGTGGCTGATCAGCTAAGACCCCAGTTGATAGTTGGACCCTGACCAACTCAAGAGTGGTACCTGGCATACTGGATGGCCTTGAAAGTAAAGACCAACTTCCCCAATAACTGTATGCATAACAGTACAGACGGACAGTCCGGGGCTAGAACCATCCTGACTAAAGCCTGAAGGGAACAGACCTTTGAAGACTGGTGTTGAAGATCAAGCCCAGAATCCGCAAACGTTGTTAGGGAACCAGATGGTACTTCTTGAAATTCAGAATCCAATCACACTGCCTGCCAGGTCCAAAGCTGCCTTTCTCACGTTGTCCTGTGGGAACGTTTTAGAGGAAAAATTCCCTGGATGGGGGACCCCTGAAGTCTATGACATAACTCACCTGAATGATCTCTAACACCAAGCAGTACTTAGAGGACCTCATCAACGTGTCTCTGAAGTGAAGCTGACCTCACACTTCAGACCTAAACAGGTGGGAAGTTACCCCAGCAGGCAGAAGTGCTTCTTAGGTACCTTAGGCCCTGAGCACCTACCCGACCAGTTTGAACTACCTCGCTGCGTCAAGTCCCTACCAAGAAATGGCCTACCTCTAGAAGTCTGCCCACTGGTCCCCGCCCTGCACCGCACCGAAAAAAAGGATGAAAAGAACAGAACAGAGGGCCCTTGGCTTTTAACGCAGATACCGTGATACTCGTGACTAACACAATTACTGTGCCCAACTCTGGCCCAAAAAGAACACTGCCCTCAAAGGAAAGCACCTCAAGGGGGCACTTGAACTTCGAGTCTGTGGCATAGGAGCGCAACCTTAAAGCCCATCTGGCACATATTGCCTTTGCAGTGACCCTGGGCCGCTTCACAGACATATTTCGCAGTACCCCGTAGTTATTCTGCTAAATCCAGCAGATCCTCCTTGGAAGAATTCGCTTGAAGTTCAGCAAGCAGCTGGTCCGATCAATGTTCCAGAGCTCTATCCACCCATGCCATGCCTTAGTTAGCAAGGGCCGAAAAGACATGCCCTTGCTTACAAAAAAGACCTTAGGCAACATTCTAGCTTTTTTTGTTTAATGGGTTCGAAAAAGACCAGAAGCGTGGTGGTATTGGTAAACTGTGGCCCTGAAGCGTCCTCCCTAGGAGACTGCTCTCATTTTTGTGTGTGATAGAGAAATGGAATGGTAAAACTCATATCCGGAGCATTCCAAACCTCCTTAATTAAATCAGAGAGATCCGAAGAGGATGGAAACGTAACCACCCTCTTTTTCTTACGCTTAAAAGGCCCCAAAGTCTCAGCAAGCGAATCCACGTCCAAGCATTCCAAATACTGAATAAACACACCAAAAGGCACCCGCTACAAACAAGCCAAGCTCCCAGTGTGCTTAAAAACACACTGATCACCAGGGGTTGCAGAGCGGAGAAGCTTCTGTCTTAAAGTGATACTAGTCTAAGTGCCAGCTCCTTCGGTCACCACAAGCAAGCCATGATGGGGTGTTCCCCCTGATTTAAAGAGACGGAAAGCTTTTTTTATATGCCTGACAATGGTTATCTAACATGTTCAGATTACGGCATGTAACATGACACTAGGATGGTATACCTGTCACACAGCGGAGTTCTGGCCCCTTTAGAGATCTGCTTCATTTTGTAGTTGTACGCAAGGGAGAAAAGACCTCTCTGAACCGGACTCATGGTGGCCACTTTGCTCATAACATTCTTATAAATGCGATCCATGATTTCCTAGAAATATAAAGGAAGTCACAAACTAATATCATAGTAAGTAGACAAATGCTGAAATGAACGTCCCCATACCATATAGCTATAAACAAATACTTTCAGTCAGGAGCTACACATGCAAAGTCTAAACACACAGTAAAGAATTGTTAGCAGCATAAACGCCAACATATAGAAGTTAATTACAAAAACTTTCTGCATACTTTTATCTAAGATATATTTAATTGTTGTAATAAATATTTAATTTCCATATGAAACAGGATGCCTCCAATATATTCTTTAGTATGTTCTTAGTAGTAATTGCTGCTTTATTGAGTACAGTGCAAGATCCTTGCTTTTCCTGTGTCTGTAAACCTTACTAATGAAGTCATTTTTATTTCAGAACTGTAATGAAGTTTGAGGAGTTAAAAGTCAGTCATCTATATTCTTTTCTGAAAAGAAAAAACAAAACAAAAACGCTAGTAACTTGTGACTGGGGAGGGGTAGACCCTACATAAGAGCCATCTGATGCCCGCTCCGTGGTACGGTCACTCATCACAAAAGCTTGTAGGAAATATCTGTAAATATTTGTACCTGCAGCTCTTCACACATTGTCCTACAGACTTGAGCACTGAGTCAGTCCCTCTAACGTCAGGACAGCTAGCTTACAGTAAGTAGGAGGGAACATTGGTTTTTTTTAAGCACTACTTACAGGGACAGCGGCCATCAGGGTTGGCTGAAGCTCTGAAGCATCACCTTTACTTCCTCTCTTTATTTTAGTGGACTGAAAGATACAAAAAATGTTTTAGCCGTTAAGGCATTACAAAGTCAGGTGTATACAAAAGGACGACAGCTGCTGAGCATAAAGAAAATATAGGCAGCAAGTTGTAAATGGTTTGCGTCATTTCAGTGTTCCCTCCTTATAAAGGTTATACACACAGAGCACGTGCATGTCAGAAAGGCACATTACTCATCACGTTTCTCTAGGTAAAGTGCATCATAGCATTCTTCTCTCTCATACTAGAACAGTGGAACCCAATGTTCCTGTATTCTATACATTGTTTCTGTAAACAATTGCCAAATATAGAGATTAGATTGAAGGGTCCCAGGTTACATAACACATTGCTGTCCAACATAACTAGGAGATGTAGGAACAAGCGGATATTTCCCAAACCAAAACACAACACAGGAAAGTGCACTAACACAAATTATGTTTTTTCTCTTCTAATAAGTACATACCAGTCTGGTCTCACTGGTAAATAGTGTACTTGCACATCGGTGAGAGCCACCAAGTTACACTAAAAATTGAATATAAAATCTACTCTGCTAAGCAGATTGTGCACAGGTACTGGCAGCCCAAACTGAAGATTCAGCCACACACGTACAAACACCTGGTTACATCTAACAGATCCAGCTGTTTGATGCGCTGTCTAAACGTTGAAATCCATTGGCGAGTATGATCACAGGTGGCAGATGACAGCACACATGGTCAGATGTGCGCACTGTCCATCTGTATTTATTGCCGATCACACCAGCAGTCTTTTTAAACACATAGGGCCTGATTCAGAGTTGTACGCTATTGCTGCCGCAGCTGCATTTATTTCAGCTGAGGATTTGCGATAATATGCTAACAGCCATCGGGACTTCTACGGAGACGTCCCCTGGAGCGGTCTGCAACGGCATACATCTATGCAGCATCGGACGCAGATCATGCAAATATCCACTCCTGAAGTGAATCTATGGTCACTCAGAATGGCCGCTGTAACAGACACCGGAACCCTGTTTCATGCGTATGGGATCGCAGATGGAGGATGTGACACCCCTCCCCAAAATGGTCGAGACACGCCTGCGTTTTTAGCGGTCACTTCCCGTTGCCTCTGCCAAACACCGTCAATCTCAGTGTGAATGAAGACTTGCAGCGTGTGACTATGGTAATGTACCTCGACACATGTGCAGTGCCATTCAAACAAACAAATAGCTCTATTTGCGAAAACATCGGCATTAGGTACAACTCTGAATCAGACCCCAAGTACACTGCTACAATTTGCCAATTAAGTATAAGAAGGGCTATTTGCAGCATGTTTGAACACCGGTAGATGTGCCTCATGTCTCAAACCTCTATTTTAGTTCATCACACCTTGCCCTTTGCCTGAAACAGGGAACAGTCCTATAAGCGAATATCCCGAATAAGCTAGGGTCTGCATGCAACTCTTCCAGCCCACAGCTGCTACTGCATGAACCAGCTGAACAAAGCAACTCCTATGGTTTGCAAACCACAAGAGAAATGGACTAGAGCCCTATTCATCTGGTCCTTCCGCATTTGTCATTTGGAAATGTGAAGAAGGACTAGCCTTATAATACATTAAATTGGAAACGGATACATAAATTGCGAAAATTTTACGGTTTTACAAGTAATAGGAATAATGACACAGATTTGGGAATTCGGTCTTGTATTTTAGAATAAGCAGAACTTGAACATGAATGTTGGTTTTGGCCAAGTATTAGTCTATTCCAGATGACTTACCTGATCTGAGAGCGTCTGTGGTGAAGAATAGCCCACGCCGCAGCCACGAGAGAGGCAAACCAATTCTGCACTCAGCTCCAACACATGGGCCAAAGGTAAGTAACCGATGTACAGATCGGTCTCTCTGCAACAAAAAAGTTTATTCAATAACAGACATATGTAGACTTCAAAAGGGATAATTAATAATAAAACCTGGTTTGCCCATTACATTGCTTAACATTTTATACTTGCAGAATTTATGGCTATTTATTATTATCCTTTACACATTTGTAATGATAAATATTTGCAAAATTCCTGTGTGCCCCAAGCACTTAATGTTCCTATTTCCTATACTGCCCATCAGTCTCCTCTTATTCTTGGGACCTTCTGGTTTAAAAAAAATAAATCTTCCTACATTCTGCAACTACACATGTACAGTTTAGAGCAGAGATTCAAACATGGAGAGCATATGTATTAACCAAATGTTTTATCACAAACCTATCCGTAAAAAGAAAAATTTTAAAATATAACATTACGTAATGTGCTAAAGTGAGTAGCAAACGTTTCCACCTGCTCCCTGGCCAGGGGCAAACGCAGGAATTTTAAAGGGGGGTTTCCAAACGGTTGAATTAAAAAAAAACTAAATATATATATATATATATATATATATATATATATATATATATATATATATATATATATATATATATATATATTCCATGCATAGACTATCATGACCAAAAAGCAGATTGTTCTTTTGGACAGGGAGAAGGAGATAATGTTATGTGGATAGGAACTTCCACTGTTGTCACTTCACACAGTGGAGGCTCCAAACTGCATGCTGGTACACAGGTCATATTTTAACCCCAGCTGCACATAAACAGAGATAGTGTGTATCTCAGACTCCGACCAGGACAACACAAACAATTAAGCAATTATATTCCCTATTCATTCCTTCCCTTGTCAGGGGGTGTTTCTAGGTACTCAGAAAACCCCCCCCCCCCTGCGTGCGCTAGCCTCTTTCATCCTCATGTACATATTGAGAGAGAGAGAGAGAGAGAGAGAGAGAGAGAGAGAGAGAGAGAGAGAGAGAGAGAGAGAGAGAGAGAGAGAGAGAGAGAGAGAGACTTCCCACCCCATTAATCCCACAAAACAGGAGCACACATACACCCGGTTTTCCTTTATCTAGGATCACACAAACCCCCCCTCCCCCCCTGGAATCTCCCAACTGAGGGCAACTCTGGCACAAGACAAACAATGCAATCTTGACATATAGACCAATACCGTCCTGTAATAATTAGCACTCAGTATCACAAAGTAGATTCTGTGCTGCAGGGGCACATTTGGAAACTAGCTGTTTTTTATTTTTACGTACCTGAAGCCACGTAGAAAAACGGGTTATATTTGGGAGGGCTGCATCCCTGTAGCACTTTATTTTAAGGCATACCTTCCAATTCCCTGAAATAGTAGCAATCTCCCTGATTGCACCTTACCCCATTATGTAGCGGTTATATAAAAAAACACAACAGATCTATACATTCTAATGGGATTAGTATAATTTACTTACATGGGTTATACAGCACAATGATCCCTATGGCTACATACATTTTATGAAAAGTATCAGTGTGTTTTCATCATCAAGTAGATCTTACTAACTGCTTTGGGGCTCATTTACATTTACACGCCTCTCAGATGTAGCCGTACACGCCCACTTTACCGCCGCGCTCATAGGTGTTGCAATCACAATCTCCCTGACATGCTTTTTCAAAAGTAGGAAAGTATGATTTAAGGAGGTCTGAGCTAAAGAGAAATGTTACCATCCCTCCACTCTTTTTTTGTCTCCGTACCAAATGATTGTTTGGCCATTCAGTGCTGAGCGAGCAGCTCCAAGTCCTAGATCTGGAACACTAGTAAGCTGCACACTCATCCAGTAGTTAATGGGTTTCAATGTCGTTTTCCGCTTTGGTCTACCGCCACCCTAATATTTAGTATTGTGCTACATTTCATAGAACACTAACAAGCTAGGTTACACTACATTCTGGTATCACATGTATTACTATGACAGGGAACCTACATGGAAACAAGAGTCTGCAGACACATCAACCTGTAAAGCTGGAGCATAGTGGTGTACAGTGTCTATACACTGCTAAATCAGCCCTGAATTGCCATATAGGCAAGCGTGGAGGGGATTGGTATGAAATACTGCATTCAAATTCCGACGACGGAAGCCCGGCAGCAGTGAAGATCCCGACAGCTCCAAAAGGTAAGTATTTACTAACCCTACTCCCACCCCCCCTAACCCTCCTTTAGGGGTGCCTAACTCTTACCTCCCTCCCTAGTGCCTAAACCTAACCCCCCCTTCCCCACAGCCTAAACCTAAGTCTCCCGGGGGAGTGCCTAACCATAAACGTCCCCCCCGGGGCTGCCTAACCCTAACTCCCCCTCCCCCTAGATTAAACCTAACCCCCCAAGGTGAGAGTGCCTAACCCCAAGTCCCTCCGGGAGCTCTAAAACCTAACCCTCCCCACCGCGGCTGTCCACGTCCGGCTTATTTTCGTTCGGTATGTCGGGTGTCGGGCTCCCGGTGTAGGTCTAATGACAGGCGTCGGGATTTCGACGCCTGTCATTAGTACCTTGCCGGGATTTGACAGTCGGCATTTTGACAGTCAGCTTCCTGACTGCATCCCAGCCTAGAGTACCACAAATTCGGTTGGGGAGTGTGAAGTTAAACTAGAGAACCCTTAAATCAAACAAAACTATTTTGCTGTAAAAGTAACACAAAATAGTTAAGTGTGTGTGAGACAAAGTGTGTGTGAGACAAGAGCTACGGTCATCAGAACTTACCCCAAGTTTGTGATCCTCTGTGCCATCCCGGTTATGCCAGCTATTATATTGCTGTGAGAGATCATCACTCCTTTGGGTATGCCAGTAGAGCCACTGGTGTACATGATGACAGCGATATCATGTGGCAGTGGCGGGCACCGTTTGTTTACTATGGAACAGCATTGGCAAATGTCATTCATGAAAGACTCAACAATGTTTATATTACGATTGTACAAATTCAGTAAAAGGTAAACGTTCTCCTGTGGGAAAGTATATGTAGCTATAAAATGTCTAACTGGGCTAGCCACACGCTACACACACAGTCCTGCATGGCAAACTGAATAATAAAGGGCTCAACAAGAAGCAGCTCCCATTTACAATATATGTACAGGCCACTTTAGAACCAATACACTTTTAAAGAAATAAAAAAAAACACCTAAGATTAAATCAGACGAGAAAGACTAATATACAGGGGTACACCAGGAAAAACACTGTTGCTTTGATGGGCAGAATAACTTGCACAACAATTTAGAATTGAGGCTTTGGGTAGATTTGGTGCAGACCTGGCAGAAGCATGCATCCCTGATGTGGCAGGTTACACAGGCAATCTAACAGTGCTGGGTGGATAATATTTGCTGCTTGCCAAAGAGGATGGTCGCTGCCATCAGAAAATCCTGGACGACTAAAGTTTGAAAATGACAGATGCAGAATAGCAAAAAAAAAAAAAAAAAAAGCAGCGGCTGTCGGTATTATCACTACACTGCAAATCCGTGTATAGAACAGCGGTTTCTATCTTACAATGAACTTTTAGGTTTAACAAAAATTGAACCTTCATGGAAGCAATTAATATGCTGCATGCCTAAAGAGCAGCGCAACATGCATGTGAATTATAGAGCAGCCAAAACATTGTGCTTGTGTAATTCATGTGTCTGTGACGTGGCTAATCTTGTAACCATAGCCATAACATTACATATAAAAAAAGTTAGACCTTGCCAAAAAGGTGCAGATACACTATCGGCTTACCTCTAATATCCAATAATCATTAATGGGGGAATACAGATCACTTCTAAAGGGAACTGTGTTTTTTGTGTAAGTATAAATATCATATACAGTCCGTCACCCCATTGGCTATCAGCATGATTGCAGTAGTCCTGTTCCTCTGTTATATATTGCTATTACTACAAGCTCCCTGCTTTTAGAGGAATCCAAAACCTTGGCGTCATTCAGTACGTTACCATGTGCTGTAAGCGTGTCAGGCACCAGTTGGTGCTGGGAACGAAAGCAGTAAATGAATTAATTATTTTTATATAATTTGTACCAGATGTGTGGGTCCCTGAGACTGCATCTGTTCACATGAAAAGAGAAGCCTACAATAAGATAATAGGGGGATGGGTGGGATGTACCAAGTTAATCACTTACTTCTGGATTTCCTGCTGTGTGTGAGGAAGCTTAGCACTGGGACATCCTGATGTTTAACCCTCAAGGCCAGAACGCACAGCGATTACTGCATTTAGTGAAGACCAGAAACTAAATTGCCCAAGCAATAAGATTTGTCCTGGTCATACACCTTAAAGTTGAGGGCGAGCTGGCTTTCTGTAGCAACATCCACCACCGAGGTCACGACCCCTGTACTGCATCCCCCACCGAGGTCTCGCCCCTGTACTGCATCCCCCACCGAGGTCTCGCCCCTGTACTGCATCCCCCACCGAGGTCTCGCCCCTGTACTGCATCCCCCACCGAGGTCTCGCCCCTGTACTGCATCCCCCACCGAGGTCTCGCCCCTGTACTGCATCCCCCACCGAGGTCTCGCCCCTGTACTGCATCCCCCACCGAGGTCTCGCCCCTGTACTGCATCCCCCACCGAGGTCTCGCCCCTGTACTGCATCCCCCACCGAGGTCTCGCCCCTGTACTGCATCCCCCACCGAGGTCTCGCCCCTGTACTGCATCCCCCACCGAGGCCTCGCCCCTGTACTGCATCCCCCACCGAGGCCTCGCCCCTGTACTGCATCCCCCACCGAGGCCTCGCCCCTGTACTGCATCCACCACCGAGGTCTCGCCACTGTACTGCATCCACCACCGAGGTCTCGCCACTGTACTGCATCCACCACCGAGGTCTCGCCACTGTACTGCATCCACCACTGAGGTCTCGCCACTGTACTGCATCCACCAAATCCCCACAATAGAGGGTGCGTGGCCATAGGTTGTTGACAGTCCAAAGTGAAACCCACACTCCCAACTGGAAGTAGAAATGACCAGCACACCACAATTTTCAAAAGGAGATAGACATTTATTTTAATGCAAGCAACACTCCCACAGGGCTACCAAAAGTATTTATCAGTGAGGCATGGAATAGCAAATAGTCAAACAGAGGTCTGGCCCAACGGGCATTTCGGTGTTCGGTGCTAGTGTGCACCATCCTCATGGGCTCCATGCCTTTTTGGTGCTAGTGTGCACCATCCTCATGGGCTCTATGCTTTTTTGGTGTTAATTGTAAAGCGCAACAGAATATGCTGCGCTATATAAGAAACTGTTAATAAATAAAAAATAATAAACTTTACATATCTGCTGTTCTGAGCTAATCTTTCCTTCCCTTTCATATCTTACACAATAAAAATTTGATAAGTAGCTGAAGCTTACATATACAGTACTTATGATTATTAGCAGCTGTTTTGTAAACCGAAAGGAGCATTTTCAATTTACCAGTACTTTATATTAGCAGCTAACTATGCGTGACTTACCTTGCTTTTCCCCCAGAGCCTGCACGGCCTCCATACTGTGCACAGTGATATTGCTGGGGAAGTCAGCCTGCTGTGTGCTGCCGCCACCGCCATCTACTAGTATGATGTGCCTTAGCAGAGGGACCTGAGGAAGGATGTCCTGTGGATTAAAGTAATACAGAATTCTTAGACATGGTATAGGACAAGTGTAATAATGCCAGTCTTCTGATAATTTCATAGTCATGTTAGGAATACAAGCATTGGTAGCGTTCCCGCTAGGCTGTTTCAGCGGGGTGCCGCGCCCTGCCCTATTTCTGAAGGGCAGAAAGCACCCTGCCCATCTGCACAGCGCACCGCTGAAACAGCCTGCGGGTTCTGTTCTCCACCCGCGGGCCGCAGTGTCCCGCGGGTGGGGAAAACGGTAGAGCAGCGGTCACCACCGGTGAAAGGATGCTAGGCGCATGCACAGTGACAGCGGCGCTTGGGGGCTGCCAGGCATGTCCGTAAGTGCCGGGAACGCCCCCAAGAGTGAGGAAAGAGGATGCGTCATAAAGACACGCCCCCTTTTCGAGCACGCGCACACCTTAAAAAGGGGCGCTCAGAAATGCCCTTGCTCTAGGTCCGGCACCCTGCCTGCCGCCGGACCTGGAGTGAACACTACATGGGCACTGTAGAACCAATGTTATATGCTTTAATAAAGTGAAAAGCTATCAAACATTTATTTATATAACAATAAAACAGTGGTAGAGTACCTCTGGCGCTAGTGAAATCGATAGTAAGAAGAAAGAGGGTAATACTGTTCTTTTGTTTGACCGGCAATGGTGACCTAGTAGCAGCAGCAGAAACATGCAGTATAAAGTTCACCTTTGAAATATAACATAGTTTGAAACACGTCAGCCTGTTGCATGCTGTGGAACCAGACCCCGATCCAGAGGCACCTCTAACAGTTAGTCATGCAGGGGTAATTCCAGAACCCCCTGCTTGCAAAAACCAAGCTGTTTATTTCATCAACCTCCGGTACGGGTCCATAACTACGGACATTTTAATATATTTGTGTTTATCATTTCAAATGTTGTGCTCCTAAAAGAGCTTATTTTTCAACACTGTTATTTGTGGTCATATTATGGCTTCTAAGCGAATTGTTTTATTATTACCTTTTTTTATCTTCATTGAATAAATAAGGAATCATCCTTTATATAGCAGTATTGCACTACTGTTTTCTTTTTTTCTCTATTTTATATTGCATGATTCTGCTGCTACTGGGTCACCATTGTCAGTCAAACAAAAGTACAGTATTACCCTCTCTGCTTACTATCGATTTTACTAGCGCCAGAGGTACGCTACCACTGTTTTTATTGTTAGATTTTAATTGTCTGGGTTGCGGGACACCCAGAGGCATAGTACCCCAAGGCTGCTTTTATATGTGCACATCGTAATATATTTAGCAAGTATTTTTTTATTGTTACAATTTATTTATATAAGACCTGTATATTGACAACTCAGAAAATAGAATAGTTAAAATGAAGGCGTGCATTCGCTGTTAAAATCTTGTATTCCTGGTCTACAGATGGGTCCTCATAGACCTAGCCTCAATATGCCATGCAGCTCAACTTGCGCAGAGTGTCTTTTTCATGTGTTTGTGTGTCCTAAAAGGTGTCTTGGTTGCAAACGGATGTGACAGAGTCTGTACAGGAGCACAACAGAACTTGGCGTGGAAAAAAGCCACGACCGCTGTATCATCATACAAGTGTTGCCTATAAAATTAATCAGTGCAGTCTCATGAAGCGGTTTTATCACATCCGTCTGCGAGCAAGAGGCATGTTTTGGTGAAAAAGATGCTTGGCGCAATCCGAGTCACGTGGGACCTTGCGTGCTAAGAAGGGCTGTTTGGCACGACTGCAGCAATAGTGTATGAGGACACATCTGTACATGAGTAAAAATACACAACTACCTGACACCTTTATTTATAAGCATTACCTGCTCTTATTATTATAATATAGTGATCTTGAATGTAATTCGTATGGAGCATTTCATTACTTTTTTGTGTTTAAAATTTCCTAGCTGTTGTTTACACTATATTATATACTTAAGCCTGGTGATATGCCAAAATATACGACAAGCAGAGCTATGAAGATACCATGCTGGCCAGAATAAGAACCATTAGTTCAAAGTAGGATTTGTGTATGTATGGGCTGCTAGAACTGGCAAACATTCAACTCAGAACATCGATGCCCAAAACAAAACAGCACCACCAAGTCTGAACACTCAGCACACATAGCGCCTTTGTTTGCTTTAAGTCAAAAGTGTCTGTATGGAGCAAGTTCTAAGAATAGATAAGTAGAATGTTAGCTTCATAAAATGTACAATCAAGCGAATTAAAACCTCAAATTTCAAATAATATTTGCGTTTTTTTTTTTTAACATAACGGATTTCTAATGTTCTGCGTTTTTACGATTTAATAAACACTTCATTACATATTTCCAAACTGTATTACTGAAATTCCCTGCAATAAACTACCCTAAAGGATCGTATCAGGCAGGTCAGCTAAACCGTATGCAGTGCACGTTTGCTGTGCTTTGCCAATCAAAATACTATGGGGTCAAGTCAGAAGAACGCGCTAGTTGGCTGCAATTAACCTCACACTACACGTACAGAACTAAATGCGGATATTCACCCATATGTAGTGGTGCAAGCATCTACATGCTTGTAGAAATAGCCATCATTATCAGTGTGCCCTTGCAATAGCTCTATACCTGATGCAAGACACCCATTTGAAATCCAGATCTCTACTTAACTACTATCCAGGAACATCCGGGAGACTCACTAACTCTTTGGACTCATGAAGGACTAGGCAATACTCCCACATCCAGGCCACTTCCTTTGAGAACGGCAGGACAGGTGTAGGCATCATCTTTATGATCTATAATGAGGAGCACCAGGCCCCGCCCACTTCAGGGACCTACAGCTGTGTCCTCATACATTATTGCCGCAGCCGCGCCAAAAAGCCATTCTCGGTGCGCCAGGTCTCGTGCGACTTGGCTTGGGCTGAGCCTCTTTTTCGTTCAAATGTGCGTCTTTGTTGCAATGCTATGCAACACTGTGTGCGTTGGATATTTGTTATTTATGTTGTATTGTGATATTTTATTAAATGTTTGATACGGACAGCACTCCTATGTTTCCTATTTTATTCAGGTAAAATACGGTTTTCTTTCTTAGAACATTAAACATTTAATTATTTCCTGTGTTATAGTAATTATTATTTATTTATTTTTAATGAAGTGGTTGCCACCTAGTATCACTCAGCTGCCCCAGATAAGTGGGGCTTAAGTGGGGGATAAGTGGCGCTTCTTGATAAGTTGTGGAGAAAGTAGATTTTGCATTGATGTGATTAGCAGTGACAGAAAATCTCGATAGTCGCTGGGCTTAGAAAATACGCCCACTAAAGATTTATAGGTTGATTGGCCCATTAACAGTGAACTCCAGAGATCTCCAAGTCCCTGATTTCTCATAAATGGCACAAGTGAAGATATGAAATACTGAATTAGTAAATCACCAACAATGTATTTACTGGTGTCAGACACCAATTCTAAAATTCAGAAATCGTTTATGGTTGTACAAGCATTGACACTGACTAGAGAAATCATTTTAATTGCGTTTCCACAGACTCGCTATTAACCAATGGTCCAGGTAAAATGAACAGTGGTCCACGTGAACTCTGCAAATTATACCAAAAAAGTTACATAAATAAAAATAAGCACACACTTGTGTTTGGCTAGCATTGAAAGGGAATTCAGAGTTTGTTAATTGAACATAATATTACTGTTAGAATTCTGAATGTAACCCAAAACACAACTTCATTATTTAAGTCACCCGAGAGCGCACTTGCCAACCAACACCTCTCCTCCTGCTCCTTCATTATACACTGCAAAGGATAATACATTTCAAACACATTTATAACTTAATAAATGGGAGCATTAATAAACACCATTAAGGGAGATCAATACCTTCAACTTTGACTGTAGGAGCTCCTTGCTGGTAATTATATGGGTGACTTCACTTTCTACCAGTCCATGAGCAATAGCCGGACCACCCAATGTTGAATATAATGTGACAACTGAAGACAGAAAAACAAGAGTCAGAACATCAACACTGTTGTACATACAGTCATTGAGACCTCAATATGCCAGAAGTCACCACTAAATGACATGGTGGAAGGAAAAAGCTATTTTATACAGCCATGTAATATCTAACACTTATTATACAACCTACATGCATTATGCTTCCTACTCATATATAATGTTATACATCCCTGTAAGATCTTACAGTTATTATACATCCTAAATGCATTATGCTTCCTGTACATATATAATATTATACAACACATCTACAGTGCCTTGCAAAAGTATTCACCCCCATTGGCTTTTTACCTTTTTTGTTACATTACAGCCTGTCATTTTTATTTTAAATCTGAATTTTATGTGATGGATCTGCACAAAATAGTCTAATTTGGTGAAGTGAAATGAGAAAAATATATATAAAAAAGAATCTTTATAAATAAAATTCTGAAAATTGCCATGTGCATATGTAATCACCCCCTTTGCTATGAAGCCCCTCAAAAGTTCTGGAGCAACCAATTACCTTCAGAAGTCACATAATTAGTGAAATGAAGTCCACCTGTGTGAAATCTAAGTGTCACATGATCTGTCAGTATAAACACACCTTTTCTGAAAGGTCCCAGAGGCTGCAACACCACTAAGCAAGAGGCATCATACCATGAAGACCAAGGAGCTCTACAAACAAGTCAGGGACAAAGTTGTTGAGAAGTACAATTCTGGGTTGGGTTATAAAAAAAATATCCAAATCTTTGATGATCTCCCGGAGCACCATCAACTCCATCATCATCAAATGGAAAAGAACATGGTACCACAACAAACCTGCCAAGCAGGGACAGAACTATGGGAGACAATGGAGGCGCCTGCCGACAGGTACCAGCATTGAAGGGGCACCTCCCTCACTGCCCACAATATATTCACCCCACTTAGGGCTGGAACTATGTACCCGGAGTGTACAGTCATGGCTGCCCAATACATGGTACCTTTTCCCGACACCAGAGAAGCCACTATACACACAGTTGAGAACTCAGTGTCAGACCATCAGCTGCCGTCTCTGTCTATCTATAGCCTGTCCTTACTCATTGGTGTCAGTGTGACACATCTGGCTCCCCCTATGGCATGCCTATATTCTGTGTGCAACTCACAGACCGGGCAAGGATGGCATTAATTAGAGAGGCAGCACAGAGACCAAAAGGTAACCCTGAAGGAGCTGCAGAGTTCCACAGCAGAGACTGGTGTATCTGTGCATGTGACCACAATTAGCCGTACACTCCATAGAGCTGGGCTTTATGGAAGAGTGGCCAGAAAAAAGCCATTACTTAGTAATAAAAATAAGAAGACACGATTTGAGTTTGCCAAAAAGGCATGTGGGCGACTCCCCAAATGTATGGAGGAAGGTGCTCTGGTCAGATGAGACTAAAATGTAACTTTTCGGCCACCAAGGAAAACGCTATGTCTGGCCTAAACCCAACCTATCCCATCACCCCAAGAACTCCATCCCCACAGTGAAACATGGTGGTGGCAGCATCATGCTGTGGGGATGTTTTTCAGCAGCAGGGACTGGGAAACTGATTTGAGTCGAGGGATAGATGGATGGTGCTAAATACAGGGATATTCTTGAGCAAAACCTGTTTCAGTCTGCCTGTGATTTGAGACTGGGACGGAGGTTCACCTTCCAGCAGGATAATGACCTGAAGCATACTGCTAAAGCAACACTCGAGTGGTTTAAGGGGAAACATTTAAATGTGTTGGAATGGCCTAGTCAAAGCCCAGATCTCAATCCAATTTTGACTTGAAATTGCTGTTCACAAGCGGAGGAATGGGCAAAAATCCCAGGGGCAAGATGTGGCAAGCTCATAGAGACTTCGCAACTTGCAGCTGTAATTGCCGCAAAAGGTGGCTCGACAAAAGTACTGACTTTAGGGGGGTGAATAGTTATGCACGCTGAAGTTTTCTGTTATGTTGTCCTAAATGTTATTTGAGTCACAATATAAAAAAAACAAAAAAAACACAACTTCACAGTTGCAGACATATTCTGTGAATGAAATGATGCACAACTTCAAACAACCCATTTTAATTAAAGGTTGTGAGGCAACAAAACATGAAAAATGCAAAAAGGGGTGTGAATACTTTTGCAAGGCACTGTATGTAATATATCTTACTTATTACACATCCTACATTCATTATGCTATTTATACATATAATATTATACATATACATATTTTATATTATACTTCCCTGTGATATTTAAGACATACTTGCCTACTTTTGAAAAAGCATTTCAGGGAGATTGTGAAAGCAAAACCTATGACCGCGCGGTAAAGTGGGCGTGTATTGTTACATCTGAGAGGCGTGTCATAATACTGACTTACATCCACATGTAAATGAGCCTCAAAGCAGTTAGCAATATCTACTTGTTGATGAAAACACACTGATACTTTTCCGAAAATGCATGTAGCTATAGGGATCATTGTGCCTTATAACCAATGCAGGAAATTTATACTAATGATCCCATTTGAATGTGTATCTCTCTGTTTTTCTTTTATATAAAAAGCTTCATACTAGGAGTAAAGTGCAATCAGGGAGATTGCTAGACTCTTCATGGAGTTTGCTACCATTTCAGGGAGTCTCCACGACAATCAGTGAGAGTTGGTAAGTTTGATCTAACGCCATTAATAAGACAATGTATTTGTCACTGGGAGAGATATCAGCCTGATTAAGGTACTGGTTGATCAAATCTAGGAACCAGCAAGAACTTAAGGAACCTGGGAAGTGTGGTTTCTCAAGGCCCCCATACATCAGAGATTGATTGCAGCAATCATGCAATTTGCAATCGATTGTGTATAAAAATCTTTCCCTTTTTTAATCGATTGTGGCAATTCTGCAATCTGCAATCGATTGAAAAAGGGAAAGATTTTTATACACAATCGATTGCAAATTGCACGATTGCTGCAATCAATCTCTGATGTATGGGGGCCTTAAGTCGCATTTGGAAAAAAAAAAAAAAACTTTTACGAATATTGGGAGTTCCCTCTGCTGTTCCACAATTTGTTTACCCATAATAAACATGTGGATAAATCAAGATATATCCTGAAAACTGAAAGCAACCAAATACAATTTCATGTCCTACAAAGAAAAATACGTGTATTATGAGCTTAACTTGCAATAAAACCATATTATTGACAACACACAGAAATGTTCAGTGTGGTTCCTCAGATTGGTTGGTTTGTACAGGATATAATGGCCTAAAAGAAAGAAAATCAAAGCACACAACAACAATTGTCTAAAACAACAAGTTTTTCTTTTTTTTTCTAGTTAACAGATTTCCAGAGCCTCAGTTTATGTTGGAAAGTGTACTATTTTAACCTTCTTTAATAAAACCTTGGGAATGGGGCGTCCAGCCATGGTCTTAGCGCTGTGCTGGAACATATTTCAGCTAATGCAGACCAGCTGCTTGAATTTCCATGCATAGAGGAAATTATTTCTATGAGCCCTTTTTTACCAAATGAATGTAGAGTTGTGTCGATTTTGTCCCCGCTTCCCCACAGAGAGGAAGATACTAGGACACAGCAGCTGCACTTCTGCTTGGGAGCTAAGGATAGGTGTGGGAGAGGAGGGAAGGCAGAAGTGGACTCAGCGCACTTCCTGATGTTACAGTCCCTGAAGTGGCAGAAGCTACAGAACACAGCAGTCTTGTGTCCTGCCTCGCATTGGGGCATCATGGTTGCCTGAGCTCTACAGCAAAAACTAAACAGAGACTGTATTGGCGATTGCTGATTCCGATGGGAGAACAGCTCCGCCGTACAGCCAAGTGTTTGATAACCAATGAAGCAAAGCGGTCAGGCATTTCTTCTCCATTTAGGTCAATGCTCAGTGCACCTTAGGAAACTTTAGGTTTAACTCCAACATTGAGGAGCACTGCCCATGCGTGGACCTTGCATAAGGATGGGCACTATTTTTTTATTTCCACGGATCACAGCTAGCATGTGCGTCAGGCACCAGGAAAAAGTATTTGATGCAACAGCCCAAAAACCACCGTCTGAAGTTTAACACAGTTTTTTGTTTGGTTTTTGTTTTCTTAAATGCAACCTTTAGATGTGATCTAGCAGCCAGCTCAAACCAGTAGTGATCTACCATGAGAAAGTGGATAATGGATGACCTGAGGCTTTTTGTTTTATTCATACATCCATGTTCATACAGCGACTAATTTAAATCAGTTTAAAAAACAAAAACAAAAAAATAAATAAATAAAAATATATGGCTTTTAACTTTGGGAGATAGGACACTCTTGAATCAGCGAAGAAAAAAAAAAAAAAAGCATGAAGGGTGGGGGGGAAATGTGGAGGGAATCACGTAATTAGTTTTAAGAGGGCAATTCAATAGTTTTTTTATGTTGCGGTAATTAATGGGCGCCCAATGTTGCAATTCAATTGTTTTGGGCACCCATTAATTATTGCGCTCTTCGCCAGTAGACTGTTTAGCCCAGTAAAATGTCTAAACCTATCTAAAGTCCACGTTAGGGCGCCCAAAACCAGGATTTATCACACATTTCTGTTTGCCTCCTCAGGAAGGGTTAAGCAGAAATGGAGTCGCTGGCAGCTGTTCACACCCTAACAATTGAATTGCTCCAATGAGTGCCAAGCACTACCAGCCGCCGGCGAAGACTATAGAATTGCCCCCTAAATGTTTAGGATTTTTGGTTCCAGTGAGATTTTCTATCTATTGAAATATAAAAATGGGCAAACTCACACCCATGAAACAAGGAAGGAGCGAGTCATTTTCTACTGGAGACTCTCTGTAATAATTTTATTTATTTTTCCCTTGTAATATTTATTGTTTTGTTTGTTCCACAATTGAACCACTGCCTAGGTATCCTAGCTCACACTATGACCGCATCTCCTACCTATCCTATCTGGCACTAGGTCAACTTCTACCTATCCTAGCTGGCATTAGGACCGCTTCTCCTACTTATCCTATCCGGCACTAGGGCAACTTCTACCTAATCCAGCTGGCACTAGGACAGCTTCTCCTACCTATCCTAACCATCACTAGGACCGCTTCTACCTATCCTAACCAGCACAAGGACTGCTTCTCCTAGCTGGCACTAGGACCGCTTCTCCAAGCTGGCACTAGGACCGCTTCTCCAAGCTGGCACTAGGACCGCTTCTCCAAGCTGGCACTAGGACCGCTTCTCCAAGCTGGCACTAGGACCGCTTCTCCAAGCTGGCACTAGGACCGCTTCTCCAAGCTGGCACTAGGACCGCTTCTCCAAGCTGGCACTAGGACCGCTTCTCCAAGCTGGCACTAGGACCGCTTCTCCAAGCTGGCACTAGGACCGCTTCTCCAAGCTGGCACTAGGACCGCTTCTCCAAGCTGGCACTAGGACCGCTTCTCCAAGCTGGCACTAGGACCGCTTCTCCAAGCTGGCACTAGGACCGCTTCTCCAAGCTGGCACTAGGACCGCTTCTCCAAGCTGGCACTAGGACCGCTTCTCCAAGCTGGCACTAGGACCGCTTCTCCAAGCTGGCACTAGGACCGCTTCTCCAAGCTGGCACTAGGACCGCTTCTCCAAGCTGGCACTAGGACCGCTTCTCCAAGCTGGCACTAGGACCGCTTCTCCTACCTATCCTAGCTGGCACTATTACTGCTTTTCCTACCAATCCAAGCTGGCACTATGTTGATCACCTACGACCATGAAAGGTGGTGTAGGTGTAGATTTTTCCCTTGGGACTTTCACAGGGTTTAGACACCTCATCATATTGAAGATATGGGGAGGATAAAAAGAAGGTCACTAACATCTTGTGGAAAGCACATTTAATAAAAAATAAATCAATCACCGGCCATAAATGAGAAGCATTTAAATCTACTAATTGAAGGTTTCTAACAGGAGGCATCTCACACGCAGGTACCCTAAACATACACAGCAGAGGCTTCTTTCCGATTTCCCCTACACGCAGTGGCAGTAGGCGGCCATGTCCATTATTGCCTATTTTTGTCACAGCTGCTGTGAATTAAGGATGGGTGTGGCTCACAATCCAGCTCCTGTCTACATGTTGCCCTCAGTAAGTGTATTTTGGCTGCAATTTAATGTGTGAAGCATTCATGCTAGCATAGGGACCTGCAGAGATGGGGGATCCCTTGACTGAAAGATTAAGTGTTTTGATCAAAATATGAACAACTCCCCATACTTTTATTTGTGATACACACAGAATTGCAGCTTTTGGTTTGTCTATTTTTTTTAATTCATGTCTACTTTAGCTCATTAATTCCTAATGAAATGTTCAGACAGATCTACGAACACTGGAACAAAAAGGAAGATTGAAATACCCATGAATAAGTGTATTATGATAGAGAAGGTTGTTTTTAGGGGTGTGCACTGGCCACATTTTGTGTTTTGGATCTGGATCTTTCTTCATGTTTTGGATCTGGATTGGTTTTGCCAAAACCACCCTTCCAGGGTTTGTGTTTTCGGTTTTGTGTTTCGGAAAAAAAAGCATAGAAACAGCTAATAATCACAGAATTTTGTATTTTTTTTTTTTGTTCCTACACATTTATTAACATTAATTTCCACTCATTTCCAGTCTATTCTTAACACCTCACACTATTGTTTTTAGGCCAAAAGGTTGCACCGAGGTAGCTGGATGACTATGCTAAGCGACACAAGTGGGCGGCACAAACACGTGGCCCATCTAGGGGTGGCACTGCAGTGGCAGACAGGATGGCAGTATGAAAAACTAGGCCCCAAAAGGCGCTGCGCGGTGACTTATCGTGTCACCCATCGACTGCTGCTGCTGGGCACACAGGACGGGACTCAGAAGAGAGATGGGCACCGCCGAGGCTGATAGGACGCTGTACGTGGGGAACCTAGATCCCAGGGCCACCGAGGAGATCCTGTTCGAGCGGTTTCTGCAGGCTAGTCCTGCAATTAACGTTAAAATTCCAAAGGACAAGGATGGAAAGTCGAAACAATTTGCTTTTGTCAATTTCAAACATGAGGAGTCTGTTCCCTATGGAATGAGTTTGTTAAATGGAATCAAACTCTTTGGGAGGCCGCTGAAAATTCAATTCAGATCAGGAAGCAGCCGTGGCTCCGCAGAAGCAAATAGCGCAGCCTACTCACCACAAGGAAATGGCAGTTTTACTGGAAACAGTCCAACACATGACCACAGGCATGATGGCAATGGCGAGTTCACAAAATACTCTGAACTTTCACCTCCTGTTCCAAACTACCAGAGATCTTACTCTTCTCCGGACAATCTTCAAAGACAAGCAATGATGAATAACTTCTATAGGTCGGAAACCCCTCATGCATGGATCTAGCACAGGAATGATGGCCCAACCCAGTTACTCGCCATCACATTATCCGCCTCACCAAAGTCGGTACAGTCACGGATCCGATAACTCTCCCTCACACAGATATGATTTCTCTTCCAGCCACCGATCCAGTAGAAGCCATAGCTCTCATCCTTATCAATAGGAGAGTTACCACAGTAGCAGAGACTAGGGATGTGCAGGCTCGCATTAGTTCGGATTATCCCAGCAAAAATCGGGTCACAGAAGGAGGCAAAACGTCATCTTTCATGGACAAACAGCTTTCATGGACTTTTGTCCAGGACAGCCCCGGTAAGAACCCGCTCATCCCTAGTTGTTTTGTTTCAAGGTTGAGGCAAATCAAAAGGACAAACGGGCAAATCAAAAGGACAATCAATATATGGGGAATCGATCCTGATAAAGGTTACGCAGCAGTTTTATATCATGCATTAGATAGTTAAATAATGATGTTCAAATTGGCACATACAGCAGTCTCTGGCTTTATTCTGGTATGCATTTAAGAAGTGATTTTCTGAGCATGGCTGAAAGGGCCTATAATGCATTTTCCAAGTTACATAGGAATTATATCTGTTATCACACAATGTTAAGCTGTGTAAAATTTATGGTGTATCATGTACTCTTTTCCTAACTAACTACTTGATCACATTCCTTCTTCCAAGCTGCAGTGAGTAAGTGCACGAGTGTGGGCAGGGGGGGTAACTGAAAGCTGGCTTATACCCCTTTTAGACTGGGCAAAATACCCGGGTAGAGTCTCGGTGGAAAAGGCTCCCAAGAAAAAAATCCCGGGTCGATTGACCAAGCATTTTTTCCTGGGTCTCGGACAGGGTTTTACGCAGGTAAAACCCTGGTCAAGCTAAGTGGAAACGGGTAACCCAGGTCTTCCGACCCAGGACCCGTTTACAGCATGCCGATTGGGTGGTATTCGGAAGCTGTCTGCGGCAGTGGTCACCGAGGAGGGAGAGATTACAGCCTCCTCGTGTAGTTCAGACCGTTACGGTTTTTACCCCATCCCCGCTTCATATAGGGAGTCTGTAATCTCTCCCAAGCGCCGGCACTGCACCCATGTGCAGTGTGAAAGGCGCCGCAGTTTGAATGGGGTGAATCCAGGGTCTGACCTGGCTTGGAACAGTGGGCCCGATTCAGACCCGCTCGCTAGGCTACGTTCGCACGTAGCCTGCCGATGTTTGCAATGTGTGCATGCGTATAAGGACGCAGTGCGCATGCACGAACTAGTCCATGTGATCGGGAAGTGTTCGCACCCTGCACATAGACTCCTCGCTAGAATGATTGACAGGACGAGCCGTTTGTGGGTGGTGACAGGGGTTGGCTGATGGAAACAGAGGGGTGGTGGTGCGAACGCAGGCATGTCTGTGCATCTTAACACCGTTTCATAGGCGTGCATAATTAAGACGCAGCATCATAATACACGTCACATGGCTGAATTACACACTGAAGCACTCGCAGTGCTTGCGGTAGGGTCAGCCACAGTGTATTAGTGTATTACTAAGGGAAAGTGTGGATCTTAGGATTGGCTGATGGGCATCTAAATACACACCGAGATCGCACGCCAAGACATAGTGGGCGTGCTAATGCCTTGCCGTGCAATCGCGGGATTTGCATACTTTGGCAGCTGACGGCCGATTCAGACCCATCTAGCGAGTGGGTCGGAATCGGGCCCAGTGTTCCAAATCCCGGGACAGACTCTAGATTTTGGTGGAAGAGGGGTATTATGAGGCCATGGGCAGCTATTTGGCGTTCACGGAACGTTGAATGTTTTTTTTCCATGTTCACAGACTGGGGCTATATGAGAGGCATCTGGTTTATATGAGCGCTACATGTCATGACTGTGTAAACAATTTATATTAGGGTGACTTGGCTAAGGAGAACGAGTGATTTGGCAGAGATTTAAAACATGATCTGGAGGTGGTTCAGCTGTAACAAGTGGGCATGGGTGTAAATTTGTATTTTTATTAAATGTTTGGACTGAAATGAACTGGGTTAATGTGTTAAATGGTCTTGTTTGTGGCAGATATGAGCCAGGAGAAGAGCAGGCAGGTTAGGGCAAAGTTATTTAACCTTTTAAAGGCTACTGTACCAGATAATGCGTAATTAGCTTCTCAATGGCTAGCCAAAATTATATGGCTTCATTGCTGCACGGCATGAATCCTATGTTGGGCAGCAAAAGGGATAAGTATTTCTCTAGTTGTTTGATTTGCATTTCCCTCATCTCGAGTTGGGTTACTTAGAGTTATATATGTTTATTATATTTATGTGATTTTTTAATACAAATTGTGGCCATTGTATTGCCAAGAGGCAATATAAGGTGACATTACTTACAACATGTCCTATGGTGTTATGGTTAGGAGTACAGACTATCCCCTTTTCCTGTTGAAAATAACCAGTCCATAAAACTGGTCTTAAAAACATAATGTAATCATATGTATTATTATGTTATGCAAACACATTTCAAATTATTCATTTTCATGTTCAAATTAACAGGCATAATAAAATGAGTACCCAAGGCAAATACACAGCTACAGAGCTTTTCCTGCCTCCTCTTTTAAGACTTGTGGAATAGAGGACAAAGCCAGCAAGTGCCTGGGATAGTTCCCACAAGCTGTCTTAGCTCACTCCTCTGACCCCAGTTACATAAACAATTAAGAACAGGGAAAGCCTAGTCCTATGGTTTGAGTTAATCTCCTCTGTGTATGCCTTACACCCTTTATGCTCCAGAATCTCTCATCGCTCCTTTGTAAAACCTTTCCCCCAAATGACTAAATCAATGCTTTATACAATGCAGACCAGAGATAGGCAGCACATGACAAGTCCCAGTGTACTCACACACCACATTGAGGGGGGGATACAGTGGAGAGAGAGAACGTACCAATCAGCTCTTAAATGACACTTTATAGACTGTGGGGCAAACGTATTAACCGCCAAAGCGGCATCAGGGCACACGCTGATACTGCTTCTCCCCCATGTATGATTGGGGGGTTGGGCGGTAAATGACAGGGGCTCTATGCGCCTCTGTCATTATCGGCACTGATATCTACAAAATAGCAGCGCCGATGTGCTGGGCTATGTATGAACAATCAGTTCGCCTGACCATTCCACCAGCTGCAGCTATCGATAGACGGCAGCAGGGACAGCGCGACGCAGGAAGCTTTATAGCGGCACGATAAGTGCCCCTGTGTATGAAACATGACAGAAAATAAAAGTACCAACCAATCAGCTTCCATCTCCAAGGTTTGATATACAGTATCTCCCCCTGACCCTATTTGTTCTAGTTGGCCTCTTCTACAATCTAACAGATGTGCAACCTGAGACAGGTCCCATCAGGTTTATCTCCACTGTAGAAAAAGAATGATCATTCAAGCAGTATCTATACATGCTGCTGGGAGCGTTCTCATGGTCCTTACACGGAAAGAGGTTTCAAAACAAATTCAACACAAGCTTGGATTAAAAAAATATTGCTGGGTACACAGCTCCTGATATCTATTTATGTCTATGTAATATACAGTCTAAGGTGGATCAGTAAGTAACATAGGCTGCTCCATTAAGGAAATAACGTTATATATACACTTAAGGTTTTAAGAATAAAGGGTCATATTCAATCTGACAAATTAGACTTTTCACACCTGTCAAAAAGCGTTCGCCGGTGCGTACTTTTTCCGAACACGTGCGTATCGCGCTATCCAATTGCCGGAGTGTTCTCATGTGCGAAAACTCCATTAGGCAGAAACCGGCAAAACATTTTCGCCATCTCAGAGCAGGTAATAAAATGTGCAAAATCTAAATTTTTTGCTAAAAATGTGGGGACTTCGTTCAGAACCCTTTGGACACCCCCCCCCCCCTCCTAATGACTAATTAGGCAAAAAAAGAGTAATTCCCCCTAATAATTACATCAATTTTTGGGTGAAAATGTAAAGAGTTGGAAAATTGGTATAAAGTACTGGGTCAGGTAATTTGGGGGGCTGTATGGATGGGACAGGTGTTAGGATTGCAGGGGGCTGCAGCAGGTGTACTTTTAACATGTTTTAAAACTGCACTTTATACCCCCAATTGCTTTAGGTCATGTTTCCACACTTATGCAAATATGCATAAACAGCCATTTGACTCAATTTAGGAACCCAAAATACATTTATTAGGGCTAGTAATACACTTCTATATTGATTTCCAGTGTCAGTTAGGCTTTTTATGGGGTACAGACTGATTTCCCCAAAATGTGCTAGTTTAGCAAAGCGCAAATATTTAACATATGCGTTTTCACGTGTTTTGCAATTGGATAGGGCAAAAAGCTAGAGCACGCATTGAAAAAGTACGTAAAAAGATCGCGTCAAAACTGGCGAATGTGACGTTAACTTCGCCATGCGAACGCTTTTCGCCAAACGCGACTTTTCGCTCCTAATTGAATATGGCCCAAAATGGGAAAAAAATAACACTTGACACAACCCTGCAGATTAGCTAAAACCATACTTGCCGACTCTTCCTCAATGGCGGGGAGGCTCCCGAAAAATGGGCTGGCGCTCCCGGCCACCCACAAGAGAGGGCGCCATAGCTGCCCCTGCACCCTCCCACTTCCCTGGCGAAAGTGGGCAGTCCGGAAGGGGCCGATGACGCGATTCTGTGTGAATAGAATCATAGCCCCGCCCACTGCTATACAATGACGGAGACCACAACATTGTACAGCGTGGATCGGGCCTCGATCGTCCAGCCACACCCTCGCAACGCCCACTATTGCCGCTGCCACATCCCCTGCACCGCTGACCTGGCTGGGGGGTATGGCTAAAACTTAACTTGTAAATCTTTAGTAATATTTTGGAAAAACAGCCAATAATGACTACGATACAGCAAAAAGTAAATAGACAGATATAACAAATAATAGAAACAAAACCATATCAACATAACAAAAACATCAACAATATGAAGGCAATGAAAGGGGGGGGGGGGGGCAGTAATCCAGAGACAATGGAACTAGTGATATACACAATGGTTAACAAATAAAAACATTCAAGTAAAACAAAGGATGGATGGAGAAGAAAGAAATATTCAGACTATACACACCACAAATCACTGTAGACACATTCCTTATAGCTGAAGCCTGTAGTGGCTTGAGTAAAGAGAAATAGTCAAACCACAGCCTCCATTTAATCAATCAAGAGACTGTGGAAGCAGATTATTTAAACCCGAGGGTCTCCATATCATAACTCTTTTAAACATATATGTTACAATCACGGCCGGATTATAGGCGGGGCGGTCGTCCAGGGGCCCCCACAGTGCCGCTAACATTGGCCGGAACCTGGCCACTCTAAAAATCCACTGGCTGGCTCCCACGTCCCGCCTCCCGGCAGCATCACGCAGCCAGTGTCAGTGCAGCAGCACCCTTGATGACCGTGGCTGACTGTAAAAGCCCCACCCCCTTTGATTAACTAATGCCGCGATTCGCGGGTGGGGCCTAATTCTGCAAAGTGCCCGCCCCTTTTAGAAAAGCTGGTAGTGTGGACTGCTGGTACTACAACAGGTAAGAGTTACTGAGAGCGCTCTCTCTCTCTCCCCCCCCCTCCTCTCTCTCTCTCTCTCTCCCCCCCTCTCTCTCCCCCCCCCCCCTCTCTCCCCCCCCCCCTCTCTCCCCCCCCCCTCTCTTAGGGGTCTATTCACAATGCTAATTATCAGGGTCCGAATGGACCCCGATAATTAGCATTCTAACTCTACACGAGCACAGGAGCAATTCATCATTGCTCCAATGCGGAGACAGCCGATCCGAATATCAGCTGTCTCCCCAAAGTGTTTTCACTGCTTTCGGAGCAGTGAGACAAGTGCGCATGCATGACCTACAGGTCACGCATGCACACTAGAGCCCCAAAGTCCGGTGGAAGGAGACGGACAGGGGGCCTGATTCAGACCCGCTCGC
Organism: Taudactylus pleione; assembly: GCA_031769625.1. Taxonomy (NCBI): domain Eukaryota; kingdom Metazoa; phylum Chordata; class Amphibia; order Anura; family Myobatrachidae; genus Taudactylus; species Taudactylus pleione. Next base: position 336,825 of record JAUIMM010000228.1, on the reverse strand, counting down.
AAGTGCACAGCGCTCGCAAGCGGGTCGATGGTCCCCCGGCGTGCGCATGCGCGAGATCCACCGAGCGACTGAACTTCAGTTGCTGCGGGTCTCGCTACAAGACGGGACGGCTGTCCATGGTGAGTGACCGCTCGCCCCGTTTTGTAGGCGGGAGGGGGGGTATCGGCACAAACGCAGGCGTTCCCTTAGAAATGCCTGGCGTTTGTGGGTGGCCCTACTGACTTCACTCGTGATGTCAGTAGTGGACTTCCTGCTCTATTAGAGCAGGAAGTCCACTCAGGCTTGCGAAAGCCGAGACCCTACCACGGTCTCCTCGCAAGCCCGATTGCCGCGATAATCGACACGGGCTCCAGGCCGCTCGCAAAAGCTGTAGGTGGTCTCCCACAGTTTAGTCAGCAGCCTGAAGAAGAAAAAAAAAAAACCCGCCCTGATTTAGGGCGAGCAGCTCTGAATCCGGCCCAGAGTCCTCTTCACAACCCAGGACTCCTCTCATAGGGAAGGAGCATGTTGTGAGCCCCAAGCGGGAAGATGGCAAATGCTCCCGCACTCAAGCTCTGAAAATATTGTATTTTCGGAGCTTGATGAATTCTGCCCCATACTAGTGTATGGGGACAGCGGGCCATTCCGAGAGAGGAAGGTAAGCAGGAGATATCTGTGATATCTCCTGTTTTACCTTCTTGATGAATGGCCCAATAACTTAATTTCTACAATTCCAGGTGAAAATGTTATTTTTCCTCTGCTTTTGTAAAAAGTAAGTGACGTTGAATAGACCCCTATATATCTCACTCCGTCCCTCTCTCTCTCCCTCCCTGTCTGTCTCTCTCTCTCTCTCTTCCTCTAATCCCCCTGGCAATTTTATTGATGGGGCCCCCACAAGTCTTAATCCGGCCCTGGTTACAATCTTAGAGAGGACTGGGGAATCAGGGTGTTACCAGTATTGGACAATAGCCGTTCTGTTGGCCCTAACTGTATATTCTCCCTGTGCTTGCGTGGGTTTCCTCCAGGCACTCCAGTTTCCTCCCACATTCCAAAAATATACTGGTAGGTTAATTGACTCCCAACAAGAATTAGCCCTAGTGTGTATGAGTGAGAGCATGTGGTAGTGAACATTGATAGTAAGCTGCACTGGGGCAGGGAATGATGTGAATGGCCAAATATTTTCTGTAAAAGCTCTGTGGAATATAATATAATATAATAATATATATATATATATATATATATATATATATATACACATACACACACACATATACATACACACACAGTCAGGTGCATAAAAATTGGGACATTGACAGAATTTTCATATTTTGGCCTCTATTCACCACCACAATGGCTTTGAAATGAAACAAACAAGATGTGCTTTAACTGCAGACTTTCAGATTTAATTTGAGGGTAATTACTTCCAAATCAGGTGAACGGTGTAGGAATTACAACGGTTTCTATATGTGCCTCCATCTTTTTAATGGGGCCAAAAGTAATGGGACAAACTAAACAATCCTAAATCTAATTTTCACTTTTTAATACTTTGTTGCAAATCCTTTGCAGGCAATTACAGCCTGAAGTCTGGAACGCGTAGACATCACCAGACGCTGGATTTCATCCCTGGTGATGATCTGCCAGGCCTCTACTGCAAATGTCTTCAGTTCCTGCTTGTTCTTGGGGCATTTTATCTTCAGTTTTGTCTTCATCAAGTGAAATGCATGCTCGATCAGATTCAGGTCAGGGGATTGACTTGGCCATTGCATAACATTCCACTTTTTAGCCTTAAAAAACTCTTTGGTTGCTTTTGCAGTATGCTTCGGGTCATTGTCCATCTGCACTGTGAAGCGCCGTCCAATGAGTTCTGAAGCATTTGACTGAATATGAGCATATAATATTGTCTGAAACACTTCAGAATTCATTCTGCTGCTTTTGTCAACAGTCACATCATCAATAAATACAAGGGAACCAGTTCCATTGGCAGCCATACATGCCCACGCCATGACACTACCACCACCATGCTTCACTGATGAGGTGGTATGTTTTGGATCATGAGCAGTTCCTTTCCTTCTCCATACTCTTCTCTTCCCATCACTCTGGTACAAGTTGATCTTTGTCTCATCTGTCCATAGGATGTTGTTCCAGAACTGTAATGGCTTTTTTAGATGTTGTTTGGCAAACTCTAATCTGGTCTTCCTGTTTTTGAGGCTCACCAATGGTTTACATCTTGTGGTGAACCCTCTATATTCACTCTTGTGAAGTCTTCTCTTGATTGTTGACTTTGACACATATACACCTACCTCCTGGAGAGTGTTCTTGATTTGGCCAACTGTTGTGAAGGGGTTTTTCTTCAGGGAAATAAATTCTTTTGTCATGGTGTTGGTGAGCTCTACGATGCATTCTTTCTTTTTAAGAATGTTCCTGGGCAAAAATCTCTGCACTTAACCGCTTGTCTCCCTTTCTCCAGCCAGCACGGTTCTTGATGTAGGAGTTGGACCTCCCTACACTACAGATGAACTGTGTTCTATGGACATATAGGATTATTTTTGTTTTTAATTTGATCCTTTTTATTAAGCTATTTCAGATACAAATATATGGATTGCCTCCAGGAAACCTAAAAGTAGAGGACATTCAGTAAACTTAAGATGCATCAGAGAAATTCAGTTGCATCCTCAATCTATACCAATACAGGAGTACATAAAAAAAACAAGATACAATTGAGAGATACACTAACACATGAAAGGATTCATTGGGAATATTGTCACCTAGGAAGTTAGCACAATGAACAATTCCATCTTTGGAACACAACAATCACATTTCACTGTACATAGATTACTGACCGATAGTCTCCCAACATACTTGTAACGTCAGACAGTGGGGATGCCGGCGCTTAGGAGGAAGGGTAGGATTAGACACTAGGGGGAAGAGTTAGGTTTAGGCAGCGGGGAGGGAGGGTTAGGATCCTGACCGACAGGAGACTGTATCTTAACATTGTCGGTATCCCGAGCGCCAGCATCCCATACCCAACCCTTCACCTATCGTCCCCAGAAGAGGTTTGACTTTTTTTTTTTTTTTTTTTTAAACAGAGGTTCTCATGTTTTCGAAGAGCTGAAATAAGAGTTGTCTTATAATCACTATGGAATGTGCTACAGAAATCACAAACTGAGGACCCCTATTATTATTGCCATGTTTAAAATCTTCCTCTTAATATACATTAGATACATTTGCACTGCTTCCAATGCTGCTTGCACAGTTCCACTCCCCTTCTACTACCTCCCATTTTCCCAGTCTCCTTCCTTCTTGCATCACAGTGCATAATTTGTCTCCGAGTCACCGACTTATCTGTGGTCTAAATCTCACCCTCCCTAAATTGTATATTCCTTGTATACTCACAGCATCTCATTTCCTTCCCCTCTTATTATCGCAGCTCAAAACCTCTAACCCCATCTTCCCAACTGGTTGCCAAGCTGCCCCACTCTTATCCTCCATATAAAAGTCAATGTATTTGTGGCAACCACTTTACTAAGCTTCTTATTGTGATATATTGCCTTTATGTCACAGTCATACAAAAAACACAGAATGTGGCTATGTAAATTATTAATCTTAACCACTTAACTGTTTTTTTTGACAAAACCACACAGAGTGTTGTAGTTTTTTATTTATTTGATTAAGTTTAAAAAGTATTTGTACATTTTTTAGACATATATATATATATATATATATATATATATATTATACACACACATACATATACACACACACACACACACACACATATACACACTTCTTAGGGGGTTGTTTTACACCCCCCCAACTCCCATGTCCATTGGCCACCGTTGTAATTTTACTTCCGACCCCCCATAAAAAATAGCCCACCCCAGTGTCAAAAGATCCCCAACAATATCAACCCCCACCCCCCTAGTGGCCCAAAATCAACCCCCACCCTCCTAGTGGCCCCAGTACCAAAAGATGTACACGCAGAGAACAGCATATTTGTGTTTGGAGGGGAACACCGTACACTTTCACTGCAGATGCATGTGCCCTAGGACGCCATTCACACGATATTGTTGAACGCAATTCTGGCAGCGATGTCGGCGGTCCCAGACTACTGCATCACTTCTGAGGTGTCCAGGGAGTCAAAAGAGACCAGTTCTTGTGCAGAATCGCTCTCTTCTGCTAAATGCCGGGGGACAGAGCGGGTTGGCATGGTCGCATGTGATGCGACCTTGCCAGATGAAGCACTACAGGCTCCGGCCGTATCATATACAGGACAGGCACGCCAGTTATGTGGTTAAAGGACTGGCCACCCCACTGACTGTCTTAACTGAAACCAAATGCATTTTATTTAGTGTCCTATCTATTGCAGGTCTATCTGTACTACTGCTGGGATTGTCAGTGTTTAATTATATTGTGACTTATTACATGACTTAATGCAGGTTCACCTTGTAAATGAGCTTGCTCAATCATGTCCTCCTGGATAAAGTAATAGAATGAGTGACTGATATAACTGGAGAACATACCAGCAGATAAACACTTTGAAAACAAAAAGGCGAATTTCCAAAAAACGAACAGCTGCTAAAAGCCCTACTTCTGATCTCACAAAGCGGTAAGGTTAATTCATGAGGATCTTGTGAACTTGCCAAAAAGCTAAATGGACGTCATGATGGAAGGAGAGGAAACATCTGTAGAAGCCAGAACTGCCTCTTCTGAGCCCTCAGTTCTCAGCCAGATTTGCTGTCATATGCTCGGATATGACACTTATGTTAGAGATCATGGACATAGCCTTCCTGCAATGGAAGCCGTGTAATAGAGGTACTTTGCTCAATAAGAAGCTTACAATATGGAACATTGGTACTTACTCACAAGAACATACCTGCCTAGTTCCAGAAGAGGCAGAAAGCGCGCCAAACCAAAAGTGCTACAACTGCACATTTCTCCAATCACGCTGCTACATTTTCTCTCATAAATAACCTAATTGTTCCCACCACCCGCAGTAAACATCTGACAGACCGCACAAGTAAACAAGCAGTTTTCAATAGGGCTGAACAAAGAACAAAAAACCCCAGGAGTCTGCCCTTAATGGCCCTGGTTGCATCACGCAGTGCACAACATGGACAGCTCTGATGTACAAGCAGGGGCGGATTAAGGATTGTGAAATACTAACACACACCAGTGGCGTAAGTAGGGTATTTGGAGCCCCCCCCAAACAACACGAGATGTGCGACCATTTTATGTTTGATTGGATACCGTAAATATCGGAAGCGCGCATACCCACAGTAATCCAAAACTCGTTGCGAGGACTGCGTTATTTTTCCAATAGGATATGCCCCTTAGTGCACCATTTACCTTTCTTCATTTTAGAGACTTGATTATTGCAGCAAACTGTGTTACTCTGCCACAAAAGTATGGATTCCCAATCCCTAATAGAGCTTATCCCACTGGTATTTTCAAACCATTTGATGGGTATTATAACAGTATGTACTCATAATGTCAACAGTTACAATGTGAACATTCATAATGCCAATACCACAACATTGTTGAAATGTCGGATTCTGCATAATGTTGACATGTTCACACTGTCGACATGTGAAGTGTCGACACTCTGCACAGGCTGACAGCAGAGGGTTATAAAAGTCAGGCTACAGGAGGGGAGGTTATGTTTAGGCACTAGGGGGAGGGTTAGAGTACAGGAGGGGAGGTTAGGGTTAGGCACTAGGGGGAGGGTTAGGCTACAGGAGGGGAGGTTAGGGTTAGGCACTAAAGAGAGTATTACGGTTAGGCTACAGGAGGGGAGGTTAGGGTTAGGCACTAAAGGGAGTATTAGGGTTAGGCACTATGGGGGGGGTTAGGGTTAGGCTACAGGAGGGGAGGTTAGGCACTAGGAGGGAGGGTTAGGCTATAGGAGGGGAGGTTAGGGTAAGGCTACAGGAGGGGAGGTTAGGGTAAGGCTGCAGGAGGGGAGGTTAGGGTAAGGCACTGGGGGGGGTTAGGCTACAGGAGGGAATGTTAGGGTTAGGCACTGGGGGGGTTAGGATTAAGCTACAGGAGGGGAGGTTAGGGTTAGGCTACAGGAGGGAAGGTTAGGGTTAGGCTACAGGAGGGAAGGTTAGGGTTAGGCTACAGGAGGGAAGGTTAGGGTTAGGCTACAGGAGGGAAGGTTAGGGTTAGGCTACAGGAGGGAAGGTTAGGGTTAGGCTACAGGAGGGAAGGTTAGGGTTAGGCTACAGGAGGGAAGGTTAGGGTTAGGCTACAGGAGGGAAGGTTAGGGTTAGGCACTATGGGGGGGTTAGTGTTAGGCTACAGGAGGGGAGGTTAGGGTTAGGCACTATGGGGGGGTTAGGCTACAGGAGGAGAGGTTACGGTTAGGCTACAGGAGGGGAGGTTAGGGTTAGGCTACAGGAGGGGAGGTTAGGGTTAGGCACCAGGGGCAGGGTTCGGCTTCAGGAGGGGAGGGTTAGGGTACAGGAGGGGAGGGTTAGGCACTAAGGGGAATATTAGGGTTAGGCACTAGGAGGGGTTAGGGTTAGGCTACAGAATGGGAAGGTTAGGGTTAGGCTACAGAAGGGGAGATTAGGCACTAGGGGTAGGATTAGGGTTAGACTACAGTAGGGAGACCATTAGGGTACAGGAGGGGAGGTTAAGGGAAGGCACTAAGGGAAGTATAAGGGTTTGGCTACAGGAGGGGCGGTTAGGCACCAACAAAGGTCCGAAACATTGATATTATGCTTTGATACTATGGAATAAAAAGCCTTTTTCTTTTACTGCAACTTAAAGTCTGGCGAGTGCACCCCTAATTTGAGGAGATATAGATATATATATAGATATATATATATAGATATATATATATATATATATATATATAACCTCACATACAGATTAACTATTGATAGGGTCAGGTGAAATGTATCTGCTATTAGAGCTGGAGACATAGGAGACCTGCCTGGGATCTCTTCTGCTCCTCCATGGCCATCACAAAAACTGAAGATGAGGACAGTTCGCCCTCTGTCCATCATTCTAGGGGGCGTGCCCAGCACTTACGGAGATGCTGGGCAGCTCCCAAGCTCTCCCCGCACTCTTTACAGATGAGATGCTGCGTGCATGCGCATGGATTCAACTTTAAACCCACCAGACACTGTTGAAGGCCTGCAGAACAGGCAGCACAGTGAAAAGCGGGGGGCTGTGATCAGCGGCGAGGTGTCTCCATAAAGGCAGGGCACATTTTAGGGTTTTCCAGCAGGAATGCTAGCTGTACATATTAAATTTTGGGGAAGATTTATCAACTGTTGGAGAGAAAGTAACCTAACTATTTTTACAGGCTGTGCTAGAAAAAGAACAGTTAGAAGTTGATTGGTTGCTATGAGCAACTTCTCCAATTTATCGCTATACAAGATTTGATAAATTTTCCCCTAAATTATCTCGCCAATGCCCTGACCAGAACATGAAGTACTAATACAGATTCTGAAAATCACTAGTAGAACGTGGATTTATTTTGCAGGTATGGCCAGATGGCTGTTGCGAATATATTATTGTTAGCATCAATGTTTACTAATATAGGTAAGGGGTGGGGAGAATCTATACAAGTGGAGGAAGTTGAGAGGGGCAGTAACTAATGACTATAAAAATACCACACAACATTTATCACCATCTTATAACCTAAGTGTAGGCGTGAACAGGCAACAAAAAACATGGCATTTAGATTTGCAGTTTCCTACAATCTTACAGTATTCCCCTGGCTGACCAATTACATATTCGTTTTTCCCTAAATAACTTCAGATCTAACAGGCTAAACCTGCACACACCCCTACGTCACTAGGGCCTGATAGAAGCTGAGCAGCAGCAAAAGGACAGGAGTGAGACACAGCACGTTTCAAGAACCCAGAGCCTCCTGCCCTGAACACTCAGCTCTCCCCCTCACATCCTGCTGCAGGGCCCTGGTCATACTGTCCACCATGGTGGGAAAGCTGGAGCTGGGGTGAGAAGGAGACTACAGTATGTTTATGTTACATGGAGAATCAGGCCCCTGTGTGTCACAGACTTGGGGGATGGGGTGTGCTGGGTTTCCTGAAGCTGACTGGAGTAACAGTGTAGTAATAGTGCAGAGTCGTGCGCAGCACGCAATAGGTAGGGGGAATAGATTGCTGAAGTAATGATATGTAGAGGGGGAAGGAAAGTGAAAACATGCACTGCGTGTGACCGTACAACCTCATTAAAAGGCCTGTGAAGTGTCTCTGATCTGAGGTCTGGATTGCATGGATTCTGGAAGAGAGGCTCAGATTGGCAATATGATTGATATAAATAAATTGTAATTACAGTCAAACATCTTGACCAAAAGCAAAAAAAATGTCCAGAAATGTTTGTATTTGGACTGTTGATAAATCAGAACCCAGATCTGGAGCCGCAGCAGCCAAGCAAGGGTGTAACGTCTGCACAATTTACAGTACATGACGGCGGCACACGGCACGTCCTGCATCAGTAAGCGGGTGATGCGGCATGGAAACAGATCATTTCTTATCTTGCTACAGTTTCAACATTACCAATGAGAACTGTAAAGTAAACGTCTCTGGAATAATAATAAAATATTGCCTTGTGTAAACAATGACAGAAAGCACCTGACTGTGAGCAAGCAGCTTCCTCCCCCCCACGTCTGGAGCCTGTCCCAGGCACTCTGCCACAAGTCTCTTCACACAGAGTGAGCAGCGGCATTCTCCAGTACCTCATAAATCAGCTTCCAGGGAGCTGGACTGCCCACATAACCCGGCTAGGAACGGTGCGCCCATTCTGTATTCCTACCCTTATGGATCAATCAGCAGGTCTTACAGAGTAAATGGGTCTGGAACGAGAGCTTAGTGAATTCCCACATTTAGGGCCCAATGCAGAGTTGAATATACACCTGTTTGCGGAGCGTATCTTTTGTACTCTGCACTGCACAGGCTTCAGAGCCAAGCGGACATAAGCACGGGCGATGCAGAGTGAAACGTATTTCAATTGCATCTCCACCAATGACTGAAGAGGCTATAACAGGGCACTGTCACGTAGGCAACGTTCAGTGAGGTAACGTATGGTGGAGAGCAGCGCTCAATGTGTGAATAGTGACTACTTTCTCCAGCGCTTTCTATTGGACTTTTAGAAGAAAAAAAAAAAGCTGGTCTCCTTTTTAACGTATTTCAGTTTTTACACTGTTACTAAGCTTATTTATCTAGCTGGTTTGAATGCAGTTGTTTTAGAAATCAATTAGGGGGACCTCCATTGGAAAAGCTAGCATTTAACCCATTACATGCAAATTTCAGTGTGATCATCTCACTACACTTAACTTTAGGGGGATTATTTACTTAAGGTCAAGTTTATAATCGCAAAAAAATTATCAAAATCGATCAACATCGATGTTGTATTTCTGGGGCTTAATCACACATTTGCTAATACTTAAAACAAATTAAAAAAAACTGACGGTTAGTAAAAGTGTGACTTAGCCCCAGAAACACAATGTTGATTGATTTTAAAATTGATAAAATTGACTTTTAGCAAAGATACCCCTAGGTCTCCAATCTTAAGCTGTATACACACACGGGATGATCTGTTCAGCAATAGATATCGCTGAACGATCTCACCTTGAATTTCCTGGTGTGTTGGATGAACGATATAGTTCATCCACACATAAAAGATATCACCAACGATCGCAAACCTCTATCGAAAATTAACAATATTGTCCAGGTTGGCCTGCATGCATAGCAGACCAACGACATTGTTATCGACCATGTGGGAACGCACATCGTTGGTCGTTCATTGGTCATTGGCTGCATAAAAATGAAGGATATGAACGATTTAAGGATAAACGAGATCATTAAAATCGTTCATTGAAATCGTACTGTCTGTACGCAGCATCAGGCTATTGATCTAATAAATAGTACTCTTTAGCCTATTCCCATACTTTCAATACTACTCTACCCCTATACCACAACAGCTACCTATTGGCTGCACACCATTTACAGCCCCTTAGCAGCACTTAATAAGCACCGCTAAGGAACTATGCATGTGGCCAGAAAACCAACGTTTTTTTTTTTAGAAACAAAGACGCAGCGGCTGTGTGATTAGCGTACATCTCACAGTCGGACCAATAATTTGATGTTTTTATTGGTTTTCCGCAGATAGAATGGTAACATGTGTACCAGCATTCAAATGCATTATTTTCTTTTCTATAAATGACCTGTTTATGTAATACAATTCAATGGACATGTGAATACGCCCCTGAGAAAAAAAAAACAATGACATCTATATTTGGTGACAAGTCAGAAGGAAAAAATCTGTAGTGCTGGAAAATGTATTTTCCATTTCTACAGTAGACGGCCACCAGGGGTATATAATATATCCATTTAGTTTGTGATCACAAAGCACAGTACTGAAGAGGTGGCAAGTTTAGTGAATTGCACAGAATGAATATATAAAACAGATGTGTAAACCCTACAGCACAATGTCTACTAGAGCTTCTGGCACCCAGCAGTATTCGTATAAAACAGTGCAGTTTGTTCAATTTTCTGACATTCCTAGACAAGTAATGTATTCCCATAAGAGTGCTGCGTATTACTCACGTGGGAAATTGTACATGAAGCATGCCTGTGCTGAGATTATCCACTCCGCTCGTGTCTCGCAGAATATGGCAATATTAGACCTGGGTTTCTGGCCAAGCGCAGCCAGTCCACTCCCAAACCGAGAGGCGGACATGTAGGTCTCCTCGTACGACATCCAGTTGTACTTTCCCAGGATCACCTGGTGAAGATTCGGGAATAAACAGCATGTGTTATTAAAGTAAGAGGACAGGCGGTTTAGATGTTATACATTTGGATTTTCTATTGAACACAATATACTTCCACTGCTACCAATAGGACACTTTACTGGCCAGCAGAGGGGCACAAAGGAGATACTAAAAAATGTGTTAATAAACACTGATCACAGCATAAGGGTTTCATTGTTCACCTGCCAAAGACTTGAAACCATCGCAAGCTTGAACTCTATTAGCTCATATGGTGGCATTTATCTAGTGCGCTTGTCTATAAAACGCACATTTTGGTATGTTATTAGCTCTGACCAATATTCTGTACACACCTTTAATAAGGCAGATATTTTACTTAAATGAACAGGTGACGTGTCGGGGCCTAAGCTGCACAATCCACGTGTACAGGTTAGTGCTATAGTGTCTCCAAGCAGAATTTGTGAGAGGTCAGCAGACACCATGGAGTGTGAGCACCTGCTATTCTCTTTTCTGTGCTACGCAAATCACCCTATGAGCAATGAAAGCGGGCTTGCACGAAGACGGGTAAATAAGATGAAAATAAAAGTGGGGCTTCAGCACAATCCAGGGTGAATAATAGCACAAAAACAGAAAAGTCAGACACCATTCTCCTTTTTACTTTTTAATAGATCAAGTCACCACTCCTGTATTTAAGTGACTGGATCCTCAGAGAACTAAGCCACTATACATTTACATTGGAAAGACCACAGTGCATTTTACCTTCATGTGTGTGCTATTTCCTTTAAAGGAGAAATACAACAAATCAAATATGGTCTCCTAGGTTTTACATGTACACAGTCTCTATGTTAGCCCCCAAAGGAAAACCCTATGCTGTTAACTAAACCTAAGCTGAATCAGACGACGTATGGTGACCCCATCAAGTGTAGACATCTAAACGTCAGCTTCAGAATAGACACAGGAGTGAGATTTTCCATTTTGTCAGCAGCATGACAGCATTAGCGAGCAGCAATGCAGAAATCAATGCAGGCAAACACACCCATTTCATTTACACCATCATTTCCCCTTTAGGAACCTAGTCAGGAGGCTTTTCCATGTGCACAATAACATACGAGCTTGAGCAGTGGATGAGCTCAGTGACTCTCTGGGGAGCTGTCCTAGAGCACGTCAATGGCTGTCACATGCAAAAGCCCTGCACTCTATCAGATGGAAGGCTTGCATACCCCAGTATACACAAGTGAGCAACCTGTATAAGGAGATGTATAGAAATTGCACATAAATGTCTACACTAAAGAAAAGGGAAAAGATCGGTACAGGACCTACTGGGGAGCTTCCAGAGTTGTTGTTCCAAACCATAACTGCTGTAACTGTATGGAGGTAGTCATTCTCCCAAAAATATTGAATGGAAGAAATGTATAAAGAAAAGCGCTTGAGAACAAGCTACAAAACTGCAGATTGTACAGAATAAAATGTATTATTACATGGAAATAAAAGCATAAAACACTATAATGCACATATAAACCATAAACAGCACATTAGTAAATCTGAGTTGTGAAAATAAGCTCTAGTAGGACTTTTAGCATAAATATAACTCTGGGAGCAAGTACCACTAGCCCAACACTATTTTTGCAGTACACGGTGCAACCGCACAGTCAGCTTGTAATAAATTCCATCAAGTGACAGGAGTGAGAAATACCCAGCATATAGGAGGTCTACCAGTCACGTGAGATGAGTACGGAGTCCATAGCAAGGGCCTGCCTCGTCCACATGAATGTCCTCCTCCACGGTCACCTAGGGAGCTGGAACACTCAATTGTCCAGTACATGGAGAGGTGGTCAGTCGGTCATAATATGTCCTTACTGTTGGTCCAATAATAGTCCTCTAAAGAGTGCACTAATGCGTTTCACCACAGGTACTTTTAGTTTCATCAGAGGTATGTAACATACCTGTGATGCGTAATCATCTTATATGTTGGGCATCTCTCACTCCTCACAGAATTTATTACAAACTGACTGCGTGCTGCACCATGTACTAAAAAAAGCAGTGTTGGAAAAGTGATACCTGCTCCATCAGCTATAGTTATACTAAATGTCCTACTACTGTAGATCTTCTTGACACTCAATTTTACTACTATGTTATTTATGGGTTTTATGACCGTTTATTATTACATAGAAATAAAAGTGTACTATAATGTATTATTTCTTACAGTTTTTCAAGTGCTGTTCCCTACAGATTTATTCCATAAATATCTACACTTACTATATAAGATGAATGAAGATTATTGACTTACATCTACTCTGTACAGCTGCCTGTCCCCTGAGTGCGCAGGCTGCAATGCCCAGGTATGGGGATATAAAATACTGCAGAATAACTAACGTATAATGCAATTATTGCTCTGTCTCCTCCCTGTTCAATTACAGCTATTCAGGTATAAAATAACTGCACATATATTACAATATAAGTAACTAGACTAGAGGCTAGAATAGGCAAACAAAGTCCCTCTTAGTCCTAAACTACAACCCCCAGCATGCTAGGCCAGCAGAGGAGGTGCCATTTCCTGATATAAGGAATATTATAAAAGGAGTCTGAGTGTCCCTTGTAGCTTATTATAAAATAAAACAAGGTAATCTGTACATGACATTTATGTACAAGGGTGCATGTGTCAATAAGATACAATAACATGAAGCATTACTAATACAAACAATGAAATGCAGCAAACGTAGGAGGAAGGAATGTACTATGTGGGCATACATTCTTTTAATCTTACCAAACACCATTACTATATACACCATAGAGAGTGTAAAGTCACTTATAGCAGAGAAAAAGTGGTTACAATGTGCAACCATATCTCAACCAGCACAGTTTAGTGATTATGACCTATTGGAATAGAAATACTGTCTCCTAGTGGTGATATGTAAAACTGCAACACTTTGGAGTACACTTGTGCGCAGACATACAGGGGTGTGCGATCATTGCCACTGCACAGAGCGCAAGGGCTCTGTGGGTGGTACAGTCGTCGCCCCGCGGACCTTGCTTCTGGCTATTAGGGTGCCTGGAACAGCACCCTGCAGCCGGGATCGCTGGTGCAGTGCTGTCCACAGACGGGCACACTGCAATCTGTGCAGCCAAGCAGGCATCCTCAGGACGTCCGGTCAGCACTGTATTTACCGGTGCTGCAGGCCAAACCCCAACAGCGCAACATCACGACTTCATGCACGAGAGGTCATGATGTTGCACGCTCAGGGTGTGGGTCCGGCACATGGCGTATTTGTGCTATGTTACAGCCTTGTACAGATGTGTCCTCATACATCTAGCCGCAATACGCCATGTGGCGCAAGACGCCTGGTGTAAGTGAACCACCAGGTCTCGTGCAACACTGTTTGCGGTGAGTGTCTTTTTCACTCAAATAGGAGTCTTAGTCGCAATGCAATGTGACTAGGGCGCACTAAAAGAGTGCACTAATTTGATATGCAACACTTGTATATTTGTGCGTGACGGAGTCCGTAAATTAAGCACAATGGAATTTGACATGGAAAAAAAACGCCATTGGAGCATCGTAGGACTTCGTATACAGATTCAGGCTCAGTCACACCCAGATATACAAGTGTCACACATCAAATTAATCAGAGCAGTCTCCTGGTGCATCACATTGCGACTAAGGGCCATATACAATTAGCCCCGAACACTGTTCAGGCGCTAATTGATCACCGCGATCAGCAAAAAAAAAAAAAGGGGATTTTTCACCGATAATACCCGATTTTCGCCAATATTTTTTTTTATCCCTATCCTATTAATTCGGGCTAATTAATAGGATAGTTCGCCCGTTAATACATAGGGCCGCAAGCTTATCACGGCTCCTATGTGTTCTCACCTTTTTTTGGGCGAAAAAACGACACTGATCGTCGATTATTTTTCGGGACACATCAGGTTCCCGGAAAAAAAAAAACGATAAGTTCCGTTGTCATGCCGACTACGGGCTAATTGGATAGCTCCGGGTGAGCTAATTAGCCGCGGTAATTTACCACGGCTAATTGGATACGGCCCCAAGACACATTTATGGAAGAAAAAGGAGCAAAAAAAAATAAAAAATACACAGCACTAGCAGAGTCAGACGAAACCTGGCACACGGAGATGGGCTGTTTGGCAGGACTACAGCAACAATGTATGAGGACACATCTGTAGAACTGATCAAATGGTAGCCACTGGTGCAGTCTGGAGTATTAAGAGCCCACTAGAAATTCTAGCTATGGGGCGCCAATTATTTATATATACAGAATATGTGACAACTATTTTGTACAGCAAATACAGAGGAAAGCCATTTAATTATTACAGAGTATAATGGTAGGGGGCATTTATGGTGCAATAAAACCCACTTATTCTCAGGTTTCTTTTTTCAGAGGGGATGCTAAAGGGGACCCACTTACACCTGAGATCGAACAGTAAAGTTTTTTTTCTCTTTTTTTATTAAACCAATACATGCACCCTGCCTTTAATTAAGCGCCAATTCATCTCCGGACAAAAGCCGACATTGGAGGAGGTTTATCTTGTACCGCTTTCATTGCTCTCTGGGAAGAAAGAGGGAACGGAGTTTGCCTGTTTCCCAGTTTATCTGCCAAGCTGGCCGCACAACCCCAACTATGTCCTAGCAGCATGTGCGCTGACACCTATGGTCCGGGGGCCATTGCTGTGCTGTTGGCACGGAGTGTTGGGATCAGTTTTTTCCAGCGTGTGGGCAGTGCAGGGATCCAGGTCAGCAGGTCCTGTCTCTGCCACATTGGTACTGGTGTTATACAGTGCTCAGTAGTGATGATGATGATAAACATGTGACACCATGTTACACAGGTGTTTGTTGGGAGACAGCCGTCGGTCTGGCTCGGAAAGTACGTGTAGAACGGCCATGTCAGATGTTGCACGCCAGCCAGGGAAGTCTCTCTGCAGCACGCATTACTGGCTGTTGCAGGCAGAAGGTCTGATCGCACCTCTCATGATTGCAACTTACCACTTGCCCTCCCACACAATCCTGTGCTGGTTCATAGGGATGCCTTCCTTTATGTGTCCTGCGGCAGCACTTAGGATAAGCGTGTCATCAGTACCAGATTGTATGGAAAAAGTCAAGGAGAGTTGTTGCTGTAACTGGTGTATATGCTAATGTGATGATGTACAGTACTTTGTTTTTATGTTCTCTATTTTTTAAGTGCATGCCTGCACAAGGATATGTATAGATCGCTTTGGTGTCTGCCGATAATATATGATTTGGGGGCATTATATTACATTTAGGAGTCAAATGCAGGGAAAGCATCAGACGCAAGCGCTCAATGTTTTCTCACTGCGCATGCGTCCAGATAGTTGGCGCTGGAGGGCGCAGACCGAAATTGCATGAGATCCATGTCATTTCGATGGGCGTTTTTTGGGGGTATCTGTGGAGGTGGCCAACAGACAGGGGTGTGTAGTGGCTACAGCAACAATGTATGAGCATGTTGGTGTCAGTGACTGTGTCTAAAGACTACCCTCTTTCAAGACAGGCTGCCCCCATGTGTGTGCAGGCTGGTATGAGGGAGAATGGGCAAAATTTGCTCTTCGCCGATCTATGAAAAACAATTTTTTCCTGTAGCGCTGGGCGATGTGGTCCGATGATCACAGGTAATCACAAAACAATCATTTGAAAGAGAAAACTCCCCTCTATCATACGGTATGTGGGTGACCCCCACATTTACAGATGTACGTACGAGCATGATAGGGCACGCAGTGCCCTCCCCACATACTGTATATGGAAAACATCTGCTTTCAGTAGTGCAGGGTAATATGGTCTAGAGGTCACAGGTGATCACCAGACAATAGCTGCTAGGGGGCCACATCATTTGAAAGTTTTAAATATGGGTGCCCACTTGGTTGCAGCTGTCATTATGGGGGCGAGTGGACACATACGTTTTCCGTAACATTGCCTGGTGGTCACAAGGCAATATATACAAAGGTGACTCCCCCCCCCCCTTCTAAAATGGCTGCCCCCTAATAATTTGTAGCCAGCTTGGGGCAGATCTTCCACAATAACTGGAATAAATAATTTTTCAGCAGTGCATTAACTTTTATATGTGCATGCCACTTGGAAGAGGGAACTCCCCTCTTTCTAAAAACTGTAGCCACATTTTCAAGGTGGTGCGATTGGGGAGTTAAAGGGACGTGAAGTCTCTGCCCTATCACTTTCATTCATTTGTTTTTACTTTTTTTTTTCTTCAAAAGGGGATTTTGGCGCGTCTACGGCGACGTAATTTTTCCGACGCGACCCAACAGCTGCTGGGGGTCCCCACTGGTTGTTAGGTTTTGGAGTTTTTTTGCACCACGCTGCGGACAACGAGTGGAGTTAGTCATCCGCAATGTTGTTGTATACCCGGAGGACGAGCCCCACTCATCACTATAATAACCGTAATTAAGCAAATATCTGACCAAAAGGAGTAAAAAAAATAAACACGTGTCCATTTTGGCTTAATTACCAATAACAGAAATACTTTTTTGAAATAACGTCTGAGAACATTTGTAACAAATTCTGGTCCTGTATATAAATATTACTTCGTAGCCAAGCTAAAGCTCAAGCTAACGTGTCTGTTTTGGCCAAACAGATTTTATAGAAACTTGTTTTTATCAAGCAAAATCCTTTAAAAAAAACAAAAACCCCACAAATGTTTAAACAAAGCAAACATGAGTAACAATGGGAATTTTGAAAGAGAACTGTTGAGTAGTGTAATTTAAAGACCCCTGTGACCTTCAACCATGAATTCACAAAGAATGTATGGCTTCACTGAGACACTGGTGTGTAGTCCTCTCATAAATTGGTGCAGTCTATAAATTATGTAGCCGTCTACACTGGGCATTACAGACAAGAGCACACTTTAAATCTCCAGGGATTCATTTCACAGCTTTTCCAACTACAAATGTAAAAAACACACATACCTTTTTAAAGACCTTTCCGTTAGGCTGGATCTCGTCTTCCTCACTCAGAACCTCTCTGGTTCCCAGGCATCCCTTGCTTTTAAAAAGTTCTGTTGCATGCTTGAAGACCTTGTCAAGGGTATCATAGCCCGGATAGAGGGAGGAGGCGAGGCTGAGCGGGCTGTCCACTGACCGGAAGGGGTTGGTTGGATCATCACTCAGAGGCTTGGCTTTTACCCGATTTGCCCGGCGTTGCCTCTCCCTTGCTCCAGAGAGTAAGTACCAGGGAACAAAAATGATAACGTCATAAAGCCTCATAAAGCCATGGAAGATGCAAAGTAGCACTGGATGCATGTCCTCCTTTATCTTCATTTTGGAAATCAAGGGGGGGTTGAGGGAGAAGCTGGAGTGATGGCAACAAATAAATAGGTCTGAAAATAAACAGAAGAGAAGATTATCAGAGGAGAGTGTGGACAACATGCATGAAACATATCATACAGCCACTCCACAATAAGCCATAATAAATAAATAAATAAATATATATATATATATATATATATATATATATATATATATATATATATACACACACATACACACATACATACACATATATACACACACACACACACAGCATAATCATTACAATCTATAAAATTTTTAGGATGTCCGTTTAGTCTGGTCACCATTTAGTGACCTGGATGTAGCCCAAAACCAATCACCTAGAGCTAAAAAGGCACAAATTCAGCTCTCCTATGTATAGTGTGCCTTATGCCGCGTATCCACGTATAGATATACAAACGAGAGCACGATTACGACATTGCAATCGTGCTGTTTGTAGGTCTAGTGATGTGCCTACACTGAACGTTCACTTGTTCAGTCCAGGCACATCCATCATCCCCGCACATGCTGAACCTGACGGGATTGTCATGATGACAAGCATGTACGGGCGATGAGATGTCGGAAATGACCAGCTGGCACACGCAACGCTGGTCATTTCCGACCAAAACCTGCCCGATGCATGCGTGATTACGTTGTTATCGTGCAATCACTTGGTTAAATCGCTAAGTGGATACCCTCCTATAGAACCGTCGCAGCTACAGACCACGCTGACATTGACTATGCAAGAGCACCTAGTATACTTTGTTGATGAGGTGGCGACCAAAGAACAATTCGTTACATTCATTGAAAAGTTAGGAAAAACAGGTAAGAGTTTTTACAAATCTGGGCAACAATGCTAATTCATAATAACTGTGGTACATTCACCGAAATCTACTTGTTTTGTAAACCAAATATATTATCTTCTAATAAAACAGTGGTCTGCCCAAGTCCATGAAGGCTTCCTCAAAATAGTGCAATCCATTTAAGTGTTGTTTTCTCAATGATAATTTGGCCACAAGGTGGCACTGTTCCCCATAGAAGTAAAATAACTGCCCCTGCTAAAACTAAATATGGAACCTCAGATTCTCTGCGGCATGCCATGCTTCACATTCCAAACACAAAGTAATAGCAAAGCTTGTTTGGAAACAATCTGGTTATCACTTTAAAGCTAGAATGTCTGTTACAGTGCAGAAGAGGTGGTGATACTGTTGGTATTTCCAATGAGGAATCAGTCTATTGAGATAGACGGACTGTACTATGTTAGAAGTGTAAAAATAGCACGCATTAGAGATATGGGTTAGAACTCTTGATCTATGCTACAGAGACAAATAAAAAAAAGTTCCATAAAATGAGAAGCTCCGAATTACATTACGCTACTTGTGTGAGATCCAATCTATAGGTTTTGTTTATGCTGAAGTACAGCCCTTCACCGTCTCATGTTACCATGTACTAAAAGTACTTAAACTAAATGCGGTTGTCTCCTTCTTGATTACATCTGAGAGTTGCACCCAGTAACCATACACAAGGGTTACATGATAGACAATTCATTAAATGGAGGTGTATTACTATTAAAGTCTGCTGTGACTGCTCCAGCTGGGTCACCCTACTGCTTACTCCTATTTTATCATTCCTACACACACACTTCTGCCCAGAAAGTTTTTCCAGCCGGGTGACATCAAGAAGTAGCCGGGTGGGGGCCTTCACAATAATAGAATGTGTTTTAAACCCTGACCTTATAATGTTTAAACTTGAAATAACATTTTATATATTAATTCTCCTCTTCTTCTTAGAGGACCAGTTGTCTGCAGCTTTTTCATAATCAGTCTGTAGGATCTGGTCCCTCTATTGAAATCAGCATCAAGTTATTTAGTGCTGGCAGCACAGAATGTAGTTTTTATACAGCTCCCAGATACAGTGTCCCAAATACAGTCCCCAGATTTTATTTTCCAGCTCCTACACAGACAGAGTGGACGCAGGTCTCCTCTCCAATGTGTTCAGGCGTCTGTTCCCGTCCGAACAGCACAGCCCTTTTATTTTATACAGGGGGAGGGAAACTCTGCCCTCCAGCCTGACACCACTCTGTACTGTGATGTGCCCGAGCTGCACCACCCGGGACTATCCCCTGCCCCAAAGCGCCGCATCCCCGCAGGGCCGCAACTTGCTGCTACATGCTCCCTCGTCCCTGTCTTGCCCATCTGTATCATGCCCGTCTGTCTGCCCCTCCCCTTGAGAATGTAAGCTCTTGCGAGCAGGGCCCTCTGCCCTCTTGTGCTTCTCCCTACTTTGGTTTCATCTACATCTTACCCACCACTAGGGCACCTCACACTTGGTGCTTATGCTCTGTTGCTTATTTAGGTGTTATGGCCATCAATATATCAATGTTTATTATTCATGTCCTTGTCCTGCATTGCATTGCATTGTATTGTATGTCACTTTTTTGGTTATGTACTTTGTAAGGCGCTGCGGAACACTTGTGGCGTCATATAAATAAATGACGACAACAACAACGGTAGTGCGGCCTGTGCCATGGCACAGGGAACTGCAGGGCAGGGAGCGCTGTTTGGGCCTGTCAATTATCTGTTTATTGTCATTCACACTTGTAGGTTCCTCTTCTTATTCATCCCCAGCATCTCCTGGCCTCCCCTATCTCTTCCCCATGAGGCCATTCCCCTTTTTGGGTCATTATGTCCCTATTTGAAAAATGAGGGGGGCGCCAATGCTCAGGGCACCAGAAAGTCTAGTTACGGCTCTGCATCCCCGTACAACCTACTGCCCGGCGGGGATAAAGCAAGAAAAAAGATCTGGGGCAGAGAGGACAAGAATCACAAAAAGAGTAGGGGTGAGCAGGAGGCAGTAAGTAAAAGTAGGGATGAGCAGGAGGCAGTAAGTAAAAGTAGGGATGAGAAGGAGGCAGTAAGTAAAAGTAGGGATGAGCAGGAGGCAGTAAGTAAAAGTAGGGATGAGCAGGAGGCAGTAAGTAAAAGTAGGGATGAGCAGGAGGCAGTAAGTAAAAGTAGGGATGAGCAGGAGGCAGTAAGTAAAAGTAGGGATGAGCAGGAGGCAGTAAGTAAAAGTAGGGATGAGCAGGAGGCAGTAAGTAAAAGTAGGGATGAGCAGAAGTATAGTAATGACTTAAAAAATTGCAAGATTTACATAAAGGGTGTCCAGCTAGTCAGAGACAAACAGACAAATATCTATAGATTGCCGCAACGATTTCCCTTACACCACATTATCTCTTCTCTAATGTGGGATGTGTGCGACTTATTACCTATTATTGTCCAATTATTTAATTCTGCTATTTTACCTTTGCCTATTACCTCTGACAATCCACATATTACAAGCGCTTCACTTTGTTATTACAATATATTAGATCAGATCAGTTGTGAGTAGCACAGTGTCCCTTGTGATTCTTCACTCTATATTATTATGGTGCATACACACGATCAGATTTTTCCTTCAGATATGAACGATAACGATTTAAAAATCGTTCAGTCGTTCATATCTGAAGGAAAATCGTTCATATCTGACATGCCTGAACGATGGACGATCAACGATGCGCGTTCCCGTTTGTCAGATAACGATATCTGACATCTGATGGGTTTGCAGTCAGACTTGGACGATTCCATTCATTTTAATGCAGTCAAAAATCGTTCAATCGTTCAAATCGTTCAAATCGTTTAATCGTTCATCTGACAAGTCTGACAAATCTGACCGTGTGTACGCTCCATAAGGCAGAGGTTCTCACACTCGGTCCTCGGGACCCCACACAGTTCACATTTTCCAGAACTCCTAACAGGTGCACAGGTGTATTCATTACTAACTGACACATTTTAAAAGATCCACAGGTGGAGTAATTATTTCACTTATGATTCTGTGAGGAGACCTGGAAAACATGCACTGTTTGGGGTCCTGAGGACAGAGTTTCCTGTGTTATAAGCTATTGCAGGCTCTGTCTCTTTTGCATGCATTACCAATGTTACTTACTACAGTTAAGCACTACAGCAGAGATAGTCTATCTAAAAATAAAATAATAGAAGTTCCACTAAAAGTCATCTTGTTTTAGTCATGGACTTACCTTTAATCTGCCATTGGCTGTGTATACAAATGAGGAACAAGGCACATATCAGGCATGATAATGGAGAAACATGGTCCAGCTAGGCCAACAAAGCTTGAGATATAAGCTGCATACAAACGATTTAGTAAATGAACGATTTTAGTAAACTATTTTCATTAATTTTTTCAAAGAGAATAATGAACGAAAATAGTTTACTAAAATCGTTCATTTACTAAATGTAATGAAATATTTTTTTGAACTACAAACGATTTTTGCATATTCCCTTACTGAAAATCGTTGGAGTTGGTCAGTCTGACTGAACTACAAACGTGAACGCGCATGAATGATAATCGTTCATTGTTTTAACTCAGAAAGTGAACGATTTTTTCAACGATTGAGCGATAAACGATATTTTTATCAATAATCGTTCAAAAAATCGTTGTGTATGCGCACCTATAGAAATAAAAAAGGATGCTAGTTTCATTTTTACCTTCTAATTAAAAAATAGATAAATGTTAGTTCTCCATGGAAACAAATGGTCAAAAGTTTTCCATCTGGATTTGCAAGAGTGATAACATTGTTAAAGTAGTTTCTTTCCTTATGGGTCAAACAGAAATTAGGAACACTGCAGTATTTTACATGCATTTTACCAGGCAGACCAAGCAGTGCTGCATACGTGGCAAAGATTAACAACATAAAAACCACAGACAATTAATGCCATATAGAACAATGAGTGAGTAAAAACCTCTTAAACTAGACAGAAGTCTCAAGAAAAGCATGAACTTAATGACCCCACGCCTTGGATGTGCTTTACTCCTGTTGATTGATAGATATGCAAGCTATATTATGTACGTACACACACACACACACACACACACACACACACACACACACACACGGCAGCTACCAAGACCCAAAAGCCACCAACTTGCTTACATTCTCCATTACAGGTGTTTATTTCTCAAGCTGGGTACACACTATATATTGGATTATTTGTGGTTTTGGGACGAATCAGAGCGACAAATCGTCCAGTGTGTACGCACAATTGCATGCTCCCGCACATCAGTCACATCTTCAGATCTGAAGAACGACACCATGGTTCTGGATGTGGCGGGGGAACGATATATCGGACAGTCGTACACCAGAGATTGTGCAGTGTGTATGGACTGCCCGATATATCTGCCATTGCTAGGTATACACATCGTCTAGTGTGTACCCAGCTTTAGTGTCTCCCTAAATCCCATAGAAGACATAATTGCGCTAGACTAAAAGCCGGGCACACACTATACAATGTATTGGCCAATCTTGCGATCAGCAATAGATCACAATGACCACTGTACACAGTGTGTACCCCCAAATCCACCCAATTCATCGTTTAATGAATTGTGTGGTCGCATCTTCCCATCTGACGTGCTGCACATCAGATGGCACCATGCAACGGATGATGCGGTACTGTTACATTAAGCACGTAACGATATACTGCATCGTCATACAGTGGATCATGCAGGGTGTACGGTATCGCGATATATCATTACATAGCATAGCAGCATCGGCATATCGCAGAGGTGTGTACTCAGCTTTAGCCAAGAGTAAAAGAAGAATGTCTGCCCAATGTTGTAAATTGCCTGTGATACAGGTACCCCCAGACACACACAAGGCAAGGGTGGTAACTCACCTCAATTTCATATAACGAAATCCAGGAGGAGGGCAAAAAGCGCCCTGCCCTAACAGCCCGCGGGAGCCGTTCTCACCCGCGGGACGCAGTGTCCCGCGGGTGGAGAAACATGTGGTGACCCGGTCACCGCCGGAGAATAGACACCGGGCGCATGCGCCCGGCATCTATTCTCCCTTTCTGCAGCGCTTGGGGGCTGCCCGGCATGTCCGTAAGCGCCGGGCACGCCCCCAAGTATGACGAAAAGGGGACGCGTCTTATAGACACGCCCCCTTTTCATAACCACGCCCCCTTTTCTTGCGCGGCGCACAAGATTGCCCTCTCTAGCTCCGGCGCCCTGCCTGCCGCCAGAGCTAGAGGGAACACTAGAAATCTGTATTTATTTATTGTCAAAGAAAAATCAGAGGTGTTGACATTTTCTAAACACTAAGACCTTATCCAGATGACTGTACTTTTAATATGTTCCAAAAAAACAAAACAAAAAAAAAACATGAAGTCGTCGCAGGGAGAAGTATTAGAACAAGAGGACATGTTCTGAAACTTGAGGGTGGTAGGTTCAGGGGAAATTTGAGGATAAAATTACTTCACAAAGGGTAGTGGACAAGTGGAATAGCCTCCCATCAGAGGTGATAGAAGACATTAGAGCAATTTAAACATGCATGGGATAGACCCAAGGATATCCTTCAGAAGAAACAATGGGTCAATAAGGGTTGAAGTAACAATATGTTTAAAAATGGAGCAGACTAAATGGACCAAGTGGTTCTTATCTGCCATCAAATTCTATGTTCCTATTCTATGGGGCCAGGTCTGGACTGTATGGTGGACGACCAAGCTCCTGGATACATTCGTGGGCCAGGAAACCCACCACTTTTCTGGACTTGTGGGCAGGTGCATTGTCATGAGAGAGAAGAGCACCACGAGCGCCAGTTTTTGGCTTCCAGCACTCGCGGCAGGCATTGGTTGACGTACCAGTCCCCAGTGACGGGGCACTGCTGTACAAGTGGTACGTATCTACATGACCAGTCTTGGCCACAAAAATAGCCTCCATCTGCTTGGCCACTCTGTGCTCACGTCGGAACTTCTGTGGTGGCACACCTCCAACTGGGGTCCACTGGCCAACTGCTTGGTCTTGGGGGTCAAAACAGTAGATCCAGGATTCAACGCCATTGATAATCTCCCAGACACAGTTTGAGTGACATCCATCAAATCTGGGCAGCATGTTGCGGCTCCAAGCCACCAGAGCCTCCTTCTGCTCTCGAGTCAGCTGATCGGGCACCCAGCATAAGGAAATCTTGCTCAGGCCATGCTTTTTGTGGAGTATCGAGTGGATGGATCCAGATGGAATTACTATCTCCTTCTCTAACTGAGCCACAGTCACCCTGGCGTCCAGCTCAATTATGGCCCACATGGCAGCAACGTTGTCCTCGGTGATGGTGGACACTTGTCAGCTGTAGCACTCATCTTCCATAGACAGAGTCTCGGGCCGAAATTCTACAAACCATTCAACACAGTGGTTCGGGGTGGTACTTCTTCCGCAATAGCAGCTCACAAGCGGTAAAATATCTTCTGCTGTCACAGACCACTCTTTTAGTCATAGAGGATCATGGCTCTCCAGTGGCCTCTGTTGAGCTTCCTAACAAGTTTCTTGAAGGAAGTGAACACGCTGAATTCTTCGTGGTGCAGTGCGGCTTCATTACACAAGAACTTTAGGCCCGTATTCAATTTGAGCCAAGCCGCGTTAACTTAACACGGCCCGGACTTAACGCTGGCTTCGCCTGTTTTCCAGGCGTTAAAGTATCGTGCGCGTGCCTGCGTATCCCCGTATTCAATTTGAAAGTAAGCGAAAACGGCACCCGGCGATACTTGGATTGGCAAAAACAAACGGGAATTTTTTTGGGGAAATAATTGTAGGACCCCCCTAAAGATGTCCAGACCTTGGGGATCACTATGGGTACCCCCGTTTTTGCCTGCAGAAGAAAGTCGGGGTTTTTAAATAGCCGCGGCTGGTGTTTTTTTCCCGACATTGAAGAAGTGATGCAGAAGAGCATTTAGGTTTTTTTTTTCGTTTTTAAAAGTGGTCCCATCAAATTTGGGGTACATGAAAATGGGTACTAGCATATTTTTAAGTCCCTAAAGGTAATTTTATAAATTCTGCAAAAATACACCTGCCGCTACTCTGCGCAATAAAAAAAAAAACACCTGCCACATACTTGGGAACTCCACCAGTATTAATTTCGTTAGTTTGGCCTTTTGTTTGAAAAAAAAAAAATTGTCACCCCAAAATGTATTTTTTTATTTTTTTTGGGGGTGTCCCGATTTTTTTTTTCTTAATTTTTTTTGCAACATTTCGCTTTAAGGGGGCATTCCCAAAAGTACAGGCTAATTTTTACAAGCCTGCACCCCTAAACCCCAAATCTAAACTTTATTTCACTTGCTACAGTTAAAAAAACTGGGATAATTTTTTAATTAAGAATGACCCTTGACCCCATTTCCGAAAAAAAACGTGAATTTTTGGGAAATATGCCTCGGACCCCCCTAAAGATGTCCAGACATGGGGGATCACTATGGGTACCCCTGTTTTTGCCTGCAAAAGAAAGTTGGGTTTTTAAATAGCTTTGCCAGGTCTTTTTCCCTGCCGCAGCTATTAGAAACCCCGACTTCCTTCAGGAGATAAAAATGGGGGTACCCAAAGTGATCCCCCATGTCTACACATCTTTAGGGGGGTTCCTAGAATATTTTCCGAAAATTCCCGTTTTTTTTTAACCTGTAAAAAAAAAGTAGTAAAAATTTACAAAAAAAAACCACCCCCCCCAAAACTTTAAGGTACGTAGATTACTGCGGAGACCAGCGCCAGGATATAGGGGAGTATGATTTTTTTTATTTGCAGGGCCATGTTTTTGGGATATCCTACAAGAGAAGGAGACAGATTCATCTGGTATAGGTATGTGTGAATGGGTAGGTGTGTGTAATAAAGTTATACTGTCACGGTGTGTGTGTTGTGTCTTTTTTTAACTATTTATTTTACAGTGAAATTGCAGGTGACGCATGTCTGCTGGCACTTGTAGTTCCACAAGTGCAAAATGGCAGGCATGCTGGCACTTGTAGTTCCACTGTAAAGTACAATAGTGTTACATTATTTGGCCCCCCTATTACCTCCATACCCACCGCTCCAGGGGTATGGGGATGAGCCCCAGGCTTCAGCGTATGTCTGTGGTGCTCAGGAGAGGGGGCGACCCTTTTTTGGGGGGTCCCCGACTCCCCCGAGACCACCGGCTTGCGCTGATCAACTTGGGGTGTAATACTTTGGTTCATGGTGATCAGTCCTGTAGGGCGAAACGCGCGTCCGGTCCCGGCTCCCTTACCCGGTCGAAGCTTTGTCTGGCTGTTACTGGCAGTATTATACTGCAAATGGAACAGGTATTTCTTCTTCCTATGGGATGTGACTTCTCCCGGTGGCGAATTTGATCCTTGTGCTGCTATTAGCAACAAGGGCCACTTAACACCACTAACGGGTCAGTGTCCTCCCAGTAATGTTTTTTTTCTATTTAACACTGCCCGGGGTCGCCCTCTCATCTGCGGTCCGCTCAATGAAGACCACAGACAGTAGAAGGTGACCGGGACATCTTGGTGTTATACTTTACTCATGCTGTCCTCAATACGCAAATGACTAATGGTATATTACGACTCAATGCATAAATATCACCTAAGGATTTCAGAGGCATAGGAATATATTGCTGTGCACTTAGAACTATCTTTTCAGGATTATCCTGTTGATTTTTTCTATTGATTTTTAAATATGCAAATGACTAATGGTACACTATGATTCAATGCATATGCAAAAGAATATATTATTGTGCATTTTAGATCCATCTTTTCAGGATTACCCTGTTGATTGCTCTTCACAAGGACAGTATCCAGGTTGTCACAGGACAAATACATGCACCTAATTATTTTTGAGAAATGCATGCTTTTTGTGGTTTATGTGTTTTGTTTAAACACCATATGTAATATATTATATAATGTGTATTCAAATGCATTGAAAACATTATTTGACTAATTTAAAGCAAACTGTCCATAAGCATAAAATTGTGTGTACTTAGTGCCATTTTCTCAGGTTCACCCTGTTTAATCCCGTATGCTGTCTATGTAGGGAAGGGGTCCTGAATGCCACAGGACAGACATATGCAGCTCTGGTGATGCACATCTGTTTTGTTTGGGCACAGTATGCAGTATGAATCAAGCAGGATATATTGAGTAGTGAAGTGCAATATATTGTTTATTGTGTGTGTATATATATATATATATATATATATATATATATATATATATATATATATATATATATATATATATATATATATATATATATTAGGGGTGAGCGGGTTCGGATTTCTGAAATCCGAGCCCCCCCGATCCGAGTCCGATCCGAGTCAGGCTCGACTTTTCCCGCCTGACTCGGATCTGAAATCGAGGCAAAACGTCATCATCCCGCCTTCCGAGTCTCGCGGGTTTTGGATCCTATATAAGGTACCCGCGTCGGCGCCATTTTCTCACTCTGCTGTGGACAGTGAAGAGGGAGGGTGGGAGTTAGGGCTGTGTAGTGTAGTGTAGTGTAGTGCTGCTGTTGTCCACTACTTCAAAGTCCATAGGGGCTGGCTGTGTTGTGCTGCTGTTGTTAATAGGGGCTGTGTCCACTACTTCAAAGTCCATAGGGGCTGGCTGGACTGTGTTGTGCAGTCAGTTCTCCATAGGGGCTGTGTCCACTCCAAAGTCCTGTGCAGTGTCCCAGTCCTAAAGGTGTGCTGTAGTGTTGTCCAGGGGGTGCTCTGTCCATCAGGGGTGCTCCCCCCAAGTGCTAAAAAAATAATATTTTTTCTGTGTTTGTGAATTGTGTGCTCAGTAGCCGCACGTGCATCAACAAAGTAGTGCCAAGCGTGCGCCTGTGTCATAAGTAAAGGGCCGGCTGGCTTGACCGTTAAAGGGTGCTGTAACCCCCAAAGTACACTCCAGTCCAAACCAAAAAAAAAAATATTTTCTGTGTTTGTGAATTGTGTGCGCAGTAGCCGCACGTGCATCAACAAAGTAGTGCCAAGCGTGCGCCTGTGTCATAAGTAAAGGGCCGGCTGGCTTGACCGTTAAAGGGTTCTGTAACCCCCAAAGTACACTCCAAACCAAAAAAATATATATTTTCTGTGTTTGTGACTTGTGTGCACTGTGGCTGCACGTGCATCAACAAAGGAGCAGCGCCAAGCGTGCGCCTGTGTCCCATAAGTAAAGAGCCGGCTGGCTCATTTCTTAAAGGGTGGTGTAACCCACAAAGTGCACTACTCTCCAGCAAAAATAAAAAAATATTTTCTGTGTTTGTGTGCGCTTTAGCCGCACGTATATATATCAATATAACATAAATGGAGGACCAAACTTTCTCCGATAAAAATAAAATAGGGAAAGATCAAGAACCACTTCCTCCTAGTGCTGTTGCTGCTGCTGGGAGTTGTTCATCATCCCAGAGAGGAAGTAGGAACATCACTACTTTTACTAAACAATTGACCCTCCAACAGTCCCTAGCGATGAGGATGAAGTACGACAGCAGTCATCCTGAAGCAAAACGTATAACTGAGGCCTTGACTGCTATGTTGGTGTTAGACGTGCGTCCGGTATCCGACATTAGTGCAGTGGGATTTAGACAATTGATGGAGGTAGTGTGTCCTCGGTTCCAAATCCCGTCTAGATTCCACCTGCATCCTCAAAGCAGCAGCGACAAGCGTGCGTCTGTCTGTTAAAGGGTGGTGTAACTCTCAAAGTGCTCCAAAAAATACAAAACTATTTTTTTAATGTGTTTGTGACTTGTGTGCGATGTAGCCGCACTTGCATCCTCAAAGCAGCAGCGACAAGCGTGCGTCTGTCTAAGGGTGGTGACACCCTCAAAGTGTGCTACACAAACAATAAAAATATTCTTCTTCTTTTTTCTGTCTTTGTGAATTGTGTGGGCTGTAGCCGCACCTGCATCCTTAAAGCAGCAGCGACAAGCGTGCGTCTGTCTGTTAAAGGGTGGTGTAACTCTCAAAGTGCTCCAAAAATACAAAACTATTTTTTTAATGTGTTTGTGACTTGTGTGCGATGTAACCGCACTTGCATCCTCAAAGCAGCAGCGACAAGCGTGCGTCTGTCTAAGGGTGGTGACACCCTCAAAGTGTGCTACACAAACAATTAAAATATTCTTCTTCTTTTTTCTGTCTTTGTGAATTGTGTGGGCTGTAGCCGCACCTGCATCCTTAAAGCAGCAGCGACAAGCGTGCGTCTGTCTGTTAAAGGGTGGTGACACCCTCAAAGTGTGCTACACAAACAATTAAAATATTCTTCTTTTTTTTTCGGTCTTTGTGAAATGTGTGGGCTGTAGCCGCACTTGCATCCTCAAAGCAGCAGCGACAAGCGTGTGCGTCTGTCTGTTAAAGGATTACATCGGTGACAGCATCCAAGTAGGCATGTCAGACAGTCCGTACCTGTACTGGCAGGAAAAAGAAGCAATTTGGAGGTCCCTGTACAAACTGGCTCTATTTTACCTGAGTTGCCCCCCCTCCAGTGTGTACTCCGAAAGAGTGTTTAGTGCAGCCGGGAACCTGGTCAGCGAAAGGCGTAGGAGGTTGCTTCCACAAAATGTGGAGAAGATGATGTTCATAAAATGAATTATCAACTCTTCCAGGGAGACCAGCCTCCAGAACGTACAGAGGGACCTGTGGTTCCAGCAGGGACGAATTAATACTCTGTGAGGATGAGGATGTACACACTGAAGAGGGTGAGGAATCGGTGGATGAGGAGGATGAGGATGACATCTTGCCTCCGTAGAGCCAGTTTGTGCAGGGACAGATAAATTGCCAGCTTGTTTTGTGGGGGCCCAAACGAACCAATCATTTCAGCCACAGTTGTGTGGCAGACCCTGGCGCTGAAATGATTGGTTTGTTAAAGTGTGCATGTCCTGTTTATACAACATAAGGGTGGGTGGGAGGGCCCAAGGACAATTCCATCTTGCACCTCTTTTTTTTTCTTTGCATTATGTACAGTTTGGGGCCTAGTTTTTCAATGCCATCCTGTCTGCCACTGCAGTGTCACGCCTAGATGGGTCACGTGTTTGTGCCGCCCACTCGTGTCGCTTAGCATAGTCATCCAGCTACCTCGGTGCAACCTTTTGGACATAAAAACACTATTGTGAGGTGTGAGGTATTCAGAATAGACTGGAAATGAGTGGAAATTAAGGTTATTGAGGTTAATAATAGCATAGGAGCAGAAAAACCTACAAATTCTGTGATTTTAGCTGTTTCTATGCTTTTTTTCAAAAAAATACAGATCCAAAACACAAAACCCAGAACCCAAAACACGGAAGGGTGGTTTTGGCAAAACCAATCCAGATCCAAAACACGAAAAGTGGCCGGTGCACACCCCTAATATATATATATATATATATATATATATATATATATATATATATATATATATATATATATATAGTGACCTTCAGTCGGGTTCTGGGTCCCTCTCCTGGGTAGAAGGACTCCTTTCTTACACACACAGCAGCCGGGAAGCAGCACACCAGTCTGGTTGCGAGTACAAGCTGGTCGGCGCCAGCCTTTATTGTACAATGTCAGAAATTACATAAATGAAAACAAACATAAATCCTAGCCCTGTCTGGACTCTAACTTCACAAGTGATTGCCCTCATTACATGAACCCTCACCAGCAACAAAAGCACAGCACAGTCCTTACAGCTAGGTTTTCCAAGTGTCTCTGAGCAAACTGTCTGTCTGCTCCCCAGGTGAGACACTCAGCTCTAAACAAACTAAGCATATGTTAGGCTCATTAGGGCTTCCAGCTGAGAATGGCAGTTACCAAGCTGAAAGGCCCAAAACCTGGAGTGGCCGTGGGTGGAGCCTTTCCTCTCACCCACAACTCCCAGGAACCAAACCAGCTTTTCAAAAAGCCGAGACTCAAGCCTGCTACACTGCAGACTTTCCCCTGGGGATTTAACACACATAGGACAGGAATCTGGGACCAATGTCCCTGCCACAGACCACTTTACCAGTGATCCTATCAATATATATCTCTATCTATCTATACACACACACACACACACACAGATTGAGATAAGTGACTTAATTGAGTCTGTTGGAATTATACATAGACCCTCTATAGGGCATTTTTTCCGGTTTATTTTTCCATTTCCTTTTTTCGGTATCTATGCCACAGCACTTACTAGGCTAGGTAGCCTGTTATTATGACTATTGAAGCATTTATTTTCAAAGTGCTGACACACTGTTATTAATTTTCGCCAGTGCATTGTCACCTATGCATATGTTAGTGTGTATGCATACAAGGATATGTTTTAAAAAATTTTGTGTTACTGTATCTAGGATTGTATTTTATATTTACATGTAAAGATAAAGGTTAATTTTTAATAATTACCATTATTCATTCAATATTATTTTGAATCTATATAAGTGTGCCCCCACAAAGGAGTTTCTGGTCTAGATCTAGTCTAGATATTTTTTCGATAGGTGTAATGCTTTGGACCTGGAACCCCGGTGATTGGGTCTCCGGGCTGTAGCATTACACCCCAGTCGGTTGGGTCTGGTGCTAGTCTTAAATACAGGAGGTACCCCACGTCTTTTTTGCCCCCTATATTTAAAACCAGCACTATTCCCTGCAGCCTGGTGTTGGTTTCTAAAATACGGTGGAACCCTACACATTTTGGTCCCCGTATTTTTAGAAACCACCACTGGCTGGCAAGCCTGGGGCTGGTTTGGACTTTGGGGGTGGGGGGGGGGTGGACCCTATGTCATTTTTTTTGTACATTTTTACAGTTTAAAAATAAAAACGGGAATTTTCGGGAAATATTCTAGGGACCCCCCTAAAGATGTGTAGACATGGGGGATCAATATGGGTACCCCGATTTTTAACTACTGAAGGAAGTCGGGGTTCTAATAGCCGCGGCAGGTGCATAAATGGGACTTTGCATACGGTGATGCAGAAGAGCATTTAGAAGTTTTTTGGGGGCAAAACAACTATGGGCATCAAATTTGGGGTACTTGAAAATGGGGTTCAGCATATTTTAAAGTTGCTAAAGTGACTTTAAAAAAATCGTGAAAAACCTTCCTGCCGCAAACACCTGCAATCAAAACACACTTGGGGCATACTTGGGGACCCCCCCGAGTAAGGTTCGCTATTTTTTAAGTTTGTACCCCAACTTTTTTTTTCCCCCTTTTTCAAAGTCAATTTTTGGGATGCCCTTAATTTTTTTTTGACACAGCCCTTTGGGGGACTGTCTGAAGGCTGCACGGGGGTTCCCGAAATGTTGCATCCCAAAACCCCAATTCTGCACTTCTTAACGCCTGCCATTCATAGGCGATACTTTACCGCCTATTACATTGCATTAACTTAACGCCTAGGCGGAAAGTCTTTCAAATTGAATACGGCCCTTAGTCAAGAGAATACAGTTCACAAGCAGCCAGTCAAACTGTGTCTTCTCTACATATGCACTGCGCATCCAGAAACTTACTGCACACCCCTTGTATGAAACATTATTATTTACATGATCCTGTACACATCTATTACATATAGGTTCAATGCTCAGTCTCCATAATAACAACATTTCCAGTTATCTGGGGCTCCAACCATTTTCCTACGCACATACAGCTTCCTAAGAACAGTCCCCCGACTGTGTGATAATGGATGATATAAACAAAAGCAGGAAGACGCTGTAAAGTTACTGTGGTTCATCAAATGTATTGCTCTAAACAATATTATATGGTCATAATAATAATCACAAACGTTTCATTTTCAATTTCTCATCTACAACCAATGTGGGACTGGTGAGACACTGTTAAAAATGCATCTTTTATATTCAGATGGATGAAATCTAAGAATCCATTGTTGATAACGAGCCTTATGCTTCAATTGTTTTTCAGAAATAAATAAATTTTGAGAATATGAATGGTTTCTGGATTTTTTTGCAAGGACTTGTACACACACCGATAAGTACACAGCTGCTTTCTACAGCAGGGCTCGACAAATTTTTGTAAAATCTAGGAGCCATCTTAAAAGTTTAGGAGCCAGACCATCGTCCATTACCAAAATATATGAAAGCTTGCATAGACCACCACACATCTCCTTTCAGTGCCCCTCAACCTAGTAGTAAGCCCCGTATAATAGTGCCCCCAGTAGTAAACCCCCTGTAATAGTGCCGCGTGCACACACACAAAAAAACAAACAAACCCCAGAATACTTACCTAAGCCCCGATCCTGCGTCCGCCGCTCTTTGGAACAATGGGAGAGACGTCATGAAGGGGGGGGGGGGGGGGTATTGGAAAACTCGGTCGCCAGGGTGACCGGGATTTGTCGAGCCCTGTTCTAGAGTGCACCTCACCAACCTCAAAACCACCAAACTGAATGAAGTGCAGTGGCTCGGTTTTGTGTTTTTACTGGGCGACATAAAAGTGTTGGAGGAAATCAGGAAGGTGTACCTACAGCAGTGTTGGCTAACCTTGACACTCCAGCTGTTATGGAACTACATAACCCAGCATGCACTGCTACAGTTTTGCTATTAGGGCATGCTAAAACTGTGGCAGGGCATGCTGGGATATATAGTTCCACAACAGCTGGAGTGTCAAGGTTAGCCAACACTGACCTACAGGATGTTTTAGGTTTTGGAGAGTGGAACAGGGAATCAAATATGCTTCTAAAAAGATAACTCAAGAATTGCTTTAGCGGCATGTATTTTTTGGTAGGTTTTAAGTATGTGTATATGAAATACAAATAAAAGTTGTGTTAGGTGTGCATTTTATTAATTGTGTTCGTTGTATAATCCTTTGACTATTGGAATTCACTGCGTATATTTTATAAAATGTGTTAGCGGTGTACTGTAAAAACGGGATGTGGTCATAATACAGTCTGCGGGGATTCAGATGTGGTTATATACTGACTGCGGGGATTCCGGCACTCAGAATGCCGGTGCCAGAATCCTCGCGCCGTCATCTGGATTGTAGGTAGCGAGGTTAGGGGGAGGGTTAGGCAATAGGGGGTAGGGTTAGGCACTAAGGATGGAAGGTTAGGTTTAGGGTGCGGAGGGCGTCCTGTCGGGATGACGGCATCGGGATTCTGACCGCCGGGATCCCGAGCACAGACAACAATATGTATTTTCTATGTATTTACACATGTATTTTATTGAACATGTGTGGTTTAGTGCACCTCATTTTGACCAGCAGTGCATAACCAATAAAATGTTTTTTGTGGAGCATGACTACTGTAATGAGGTGAAGCGTTGGAAATATTACATTGTCATAGGATGGGGCACAAGGTCATTTACACAAAAAGGACTTTATAACTAACCAGCTCACAGAAATGAAAAGAAAACCTAACCAGCGCTAGATATTCAGGCTTGCACAATAACACAGACCACAAGCATAGGGTCCCTTTGCACTCAATTATCCAGATATCATGGGCTCTCATAATAAAGTACTAACAGTATTGTGTGTACAAAATGGTAACTTTTTTTTTATATTTATACAAGTCGGAATGTTTATTATTAAAGCTACTTTAACACCTTACTGGCACGGTGTGTATGCCATTACGGTGTCTATGCTATTACAGTTAATGTGGGCCTCTCACATTGCACCAAAATTAAAGGATGGTAGATCGGTGTATAGGGAGGCAGTCAGTAGCAATTGCGTTGTCTCTAAGGTCCAGCCACGCCTGGGATAAGATGTTCACTCCTTCTAAAATGAGTGGAACAGATTATACACAAACCTCATTAGTGCCCTTTGCCAGATACAGATCATTGGGAGGTTTATAATCCGGAAAAGACATCCATTCCCAGGTTACAAAAGCAATGACCTACAGTGAACCCTTGCAGTAAAAGAGTGCGGCCTAACTTCTCCTACCACAGCTGACAGTCTCTAGTCTACACATTATAAGCAGCCTCACAGTGCATACAACTAATATGCCATCTGCTAAATTGCCATTTATTAGCAAACATCAAAAAAATCTGAATACAAATGTTCTGTAAATAGTGCAGCATGCGGTTCAGTCTCACCACAAAAGGTGCTCAACGCAGTCCATACAGCAGAGGATGAGGCCAGGTTAAGGTCCCCATACATCAGAGATTGATTGCAGCAATTGTGCAATTTGCAATCGATTGAAAATGGGAAAGATTTTCATACACAATCGATTGTGGCAATTCTGCAATCTGCAATTGATTGAAAAAAAGGAAAGATTTTTATACACAATCGATTGCAAATTGCACAATTGCTGCAATCAATCTCTGATGTATGGGGGCCTTTAGACATGTAGTGCCCACTCAGCTGTGACCCAACACCTGGTATCTGCTCTGTCATATGCAGGTTCCCTTCCTTTATAGGAAGGTCAGTATGACATCATTTAATGTTACTGAACAAGAAGTGAATGGTTTACTATGCTATGAATGACCGAATAGAGAAAGAGAAAAGTGATTAAATAAGGGGCATAATTTATTAAGCACTAGATTTACAAAACCCTCAATTTTTACAGATTTTCCTGCCAGATTTAAAACAATACTTAATACTAAACAAGTGATTTTGCATTTACTATTTATTGCCCTTTTAAATATGGCAGACAAAATCTGTATAAATTTGAGGGTTTGGAAAATCCATTGCTTAATAAATATGTCCCAAATGGCCAACAATACAGGAAACCCTGCAAGCTTTCACACTGGGAGTAGCAGATTACCAGAAGACTGACCACAGGAATCACTTTTACTCTTCATAACTGCAAAACACTTTCACACTTCATCTCAGACCGGACATATTATTTTATACAGATTGGTCATAAAACAAGTGACATTCAAATTTTAATTTCCATCGGATCAGAGAGGAAGATTTTTTATTTTTATACACTTTTGTATGTCCTTTTTTTTTTTTTTTTTCGATGGGCACACACTCCATGGAGTTTTCTGGGAAATTGTGGACAACAAAAAATGCTCTGGACCGTCACTATGGAGGGGAATTCAATTAACCACAGTGATCGCGCTGAGCAAAAAAAAAAAAAATTGTTGGTCCCAGGGACGACTCACTTAAGAAAATTGGGGTCCTACTCCACTGTTTCTGGGTCCCATCGCACATTATGGGGGGTAAGGGCAGGCAGCAGTTGGCACAGTGCTGGGGGAAGGTAGCAGTTGGGGAAGTGGGGGCAAGCAGCAGTTGGGGTACAGCTGGGGGTAAAGGTAGGGAGAAGTTGGGGGAGAGCTAGGGCTAAAAGGGAGTAAGGTCAGGCGGAGCTGGGGGTAGGGAGGGGTAAGTACAGACAGCAGTTGCGACAGTACTGGGGGACAAGGAAGGGGATAGAAGCAGGTAGAATTAGGGGTAGGGAGGCGGCAGCTCCCTCCTGTCCCATTCAGTGTCCACCTCAGGGCCGGCTACAGGTATACTAGCACCAGATGCGATAAATTATGTAGCGCCCCCCCCCCCCCAAGCTATATCCATGATGAATATTTTTATTTATTGTTGGTATTA
Organism: Taudactylus pleione; assembly: GCA_031769625.1. Lineage (NCBI taxonomy): Eukaryota > Metazoa > Chordata > Amphibia > Anura > Myobatrachidae > Taudactylus > Taudactylus pleione. The sequence continues at coordinate 299,543 of JAUIMM010000228.1, read as the reverse complement.
TTTTACCAAAAACAAACACACACACACACACACACACACACACACACACACACACACAGAACTGGATACGCCACCCAGTGTTAAACCCATGGAGCCAGCAAGGGAAATTAATGCAGCCCCCAGCAGTCAGCGATCCTGATGAGGTGCTGCCGGAACTGGGTCCCCAACCTCCTGTAGTGCGTAAAAACGCATTATAGCGCGTATTTTGCGATCACTGAACCGTGATAATGCGATAACTTCACGCACATTAAGTTATCACACCCTTTGCAGGTTTTTACAGTTTATCACGGCTACACACCCGCATTTTTCGCGCACTCTTATTGCAAAAGTCGTGATGCGGTATCTACGCGATCATTTTCTTGTGTATTTTGACACATTAAGTATAGGAGAAAAATGGAAAAACCTACCTGTACCCCCCAAAAAAAGTCAAACTGATATAGGGGGTTGGGTACGGGGGTGTCGGCACTTGGGATCCTGGCAGTCAGAATCCCGACATGGTTAGGATACAGACACCTTTCGGTCAGTATCCTAACCCTACCCCCGCACCTAACCATCCCTCCCCGCTGCCTAAAACTAAAGCCCTCCATACATCAGCAATCTGAAAACCACAATTGAATAATTTGAAGATTTATTGCCGATTTTAGGATTTCCCAATCTAGCAATCTGCGCCCATACATTACAGATATTTTTCAGTGATTTGCAGATCGATTGCAGCAAACACAGATCTGCCAATCTTGAAAGGCCCATCCTTTTACTAGTAACGGTCTGCAAATCTGCTGATCATCTCCATACACTAGCAATTTACAGCCCCAATCCATCTGTGATATAACAATTTCAATCACTTTCTGGTTGCAATCTGCGAAGCCCATACATTGCAGATTTTTAAACACAAATCGATTACAAATTGCAGAATTGCCACAATCGATTGCTGATGTATGGGGGCCTTAACCCTCCCCCCCTAGTACCTAGGGATAGTGACTACATTCCTAGATAGGATAACAAAATAAAAATGTATTAGTGGCCATTATAAAAGTATTTGGTGTTCTTAAATTGTGTCAAATGGCTGTTATATGCAGGTTTCTAAAACTGTGAAATTATAGAAAGCAAGTGATTTTTTTTTTTTGCAAACTAAATGTTCTTTTTAAACTGGGGGTGCATAAAAATTTCTGCAAGTATAAATTTGTGTCATTTAAAGATACTTGTAAAAAACCTTCAAAATACATCTCTAAAACAAACCTGCAATGTTGTGAAAGGTGATACTAAAATAAGGTTATTTTAGTGAGTTATGAGCCAATGGGTTGAAATACTTAATACTGACCTTAGAATATGCTCTACAGTAGTTCATGTAGGGGGGATTTCTGAGTACCCAGAAAGCCCACCTGATCAGTACTAGCCAGCAGACACTCAATCTACAACTCCGACCAGAGGATGGCTATTATGAGCCGGCTGGGCACAGAATAGAGAGCTGCTATCAGTGTCACTGCTGAGTGTAGTTCTGCCAGATGCCACTAGATGCTCCCATCTCCATTTGTGCTGTCCCATCTGCCAGAAGTCGGCCCTGCCATGCTGACCACAAACTGAAAACTGAACTGACTGAGGGATGGCTTGCAGCTCAGGGGCGGGAGCATGCAGCGTGGGGAGAGACCCGACTCAGGGGGATTCCAGATATTCCACTCAGGAGGATCAATAGCTGGGATCCTACAGACGAAGAGAGTAAGTTTTGGTTTTGTATGTGATCCATCTACAATCTCTCTCTGGGGGATTTCTACATGTATCTAACTATATATCTATAGTGTCTCACTCTCTGGTGGGTTTCTACAGCCATCTACAGTCTCTCACTCTCTATGGGGTTTCTAGATCTCCGCCATTTGGGCTTCAAGGTCCTTGCAAGGGCCCTATTGCTGCTGGTTGTAAAGGGGCCCCCATAACAGTTCATGCTTCAGGGCCCCCAAAATTTAGATCTGCCACTGCCTATGGGAGATATTTTAGTTTCAATTGGGGGAGGGGGGTGTAATTAATTGGCGGGCATAGTGCGACCAGGTCCCATCAAATTTTCCCTCGCACACCATAAACTTGCAATGCAGAGCGAATTCCCTGCAGAATAATCATTCGAATGATTACAACCTCCTGCCAATGACGGCTGTGCTATATATATATATATATATATATATATATATATATATATATATATATATATATATATATATATATATAGTCATATTAGGCAGCTCTGTACAAAGTATATCAGTCCCTTACAAATTGGAGCTTTTCTAAATTTCCTATCGAACATGCATATACATACATACTAGGATAAACGCACAAACATACACCAGGCGAACACACAAACTCCACACACTATATATATATATATCTCTCACTAATCCATGGCACTAACCATTCCTAGATTCGGGGTGCAACATGGTATGTGACCACATTGTTTAAATAGAAATCACAGGGGCTCTGCACTCACCATAATAACTAACAATAATAATAAACATAATACACAGTGGGGTTTTGGTTCATGAACTGATCAATGCATTTAAGCTTGCAGGCAGCAATTCATGAACCAAAACCCCACTGTTTATTATTATTAGTTATTATGGTGAGTGCAGAGCCCCTGTGAGATATAGATCTATAGATAATATAGATGAGAGAGAGAGAGAATGAATATCTAACACATACAGGAATCGGTATGTAATACTGGGACAGGATCCAGGCAGTCGGAATCCAGACAGGGTTAGTCCAGACAAAGTTTTACTTTTTAATACTTTGTTGCAAATCCTTTGCAGGCAATTACAGCCTGAAGTCTGGAATGCATAGACATCATCAGACGCTGGGTTTCATCCCTGGTGATGCCCTGCCAGGCCTCTACTGCAAATGTCTTAAGTTCCTGCTTATTCTTGGGGCATTTTCCCTTCAGTTTTGTCTTCATCAAGTGAAATGCATGCTCAATCGGATTCAGGTCAGGGGATTGACTTGGCCATTGCATAACATTCCACTTTTTAGCCTTAAAAAACTCTTTGATTGCTTTTGCAGTATGCTTCTGGTCATTGTCCATCTGCACTGTGAAGCGCCGTCCAATGAGTTCTGAAGCATTTGACTGAATATGAGCATATAATATTGCCCGAAACACTTCAGAATTCATTCTGCTGCTTTTGTCGGCAGTCACATCATCAATAAATTCAAGGGAACCAGTTCCATTGGCAAACATACTTGCCCACGCCATGACACTACCACCACGCTTCACTGATGAGGTGGTATGTTTTGGATCATGAGCAGTTCCTTTCCTTCTCCATACTCTTCTCTTCCCATCACTCTGGTACAAGTTGATCTTTGTCTCATCTGTCCATAGGATGTTGTTCCAGAAATGTAATGGCTTTTTTAGATGTTGTTTGGCAAACTCTAATCTGGTCTTCCTGTTTTTGAGGCTCACCAATGGTTTACATCTTGTGGTGAACCCTCTATATTCATTCTTGTGAAGTCTTGTGAAGGGAAATAATTCTTCTGTCATCCACAACAGTTGTTTTCCGTTGTCTTCCGGGTCTTTTGGTGTTGCTGAGCTCTCCGGGGGGTTCTTTCTTTTTAAGAATGTTCCAAACAGTTGATTTGGCCACACCTAATGTTTTTGCTATCTCTCTGATGGGTTTGTTTTGATTTTTCAGCCTAATGATGGCTTGCTTTACTGATAGTGACAGCTCTTTGGATCTCATATTGAGAATCGACAGCAACTGATTCCAAATGCAAATGTCACACCTAGAATCAACTCCAGACCTTTTACCTGCTTTATTGATAATGAAATAATGAGGGAATAGCCCACACCTGTCCATGAAATAGGTTTTGAGTTGATCGTCCCATTACTTTTGACCCCTTAAAAAGTGGGAGGCACATATAGAAAACGTTGTAATTCCTACACTGTTCACCGGATTTGGATGTAATTACCCTCAAATTAAATCTGAAAGTCTGCAGTTAAAGCACATCTTGTTTGTTTCATTTCAAAGCCATTGTGGTGGTGAATAGAGGCCAAAATATGAAAATTCTGTCAATGTCACAATATTTATGCACCTGACTGTATGTATGTGTATATGTATATATATATATATATATATATATATATATATATATATATATATATATATATATATATATACATATATATATATATATATATATACACACACACACATATACACACACTTAATACATATTAAATTCATTTTTGTCCTCAAAATTCTACACACAATACCCCATAATGGCAACATGTAAAAAGTTTTTTGCGATTTTTGCAATTTTAATTTAAATTAAAAAAAACTAAGAAATCACATGTACATAAGTATTCATAACCTTTGCTTAGTACTTTGTTGATTCACCTTTGCCAGCAATTACAGCCTCAAGTGTTTTTGAATATGATGCCACAAGCTTGGCACACCTATCTTTGGGCAGTTTCGTCCATTCCTCTTTGTTGCACCTCTCAAGCTCCATCAGTTTGGATGGGAAGCGTCTGTGCACAGCCATTTTCAGATCTCTCAGGAGAAGTTCAAATCGGATTCAAATCTGGGCTCTGGCTGGGCCACTCAAGGACATTCACAGAGTTGTCCTGAAGCCACTCCTTTGGATATCTCTGAGGTCAAGAGAGCTCTGGAGCAGGTTTTCATTCAGGATGTCTCTGTACATTGCTGCATTCATCTTTCCCTTTATCCTGACTAGTCTCCCAGTTCCTGCCGTTGAAAAACATCCCCACAGCATGATGCTGCCACCACCATGCTTCACTGTAGGGATGGTATTGACCTGGTGATGAGCGGTGCCTGGTTTCTTACAAACATAAGCCTGGCATTCACGCCAAAAAGTTCAATCTTTGTCTCATCATGGTCTGAGAATCCTTCAGGTGCATTTTGGCAAACTCCACGCGGGCTGCCATGTGCTTTTTACTAAGGAGTGGCTTCCGTCTGGCCACTCTACCATACTGGCATAATTGGTGGATTGCTGTAGAGATGGTTGTCCTTCTGGACGGTTCTCCTCTCTCCACAGAGGAATGCTGTAGCGCTGACAGAGTGACCATCGGGTTCTTGGTCACCTCCCTGACTAGGGCCCTTCTCCCCCGATCGCTCAGTTTAGATGGCCGGCCAACGCTAGGAAGAGTCCTGGTGGTTCCGAACTTCTTCAATTTATGGAGGCCACTGTGCTCATTGGTACCTTCAAAGCAGCAGATATATTTCTGTACCCTTCCCCGGATTTGTGCCTTGAGACAATCCTGTCTCAGAGGTCTACAGACAACTCCTTGGACTTCATGCTTGGTTTGTGCTCTGACATGCACTGTCAAGTTTGGGACCTTATATAGACAGGTGTATGCCATTCAAAATCATGTCCAAATCAACTCAATTTACCACAGGTGGACTCCAATTAAGCGGTAGGAACATCTCAAGGATGATCAGTGGAAACAGGATGCACCTGTGCTCAATTTTGAGCTTCATGGCAAAGGCCGTGAATACTTATGTACATGTGATTTCTTAAGGTGCATACACACATAACGATTTTTTGATCGATTTAACTATAGCTACGTCGTTATCGTTCAATCGTTGAAAAAATAGTTCAGTTTCTGAGTTATAACGATGAACGATTATCGTTCATGTGCGTTCCCATTTGTAGCTCATTCTGATTGACCAACTGAGCGATTTTCATTAAGGGAAGTTACAAAAATCGTTTGCAGTTCAAAAAATCATTCATTACACTTTAAAAACAGATAATCTGACAGAAAATCGTTAATAAAATCGTTGTGTGTGTATGCACCTTTAGTGTTTTTTTTTGTTTCTTTTTAGAATTTTGAGGACAAAAATTAATTTATTCCATTTTGGAATAAGGCTGTAGCATAACAAAATGTGGAAAAAGTGAAGCGTTGTGAATACTTTCCGGATGCACTGTACATACATACAAACATACAGATATCTATATATACACCGGACTATTCTTCCAAAAAAGAAGCAGGTGGCACTCCACCGGACATTGGTTTAACAAAGAAAGTGCATCTTTATTTAAGCACTTTCTTTGTTAAACAAAGTCCGGTGGAGTGCCACCTGCTTCTTTTTTGTAAGATTAGACCGGTGTATCTCTCTCCATAGGAAAATTTGTTTTTTGGCAAATATCTTCCTCAGCTCTCAAGGTAGAGCTGCCAGATCTTACATAGTTCTTTAGCATTGAAGAAATAAAGAAATAAGTGACAACACAATACTGCGACAAATTTATATATATATATATATATATATATATATAATATGCTGGCACTCGCAGTCTCCGTATAGTAATTGGCGCCGATGCCTTCCCTTGTCCTGACCGGAGCCGGGAGATGTATAACGATAGCAGTGATGGCGGCACTCTTAGCGGCTTGTAGACAGACAGTCTCCTTTATGTTATCAACGTTTCATGAATTTAATTCATTTCATCAGGATATTAGGGTATTTTGTGATGACACCAGCTTATTCAACAGACAAAAAGTTGTATTGAACACACTGGAAGTGGCTGCATCATGGGTAGAAACAAATTGAATGCTCTGTCTATTGATGCCTACGCACCATGTATAGGTAATGGGCAGGGCCGCTGCTAGATTTCTCAGAACCCTAGGCAAAACTTCAGTCTACTGCTCCCCACCGCCAGAACCACCACAAATAACCACTTCCCAAGAGACTACTTGCTGCTGCCTGTGGGGAAGGGGGAGCTATCACACTGATGGCACCACCCCACGGATTTGCCCCGGGCTGGGAGGCTCACAGCACCCCAGTGCTGCAACTAGGGTTTGTTCAAGTTTTTTCTGAGGGGGCGTGGCCTCTCCTCCCACGATTAGGCCTCGCTCCCTTCACCCGGGCCCCGTACGCCGCTCTCAACGATACTGCCCGTCTGCATCAAGTAAAACTGCGACTCAGTGGCACCCCCCAGATCCTGCCACCCTAGGCAGCTGCCTACCGGCCCTGGTAATGGGCCCACTTTACGGACTACAATTTCTGTGGCAGTGCATCACATAACACCTCAGCACAAAGAAAAAAAAGCCTTAGGTCAGCTTCATTAGATATGCCCAGCACAAGATTATACGGATTGCTTAATCAAGAATTACATTTTGTAAGGCTAGAGGAAGCACACCCATCTGCATGTACCAACTCCTAACTACTTCATAAAAGGCTGGAAAAGCTTGTTCACATGTGGCAAGAGCTGTAAAACCTGTACCCATTTGTGCAATCCAATGATTTTAGGAAAGACCAGTACATCAAAAAATACATGTATTATGTCTGAGTCAATGGCTCGCAGGGGTTTATGGGAGTTGCATAATGCTAAAGTTTCTAAAATACTCATTGATGTTCCCTTCTTGTTATTTTAAGGTTGTGTGGGGAGAGTGGCTTCTCTTTATAGTTAAAATTAGTGTTTGACTGAGGCAAAGGCAGAGAAACATGAAAGTATCAACAGAGACGGTCAAAATACAAACTATATTTTCACCCTAAGCCCTGCAACCAATAGCAGAGGAGCCTTAAGGCGGGTATCCACTACCTGACAGTGAAAAGACTGAACGATAACGATATCTACACTGCAGGGTGCCCACACTGAACGATATGTCGTTCAGTGCAGGCACAATCAATCATCTGCAAACATGCTGAACCTGACGATATCATCAGGTTCACCAGCATGTTTGAACGATGGTCGATGTCTAAAAGACCAAATCTTCAAACGATGTTCAAACGATTATCGAATGATTTTATCGTTATCGTTCAACTTTATCGTCTAGTGGATACCCCCCTTTAAGGTGGATCACATTAGACAATATGTTTGGTCGTCCATCGCATTGTCAGGTTGGCCCTACATGCTGCAATGAGACGATGCAGCAGACAACCCCATACAGTGGGATGCACTGGGGGCTTAACAATCGGGAACTGAGCTGTCTAATCTGTACCTACAGCCCGATATGCCGGCCCATCGCATCGCTGGTTCCAGGAAGACTTGCCTACACTTCCAGAGCGCCACTCAATTTTCCATTCCAGGAGCGTAGGAAAGTATGTTCTAGAGCAGGGGTTCCCAACCACAGTCCTCAAGGAACACTAACAATCCAGGTTTTGAGGATAGCCATACTGGAGAACAGGTGACTTAATTAGTACCTCAGTTGTTTTGATTTAACCATCTGTGCTCAAACCTGGATATCACCAACACCAGGATTGTTAGTGTACCTTGAGGACCAAGGTTGGGAATCACTGATCTAGAGTGATCAAGGAGACAAATTCCTCAGCACAAATGGTTTGTCTGCTATCAATTCACTACAGTTTTCCACTGTAAAAATCCAAATACAGATGTGTCCTCTTACACTATTGCTGCAGTCACGCCAGGTCCCATGCAACTAAGCTTGCCCCGGACGTTTTTTTTAAAGCATCTATTTGAATGCGCGCCTTAGTCGCGACAAAACCTCTAAATGAGAATTTGATATGTGACACTTGTATATCTATGTGTGACAGAGTCTGAATCTATATAGGAAGTGCGATGAGGAGATGGCTGAGGGTTTTTTCACAAGTTCCATCCATTGCACAGATTCAGACTCTGTCACACTCAGATATACAAGTGTCGCATATCAAATGATTCTGAGCAGTCTCATGATGAGGCTTTGTTGAATCGCTTGGCAACGAAGATCCACATTCAAGTGAAAAAGACACTACACTACATGGCACAGCTCACCCACGCCAGGTGTCTTGCACAGCATGGCATACTGAGGTGACATCTGTATACTAAAAATCTATGGAATTTCAAATACAATTATGTAGCAAGAACATTTGTATGTTAGTGGATTCTACTTTGTTGAAAAAAAAAATGATTTAGGGGATTGGACATTTATAACGTGTTATTTAATGTTATCTGGTGTATAGCATTAGAAGATGCTTTTTCAAATGCTCCCAAAATTAATCATTCCCAGCCTTCATCAGATCTAAGTGTGTAGTTACACATATAGGCTACAGTAGCAGACCATGCACAGCTATAGGTCCCGATGGGCATGACCAGAATAGAATTTCATTACTCTCTGTAACAGTAATGGGCAACCTGATACAGGCTGAGTCACCGATATCCAAAATGCTTGGGACCAGGGGTATTTTGGATAACGGAATATTCCGTATTTTGGAATATTTGCATATCATAATTAAATATCCTGTGAATGGGACCCCAATATACACACAGAACGCATTTATGTGTTATATACACCTTATACACACAGCCTGCAGGTAATTTTATACAATATTTTTAATAATTTGTGCCGTAGACAAAGTTTGTGTACATTGAGCCATCAAAAATCAAAGGTTTCATTATGTCAGTCATGCCAAAATTATTCCGTATTTCGGAATATTTGGATATGGGAGACTCAACCTGATAGACATCATGGGTCACATCACATGTGCATCTGCCTGGATGGCAGCAGAGAAGCAGCAGTCTAAGAGCTTCCTCAGTGACTGATATCTATAGGGGAGTTACATATCATGGGTGACTGATTCATGTTAAAATAAAAACAAAAACCATGAAAAAAAAAATATATATTTCCTGATTTTCTATGAGGATATTATATACCGCACAATATTTCCAATATAAAAACCGAGACATATTAGTCTAAGCTCCACATCAGACTGATCAGAATATCTAGCACAGTCTATAAGATGACACAGCAAATTGGTTACTATGGACAACTTCTCCACTTATCTTTAATTTCGGATTCATACATCTCCCCATGAATCTTAGAAAATTTGCTTTTACCACACGTTTTCAGTGGGGTCAAGCCTCTTGTCCGGCCTTGGCCTCCAAAAGTCTCAACTGCCCCTCAAACGCAAAGGCTGGTGAAAGGGATGGTATGGTTTAGAACAAGTGGTTACACGAGTCCCATGGCAGTCAGACCCTGCAAGGATATTCCCGGTGTGTCATGACCGCAGTAGATTTATCAATAGGGCTACAATGAGCTGATAAGTAGCTAGTGGTTCTAACTGCGGTTAGTGAAGGGAATCATGCAATATTAAAGAGGTAGGGGTATATATTAAAGTGGAGGTGTTGCCCTTAGCATCCAACCAGATTATGCTTATCATTTATCTAGTACCTTCTAGAAGATAATCGCTAGAATCTGATTGGCTGCTATAGGCTACACCTCCACGTCTATAAACCGGCACTTTAGTAAATATCACGTAGTGAGCAGATAAGAATACTGAAAGTGCAGGGTGTGAGTGGTGCAAGCCCGGACACAGATAGCAGTGGAAAGCATTCTCACATCCCCCTCCTTCCAGTAGCAGTAGACAGCATGGAATGAATGCCAGCCTGCCTGCTCAGAACAAAGTAGGTAATAAGGAAGAGAAGGATTTTCATTATCATTATGTTACACTGCATGGTATACATATATACACATACACAAAAGTTGATTATGATGGCAAATTGCATGTATTCCAGAATGTCATGAAGAGTGATTAGTTGAATTGCAATTAATTACAAAGTCCCTCTTTGCCATGACAATTAACTTATGGGGCCCATCCATCAGCGATGAATTGCCGCGATCCCGCGATGCGGCAACCCGGCATCGCAGAAATCCAACATGTTGGATTTTCCCGATTTGACGATCGCCGACATTTAAAATGGAAAATGTCAGCGATCCGGCGACGGACCGCAGAACATCGATGGTGGGAGGTCGGCGTTTCCAACCAGAAACACCGGCACTTCCCATCGCATCGCCGGATCGCAAAATCCGGGGTCTGATGTATGGCCACCTTTAATCCCAAAAACAACATTTGCACTGCATTTCAGCCCTGCCACAAAAGGACCAGCTGACATCATGTCAGTGATTCTCTCATTAACACAGGTGAGTGTTGACTTGGACAAGTCTGGAGATTAAGGCCCCCATACATCAGCAATTGATTGCAGCAATCGTGCAATTTGCAATCGATTGTGTATAAAAATCTTTCCTTTTTTCAATCGATTGCAGATTGCAGAATTGCCACAATCGATTGAAAAAGGGAAAGATTTTAATAAACAATCGATTGCAAATTGCACGATTGCTGCAATCAATCTCTGATGTATGGGGGCCTTTACTCTGTCATGCTGATTGAGTTAGATCAGTGGTTCTCAAACTCGGTCCTCAGGACCCCACACAGTTCACTTTTTCCAGGTCACCCAGCAGGTGCGCAGGTGTATTCATTACTCACTGACATGTTTTAAAAGATCCACAGGTGCAGCTCATTATTTCACTGTCAATTATGCGAGGAGACCTGCAAAACATGCACTGTTTGGGGTCCTGAGGACCGAGTTTGAGAACCTGTGAGTTAGATTATAACAGACTGAAAGCTTCAAAAGGTGGGTGGAGCTTGAAATCATTGTTCTTCCTCTGTTAACCATAGTTAGCTGCAAGGAAACACGTGCAGTCATCATTGCTTTGCACAAAAAGGGCTTCACAGTCAAGGATGTTGCGGCTAGTAAGATAGCACCTAAATCAATGGAATCCGTATGAATTACCGCCGGACACAAAGGTTCAAATCCCGACAGCGGCTGGACGACATGGCTGAAAATCCAGATCGTCCCAAGGTAAGTATTAACTAACCTAACCCCCCCTCCCCCCTAACCCTCCTTAGGGGTGCCTAACCCTAACCCCCCCTTCCCCGCCGCCTAAACCCAAGTCCCCCAAGGGGTGCCTAACCCTAAGTCCCCCCCGGGGGTGCGTAACCCTAACCCTCCCTTCCACCAGCCTAACCCTAACCTCCCGGGGGGGGGGGGGGGGGCGCTAACCCTAAGTCCCCCCCGGGAGCCCTAAACCTAGATTTAGACGCCTGTCATTTAACCCTCGCCGCCATAAAGCAGTCGGGAAGCCGGCTGTCGGGATTACATCCGCCAGCTTCCCGACTGCATACCAAATCAATCAAGAACTTCAAAGAGAGAGGTTCAATAGTTGTGGAGGAGGCTTCAGGGCGCCCAAGAATGTCCAGCAAACGCCAGGACAGTCTCCTAAAGTTGATTCAGTTGCAGGATCGGGGCCCCACCAGTGCAGAGCTTGCTCAGGAATGGCAGCAGGCAGGTGTGAGTGCATCTTCATGCACAATGAAGCGAAGACTTTTGGAGGCTGGCCTGGTGTCAAGAAGGGCAGCAGAGAAGCCACTTCTCTCCAGGAAAAACACCAGGGACAGACTGATATCCTTCAAAAAAGGTACAGGGATTGGACTGCTGAGGACTAGGGTAAAAAAAAAAATTTCTGATGAATCCCCTTTCAGACTGTTTGGGAAATATGGAAAAACGCTTGTCCGGAGCAGGAAAGGTGAGCGCTACCATCAGTCCTGTGTCATGCCAACAATAAAGCATCCTGAGATCATTCATGTGTGGGGTTGCTTCTCAGCCAAGGGAATGGGATCACTCACAATTTTCAGAAAACAATGAAAGCGCCAAAACGCCTGTAATGGACCCGTGAGACACAGAAATGTTGAAAAAATAGCAATGTATTTATTATAATATCACAAGAATTGCTCCATTACCACCATCAATATGTTAATCATAAAAATACTATATAAGACATATTCTGCATGCAGAGCAAAATATTTATCACATCTATAAATTATAAACAAAAAAAAGGGAAAACCATCAGCTGTCCCTACTAATCTAAAAATAGTAATGGCTTTGGATCAGCTTAATAATGCAATCCCACCTCTAAAGTCCCAGAGTGGCATATGCATGAGACATTGTATCATTGAGATAAGTAAACACAGTAACCAATCACAACGTTTTTTAGGGGTTTTTTAAAAGCAGCCCATCCACTAGGTCAGTGGTTCCCAAACTTTTTTGAATCATGGCGCCCTAGAGTGTCAGCATTTTTTTCGCGGCGCCCCTGCACCTAAAGTTTCTTATTGAGAAATTCAGATAAAAATTAAATGAAGTAAATTGTGCTTCTATGTCACCATTAGGTTCAAGTTATGTGGTGGTGAACAGGGCTGTGCTTTTTGTGCACAAATTTTTTGATTTACAGCCATTAGCCCTGATTTTGCCTATCACACTGACTGGCACTTTGTTGCACGTTAAGAGACGTAAAATGCAATACTTTAAATAAAAAGCTGTGGCCATGTTCCTCATTGGTGTCACATTTATTACATACTGAGTGATTGTGAGGCATAGAGTCAAATAGTGCCCATCTAAGGTCATGTGATAGAATATAACAGCATGCTCAGACACATGACAACGAGGACCATAGTAAGATGTATTTAGTAATGAACAAAAGTATCGTAGAAGACTGGTCCAAAAGGTAAGATAACGCTTTATTTGTAGCCCTTAGACAGTATTCTCCTTTAAAAAAAAAAAAAAAAAAGATATACAAAAAAATAAAAGTTTGTTTTTTAAAAATGCAACTTCATAAACATGCACAGAACACTGGACAGCGTCAATGGAAATGAAGAGAAAAAGAGAAAAAAAATGATAACTATTTGCAGTGGAACCTAAATAAAAATGTAAATTAAAATTAAAATACACTCTGCCAATCAATACATTTCATTCAAAACTTAGGTCATCTAATCCTACCTAAACCTAAATTTGCAGTATTGTGTGAAATTTGCTTTTAAAGATCTTGATTTACAACAGGGATCGACAAATCCCGGTCGCCATGGCGAGTAAGATTTTATTAGTCCTTGCGACTGGGATTTCCAAACCCCCCTCCGCCGCAGGGAAACTCCATTTGCCGGGCGCCCGCTGAAATTTTACCAGCGGGGGCCCCGACACCCCGCAGCGGCAGCCGGAGCTCACTCCTGAGCTCCGGCGTCCGGCTCCCCCCACGGGCACTATGGAAGACACATCATGATCTAAGGTAAGCATTCTGGGGATTTTTTTGTGCATGTGCGCGCGGCACACTTAGAAGGGGCTTACTACTGGGGGCACTATTAGAGGGGGCTTACTACAGGGACCCCAGCATGCGGCAAGTGCAGACACACCTGCCAATGCCGGGTCTGACAGGGGGGAGGGACGCAACATCCACCCTCTGCCCTGCAGTAGGGCCAACGGGTGGTGCCGCTAACGACCTGTGAGAGCGCGCATATCATGGGTCCACACTCCAATCGGTGGGATCGAATCACATATCGTCTAGTGTGTACCCAGCAAAAAAAGAACCTTGTAATAAGTAATCATGACTAGTCTATAATGTAATAGTCGAATATATTACTGAATGATGTCCTGTCTCATTCATGCTTATATTATAATCACTGGAAACCGATTGCTCCCACTGCTGCAACAGATAGAAAGACAACATACAGAAGATTATGCCGAAAGCCAAGATTGTCGTGGACAGAAAAGAAAAAAAGAAAAAGAAAATGTAAGCAGTTGTCAGCTGGGGGTCTGAGAGGGTTGGGTACGGGATGCCGGCGGTCGGTATCCCGTTGGTCAGAATCCTGACACCGGCATCCCGACTGCGTTACCATTCCGAAGGCTGTAGGTAAGTATCCTAACCTAAACCCTAACCCTCCCCGATGCCTAAACCTAACCTCCCCGCACCCTAACCCTCCCCCCTTAGTGCCTAACCCTAACCCTCCTCCTAGTGCCTAACCCTTATCCAACCCCCAACCCCACCATTTACCTTCGGGATTCCGGCGGTCAGGATATTCAGGGTATCCCGTTAGAGAGGATAAGACCCACCAAATGACAGATCAAAAATACCAAAATTCTATAGAACAGAATACACAGTTGTCACATCCTGTGAGGGCATGGGGGATGCCTAGGCAGGTCCTAATATGATACTCTTAAGCAGGGTACACAATAGACGATTTGTCGTCTTTATATGAATCATCCAGTGTGTATGCACTATTGCGTGCTACCATGCATTGTTCAAGCCAATATGAAGACCCGACGGCTGACACCATGCTTCTGGATGTGGAGAGGAACGATAAATCAGGCGGTCGTACACAAGATCATGCAGTGCGTACGGGGGAAACAGTCGGGAAGCCGGCAGTCGCAATGCCGACCGCCGGCTTCCCGGCTGCTTAATCCCGGCAAGGTACAAATGACAAGCGTCGACAGGCACGCCCGGGGGGAGGTTAGGGTTAGGCACCCCCCAGGAGACTTAGGGTTAGGCTGCGGGGAAAGGGGGTTAGGTTTAGGCACTTGGGGGTAGGTTAGGGTCCGGCACCCCTAAAGGAGTGTTAGGGTTAGGGAGGGGGGAAATTAGGTTAGTTATACTTACCCTAAGGACGATCGGGATTTCCTCCTCTATATTTACATATGCCGACGTTACCCCCTTGATTTGAAGGAAGGAAATCATATAGTAGTGCCCCCATAGTTATGCCCCTGTAGTAGTGCCCCTTGTACAAAAAAAATGACATCTCTCCCATAGTGCACATGGAGAGAGGCGGAAGCTGGAGTTCAGAGGAGAACTCTGGCTAACGCGGCGCTGCAGGGAAGGAACCGGGCACCCGCTGGTAATAACATCTCAGCGGGCATTTGGCTTAGAGCCTCCCTGCGGCACAGCCGGGCATGCATATGAATCATTCTGTATTATAGAATGATTCATATGCATGCCCGGCTGTCCGTCCATTACCCCCAGGAATTTCACTTTTACCCCATGTGGGGTAATTTACCCTTGTTCCCCGACCAGTGGTCTAGAGTGTACCCGGCTTTACTCCTGAAGCCCAAAGAGAGAAAAGGGATTCCCAACCAGCCCCATAGAATAGCAAGTGGTGCTGGAAGAGGGTATAGCAACAATCTTGGTTTACACCTTATCATGAGCTGCATCTTTAATTATTTCTATATTCAAACTTATCAGTATCTATGGATTAACAGTAGTAAAAGAAAACCAGCCTCCGCCCTGAGCAATTTGTGCAGTAATGCCAATGTGCTTACACAAATAAAATCAATATTTACATTATCCAATATATTTGTTACCATTTCAGTAATACTATAATACCGGAACATACATACTGTGGGGCTGGGCCGAGGGGGAATTACCTATAACCATGCACTGTATGTGACTAGAGTTAACACCACTTGTCCCCTACACTGGGTAGAGGGAGTACTTCATAAGACTGCAGCACACAACAATACTAAGAAACAGGGCACTTTGTGGCTCACTGTTGGATTAGTCATGCATTATTTAGATGTGGTGTATGAAGTGCATGATATATTTCTATAAATGGATGCCCTTTACCCTAGCAGCTTTTTGATGCTCTGGTGAAGCAGAGCATTACCATGTCTGCATAGCGTGGCATGGCAAATCTGGCACTACAAAAAAAGCGGCCCATGGCAGATAAAGGTTAGGCACTCACAATTCAGAATGACCACCTATTACAAAAAAAAAAAAGGAAAAAAAGAAGAAGGAGGTTGTAATCTAAAAGGTTATAATTTGCTGACACAAAGTATATAGCACAATTCTACCCATATATAATATACCAAATGTTGGCCCTGGGAGCAGCTAGGGAGGCTGACCGCACAGGACAAGACTATGGTACACACAGGTGAGCACACAATTTATGGTCCAATGTAATGAGACACTGTGTTTTTATGGTATTATTTGGGCATTTATACAAGAATATGAGTAAAAGGAAAGCAGGGTGACCATGTAAGGTGTTACCACTTCTAAAGCTGGCCGCACATCTAAAGATTATCTGTCTAACCAGCCAACTAGTTGATTGTATACCTTACCAGATTTTCATTCCAACCAATCAGCAATTTGCTCCCAAACGCTGTAAAATGGACCAAAACTGTTGTTTGAACAAATAGTTTAGATCAAACATTTAACAAACTTGTCTGAACGACCATTTTCATCTGTTTTCTGGCATTTACGAGCAAATTGCTGATCATTTACTCCCATACGTTACCAGATTTTCATTCCAACCAAACAACAAGTTGGCTGGTTGGATGTAAGTTGGTCTAGTGTGTGGCCAGCTTTAGTCCAATTCGAGGCCAATTGGGGTCATTTTCTACCCAGAATTACTAATGCTGGCCATACACGCTACAATTATCGGGGCGATCCGCCTGATATCCGCGGATCGCCCCTATAATTGTAGCGTGTGGGGGGCGACCGAGGGTTAAATATTGCTCGGTCGGGCATGCCGGATTGTCCAGCATACCTGTCCGATGCGATTTTTCCCATTAAACTGTCGGCCGCATCGGGCAGTGTATGCCCAGCCGCGGCCGACAGACAGACATTTCCTGTGTTCCTTCCTACGGAAGGAACAGGGAAATGTCTACCCCCCGGGGACGAAGCGCAGATGTCTGCCGAATACACTGTGAGAGAAATCTCACAGTGTATGCCGGCGACATCTGCGGCTGGCAGCCGGCCAGATAGAATGTCTGTCGGTCTGACAGACATTTTATCTGGCCGTGTATGCCCAGCATATCAAGCAACTTAATCAAATTATTATTTGCGTCACCTGGGGGCACAGATGTACAGATATTGCAGTGTGTGCTCAGCATAATAGGCTAGATGAAGAGATAATTCATCAACCACAGATAATATGGAGGATTGAGAATACCAGACAATTGTAGGAATATGATCCATTTGTACAATAGAGAATGTAAATCTGAAACAGTGAGCATGTCCAGAAAAGAGATAACAAATAATTGAATGATCTGTGATGTCATTTTTAACCATTTGAGTAAGATCTTGTGTGCTGAACATAAAGTGACAATGATAAGGGTCTCATCAAATATGGTCACATAACACCAAGCTCCCAGTTCTTTAATTGTTACAAATTGCCGGCACGACTTGCTACCCTCCAGCACTTCGATGGTTACTCCTTCTACTTCCGCCTGCCATACGGGAACTGCACCATCTGTTGCTAGGCGATCTGGACGCCAGACGACATCACGTGTTACTGGGAACACAGAATGATTATCCGTTGCTTCGATTCGTTCTTAATCTTTTAAATAACCAACGGCGTATTCACGGCCTTGCCGACTATAGCATCTCTGAACATGCCCTTCCGGTTCCTGTAACTAGACTGTCATAACGTTGTTCCAAGCCGAACCTCGGTCTCCAGACCGCATCAATTCTTCCAGCTACTATTGAAGCTCCACGGCTACCAAGCCGAACCTCAGTCTCCAGACCGCAACCATTCCTCCAGCTGTAATAGCTGCTCCACAGTTAAACCTTGCCGTACCTCGGCCTCCTGGCCGCATCAATTCCTCCAGCTGCAAAAGCCGCACCACAGTGCACCAAGCCGCACCTCAGCCTCCAGGCCGCATCAATTGTTCCAGCTGTATTGGCCGCACCACGGCAAATCCAGCCACACCACGGTTCTTCACAAGCCGCATCAACTCCTTCAGCTATACCAGCTGCATCAATACACTGGCTGCACAAGCCACATCAACTCCTTCAGCTATACCAGCTGCATCAATACACCGGCGCCATAAGACACATCTATACCAACTGCATCAATACTCTTGCTGTTTAAGCCGCATTTCATCTCTTCTACTCCTATTGTGTCACGTTTACGCTTCTCTTCCTAGATTGTCTGTGTAAACCCCTACTACTCCGAGCTGAAGTCCAGGCGGCCATCTAAGTACCGGTAAACGTAATTAGTTCTAAGGGAACAGCAGGTGGACGTTATTGACAGTAGATCTCGGCATGTTTGAGTTCTAGGGGGTTTACGCAATAAGGTCTAGGAAACCTTAACAATAATGGTGCGAGCCACCGGGTGCATTCACAGCAACATGTAACCATTATTGCTTTACCGCTTAATCATTATGATAATAAATAGGAGGCTGAGCCCTACAGTCCTGTAGGACAACACTATAATCTACAAACGGCATGCCCTGTGGTCTAGGCATAGACGAATTGTTCTGTGAATGTTTATTTAAAAGTACTAAATTAAATATTTACCTTAAAAATAAAGAACTGGGAATAAGATGACAGTATAATTAAGCAGCAACTCGGCAAGAATACTTTTTCCATTTTAAACTACCAGACAATACACCGAAGCCATCTTTTCCTAATGACAAGGCAACACTCATTACCATATATCATCTAGTGAAAGACTAAAACACCCTCAATACAAACTGCCTCCAACACAATTACCACAGTAGGCAGCTCGGAGAGGGGGAGGGAGAGAGCGAGCCAAGAGACAGCCAGGGCTTGGAACATAAATTTAAACTGCATTCTATTGAATTGTGGCTCATTACAGGGGAAAAAAAAAAAAAATGTATACCTCTCAATCAATAAGCTGAACTTTCCACTATCTCATCAGTTCAGCAGCTCTGTGACTGTATTCAAGGTTTATAAAATGACATACAGTGAGTACTGACAGAGCTCAGATCTTCAGCACTCTCATTCGGCTGTTGAAATACTGTTTTTGTTAATTTCTATGTAGTTCTGTTTTATGTACCAGAAACTGAGCTATTACTTCCTTCCTTATATATAATGTTCTGTGGTGCAGCGTTTTCTGCATCATTCCAAGCTTTATTAACAATACAATATTCCTAGCTGGAGGCACTAGATTTAGTTCACTAAAATTTATATACTAATTAGGAGTTTGACTTTCTCCAACTAGGAATATTATGTTTCCTTTTGCTTCAATATGAGTGCATCCAATGTTTGAGAGTGCACCCCTACATCGTACAGGATAACACACTTAAAGTATGGACACAGGGCCTGATGCATAGCGCTTGCAAGCGGGTCGATGGTGGGGTACTGCGCACGCGCAAGCCCTGGAGCAAGAGATAAATTCTCTCGCTCCGGGACTCACTACATAAGGGGCGGCTGTCGATGTTGATCAACAGCTCGCCCCGTTTTGTAGGCGGGGCCACACAAACAGAGGCATTCCCGAAGGAACGCTCACAGCTTGTGGGAGGCACCACTGACATCACCAGTGAGGTCAGTGGAGAGCTTCCTGCTCTGTTAGAGCAGGAAGCTCTCTGGGGCTTGCGACGGACGAGACCCTAACACAAGGGTCTCGTCGCAAGCAGCGACCATCACCTGGCCACCCGCAAAAGCTGTGGGTGATCGCAACAACAAAAAAAGCCCCGATTCAGGGAGAGCGCTCTTAAAGAGCGTCCGGCTCTGAATCAGGCCCACTATTTTTTTCTTTTTCCTACCATTATCTAATTAGGTATATTCGTGGGATTAGTGCACACCTACTATAAAAAAATAGGGTATTAAAGCCAGCTCAGAAGTTCCACAGAAAGGATACAGAATTGTTAAGGGACTTATATTATCCTCTCTTATATCCTTTTATCTCACAGTAAGGGGTTAGATTACTCTTTATGCTATACAATTTTCACCATTGAAACTAAGAAAGTTGAACGTATGAGCTAATCCTCGAATCCAGATGCTTTCACCTTCACAAAACAGTCGTGTGTTTTATAACAGAACACTTTAAAAATAACGACACAAGGAATATGAGGATGTAATTATACACACAGGTCCCTTTGTTTCAGAAAGAAATCTTTGTTCATTAATGTAACCAATCAATGCCATCTATCCAATTGGGGGCGAGCTCTAGCGAGATAGAAAACCTTGCGCCCAATTTTGGATTACTGCGGTATGCGCGCTCCCGATACCCTTGGTATCCAATTACAAAAAAAAAAAAATGGTTGCTGGGTTTCAGAGCTGAAAACCTGCAGCGCGCAAAAGAAAAAACAGTTCACCTGTCCAGTGTACTCCGCAGCCATCCCTCCATTTTGGAGGAGGCTGCGGGGAGATGTAGTTCTACACACACTAGCAAAACCCTGCGGCACGGGAAAAACCTCACGCCGCGAGTGAAAAGCCATCCCGCAAATGGATATGCCCGAATGTGTGCGACTTCTTACAGTCAATGTAAGCAATGTGTATAAGCCATGTCTTTGTCTTGCATTGTATTGTACTGCAAGTCACTGGTTTCTTGTTCACTTATTTGTTTATGTACTTTGTACGGCGCTGCGGAACACTTGTGGTGCCATAAAAATAAAGGATAATAATGTATATCCACACGGCACATTTTAAATGATATAAACATAGAGGGTTATGTTAAACCAAAACAGTCTTCTAGGAGAAATACTCCTCCTGTTAATCATTAACACATATGGAAGTCTATCAATCAGGAAGTGTAAGAGCGGTATCCAATTAGCCCTGAACATTGTTCGAGCGCTAATTGATCCCAGCAATCGACGGAAAAAGGGGATTTTTCGACAATTATCGCTGAGGTTTTTTTTCCCCCTATCCTATTATTTAAGCTGGCACAGATCTGCAATCACTGAAGGAGGCATAGCCTCACACAGAGGGCGTGGTCTCATGGCACATCTTTTTCCATCACTCTAGGGGGCATTCACAGTACTCACAGAGATGACTAGAAGGGCTGTTTAACGCGCCAGGAGGCTAGATGTATGTGGAACCATTTGTATATATAAAACTCACCCTTTTTAAAAATTTAAATCCTTTCAGCTGTCCCATCCTAAGGTGTGGCAATCACTCCTACCAGATCATGGATGTTGGCATATATTTATTTTCTTGAATCCTAGGATACTCCTACAGTATAGTTGCCAAAACACTTAAGTTGGGTACACACTACTAGACAATATATTAGAATGGTTGTTTTGACCCGAATTGCAACAAAATATTGTCCACATCTTCTAGTGTATACGCATTTATAGCATGCTATATCGTTCTGCGTGTACGGGCGACAAATATTATATTGGTCATCCCATTGGCCAGAATCGTCTAATGTGTACCCAGCTTTACATATACAGGGAGGAAATGAATGTCACACCACTCGAGTGTACTCTAATGCATCTCAAATTAACTTTGTGTTTACCCACACAAGTCAGGATACTCATGTAGTTTTATCCCCCAAATATTACAATCAATTTCGAAATAATCACTTCAGTAAAAATACATATTCTACACATATTAATGAGAAGCCATATGATCTTGTCAAATGTGTCTGGTCTCAATTAGTTTTATTCTTTTGATTTCAATTATTATTTATATCCTGCTTGGGAATTGGACAATTCTATTCCATTTTGAAATCTATACACAAATTACAGACTGCATCCAGTTAATAATATAAAAAGGTATCTGGGAAGCATCAACAGGCCAGAATTTTCGGTGCACTAAAAATAAAACAGTGCTCTGGAACATCTGATTGCAGAGCAATGAACTAGCTTTCCATCTGAAACTGAGGAATCTAATTTGTGCTATGTTCAGGCCAAATATTCACCACTTACCACAGATGGTTTTCTGCACAGAATACAGCTGTAAGAGCATTAACCAGACAGGAAACAAAAGTATCACATGCAGCATTAAACTGGAGCTGTCAGTAGGATGAACTTAAAGACACATACACAGGAAACAATCAAAAAGCTATTGGCCCGTACACACGGGACGATCAGACAACGATCAGATATCGTTGTCTGATCGTCCTGCATGTTTGATATCTAACATCCAGCACATGCACCATCCACCAAACTACTATAACGACCCGCGATCAACGATCACAGGTCCCTATAGTAAACAGGCTAACATGGTCGATATCGACCATCCATGCCCGTGCATCAATGGTCGCTGGAGGGGGCTAAAAAAAAAAGGCCGATAAAGGATCAAATGATATCCCTAAAGATAAAAAAAAAAAAAAATTATATTAAAATATATATATATATATATATTACATGTACATACATACACACACACACACACACACACGTGCATAAATATTGGGACATTGACAGAGTTTTCATATTTTGGCCTCTATTCACCACCACAATGGCTTTGAAATGAAACAAACAAGATGTGCTTTAACTGCAGACTTCCAGATTTAATTTGAGGGTAATTACATCCAAATCAGGTAAACGGTGTAGGAATTACAACGGTTTCTATATGTGCCTCCCACTTTTTAAGGGGCCAAAAGTAATGGGACTATCAACTCAAAAGTTATTTCATGGACAGGTGTAGGCTATTCCCTCGTTATTTCATTATCAATTAAGCAGGTAAAAGGTCTGGAGTTGATTCTAGGTGTGACATTTGCATTTGGAATCAGTTGCTGTCGACTCTCAATAGGAGATCCAAAGAGCTGTCACTATCAGTGAAGCAAGCCATCATTAGGCTGAAAAATCAAAAAACAAACCCATCAGAGAGATAGCAAAAACATTAGGTGTGGCCAAATCAACTGTTTGGAACATTCTTAAAAAGAAAGAATGCATCGGAGAGCTCAGCAACACCAAAAGACCCGGAAGACCACGGAAAACAACTGTGGTGGATGACAGAAGAATTATTTCCCTGGTGAAGAAAAACCCCTTCACAACAGTTGGCCAAATCAAGAACACTCTCCAGGAGGTAGGTGTATATGTGTCAGTCAACAATCAAGAGAAGACTTCACAAGAGTGAATATAGAGGGTTCACCACAAGATGTAAACCATTGGTGAGCCTCAAAAACAGGAAGACCAGATTAGAGTTTGCCAAACAACATCTAAAAAAGCCATTACAGTTCTGGAACAACATCCTATGGACAGATGAGACAAAGATCAACTTGTACCAGAGTGATGGGAAGAGAAGAGTATGGAGAAGGAAAGGAACTGCTCGTGAGCCAAAACATACCACCTCATCAGTGAAGCATGGTGGTGGTAGTGTCATGGTGTGGGCATGTATGGCTGCCAATGGAACTGGTTCCCTTGTATTAATTGATGATGTGACTGCTGACAAAAGCAGCAGAATGAATTCTGAAGTGTTTCGGGCAATATTATATGCTCATATTCAGTAAAATGCTTCAGATCTCACTGTACGGCGCTTCACAGTACAGATGGACAATGACCCGAAGCATACTGCAAAAGCAACCAAAGAGTTTTTTAAGGCTAAAAAGTGGAATGTTATGCAATGGCCAAGTCAATCCGATTGAGCATGCATTTCACTTGATGAAGACAAAACTGAAGGGAAAATGCCCCAAGAACAAGCAGGAACTGAAGACATTTGCAGTAGAGGCCTGGAAGAGCATCACCAGGGATGAAACCCAGCGTCTGGTGATGTCTATACGTTCCAGACTTCAGGCTGTAATTGCCTGCAAAGGATTTGCAACAAAGTATTAAAAAGTGAAAGTTAGATTTAGGATTGTTTAGTTTGTCCCATTACTTTTGGACCCTTAAAAAGTGGGAGGCACATATAGAAACCGTTGTAATTCCTACACCGTTCACCTGATTTGGATGTAATTACCCTCAAATTAAATCTGAAAGTCTGCAGTTAAAGCACATCTTGTTTGCTTCATTTCAAAGCCATTGTGGTGGTGAATAGAGGCCACAATATGAAAATTCTGTCAATGTCCCAATATTTATGCACCTGACTGTGTCTGTGTGTGTCTGTGTCTGTGTGTCTGTGTGTGTCTGTGTGATATATATATATCATACAAACTAAACTCGGCACTCACATGCTTTTCAAACTGCAACTCCTTTGAACATAGGGAATGTTGGTTCCAAAATATTGCAATAATTTGTTAAGCTAGCCACCGCTTCACAGTCATTCCCATCTAGCCAGTCCCTACACTGATTCTCAGATAAATGAACTTGATCTGCCATCTTGGGCTCAAGCTTGCATACATTTTAAACATGAAACTGGGTCCTGCCTTAAAGAGACAGGACCACACCCAGGGCTATCAGTTAATAAGCACCTGGAAAAAGAAAGAAAGTTTGTCTTACATTTGAATTTATGTAGATGGTGTGGTCACATACCAAGGGCACCCCAGATGGTTGAGTGCCGTGGATTGAGCCTGGTGTGTGTGTGTGTGTGTATATATATATATACATACACACACACACACACATATATATATATATACACACACACACACATATACATACACACACACACTAAACTTATTTTTTTAGTTGAGCAATGTTGAATCCTTATGTACAGTCATGCTATTTTTTTTTTATTTAGATATTTAATGAAACTGGCATGTCAATAAAGTGTAATGCCTGATGCTGACAAATCTGTTTAATTACTGTTGTAAGTCAGCAACAACTTCACAGAAATGTCTTTTCAAGTGACTTCTATGGGGAAAAAAAAACACATTATATAATAGTTTACTTGTAAAGTTGGTCATTGATTTAATAATTTTGGGTTTTGCTGAACATGAATAACTTAGTAATAGATATATAATTTCACCTCACTCCATGGACTGTGATCACAGCATGTTTTACCCAGGATATTCTTTACTGAAACCATAAGTAACATTTCTGATTTGTTTACATCCAACAAAACAGTAAAGGGCATGGTGTAACCTTATTGTAGCGCTCTCAATTCCTCACCAATTCTTCACATCATTAGTCAATGATAATTTTATTCCACTTCAACGTCTGCTTACCTTGTTTTGCGCATGCACATCAGTGATGGGCAACAGGCAGTCCTCCACCTGTGGTCCCCAGCTCCTAATGTACCTGTTCTATTGTCAGATGTGTTGGTTATAGCTGTAATAATTGCTGATATGTTATTACAGATAGATATTTCTTAGTTACATGTATTTTTTTTAACTTACTGATATTATGGGTAATGTGTGGCCCTTTGAAGGTAAAGTAGAGTACACACTATATAATCTATTGTCCAATATATCGTTCAGACGCTGATCGGAAACGATATATGGTACACATTATATAGTAAGTATGCCAAATCTATCATTCATGGCCATCATTCATCGCACCATCCCATCTGTGGTGCACATCATGTAGTGTTTGCCCTACCATACATAGGGGCAATTCAATTATATCCTGTTTTGTGCAAAGAGAAAAAAAAACAAACTGGATACGTCCGAAAAAACACATAGGTAAGTTAACATAGATTCTATGTGTTTTCTCAGCCATGAAAGCAAAAACAGGGTCTTATTGGTGATTTCACTTTACATCTGCCTCAGGCTTACCTGTCAGCAGCTCAGTACACACTGCTGTGTGCTGGGCTGTGGGGTGACTGCTGCTGCTGAACAGCAGCAGCAGTCTCCTCTCCTCTGCGGGGAGCGATCCCATTGATCGCACCCCACTTCCCTCCTGGGTGTTTTCTATGGGGGACGTGGTCATGCCTCCCACGATTAGGTCATGCCCCCGATAAGTGCCAGATTCGGGGATAATTAGCCCAGGGTATCAATTAGGCAATGGTAAAGTACCACGGCTAATTGAATCCCCCCATAGTGTACAGGAGAAACGATTAATTGGATACAATCCCCCAGCACGTTCTATCGTACCATTGTTCAGAAGATTGCACAGTGTATACACTCAAAATCGTGTGTTCTGGTATTTAGTGGAATTAAAATGACTGTCGCATTGTTTGTTACATCATAGTGTACCCAGCTTAAGAAGGACATGCATCCCTTGCAGTACGTATATCAGGTTACCTAGCACTCCTAGTTTCATTTACTAATAACTATTACCGACCACAATATGCATTAGACTTGTATAATATATATTTAAATGAGTTTGAGTACTAAGGTCACTTTCCTTGCTCTAAGCTTTTTTTTTTTTCCCTACAAGATGGGTTCCAGTTGTACTTGCCCAAAAAGCCTGGTTAGCCAACTGTAATCTATATGGACGTTTTGAATGAAGATTGCAGCCTGTAACATGAGGCATAAGGTACGTGGTCAACCTCCTAATGATAAATGGAAGTATTCAGCCAAATGAAAAATATTCCCACTTTACAATATACTTCAAATCTAGAGACAGAAAAAGGTAACTAACAAGCAGTTGGGGCTGCAGTTAAAGCTAGTGGGATTCAGATGGCAGGATCATGAACGATAGGATGTAAATACTGGGTATAAGTCTTGAAAGACTGGGATGTATATATTATTATAGTGCTGATATGAAGTCTCTTTCCTGTTGTCCTGATCAGAACAATTTTGTTCCATACACCCGAAATCTAGGAAATGTCCTGTATACTGCTGTTCTGCACAGCTACAACCACTGCTCCCGTGCACCCCTGCCCAACTGTCCCGATTTCCCAACGTAAAAATTGTGATGTAGGATTAAAATAACTGAAAACAAAAAAGCATTCAAAATAAAGTAAAAAATAACATGAGAGAAAAAAAAAAAAGTTAAATTCACAGTATTTCAAACTGTACAAAATTATGAAAATTATGTTACAGATATTCTATAAAAAATAAAAAAGCAATAGCCTCCTGCTGTGCAATTTTTGTTTTTGGGATAAGACTATACAAATAGTAACAGCAGCAGGTGCGTAAATACAAGAAACAATGGAAGGGGCCGCCTCCGGGCACCAGCCCTAAGGGAACACACCGACTTTCTCCATTGTTCCAGATTCTGCTTTATGTGCCCCAGAGCAGGAATAAGCAGGGAGCCAAGGGGACATGTGCCGTGGTCCTCCCTCTCCTAGGGCCCCCACCCTGGACTCTGGTCTTTAGGGACGGATTTCCAGCAAGGTAACCGCACCAATGTACATAAATGTGTCGGGCAGATGCTAGAGTGCATGGCCCCTCCCTCCTTTGTTGGTTGTCTGCCCTCACACATGCAGGACCTGCTGCCTCTGTTGGTAGCAAGAACCTGATCAGCAACAGGTAGTTAGTGTGTGTGTGTGTGTGTGTGTGTGTGTGTGTGTGTGTGTGTGTGTGTGTGTGTGTGTGTGTGTGTGTGTGCTGGGGTGTTGGAAGTTAATAGGGGGAGGATGGTATGTCTGTGCTGCTGCTGGGGAGTTAGCACGGCAGTGAATGCAGGGAGGGAGTGTGTGTAGGTGCTGCTGGAATGTTAGCAGTGAATGCAGGGGGAGAAGAGTGGTCGGCTGTGAAATATCGGTGCATCTGGCTGTGTGTACTGCCGTCGACTGTCCGAACTTTTGCTGCAGGGTCTTGCGGGTGATTGATTTTGCTGACCTAGTTGACATGTCAAATGCCCGCCCAGTTGTGATGTCGTCGCTGAGAGTGCAGACACATCAGCAGAACGATTGGCAAGTGTGTATGCACTTAGCAACCGTCAGATAGGTCGGCAGGTCGGACATTCGGCCAACCCATCGGCCAAGTGTGTACCCAGCTTATGTCAGATTCCGTACAAAAATACAATTGTTCCTTTTAAAAGATAAACAGAGCTAGACTGGAGATCACTGAAAAGCATTTTTGCAGCCTGGCAACAATGACAGACACAATCAAAGAGAAAAGCAAGCTAGCTGCAAGACAACAAAACAGCATCACACAACTAAACTAAAAAGGACCACGTTGAATAACATTATCCTGAAGTCTTGATTTGAATGATTAATGGCTTAGTGGAGAGACTGATCATTTTCAGAAAGTGAGAAGGCCTAAGCAAAAACCATGGATTAAATAGCTTCCATTAAATACCAAACACTTTCTTTTCTTTTGCAGTTACTGCAGAATAATTTGAGGTAAAATCAATGCAAAAGAATCACATTACAAACAAATGTAGGTTATTCGCAGGTATCAGGCTTACCAAACTGCTAGACAATGGCTTTGACTGGCAAAGAACCAAACCAAATAGAGATCCTGGCTGACCTTGTGCACTGGCCTGAGTTTGCCAGAATGATCACTATAGAATGCTATGTCCTGTATTGTACTGTAAGCCACTGGACACCTACTTGTTTATGTACTTTGTAAGGCGCTGCGGAACACTTGTGGCGCCATATAAATGGTAATAAGAAATAATAATAATATAATGTATGACATAACGAACTTGCGGCACATATAAACCCCAAGGCCCATCTAGTCTGCCCTTTGTCGAAGCCGGATGATTGGTTGAGACCAGATCTTAAGTTAAAATTGGGCGACGCCATCTTGTGTTGCCCCTGACGACGCCATCTTGCGTCGTCAGCACGAAACCATTGAGTGCGATGCTTTATTATTAGCGTCGTGCGTCTGCATAGCTACCGCATGTTGTTGAAAGTCCTACCATAACCTATACACACGTTAAATCATACATGTAAAATATATAAGACGCACAGTTGCGCTGTTTATCAAAGCACTCTACACATAAACGCACCACGCATATTTTTATTTTTACGTGTGTGTCAATTGTAGAGAGAAAAAAAAAAAACATTTCGTTACAGGTGAACTACAGGTACCAGTGGCCCCTTAATGCCCCGCACGCTGGTACTTGTGGTTCTCCAAGTACCAGCGTGCGGGGGAGGCTTGCTGGGACCTGCAGGTCTACTGTAAAGACAATGTTGTTAATTATATTTTTAACACTACACCTACACTATCAACCCGCCACCCACCGCCCAGGGGTGGCGGGGATAGTCCCAGGCTACCGGCTTAGGCCATGGGTGCCCTGGAGAGGGGGACCCCTTTGTTGGAGGGGTCCCCAACTTCCCAGGGATCCCTGGCCTGGGCTGACTAGCGGTCAGGGCTGATGCAGCTGGGGGGCCCGGTGAATGGGCTCCCCTGGCTGTGGCATCAGCCCCCCACTAGAAAGGGTCCAGTGCTGGTTTTAATTATAGGGGTAACCCTATGCAAATTTTTTACCTCTATAATTAAAGCCAGGACTGGCCCTACAGCCTGGTGCTGATACCTAATTTACGGTGGAACCCTACTCATTTTGTTCCCCGTAATTTTAGGTACCAGGACAGGCTGGCAAGTCCGGGTTTGGTTAAGCTTTAGGGGAGGGACCCTATGTCATTTTTAAAAAGAAATTATTGAACCCGTTTTTTTTACAGGTATTAAAACACACAAGCAGCTTACACATATCTCATTGATATGTGCAGGCTGCTTGCTCGGGTGAGTTTTGCTGAGAGAAAACACTGCAATCTCGAGTTTGTAATAGCCTCCAACTCGCAATTTGGAAGAAAAAAAACTCACTTTCATCTAAACTCACTTCTTAGTAAATTTGCGAGTTTGATAAGGGAAAACTCAACCGAGTTTTGGTGAAGCAAAGAGTTTAAAAACGAAAACTCGAATCTTAGTAAAATTGACCCCAAGTTCTATTTAGAAGAGCGCACGATAAATAACCCGTTTATAGATGAATAAAGTTAAAAAAAAAGTAGATTGTTGCTACAATGTATTTTACAACCAGTATACTCTGCAATGTTTATTTTAGAAGAGGAAGCTCCTGTATATGCCTTTCATTGCATATCTCGTCCCTTCTCTTTCCTAGGTATGAAAACACAGGAATTAGCCGTGATCCTTCAGCAGGTTAATAAAGAGTAAACGCGTTGACATTGAGCTATAGTAGATTGTGCTTTCAAGGTGATCATGTTGGGCTGTCAAGCTGGACCTAGCGTACAATACTGCTCACAAGACTATTCAAAGTCAGACTAATAATGTGTCATGTATGTGCTTTCCCCTACATCACTGATGAGTGCATTGTGACTATTTATAATGGAAACAAGAATTGAAAGTTCTCCCTCACATCATAAAATGTTTACATAAAACAACATGCGCTTTCATGGCAAACCCTTATTTGAGGAACAGCCAAAAACAATTTTATACCTGCATGTGTGATATTGGATCACTATGATCATTATAAAGCTATACATAATTTACCCCTGGTAACACAAAATAAAATAAAAACAAATATGCGGACATCAAGGCTTTTGTTTCAGCATATGCGCACCCGATTATCTTCCATTCATGCTATGCAGATAACAATTTGAAAAGTAAGTTAAGGTGCGTACACACTAGACGATTTTTTAAATGATATTGCCGATAACACATCGTTACGACAATTTAGTTTAATCGTCTAGTTGTACGCACTAGATCGTTGACGATGGGCGCTCCCGCGGGTCGTTAACGATATCCCCAGTCGTCTGTATTTGTAGTACAATCTGGGGATATCGTTATTGATGCCATGCTGCATGCCCCCCCCCCCACCCACCCCCCCACAGCAGTCGTTAGTCATTGCCGACATCGGCAAGTGTGTATGCACTTACAGATGATGGCACCCCTGCCGGGTCCCGCTGCTAACGATATTGGTGGGTACACACATCGTTGTGTGCACCCACCTTTACAGCTGATAAATAGGACATGTGAAATGTTAAATTGTACACTCTCAAAACAAACCAACCCAATACACATACTAAGGGGGTCAATCCAATTAGGCACTACTTTGCAATATCTAGTTTGTTTCACGAAACTTAACACATCACACCAACGTATGCACCTGGCAAATGTCAGATCCAATTAAAAATGCCAATTTGTTGTAGTCACTGCAAGAGTGTGCGACTTTCCTACAAAAGTGGGGAAACCACCCTGGACCCCAAAAAAGTGAGAACAGGGGTAGTAGGACCATATAGGAGGCTGTTGGGGCCATAAGGAAAGTACTGAGGAATTTAAAAAGGTAAAAAAAAAAAAAGGGCTGATTATTGCACTTTGTCGAGGGCAAAAAATTAATTCAAGCATTTTTCAGCAAATTAAAGTCTTCCAAGCATTTTAGGGTACAGATGAATGTCTATATAGTATTTTTTCGGTGTTTTATACAAGTTTGTAAAAGTTCAAAAAAAAAACCCTTTCCCATTAATAGAACACCTTCCACATACCTGTCCCCCATAATTTACACCTCCACATACCTGTCCCCCATCAGTTGCACCGTCCACATACCTGTCCCCCATCGGTTGCACCGTCCACATACCTGTCCCCCATCATTTGCACCTTCCACATACCTGTCCCCCATCATTTACACCTCCACATACCTGTCCCCCATCGGTTGCACCGTCCACATACCTGTCCCCCATCGGTTGCACCGTCCACATACCTGTCCCCCATCCGTTGCACCGTCCACATACCTGTCCCCCATCGGTTGCACCGTCCACATACCTGTCCCCCATCGGTTGCACCGTCCACATACCTGTCCCCCATCATTTGCACCGTCCACATGCCTGTCCCCCATCATTTGCACCGTCTACATGCCTGTCCCACATCATTTGCACCGTCTACATGCCTGTCCCACATCATTTACACCGTCTACATACCTGTCCCACATCATTTACACCGTCTACATACCTGTCCCCCATCATTTGCACCATCCACATACCTGTCCCCCATCATTTGCACCATCCACATACCTGTCCCACATCATTTGCACCATCCACATACCTGTCCCACATCATTTGCACCATCCACATACCTGTCCCACATCATTTGCACCATCCACATACCTGTCCCACATCATTTGCACCATCCACATACCTGTCCCACATCATTTGCACCATCCACATACCTGTCCCACATCATTTGCACCATCCACATACCTGTCCCACATCATTTAACTCATTATTGAGCAGTTTAGGGAAATTCAGATGAAAACTGACGTCTCCAAGTGCGTGATTATTCATTGGGAGGGATGCATGGGAAGTTCTGCACAGTGTCCCGACATTTTTACCTTAAAATAAATATTTCTCAACCTTTTCATCTGCTCAGAGGGGTTGTGCACAAAAAATTTTTAAATTTCCTCTGAAAAATTAAAGAGTTTGGAATTGAATTGCAAATGTAATCCACAGTGCAAGTTTGCCATGAGAATGGCTCACAGTACCCAACTCACACCTAACTGGTTTGACCCCCTAAATATTGATTAGATACCATATACTCATATACATTATATAAATTTTTTTTTTATATATATATATATATATATATATATATATATATATATATATATATATATATACACATACACACACATATACGAGAAATTATATATATCTCCACACACACATGATATCTCTCTCTTCTCTATACACAGATATTTCTCTCTAAATCTTCACCAGTTTATTTAAAGACAGTATTACCAGGAGACATCCGCTGTAGAAATAATTAAATAGAGCAGCTATACTATATTACAATAGATGTACAGTACTGTAAAATGTACACAACACACATATATTATTACTAGGATAACAGCAAGAGCTGGTCGGCAGAAGATACACAATGGGGATGCTGCAATTTGGAAACACACGTCAGTAGCATCACACAGCGCCCAGCACAGGGCTGGACCGGAGAACATGTGACTGGAGATCCCCGTGTTATGAGCGCTGCTGTGGCAGAGAGAAGACTCACCCGGAGTACAGGAGAAGCGGCGGTCCCGGCTGCTGCTGGCGGACGCTGCACGCACAGTATATACTGCTCCTCGCCGTAGCCGGTGTCACCGCCGTGAGAGCGTTAGGCATCCAGTGACGTCACCTCCACGCCTCCAGCAGCCAATCAGCGGCCAGCATAGCAGAGGTGTGACCCGAACCTACGACTCTACGCCGCGCCCCGCCTACCCCCATCCTTCCTCTAGTGTCATTGAGGACGATGAGAGCGACGCGCCTATTGGCTGCTGGGAAGTGGCGCGGTGGTGGGGGCTGGAAGCAATGTCATGGCGGGGCGGGCAGGGTTTATTAGAGGTCACTCTCCGGCACGTTTCTCTCTGTGTGTACAGATACAGCAGCCCTGGCTCATGTACAGTGTACACTGTAACATCTACATTAATTACATAGGTGCCATGGTGACACCAGGGAGCATAGCCTCCCGCATCTCTGTATGGGAATAGTGTGTAACCATCTATGTATGAATGGTTTATTATTAGTATAAGATTCCTCACAAAATATCTAGTTAAAGAGGAAACAGAAATGTCACCGGCTTTTAATATTATTTACATTTATTTATACATGACTATTTATACATATAATATTTGTTCCAAGTATGGGCCATATCCAATTAGCCGCGAAATGTCGCGTTTTGGTGGAAAGTGTTTGCGTGTGCGAACTTTTCGCACAAAAAGGCGTATTGTGTAATCCTATTCGTGAAGTGTTCGCACATGCGAATTCTCCATAGATAAAACCGGCAAACTGTTTTCACCATCTCAGAGCAGGTAAAAAAAATGTGCAAAATCCCTGTTTTTGCTTAAAAATGTGGGGACTTGTGTCAGAAAGCCTTGGACACACGCTGGCGTCACTAGGTGGGTGCAGGGTACAGACAGATGTCCCCAAATCTTACTGTATTTTTCACAGGTTACTCCAGTTACAGCTTTCGTGCTAATGCATTTTTGCGTCTTTTTGTCTGAAAAACAGGAGCGCGCATAGACAAAAGACGGGAAAAGATCGCACCAAAACACACGAATTGTGCGAAAAATATTTGCTTTTTTGCAGATAAATGGATATGCCCTATGCATGGGTTCCTCTGCTATTTTTCCCTCAGCTATATATTTGCCCAGGGCATGTACTGCTCCTTCAATATAATAATATTTCATAGAATTACTCCAGAAACTTCCAGTCGCCAGTCTATGGCCATGTTGAGCATTTATGGCGTCGTTCCCATGTGATTCCATGTGAAATGAGCTCATTGCACAAAGCACACTACTTTATGCTGATGCAATGTAATAGGGTAAGCGCCTTTAGGGCAATGGCACTTCACACACCTTGGGCCCGAGCCTTGTCTAGGTTAAGAACGGTGATCTGTTTATACTGTCATGGGTGGATCCAGGTTTTCGACAACTGAGCGGTCAGCAGCATCTGATACCATTTTCCCCATCAGGATTTCATCTGTTGTATCTTTGCATATATCTATTTGCCAGACTGATACAAATTACACTGTTGTTCCGGGTCCTTAGGCAATTAAATTTGGTCCTATCATTAATTAAAAATTGTCATATATTTTATTAAGGTCTTGCAATAGTTCTGAATCAGTTTATTGGTGAGCTGGATGTCCAGGCTGGATAGAAAGTATATGGAGATGATGATTGCTCACTCACATTAATAGTTGATATAAGCTCCCCTGTAGTACATACAACCAGGAATTGGCTGTCATGGTGACTGAGTATAGCAAGGAAAGCAATGCACGGGCAACCAATTTGAAACAAGTAGACTTCAGGCCTGTACACGCTGGACGATAAAAGTCAACAAATGCAGCATGCCCTCGCTTCCCCCCCCCCCCCCCGCCGTCATTCCTTGTCATTCCAAGTGTGTATACACTTACCAATGTCGGCACCCCCTCCATACCCGCCACGTCCAATATCGCTCATCACACACATCGTCTATGTGTGTATGAGCCTTTAAGATGGGTACACACTTGTCTATTCCTCAAGGAATCCAACTCCAGACCAGACTGTTGACACAATCCTACTGGAGACCTAGGTCGCAGATGCAACACACAATCTATGCGTACATGCCTGTCCAATTTTGCTGCAGCTCTCCAATCTGCATCTGCTGAAAGGATTATGTCACTATACACACTCTTCCAATCTTTTGGCAGACCGGCTGACACTCACAGGGATGAATTGGGAGAAGAATTGCAGAAACCAGTCTCAGAAGTACACACATTTCTAAATTGGTCTGGTGATTGGCGATCTGGTCTCCTGATTTTTCAGCAGGTTTAAAAGTCTTTAGACAAGACCAGACAACCAGGATTGTATAAAAACCAGAGGTTGTGTGAGCGTACACACTCTACCAATGTCTGACCAACTGTTAGGTCTGAGGTGGGTTTGCCTGAGATACAATAGGATAGAAAAGTTACTTTATTTGGAACTACGGGAAAAGCAGGTAACACAGCGTTGCTATCATCTCTCATCTACTGTACACAGTAATTACTTTCTGTAACAGCCGGATGGAGCGCGGGGGGATTCCTTTATATTCACACCAGACGCCCTTGCTTTGTTCTGAGCGTAGGCAAAGTCCAGTTCAAGCATAATGGAGCCCCATTTGGGCTTCTGGTTACAAGGTGAAATTGAAGGAATTATGTCTCAAAAGGTCCTTTATTAGAGGCTTTATATCCTCCATGTTTGTAGAGAAAGGATACAAAGGGACCTTAAGTATTTGTGAGGGTCCAACAGTTTTTAACATATTGTGCAGTAAAAGTTTGACCTACTTCATCTACATGTTTGGCCACAAATAAGATGGCATAGCTGCAAGTATATTTTTCTGTATATCATATGGGATGTAGTTATAATCCCAACAGACGGAATGCCGGTGCTTAGAATGCCTGTGCCGGAATCCCGACACCTGTCAGAATCCCCACGCCGGCATACCGACTGCCGGCATCCCGAAGGTAAGTACTGGCGTTAGGAGGATGGTTAGGGTTAGGCACTAAAAGGGGAGGGGTATGTTTAGGGTGCAGCGGGGAGGGAGGGTTAGGATAATGACCAACAGGTGTCGGTATCCTAACCTTTCGAGATGCCGGCGTTGGGATTCTGACTGTCGGGATCCCGAGCGCCGACATCCCATACCCAACCCTACTATGTGGCTGTTATACAACAAAAATAGGTTGGTCTAAAGAAGTGGCCAATACCTGTTCTTTCGAGAAAGGATCATGCACATAACTGTCATATATGGAACAGATACTATCTATCTAAACTGAACTAGGACTTATGAGCCTATTTATCAATATTTAATTTTCTTTAAAATTATGTAGAAACTGCAGTTTCTGCATAATTTTATGTATCCCCACTATGTACTAACAGTCTAATGCAGTCCCAATTATTATCAATGGAGACTACGGTCTGACCCTTATGTGCCAATCTTTTCAGGGTTTAGCCCCGTCAATTTACGCTATTCAGATGGCATAAACCACTTTATGTCTATGGGGGCTTTCTTGCAGTGGAGAGGTCTTATGAGTAGTCTTTAGTAAATGTAAAAGACTCCTCCGATATGCCCGAGATGTAACTCTGGTTCTCGTTACCGCTGTCTCTGCGAGTTGCATTTAGTAAATTCTGGCGTGATACATACTGTTACTTATCTTGACACTGCCATGATTATTAATACATAGGCCCCTTACTAAAAAAATCATGATATTCAGATGTTAATGGTAATGAATTAATATTTTCAAGCATGGACAGGGCTTGCAAGAAAGCCCTGTCCCTGCAAATTCCCTCCACACACTTCTCACTGCATTTTTCACAAAAAAAAATACAGTGAGTATGTGTATGTCTCCGAGCATCCGCCCCACTGCTGCTGCGAAGTGAAAACAATTTTTTTTCACATTTCCTTAGTAAAAATATTGATAAATAGGGCCCTTAATGTAAATGGTACAATTATTATTATTATTCTTTATTTATATGGTGCTACAAGGGTTCCAC
This sequence comes from Taudactylus pleione, assembly GCA_031769625.1. Taxonomy (NCBI): domain Eukaryota; kingdom Metazoa; phylum Chordata; class Amphibia; order Anura; family Myobatrachidae; genus Taudactylus; species Taudactylus pleione. The sequence continues at coordinate 262,667 of JAUIMM010000228.1, read as the reverse complement.
AGCGCCTAAGAAAGAACAATTGAGCAAAACAAGAGAACAGTGACAGTACAAGAACATGGTATACTGTATAAACATTGTGCAACAGCGGTCATAACACTCAAGTAGTACAGTGGCAGAAGTCAAGGATTAGGTTCCGTAATTAATAGTAAGGGAAGCATAAGCACAAGGGAGAAGAGGGCCCTGTTCGAGAGAGCTTTCATTCTAAAGGGACAGATGGGTGACACAGATGAGGTAGATAGTGAGCATGGGACAGTGTTAGGGTGAGCGATGGAAGGCTTTGATGAAGAAGTGGGTCTTGAGAGCCTGTTTGAAGTTTTGCAGAGAGGTGGAGAGTCTGACAAGGACAGTTAGAGAATTCCAGAGGTAGGGTGCAGCACGTGCAAAGTCTTGGAGGTGGTCGTGGGAAGAAGTAATCAGGTGGCAGGAGAGGCGGCATTCATAGCAGAATAAAGAGGGCGGATGGGAGTGTGAAGGGAGATAAGATCAGAGATGTGACAGGGAGGGGACTGGGTCAGGGCTTTGTAAGTGAGTGTGAGAAGCTCGAATTGGGTTCTGAAGGGGAAGGGGAGCCAGTGTAGGGCTTGTAGGAGATAGGAGACAGATGTAGTACATTTGGAGAGGAAGATGAGCCAGGCAACGGCATTGAGCACAGATTAGAGTGGAGAGAGGCGGGAGTAAGGGAGGCCAGATAGGGGGAGGTTACAATAGTCCAATCTGGAGATTGTATATAGTGTGCAAAAATACAATGGATACAGATGCAATTGTAATAAATTAGCTATCATTTAATATATTATAACAAACCTCTTTTGGAAATTTTATGCGCATACAACTTAGCATCTTAATTTAATGAGAAATAGTTGCTTTTACCAAAATGTTTTTATTTGTATGATATTTTAGCTCAATTAGTCCAATCATTTCATACAATCAGTCACGCTGTGATTTTACTTATTCTAGTACCTCCACATTTTTGATTTAGGTGTAAAATATGTAAGGTTGGGGAATTGTTCTATTCAAACTCCTTATCTTACCTACTCTGCGAATCTATTGACTAACACACAGTGCAAGTTGATTACTATATGACTTGTTCACAAAGAAATAAACATACACAATACATTTCTGGAATTAGATATCTTATTTGTCTAGGTGCCAATATTCAGAAAAAATTAACTCAGGAATAAGAACAAGCTGGGTCAAGCAATTTCGTTTCATACCAGAGGTTCCCAAACACGGGGCCTGATTCAGACGCGCTCACAAGCGGGTCGATGTTGGCCCAGTGCGCATGTGCACGAGGGAGCCGGCTCCGTCGTGCGCATGTGCGAGACCCGGATAGCGACGGCCACGCCGTCGCTCCGGGTCTCGCTACAAAGGGGGCGTGCTGTCGATGGTGAGTGACAGCATGCCCCCTTTGGTGGGCGTGCCGGGGCGTGGCTGCCCAGACGGAGGCGTTCCCATGGGAACGCCTACCGTCTGGGGCCGGCCCCACTGACATCACAAGTGGATGATAGCGGACGGTAAAGGGGGCGGCATTATGTAGTGCTGGGCGTCTGCATCTTTGTGCTGTGATTGCCATGCTTATGCATTCATTAGCATATTTTCGCATCTGCTGGGTGCGTGTGTCTGCATACGTGCATTCCTTGCTGAATCAGGCACTGTATGCGACGAAATGGTATTGAAATACCGACCGATTAATAGCCGCCGGTTCTAATCCCGACAGTGAGAGACCGACGGATGAAGATCCCGACGGGTGTCCGTAAGTATACTAACCCTCCCCTCTCCCCCCTTTAACTCTCCCTTAGGAGTGCCTACCCCTAGTACCTAACCCTAACCTCCCCCCTAGTGCCTAACCCTAACCTCCCCCCCAGGGGTGCCTAAACCTAACCCCCCCTCCCTGCACCCTAAACCTAAGTCTCCCGGGGGGGTGCCTAACCTCCCCCCTAGTACCTAACCCTAACCCACCCTGCCCTAGCCTAACCCTAACCTTCCCCAGGGGGTGCCTAACCCTAAATCCCCCCGGGGGTCCCTAAACCTAACCCCCTCATCCCCGGGCTAAGTGCATACTTGCCAGGCAGGAGGATGATCGGTCTGGCATTCCTCTGCGTTCCGTCGTCGAGATTAACATAGGCGTTGGTATTTCAATGTCTATGTTAAATCCCTTGCCAGGATGACATTGTCGGGATTGAGACCAGCGGCCGCATAACTACATCCCATATGCGACCTTCACTGTATCCAACCCACACTGTATGCAACCAGGAATGTATGCGACCTGCACTGTATCTAACCAACACTGTATGCAACCAGGAATGTATGCGACCTGCACTGTATCTAACCCACACTGTATCCCGCACTATGTGCAACCCGAACTGTATCCTGCACTGTATCCAACCCGTAGGTACTTTTTTTTTATGGTTGGGACATTTTGGGGAACTGCTCAACAAAAAGGCTGATTTGCAAAACATCTTTAAACAGAAATAACTACTGTATTGTGCTGCTGTTCTGTTGCTTAGTTTAGCCAGCCAGCCTTTGACTTATATTGGTGAACAATATTGTGAGCTGTGAGGTGGTCAAAATTGAGTGGAAATTACTGGAAAGTAATGTTATTGAGGTTAATAATACTCTAGGAACAAAATAAGTCCAAAATGATGTGATTTTTAGCTTTTTTTGTAAATTTTTTGGAAAACATCCAAAACCAGTCACAGTGTTTTGGCAAAAACCAAAACCAGAACCGGATGACGAATTAGAACCAAAATCAAAACCGGCAAAAATGTCCCGGCGCACATCTCTAGTAGTAATAAAGAGAATATGCATCAGCAACTGGCACACATACTTTCTCTGCCTCCCTCAGATTGTTTTATGAGGTTACTTGGCGTTCTATCTCTTTCAGCCCGTTGGAAAACCAGCCCTGTTATAAATGCTACATTCAATAAAACATTCTTAAAGTGCCATGGCTGTGGTTTTATTGTTGTATTTTATTTAATCTATGGGTGTGTTATTGTGTATTTTTTTTACATAGCAATCAATTCAATGCTTTCAATTGGCAAATCTATTGTTCATAAGTTATTTGCACAATGGCTATTTACCACGGTTTGATTATATATTGCATCACAAATTATAAGGTAGGTGAGATAATATTAGATATGTATAGTTAGTCAGATGCAGTTACAACTTAACTCCACCAATTAAATTCTTGCCAAGTTAAATCAATATATCCAATAGACGACAGTTAACTATTTGCTTTGCTTTGTAAAACACAGCTACTTTGTTTAATGACATCCCTACGTTACAAAATTCAGGCGGACAGGAAGCGAAGGAAAGTGAGTCAAATGCAAGTTGGGAATCAAGTTTGGCTTTCCACCCGTAATTTGCGCCTCAGAGTTCCATCAATGAAGTTCGCCCCACGATTCATTGGACCCTTTCCATTACTGAAATAATTAATCCAGTTTCCTACCATCTCCAACTTCCTTCCTACCTAAGAATCCCTAATTCTTTCCACATAACCCTGCTCAAGCCGTTGTGTCACGACCCTGGCTAGTTTTTCACCTTTTGCCTTATAACTTACACCTGCCAACTGTCCCATGGATCTGTATATGTAATTTGCCTGGGGGATCTGTCCTGATGATGCTGGCTGCTACACTTCTGTGTATGCATTTGGACTGTGCTCTCCTTTCCACAGTGATTATTCACCCTGGTCCTTTCCTGTCAGTGAACACTGCTAGTCTTGATTGGAATCACAGGTGTAGTTCTGAATCTCAGTACTGCAGATATGTTTGCTCCCTCTGCATGTTGTGCCCTCCACCACTCAGAATGCTACTGCAAGACCACCTGACTGTATCCACCGATTCCTGTGAGACTCAGAATAAAAATCCTCCTCTGATAGCATTCAGGGCCTGAACATATCGTTACTTCCCATGGTGTATAGATTGTGCTATTTCTGTCTCCCTGTGTACAAGTGTATCCCAGGCTCCTGCTGGCAGCTCACCCTGGTGCATCCGGAAATCCTGCTGGTTCCCAGACCAGTTCATCTAGTAATCCTGCTGGTAGCAATACCTGGTGCATCAGGAAATCCTGCTGGTTCCCAGACCAGTTCATCTAGTAATCCTGCTAACAGCTATACCTGGCATGTCCAGAAATCCTGCTGGTTCCCAGACCAGTTCATCTAGTAATCCTGCTAACAGCTATACCTGGCGTGTCTGGAAATCCGCTGGTTCATAGAACAGTTCATCTAGTAATCCTGCTAATGGCTATACCTGGCGTATCCAGAAATCCTGCTGGTTCCCAGACCAGTTCATCTAGTAATCATGCTGGCGGCTATACCTGGTGTATAGAGAAATCAGGAAACAGAAGGAAGGAAAAGGTCTTGTCCTCTAAATGGTGCACAGAGATATTGATATATTAGTTATAATAAAAACTTAATGTTTATTGCATATGCTTTAAAAATGTCCCTCTATATCTAGGACAAAATGTATAGCGAAATATTGATTAAAAATTAGAAGAATAGTGATAAGAAAATATGTTAAAGAATGTGCAATAAAATAAGATTAACCCCGCCGTGTGTCTGTGTAATTATTACTGCGAAGTTGAGAAAAGAATGCTGTGGTTAAACTTTAAATCGCCTAAGTAAATTGTGCCGGTTTTGTATGAGTAGAGGAAAGTGAGACTTTTGATTATTACCCTTAAATTGGTCATATAGGAACAAATATGACAGGTAGGGTGGAGTCTAGCGTGTTGATACCCGCACATATATGTCCTGATTAAACCAGTCAGTATTTCTCATTTATTAGAAAATGGTATGGTGCTTTTTATAATGAATTTAAATATTTATTGTAAGATTGCACCTGCATATGGTATTATTGTGTGCAGTTTATATTCTACAAAAGATCTCCCATCCTGTTTTTATCTCTGATGGTATACCTATATATTACAAGATCAGCTTGTAATTATTGTTCCTAAGATAACATATAATGATCTTATGTCACACTGCCAATTATATTGATTGTCCTAATACCACTATCTGAGCATTAAAAAGCGAATTTATTGTTGCTTTGTGGCGAAATCATCATTTATAGGGACATTATACAAGGGATCATTTATATTAGGGTCCCTTAAGGCAGACTGATATTGGTTCTCAGACCAGTTCATTTAGCAATCCTGCTAATAGCTATACCTGGCGCATCCGGAAATCCTGCTGGTTCCCAGACCAGTTCGGTCAGCAATCTTGCTAATAGCCATACCTGGCGCATCTGGAAATCCTACTGGTTCACAGTCAAATTCAGCAAGCCTTCCTGCCGGTCCCAGTGCGGTTCACCCAAGTAATCTACTTGTTCTCAATCCAACGTTACAAGTTTCCTGTTCCTGTCATTTATCATCAAAGGCAGTTCTCACTGCCATACAATTCTTATGCAAATGGTGCTATGTACCTCATCCATGGTTCCAGTCAAGCCGGTCTCTGATGAATCCAGTTCAACACCTGAGTCAGGTAACACTCAAACACCAACCTTGACACGTTGATTCTCAGCAAGTTCCTCAAAGTCCTGCCAGTTCCTCCCCGTGTCCAAACTGAGAGAGGTGTGGAATTTGAAGTATTGCAAGTCTTGGATTCCCGTATTCGACGAGGTCAGTTATAGTGTCTTCTGGATTGGAGAGGTTATGGCCCGGAAGAACGCTGCTGGACTAATGCCCAAGACGTCCATGCTCCTATGCTCATCAGGAAGTTTCACTCTGCCCATCCGGAAAAGCCTGGTAAGTGTCCTGAGGCCACTCGTAAGGAGGGGGGTACTGTCACGACCAGGATTTCCCAGGATAGGGGACAAAGGATATTACCTGTGAGGGCGCTGTGGCGTGGTCCTTCAGGTGAAGGGCCCCGGTTGTCTGGTGGCAGGCGTTGGCTGTGCGAGGTGTTCCGCAGGCACTGTGTCATTCTGGCTGGGGTAAGCCTGGCGGTGTTTCCATTCCATTCTGGTATGGGCGCTACCATCTTGCTTCTGGTCATGTGACAGTTGCTCCAATCCTGGCATGTCACATGCTCTCTCTGACCATTCACGATCCTGCATTGAGTACTTAAGGGAGTTCAGAGCTCTCCATAGTTGTCAGTGCAATGTGTTTCATAGCGCATGCTGTGATAGAGTTCCTGTGCTTCTGAACCTGTCTGTTCCCGTGCTCGCCTGTGCTCTTGCTGGATCCCAGCTTCCAAGCAGCCTGCATCACTCTGCCTGCTCCCAGCCTCCTGCTGGAACCACCCAGCACCTTCTATTAACCCTCTCCCTGCCAAAAGACCTGAGTGTGCAGTTAACCCTGTACTTACACTGCCTCCGTTTACCTGGCTCTCTATTGGCTCATATCACAGCTGATCCAGTTTCTATACTGAGCCATCTCAGTACACACTCCACTTAACTCATCTGCTACTATTAATCAAAGTACTCCATAACCTCTCTGGATTTCATGTCACCAGTGTCAATCAGTAAACTGTGATCCTGTCTGCAGCCTTGCAGAGACCTTTTGGATTACAAAGACTTTTTAGTTCTGCCACTACCTGGACATTACCCATCCATACTTCACTACAGTTCTAGTCATCACTTCCCTCTCTATATTTTGGACTTCATATTATCCGTGTACATGTCTGCAAGTTCACTCATTAAACAACCCACTTTTTAGTTTAAGTCTGTTCAGGTGTCTGCTCCTATTACCACCCCGGGTCCACAACAAACCCAGATCTTAACACTGTTGTACTTCATCCTCCTCGCTAAGAACTGTTGGAGGGTCAATTGCTTAGTAAAAGAAGTAGTGGTGTTCCAACTTCCTCTCTGGGATGATGAACGACTCCCAGCAGCAACAGCAGCAGTAGGCATAGCAATGCAGTATCCTCCAGAGCAATCCCGGATAGGAGAGGAGTCAGTCATGCCAGTGACATGGCCTGCAGGACTACTTCTGATCCTGACTGAGGAGGAAATTGACGAGGAGGCAGTTGATGGTGTGGTTTGCAGGCGCTTGGATACAACAGAACAAAGGGATTTAGGTGTCCTTGGACTGCTTATGGTCTTAGCCACAGTTTCTGAACTTGGCAGTAACACTTTATGAACGCACTGCAGGTAACGTAAAAGGTAGGATGTTCCTAGGTGGTTAACGTCCTTACCCCTACTTATTACACCTTTACATACGCAACATATGGCAAGACAGTAGTTGTCCAGATTTGGACTGAAATATTTCCAGACCAAAGAGGTGGAATGTTTGGTCTTCTGCCCAGGCATGACGATTGGCTTTTTCATGCCATGGACAACAACTGTCTCCCCCGGTGCCTGATTTAAACTAACCACATCGCCATCAGAATCCTCCTCATCAACTTCCTCCTCAGCGCCAGCTACATCAATATCCTCATCCTGTTGTACTTCAACAGTGACATCTTCAATTTGAATATCAGCAACTGGACTGTGGGTGCTCCTTCCAGCACTTGCAGAGGGTGTGCAAATGGTGGAAGGAGCCACCTCTTCCCGTCCAGTGTTGAGAAGGTCAGGCATTGCAACCGCTGCCACACTTGGACTCTCCTTGGGGATTTGTGATATCTTAGAACGCACAGTTCTTTGCTGTGCTTTTGCCAGCTTAACTCATTTAATTTTTATAGCAGGAGGAGGAGGGCTTCCATCGTCATGTGAATCACTAATGAACATAGGGAAGGACCTTAGCCATTCTTTGCCACTCCGTGTCGTAAATGGCATATTGGCAAGTTTACGTTTCTCCTCAGACGATTTAAATTTATTTTTTAAGGTAATTTTACTGAACTTTGGATTTTACATGACCTCTGCTATGACATTGGCATCGGCCTTGGCAGACGACGTTGATGGCATTTCATCTTCTATGTCATAACTAGTGGCAGCAGCTTCAGCAGTTGGAGGAAGTGGTTCTTGATCTTTCCCTATTTTATTTTTATCCTCCAATTTTTTGTGCGCCATTATTTTTATGGAGTGAATAGCCCCTGTAAAAATTATTTGTAAGAGCGTACCCCTACAGCAGACAGAGCACCCCCTGTAAAAATTATTTATGAGTGTACCCCTACAGCAGACAGGGCAGCCCCTGTAAAAATTATTTGTATGAGTGTACCCCTACAGCAGACAGGGCACCCCCTGTAAAAATAATTTATGAGTGTACCCCTACATCAGACAGGGCACCCCTTGTAAAAATTATTTGTATGAGTGTACCCCTACAGCAGACAGGGCACCCCCCTGTAAAAATTATTTGTAAGAGTGTACCCCTACAGCAGACAGGGCACCCCCTGTAAAAAAATATTTGTAAGAGTACCCCTACAGCAGACAGGGCACCCCCTGTAAAAATGATTTGTAAGAGTGTACCCCTACAGCAGAGAGGGCACCCCCTGTAAAAATTATTTGTAAGAGTGTACCACTACCGCAGACAGGGCACTCCCTGTAAAAATTATTTGTAAGAGCATACCCCTACAGCAGACAGGGCAGCCCCTATAAAAATTATTTATATGAGTGTACCCCTACAGCAGACAGGGCAGCCCTGTAAAATTATTTTTATGAGTGTAGCCCTACAGCAGACAGGGCAGCCCCTGTAAAAATAATTTATATGAGTGTACCCCTACAGCAGACAGGGCACCCCCTGTAAAAATAATTTATATGAGTGTACCCCTACAGCAGACAGGGAAGCCCCTGTAAAAATTATTTATATGAGTGTACCCCTATAGCAGACAGGGCACCCCCTGTAAATATTATATGTATGAGCATACCCCTACAGCAGACAGGGCAGCCCCTGGACAACACAACACTAAAGCCAGCCAGCCCCTATGGACAGGACAACAGCCAGCCCCTATATGGACAAGGATAACAGTAGCCAGCCAGCCAGCCCCTATGCATTGTATATGAAATTATGAATATGACTATATGATTGGAAAACAGTAGCCAGTCAGCCAGCGCCTATGGTCAGCGTCAGCAACAGCTCTCTTCCTCTCTCTTCACAGTAACCAGCCGTATGTGGCCTTATCGCAACCACAGACTACAACTTCCGGTAATCACCGGAAGTCATAGAGCCGCAGTCCTTCACTGCGGGAGTGGTGTAGGCACTGGTCCTCTCTGAAATCCCGCTTCAACGCACGTGGCTTACCTCCAACACTATCACCTGGACCTATCCTGTGGTTGTACTATCACTGATGTTAAACACTAGCTTCCGGTTATTAACCGGAAGTCGCGGCTTACTCCACGTGGTCAATGTTACATAGAAAATAAAATAAAAAAATCCACTTTTTAATTACCGAGTAAAATGTCAATAAAAATGAGTGGTATTGTTTACAATATAATAAAATAGTTTAAAATACATAGTAAATAATTCAACACAGGTATAGCATACCAGGGTACTGGATTTACATCCCCTATATTAATCATAAACACGTATTTAAAAAACAAATATTAAAAAAACAGATATTAAGAAGCAAATATCTAAAATAGATATTAAAAAAGTACTTGTATCAATATTACTGTAAGAACCATTTCAATTCGAACTCTTTATTTAAATCTGTAGGTAAAATGGTATTTAATCTAAAAATCCAGGACATTTCTGTCTTGGCTAAAATTCTTTCAGTGTCTCTATCTTTCCAGGAAGCCCTCACACTTTGAATACCTAGGAATAATTTCACGTCATTAACTTTACACTAATGCACTGTTTTAAAATGGTTGAAAAGACTATGCATCTCCAAACCTTTCTAAATATTCCTAGCGTATTCAGAAAATCTTGTCTTAAGGGCCCTGGAAGTACGCCCTACATAGAACAAACCAAAGGAACATTCTATTAAATATACCACATTACTTGTGTAACGGGTAATAAAATTATTGATTTTGTATTCCTTCCCGTTAACCATACAATTCGTGAATTTAGAAATTTGGCTGGGTACTGCTCTACAGAAGTTACATGTTCCATATCTGTGAAACCCATGTGTTCTCACAGGGTTAGTGGGTTCATAATCCAAGGCACTTCTAACCAAATGTGTTCTTAAATTTGGGGCCTTCCTATATATATATATTTAGGTTTTATAGGATTCATATCTTTTAGAACCGGGTCCATTCTTAGCAGGTGCCAATGTTTTTTTTATAATATACTCAAGTTTTTTGTGATTTGAACAAAAAGTGGTTATAAAGGAGAAATCATTATTCAAGAATTTTTTTGGTGCCAGGAGTGCCTTTCTATCCATTATGGATACCTCCTTCCTTGTTTCTTCCAACTCACATTTATCATATCCCTGTCGTAAGAATCCAAGGCTCATGTTATCACTCTGTAGCCTAAATTCATTTTCATTACTACAGTTTCTCCTTAGGCATATGAACTGGCTTTTGGGAATACCCCTAAGCCAATTCCTATGATGTACACTACTTTTGTTTATGTACTTTTGGGAACCGGTTGGTTTAATGTATCCTTCAGTTTCTATCTTCCCTTCCTTGATATACACCGTTAGGTCCAAGAAATTGATACTTTCTCTACTAATATTGAAGGTAAGTACAATACTATCCTCATTGATGTTTAAAATATCACATAAGTTCTTTAAATCCTCCTCGGTACCACTCCATATAAACATTACATCATCTATATATCTATACCATCTGACCAAGTTCTGTGCCCAGCTACTGCCCCAAATGGTCATCTGCTCCCAATACACCATAAAGAGGTTGGCATAGCTGGGCGCGAACTTGGTCCCCATAGTGGTACCAATTTTTTGCAAATAGTACACTCCCTGAAAGAAAAAAATATTATTATTGAGTATGAACTCTATTCCTTCAATAATAACTTCCTTTATATCCTCAGAATAATCTGATTGCTCTAAAAACCACCGTACTGATTCTACTCCCTTTATGTGGGAAATAATAGTATATAAGAACATAACATCCCCTGTTACTAAAAACATTGATTCTTCCCATTCCACTTCAATTAATTTATTGATAATATCAGTGTTTTTTTTTATATACGATCTATTACAAACCACTGCAGATAATGATCTATCATTTCAGATAGATTTGTTGTAAGCCCACCCACTCCTGCCATAATCGGCCGTCCTGGTGGTGCTGTAGTACTTTTGTGGATTTTAGGTAGGATATAGATCGTCTGGGTTTTCAGATGGTCTTTTAATAGAAACTCATACTCTTGTTTAGAAATGACCCCTTTATTCAGATGTTTATTTAGAAATTGTGATAAATTGACTTTGATCCTCTGTGTCGGATCATTATTTAATTTCTGGTAGGTGGTCCTATCTAGCAGTTGTCTATAAATTTCATTTGTGTAGGATTCTTTATTCATAACTGTGACCCCTCCCCCTTGTCACATGGTTTAATAACTATTCCTTTATCCTGCTTCAGATCTTTAATTGCTTTCATCTCTTTCCTTGTTAAATTGTTCTTTTTCAGCACAGATGGTGTAATGGTTAGCGTTACTGCCTCACAGCACTGAGGTCATGGGTTCGATTCCCACTACGGCCCTAACTGTGTGGAGTTTGTATATTCTCCCTGTGCTTGCGTGGGTTTCCTCCGGGTACTCCGGTTTCCTCCCACACTCCAAAAATATACTGGTAGGTTAATTGGCTCCTCACAAAAATTGACCCTAGTGTGTATGTTTGTGAGCATGTGGTAGGGAATATAGAGTGTAAGCTCCACTGGGGCAGGGACTGATGTGAATGGTAAGATATTCTCTGTAAAGCGCTGCGGAATATGTGTGCGCTATATAAATAACTGGTAATAAATAAATAATAAATAAATAAATACATTTTATCCTCTTTCAGTCTGTTTAAGTCATCTATTACCAATTTTTGGAAACAATCAATAAAGTTCCCCTTTACATGTGAGGGGTACAAGGAGGACTTTTTTGTGAACTTCTTTACTTCAAGCCCTTCTATACTCTTTTCCTGATCTTTGGAAGCAAAAACAGGAGATATGGTAAGAACTTACCTTTGTTATCTCCGTTTCTACAAAGCCCTTAGGGTCCACAGGGATACCTTGGGGTATAGGTCTTGACTCCAGCCATGGGCACCACAGAGTTAAAGATGTCCTACCAGGATGCACCGGGCCCCCTCCTATACCCCGCCCCCAGGCCAAGGCACCTCAGTTTTAGTATCAAGCCATAGGCCGGAAGAGAGGAAGAAGAAAGTCTGGAACACACAAGATTCACATTCTCATAGAAAAGGGAGACATAAACTGGTGACCAGAACAACACCCTACGGAAGCACAGGGCGTCAGGGCGGGCGCCCTGTGGACCCTAAGGACTTCATAGAAACGGAGATAACAAAGGTAAGTTCTTACCATATCTCCTGTTTTCTACCTCAGGGTCCTTAGGGATCCACCGGGATACCTTGGGGATGTCCCAAAGCAGTATCCTTCAAGGGAGGGGACGCTCCCGTGCCGAGAGGAGAATCCGCCGCCGAAGGAAGCATCCTGAGAAGCAAATGTGTCAAAGGCGTAATGCTTGACGAAAGTATGGACAGAGGACCACGTGGCCGCCTTACATAGCTGAATAGCTGAGGCGCCACGTCGTGCTGCCCACGAAGGTCCCACAGATCTTGTAGAATGAGCTTTCACCGAGGGTGGCACTGGAAGTCCCTCCTGAGTGTATGCCTCAGAGATCGCCATGCAGATCCAGCGTGCCAAAGTCTGTTTATTGGCAGGCCAACCCCTCCTATGAAATCCATATAGGACAAACAAAGAGTCCGATTTTCTCAAAGAACTGGTACGGTCCACGTAAATCCGCAGAGCCCGTACCACATCCAAAGAAGCCTCACCTGCTGAGAGATCAGATGAATTAAAGGCTGGGACCACAATTTCCTCGTTAATGTGGAAACTAGACACTACTTTAGGAAGGAATTCGGGATGGGTACGAAGTACCGCCCTACCCGAATGAAAAATTAGAAATGGGGGACGACACGAAAGAGCCCCCAAATCCGACACCCTTCTGGCTGAAGCAATAGCCAAAAGGAACACTGTTTTTGCTGTAAGCCATTTTAGATCCACAGAACCCAAAGGTTCAAATGGAGGATCCTGTAGCGCCTTCAGGACCACAGCCAGATCCCATGGAGCTACCGGATGGACATAGGGAGGCTGGATGCGAAGGACACCCTGCATAAAGGTACGGATATCAGACCGCGTAGCAATCCTTCGTTGAAACAAAACCGACAGGGCAGAAACATGTACCCTCAGTGAAGCAAGGCGTAGACAGAAATCCAAGCCTGCCTGAAGGAAAGCCAACACTCTCGATATTCTAAACTCGTGAAGATCGTACGCTTTAGGGCCACACCACTCAAAATAGGTATGCCACACCCTGTGGTAAATTCTAGCTGAAGCCGGCTTACGAGCATGTAACATGGTATTGACCACTGCTCTAGAGAAACCCTTGGACCTCAAGAGGGAAGTCTCAAGAGCCACGCCGCCAAAGATAGCCGACTCAGGTCCGGGTAGAGACAAGTACCCCGAGACGATAGGTCCAGCCTCTGAGGCAACAGCCAAGGAGTGTCAATGGATAGACACTGGAGATCCGAGTACCAACTCCTTCTGGGCCACGCAGGGGCCACCAGCAGGATCTTGCCTCCTTCCTGCCTGAACTTTCGAATTACTCGAGGCAGCAGAGAGAATGGAGGGAACAGGTACGCGAATTGGAAGTTCCATTGTGCTGACAGAGCGTCCACCAGGAGAGCTCCCGCATCTCTTGTTCGGGATCCGTACACCCACAGCTTGCGGTTGTGTCTGGAGGCCATGAGGTCTATTTCGGCAAGACCCCACTTGTCCACCAGGAGTTGGAACACCTCCTGGTGAAGAGACCATTCCACCGGGTGTACATCGTGGCGGCTGAGGAAGTCCGCCTCCCAGTTGAGCACACCCTGAATGAAGACGGCCGAAATGGCCAGAAGATTGCCTTCTGCCCAAGTCAGAATGCGGGACACCTCCCTTAGAGCCGCTTGGCTTCGAGTTCCTCCCTGACGATTTAGGTAAGCCACCGTGGTGGCGTTGTCTGACTGAACCTGCACAGGTTTCCCCAGCAGGAACGGTCTTGCATGCTGCAGCGCCCTGAACACTGCTCGAATTTCCAATATATTGCTTGGCAGGTCCGATTCCTCCGACATCCACCGGCCCTGGAAGACGTGTGGGCCTGTCACAGTGCCCCAGCCCCGAAGACAGGCATCCGTTGTTAGAAGGACCCAATCTGAAATCCCTGCTGAGATGAGACCTTCGTAACCACCACGTCAAAGACAGGCGCACTTCCGTAGTGAGCCTGATCATCTGCGTCTTTATTCGACGGGGATTTCTGTCCCATCTGGACAGGATCAACATTTGTAGAGGCCTAGAATGGAACTGGGCATACTCCACCATGTCGAACGTTGACACTATGGATCCCAGTAACTTCATCACCGAGAGAAGAGACACTCGGTGACTGCTTAGAACATGGCGTATCTTGGACTGCAATAGGGCTATCTTTTCCTCCGTCAAGAAGATCCTGTGTTGCTGAGATTCCAACAATGCCCCGAGATGGACCATTCTCTGAGAAGGAATTAGAGAGGACTTCCTCCAATTCACTATCCAGCCGTGAGCCTGCAATACCGATATTGTCAGTTGTAGATGGCTGCAAAGGACTTGTGGCGACCCTGCCAACAACAGAAGGTCGTCCAAGTAAGGTAACAGGCAAAGTCCCTGCAACCGCAGGTGTGCCGCCATGACCGCCATTACTTTTGTGAACACCCGAGGAGCCGTGGAAAGGCCAAACGGTAGGGCCTGAAACTGGTAATGGAGGTCCAACACTGTAAATCTGAGGTAACGCTGATGAACCCTGGCAATGGGGATATGCAGGTAAGCATCCTGAAAATCCAGGGACACCATAAAATCCCCAGGCTGCATAGCTAAAACAATAGAACGCAGAATCTCCATTCGGAACCGAGGGACCCTTAAATACTTGTTCAGGGACTTGAGGTTGAGTATAGGTTGGTATGATCCATTTGGTTTTTGAACCAGAAAAAAGGTTGGAGTAATATCCGGTCCCTCTCAGGGATAACGGAACAGGTTCTATTACTCCCATTTGACGCATAGAACGCACCGACTCTTGGATCGCTAGAGCCTTCGTTGGATCTGAAGGACCTGCTGTTACAAAGAACTGATGAGGAGGCCTTCTGCGGAAGGAGAGGGAATATCCCTGAGATACCACCTCCCGTACCCAAGTGTCTGTGGTGGTTTTGAACCAACACTGGGCGTATTGCAGAAGTCGGCCTCCCACCCTGGGATCCCCCAAGGGAAGGCCCAACCCATCAGGCTGAGGGTTTGTCGTCCGGCTTGGCAGCTGGACTTCTGGTACTCCAAGCTTGCTTCTTGGTCTTAGCGGTCTTTTTGGGACCTGAAGGTCTCGGAAAGAACTGAACCCTAGGTTTTCCCGGAGGGCGATAGGGCCGAAAGGACGGATTTTTAGACCCAGACGGAGTCGGGGCTGAGGGTAGACACGCAGATTTGGCAGCCGCCAACGTGTCTACTATTTTGTCCAAGGCTGGTCCAAACAGGACCTGTCCATTGTAGGGTAAGCATTCCAAGCCTTTCTTGGATTCAGCGTCTGCCCTCCACGAACGTAACCACAAGGAGCGTCGAGCAGCCACAGCCGCCGCAGAAATCCTAGAAGTAAGCAGGCTCAAATCCAAAGTTGCTTCGTTAATGTACGTAGCGGAATCCCGAAGGTTACCCACTAACGTAACCTGTTCACTGGTACCCTCAGAAGCAAATGATGCTTCCAAAGCGTCCGCCCACCTTCCCATAGCCTGGGCCACCCAGCAGACAGCCATAGCTGGTCTAGATGCTCCTCCAGCAAGGGAATAGATAGACTTAAGGCACACCTCCACCTTACGGTCTGTAGTATCCGTCAGAGAAGACATAGACGGCATAGGCAAAGTTGCGCTCTTTACTAAGCGCGTAACGTGAGAATCCACCTGAGGAGGAGACTCCCATTTAGTGAAGTAATCTTCCGCAAAGGGATAAGTACGTGCCAGATGCTTGTGAGGTTGAAATCTTTTTCCTGGAGAATTCCAGGCCTCCTCCATGTGATCAACTAGCTGACCAGATAGAGGGAAAACTGCTGCAGCTCCTTTAACCTCTTTAAAATAAGCATGAGTAGGTGCTGCAGGTAAGTTGTCATCAGTAATTACCATGGCCGCACGGACTGCCCGTATGAGGCCTGGAATGTAAATACTAGACTTAGCCTCTGCCCCTACTTGAGGAGTGTCAGTGTCCGAAAAATCTACAATTTCGCTCTCATCAGACGAGCCGTCATCCTCATCATCCTTAGCGGATGGATATAACAATAACTGCCTTTTAGCAAGTCTAGAATGATCCTGCTGAGAGCCCCACACCCCAGAATCAGACAAACCTGGGTCAGCCTGATTAAGGACCTGTTGCGGGGGGCACTGCATTACTATCGGTCCCGGAACTCCCAGAACAGGAGGCGGGACTACCGCCTGCTGTGCAAACCCCAATTGTGGAAACATAGGAGGGGCTGCAAGCCTATTTACAAGAACAGTCAGGGCTTGTGCAAAACAAGCCCAAGGTGGTTCCTGAAAGGTGCTGGGTACAGCAGAGATACCAGGGATGGCCAAACATGCAGCACATAACCCATCCTGGAGTACCGCTCCCTCCCCCACACCTGCTTTACATCTGGAGCAGGAAAATAGGAGAGGTGCTCCTCTAACAGAGTCCTCACTGGACATAGTGGTATGTGACACGCCTCACAGAAATATCTAAAACTGTGAGGTAAATTCCTACCCTGACAGTACTGGCACTGAGAGGGCTGGTCAGGAGGAAGAGATAGGGATAGTAAAATGGCTGACAGGAGAAAGATCAGGCACACAGCGCTAGCATAAAGTCACATACCATGCAGAAAACCCTGCACTAACTGCACTATCACATACACAGACTTACAGCCTGGCAATGATAGCGCTACATACGCTGACCTTTACTGGAGGAGAGGTATGTAAGGGGCACCCCAGGCGCCGCACCCTGTCACCACAGCGTCTTATCACATAAAATGGCCGCCGGAGGATGAAGGGAGGCGGGCTTGGGGAGGATCACTGCCTCAGCCCGCCAAAGCCTTAATGTAAGGCGCCGACAGCAGTGATGGGGAGGAGTCTCCTGTGCGCTACAGGGAAGGCGTCCTCCCCTGGCAGGCCATTAACCCCCCGGGATGCTGGAGCGTGTTCCGCAACGCTCCAGCCCCGTATCCCTGGTGGTCTAGTGGAGAGCGCAGGCATCCGCCTGGCTCCACTATACTGCCATCCCCAGGGAGCCCCCAGCCCTGGGGACGCCGGACTGTGATTCAGCGGGCGCCTACCGCAGACGCCCGCTGCTTACCTTTGCTGCCCCCCGTACATCCGGCCACAGACCAAGGTCCCCCGGGGGTTCCGCTAGCTGGAACCCCCAAGAGCCCGCCGAGCTCCCCGGATCACTACCGGTGGTCGGCGCCGGCGGGGGTGTCGGAGCGGTAGCATGGACGTCTGCGGACAGTCCTATGCTACCGCTCTTGAAGATCTTCAGGGGCTGTTACACAGCCCCCCTCTGCGATGACCCAGCTTCCCGGCCGGGCACCTACTGAAAACTGAGGTGCCTTGGCCTGGGGGTGGGGTATAGGAGGGGGCCCGGTGCATCCTGGGAGGACATCTTTAACTCTGTGGTGCCCATGGCTGGAGCCAAGACCTATACCCCAAGGTATCCCTGTGGATCCCTAAGGACCCTTAGGTAGAAACATTTTTTAAGGTAAATTACGTACAAATTTATGTGTGTCTATAAAAGTTTCACACATATTTTTTATTCTGAGTGACCTCAGAGCATGCTATATATGTGACACATATTGTTTATTCTGGGTGACCTCAGAGCATGCTATATGTGAAATGATAATAACACAAAAGTTTCTTGACTGTTATGGAATTTCTTTGAGATTTTATCTTATCTTTTGCTATTACATTTTATTAATCTACTACACTATACAGCGCGCTTTCTCTTTCTTTTCATATATATACTGGAGCGATATCATATTGGATTAACATCAGAGCAAATTATTGAATATATGCAAAGGATTGATAAGAAGACAAAGATACAACAAAGGCTATATATATTTTATTCATAAGAAAATCTGTATAAACTTTCTGAGTAGCGCCGTTTGTATATGATCATTTTTTTTGTATTTTATGATTACCTGTGATTGTTCTTGGTGGGAACAGTAGGTTATATACTTTGGCAGCTTTTTTACTCAGAGTGCGCCAGTTTTTTTTCCATATAGTTACTTATTATTCTGTGTTTTCTCCACTATAAGGAACTTTGCCAATAGCCATGTTAAGGTAATTGCCTATAGATTTGATTTTCCGGTGATTCTTGGTTAGTTGGTGGTGGCTTGTGAGTGAGAGTTGTAGTTGTAGTAATTGAGAGCTTGGGTTGTAGTAATTAGGCCCTCTGTTGTACTGCCCATGTGTGTATTCTGGATAGACTGTGGCATGTTGGATTTGTTGGAAGTGTTGCCTTAAAGAACGACCAAAGGCATGCTCTAAATAGGACATTTGACTGTCCTGCATAGCCAGTAGCACATACGCTCTGAAAAGGACATTTGCCTGTCCTGCATAGCAAGTAGCTGAGACATAAATGATTCATGAATTTGCCTCTCTTACTCAAGGAAACCTCTCCATGGGAGCATCCTCTGGAGCCTAGAATCCAACTGACGGAGATGTTCAATGATAACAGAGGTAATCACTCTTGCCGCTTGCTCGGACTTGTTTGCCTTTTTTTTCTTGCAGGCACATTGTACACTGGAAAAGGATAGAAACAAAAAAACAAATTACAATGAGGGTATATAAACATAGCAGTGGCAGTTACGTACATGTGCATGTGGCCTTCTCCCACCTGCACGCTACCGACACTCTGCAACAGATACCGGTAGCATTTTAGTGAATATAGTGTGTGTAATGTGTATTTATTTATTATTTTATACTTACTATTACAACGTAGCGCAGGGGTCTGTTTGGGGTGCGCTGTCTCAGTGTTGTTACTACAGTTGTTTTCATTATTGGGTGACTCCATTCCACTTATTTCGGTAGGGTCGCCTGACAATAGGAGCGGTAATTGAGGGCTGCATTGTGAGGACGGCAGGCTAGCTTGTTATTGGCCAATGTCTCCTGATTGTTCTCCATGTGGTTGGAGAAGGATAGTGTGCTGGAGGAGGATAGTGCAGCTGGGTTTGTGAGCACAGTATTTCCAAGCACATAATTATAATATGCCCATTCTTGGCGTGCAGTCCCGATTTTTTCCTTATTATGATCCTGCACTTTTGAAAATTGTTTGCGTAATGACTTTAATTTATTAACGACCTGTTGCTGTGACCGGTGTATTCATCGTGATGCCATTATCTGGCTACTACACGCTGTGGGTCAGGCTCTGAGTAAGGCTGAGGGTCAGCCTGTGTTTCTTGCTGCTAGTCAGGCTGTGGATCAAGCTGAGGTGCAGGCGTAGGGTCAGCCTGCATTTCTGGCTGCTAGTCAGGCTATGGGTCAGGCTGAGGGTCATCCTGCATTTCTGTCACAAGTCTCGGACGGATTATGGATGCGGCCCGTATTTAGGTAGTTGGCTAGACCTATGCCTGAGGCGCAGAGTCTAATGTGCCGGTGGTGTTCACCAGGGACCCTCGCAAAAAGGTATGGACTTGGCTGCGTCCGATACACAGGTCGCGACCCTCAGGATAGGTTCCCTTATACAGGTGCTGGTAAACTCTGGATGAAGCGGAGTAGACGTAGCTTAGTTGACAGGCCGTGTCAGAACCAAATGGACTTAGACGGCACCAGGGAGCAGGCGTAAACAGGTTACAGGGAATAGCCGAAGTCAAAACCAGATATCAAATGCAGTACCAGGGGTCAGGCGAAATCAGAGTCACAAACGAAGCCAAGGTCAGAAACAGGTAACGGAATATCACAGGAACGCTGGAGTATGGTAAATGAGCCTATACTCTGGCACTGGAGTGCTCCCAGAGTCTTCCTTAAATAAACAGGGCTATTCCAGTCACTTCCTGTGACGTTGCTAAGGGCGTGTGTATGGCCCTTTAAATTTCCAGCTGGTCGGCGCCACGGCTGCCTGCATCCGTCAGGGGAAGGAGAGGCAGAGGCCAGTGGGGAACGCCAGTGATGCACCACCCGCTGCCCCTCCGCAGACCAGCGCCGCCGGACCTGGTAAGTGAGTGCCAGAGTACGGCGCGCTGTGACATTATCCCCTCCTCTAGGGGTGGGCACCGAACACCTCACAAACGGCTTGCCAGGAAACTTCTGATGGAATTTCTGAAGAAGTCGGGGTGCATGAATATCTGAGGCCTTGATCCAACAGCGCTCCTCTGGGCCATATCCTTTACAGTCCACCAAGAATTGGACTATACCTCAGGACATCCTGGAGTCTAAAATCTGCTTCACCTCGTACTCTTCCTGATGATCTACTGGAATAGCTGCTGGAGGATCACAGGGCTTCGAAAATCTATTCAGAACCAGTGGTTTCAAAAGGGAAACGTGAAAAACATTCGGAACCTTAAGCGTGCCAGGAGTTTTAAACGATAAGCGACAGGATTTATCACTTGGAGAATCTGAAATGGCCCAACAGACTTGGGAGCAAACTTCACTGTAGATACCCTCAGAAGTAAATTTTTGGTTGACAGCCATACTCGGTCACCCAGATGCTCTGCACAAGTTCCTCTTAACGTCCCTCCAGATATTGAGGAATCGTTTAACTGTATCACGGACAACTGGAAGAGCTATCGACCCAAAGACTGGTAATTCTGGTAACGTAGGGTGTAACCCATACTGTATGAAGAATGGAGAATGACCCGCTGACTTATGAAACATATTGTTATGAGCAAATTCAGCCCAAGGGAGTAAAGCAACCCAATCATCCTGATTGGCCGACACATAAATACAAATTCATTTTTCCAAATCTTAATTCACCTGTTCCGTCTGATCGTTACTCTGAGAATGATAGGCCGATGAAAAGCTTAGTTTGACAACGGGGCGAGCTGTCACTCACCATCGACAGCCGCCCCGTCTTGTAGCGAGCCCCGCAGCAACTGAAGCTCAGTCACTCGTCGGGGCTCATGCATGCGCACGCCGGATGCGGCTCATGCGCCAGGCCCAAACATCGAGCCATTTGTGAGCGCTGTGCGCTTGCGAGTGGCTCTGAATTAGACCCTATGTCCTTTGGAAATCCATGCAACTGGAAAATCTCCCTTATAAAAGCCTCTGCTATCTTTGGAGCCTAAGGTAGTCCTTTTAATGGAACAAAGTGCGCAGCTTTGGAAAATCTGTCCACAACTACCCAGATGGTAGTAAATCCTTGACAAAAAGGCAGATCTGTCACAAAGTCCATCGAAATGTGGCTCCAAGGACAATCAGGTACTGGTAGTGGAAGCAGGGACCCTGATGGCGCGTGCATCGAAACCTTATGTTGAGCACAAACTTGACAAGCTGCCACAAAATCCTTCACATCCTGACAGACAGTCGGCCACCAATAATTCCTGAGGATTAGCTCCAAAGTTTTCCTTATGCCCGCATGGCCTGTGAAGCGCGATGAATGAGCCCACTGAAGTAACCTAGACCGAAACTCAGGTGCTATAATGTCATTGGAATCTTGACCCAACTTCTCAAGTGCTGACTGCTTGGGAGAGTGCATCAGCCTTGATGTTCTTATTACCTGGGCAATAGGTAATCACTAAATTAAACCGATCAAAAAACAATGACCACCTAGATTGACGGTAATTTAGGCAGTGAGTTGTTTTGAGATATTTCAAATTCTTATGGCATTCTTGAAGAGCCAACTTGATGGCAAGTAGTTCTTTATCCCTGACCGCGTAATTCCTATCTGGTGCAGAGAACTTTTGGGAGAAGAACCCACAGGAATACCACTTGCCCGCATCATCCTTCTGTGACAGTACTGCTCCAACACCAATCGTGGAGGCATCCACCTCCAGGAAAAAAGCTTGATCACAATTTGGCTGCCTCAGAATAGGTGCTGAAAGGAAACACTGCTTTAAGCTGAGGAAAGCGTCTTCTGCCTCAGGTGGCCACACACGAGTGTCTTGACCCTTTCTGGTAAGAGCAGTGAAGGGAGCTGCGATGGACGAGTAGTTCCTGATGAATTGGCGGTAAAAATTGCAAAAGCCCAAAAAGCGTTGTATTGCTTTCAATAGGACTGGGTGGGGCCAGTTGTTGATTGTGGTAAGCTTTCCTGGGTCCATCTGAAGGCAGGAGCCCGAGATGATATATCCTAGAAACATTAGTTCCCTTTGTTCGAAGGAGCATTTTTCAAGCTTACAAAAAAGCTGGTTGGCCCCAAACCGGAACAGTACTTCACACACATGTTAGTGATGACTCTTTTCATCTTCAGAGAATATTAGGATGTCATCCAAGTATACCACTACATATTTTTATAGTAAGTCCCGGAAGATATGATTCATATATTTCTGAAAGACAGCTGGTGAAGTAGTCATTCCAAAAAGCATGACTAAATATTCATAGTGGCCATCACGAGTGTTAAAAACCGTCTTCCACTTTGATGGTAATGGCGTTCAGACCTCGGTAGTCAATGCATGGTCTCAACCCCCCGTCCTTCTTTTTGCCAAAGAACAGGCTTGCTCCAGCGGGCGATTTAGACTCCCTGATGAAGCCTCATTCCAAATTTTCTTTGACATATTCTGATACTGCCTGGGACTCAGGAAGCGAAAGGGGAAAGACTCTTCCTCAAGGAGGCACCCTCCCGGGCAACAAGTCAATAGCACAATCCCACTCCCTGTGTGCAGGAAGCGTTTCAGCAGCCTTCTTACAGAATACATCCCTGAATGACCTGTATGGAATGGATAGAGGATCTCCAGAAGTAGTTACAGAACTCAGGATAACACAATGTGGGGGTTTGACTGACGACAAACATAACCCATTGCATTGAGGTCCCCATGACAGGATTTGAGGTCCTTTCCAGTCTAAAATGGGGGTATGCTTGCGGAACCAGGGTAGACCCAAGATGATCGGATACTCGGCTGACGGAAGTATGTAGAATGCTGTTTGCTCCCGATAGAGCGTACCCACCTGCATGGAGATTTCTGTCATTCGAGAGTGGATGATAGCTGTGGGAAGTTTATTCCCATCCACTCCAATGATACATAGGGTGTTTGTAGAGGTACACTCGGAATTCCCAGTTCTTGCACCTTCTTAGCGTAAATGAAGTTGCCATCGGCACCTGAATCTAAGAAAGCCTTTAAGATCTCAGAGGAATTCCCATGGACCAGAGTTACATTGATGGTGAACTGTGGAGTAGTACAGTGTTTTGAGGTGTGTTGAAACTTACCTAATCTGACCACCCCTTGATCAGTTAGGCATTCTCGTTTCCCGGACATTTTGAGGAACCTGAAAGAAGATGACCCGGTTCACCACCATACAGACAGAGCTTGTTTTTGAACCTCCTCTCCCTCTATGAGGCAGGAAGGCGGGACTTCCCGACCTGCATAGGCTCTTCAGGAGATTCCACCGGTGCCTTGAACCGTAGAGCGAGTTTGAGGGTGAAGCGACGTGACTCTTCCTTCTCTTTGCCCTCTCCCTGTGGCGAAGATCTACCCGGATACTCAAGGAGATAAATCACCTAAAGTGGTTGGCAATTCTCTGGATGTGAGTACATCTTTGATCTGATCTGACAACCCCTGCATAAATGTGGCTATCAGGGCTTCATTATTCCACCCTAATTCTGAAGCAAGGGTTCGAAACTGCACAGCATACTGTCCTGCCGATTGATTGCCTTGATTTAGCTGCAAGATAGCTGACCCCGCAGAGGATACTTGTCCAGGCTCATCGAAGACCATCTGAAAAACTTTCAGAAATTCAGCGCTGTTATTGACCAGGGGATCATTCCTTTCTCACAATGGTGAAGCCCAGGCCAATGCCTGCCCGGATAGCAGCGAGATGATGTAAGCCACCTTCATCCTCTCTGAAGGAAAATTTGCTGCTTGGCCTCAAATTGAATTGAGCATTGGTTTAGGAATCCTCTACAGCCTTTGGGTTCCCCATCATACTTCGTAGGATTCGGAATGCGTAATGGAGTGGTAGCCCCCGCAAATTGTACAGTCACCATAGGAGGAGTGGATATCTACACCGGAGGTGACTGAGCAGCACCGACTTGCTGCATTAGGGTCTGCAGATACTGCATAATCTGGGCCTGGTCTTGTTCTTGCTTCTCGACCCTAGCAAGAAGGTTCTCAAGCAGGTCTCGTGGAGATGGGTTCCCAGCAGCATCCATGTCTTTCAGGCCACAGTAGTCTGTCACAAGTCTCGGACGGATTCACAAGTCTCGGACCGATTGTGGATGCGGCCCGTATTTAGGGAGTTGGCTAGACCTATGCCTGAGGCGTGGAGTCTAATGTGCCAGCGGTATTCACCAGGGACCCTCGCAAGAAGGTATGGACTTGGCTGCGTCTGAAACACAGGTCGTGGCCCTCAGGATAGGTTCCCTCATACAGGTGCTGGTAAACTCTGGATGAAGTGGAGAAGACGCAGCTTAGTTGACAGGCTGTGTCAGAACCAAACGGATTTAGACGGTACCAGGGAGCAGGCGTAAACAGGTCACAGGGAATAGCCGAAGTCAAAACCAGATATCAGATGCAGTACCAGGGGTCAGGCGAAATCAGTGTCACAAACAAAGCCAAGGTCAGAAACAGGTAATGGAATATCACAGGAACGCTGGAGTATGGTAAATGAGCCTATACTCTGGCATTGGAGTGCTCCCAGAGTCTTCCTTAAATAAACAGGGCTATTCCAGTCACTTCCTGTGACGTTGCTAAGGGCATGTGTATGGCCCTTTAAATTTCCAGCAGGTCGATGCGAGCTCCCGGGGAAATGCGATCTGCCTGAGATTTACTAAAAATAAATAGTAAAAAAATACTGGGGGAAGCCCTGTAATAATAACACTACCTGGAGGCCCCTGTGCTCAGCTGTGTGGTCTAAACAGACCACTAGCTGATCACTGCTAACAAAAAAAAAACTTACCTGCATCCAGGGACCGGAGATCGGTGCTCCGGTGATGTCCTCCGTTGCTCTGGTCAGCTGGTTTCCAATCCTGCACTGTGACCTGGTCAGCTGCTGCACAGCTGATCGGGTCACAGTGCAGGATGGGAGACCAGCTGACCGTAGCCATGGAGGACATCACTGGAGCACCGATGACCTGACCGGAGGTAAGTGAAATTAACGGAGGCTCGTGGGGGGTGGGGGCTTGCTGGTGGTTGCGGGGGAGGTATAGCAGCGGCCAGTGATAAGGCTGCGGAGGGGATTTGCAGGGACAGAGCTTTTTTAATAAATCCCTGTGATATTGCCTGAATTCGCAATGCGAATTCAGTCGGTAATATCCCACTACAAATGCATTTTCAATGTGGATTGTAGTAAATAGATCCCACAGTCACTGACGCACACTGATGCATACTTTGTGACTCTCACACTGACACACACCCTGCCTCTCACACTCTGAGGCATACTCTGCTTCTCACACACACTGACACACACTCTAAGGGGTATATTTGGGAGCAGAGATGTTGTCCATAGCAACCAATCATATTCTAGCTATTATCTTCTATAAGGGGCTAGATAAATATTAAGTAGAATTTGATCGGTTGCTATGGGCAACATCTCCACTTCTAAAAACCCACACTTTAGTAAATATACCCCTAACAGGCACGCACGCAGTGGGGGTTCAGAGTACCTTGAAACCCCCCTGCCCGCTGCTCCAATGCCGAGTAGCTGATCAATATTACTTTTTTTTTCTTTGGTAAAGAGACCTGTGATACTGGCTGGGCTGTCTGTAGGGGGAGCAGCCCCTCCCAGTCAGTTCCCATAGGGGCACGGTCACCAGCATTGTGAGAGGATGAGACCTGCCGCCAGGTGACAGTATTCCTGGTATTCCCAGCTCTCACTCCGAGAGCCGCACCATTACAGTGTGTATTGCATGTGGGGGATGCCGGCGGGGGATACCGCGATACCGCTGATGTCTGAATAGGAAGAACAGCTCTCATATTCAGACTTGTATTTTATTGCCCTAGTACCAAATCAGACGTTCCCGTGCACAGCAGAGGAACCAGAGGCGGCAGTGACAGGCTGCTTCCTGCACACCTGATGATGACACGCTGATTGGTCAACATTTTGGCTGCTCATTTATCAAAGTCCTGCAGGAACTTTGTATATATGTCATTTTACTTGGCAGAGAAACTACATTTCGAGTGGGATTCTTCTGTTCGTCACATGGTTTAGCTGCAATTTTCATGTTTGGTTTTGCCAGTCAAAATAAGATGCAGTAATTAATTAAATACTACTGGGAACGGCAGCACAGGGCAGTCATAGCATATTCATTTCTGTGATGATGGCCCAGGCAGTTTAGATAAAATCAGACTTTGTATGGTATGTTTGTTTGGAATCGGGGCAGGGGCGTATCTATAATGGGTGCAGGGTGTGCGGGGAACACGGGCCCCGGGGTCAAGGGGGGCCCTGCACAGCACACCCTGCGCCCATAATATTACTTACCTCTCCGGAGTCCCACGTCGACTCGGGGGTCAGGCGCTGTAAAACGACTGGAAAATGGCCACGGCGGCCATTTTCCTGTCGTTTGCGCATGCGCAGTACAGGAAAAATGGCCGCCACGGCCATTTTCCCGGTGACCTGTGCATACATTATAAACTCTGGGCACACTCTAGTGCCCAGAGTCTATAACTCTGGCGCTGGCCGCGCACAGCTCAGTGTGCTGCCGGCCGCCGGGCAGAGAGGAGGGGGCCTGTGTTGGAGACTGCACACGGGCCCCCTCCTCTCTAGAAACGCCCCTGAATTGGGGGAATATTTAATATTATGATGCCAGTACGTAACTATACTATATGCTGTGTGTATTTGGTATGTGTGTGTGTAATGTGTATGCATGCCATTTTTTCCCCTGGATTTTAACACTTTTTGTTATACGATAGAGACACAAGCAGCCTGCACGTATCTCACTGTTATGTGCAGGCTGCTTCTTCTGGAGTGTTGGGCTACAGGAAACACGATCACATACACCATCGAAAAACACAATTCAGCAAAACACGATCCTTGCAGTGACGTGCGCTAAGGTAAATGGCTGGGGAGGCACTGGCTAGTATCAGAGCCAGATTTACAGATACATATATGAACCTGAGGTGCAGCAGTATATATTGTGCTGGAAGTTTGGTGTGTTTTGATCAGGGATGTGCGGAAAAGGTACAGGGGAGGCAGTGCCTCACCTGCCATACACTTTTTACTACAGAGTTTTTACTATAAAAATGATTAGAATAATTTAAATATATTTATAATATTTATTTTATTTGTCTTATAATTTTTATTGTAAAAACTGTGGAGTATATACCTAAGTATGACAAGAAAGGTTCTGCCTCACCTGACCGCACATCACTGGATTCTTGGTAAACTTTTGGTGCTTAATCTGACACAAGTCACCAGTGTTCCTGCGATGCTCTGCATGTTTAATCTCGTGAAATCTCGGACCAGACACAATTTACCTCTAAGGGCTGTATTCAATTTGGAGCGAAAAGACAGTTTCGGCAATAATGTATCGCCGATGACGTCATTTTCACCATTTTCAATTATCCCCATATTTCAATTTCAAAGACTTTTCGCAGGTGCGAAAAGTCCTTGTAAAAAAACGGGGATAAGTTTTCACCACTGCAGAGGTGGCGAAAAAAAAAGTGCAGAATTGGGGTTTTGGGGTACAGAATAAAAAAAAGCAGCCTGCAGCCTTAGGAATCTGTGTAAAAAAAAATAAGCATAGGACACCCCAAAAAAGTGGTTTAATTTTGGGGGCGAACAAAAAAAAATTGGGGGACAAATTTAAATTAAAAACTAGCGAAATTTACTCAGAGAAGGACCCAAAGTATGCGGCAGGTGTTTTCTAAAATACAGGGGGTTGAGGCAGGTGGATTTTTGAAGAAAAAAAAAACACTTTAGGGACTTAAAAATATGCTACCACCCATTTTCATGTACCCCAAATTTGATGGGACTAGTTATTTTTTCCCCCAAAAAAAGTTAAGTGCTATTTTTCACTTCTTCAAAGCCACATTTATGCACCTGCCGTGGCTGTTTAAAAACCCTAATTACCTTCAGCAAGCCAAATCAGGGGTACTCATAGTGATCCCCCATGTCAGACCATCTTCTGGGGGGGGACAGGCTGATTTCCCCAAAAGTGACAAGAGTTTTTGATACTTACCTTCATGCCGGGTCCTGTTTTTGCTGATTCCTAATTGAATACAGGGATATGCGGGCACGTGCCAGATACTTTATCCCAGGAAAAAACGGCGATGATGGCAAAAAGTCAAGCCTCTGGCTTTTCGCCTCAAATTGAATATGGCCCTAAGCCTCACACACACACACTGATGTACACTCAGTGCCTCACACAAATCCTGTGCCTCTCACTCACACTCACAAATATTGCATCTCCCTCTCTATCTCTCACACACACAAACACTGTGCCTCTCAC
This sequence comes from Taudactylus pleione, assembly GCA_031769625.1. NCBI lineage: Eukaryota > Metazoa > Chordata > Amphibia > Anura > Myobatrachidae > Taudactylus > Taudactylus pleione. Next base: position 234,141 of record JAUIMM010000228.1, on the reverse strand, counting down.
AAACAGATTGTCTGGGCCTCTCAAAAACACACTCTCTGTGCCTCTCTCACACACACACTATGGAGTATATTTACTAAAGTGATAGTTTTTAGAAGTGGAGTTGTTGCCAATAGCAACCATTCAGATTCTACTTAACATTTAACTATCACCTTCTAGAAGATAATAGCTAAAATCTGATTTGTTGCTATGGGCAACATCTCCAATTCTAAAAACTCTCACTTTAATAAATTTACCCCTATGTGTCACACTGACACTATCTTATCCCTGTATGCTGCCTGTAGTTTTCTCCTCATGGTCCAGCAGTCTCCTTTTTTTTCTCCATCTTTCCGGCAGTCAGTGTATGTAGGGGGCATATCTGTGCTCCCATTGGTTGATTGACTATGTATGATGTGTCACTCAGCCAATCGGAGCACAGCAAATACTGCTGAGTAGTTCCTGCACTGATCAGGAAACTCCTCAGAATTGCAGGGCAGCAAAACAGCAGTACTCTACACGGATAGGTGAATATTTATTTTCTTTACATTAAAACTCTTTGACCAGCTAACCCAGCCCAAGGCATTCCTATAGGAGCCAGTCTGCCCCTGCAGGGCCCGCAACTGAAATCATGGGGCCCAGTACACCCATTTTTTTAGGGGCTCCCCAACCCAGAGTCCCTGGAAGGTACAGGCCAGTTGCTTGAGAGTTTGCCTTACCTATATGTGGTTTCTCTGGGGAGCCTCTGAGCCACAGTGTCCCTCCATGCCCCCACGTGTTCCTCCATGCCGCCACAGTGTCTCTCCATGCCCCCAATGTCCCTCCATGCCACCAAAGTGTCCCTCCATGCTCACACTTACCTTATTCTATGTCTGCCTGCCACGGTGTCTCTGCTTGGGTGTCTTTTCTTTTGGTCACTCCTCAGCTCGCCATGCGCCAGTTCCTCTCTTGCCTCTCGGTGCTAGCTTCACTCTGCCGGCTACTTGATTCTTGATGGACTTAACCTAAGCAGCATGGGGCTGATGTTTGCTCCTTTGCATAAGCATATATATAAATATATACTAGCTGGAGTACCCGGTGTTACCCGGGATTTTAAGAATCTTTGTTTACACATCATCCTCCAACCAACCTCTCCTTAGGCAGGTCTCACGAAAAGTGTGACAAACTTCCCCATCAACAGTCCAAAGGTCTTCGAAGGAAGTAGGACCTGTAACGGTGTAAAGCAAACTTCGAAGATAGAACCATTAAAAATATGTAGGATGTACATTGTAAACACGGCCAAGAGCTTCTGTTGCTCTGATACCAGGATAACCATCTACAGCGACTCCCTGTTATCTGTGCAGAAAAACTTTTGGAGAAGCATTCCATGTGTAATATTTTGGCTGCTCACAGTACAGCAGGGTCCTTGTGAAGTCATCCTTTTGACACAGTAGGAAGAAAGAAGTGAATGTTGTTGCATAATTTGGTATAGTCAGAGAGCTGAGAATGCTGGCAAAGCCTGCTAAAACTCTCTTCGATAATAAACATTAATATCATGACAAAACATGACAACAAAAAAATGTTTGCTCCGAGGCCCTACCCATATGCCGTGAGGCCCCACAATGAGCGTCCAGCAAAAATTGTGTTTTTTAATTAATTAAAAATTAAGTAATTAATTTCCATTTAAAACATTTTTAGTTGCCTCCACCGTGTTTTAATACGCTCGTATGTAAAATGTCACAATCTTCGCTTTTAAACTGCGGATTTGTATAGAAAGATAGACGTACAGAAGGACAAATTTTCGCTTTTATATAGTAGAGAAGATAGAAAAGAATAATAGATTAGCTAAATCCTTTTATAATTCCTTACCTGACCTGTAGAGGGCGAATGCTATGCAAAAATTGTGTTTTTTAATTAACTGAAAATTAACAGTAATTAATTTCGATTTAGTAGAGAAGACAGAATAGAAAAAATAGTAGATAAGCTAAATCCTTTTGTTATTCCGTACCTGACCTGTAGAGGGCGAATGCTATGCAAAAATTGTGTTTTTTTATCAATTAATTTTGATTTAAAAAATTTTTAGTTGCCTGCGCCGTATTTTATTACGCTCGTATGTAAAATTTCACGATCGTGACTTGTAAACTGTGGATTTGTATAGAAAGACAGAAGAACAAATTTTTGCTTTTATATAGTAGATATATATATATATATATAAATATATATATATATATATATATATATATGCACATAAGCTCCCCATCCCACACTATCCTTCCATATCTCACTGTGCTCCCCATTCCCTCATCTAACACTATGCTCTCTCAAATCTCATCCCACAATGTGCTCTCCCATCTCCCACCCCCCACCCCATCCCCCTGGGGCTGCCTGATGACGCCTAAGATCTCTCAGCCAGTGATCCAAAGGAGTCAGCTCAGCTCACATCAGAGTCCTCATATCACTGGCTGAAAGAACCGAGGAGTCATCAGGCAGCAGCCCCGTCCCCACCCTAGAGTAGTCATCAGGTAGCAGCCCCGTTCCCACCCCAGTGCTGAGCAGCTTCTCCAAGCTGGCCCTGCTTCTATGTGTATATGCAACGTGCGGGCGGCTGCACGTAATTTGGACAGACCTGCGTGTGCATTTTTGCCATATTTTTATTTTTTGGTAAATTTTTGGAGGTGTAAATTTTTATCTAAAACCCCCCAAAACAAACAATTAAACATTTTTATCCATCATTTAGGGGCTGAGCGCAGACTCCGACGTCTAATGCGAGGAAGACGTCGGCCTCATCCCCTATCCCCCACTCCCACCCAAACCTCCTCTCCCCAACCTTCCCCAAATTCCCCCTCCAGCCCAGACCGGCCAGTCCCTGAGGTCCCTCCCTCTCCCAATATTCCCATCCCTCCAAATTCACCCTCCCCTCCACCCCCCCCTCTCTTTTCATCACCCTCCCCTCCACCCCCCCTCTCTTTTCATCACCCTCCCCTCCACCCACCCCTCGCTTTTCCTCCCCCTCCACCCCTAGTGAAATCTCCCCTCCTCCATTGGACCAGCACTGGCCCACCTCAGAGGAGGACGATGTTTGGGCTCCTGGATCAGGCATCAATCTGACCGGTATGTTTCCATATTAAACTATGCTTTTTTTTTGGGGGGGGGGGGGGGGTTTGGGGTGATGTTGTCCTTTTGCCTGTGTATTTCCAATTTGTTAAGTATTTCGAATGTTTTGGAGATATATCTTTGAAAAACAATGTCTAGGATGCTTTCCCTTTACACATATCACACATGTCCAAACACTCATACTTGTGTCTTTCTAGTTTACGGTAACAACAAATGTAGTTTTTTGGCGTACTTCCCCCTTTTTTTGGTTGTCTTTTTATGTGTAATTTTTCTAGTTTGTATTTATACAATCTTTGTTTTCCATTTCTTTTTTTCTCTTCCAAATGTATTTTTTTTTTTTAAGTATAGTCTGAATTTTAACCTGTTTGGTAACATATAAATTAAGGTGTCAGTTTAGTAATCCACACTTTTTTTTACACCCACAGAGGACCAGAGGCATTTGCAAACAATGCAGGAAGGCTTGCACACATTGAGGGGCCATGTCGTCGGGATGCTTGTGGTCCTGGATCACATGATGGCGGTCCTGCGGCACTAAATTTTTTGTTTGTTCCCCCCTCAAAAAGTTGGTTAAAATAAAATATATTTTGATTTATTAGAGTCTCATTCCTTGTCTGTAAATATTAGATTGTTTAAGCTTACATAAGTAGACTATTGGAGCATGAGTTTTTGTAAATTAGATTCTAGAAAGCTCAAGTAAGTATGTAAGCTGGCACATTAAACACCTAACAATACCAATAGGTTTGAAGAATTACCAGGTTTTTTTTTTTTTGGGGTGGGTAATGTAAATATTAAAGCAAACCTGCTTAGGCCTAGATTATAAAACATACTGATTCACCATAATCCCTTTGGGGTTTGTTTTTAGCCACAAAGCATGTTAAACTTAACAATTTAACACATTACAGGATTAGCCATTATGAAAGTTTGCGTTTGTTGGCCCAGGTTACACGTGCTTTTAATGTACCAAGGAAAAGTCTTTTTAATATCAATCAAAAATTTAATACACACAAATAATAAACAGAAAGTGAATTGTGACAAAACAATTCACACAGTGAAAACACTTGCCAAAAAACAAACAACACCCCAAAAAAAAAAAAAATACAACACTCAAGAACTGTTGCAAGAAGGAGCAGGCCAACATGAATCCACAAATGAGGCGAAGAAGTAATTGTTCCCGAAGTTATATCCAATGTGGCCACATGAAGAGAATTTTGGGGATCAGGTAGTAGGCATCGTTTTTTCGGGTAATTTTAGGGAATAAAAGACAAAAAATAAAAAAAGTATTAAAATTGGCCATTAAAATCTAACATGTCTACATTGTATCAATTAACCAAATGTTTGACAATAATTACCTAAAATATCTGGCCACCACATCATCGCGTATGGCCCCCCCACATAGTGACCTCCGACCAACCTTGGGGGGGCCATCCTCAGGCAAGACATCCTCTGGCTGCATTGGGACACCACTCCTTGTGGCGATGTTGTGAAATATCCCACACAGGACCACAATTTTCGAAACCATATCCGGCAAATACATGAGCTCGCCACCAGAGCGGTGGAGGCATCTGAATCGGCCTTTTAAAAGGCTGATACAGTGCTCCACCACCTGCCTGGTGGCTGTAAGTGCGGAATTATACTCACTTTGTGGCCCTGGTGTGGGAGCCAAATAAGGAGTGAGCAGCCAGGGTGTGCAAGGGTAACCACTGTCTCCTGTGAAAAAACAAAAACAAACATCAGGACCATTGTGTAACAAGCTTTGCATTAGTTGCCACGGAAGGTGTCAACTTACCCAGAAGCCACACATCACCAGCTTATAGGTTGTCTAATTTGTGCCAAATCCCTGATTGCCGGATGACGAAGGAATCATGTGCACTCCCGGGGAATTTGGCATTCAGGGACAGGATCTGGAGGGAGGCATCACATACCACCATTACATTCAGTGAATGAAAGTGTTTGCGGTTCCTAAAAATAGCCTCCAGCCTTGCTGGAGGCTGAAGTGGTATGTGAGTGCCATCCACAACCCCTATGATGTGTGGGAAGCCAGCTATTTGGTAAAAATTGGCCTTCGCCACACTAAGGGAACCCATATCCACTGGCATTTGAATAAAATGATGGAGGTGTTTAAAAATGGCCGCCATCACTGCCCTCAGGATCCTTGAAAAGGAGGATTGGGAGATTCCAGCAACTATTCCCACCGTGGTTTGAAAGGATCCTGAGGCACAGAAATGTAACACCGACATTAATTGCGTAAGTGGTGGTATTGCTGTAGGACTGACAATTTGCCGTTCAAGATCACTCTCTATTAATGAGAGAGTGTCTAGGATGATTTGTGGAGGAAGACGGTATCGTCTTAAGACCTCATCATCTGGTATTCCAAAAAGGGTGACACGTGTTCTATATATCTGGGGCCTTGCACGCCTACGAGGCCTATGCCTGGGACAAAGTTGAGGTTGGTCGGGTTCTGGAAACATGGCCAAGATAATACGACCAACATCAACCTGAAATGGTAAGCCAGGTAGTTATTGTTTGAGACAAATGTGAACCCAAAAAACTACTTATCTTTCCAATAAATCCAAAGATGCTTACAGGCCGGGGTATTGTCATGAGTTGAAAAACCTACATTTCCAAATTTAAAAATATATTTAGTTTTTTTAGCACAAAAACTTGTATTCTAAACACATTTTTTTTTCTCCAAAAATATAGAAGGGAGCACACATTAGTTAGAAAATGTACGTTACAATTAGTGGTAAAACATGACTTTACATTTTTTACACAAAAAAAACATTAGTGCGCTAAACAGTTTGCATTTTTTACTGGTTCATAAGGAAACATTAGTGCGCTAAATAGTTTCGCATTTTTTACTGGTTCATAAGGAAACATTAGTGCGCTAAATAGTTCGCATATTTTACTGGTTCATAAGGAAACATTAGTGCGCTAAATAGTTCGCATTTTTTACTGGTTCATAAGGAAACATTAGTGCACTAAATAGTTCGCATTTTTTACTGGTTCATAAAGAAACATTAGTGCGCTAAATAGTTCGCATTTTTTACTGGTTCATAAGGAAACTAGTGCGCTAAATAGTTCGCATTTTTTACTGGTTTATAAGGAAACATTAGTGCGCTAAATAGTTCGCATATTTTACTGGTTCATAAGGAAACATTAGTGCGCTAAATAGTTCGCATTTTTTACTGGTTCATAAGGAAACATTAGTGCGCTAAATAGTTCGCATTTTTTACTGGTTCATAAAGAAACATTAGTGCGCTAAATAGTTCGCATTTTTTACTGCTTCATAAGGAAACATTAGTGCGCTAAATAGTTTGCATTTTTTATTAAATACAACTCTAACTATATTTCGCTAAAGAGTACGTTATATTTCTTGTTAAGACATGATTGTTTAAATTCAAAATAAAAAATTACTCTGCAAAACATATGCGAAGACCAACACATCGAAATTTTAACTTCATGAACCAAAAAAAACTTACCAAAATCCGACAAATAAGTCACAGTCCAAAAACGTCAATGGGGCAATGCCTAAATAACTTTACAAAAAAAATAAAATAAAAATAAGTACTAACATTTGGTTATTAGATCCATTATTTTTTTAAGGAGGTTTTTAAAAAGACTTACTCAAAAAAGAACCAAAAAAGAAAATAACCAATTCCAAAAAAAGCGAACGGAAACTAAAAAAGTCAGAAAAACAAAACCAATAACAAACTCCAAAAAACCGCCTCAAACCACAAACCACGCCAACAATCCACTCCTCCAAGCTAAACCTCCAACATTCATCACCCGCTACCTCGACTCGAGTCGCACCAAGCCATAAATAGTCTTTATTTTCCCACTCAAATTAAGGACGGATAATAGGATCGCACAATCAATGATGCGGACAAATAATGCTGACACATGTATAAATACGTCACTGAAATTCACAAACGGTCTGCTGTAGTGAAACTTTAATCTCTAAAATGGCTACAGAGCAGCAAAACACTGGCCAAGAGGCGTCCGGTAAGTATTTGTCTCTTTGGTATTAAAGGATTATTGATGCCAATAATTTTGGGAACGTTTGACATAAAAAAATGTAAAATGTTTTTTACAAAAGGAGTGGAGGATGCCATGTCAGAGGCTGCTGGGCCTAGTCGGCCTAAGAAACAAACTAAAAAAAAAAGGCAGCCACAATTCACAAGAAAGGAGATGGAGGTTTTGGTCCAAATGTGCCATGACAACCTGCCACAGGCAGAAAGGAATATGGGTGCAAGCCAGAAGTGGAAAATGTGGGATGACATAGCCAGTGCTGTCAATAGGGTGGGTGAGTTTGACCGTGCAACCCGGGATGTCAAACGCCGGTACGTAAAAACTACATTTTACAAAAAAGTGGTTACAGGGCCAAATACTGCAGGAATAACTCCAACTTTTTCACCCACAGATGGAGCGATTTCAAATATCGGCTGAAGCAAAAACTGGCTGATAGGGCTAGGCATGCAAGGGGGACAGGTGGGGGTCCCACCCCTGTGTCATTGGAGCTTAATGACTTGGAAGAGCTGGCCCAGGGGTATGTGCAGGATGAGGAGGTGTTTGGCGTGTCCAACATGGATACGGACATGCCAGACTTTGCGGCTCCTCATGTTGTCCCAGGTAAATGTTGTTATGTTACCAACTCTGAAATGTGTTTGTGACAATATGTAGATTCTAATGTTACTCTTTTCTCATTTTTCTCACAGAGACACAGGCGGATGAGTCTGCTCCAGAGGGGAGCCTTGGCCGCAGAATTTCTGCTGGCTCTGCAGGGGAGGAAGCAGTAGATCCGGCTGGGGACCCTGCAGAAGCCAGTCCAGGGCAGTCCCCCTCGCAGGCAGTGACCTTCCTCACGGATCTCAATTTTAAATCGGATCACCACATGGAGATTCTGCTGAGGATGGACGCGAGTCTTCTACGGGTGGCGGAGGCCATGGAGCAAAAAGCTGCGGCCAACGTGACCATTGCTCAGGCCCTGACCGCAAATACTGGGGCCAACATCAGGATTGCAAATGCCCTGGAGCAGCTCGTTCGCCAGCACATGGTGGAGCCGGCCTCCCTTCCTGCCGGAACATCAGGACCCTCCACCTCTGGCACAACAACAGCCATCCCTCCAAATGTGCCTAGCCCTATGCCTAGTAGAAAGGCCCCAACATTTGCCTCTGGACAGGCCAGCCGAAGGACCTCCCGGACCCGGTCAGGCTTCCACCCTACCCCGGCCAAACGGGCCAAAAGGCGATGACAGCACTGGCTAATTTTCCCACATTCCTTCTGTGCTTGCCCCATATTCCTTAAGGGCCAAGACTTCCCTCTCCTTTCTTATGAATTGTTTTTAAATTGTGTTATTTTGTGTTGGGCAACTGCCACTATTTGTGTTTGTGGTTTTTTTGTTTTTTTTATTTCTTACGTTATCCAGATGTGATTTCTGACAATTGCACATAAAAAAAAAATGTGTTGAAAAAATAAAACATCTTGAAAATCTGCTCAACTGTATTGTGAAATTATTCCAAAACTGGTTCATAGGTAATCCCACAAAAAACCACACCAAAAAATGAACAGAAATCTACACATTATTTTGGATTCCGAAACAAAAGGGTTAAAAACCATTTAGGAGTTTTAATGAACACTTCGCCAAAAAAAAAGGACGAGTTTTTTCTTGGCCCCTTAAAAATGAAGAAAAAACACAAACATAATGACAATATTGGTGCAATAAAATAACTCCCAATACAAAATGCAAAAAAACATATTTTTCTCAAAAATTGGTACTCTAATTGATTGTCTAATCCTGAAATGATCAGCTGAGTAGTTCACCTGCGTACGGTTTTGTGCTACTAAAAAAATACTATTTGAGAAACACATTACAAGCTTGTTTTCAATTCTAAGTTGATTGTTTTTCTGGCAACAATTGATAAATCGGAAAACATCGAAGAGGCACAGGAAGGCGGAAGAGACCATCGTCATTGCGGTAGAGAATACCAGACCACAAGCTGAACGAGTAGTTTGAATGGAAAGTGGATCAGACAGTGACGTATCACTTGTTCCGTTCACATTGGCCGTTCGCATGAGATAATTTATGTACGCCCAAAAAACGCCTCGACACGCCTGCGTTTTCCCATCTCCACCCCCGTCAACACCCCAAAACGGGCTGTTCTGTCAATCACATTTGTCATGTCACTTCCTGTTCGCTAGTCGACGAACGACGGAAAAAAAGATCGCAATCAGCCGTACGCACATGCGCATTGTTACACCGGCGCATGCGTGGTTGCACAACATCGGTTCACTACGAGCGTACGGCCGCTTATGAGCGGCTCTGAATGAGGGCCTATGCTCTGAGGGGGGCTTTGGTGAGGAGGGCTGTGTTATGAGGGGCTGTGCTGTAAAGGGGGCTGTCATATGTGGGCGACTGTCCTAAGGAGGGCTGTGGTGTGAAGGGCTGTGATGAGGGGGCTGAGCTGTGGAGGGCAGTGCTATGATGGGGATTGTGATGTGAAGGGCTGTGATGAGGGGGGCTGTGGTGTGGAGGACTGTGCTATGAGGGGAGTGTGATGAGGAGGGCTGTGGTGTGAAGGGCTGTGAGGAGTGCTGTGAGGGGAGAGGGTTTTGCTGTGCTGTGGGAGGATGTTGTGATGTGGGGAGATGGTTGACACTGGGGGCACAGAGGAGATGGAGCTGGGGCAGTCAGGGAATGGATGGGGGAAGCTGTTACTTGCAGCTGAGAGGGGGGACAGCTGCCAGGCCATGGGAAGGAGGCAGGCTGCCACTAAATTATGAAAGGGGGATACAGGCTGGCACACGCAATAGAGAGGGGGGAGGCAGGCTGTCTCTTGCAGAAAGGGATGGGCTAGGCTGTCACACGCAGGAGACGGGGAGAGGAGAGGACAGGCTGAGGAGGGTTGGCTGGCACAGGAGAGGGAGGGTGGAGAGACATGTAATTTGTAGGAAAAGTAGCACCCCTTGGACCAGTGGCCACGAGTCACGACTCCCCAGGCCAGTTACCTGCTCCTACTGTAGCTGGGTGTGGGGGCTGTCCTGTGAGTGCTGTCCCTGGTGTGTGCGGGGAACAGTGCCAGCAGCCATTCCTATGACTCGGAGCTGCTGTACGGTGGAGAGATGAGGAGCTCTGTCTCGCAAGAAAACGGCTGACAGCCTCTTCTCGCAATGTTAAGAGCTCCTCTGGTCGCTCTGCTCACTATGATTGGCCAGCGGGCTGCCTGTCATGCATAAAGAGCTCCGCTACAGGGGACGGGGCCTCATATTTTTTTTGTGGCTCAGTGGCGCCCTCCAGTGGTCAGTGCTCTAGGCAGCTGCCTAAAACTGCCTAATGATAGCGCCAGCCCTGAGTCTACATCAGTGTTTCCCAACTTCAGTCCCCAGGAAACCCTAATAGTGCATGTTTTCCAGGTCTCCGCAGAGAGTCACAGGTGGAATAAATGTGTCAGCCAGTAATGAATATTTTTGTGCTCCAGCAAATGATGCATAGTTATACCTCTTTTCCACTTAAGTCCTGAGTCTGACCCGAAATTTGGAACATAGGGCCTGATACAGCAAGTTGCTTATATGCATGGAATAGGGCGATTTTTGCGTCCTGCGCATGTGTATGCATCGCAGTGCGCGAACTAGCCACTGTGCTTGAGTCTGCGACCGGATTATTATTATTATTATTATTATTATTACATTTTATTTATAGGGTGCCACAAGAGGTCCGCAGCACCGTACACAGAACATTACATTACAATACAGTAACCAACTTATAAACAGAGCACAAGTAACAATTAGCAACACAATTCTCCATACACAGTACAGCTGGGAAGGTGAAGGCTGTCATAGATGTGCTAGAGAAGAAGGCTGTGAGACAGTGGGGAGGAGGACCCTGCTCCTAGGAGCTTACAATCTAAGGGAGAGGGGAGACGGACAGATGACATGAGGCAAGAGTGTGTAGAAGGGGACCTGAGTGCAGGAAGTAGGTGAGGTAGAGATGGCTGAGGCAGGAGGGACAGAGACTTGGTGACGGTTATGTGGTGCAAGGGTATGCTTTGATGAACAGGTGGGTTTTCAGTGCACGTTTGAAGATCTGCAAGGTCGGGGAGAGCCTAATCGAGCGAGGGAGCTCATTCCAGTGAAGGGGGGCTGCACAGGCTAAATCTTGGATACGTGCATAAGATGAAGTAACCAGGGTGGAGGAGAGGTAACAGTCATTGGCAGACCGAAGTGAGCGGGAGGGAGTATGTAAGGAGATGAGGTTTGAGATGTAGGGAGCAGTAGAGTTAGAGAGGGCCTTGTATGTGAAGGTGAGGAGTTTGAAGAGGATTCTGTAGGGGAATGGGAGCCAGTACAGGTTTTGGCAGAGGGGTGCAGCAGAAGTGGAATGGCGGGAGAGGAAGATAAGTCTAGCTGCCGCATTGAGCATGACTGGAGGGGAGCAAGATGGCAACGTGGGAGGCCAGTAAGGAGAAGGTTGCAGTAATCAAGCCGAGAAGTGATTAGTGAATGAATAATCAGTTTGGTAGCATTCTGGGAGAGGAAAGGCCTAATACGAGTGATGTTGCGTAGCTGGAGCCGACAGGATTGAGCCAGAGATTGAATGTGGGGTGTGAAAGAGAGGGTGGAGTTCAAGGGTGACATCCAAGCAGCGAAGTTGGGGGACAGAGTAGATGATTGTGTTGTCAACAGTGATAGCGAGATTGGTTGGGGTGGAGACTCTATTAGGGGGAAAGATGAGTTCGGTTTTGTCCATGTTGAACTTCAGAGAGCGCTTGGACATCCAGGAAGAGATGGCGGAGACTCAACTGGTTACCTGAGAGAGGACAGAAGGGGAGAGTTCAGGAGAGGAGAGGTATAGTTGTGTGTCATCGGCATAGAGGTGGTATTGAAGGCCAAAGGAGCTGATGAGTTCTCCTAGTTTAGAAGTGTACAGGGAGAAGAGCGGTGGGCCCAGGACAGAACCCTGTGAGACACAAACGGGAAGGGGGGGAGGTGGAGCCGGAGGAAGACACAGAGAAGGAGCGGTTGGTGGGGTAAGAAGTGAACCAGGCATGGACGGTGTTAGAGATGCCAAAGGTCTGAAGGGTGCGAAAGAGGAGAGTATGATCCACGGTCTCAAAGGCTGCAGAGAGGTCCAGGAGGATGAGCAGAGAGAAGTGGCCCCTGGATTTGGCTGCAAGCAGGTCATTGGTGACTTTGGCCAGGGCAGTTTCAGTGGAGTGACGTTGGCGAAAGCCAGATTGGATAGGATCAAGGATGGAGTTGTCAGAGAGATAGCTGGTGATGCGGCTGTAGACAAGCTGCTCAAGTAGTTTGGAGGCAAAGGGAGAAGAGAAATGGGGCGGTAATTGGCAGGTGAGGACGGGTCGAGGTTGGGTTTTTTAAGAATAGGTGTGACAAGAGCATGTTTGAACAATGAAGGAAAGATACCAGTGGAGAGAGATAAGTTGAAAAGATGAGCAAGGTGGGAGCAGGCAGTGGAGGAGAGGGAGCGTAGAAGGCGAGAAGGGAGGGGGTCAAGGGGCAGGTGGAAGGGGGAGAGGACAAGATGAGGGAGTGGACCTCATCACCCATGGTGGGGCTGAAGGAACAAAAGATGGGGTGGCCGGGAGGTGCTAATGGTGGGGGAGGTGGGGTTGCAGCAGGGAGATTGGAGGATATACTGTGACGAATTGCCTCAATTTTGGAAGAGAAGAAAGAGGCAAAGTCAATTGCAGTGAGGGAGGATGGAAGGGGTGGAGGTGGGTGGTGGAGGAGAGTGTTGAAAGTACCAAAGAGGCAGCGGGGATTGGAGGACTGAGAGGAGATGAGCGACTGGAAGAAGGATTGCTTGGCGAGGGAGAGGGTCGAGCTGTAGGAAAAGAGGACAAACTTGAAGTGAAGGAAGTCCGCCAAAGAGCGAGATTTCCTCCAGAGGCGCCCGGCTGTGTGCGAGCATTTTATGCAGACCCATGGCAAAGTGATTGACAGGAAGTGCCATTTTTGGGTGGTGATGGGGGGCGTGATCAGGCGAATGCAGGCGTGCCAGTGCGTTTAAACGTCGTTGCATGGGCGTACATAAATTAGCCACTGCGAAACCAGACGCTGTCTGAGGACTCATAGCCTGCGCTGAAGTAAGCAATTCCTGAGTGAGGTCTGGGCTTCATTAACTGTGCGTCTGGGTCCGATATTACTTGATTTTACTAATTGTTTCTCTATGTTGGCCAAGTATACGGATGTGAGTATGGGGAAGTGGGCGTCCTTATGTCAGGCTGCGATCGCAATGCAAATGCAAACATTTAAATAACACAGCTGATATTAGCAACTCAGTTGTGGGTGTACAAGCAGAATAGAGATCCATAGTGAATCAGGCCCATAGTTCCAAACTTGGTTAGACCCGGGACAAACCCTGTTTCCACTGCGGCGCCAATCCGGGAATATCTTTCACACCGCACATGGGTGCAGTGCTGGCACTTGGAGATGACATCTTCTCCTTGAGCCGGAATGCGTAAATGGGTCCTGGGTCAGATGACTGTCATGTTACCCTTTTGCACTGAGCCTTACCTGGGTCCTTCCCGGGAATAACCCTGCTCGCTAGCAGGGTTGGCTTCCCGGTGACTGAAGTCAGGTGCAGCCATTTCCACTGACCAACATCCAGGGTTAATGCGCACCCACGTGCAATAACCGGGGATTTTGAAGTTAGTGGAAATGGGTATTAGTGTTCCCTGGGTGCTGGAGTTGAGAGACACTGGTCTACATCTCAACTCCCTCCAACAGGTCATGTTTTGAGGACGTCTGTCTATGGAAACAGGTGGGATAATTACTTGCCCAGCAAAATAGATCACCTGTGCATTATTAAAAGTGACCTATTGGGGGCACTTGAGGACTGAAGTTGAGAACGACTGGTTTGCATGATAAAAAAAATGCTAATCTGGTTTATACACACAAGCATCAAAACATAACACAATGGGCCTGATTCAGAGGGGGACACAGTTGCAGCTGTGGTTCTAATTTTTTTTTGTGGCGTCACAGCGATGGTAATATGTAAATGCGAGTTTTAGCCTTCCACTTGTGTACTAATGCGTGCCAGACTGTAGAAGCACTGAGTTCCCACTTTCAATGCCTGTGGATATTGCAAATCCACTGTTGGTTCTAAACACTCCACAATCAGCGCACCATTACATTCACCATTGTAGTGATTAGGCCCAGAAGTAATCACCAAAAATTATATGAGGGTGGTTCAATAAATAAGGTACCAAGACCTCTCATTGCATAAATTTATTCAACTCGTAAATATACGTATAATCAATAGTTTGGCCTTGGTTGGTACCTATTATTTTTCCACATAGTCCCCATTCTTGTCTAAGCATTTGTTTCAATGGTACACCAAGGCATCTATCCCGGCATAGAAGAAATCAGTGTCAAGCGCCTGAAGCCAGGCCATGATGTTTTCCTGAACTTCACCGTCCGTTGCAAGTCACCTTCCACCCAGGGGCTTCTTCAATTGTCCGAAGAGATGGAAATCACTCGGTGCCAGGTCAGGGCTGTAAGGAGGATTGTCCAGCATCTCCCAATGGTAGTGCCGTAACAACTCACGCGTGCAGTTGGCTGAGAGTGGCCTGGCGTTATCGTGCAGCAATACAATGCCTGTTCACAGCAACCCAGGTCGTTTTCGACTAATTGCTCTCCGCAACAGGCTCAATGTGTCACAATAGTGGACAGCATTCACAGTATCTTCCTTGGTGAGGAAATCAACAAGAAGCACTCCCTTGTGTTCCCAAAACACTGTCGCCATGACCTTCTTTGCTGATAGAGTTGTTTTGAATTTCTTTAAAGGTGGGGATGATGTATGTGTCCATGTCATGGATCCTTCTTCATCTCTGGTGTCACATGATGCACCCACGTTTCCTCGCCTGTAACAATACACTCCTGGAACTGCACTCTCTCCTCATGGTACCGCATCAAGTCCATGAGAGACATCCCATCCTATTGCTTTTGTGAACTTCTGTGAGTTGCTTCAGTACCCAGCGTGAACATTTTTTCCTGTACTCCAGTTGCTCATGAGTGATGTTGTGAACAGCACCCACTGAGATGTTCAGTTTATCTTTAATATCACTAACTCGAATGCATCTGTCCTCCTGAATCAGACCTTCAAAGCGGGACAAATTGTCATTGGTGGTGGACGTGCTTGGCTGGCAGGATCACTTCTCATCTTGAACATCTGTCCTGACATTATCAAAGGCAGCGCACCAAACCGGTTTCCCTGACATGATGTTATTACCGTACAACTTGACAAGTTAACTGATATGAGGCGCAGTCTAATGGTTGTGAGGGGAAGCAGTGGTCTATCTGCTCTGACCTGGCGGGAAATTAGAATGAAATATAGAACATTACACAAGTGATAGGTCTTGTTACCTTACTTAATTGAAAAACCCTCGTATTGGATGAACTTTGTATGTATAAATCAACTATATTCTATTGCTCTTGTTCCTGCTAATATTGTGCAAAGCGAACGCCGGACCAGTGTTCGTTGATACTCCACCTACCTCCTGTTTGTCATTCTATATCTGATCCGGATTGGCTCATGTGTCCATATCCTGCTGCTGTGAACGCTGCTCCAATGCCGGTGATAGCGTTCTCACATGTTCCCAGTTGTGGCCAGTCTCCTGTTTGTTTAGTCGAGTTCCAGATTCCAGTTTGCCTTATCTATTCTCTGCCGTTTATTCCATCAAGGCGGAACGGTCCGCACAACACCTGCTGTTTGCCGCTTGTGTCATCTTGGCGGCACGGTGTGCATCTCTGCCCTTTGCCGCTTGTGTCATCCCAGAGTGCACTCACATCCTAAGTGCGCAATCCAGTGTCCAGCGGCTTGTGTCAACCCGGCGACATTTGCCGCACCTCAGCGTCATAAGTGCACAATCCGGCGCATCATCATCAGCGACTTTACAGCCCAGAGGCTGTATCTTGTCCTCGGTCCACAGGCCGCAACAAGCGAAGACATACCAGCCTGCAGGGCTGCCACACAGCCCAAAGGCTGCATCTTATCCTCGGCCTACAGGCCGCAACCAGCCAAGACATACCAGCCCTCAAGGCTGCCACAGCCCAAAAGCTACATCTTGTCCTTGCCCCACAGGCCGCAACAAGTCGAGACGTACCAGCCCTCAAGGCTGCCACACAGCCCAAAGGCTGCATTTTGCTCTTGGCCCACAGGCCACAACAAGCCAAGATATACCAGCCCTCAAGGCTGTCACAGCCCAAAGGCTGCATCTTGCTCTTGGCCCACATGCCACAACAAGCCAAGATATACCAGCCCTCAAGGCTGCCACACAGCCCAAAAGCTGCATCCTGTTAATGGCCACTGCCACTACTAGTCAGCCCTCAAGGCTGCCACACAGCCTAAAGGCTGGATCTTGTTTACGGCCACATGCCGCTACTTGCCAAGAGTTCAACCCTCAAGGTTGCTACACGGCTCAAAAGCTACACCGTGCGTAGACCTTTTAGGCAGTGCCTGCCAAGAGCATCATATCTTAAGACTGTGTACAGGCTAAATCTGCCTGACTAACCCTCTGACCCTAACAGCTCTATATGTATTCAGTGTGTCAAATGGTCCTGTGACATGTATCAAAATGGATGCCAGGTACAATGCCCTAGAGATGACCCAAGTCTGTACTGCAGAGGGGCTGATGGGTAGAATAAGGTTTAAGACAGCTGAGTCCTTTGAAGCCAGCCAGACCAGAAAGGGGGCAGATAACCATCTATGTCCAGATGCACAAGATTTGTGATATATTGATACAACTGGATCCAGTCTCTTGGGCAGACAGCTATGGACTAGCTATGTAAAAATTTGTACCATTCTGATAGAGGAATGTGTGTGAGTCAGAATTCATTGACATTAGGCACTGAGAGGGTTAACCAAAAGTTGGAGGCTAAGTGACCCCTCCATAGTATAAAGAGGGATTTCAGCTAGCAATGGTTGGTCACTATCATAGGAGAAGCAGACATGCCGAGGTGTTCCATCAATTTCTAAGTGATCTCCTTCACGCCAGTTCATACGACATAATTCTTGTGAGTTGTTCTGATATAGTCCTGTTTATTTCTGAAACTATTCTGCCTATTATTGGTATGCCATTTTTGTAATATTGTGTGTAATTATAAGTATTGGAAATCTTTTTTTTCAAATTAAACCTCCTTAATTTAGCCTGGTCTTTGCTGTTCTTACACGGACTCATAGCCTGGGATCCATAAGGTACATGCTATATATACATGTGTGATATCATTAGTGAATATTAATAACTGTTTGTAGGTAGAAGTGAAGGGCTACCTGGTGTCAAACCACTGAGAACCCCTTACTGGTGGCTGTGTAGGTGTGTGATTAACTGTGAGTGCCAACGTAACCATTGATCACAGTCAGCGGTTTCACATTGATGTATCTGGGAACTGGCTGATTGTGGCAACCATCAACACTTACACCAGCCTATGACTGGCGCAGTGTCTCTTTCTGAACTTCTGCTAAAGATGTCCACTGTGGCTGCGGCTCTGCAATTGGGAACAGAGACGCATTCACTGACACACCTACAACACCCAGACAACACCCAGGAACGCCCATGGTTTTACATCGCTGCTCCTAATGCCAGCGCCTCTGTACGTAACAGAAGACTCTGCGTATACTCAGGGGAATGTATGCACCATAGGGGTTTTAAGGACTCTTTGCGTATGCGTAGTAACATACTGTATAATTGCTCAACTGCGCAAACATCAGCATTGCGCCCCCCTCTGAATCAGGCTCTATGTTTCCACATAAATGACATGCAGTGCTATGAGGTTTCACCGTTTCGACTCATATTAGTATTGGAAAATATGGCAGAGACTGAATGCTTCGTATATGAATTATGGATTTAGGATTTTTTATGGTTATCTAACATATAAAGCTCACACAGACTTGTTAGTGAAATCAGAAGGAACAAAAGCTATTCCTATAAACTACTTCACAACCTTTCTTTATAGGAGCCACTAGCAAAAAACACATAAAATGGATTAGATTTTTTTTCTATTAGGTTTTGGATTTTTGTGCTTCATATGATCCCATTAACCATTATATGGAATGCACAGTGCACATTGTTACTATTTACTGCATTTTTATATTCTTAGTCTCCTTTAATATCTTTTGATATCCTTGTTTGCTAAGAGGTTTTGTGTCCATCTTTATAGCCGGCAATGTGCAAATAAAACTGCACAAATTAATTTACACAGAGTAATTATAGTTTACAGTATACTGGGGCCAAATTAAATAGGACGACTGGTCACACCTCTTGCTGGCATACTCTGCCAAATCAAAGTAGATGCTGAACAAGATTAATCGCAGGGTGGAGATACAGAGAAAAGCAATAAACCTGCAGTGCTCCGTCCATGAATACAATCATACAGACATCTTGTAGGTTATAACGAGTGTAGGTTTTTGTTACTGTCACATTGTTCTTTTTACTTTGGTGTATGCAAGAATATACCTGCATATACACTGTGATGGAGTCTCATTCATTGAACATACAAGGGGGGATCAAAAAGTCTGTTTCCTGACCAGGGCCAAACTGGCCATCTGGCACTTCTGGCAAATACCAGAAGGGCCAATGGTCTGATGGGCCGGTTCAGACTGAAACCCTGGTTGAGCAGCTCCGCCTCTCAGTGCACTGCTCGGCTGGGATACTGAGAGACAGAGGTTCCGGTGAGGTCACGCCCCCATGTGGCAAAACCACACCCAGTGCAGTGAGGCCACGCCTCTGACTGTCGAGACCACTCACCCTTTTCACGAGCTTGCATGCCTACAGTGCGCGCACATGGATTCATGCCAGGGCTGGTCTGGAGCCCCAACTCGTCCCTGGTCCTGATGTAGCAGTAGATGTCGCTCCGTATTAATTTTCTGTATGTGTGTACTAAAGGTCTTAGTAGAACACTGTGGAAAATTACAGCACAATTCTTCTATTTTTCAAGATATTAAATAATAAACGGAACAACATCACTAAAACTTGGGAACAACATCACTAAAACTTGGGAACAACATATTGGAGAATACTGAAAAATGGAGAAAACTGAAATTTGAGCTGTCATTAAATATCTGCAAATGAAGAAGACAACGCTACTGACATTCACACTCAAGCTCAAGGAACACATTCGTGGGAAGGCTTTGGCGTCTGATGATGATGTCATGACTGCTATACAGGACTGGTTTGAGGACCAATCGTTGGAGCATCGATGGGAGAAGTGTAATGAAGTAAATGGAGCTTATGTTGAAGAAGAAATGCCATTTGAACTTAAATTTCTCTGTTATTCATGGTCAGGACACCAACTTTTGGATCCAACCTCGTAAAAAGAAAATAATAAATAAATATCCTATGAAACTTTTCAAACAATAATCTATAATACTAATTAGGAATCTACAAAAAAATCTAATATTTACTAAAACTCCAGAAAGAAAAAAAATTGTCCTGTCCTTTACTCACAAACTCATCGTTATAACCTCACATTCCCCATAACAAATCCCACAACATACTGTACATACAACAAGACCTCATTCTCTAGAACAGAGATTAGAGAAATTTGCTATATTTTTAGCTTTATTCCGCAACTGCAAGTGTCCTCGGTCCTACACCACACAGCT
The DNA here is from genome assembly GCA_031769625.1 of Taudactylus pleione. Taxonomy (NCBI): domain Eukaryota; kingdom Metazoa; phylum Chordata; class Amphibia; order Anura; family Myobatrachidae; genus Taudactylus; species Taudactylus pleione. Next base: position 214,454 of record JAUIMM010000228.1, on the reverse strand, counting down.
GATTGGATGGACTTTTATAATCACAGCAAAATCTAAATGAACAAAGGGGGTCATTCAGACCCGCTCGTGAGCGGCAGGACGCTCGCAAGCGGGTCGATGTTCCCCACTGCGCATGTGCACGACGGAGGGAGTTCCATCGTGCGCATGCGCGAGACTCGCCGAGCGACTTGCTCACCATCGCTCCGGGTCTCGCACCAAAGGGGGGCGTGCTGTCGATGTTGATTGAGGTGGGCGTGCTGGGGGCGTGCCTGCCAGACGGAGGCGAGCCAAAATCACTCCAGGGCTTGCGGCAGCGAGACCCTACCGCAGGGTCTCCGTCGCAAGCCCGATGGTCGCGATGGTCAAGACCATCGCGACCATCATCATGGACGCTCGCTATAGCTGTGGGTGGTAACCCACAGCTATGCGAGCGTCCATGAGGACGATCCAAAAAAAGGTAGGAGGGCCCTGATTCAGAGCGAGCGCTCTGGTCAGAGCGTTCAGCTCTGAATCAGGCCCAAATACCGAAGCTGATTCTGACTTGCACAGAACTCTTTGGCTGATTCAGCGGGGAACGTAGTTTCTTTTACGCATGCAATTGGTTGATTGTTGTGTACTGCGCATGCATCGTAGTGCGTGAACTAGCCACTGCGCTTCAGACTGCGATCGCAGATGCTACGCAGACCCATGGCAGAGTGATTGACAGGAAGTGCCATTTGGGGGAGGTGATGGGGGGAGGGGTTTTCCCCTCCAATGTGATTACTAAACTCAGTTGTTGTAATTATTTGTTTTTTAACTTACTTTAATGCTAATGATTGCTATCGCAATGCAGTCGCACTGCCAGCATAGACGCCCACTGCCTCCCACTACCGCTATCTCACATCCGTAATAACTTGCAAACCTCCACAATCATCGGTAACATCGTGTACCATCGGCCCCTCACGCAGAATTACAGCAGCCCTGAACTTACTTAGAAAATGCTAACATCTTATCACGCAGTGAGTACACAAGTTGCATATGCAATCGCACTGGCTAATTTATGCACGCCCATGCAATGGCGATTAAACGGACAGACACGCCTGCGTTTCTGCAACTTACCCCCCCATCACCACCCCAAATGTACACTGCCTGTCAATCACTCTGCACGGTCTGCTTGATCACAGTGCGATTGCAGTGGTGCCTTTGCGCACTTCGATGCATATGCATGCGCAGTACGCAGCAATTGGCCAACTGCGAGCGATGTTGCAGTTGCGATCCTTAATGAATCAGGCCCAAAACCCAGAGTATATGAATAGATGATAGATTGTCTCTGGGAAAGAAGCGCCCACTTGCTACTCGGTGATTGAGCATACGTTTGTCACATACACAAATATTTGGACAGATAACAGATAGACGTATATTTCTCAAGGAATATGGGTCTGATTCAGAGGTGCATGCTAATCCCATTGCGCAAGATTTTACACTGAGACACCCACTAGTGCCGTCTCAAAACAAATTACAAAGATGCAACATTGGTCGAACATCGGTCAAACCATCGATCTTCTGAGCAACCTTAAGGTCTCTCAGAATGTCCATCGCAAGTAAGCTGCCGGAGCTTTTTCCACTGCGTACAAATTCGCATTCGCAGGCTGATGCCCCCCAAAACGTACTTGAGACAACCGCATTTGCCTCGCCACCAACCATAACCTCCCATAGACACTCCCTTAATGTCGATCACACTGCATCCAAGTTCTCACTGTGAGCACAGACAATAATCTAACTTGGCACATGCGCAGTGCGACTACGTCGCATGCGCAGTATAAAAAGATTGCTCCTATCTGTAAACATCAGCTTTGCCTGCACATCAGTGCATTAGTGCAATGTGCTGCATGATAACATCATAGGGCAGTGCTCCACAATTCTTTACATTATGAAGCCCATGTTTATCAGAGCTCCCCTGACCTTGTATATAGGAAGAGCAGAAGCCCTTTATCATTGGGCACACAGACTACGGTTGGTGTATGCGCTCTTTTCCTTCCGGGAGGGAGCTGAATGCCTGCATTCTGTGGGGGGCGTGGCCGGACTGTGATGCCGTTTTGGGGGCGGGGCTGGGGGCGTGACCGCCTGATCGCGTCATCGTGGCCACGCCCCCTCTTCACAATGCCGGAAAAAAGGCATTGTAAAGCAGGGGGCGGAGCCTCGATGACGCGATTCAGCGCGAATCGCGTCATTGGGCCCCCCGGCAGCGGGGGTTTTTACTAGTAGTCTGGAGGGGTAGGCGGCTGCCGGGAGGCTTGCCTGCCTTTCCGGGGGGTTGGGAGCGGCACCCGATATTCGGGAGGCTCCCGACCAAATCGGGAGGGTAGGCAAGCCTGGTATGCATCTTAGTAAGCCTAAGCTTACTCAGACTGGCCGCTGAAACTCCCCTGCCAAGGCCAGGAAATCTGTGTCGGAAGACGCAGATCCTGACCTTGGCACGCCTACAAAATTGGGACAACACGTCCCAGTTTTGTAAAACGGACCTGTCGATATCCCCACCCCGTCCCACAAGGCCGCAGCCTATCAATCCTGCTGCTGCTTGGGGGCACTGTGAGCGATCTTGCAGACACCTGGGCAGTACAGATCCTGTGCCATTGGCCGATCAGTAATGTATCAGTGATGTACTGTATGCATACCATCGGGTTTGCATACATCTCTGAATCAGGCCCAATACACTATACATTTTTTTTAATTCTAACCTTTGCTTCTTCAGCCAATATTCCAACATATCACAATCAGATATATTTTCAGTCTAAGGGGTAAATTTACTAACGGTCGAGCTTGTGTGAGTTTGCAAACTCACGTGAGTTTAGCCATTTTTTTCATCTCTCAAATTTACTAAAGACAAACTCGAGTGAGTTTGATGTGAGGGCCTGATTCAGAGCCGGACGCTATTTGCACTCGCTCGTTCAGAAAAAGGGGCCGGCTATTTAAATTGAGCGCTCGCTCTTTGCGGTCTGTTGACGCCTCTATGTCTGAGCGAGCGAACGAAACATGACGTGAGGTCCCCCCCAAAAGACTAACCAGCCCCGGACTTGCTAGCCTGTCCTGGTACCTAAAATTGCTTGGAACATAACAAGTAGGGTTCAACCGTAAGTTAGGTACCAGCACCAGGCTGCAGGGCCAGTCCTGGTTTTAATTATAGGGGTAAAAAATTTGCGTAGGGGTACCCCTAAAATGAAAACCAGCACTGGACCCTTTCTAGCGGGGGGCTGATGCCACAGCCAGGGGAGCCCATTCACTTGGACCCCCAGCCGCAGCATCAGCCCTGATCGCTAGTCAGCCCAGGCCAGGGATCCCTGGGGAGTTGGGGACCCTTCAATAAAGGGGTCCCCCTCGCCAGGGCACCCCTGGCCTTGGCTGATAGAGCGGGACTATCCCCGCCACCCCTGGGTGGCGGGTTGATAGTGTAGGTGTAGTGTTAAAAATATAATAAACAACATTGTCTTTACAGTAGAACTGCAGGTCCCAGCAAGCCTCTCCCTCATGCTGGTACTTGGAGAACCACAAGTACCAGCATGCAGGGAATTAAGGGGCCACTGGTACCTGTAGTTCACCTGTAACGAAATGTGTAAAAAAAGCACAAGACACACACACCGTGAAAATAAAGTTGTATTACATCCATGCACACTCACATACTCACCTTCTTCCAGATGTTCACGTCCCCTTTTCAACATAAAGTATCCAATGGAAGTACCTGTAAAAAAAGATCCAATACTCACCTTTTGTCCCACGATGTTCTCTGCAGTAATCCAAATAGGGCATCGGACACACTGTAAGACGCTACAGCATATTGTTACAGTAGCGCTAATGACAGCTCTGGGCTGGGCTACACTATCTATACCTACACTATCAATCAGCCCCCCGCTAGAAGGGGTCCAGTGCTGGTTTTAATTATAGGAATACCCCTATGCAAATTTTTTACCCCTATAATTAAAACCAGGACTGGCCCTGCAGCCTGGTGCTGGTACCTAATTTACAGTGGAACCCTACTCATTTTGCTCCCCGTAATTTTAGGTACCAGGACAGGCTGGCAAGTTCGGGGCTGGTTAAGCTTTAGGGGGGGGACCCTATGTCATTTTTTAATTAAAATTTTTTAACCTGTTTTTTACAGGTATTAAAACACACAAGCAGCTTAGAGTTTTGCATAGAGAAACACTGCAATCTCGAGTAAGTAATCTCATCTAAACTCTCATCTAAACTCTCATCTAAACTCTCCTTAAACTCACCTTAAACTCTCATCTAAACACGCAATTTGGGGGAAAAAACTCGATCTGCTTCACCATCAGAAAACTCACTTCAGCTAAACTCTCTTCTTAGTAAATTTGTGAGTTTGATAAGGGAAAACTCATCCGAGTTTTGGTGAAGAAAGTGAGTTTAAAAACTAAAAAACTCGACCAAACTCGATTCTTAGTAAATTTACCCCTAAAAGTTGTAGTAATTGGTAGCACTTCACACTCTTTTTGTTACAGGATCATTCCCTTCATAGTATATTAGTGAGGATTAATAATAGATTGCCTTTTCCCTTCAATTTGCTGAATTGTTTTATTACATTGTTGTAAGCACACAGACACATTCTTTCCCTCAATTTCTTTTCTTGTCATGTTTTATGAATGACTAAAGAGTTTGATTTCTTTTTAGCAATACCTAAGCTAGGAATGGATTAATATTTGTGAGGCCAAAGTTACTTTTAGAAGGCTCTAAAATGTCATATGTGGTTCATGCTATCCACCCATAGCAGCAGCGCACTCTGCTCTCTGCTAACAGTGCACACCACATTGATGCGCCATGAGGAAGCCAGCAGGTGCCAAAGGGGAGGATGAAGATCAAGGTGTGGGTGATGGACAGTATCAAAAAGATCACACTGCATGCTGAAAGCATTCCTTTTTATAATACAGGTTGAGTCTCCCATATCCAAATATTCCGAAATACGGAATATTCTGAAATACGGAATTATTTTGGCATGATTGAGATAATGAAACCTTTGATTTTTGATGGTTCAATGTACAAAACCACCTCCTCACCATGCTTTACCTCACATACCCCCTTCTCACCATGCTTTACCTCACATACCACCTCCTCATCATGCTTTACCCCACATACACCCTCCTCACTATGCTTTACCTCACACACCCCCTTCTCACCATGCTTTACCTCACATACCACCTCCTCATCATGCTTTACCCCACATATACCCTCCTCACTATGCTTTACCTCACATAACCCCTTCTCACCATGCTTTACCTCACATAGCACCTCCTCATCATGCTTTACCCCACATACACCCTCCTCACCATGCTTTACTTCACATACCTCTTTCTCACCATGCTTTATCTCAAATACCCCCTTCTCACCATGCTTTACCTCACATACCCCCTCCTCACCATGCTTTATCTCACATACCCCCTTCTCACCATGCTTTACCCCATATATATTTTTCTCACCATGCTATACCTCACATAGCCCCTTCTCACCATGCTTTACCTCACATACCACCTCCTCATCATGCTTTACCCCACATACACCCTCCTCACCATGCTTTACCTCACATACCCCCTCCTCACCATGCTTTACCTCACATACCACCTCCTCATCATGCTTTACCCCACATACACCCTCCTCACCATGCTTTACCTCACATACCACCTCCTCATCATGCTTTACCCCACATACACCCTCCTCACCATGCTTTACCTCACATACCACCTCCTCACCGTGCTTTACCTCACATACCCCCTTCTCACCATGCTTTACCTCACATACCACCTCCTCATCATGCTTTACCCCACATACACCCTCCTCACCATGCTTTACCTCACATACCCCCTTCTCACCATGCTTTACCTCACATACCACCTCCTCATCATGCTTTACCCCACATACACCCTCCTCACCATGCTTTACCTCACATACCCCCTTCTCACCATGCTTTACCTCACATAGCACCTCCTCATCATGCTTTACCCAACATACACCCTCTTCACCATGCTTTACCTCACATACCTCCTTCTCACCATGCTTTACCACAAATACCCCCTTCTCACCATGCTTTACCTCACATACCCCCTCATCGTCCTTTACCCCACATACACCCTCCTCACCATGCTTTACCTCACATACCACTTCACCAGTCTGCCTCACATGTTGCTCTACAGCTTGTATCCTACATAAATAACAGATAAACCCAGGAACACCCAGTAACCCACTTCAAAGATACTAATTGCTAATAATAATTATAGTCAAGGATTTGCATAGATGCTGCACCCTAATGAAACACTGATAATCTCCAACACTAGAAGAAGTAAAAGGCCGCATTGGATATACACAATGCTAAATATACAGAAAAAGAATCTGGAAGGAGGAAAGGTGAACGAAGAGTTATATTGGAGATACATGTTAGTACATAAAACTTGGACTGCCAAATCTATTTATGTTTGCTGGAATTGTTTACATTGCTTTTGTTAAAACCACAGAAACAGCTTATGCTGGGCATACACTGTCAGATAAAATGCCCGTCAGACCGACAGACATTGTATCTGGCAGCCTGAAACCAGATCAGGTATCATGGCCATACACTATAAGATATGTCACAGTTTATGGCCACAATATGTGCATTCCTCTCCTGGGGATGAGACATTTCCCAGGTCCTCCCTTGTGAAGGAACAGAGGAAATGTCGGGTGGTCTGTGAGATGCGGCCAACTTGCAGCTCACAAATAATTGCACTGTTGGATATTCAGCATGTCCAATAGATGAATAATTTGTGATCGATTGGAGAAATACACTGTACAATTATCTGGGTGATCTGCCGATACCAGGCGGATTGGCCAGATAATTGTATAATATATGCCCAGCATTAGTAGCCTTCATTACTTTGAACTCTCAGATTGTTTTGGTGGAAGTTGATTCTGCAATTGTATTTATCCAACAGGCACTGTTATTATACAAGTTCCATTCGTGCAGTTGGGTGGTAATGAATTATGAGTAAGAATATTTAATGCTCTTTGTATAAGGCTACTTACTACTATATATTGGCTGTTATATGTACACTGGTTCTGCTGATTTGTATCTTTGATGTTTTATTGGATATTGTAATCGCCATTATAGGAAATCATTATATGAAATCTACTAATGAATCGTATGCTGCCCATACACTATACAATTATCTGTCAGATATCTTTCCAATCTGGCTGGTTGAAATTAAAATCTGATAATGTATGGGAGCAAATGACAATCGACCATTTGCTCGCAAACACTAGAAAACAGACAAAAATGGTCGATCAGACAAATTGGTTAAAACTAGGGGTGTGCACCGGCCACTTTTCATGTTTTGGTTTTGGATCTGGATCTTTCTTCGTGTTTTGGATCTGGATTGGTTTTGCCAAAACCACCCTTCCGTGTTTTGGGTTCTGGGTTTTGTGTTTTGGATCTGTATTTTAAAAACAAAACAAAACATAAAAACAGCTAAAATCACAGAATTTGTGGGTTTTTCTGCTCCTATGCTATTATTAACTTCAATAACCTTAATTTCCACTCATTTCCAGTCTATTCTGAACACCTCACACCTCACAATAGTGTTTTTATGTCCAAAAGGTTGCACCGAGGTAGCTGGATGACTATGCTAAGCGACACGAGTGGGCGGCACAAACATGTGGCCCATCTAGGAGTGAGACTGCAGTGGCAGACAGGATGGCAGTTTGAAAAACTAGGCCCCAAACAGTACATAATGCAAAGAAAAAAAAGAGGTGCAAGATGGAATTGTCCTTGGGCCCTCCCACCCACCCTTATGTTGTATAAATAGGACATGCACACTTTAACAAACCAATCATTTCAGCGCCAGGGTCTGCCACACAACTGTGGCTGAAATGATTGGTTCGTTTGGACCCCCACAAAACAAGCTGGCAATTAATCTGTCCCTGCACAAACTGGCTCTACGGAGGCAAGATGTCGTCCTCATCCTCCTCATCCACCGATTCCTCACCCTCTTCAGTGTTGTGTACATCCTCATCCTCACAGAGTATTAACTCGTCCCCGCTGGAATCCACCACCACAGGTCCCTCTGTACGTTCTGGAGGCTGGTTTCCCTGGAAGAGTTGATAATTCATTTTTATGAACATCATCTTCTCCACATTTTGTGGAAGCAACCTCCTACGCCTTTCGCTGACAAGGATCCCGGCTGCACTAAACACTCTTTCGGAGTACACACTGGAGGGGGGGCAACTCAGGTAAAATAGAGCCACTTTGTACAGGGGCCTCCAAATTGCCTCTTTTTCCTGCCAGTACAGGTATGGACTGTCTGACATGCCTACTTGGATGCTGTCACCGATGTAATCCTCCACCATTCTGTCAATGGTGACAGTATCATATGCAGTGACAGTAGACATGTCAGAAATTGTTGCCAGGTCCTTCAGTCCGGACCAGATGTCCAAACTTGGTCCTGCCTGCCCTGCATCACCGCCAGCGGGTTGCTTAGGATACCTAAGTTTTTTCCTGGCAGCCCCAATTGCGGGAGAAAATGAAGAAGGAGCTGTTGACGTGTCACGTTCCGCTTCATCTGACAGTGTTTTCACCAGCAGATCTTTGCACCTCTGCAGGCTTGTGTCGGCCGGAAAGAGAGACACCACATAGGCTTTAAACCTAGGATCGAGCACGGTGGCCAAAATGTAGTGGTCTGATTTCAACAGATTGACCACCCTGGAATCCTGGCAAAGCGAATGAAGGGCTTCATCCACAAGTCCCACATGCAGAGCGGAATCGCTCCGTCTTAGCTCCTCCTTCACTTTCTCCAGCTGCTTCTGCAAAAGCCTGATGAGGGGAATTACCTGACTCAAGCTGGCAGTGTCTGAACTGACTTCACGTGTGGCAAGTTCGAAGGGCTGGAGAACCTTGCACAACACGGAAATCATTCTCCACTGCGCTTGAGTCAGGTGCATACCCCCTCCTTTGCCTATGTCATAGGTGGATGTATAGGCTTGAATGGCCTTTTGCTGCTCCTCCATCCTCTGAAGCATATAGGGGGTTGAGTTCCACCGCGTCACAACCTCTTGCTTCAGGTGATGTCAGGGCAGGTTCAAGAGTGTTTGCTGGCGCTCCAGACTTCGGCATGCAGTCGCTGAATGGCGAAAGTGGGCAGAAATTTTTCGGGCCACCCAAAGCGTCTCCTGCACGCCCCTGTCGCTTTTCAGAAAATTCTGCACCACCAAATTCATTGTGTGAGCAAAACATGGGACGTGCTGGAATTTGCCCAGATGTAATGCCCGCACAATATTGGTGGCGTTGTGAGATATCACAAATCCCCAGGAAAGTCTAAGTAGGGTAAGCCACTGGGCGATGATTTCCCTCAGTTTCTCTAAGAGGTTGTCGGCGGTGTGCCTCTTACAGAAACCTGTGATACACAGCGTAGCCTGCCTTGGAACGAGCTGGCGTTTCTGAGATGCTGCTACTGGTGACGCTGCTGTTGTTGCTGCGTAAAGTGATACATCTACCCAGTGGGCTGTCACAGTCATATAGTCCTTAGTCTGCCCTGTTCCACTTGTCCACATGTCAGTGGTTAAGTGGACATTGGGTACAACCGCATTTTTCAGAACACTGAGGACACTTTTTCTGACGTTTCTGTACAGTCTCGGTATCGCCTGCCTAGTGAAGTGGAATCTAGACAGGGATTGGAACCGGGGACACACTACCTCCATCAATTGTCTAAATCCCACTGCACTAATGGCGGATACCGGACGCACGTCTAGCACCAACATAGCAGTCAAGGCCTCAGTTATACGTTTTACTTCAGGATGACTGCTGTCGTACTTCATCCTCCTCGCTAAGGACTGTTGGAGGGTCAATTGTTTAGTAAAAGTAGTGGTGTTCCTACTTCCTCTCTGGGATGATGAACGACTCTCAGCAGCAGCAACAGCAGCAGCGGCAGCAGGAGGCGTAGTAATGCAGGATCCTCCGGAGGAATCCCGGATAGGAGAGTCAGTCATGCCAGTGACATGGCCTGCAGGACTACTTCCAATCCTGACTAAGGAGGAAATTGACGAGGATGGAGTTGACGGTGTGGTTTGCAGGCGCTTGGATACAAGAGGACAACGGGATTTAGGTGTCCCTGGACTGCTTACGGTCTTAGCCAAAGATTCTGAACTTCACAGTAACTTTTTATGAACACGCTGCAGGTGCCATATAAGGGAGGATGTTCCTAAGTGGTTAACGTCCCTACCCCTACTTATTCACCTTTACATATGGTACATATGGCAAGACAGTTGTTGTCCGGATTTGGATAGAAATATTGCCAGACCAAAGAGGTGGAATGTTTGGTCTTCTGCCCAGGCATGACCGTGATGGGCTTTTTCATCCCACGGACAACAACTGTCTCCCCCGGAGCCTGATTTAAACAAACCACATCACAATCAGAATCCTCCTCGCCAACTTCCTCCTCAACGCCAGCTACACCAGTATCCTCATCCTGTTGTACTTCAACAATAACATCTTCAATTTGCATATCAGCAAGTGGACTGTGGGTGCTCCTTTCAGCACTTGCAGGGGGCGTGCAAATGGTGGAAAGAGCCACCTCTTCCAGTCCAGTGCTGGGAAGGTCAGGCATTGCAACCGCCACCACACTTGGACTCTCCTTGGGGATTTGTGATATCTTCTTAGAACGCACAGTTCTTCGCTGTGCTTTTGCCAGCTTAACTCGTTTGATTTTTTTAGCGGGAGGAGGGCTTCCATCGTCATGTGAAGCTGAACCACTAGTCATGAACATAAGGAAAGACCTTAGCCGTTCCTTGCCACTCCGTGTCGTAAATGGAATATTGGCAAGTTTACGTTTCTCTTCAGATGATTTAAATGTTTTTTTCAAGGTCATTTTCCTGAACTTTGTCATTTGGGATTGTATGTGCCCTCTACTATGACATTGGGCATCGGCCTTGGCAGACGACGATGATGGCATGTTATCGTCTATGTCATGACTAGTGGCAGCAGCTTCAGCATTAGGAGGAAGTGGTTCTTGATCTTTCCCTATTTTATTTTTATCGGAGAAAGTTTTGTCCTCCATTTATGTTATATTGATATATACATGCGGCTAAGGCGCACACAAACACAGAAAATAATTTTTTATTTTTGTTGGAGACTAGTGCACTTTGTGGGTTACACCACCCTTTAAGAAATGAGCCAGCCGGCCCTTTACTTATGGGACACAGGCGCACGCTTGGCGCTGCTCCTTTGTTGATGCACGTGCAGCTACAGCCCACACAATTCACAAAGACAGAAAAAAAAGAAGAATTTTTTATTCTTTGTGGAGCGCACTTTGGGGGTTACACCACCCTTTAACAGACAGACGCACGCTTGGCGCTGCTCCTTTGTTGATGCACGTGCAGCCACAGTGCACACAATTCACAAACACAGAAAATATTTTTTTATTTTGTTTGGAGTGCCCTTTGGGGGTTACAGCACCCTTTAACGGTCAAGCCAGCCGGCCCTTTACTTATGGGACACAGGCGCACGCTTGGCGCTGCTCCTTTGTTGATGCACGTGCAGCCACAGTGCACACAATTCACAAACACAGAAAATATTTTTTTATTTTGTTTGGATTGCACTTTGGGGGTTACAGCACCCTTTAACGGACAAGCCAGCTGGCCTTTTACTTATGGGACACAGGCGCACGCTTGGCGCTGCTCCTTTGTTGATGCACGTGCAGCCACAGTGCACACAATTCACAAACACAGAAAATATATATTTTTTTTTGTTTGGAGTGTACTTTGGGGGTTACAGCATCCTTTAACGGTCAAGCCAGCCGGCCCTTTACTTATGACACAGGCGCACGCTTGGCGCTACTTTGTTGATGCACGTGCGGCTACTGCGCACACAATTCACAAACACAGAAAAAATATTTATTTTTTTGCACTTGGGGGGAGCAACCCTGATGGACAGAGCACCCCCTGGACAACACTACAGCACCCCTTTAGGACTGGGACACTACACAGGACTTTGGAGTGGACACAGCCCCTATGGACAACTGACTGCACAACACAGTCCAGCCAGCCCCTATGGACTTTGGAGGAGTGGACACAGCCCCTATGGACAACAGCAGCACAGCACAACACAGCCAGCCCCAGGGCCGGATTATAGGAGGGGCGAGCGGGGCGGTCGTCCAGGGGCCCCCACACCTTGGGGGCCCCCACACTAATGAGAATATAGACTGGAACCTGACCACTCACCCTGGCCAGCTTCCGATCTCGGCAGCTTCACAGCACAGTCTCACTGCCTCTGAGCTTCACCCGACAGTGGCTGTATGGAAGCCCCGCCCCCTTGTTGACAATGCCGCGATTCGCAGGTGCATGAGTAGGGGGCGGGGCTTAATGCAGTGAAGTGCCTGCCCCTTCAGAACGGTTGATGGGTTGCCTGCTGGAGCTGCAAGAGGTTAGCGTTTGAGCTCCTTTCCTCCATCTCTCTCTCCCCCTCTGTCCCCTCCTCCCTCTCTCTCCCTTCCTCTGTCACTCCCTCTCTTCCTCTATTTCCCTCTTTGTCTCCCTCCCCATCCCTGTCTCACTCCCTTCCCCTCTCCCCTTCTCCTTCCCTCCCTGTCCCTCCCTTTCTCTCTCTCTCTCTCTCTCTCTCTCTCTTCCTTCTCTCTCCCACTCCCTCTCTCTCCCTCCTTGTCCCTTCCTCCCTCTCCCCCCTCCCCCCATTCTCTATCTTTACTGTATCTATATCTCTATCTTTATCTATAAATAGATAAATAAATTGATATATATATATATATATATAATATATATATATATATATATATATATATAAATAAAATACCTTTTTTTATGGGGCCCCCACAACTTAGTTACCCCGGGGCCCCCACAATCCTTAATCCGGCCCTGGCCAGTCCCTATGGACTTTGGAGGGGTGGACAAAGCCCCTATGGACAACAGCAGCACAACACAGCCAGCCCCTATGGACTTTGGAGAGTGGACACAGCCCCTATGGACAACAGCAGCACAGCACAACACAGTCAGCCCCTATGGACTTTGGAGGAGTGGACACAGCCCCTATGGACAACAGCAGCACAGCGCAGCACAGCACAGCACTACACTACACTGCACTGCACTACACTACACTACACAGCCAGCCCTAACTCCCACCCTCCCTCTTCACTGTCCACAGCCGAGTGAGAAAATGGCGCCGACGTGGGTACCTTATATAGAATCCAAAACCTGCGAGACCCGGAAGGCGGGATGATGACGTTTTGCCTCGATTTCAGATCCGAGTCAGGCGGGAAAAGTCGAGCCTGACTCGGATCGGCCTCGGATCGGGGGGGTTCGGATTTCAGAAATCCGAACCCGCTCACCCCTAGTTAAAACACACGAATTTAACCAATTTGAACAATTGTTTTTTGCCTGTTTTCCAGTGTTTAAAACCATATGATCGACTGTCATTTGCTCCCATACATTACCAGGTTTTCATTCCAACCAGCCAGATTGGACAGATATCTGACAGATAATTTAGTGGATGCCCAGCATTATGGTGCATACACACGGTCAGATTTTTCTTCAGATCTGAACGATAACGATTGAAAAAATCGTTCAATCGTTCATATCTGAAGGAAAATCTGACATATCTGACATGTCTGAACGAGGAACGATGAACGATGCGCGTTCCCAATGTTCAGATAACGATATCTGACATCTGATGTGTTCGCTGTCAGATTTGGATGATTCCATTCATTTTGCTGCAGTCAAAAATCGTTCATAGTTCAAATCGTTCAAATCGTTGATCAAATTGTTCATCAAATCGTTCAGATCGTTCATTTGACACATCTGACAAATCTGACCGTGTGTATACTCCATAAGTGAGACATTTTAGATGATCCTCAATTATAAAGTAGTGTCTAGTGAGTTTGTTACGTGTACGAGATTGCAATCTGTTGTAATACCGTTTTCTATCTGATTTTTTTTTACAATAGGCATTTTTTGATAATATTTTTTTGGTTATAATAAAACAATTTAATTTTAAAATTTTCTGGGAAATTTTCTGCAGAAAAGACTCAGAAGCAGAGTAACAGGCCAGGCTCAGTGCTACAAACAAGAATTCTCACTTGTGCAGGAGGATAAGAACATGCAAAAAGTATTAGGTGGTGGAATTGCAACCAAGTTCTCCAGAATGCCATTCACACGGCATTCTGGGTCGCAATTCCAGCAGTGATGTCAGCAGTCACAGGCCTCCACATCACTGTAGGGAGAACGGACGAGCGGGAAGAACTCCATTCTGCACATGTGCAGAACAGATTCCTCCTTAAAAGCTGGGGGTGTAGCAGGACGGCACGGTCGCATGGAAGATGACCGTGTCAGCTAAAGCCCAGCTAGCTGAGGTTACAACCCATGTGAGCGCACCAGTTAAGTGGTTAAGGAGTACAACTGTATGTCTAAACAGCTGCAAAGGCAGACACACTGTCATGTGTATCTTTCATTTCAAACTGGTTATGCGCTAGTCGAAGAAAACTGGAAATATTTATTAATTAACCGGTTCTAGAGTCAATAACTATAATTTGTTATCACTGCAATAAGAAATACAGAATTTCGGGATGTATTAAAAAAAAACAGATGCAGACACAGGACCTCCAATAGGAGGTCATCCCTGCGATGTGTACAAGTACAGTGATCACTAATAAAGTCTGCTGTGCAAGCAGCAATTGCCAGGGGGGATCCTCCTACAGACCCCTCTAACGGAATGTTTTGCGATTCGTAGCTCATAGGTTACAATAGCTAACACCATCTAGCATTAGCTATCGGGGCCAGCGTTTGCCAGCATTAGCTATCGGGGCCAGCGTTTGCCAGCGTTAGCTATCGGGGCCAGCTTTTGCCAGCGTTAGCTATCGGGGCCAGCTTTTGCCAGCGTTAGCTAATGGGGCCAGCTTTTGCCAGCGTTAGCTATCGGGGCCAGCTTTTGCCAGCGTTAGCTATCGGGGCCAGCTTTTGCCAGCATTAGCTATCGGGTCCAACGTTTTCCTGCATTAGCTATCGGGGCCAGCTTTTGCCAGCGTTAGCTATCGGGGCCAGTGTTTTCCAGCATTAGCTATCGGGGCCAGCATTTGCCAGCATTAGCTATCGGGGACAGCGTTTGCCAGCGTTAGCTATCGGGGCCAGCGTTTGCCAGCGTTAGCTATCGGGGCCAGCGTTTGCCAGCATTAGCTATTGGGGACAGCGTTTGCAAATGAAAAGAGGGATCACAGTAGTTATCTCCGACATCTTCTGCAATCCTCTTCTAATACATTCCTATTTACATGTCATTGTAACCCTAACTTATTAGGTTAGTGACCTTAAATAACTCAGAAATGAGCTAACAGCGGTTTAGCAAAATATTGTAGAAAGGCAGGGAAAGATTAGCCAGTCTTGTATGAATAATTTATTTCCACTAGACATTCTGGTATTGTTTCAGATGGTCATGGAATGAAGCCAGGAGTCTGTCCTTCCTAACACCATTAATCATATGTGCTAACAGTAACTAATGAAATAAACATTGCATCAGCACTCACACCTCTAGGTAAAATGTAGTAGGTGGCATCTCCTAATAATATATACAGTTACTTAATAGCTGATCAATGCTTCTGCAGCAAGACTTTGGGGCCTATTCATCATACCTAAAAAAATCGATGGAGGTAATTAGGTTTAGAACTAGGGGTGAGCGGGTTCGGATTTCTGAAATCCGAACCCCCCCGAGCCCCCCCGATCCGAGTCCAATCCTAGTCAGGCTCGACTTTTCCCGCCTGACTCGGATCTGAAATCGAGGCAAAACGTCATCATCCCGCCTTCCGAGTCTCGCGGGTTTTGGATCCTATATAAGGTACCCGCGTCGGCGCCATTTTCTCACTCGGCTGTGGACAGTGAAGAGGGAGGGTGGGAGTTAGGGCTGTGTAGTGTAGTGTAGTGTAGTGTAGTGCTGCTGTTGTCCACTACTTCAAAGTCCATAGGGGCTGGCTGTGTTGTGCTGTGCTGCTGTTGTTAATAGGGGCTGTGTCCACTACTTCAAAGTCCATAGGGGCTGGCTGGACTGTGTTGTGCAGTCAGTTCTCCATAGGGGCTGTGTCCACTCCAAAGTCCTGTGCAGTGTCCCAGTCCTAAAGGGGTGCTGTAGTGTTGTCCAGGGGGTGCTCTGTCCATCAGGGGTGCTCCCCCCATGTGCTAAAAAAATAATATATTTTCTGTGTTTGTGAATTGTGTGCGCAGTAGCCGCACGTGCATCAACAAAGTAGTGCCAAGCGTGCGCCTGTGTCATAAGTAAAGGGCCGGCTGGCTTGACCGTTAAAGGGTGCTGTAACCCCCGAAAGTACACTCCAATCCAAACCAAAAAAAAATTATTTTCTGTGTTTGTGAATTGTGTGCGCAGTAGCCGCACGTGCATCAACAAAGTAGTGCCAAGCGTGCGCCTGTGTCATAAGTAAAGGGCCGGCTGGCTTGACCGTTAAGGGTGCTGTAACCCCCGAAAGTACACTCCAGTCCAAACCAAAAAAAAAATTATTTTCTGTGTTTGTGAATTGTGTGCGCAGTAGCCGCACGTGCATCAACAAAGTAGTGCCAAGCGTACGCCTGTGTCATAAGTAAAGGGCCGGCTGGCTTGACCGTTAAAGGGTGCTGTAACCCCCAAAGTACACTCCAGTCCAAACCAAAAAAAAAATTATTTTCTGTGTTTGTGAATTGTGTGCGCAGTAGCCGCACGTGCATCAACAAAGTAGTGCCAAGCGTGCGTCTGTGTCATAAGTAAAGGGCCGGCTGGCTTGACCGTTAAGGGTGCTGTAACCCCCGAAAGTACACTCCAGTCCAAACCAAAAAAAAAATTATTTTCTGTGTTTGTGAATTGTGTGCGCAGTAGCCGCACGTGCATCAACAAAGTAGTGGCAAGCGTGCGCCTGTGTCATAAGTAAAGGGCCGGCTGGCTTGACCGTTAAGGGTGTTGTAACCCCCGAAAGTACACTCCAGTCCAAACCAAAAAAAAAATAATTTTCTGTGTTTGTGAATTGTGTGCGCAGTAGCCGCACGTGCATCAACAAAGTAGTGCCAAGCATGCGCCTGTGTCATAAGTAAAGGGCCGGCTGGCTTGACCGTTAAAGGGTGCTGTAACCCCCGAAAGTACACTCCAGTCCAAACCCAAAAAAAAATTATTTTCTGTGTTTGTGAATTGTGTGCGCAGTAGCCGCACGTGCATCAACAAAGTAGTGCCAAGCGTGCGCCTGTGTCATAAGTAAAGGGCCGGCTGGCTTGACCGTTAAAGGGTGCTGTAACCCCCGAAAGTACACTCCAGTCCAAACCAAAAAAAAAATTATTTTCTGTGTTTGTGAATTGTGTGCGCAGTAGCCGCACGTGCATCAACAAAGTAGTGCCAAGCGTGCGCCTGTGTCATAAGTAAAGGGCCGGCTGGCTTGACCGTTAAAGGGTGCTGTTATCCCCAAAGTACACTCCAGTCCAAACCAAAAAAAAAATTATTTTCTGTGTTTGTGAATTGTGTGCGCAGTAGCCGCACGTGCATCAACAAAGTAGTGCCAAGCGTGCGCCTGTGTCATAAGTAAAGGGCCGGCTGGCTTGACCGTTAAGTGTGTTGTAACCCCCGAAAGTACACTCCAGTCCAAACCAAAAAAAAAATTATTTTCTGTGTTTGTGAATTGTGTGCGCAGTAGCCGCACGTGCATCAACAAAGTAGTGCCAAGCGTGCGCCTGTGTCATAAGTAAAGGGCCGGCTGGCTTGACCGTTAAAGGGTGCTGTAACCCCCAAAGTACACTCCAGTCCAAACCAAAAAAAAAATTATTTTCTGTGTTTGTGAATTGTGTGCGCAGTAGCCGCACGTGCATCAACAAAGTAGTGCCAAGCGTGCGCCTGTGTCATAAGTAAAGGGCCGGCTGGCTTGACCGTTAAAGGGTGCTGTAACCCCCGAAAGTACACTCCAGTCCAAACCAAAAAAAAAATTATTTTCTGTGTTTGTGAATTGTGTGCGCAGTAGCCGCACGTGCATCAACAAAGTAGTGCCAAGCGTGCGCCTGTGTCATAAGTAAAGGGCCGGCTGGCTTGACCGTTAAAGGGTGCTGTAATCCCCAAAGTACACTCCAGTCCAAACCAAAAAAAAAATTATTTTCTGTGTTTGTGAATTGTGTGCGCAGTAGCCGCACGTGCATCAACAAAGTAGTGCCAAGCGTGCGCCTGTGTCATAAGTAAAGGGCCGGCTGGCTTGACCGTTAAAGGGTGCTGTAACCCCCAAAGTACACTCCAGTCCAAACCAAAAAAAAAATTATTTTCTGTGTTTGTGAATTGTGTGCGCAGTAGCCGCACGTGCATCAACAAAGTAGTGCCAAGCGTACGCCTGTGTCATAAGTAAAGGGCCGGCTGGCTTGACCGTTAAGGGTGCTGTAACCCCCGAAAGTACACTCCAGTCCAAACCAAAAAAAAAATTATTTTCTGTGTTTAGCCGCACGTATATATCAAATCGATATAACATAAATGGAGGACCAAACTTTCTCCGATAAAAATAAAATAGAGAAAGATCAAGAACCACTTCCTCCTAGTGCTGAAGCTGCTGCCACTAGTCATGACATAGACGATAACATGCCATCAACGTCGTCTGCCAAGGCCGATGCCCAATGTCATAGTAGAGGGCACATACAATCCCAAATGGCAAAGTTCAGGAAAATGACCTTGAAAAAGACATTTAAATCAGCTGAAGAGAAACGTAAACTTGCCAATATGCCATTTACGACACGGAGTGGTAAGGAACGGCTAAGGTCGATCCCTAGTATGTTCATGACTAGTGGTTCAGCTTCACATGACGATGGAAGCCCTCCTCCCACTAAAAAAATCAAAAGAGTTAAGCTGGCAAAAGCACAGCGAAGAACTGTGCTTTCTAAGAAGATATCACAAATCCCCAAGGAGAGTCCAAGTGTGGTGGTGGTTGCGATGCCTGACCTTCCCAGCACTGGACGGGAAGAGGTGGCTCTTTCCACCATTTGCACGCCCCCTGCAAGTGCTGAAAGGAGCACCCACAGTCCACTTGCTGATATGCAAATTGAAGATGTCACTGTTGAAGTACAACAGGATGAGGATACTGGTGTAGCTGGCGCTGAGGAGGAAGTTGGCGAGGAGGATTCTGATGGTGATGTGGTTTGTTTAAATCAGGCTCCGGGGGAGACAGTTGTTGTCCGTGGGATGAAAAAGCCCATCACGGTCATGCCTGGGCAGAAGACCAAACATTCCACCTCTTTGGTCTGGCAATATTTCTATCCAAATCCGGACAACAACTGTCTTGCCATATGTACCATATGTAAAGGTGAAATAAGTAGGGGTAGGGACGTGAACCACCTAGGAACATCCTCGCTTATACGGCACCTGCAGCGCGTTCATAAAAAGTTACTGTCAAGTTCAGAAACTTTGGCTAAGACCGTAAGCAGTCCAGGGACACCTAAATCCCGTTGTCCTGTTGTATCCAAGCGCCTGCAAACCACACCGTCAACTCCCTCCTCGTCAATTTCCTCCTTAGTCAGGATCGGAAGTAGTCCTGCAGGCCATGTCACTGGCATGACTGACTCTCCTATCCGGGATTCCTCTGGAGGATCCTGCATTGCTACGCCTACTGCTGCCGCTGCTGCTGTTGCTGCTGCTGGGAGTCGTTCATCATCCCAGAGAGGAAGTAGGAACACCACTACTTTTACTAAACAATTGACCCTCCAACAGTCCTTAGCGAGGAGGATGAAGTACGACAGCAGTCATCCTGAAGCAAAACGTATAACTGAGGCCTTGACTGCTATGTTGGTGTTAGACGTGCGTCCGGTATCCGCCATTAGTGCAGTGGGATTTAGACAATTGATGGAGGTAGTGTGTCCCCGGTTCCAAATCCCGTCTAGATTCCACTTCACTAGGCAGGCGATACCGAGACTGTACAGAAACGTCAGAAAAAGTGTCCTCAGTGTCCTGAAAAATGCCGTTGTACACAATGTCCACTTAACCACGGACATGTGGACAAGTGGAACAGGGCAGACTAAGGACTATATGACTGTGACAGCCCACTGGGTAGATGTATCACCTTACGCAGCAACAGCAGCAGCGTCACCAGTAGCAGCATCTCAGAAACGCCAGCTCGTTACAAGGCAGGCTACGCTGTGTATCACCGGTTTCAGTAAGAGGCACACCGCCGACAACCTCTTAGAGAAACTGAGGGAAATCATCGCCCAGTGGCTTACCCACTTAGACTCTCCTGGGGATTTGTGATATCTGACAATGCCACCAATATTGTGCGGGCATTACATCTGGGCAAATTCCAGCACGTCCCATGTTTTGCTCACACAATAAACTTGGTGGTGCAGAATTTTCTGAAAAGCGACAGGGGCGTGCAGGAGACGCTTTGGGTGGCCCGAAAAATTTCTGGCCACTTTCGCCATTCAGCGACTGCGTGCCGAAGACTGGAGCGCCAGCAAACACTCTTGAACCTGCCCCGCCATCACCTGAAGCAAGAGGTTGTGACGCGGTGGAACTCAACCCTCTATATGCTTCAGAGGATGGAGGAGCAGCAAAAGGCCATACAAGCCTATACATCCACCTATGACATAGGCAAAGGAGGGGGTATGCACCTGACTCAAGCGCAGTGGAGAATGATTTCTGTGTTGTGCAAGGTTCTCCAGCCCTTCGAACTTGCCACACGTGAAGTCAGTTCAGACACAGCCAGCTTGAGTCACGTCATTCCCCTCATCAGGCTTTTGCAGAAGCAGCTGGAGAAAGTGAAGGAGGAGCTAAGACGGAGCGATTCCGCTCGGCATGTGGGACTTGTGGATGAAGCCCTTCATTCGCTTTGCCAGGATTCCAGGGTGGTCAATCTGTTGAAATCAGACCACTACATTTTGGCCACCGTGCTTGATCCTAGGTTTAAAGCCTATGTGGTGTCTCTCTTTCCGGCCGACACAAGCCTGCAGAGGTGCAAAGACCTGCTGGTGAACACACTGTCAGCTGAAGCGGAACGTGACACGTCAACGGCTCCTTCTTCATTTTCTCCCGCTACTGGGGCTGCCAGGAAAAAACTTAGGTATCCTAAGCAACCCACTGGCGGTGATGCAGGGCAGGCAGGACCAAGTTTGGACATCTGGTCCGGACTGAAGGACCTGGCAACAATTTCTGACATGTCTACTGTCACTGCATATGATACTGTCACCATTGACAGAATGGTGGAGGATTACATCGGTGACAGCATCCAAGTAGGCATGTCAGACAGTCCATACCTGTACTGGCAGGAAAAAGAGGCAATTTGGAGGCCCCTGTACAAGCTGGCTCTATTTTACCTGAGTTGCCCCCCCTCCAGTGTGTACTCCGAAAGAGTGTTTAGTGCAGCCGGGAACCTTGTCAGCGAAAGGCGTAGGAGGTTGCTTCCACAGACTGTGGAGAAGATGATGTTCATCAAAATGAATTACCAGCTCTTCCAGGGAGACCAGCCTCCAGAAGGTACAGAGGGACCTGTGGTGGTGGATTCAAGTGGGGACGAGTTAATACTTTGTGAGGATGAGGATGTACACACTGAAGAGGGTGAGGAATCGGTGGATGAGGAGGATGAGGATGACATCTTGCCTCCGTAGAGCCAGTTTGTGCAGGGACAGATTAATTGCCAGCTTGTTTTGTGGGGGCCCAAACGAACCAATCATTTCAGCCACAGTTGTGTGGCAGACCCTGGCGCTGAAATGATTGATTTGTTAAAGTGTGCATGTCCTGTTTATACAACATAAGGGTGGGTGGGAGGGCCCAAGGACAATTCCATCTTGCACTTCTTTTTTTTCTTTGCATTATGTACAGTTTGGGGCCTAGTTTTTCAAACTGCCATCCTGTCTGCCACTGCAGTGTCACTCCTAGATGGGTCACGTGTTTGTGCCGCCCACTCGTGTCGCTTAGCATAGTCATCCAGCTACCTCGGTGCAACCTTTTGGACATAAAAACACTATTGTGAGGTGTGAGGTGTTCAGAATAGACTGGAAATGAGTGGAAATTAAGGTTATTGAGGTTAATAATAGCATAGGAGCAGAAAAACCTACAAATTCTGTGATTTTAGCTGTTTTTATGCTTTTTTAAAAAAAAATACAGATCCAAAACACAAAACCCAGAACCCAAAACACGGAAGGGTGGTTTTGGCAAAACCAATCCAGATCCAAAACACGAAGAAAGATCCAGATCCAAAACCAAAACACAAAACACGAAAAGTGGCCGGTGCACACCCCTATTTAGAACTTGCATGGCGTTCTACCTAATTACCGGAGGAATTCATCATTCCTCCTCCCCATAACTATCTATTTAGAAAAGCTGTCATTTTTGCGATGACAGCTCTTCGGGAAATAGATACTTTTCCCTCTCTACACTAACTGTCCGTAAAAGCAGCGTATGCGGAGCACTGCCTACAGCTGCAGTAATTTTGTGTCCCCCTCACTCCCCCCTCTGCATACCTCCCCCCCATCCCCGACTTACCTGCCCGGTGCAACGCCTCCGGCTCTGGTCTCTGCACTGACACATGTTCTCCCAGCAGACCACAGTACAGTTTAGAAAAAAAAAACTTTTCTGCTGGGAGAACACGTGTCAGAGCAGCCACCGGAGCCAGAGCGCCGGAGGAAGACGCCGGTGAACCTGCCCATCCATGCTGACAAAGATAAGTTATACCTGCTATTCGCCATCTCTCAGTGGCAGATGGTAACTCCATCAAATTCCGAAAATACATAATTTTCGGAATTTGATGAATACCATCATTTTCATATCCCCATACTAATGTATGGGGAGTGTGAAAATGAACGCAGGGGGATTTAACCAGGAGATATCAGGAAAATGTCCTTAAAAACGTTATTTTAGTGTTGATGAATTGGCCCCTTTAGCTCTAAACGTACATTCACATGCGGGTTTGGAGCCCACATAGAGCAATGAAGTGGGACGCAGGCCAAGCACAGATTTAGACATTAGCTGCATCCCAAAAGCCTACAGAGGTCTCGCATTATTGTAATTACTGTGCTTTGCTGAACTTTGATCTGCTACAACAAGTAACGCTGCACATTAACAAGGCCTACAAGTGTTTCGTAACATTGTGTGAATTGCATTTGCTTAGGTTACTATTTAAAGTGTACTTAAATTTGCTTGTGCTTAAAGTCATTATCACTTGTGTGACCTTTTATTCGCTATGAAAAGGCTGTAAAGTATATTGTAACTGTATTTATCCATAAGAAAACCAAGATTGTGTGTTGGTTTATCATTGCAAATTCTGGCATGTTCAAATCTTTATTTCTTTCAAATAAAACTACACGCGGTTTTCAAAGAATACTTGCCTCCCACTTCTGGTCTGCTAAAAAGGGGTTATCACTCAGGCTTGCCTCTCTGTCACGGTGTGTTCTACCTCAATGACGGGGAGTTTGGCTACAAGAAAGCATAACAATCACACCTGAACCTGGTTCTAGTGGTGCATCACTATAGAAACTTCCAGAGCATCACATTTGTAATAGTGAAAGCGGTAACAAAACCTGGGGCCAGAAAGCATACCCTCAGTCACTGCATTTTATGTATATTGCAAAGAAAATGTGCCAGCAAACTACTTGAGCAAACTGCACAGGTTCTGGGCAATGAGTGTGCGACCGCCAAACACCCCCTTCCTTGAACTGAATCTCCCCTCCTGGGACAAAAGACTACCCTCTAGCCTGAACCAACTCCTCCCAGCTACTCAACGGGTTCCCTTAGAACACGCAGCCTTGTTTTGATTCCAAGATGGCCGATGTGAAATTAGCACTGCTCCATCCAGATAGAGCGGTTTCACATCGGCCATCTTTGATTCAAAAAGAGGCTTCTTCTTCTCTAGGAGCCGGGTGAGATGATGGGAAAAGATGCTTAAGGTAGAGTTTGAGGCTGCCTAAGGGGTGTGCTAGCGCAGACCCAGTGCACACACATAGGTGAGCAGGAGCAGGTTAAACCGTACCTCCCTACATTCCTAAATTTAAATTGGAGACTGCACGCGTGCACTATAGATGTGTGCGATCGAAAAGGAGCCATGGCCTCATCCCAGTTAGGTCACGTCCCCTAGAGTATGATCTTTTGGGGTTGTAACTGCATGTCACACCCCTGTTTCACTTCAAGCTGGGGCAAGACCAGCACTCCGGCAGCTGCTGGGCTGCTCCCAGACTCCCCAGGCACTAAATGGATGCGGAGCACATGAACGCGGCATCCACTCATCTTCACTGTTCACTGCTCTGCAGAGCAGCGGCGGTGACAGAGTGTCCCCAATGTGCCAACTGCCCACGGGTCATTGAGGACAGTGCCCAAAAAGCTTGACTGTCCTGCTAAAATCGGGACAGATGGGAGATATAGGTTAATCCAAGAAAGTGAGCAGCCCCAAATATATCTTATGGCTATAAGGGTGTAATACCCACTTTCCGTGTCCAATGGTTAGGGTACTGTAGGTCACTCAATCATGGCAGAGAGGTGAAGATAATCTGACCCCAGGTCTAATAACCACATAGGTTTTAAATACACTTTATTTAATTAGCCACAGTTGGAGACCAAGGTAGCAATTTAGACCATCAGGTACAATTGTTCCGATGTAAACATATATATATATATATATATATATATATATATATATATATATATATTGTATATGCACAAAACAACATCTAAGATTTTAATAAGCATAAATTCTGTCTATGATTTCAGAAATAAACTTACAACTATAGGTTAGAGTACTATATACTTTTCAACAATATGAATCCTGGCTATTACTATACCTTAAATCTTATACTGCAGTATAAAGTCCCAAATCTCAATATCCCCAGAGTATTACCTATGTTGCAACATTGACAGTGCACATCGAGTTTATTTATTAGTACTGTATCTGCCAGCTCCAGCTGGTTAATTGGCTGATATATAGGTTGTAATGGTTATGAATTGAGCAGATTAGTCTATGGGAGCCTAGCTATATTAATTTATTCTGCAAAGTCCGTGGTTAGGTAAATAAGGTTGCTGGAACTTGCTTTATAGCATTCTGGTTATAGTGTGAGACTGTCCTCCACAAAAGGCTTGCTATAAAATATTACACCTCTCTTCTGTATAATTGCTGGGACAGCTAAACTGACTCCACTGCAGCAATAGCACTGAGGCATGGCACTTCTATACACACTGAGTAGCTGCTACCTGCATTGTGTCCAGGTTGGGTACTTAGATCTGCATACTGTATCTTCTGTCTCTTTCTATTTATTATCACCCTTTCATGACTAAGAGGTGCCTGTGGAGGTGCCTGGTTCTGCACTGTCTCTGTAATTGCTTTCTCTATACACTGTGTCCGGATTGTGAGGAGCTGTGAATGTGACAGGTGCTGGGTAACGTGGTGACTACACCCTGATGCCCCATATACCTGCCCTCCTCGCAGGGACTCCCCCAGCTCTGCTCTCTGTCAGGTTCCTCCTCTCAGCGCAGTCTCTCAAGTCCACCTCTGGCTCTACCCAGCTTAGGGGAACCGCACCTCCAGGTCCTGCCTCCTCCACTGTGAGCCACGGAGGGGGACTGGCCAAAAATGTGCCTCCTCACAGCACTGCTCAGCTCTCCATGGCCATTACCTCCGCTCAGCCCTAACCAACTGCCATTTCCTCCAACTGTCACATGTCTGATCACCTGACACTGCTCATGTGACCTGCTCCTGACCGCCTGAGCAGCTGCAGAGGTGCGCCTGTTTATTGACATAGCGCTATGCATGGTGTAGAACGTAATACAGGTTGAGTCTCCCATATCCAAAATGCTTGGGACCAGGGGTATTTTGGTTAACGGAATATTCCGTATTTTGGAATATTTGCATTTCATAATTAAATATCTTGGGAATAGGACCCCAATATACACACAGAATGCATGTATGTGTTATATATACCTTATACTCACAGCCTGCAGGTCATTTTATACAATATTTTTAATAATTTTGTGGTTTAAGCAAAGTTTGTGTACATATATGAAATTCATTTATGTTTCATATACACCTTATACACACAGCCTGAAGGTTATTTTATACTGTATTTTTAATAATTTGTCCCTTAGACAAAGTTTGTGTACATTAAACCATCAAAAATCAAAGGTTTCATTGTCTCAGTCATGCCAAAATTATTCCGTATTTCGGAATATTCCGTATTTCGGAATATTCCGTATTTCGACATATTTGGATATGGGAGACTCAACCTGTACCTCGCATAGCGGGGTATTACAAGGGTAAATGCAAAGGTATCCTGATTCTGATTCTTAAGAGGACATTATTCAGCAGCAGAGGAAATGCAGCGAGTGGACCCTGGGAGTTCACACAGAAACTTCTAGTGAAAACGACTGTAGGAAGAAAGCAGAAGTGAGTCCAGTGTTACATCTCCAGGCAGGCACTGTTCATCCAGGTGCTAAATATTGCAGTAATACATAGCCCCTTTCACTTCCCCTTAGGCCAGAGTTTCTTGTTCAAGCAAAACACCCACACCCAAAGATTATGGGGAATATGAAAGAGTAAATTTGAGGAACAAGGAGTTCTGAGAAAGTTATTAATCCTCTACAAGCTAGGAAGTCCACCACCACTGCTTGCTAGAGTATAACAGACTTTGGAAAAAAAAAAATCTTCTTTAGTAGGTAACATGTGAAGGGTAAAAATCGTAGAACTGTAATAATGGATTCTTACAGGATGTACGTACCAGAAAAGCAGTAAGCCATACATTTCCAGAAGTTCGGGTCTCTGAATGGAGCTCCATCCTAGAATCACATTTTATACAGAATAACTTTATAGCTAAGTTCCTCCACGTGATTGAGCATTTTAGGCACCAGATAACACCTTTAATGGCTCCTTGGAATCGGAACCTAGGCCCTCATTCAGAGCCGTACGCTCTGAGTAGAGCGCACGCTCTGAATGAGGGCCGCCCTCCATGAAAATGGAGCGTCCTCCTGGACGCTCGTATAGCTGTGGGTCACCACCCACAGCCTATACGAGCTTGCACTTTGATGGGCCGCGATGGTCTTGACCATCGCGACCATCGAAACTGCGAGCCGGAGCCTGCGGTTGAGGTTTTCAACCGCAAGCTCCGGAGTGATTTTGGCTCTATCAGAGCCAAAATCACTCCCACTGACATCACTAGTGATGTCAGTGGGCCGGCTTCTGACGGGAGGCGTTCCTGTGGGAACGCCCCCGTCAGGGAGGCACGCCCCCGGCACGCCCACCAAAGGGGGCGTGCTGTCAATCAACATCGACAGCACGCCCCCTTTGATCAGACACAACGAGCGAAGGACTTTCCTTCGCTCGTTGCGTCTGGCGCATGCGCACGACGGAGCTCCCTCCGTCGTGCGCATGCTCAGTGCATAACATCGACCCACTTGCGAGCGGACAGCCGCTCGCGAGTGGGTCTGAATCAGGCCCCTAGTCCTCTGTGTCCTCTTGGAGAATCCGTTTGAACCTCTCCAGGAAGTTTCCCTTAGATGTCTATTGTCTATGTTTTTTTTTGTAGTGGCAATTATTTGGTTTGGGAGCTTTCATGCTCTATGGTAGAAAGAGCCTTAAGTAAACATAAGAATAAGATTTTGGCCCTCATTCAGAGCCGTACGCTCTGAGCAGAGCGCACGCTCTGAATGAGGGCCGTCCTCCATAATTATGGAGCGTCCTTCTGGACGCTCGTATAGCTGTGGGTCACCACCCACAGCCTATACGAGCGTGCAGTTTGATGGCCGCGATGGTCGTGACCATCGCGACCATCGCCACTGCGAGCCGGAGCCTGCGGTTGAGGTTTTCATCCGCAAGGCCCGAAGTGATTTTGGCTCTATCAGAGCCAAAATCACTCCCACTGATATCACTAGTGATGTCAGTGGGCCGGCTTCTGACGGTAGGCGTTCTCTTGGGAACGCCCCCGTCAGGGAGGCACGCCCCCGGCACGCCCACCAAAGGGGGCGTGCTGTCAATCAACATCGACAGCACGCCCCCTTTGATCAGACTCAACGAGCGAAGGAAAGTCCTTCGCTCGTCGCGTCTGGCGCATGCACACGACGGAGCTCCCGCCGTCGTGCGCATGCGGAGTGCACAACATCGACCCACTTGCGAGCGGACAGCTGCTCGCGAGTGGGTCTGAATCAGGCCCTTTGTTTCTAAATTCCATATAAATCAGGAATTACTTAATTTTTCTGTAATTTCCCCAAAAATAAAGAAAGGCTGTGTATTTCCATAGATCTTAGTCACAGTGCTAACATAGAGCCTTATTCAGCAAGAAACGCAATTGCTTATAAGCACGCAATCGGCCGATTGTTGCATACTGCGAATGCGTAAGCATCGCAGTGCGCGTGTGCAAACTAACTATTGCGATTGGGACTTTGGGTCTGATTCAGACCCGGTCGCAAGCGCTGAGTGCTCGCAACTGGGTCGATGGTGGCCCAGAGCGCATGCGCACGACGGAGCCGGCTCCGTCGTGCGCATGCGCGAGACCCGGATAGCGACGGGCACTCCGTCGCTCTGGGTTTCGTATCAAAGGGGGTGTGCTGTCGATGTTGAGTGACAGCACGCCCCGGGGCTTGCGGCAACGAGATCCTACCACAAGGGTCTCGTCGCAAGCCCGATGGTCGCGCTGGTCTTGACCATCGCGACCATCTTCCTGGCCCCTCGCTATAGCTGTGGGTGGTCACCCACAGCTATGCGAGCGGCCAGGAGGCGGTTACAAAAAAATATAGCCCGGCCCTGCTTCAGAGCGAGCGCTTTGTCAGAGCGTCCGGCTCTGAATCAGGGCCTATGATCGCAGAGGCTTCACAGACCCATGGCAGAGGGATTGACAGGAAGTGCCGTTTGTAGGTGGTGACGGAGGGGTAGTCGGGCGAATGCAGACGTGCCAGTGCTTTGGGACGGCGTAGCATGGGCGTGCATAAATTAGCCACTGCGATGCCATACGCAGCCTTAGGTCTCATAGGTTGCGCAGAAGTAAGCAATTCCTGAGTGAGGTCTGACCTGCCTTAACTGAGCGTATGGTCCCGATGTTACTCGATATTACCGATTGTTTAGCTATGTTGCACAAGTATACGGATGTGAGTAAGGGTAAGTGGGCGTCCTTATGTCAGGCTGCGATCGCAATGCGAATGCAAACATTTAAATACCACGGCTGATATCAGCAACTGCGTTGCATGCGTATAAGCAGAAAAACGATCCTTGCTGAATCAGACCCATAGTCTTTCAGACTAACAAATAGTTTATTTTCTTCAGAAGGTACTTGTAATGGATTACCACTAAGCAAGGACTCTCCAGCATGACTGAGGAATTGCATTGCAAGACAATATAAAGTTAAGAAACCACCTAGTATTTTGAAAGCACACTCTACAAGGTCCATAGCCTCTCTAAGGCCAGATATAGGGGTTGGGTATGATATACCGACATGTAGAATGCCGGCTGTCAATACACTGACAGCTGCATCCCTACGGCTACAATCAAGACAAGGGAACGGTAAGTAGTGGTCCCCTGTCCTATTTACTCCCTAACCCTCCTTTCCTGCACCCTAACACTAACCCTCCCTACCCATGGACCCCAACCTAAACTCTACCCTCTGCCCTTAGTGCCTAACCCTAACCTTTCCCCGATGGTGCCTAACCCTAATCCCCCCTATCTGGAGCCTAAAACTAACCTCCACCTCCAGCAGCCTAAGCCTAAATTCCCCTGGGGCGCCTAAACCTAACCTTCCCCTCCCCCGCGACTACCAGCTACCCAGCTCCGCTGTCCTTACGATCGAGATGCCGATTGTCGGGATTACGGCAATGGCATCTCCAGCCATGTTGGGATTCCAGCGCCAGTCTTCCCATGCTGAACTGGATTCCGACGCCGGGATTTTGGCAGTCGACATCCCGGCCATTGGTCAATTGACCACATCCCAGAGAAAGCACAAGCTACATCAGAGCAGTGATGTAAAGCAGCAGGGTGGAGACGGAGTACCCTGCATACATGCACTAAACATTTTAGACTTCACATAGCAGCTTCAGTGAAAGATGAAGATGACTAGAAAATATTGCAAGCTGTAGTTGTTCTGAATACATACTTGTTATTGTCTGCAGCCATGGAGGAAGGGGAAACGCTACAATTATTACCAACTAAATGTTTTTCTTTGAGTCCCTCTATATATTATATGTAATATGTAATGCTGGGAGAGATTCATAAGGCACTGGAGAAAAGAGATGATGGACCTATATAATCCCTTTGTATGTTTCCATGTGTCACGACCAGAGTTGGTGTACCTGGTGAGTTGTGGTCTTTGCCTGTGCGGTGCTTTGGCGCGGCCCTACCGATAGGGGTGCTGGTGTCTGGAGGTTGGAGCGAGGTGCACGTGGATGTCTGAGGGGTACAAGCCATGTGGTGACAGGTAAGACTGGCAGCGCTGCCACCCTGGGGATTGCTGGTCGCCGCCATTTTGGTTTTGGGCATGTGACCTGAATGGGCCAATCAGGTTGGAGCATCTAGTGTTTACTCTCAGCAGCCTATCATGCACTTTCCCATGGTACTTAAGGGTGTTCAGCATGCCCTCTAGTTGCCAGGGCAACGTATACACAGCTAACACTCAGCTAACACTCTCGACAACTACCAGCCCATCTCTCTCCTCCCTTTTGCCTCCAAACTCCTTGAGCGTATTGTTTACAACCACCTTACCACCTTTCTTTCCTCCAGCTTCCTCCTTGACACTTTTCAGACTGGCTTCGGTTCTCTCCACTCCACTGAAACTGCCCTCATAAAAGTCAGCAACAACCTCCTTGCTTCCAAATCCAAAGGCCACTACTCTCTGCTCATTTTCCTTGACCTCTTTGCTGATTTTTACACTGTTGACCACCCTCTCCTGCTGCAAATCCTTCACTCCCTTGGTCGTGACACTGCCCTCTCCTGGCTGTCCTCTTACCTCTCTGACCGATCCTTCTCTGTCTCCTCTCATGACTCCTCTTCCTCCCCTCATCCTCTTACAGTAGGCGTTCCCCAAGGTTATGTTCTTGGACCACTCTTTTGACCTCCATTATCAACTCTATGCTGATGATACTCAGATCTACCTTTCCTCCCCTGACCTCTTCCCCTGTCTCCTCACTCATATCTCCAACTGTCTCTGTTATAGTTTCCTGGATGTCCCAGTGATTTCTTAAACTTAATATGTCATTTTCCCACCCTCCCACATAACCTCACTTCCCACATTTTCTCTATCAATTGATGGCACAACTATCTCCTCTAGCCCCAAAGTGTGCTGTCTTGTAGTTATCCTGGACTCCTCCCTCTCCTTCAAACCACATATCCAGAACCTCTCACAGTCCTGTCATTTTTATCTCAAAAATATTTCCAGGATCAGACCCTTTCTCACCCAGGATGCTACTAAGCCTAATATACTCACTGGTCATCTCCAGATTAGACTACTGTAACCTCCACCTTTCTGGCCTCCCCAACTCTCTTCTCTCCTCGCTCGACTCATCTTTCTCTCCAAACGCTCTACATCTGCCTACCCTCTCCTACAAGCCCTCCACTGGCTCCCCTTCCCTGCAGAACCCAATTCAAGGTTCTCACACTCGCTTACAAAGCCCTCACACATTCCTCTCCCACTTACATCTCCGACCTCATCACGCTTCACTCTCCTGCCCGCCCTCTTCGTTCAACAAATGGACGCTGTCTCTCATACCAACTGATTACTTCCTCCCACTCCCGCCTCCAAGATTTTGCCCACGCTGATCCCCACCTTTGGAACTCTCTCCCTCTCCCCATCAGACTCTCCACCTCTCTACAATCCTTCAAACGGGCTATCAAGACCGACTACTTCATCAAAGCCTTCCAGCTCTCATCCTAACCCACTACTCCATGCTCCTTCCTCTCTGTCTACCTCATCTGTGTCATGCCTGTTTGTCTGCACCGTAAGCAGGGTCCTCTACCCTCTTGTGCTTCTCTTTACTTTATTTTCATATACTTCTTACTCCCCACACTAGGGCACCTAACACTTGGTTGCTTATGCTCTGTTGCTTATTTGGGTGTTATGGTCACCAATGTATATTATACCTGTCCTTGTCCTCCATTGTATTTGTATTGTACTGTAAGTCACTTTTTTTGTTATGTACATTGTAAGGTGCTGCGGAACACTTGTGGCGCCATATAAATAAACGATAATAATAACTGTTTGTATATAAGATGTGCCTGGTTGGTTCTAGTTCCCAACTAGAACCCGCCATATTTATTTGGTTTGGAAAATTGTGAAAAAGATATTAAAGCTGATTTCTTTTCTCAATACTGTTATATTATGTATTGAAGTTTGTAAGTGGCCTTGTCCAGAGGGCTGTCCTTACTCGCTGGGATGGGGGCCCCTCTATTTTAATTCATTTTTTTTCTTCATATCTGCTTGTAGAACTGGTATTGGGTAATGGTGAGCCGAGTGATTAATTTTTCGAATCCCCTTAGTCTTGAATCCATTAAGTTCCTTTCATGGAATGTGGGGGGGTCTCAATTCCCCTATCAAACGATGACGGGTCACCACACATCAAACTATTTAGTCCTGATATAATTTTATTACAGGAAACTCACTGGAACACTGGGCCTGATTCAGAGCCGGACGCTCTGAAAGAGCGCTCGCTCTGAATCAGGGCGTTTCTTTTTTTTTTTGGAACGGCCTCCTGGCCGCTCGCATAGCTGTCGCATAGCCCCCTGTCCGTCTACCAAACGGGGCGAGCTGTCAATCACCATCGACAGCTCGCCCCCTTTGGTGCGAGACCTGGAGCGACGGAGCACCCGATGCTAGCCGGGTCTTGCACATGCGCACAACGGAGCCGGCTCCGTCGTGCGCATGCCCAGTGGGCAAACATCGACCCGGTTGCGAGCGCTCGGCGCTTGCGACCTGGTCTGAATCGGGCCCACTGTCTCATCCTTAAAAGCTCATTGGTTAAGTTGTATCTCTGCTCCTTTGTTACAAAGTCTAGGAGGGTTGCTGTCCTCTTAACTAAACAACTTTCATATACGATATTAGACACAGTAGCAATACTCCTTATACTATCCTTAACATTTATGCCCCTAATACTCATATTTTGGACTTATTAGGCCATTTATCTCAAATGCTGTCTCAACGTGAGGTTTTCACTCTCATTCTAGGTGGGGACTTAAATACTGTTAAAGACCTGATGCTAGATAAATCCCCTATAACCGCCAATTTCAATTCTTCTTCTTTGACCACTCTTTATAAATTCATAGTACAAATGCACATT
The DNA here is from genome assembly GCA_031769625.1 of Taudactylus pleione. NCBI lineage: Eukaryota > Metazoa > Chordata > Amphibia > Anura > Myobatrachidae > Taudactylus > Taudactylus pleione. The sequence continues at coordinate 181,264 of JAUIMM010000228.1, read as the reverse complement.
ACTGACATTTGGAGACTCTTTTACCATCCTGAAAACTCTTTTACCTTTCATTCAGGAGTCCATCGCTTGTTTTCATGAATCGACTATATTTTGGTGGCAGATACTTTGGTTCCAGAATAAGTTAATGTTAATATTGGGGATCTAATAATCTTGGACAGAGCACCTGTTGAATTCACTTTTAGATTACCAGTTATAGGTCCGGTGCATCGCACTTGGAGGTTTCCCTCCTATCTGTTCCAATCCGAACATTTTCGCCAGTACATTAAGCATAACTGGCTTGATTATGTTGACAATAACATTGATCATTGGGAAAATCCTAATCTCTTCTGAGACGCCTCCAGGACCGTAATGTGTGAACATATAATTACTTATGTAGCTGAACACAATAAGGCAGACAAAGAGAATTGTCGCTCTCTTCATAGTGCTATGTTGACTTGCTCTTCTGCATAGGTTTCTAACCCCGCTGATGAGTCCTTTATCATTTATAATCACTCGAAACAGCTATTGGACAACTTAATTCTGGTCCAGGCCCAACTGCGATTAGACCACACTAATAATCGATATTACAGATGGGGTAGTCTTGCTGTTCGATTTATTAGCTTCCTTGACTAAAACTTACCATCATAGAAATTATATAGTCTCTATTACAATGAGTGACGGAACTCCGTCTTTGACTAAGACCTCAGACATTTCTAAGGCTTTTCATGAGTACTATTGTAACCTTTATTCAGCTGTGCCCTCGGATTCAGTCCAACTGCAAACTTTGCTCAGAGACGCTAAACTTCCTTGCCTGTCTTCAGTCCTGATTGAGTACTTGGATTAAAATAACTATTGCAATATCTTCTCTCTGTACATGTAAAGTGCCTGGACCTGACGGATTCTCGGGATAATACTTTTAAATAGAGATGAGCAGGTTCGGATTAGTTCGGATTTCCATGCCGAGTTCGGATTTTTCCCGGCAAAAAACGGTACTCAGAAAGAGGCAAAACGTCATTCTTCATGGACAAACATCATCATTCCTGGAGTTCTGATTTTTTCCCAGCAAAAAACGGTACTCAGAAAGAGGCAAAATGTTATTTTTCATGGACAAACATCATGATGATGTTTGTCCATGAAAAATGACATTTTGCCTCTTTCTGAGTCATGTTTTTTGCCGGGGAAAATCTGAACTCGGCATGGAAATCCGAACTAATCCGAATCCGCTCATCTCTACATTTTAAATCCTCCAACCAGACCTCAATCCTACCTTATTAGAATTATACCGTACCATACATAAAATGACACCATCATATCCTCCATTTAATAAGGCCTTCACTACCCTGATTTCTGAACCAGGTCGTGAATCCTGCCTCTTTAGATTCTTATCGTCCCATCACACTATTGAATGTGGATTTTAGGATACTCTCTAAAATTATTGCTACTAGGGTAAAAAAAAAAATTTTTTCCTCTATAATTTATTCACATCAGTTAGGATTTGTTAGTGGATAACATTCTGTCAAGGGTACACTTACGGCAATAGCATCAATAGTGGCTGCGAATCTTACGCCTTCTACCCCTCACATGCTCTCCTGGCCTTTTCTTTTTGATATTTTATATACTCGTGCTTTGAGGGGCCTAACTTTATTAATTTGATTTAAAAAATGTACACACCCCCTCCACTTCTCTTTTAATAAATGGCACCAGCAGTAACTCTATAGTTATGACTCGAGGTGTTTCCCAAGCTCTTTCCCCCTTATTCTTCAATCTTTCCCTTGATACCTTACTTAGAGTGATTGACTCTTGACCAACCTTACAAGGTATTTGTAGTAACATTGAAACTAAACTTACTGCGTTTGCTTGGTTACTTATTTATTTATCAAACCCTAGATTATAATTAAGGCCCCTTTTGGATATGTTTGGCGGTTTTGGGTTGATTTCGAGATTTTTCATCATCAATTTTAAGAAATCGGTAATCTTATATCTAAAACGTGGGTTTATTCGCCCCACTTGGGCAGCACAATTACCACTTAAATGGGCAAAAGGGAAAATTTCATACTTGGGTATTGTACTGTACTTCCTAAAAAAATTCACAAATTCTATAGATACAATATTGAGAAGATTATAACTACACTCAATAATGAATTGGAGGAATTGAGCCATCTCCAGTTATCCTCTTTGGGTAGGGCATATCTGTTGAGAATGGTGTAATACCCTCTTCAAGTACTCCCACTTCTCTTAACCCAAATAGATTATCTATCAATCACTTGTCTATTTCGCAATTTCATATGGAATAAGGAGCTATGCCAACCTAAACATAATGATGGTATTAATTTTCTTGATATATTGACATACAATTATGCTGCATTACTTATTAAAAAGACTGGATGACTGCTGATCAGATCTACGCCAATACCCCACTGGAAAAAAAATGTCTACCTTGTATATCTTTGGTAGACTTTTTACACATGGCAGATTGGGAAATTCCACCCGAAGTGCTTGACAAGCCTGTCCTTATGGCTATGAGGAAAATTTGGTTGATACTAAGACATATATCCAAACTAAAGCCTAACTGTTTTACTCACTTACCCTTCTTACAGAACCCAATATTTCAAAATGGTGAGGCCTCACATAATTTTTAAATTGGGGATGAAAGAGGGCTTTATACAGCTGTGGTCCAGGACACTGGTCAGTGTAGTGCAGACCGCACTGCACCGTAACAAACACCGCTGCCGGCTAGTACACTCGTACTACCCGACGGGTTTGTTTTGGCAGCCAATGAGAGTCAGACAGACTCTCATTAACTGTTGCTCCCTCACTCATTAGCTTTATCTTTCAGCTCTTGTAGTGAGTGATGGGAGAGACGTCATGACGTCTCTCCCATAGAGCAGAGCGGGCTGTCTCAGAAGGACGGAGGAGCAGATGGCGGAGGGTGCAGGAGCAGGGATTCAGGTAACTTTTTTTTTTGGAGGGGTTTTGTGTGACTTTGTCTAGCACTGTCTGGCACTGCTGTGGGGGCACTACTGGGGGCACTGCATAGGGGGGACTACTTCTTTGGGCACTTTATAAGGGGCACTACTGGGGGCACTGCATAGGGGGGATCACTATTGGGGGCACTGCATAGGGGGGACTACTACTGGAGGCATTATATAAGGAGCAGTGCATAGGAGGGACCATTACTGGGGGCACTGTAAAGGGGTACTACTGGGAGCACTGCATAAGGGGAACCACTACTGGGGGCACTGTATAAGGGGAACCACTACTGGGGGCACTGTATAAGGGGAACCACTACTGGGGGCACTGTAAAGGCAGAGCCGGCCCTAGGCATTATAAGCAAATGCCTAGGGGCGACTCAGAATGCTAGGGGCATTCCAGGGCTGAGCTCTGCCTGTCATATGCAGGATCTGCAAGCGCCCAGCGTGTGTGTGACAGCTGAGCCGAGCCGAATACAGGAATAAGACTCTCCCGGATCCAAGCTGGAGGGAAGCCCCGCCCCCTCCCTTCTCTCACATTAGCTGCCCGGACAAGCCACTGCCTCTTCCACCCGACCTGGTGCTGCCCATTTGGTAGCCAGTCTCACTTCTCATTGGTGTGAAATTAGTCCCCGCTGAGTACTGACCCCGTGGTGGCTTGAGGCGGTGCAGAATGGGGGCGGCGTTGAATCAGCGAGAGGAGAGGGACGCTGGTGGACTGCTGCGGGGACATGCAGGCGGGTGCTGGGCTGCTGGGGGTGGGAGTGTCACCTCTGCATCTGTACAGTAAGTAACTTACATTACATAATAGTATGTGTTAATATAAATACCACTGACAATGATGCTACAAAATTATTTTGCTAGAGTATTCAAACACATGCATTGCAGCTCATAGTATTAGAGCATGTGTTTGAATACACTTGCATAGACTTAAATTCATTCTGTAGCATCAATGTCAGTGGTATGTATGCTACATGAGAGATTATCTTGATAGAATCAGAAGTTTTGGCCCCTTCAGTGTTCCCCAGGGAGACTGTGTGCATTTTGTAACTCGTGGGGATCAGTGGCCTTTGAGTCCAATTGGGCAATCACCCAATTACTTCCATATAAACTAGCTGACTCACAGCTCCTAAATTCGAAATCTTTAGTTGTGCCCACAGAATGTGCGCCTGTCACAAGCAATTTACTTATCTCTAGAAGACTTGCATTGTGTGGTGCTGTGATGGGACTGGCACTATGTGGTGCTGTAATGGGGGACCTGCATTGTGTGGTGCTGTGATGGGACTGGCACTGTGTGGTGCTATAATGGGGGACCTGCATTGTGTGGTGCTGTAATGGGACTGGGTGTTGTAATGGGGGACCTGTATTGTGTGGTGCTGTGATGGGACTGGCACTATGTGGTGCTGTAATGGGGGACCTGCATTATGTGGTGCTGTGATGGGACTGGCACTGTGTGGTGCTGTAATGGGGGACCTGCATTGTGTGGTGCTGTGATAGGACTGGCACTGTGTGGTGCTGTAATGGGGGACCTACATCGTGTGGAGCTATGATGGGACTGGCACTGTGTGGTGCTGTGATGGGACTGGCACTGAGTGGTGCTGTAATGGGACTCCCATTTTATGGGTCCATACACTGTGTGTGTATATATATATATATATATATGTATATATATATATATATATATATACATATATATATATATATATATAGACCTCCGGCATCTAAAATATGCCCCACATTTTTATTTTGCAAACCGTATAAAATTTTGTTTATAAAAATATTATTATTTTGTTTTACCAAAATGCCATTGGGGGGGTAGGGGTTGTGATGGATGATGGAGGTGATAGGAATGGGGGGGATTGAAGGGAATGAGGCAAGTACATGGGCGGGAAACTAAACCTACTGATGCTGGTACAGAGAGGGTGAGTAAAGAATTATGCAGGTGAAGGGAATGACTGAGGTAAAGAATAGGAGTGAGAGGAATGAGGGGGGAAGTCGCCAGGTAAAGAGGAGCTGGATAGGAATGTAGATAAAGAGGAAGGAGGTAATATATAGAGGTTGGTGTAAAGGGAGGAGAAAGCACTATAGGCAGAAAAGGAGTGGTAAAGGAAATTAGACAGTTACAGAGACAAAAGGCAACAAGTATGAGGTGTGGGTTTAGGGAGTTAAAAATATTAAGGTACTGTAAGTGAAGGAGGAGTATAGGAAATCAGGCAGGTAAAGAACATTAAACAAAGATCCCCACAACGGCTCCCACTAACTGCGACTGAGACGGGAGAGTCAGACGGGGCGAGACGGTGCAGGCTGAACTGACTACGTACGTTACTAGAATATACGATTAGATATATATATATATATATATATATATATAGAATATACGAATATATATATATATATAATTTTATATATAGATAGATAGATAGATAGAGAGAGCCCAAATGACTATCTTGCCTAGGGCCCCATGAGGCCTTAATCCGCCTCTGAGTGCGAGCCCCGGACAGAGGGGGCTGATAGTGGGAGCCGCGGTCAGAGCTGGGCGATAGTTAGAGCCCCGGTCAGAGGGTGATGTTAGTGGGAGCCTCTCCCTGAGCTGTGACCTGTGGGGGCATCATCAGAGCCACAACCAGCGGCAACTATATAATTTTTTAAGATATATGTGTAATTATTTTTATATATATATATATATATATATATATATATGAGAGAGAGAGAGATATATAATTGGTACCTGTCTATTTATATTCTAATTTGTGATTTAGCAGGTTTCTTTAACAATAAAGAGTTATAAACAAATGTGTTATTTTTGGCATCCGCGTATAAACAATAAAATTGGTGGTGGGATTATATGATAGGGGGCACCAGTCAAAATTTTGCCTAGGGCACCAAATAGGCTAGGGTCGGCTCTGTTTAAAGGGGCACTACTACAGGGGGGCACTGCTACTGGAGACATTGCATAAGGGGCACTTTATAAGGGGCACTACTGGGGCACTGCATAGGGGGGACTGCTACTGGAGGCATTATATAAGGAGCACTGCATAGGAGGGGCCACTACTGGGGGCACTGTATAAGGGTGCACTACTGGGGGCACTGTAAAGGGGCACTACTACAGGGGGCACTGCTACTGGGGACATTGCATAAGGGCACTACTACAGTGGGCATTTTAATAGGGGCACTACAACTTGGGGCATTAAGGTGCATATGGAAAGGAATGTTCCCAGACTGACGAGAAACGGTGGTGTCATGTTGCCATGCCCCCATTTTCCAGTAACCACCCATTCTGGCATGTGACGTTCAGCGTACGCACCTACTTGGGGGGTGGGGGCTCCAATTTTTCAGTTTGCACTGGGCTCCAAATACCCTAGTTACACCACTGATTATATTAATACTTTTCCGACAGCCAAATATACTGAAATGTATCTTAATCTCTTTCATCTGTCCTATATATCTCCTCACAAGGGATTGTTGGGTATAGCGGACAGTTCGATTTGTCCCAAATGTAGTCAACCCTCTGCTGATCTTTATCACTGTTTGTGGGCCTGCCCTTTGGTTAAGCGGTTTTGGATATGGGGTTAGGCAATTTGCTACTAACCATTTAGTTATTGACACTCCACCTACCCCAGAATGGGCGATTATTGATATTCTACCACCAGACATTAGAGTTCCCACAGACGTTAGAAAATTATTATTAGCAATTTCATCGGCTGCTCGGAAAACTATACTGCATTTATGGATGCAGAACTCTCCACCAAGCCTTCAGTTGTTTAAGGAGAAACTCATTTTTTTATTTTGAACATGGATTGGTTGGAGGCGTCTCCCCAGAAAGAGGTCCGTGTTAAAAAGTTGTTTGCTACTTGGAAGTTTTAGAGCTTCTTCCCGTTTCCACTAAAGAAGCTGTATCTTACTGTTTCCACAATACTGTATGGTACGAAACTCGTATTTATTTAGGTGACCCTCCAGTCTCCTCTTAATGATTATTTGTTGTTCGGATCCAAACTCTTCCTAATGTATGTATAATTTGATCATGTGAATTTATCACCTGTCTCAAATCTTTGAGGTTGTTACAGATACTGAAAATTATTTAATTATTTCCGTTTACACATTGTCTTGTCCATAATTGGATACTGTTATTGTATTGCGTTTCAATAAAGAAAATTATTTAAAAACAAAGAGTGATGTTAGGTAGGGACTCATGGAAATATAATTAGCAGGTAATAATAGCATTTAGAAGTCTTTTTTTCTCTTTAAAATATACAATTTAATTCTTGAAGAAAATAATAATATTACCTTTGGCACCTACCCAGTACATAAGAAGGCAGTGTGGCTTTCCCTTACTAAACCATTTTCCTTAGCACCTTCCCAGTACATAAGAAGGTAGTGTAACTATCCCCTACTAAACCATTTTCCTTAGTACCTTCCAAGTACATAAGAAGGCATTGTGGATATCCCCTACTAAACATTTAACTTAGCACCTTCACAGTACATAAGAAGCCAGTGTGGATATTCCCTACTAAACCATTTAAATTAGCACCTTCCCAGTACATAAGAAGGCAGTGTGACTATCCCCTACTAAACCATTTTCCGTAGCATCCTCCCAGTACATAAGAAGGCAGTGTAACTATCCCCTACTAAAACCCTTTCCTTAGTACCTTCCCAGTACATAAGAAGGCATTGTGGCTATCACCTACTAAACCATTTAACTTAGCACTGTGAGGTTCTGACTTTGTTGTGGACCCGGGGTGGAGATAGGATCAGACACAGAAGCAGACTTAAGTGAAAAAGTGGAGTTTTTAATAAGTGGCTTTGAAGACATGGGAATGGCAAATGAAAAGGTCCAGGTATAGCACTAAAGTGCACTTGATAACTGTAGTGGGGGTTAATGGGAGAATGTCCAGATAGTGACAGGTAGGAACAGTCCAGTATACAAGTATGGTGAGCTGTAACAGAATGCAGGTATGATGAGCTGTAACTGAATGCAGGTATGATGAGCTGTAACAAATGCAGGCAGAGGTAATGAAGTCCAGCTGGGAGTGAAGGGAGGCAAGGTGCAGGGAAACAGCAGGTTCAGGTACTCAGGCAGGTGAAAAGGTATATGGAGGGTGCAGGGTAAGTCCAGCAGGTTGGAGCAGACAAGGTTCAGGCTAGTAGTGCTTCCAAGGAGGCAAGTAAGGCACAGGTACTCTCTCTCAGCCGCAGCTTTGAAACACGTTGCACTGGCAAAGGAAGGAAGGATCTGGACTAGGGATGTGCAGGCTCGGATAGGTTCGAGTTTGCACGTGGAGTTCGGATTTTTCCCTCCAAAAAAACGGAACTCAGAACGAGGCAAAACGTCATCTTACATGGACGAACATCATCATTCCTGGTCTTTTGTCCAGGAATGATGATGTTCGTCCATGTAAGATGACGTTTTGCCTCGTTCTGAGTTCCGTTTTTTTGGAGGGAAAAATCCGAACTCCACGTGCAAACTCGAACCTATCCGAGCCTGCACATCCCTAATCTGGACCTTACTAAATACTCAGTGCCGCGCTGTGACTGGCTGGATTGAGCACATGACCTACCAGGATTGTACAGCTGGAATCATATGGCCGCAGACAAGATGGCGGCGCCCATGCCAACGGAATGGAAACACCGCCAGACCTCACCAGGACCAGGCCTAGTGACAATGTTACTGCACAGAACCACGCACAGCCAATGCCCCCCGCCAAACACCATCACCACTGCCAGAGACCCCCCGCCATAACGACCTCACAGGTAATACCCGGTAACAACCATGCCGAGAAACCCTGGCCATGACAAGCACCTTCCAGTACATAAGAACGCAGTGTGGCTATCCCCTACTAACCCATTTTCCTTAGCATCCTCCCGGTACATGTACATAAGAAGGCAGTGTGTCTATCCTCTACTAAACCATTTTCCTTAACATCCTCCCAGTACATAAGAAGGCAGTGTGTCTATCCTCTACTAAATTAGTTTCCTTAACATCCTCCCATTAAATAAGAAGGCAGTGTGTCTATCCACTACTAAACCATTTTCCTTAACATACTCCCAGTTCATAAGAAGGCAGTGTGTCTATCCACTACTAAACCATTTTCCTTAACATACTCCCAGTACTAAAGAAGGCAGTGTGTCTATCCTCTACTAAACCATTTTCCTTAACATCCTCCCAGTACATAAGAAGGCAGCGTGTCTATCCTCTACTAAACCATTTTCCTTAACATACTCCCAGTACATAAGAAGGCAGTGTGTCTATCCTCTACTAAACCATTTTCCTTAACATCCTCCCAGTACATAAGAAGGCAGTGTGTCTATCCACTACAAAACCATTTTCCTTAACATCCTCCCAGTACATAAGAAGGCAGTGTGTCTATCCACTACAAAACCATTTTCCTTAACATCCTCCCAGTACATAAGAAGGCAGTGTGTCTATCCTCTACTAAACCATTTTCCTTAACATACTCCCAGTACATAAGAAGGCAGTGTGTCTATCCTCTACTACACCATTTTCCTTAACATCCTCCCAGTACATAAGAAGGCAGTGTGTCTATCCACTACAAAACCATTTTCCTTAACATCCTCCCAGTACATAAGAAGGCAGTGTGTCTATCCACTACTAAACCATTTTCCTTAGCACCTTCCCATTACATAAGAAGGCAGTGTAACTATCCCCTACTAATCCATATTCCTTAGTACCTTCCAAGTACATAAGGCATTGTGGCTATCCACTACTAAACCATTTAACGTAGCACCTTCACAGTACATAAGAAGCCAGTGTGGATATTCCCTACTAAACCATTTAAATTAGCACCTTCCCAGTACATAAGAAGGCAGTGTGACTATCCTCTACTAAACCATTTTCCGTAACATACTCCCAGTACATAAGAAGGCAGTGTGTCTATCCTCTACTACACCATTTTCCTTAACATCCTCACAGTACATAAGAAGGCAGTGTGTCTATCCACTACAAAACCATTTTCCTTAACATCCTCCCAGTACATAAGAAGGCAGTGTGTCTATCCACTACTAAACCATTTTCCGTAGCATCCTCCCATAACATAAGAAGGCAGTGTAACTATCCCCTACTAAAACCATTTCCTTAGTACCTTCCCAGTACATAAGAAGGCATTGTGGCTATCACCTACTAAACCATTTAACTTAGCACTGTGAGGTTCTGATTTTGTTGTGGACCCGGGGTGGTGATAGGAGCAGACACAGAAGCAGACTTAAATGAAAAAGTGGAGTTTTTAATAAGTGGCTTAGAAGACATGGGAATGGCAAATGAAAAGTTCCAGGTATAGCACTAAAGTGCACTTGATAACTGTAGTGGGGGTTAATGGGAGAATGTCCAGATAGTGACAGGCAGGAACAGTCCAGTATACAAGTATGGTGAGCTGTAACAGAGTGCAGGTATGATGAGCTGTAACTGAATGCAGGTATGATGAGCTGTAACAAATGCAGGCAGAGGTAATGAAGTCCAGCTGGGAGTGAAGGGAGGCAAGGTGCAGGGAAACAGCAGGTTCAGGTACTCAGGCATGTGAAAAGGTATATGGAGGGTGCAGGGTGAGTCCAGCAGGTTGGAGCAGACAAGGTTCAGGCTAGTAGCGCTTCCAAGGAGGCAGGTAAGGCACAGGTACTCTCAGCCGCAGCTGAGAAACACGTTGCACTGGCAAAGGAAGTAAAGCTCTGGACCTTCCTAAATACTCAGTGCCGCGCTGTGACTGGCTGGCTTGAGCACATGACCTACCAGGATTGGACAGCTGGAAACACATGGCCGCAGGCAAGATGGTGGCGCCCATGCCAGCGGAACGGAAACACCGCCAGACCTCACCAGGACCAGGCCTAGTGACAATGTTACTGCACAGAACCACACGCAGCCAATGCCCCCCGCCAAACACCAGCACTGCTGCCAGAGACCCCCCACCATAACGACCTCACAGGTAATACCCGGTGACTACCATGCCGAGAAACCCTGGCCGTGACAAGCACCTTCCAGTACATAAGAAGGCAGTGTGGCAATCCCCTACTAACCCATTTTCCTTAGCATCCTCCCAGTACATGTACATAAGAAGGCAGTGTAGCTATCCACTTCTAAACTATTTTCCTTAACATCCTTCCAGTACATAAGAAGGCAGTGTGGCTATCCTCTACTAAACCATTTTACCTAGCATCCTCCCATTAAATAAGAAGGCAGTGTGTCTATCCACTACTAAACCATTTTCCTTAACATCCTCCCAGTACATAAGAAGGCAGTGTGTCTATCCTCTACTAAACCATTTTACCTAGCATCCTCCCATTAAATAAGAAGGCAGTGTGTCTAGCCACTACTAAACCATTTTCCTTAACATACTCCCAGTACATTAGGCAGTGTGGCTATACTCTACTAAACTATTTTCCTTAGCATCCTCCCAGTACATGTACATAAGAAGGCAGTGTGGCAATCCCCTACTAACCCATTTTCCTTAGCATCCTCCCAGTACATGTACATAAGAAGGCAGTGTGGCTATCCACTACTAAACCATTTTCCTTAACATACTCCCAGTACATAAGAAGGCAGTGTGGCTATCCTCTACTAAACCATTTTCCTTAACATCCTCCCAGTACATAAGAAGGCAGTGTAACTATCCCCTACTAAAACCATTTCCTTAGTACCTTCCCAGTACATAAGCAGACATTGTGGCTATCACCTACTAAACCATTTAACTTAGCACTGTGAGGTTCTGATTTTGTTGTGGACCCGGGGTGGTGATAGGAGCAGACACAGGAGCAGACTTAATTGAAAAAGTGGAGTTTTTAATAAGTGGCTTAGAAGACATGGGAATGGCAAATGAAAAGGTCCAGGTATAGCACTAAAGTGCACTTGATAACTGTAGTGGGGGTTAATGGGAGAATGTCCAGATAGTGACAGGCAGGAACATTCCAGTATACAAGTATGGTGAGCTGTAACTAAATGCAGGCTTGATGAGCTGTAACTGAATGCAGGTATGATGAGCTGTAACAAATGCAGGCAGAAGTAATGAAGTCCAGCTGGGAGTGAAGGGAGGCAAGGTGCAGGGAAACAGCAGGTTCAGGTACTCAGGCAGGTGAAAAGGTATATGGAGGGTGCAGGGTAAGTCCAGCAGGTTGGAGCAGACAAGGTTCAGGCTAGTAGCGCTTCCAAGGAGGCAGGTATGGCACAGGTATTCTCTCTCAGCCGCAGCTGAGAAACACGTTGCACTGGCAAAGGAAGGAAGGCCCTGGACCTTCCTAAATACTCAGTGCCGCGCTGTGACTGGCTGGAATGAGCACATGACCTACCAGGATTGGACAGCTGGAATCACATGGCCGCAGGCAAGATGGCGGCGCCCATGCCAATGGAACGGAAACTCCGCCAGACCTCACCAGGACCAGGCCTAGTGACAATGTTACTGCACAGAACCACGCGCAGCCAATGCCCCCCACCAAACACCAGCACCGCTGCCAGAGACCCCCCGCCATAACGACCTCACAGGTAATACCCGGTGACTACCATGCCGAGAAACTCTGGCCGTGACAAGCACCTTCCAGTACATAAGAAGGCAGTGTGGCTATCCCCTACTAACCCATTTTCCTTAGCATCCTCCCGGTACATGTACATAAGAAGGCAGTGTAACTATCCACTTCTAAACTATTTTCCTTAACATCCTTCCAGTACATAAGAAGGCAGTGTGGCTATCCTCTACTAAACCATTTTACCTAGCATCCTCCCATTAAATAAGAAGGCAGTGTGGCTATCCACTACTAAACCATTTTCCTTAACATCCTCCCAGTACATAAGAAGGCAGTGTGTTTATCCACTACTAAACCATTTTCCTTAACATCCTCCCAGTACATAAGAAGGCAGTATGTCTATCCACTACAAAACCATTTTCCTTAACATCCTCCCAGTACATAAGAAGGCAGTGTGTCTATCCACTACTAAACCATTTTCCTTAACATCTTCCCAGTACATAAGAAGGCAGTGTGTCTATCCTCTACTAAACAATTTTCCTTAACATCCTCCCAGTACATAAGAAGGCAGTGTCTATCCTCTACTAAACCATTTTCCTTAACATCCTCCTAGTACATATGAAGGTAGTGTGTCTATCCTCTACTAAACCATTTTCCTTAACATCATCCCAGTACATAAGAAGGCAGTGTGGCTATCCTCTACTAAACCATTTTCCTTAACATCATCCCAGTACATAAGAAGGCAGTGTGTTTATCCACTACAAAACCATTTTCCTTAACATCCTCCCAGTACATAAGAAGGCAGTGTGTCTATCCACTACAAAACCATTTTCCTTAACATCCTCCCAGTACATAAGAAGGCAGTGTCTATCCTCTACTAAATTAGTTTCCTTAACATCCTCCCAGTACATAAGAAGGCAGTGTGTCTATCCTCTACTAAACCATTTTCCTTAACATACTCCCAGTACATAAGAAGGCAGTGTGTTTATCCACTACAAAACCATTTTCCTTAACATCCTCCCAGTACATAAGAAGGCAGTGTCTATCCTCTACTAAATTAGTTTCCTTAACATCCTCCCATTAAATAAGAAGGCAGTGTGTCTATCCACTACTAAACCATTTTCCTTAACATACTCCCAGTACATAAGAAGGCAGTGTGGCTGTCCTCTACTAAACCATTTTCCTTAACATCCTCCCAGTACATAAGAAGGCAGTGTCTATCCTCTACTAAACCATTTTCCTTAACATCCTCCCAGTACTTAAGAAGGCAGTGTGTCTATCCTCTACTAAACCATTTTCCTTAACATCCTCCCAGTACTTAAGAAGGCAGTGTGGCTATCCTCTACTAAACCATTTTCCTTAACATCCTCCCAGTACTTAAGAAGGCAGTGTGTCTATCCTCTACTAAACCATTATACATAGCATCCTCCCATTAAATAAGAAGGCAGTGTGTCTATCCACTACTAAACCATTTTCCTTAACATACTCCCAGTACATAAGAAGGCAGTGTGGCTATCCTCTACTAAACCATTTTCCTTAACATCCTCCCAGTACATAAGAAGGCAGTGTGTCTATCCTCTACTAAACCATTTTCCTTAACATCCTCCCAGTACTTAAGAAGGCAGTGTGTCTATCCTCTACTAAACCATTTTCCTTAACATACTCCCAGTACATAAGAAGGCAGTGTGTCTATCCACTACAAAACCATTTTCCTTAACATCCTCCCAGTACATAAGAAGGCAGTGTCTATCCTCTACTAAATTAGTTTCCTTAACATCCTCCCATTAAATAAGAAGGCAGTGTGTCTATCCACTACTAAACCATTTTCCTTAACATCCTCCCAGTACTTAAGAAGGCAGTGTGGCTATCCTCTACTAAACCATTTTCCTTAACATCCACCCAGTACATAAGAAGGCAGTGTATCTATCCTCTACTAAACCATTTTCCTTAACATCCTCCCAGTACTTAAGAAGGCAGTGTGGCTATCCTCTACTAAACCATTTTCCTTAACATCCTCCCAGTACATAAGAAGGCAGTGTGTCTATCCACTACTAAACCATTTTCCTTAACATACTCCCAGTACATAAGAAGGCAGTGTGGCTATCCTCTACTAAACCAATTTCCTTAACATCCTCCCAGTACATAAGAAGGCAGTGTGTTTATCCACTACTAAACCATTTTCCTTAACATCCTCCCATTAAATAAGAAGGCAGTGTAGCTATCCACTACAAAACCATTTTCCTTAACATCCTCCCAGTACATAAGAAGGCAGTGTGTCTATCCTCTACTAAACCATTTTCCTTAACATCCTCCCAGTACATAAGAAGGCAGTGTGGCTATCCTCTACTAAACCATTTTCCTTAACATCCTCCCACTACATAAGAAGGCAGTGTGTCTATCCTCTACTACACCATTTTCCTTAACATCCTCCCAGTACATAAAAAGGCAGTGTGGCTATCCTCTACTAAACCATTTTCCTTAACATCCTCCCAGTACATAAGAAGGCAGTGTGTCTATCCTCTACTAAACCATTTTCCTTAACATCCTCCCAGTACATAAGAAGGCAGTGTGTCTATCCTCTACTAAACCATTTTCCTTAACATCCTCCCAGTACATAAGAAGGCAGTGTGTCTATCCTCTACTAAACCATTTTCCTTAACATCCTCCCAGTACATAAGAAGGCAGTGTGTCTATCCTCTACTAAACCATTTTCCTTAACATCCTCCCAGTACATAAGAAGGCAGTGTAACTATCCCCTACTAAACCATTTTCCTTAACATCCTCCCAGTACTAAAGAAGGCAGTGTGTCTATCCTCTACTAAACCATTTTCCTTAACATCCTCCCAGTACATAAGAAGGCAGTGTGTCTATCCTCTACTAACCCATTTTCCTTAACATCCTCCCAGTACATAAGAAGGCAGTGTCTATCCTCTACTAAACCATTTTCCTTAACATCCTCCTAGTACATATGAAGGCAGTGTGTCTATCCTCTACTAAACCATTTTCCTTAACATCATCCCAGTACATAAGAAGGCAGTGTGGCTATCCTCTACTAAACCATTTTCCTTAACATCATCCCAGTACATAAGAAGGCAGTGTGTTTATCCACTACAAAACCATTTTCCTTAACATCCTCCCAGTACATGAGAAGGCAGTGTGTCTATCCACTACAAAACCATTTTCCTTAACATCCTCCCAGTACATAAGAAGGCAGTGTCTATCCTCTACTAAATTAGTTTCCTTAACATCCTCCCAGTACATAAGAAGGCAGTGTGTCTATCCTCTACTAAACCATTTTCCTTAACATACTCCCAGTACATAAGAAGGCAGTGTGTCTATCCTCTACTAAATTAGTTTCCTTAACATCCTCCCATTAAATAAGAAGGCAGTGTGTCTATCCACTACTAAACCATTTTCCTTAACATACTCCCAGTACATAAGAAGGCAGTGTGGCTATCCTCTACTAAACCATTTTCCTTAACATCCTCCCAGTACATAAGAAGGCAGTGTCTATCCTCTACTAAACCATTTTCCTTAGCATCCTCCCAGTACTTAAGAAGGCAGTGTGTCTATCCTCTACTAAACCATTTTCCTTAACATCCTCCCAGTACTTAAGAAGGCAGTGTGGCTATCCTCTTCTAAACCATTTTCCTTAACATCCTCCCAGTACTTAAGAAGGCAGTGTGTCTATCCTCTACTAAACCATTATACATAGCATCCTCCCATTAAATAAGAAGGCAGTGTGTCTATCCACTACAAAACCATTTTCCTTAACATCCTCCCAGTACATAAGAAGGCAGTGTCTATCCTCTACTAAATTAGTTTCCTTAACATCCTCCCATTAAATAAGAAGGCAGTGTGTCTATCCAGTACTAAACCATATTCCTTAACATCCTCCCAGTACTTAAGAAGGCAGTGTGGCTATCCTCTACTAAACCATTTTCCTTAACATCCACCCAGTACATAAGAAGGCAGTGTGTCTATCCTCTACTAAACCATTTTCCTTAACATCCTCCCAGTACTTAAGAAGGCAGTGTGGCTATCCTCTACTAAACCATTTTCCTTAACATCCTCCCAGTACATAAGAAGGCAGTGTGTCTATCCACTACTAAACCATTTTCCTTAACATACTCCCAGTACATAAGAAGGCAGTGTGGCTATCCTCTACTAAACCAATTTCCTTAACATCCTCCCAGTACATAAGAAGGCAGTGTGTTTATCCACTACTAAACCATTTTCCTTAACATCCTCCCATTAAATAAGAAGGCACTGTAGCTATCCACTACAAAACCATTTTCCTTAACATCCTCCCAGTACATAAGAAGGCAGTGTGTCTATCCTCTACTAAACCATTTTCCTTAACATCCTCCCAGTACATAAGAAGGCAGTGTGGCTATCCTCTACTAAACCATTTTCCTTAACATCCTCCCACTACATAAGAAGGCAGTGTGTCTATCCTCTACTACACCATTTTCCTTAACATCCTCCCAGTACATAAAAAGGCAGTGTGGCTATCCTCTACTAAACCATTTTCCTTAACATCCTCCCAGTACATAAGAAGGCAGTGTGTCTATCCTCTACTAAACCATTTTCCTTAACATCCTCCCAGTACATAAGAAGGCAGTGTGTCTATCCTCTACTAAACCATTTTCCTTAACATCCTCCCAGTACATAAGAAGGCAGTGTAACTATCCCCTACTAAACCATTTTCCTTAACATCCTCCCAGTACTTAAGAAGGCAGTGTGTCTATCCTCTACTAAACCATTTTCCTTAACATCCTCCCAGTACATAAGAAGGCAGTGTGTCTATCCTCTACTAAACCATGTTCCTTAACATCCTCCCAGTACATAAGAAGGCAGTGTCTATCCTCTACTAAACCATTTTCCTTAACATCCTCCTAGTACATATGAAGGCAGTGTGTCTATCCTCTACTAAACCATTTTCCTTAACATCATCCCAGTACATAAGAAGGCAGTGTGGCTATCCTCTACTAAACCATTTTCCTTAACATCATCCCAGTACATAAGAAGGCAGTGTGTTTATCCACTACAAAACCATTTTCCTTAACATCCTCCCAGTACATGAGAAGGCAGTGTGTCTATCCACTACTAAACCATTTTCCTTAACATCCTCCCAGTACATAAGAAGGCAGTGTCTATCCTCTACTAAATTAGTTTCCTTAACATCCTCCCAGTACATAAGAAGGCAGTGTGTCTATCCTCTACTAAACCATTTTCCTTAACATACTCCCAGTACATAAGAAGGCAGTGTGTCTATTCACTACAAAACCATTTTCCTTAACATCCTCCCAGTACATAAGAAGGCAGTGTCTATCCTCTACTAAATTAGTTTCCTTAACATCCTCCCATTAAATAAGAAGGCAGTGTGTCTATCCACTACTAAACCATTTTCCTTAACATACTCCCAGTACATAAGAAGGCAGTGTGGCTATCCTCTACTAAACCATTTTCCTTAACATCCTCCCAGTACATAAGAAGGCAGTGTCTATCCTCTACTAAACCATTTTCCTTAACATCCTCCCAGTACTTAAGAAGGCAGTGTGTCTATCCTCTACTAAACCATTTTCCTTAACATCCTCCCAGTACTTAAGAAGGCAGTGTGGCTATCCTCTACTAAACCATTTTCCTTAACATCCTCCCAGTACTTAAGAAGGCAGTGTGTCTATCCTCTACTAAACCATTATACATAGCATCCTCCCATTAAATAAGAAGGCAGTGTGTCTATCCACTACTAAACCATTTTCCTTAACATACTCCCAGTACATAAGAAGGCAGTGTGGCTATCCACTACTAAACCATTTTCCTTAACATCCTCCCAGTACATAAGAAGGCAGTGTCTATCCTCTACTAAACCATTTTCCTTAACATCCTCCCAGTACTTAAGAAGGCAGTGTGTCTATCCTCTACTAAACCATTTTCCTTAACATCCTCCCAGTACTTAAGAAGGCAGTGTGGCTATCCTCTACTAAACCATTTTCCTTAACATCCTCCCAGTACTTAAGAAGGCAGTGTGTCTATCCTCTACTAAACCATTATACATAGCATCCTCCCATTAAATAAGAAGGCAGTGTGTCTATCCACTACAAAACCATTTTCCTTAACATCCTCCCAGTACATAAGAAGGCAGTGTCTATCCTCTACTAAATTAGTTTCCTTAACATCCTCCCATTAAATAAGAAGGCAGTGTGTCTATCCACTACTAAACCATTTTCCTTAACATCCTCCCAGTACTTAAGAAGGCAGTGTGGCTATCCTCTACTAAACCATTTTCCTTAACATCCACCCAGTACATAAGAAGGCAGTGTGTCTATCCTCTACTAAACCATTTTCCTTAACATCCTCCCAGTACTTAAGAAGGCAGTGTGGCTATCCTCTACTAAACCATTTTCCTTAACATCCTCCCAGTACATAAGAAGGCAGTGTGTCTATCCACTACTAAACCATTTTCCTTAACATACTCCCAGTACATAAGAAGGCAGTGTGGCTATCCTCTACTAAACCAATTTCCTTAACATCCTCCCAGTACATAAGAAGGCAGTGTGTTTATCCACTACTAAACCATTTTCCTTAACATCCTCCCATTAAATAAGAAGGCAGTGTAGCTATCCACTACAAAACCATTTTCCTTAACATCCTCCCAGTACATAAGAAGGCAGTGTGTCTATCCTCTACTAAACCATTTTCCTTAACATCCTCCCAGTACATAAGAAGGCAGTGTGGCTATCCTCTACTACACCATTTTCCTTAACATCCTCCCAGTACATAAAAAGGCAGTGTGGCTATCCTCTACTAAACCATTTTCCTTACTATCCTCCCAGTACATAAGAAGGCAGTGTGTCTATCCTCTACTAAACCATTTTCCTTAACATCCTCCCAGTACATAAGAAGGCAGTGTGTCTATCCTCTACTAAACCATTTTCCTTAACATCCTCCCAGTACATAAGAAGGCAGTGTGTCTATCCTCTACTAAACCATTTTCCTTAACATCCTCCCAGTACATAAGAAGGCAGTGTGTCTATCCTCTACTAAACCATTTTCCTTAACATCCTCCCAGTACATAAGAAGGCAGTGTAACTATCCCCTACTAAACCATTTTCCTTAACATCCTCCCAGTACTTAAGAAGGCAGTGTGTCTATCCTCTACTAAACCATTTTCCTTAACATCCTCCCAGTACATAAGAAGGCAGTGTGTCTATCCTCTACTAAACCATTTTCCTTAACATCCTCCCAGTACTTAAGAAGGCAGTGTGGCTATCCTCTACTAAACCATTTTCCTTAACATCCTCCCAGTACATAAGAAGGCAGTGTGTCTATCCACTACTAAACCATTTTCCTTAACATACTCCCAGTACATAAGAAGGCAGTGTGGCTATCCTCTACTAAACCAATTTCCTTAACATCCTCCCAGTACATAAGAAGGCAGTGTGTTTATCCACTACTAAACCATTTTCCTTAACATCCTCCCATTAAATAAGAAGGCAGTGTAGCTATCCACTACAAAACCATTTTCCTTAACATCCTCCCAGTACATAAGAAGGCAGTGTGTCTATCCTCTACTAAACCATTTTCCTTAACATCCTCCCAGTACATAAGAAGGCAGTGTGGCTATCCTCTACTACACCATTTTCCTTAACATCCTCCCAGTACATAAAAAGGCAGTGTGGCTATCCTCTACTAAACCATTTTCCTTACTATCCTCCCAGTACATAAGAAGGCAGTGTGTCTATCCTCTACTAAACCATTTTCCTTAACATCCTCCCAGTACATAAGAAGGCAGTGTGTCTATCCTCTACTAAACCATTTTCCTTAACATCCTCCCAGTACATAAGAAGGCAGTGTGTCTATCCTCTACTAAACCATTTTCCTTAACATCCTCCCAGTACATAAGAAGGCAGTGTGTCTATCCTCTACTAAACCATTTTCCTTAACATCCTCCCAGTACATAAGAAGGCAGTGTAACTATCCCCTACTAAACCATTTTCCTTAACATCCTCCCAGTACTTAAGAAGGCAGTGTGTCTATCCTCTACTAAACCATTTTCCTTAACATCCTCCCAGTACATAAGAAGGCAGTGTGTCTATCCTCTACTAAACCATTTTCCTTAACATCCTCCCAGTACATAAGAAGGCAGTGTCTATCCTCTACTAAACCATTTTCCTTAACATCCTCCTAGTACATATGAAGGCAGTGTGTCTATCCTCTACTAAACCATTTTCCTTAACATCATCCCAGTACATAAGAAGGCAGTGTGGCTATCCTCTACTAAACCATTTTCCTTAACATCATCCCAGTACATAAGAAGGCAGTGTGTTTATCCACTACAAAACCATTTTCCTTAACATCCTCCCAGTACATGAGAAGGCAGTGTGTCTATCCACTACAAAACCATTTTCCTTAACATCCTCCCAGTACATAAGAAGGCAGTGTCTATCGTCTACTAAATTAGTTTCCTTAACATCCTCCCAGTACATAAGAAGGCAGTGTGTCTATCCTCTACTAAACCATTTTCCTTAACATACTCCCAGTACATAAGAAGGCAGTGTGTCTATCCACTACAAAACCATTTTCCTTAACATCCTCCCAGTACATAAGAAGGCAGTGTCTATCCTCTACTAAATTAGTTTCCTTAACATCCTCCCATTAAATAAGAAGGCAGTGTGTCTATCCACTACTAAACCATTTTCCTTAACATTCTCCCAGTACATAAGAAGGCAGTGTCTATCCTCTACTAAACCATTTTCCTTAACATCCTCCCAGTACTTAAGAAGGCAGTGTGTCTATCCTCTACTAAACCATTTTCCTTAACATCCTCCCAGTACTTAAGAAGGCAGTGTGGCTATCCTCTACTAAACCATTTTCCTTAACATCCTCCCAGTACTTAAGAAGGCAGTGTGTCTATCCTCTACTAAACCATTATACATAGCATCCTCCCATTAAATAAGAAGGCAGTGTGTCTATCCACTACTAAACCATTTTCCTTAACATACTCCCAGTACATAAGAAGGCAGTGTGGCTATCCTCTACTAAACCATTTTCCTTAACATCCTCCCAGTACATAAGAAGGCAGTGTGTCTATCCTCTACTAAACCATTTTCCTTAACATCCTCCCAGTACTTAAGAAGGCAGTGTGTCTATCCTCTACTAAACCATTTTCCTTAACATACTCCCAGTACATAAGAAGGCAGTGTGTCTATCCACTACAAAACCATTTTCCTTAACATCCTCCCAGTACATAAGAAGGCAGTGTCTATCCTCTACTAAATTAGTTTCCTTAACATCCTCCCATTAAATAAGAAGGCAGTGTGTCTATCCACTACTAAACGATTTTCCTTAACATACTCCCAGTTCATAAGAAGGCAGTGTGGCTATCCTTTACTAAACCATTTTCCTTAACATCCTCCCAGTACATAAGAAGGCAGTGTGTCTATCCTCTACTAAACCATTTTCCTTAACATCCTCCCAGTACTTAAGAAGGCAGTGTGTCTATCCTCTACTAAACCATTTTCCTTAACATCCTCCCAGTACTTAAGAAGGCAGTGTGGCTATCCTCTACTAAACCATTATACATAGCATCCTCCCATTAAATAAGAAGGCAGTGTGTCTATCCACTACTAAACCATTTTCCTTAACATACTCCCAGTACATAAGAAGGCAGTGTGGCTATCCTCTACTAAACCATTTTCCTTAACATCCTCCCAGTACATAAGAAGGCAGTGTGTCTATCCTCTACTAAACCATTTTCCTTAACATCCTCCCAGTACATAAGAAGGCAGTGTGGCTATCCTCTACTAAACCATTATACATAGCATCCTCCCATTAAATAAGAAGGCAGTGTATCTATCCACTACTAAACCATTTTCCTTAACATACTCCCAGTACATAAGAAGGCAGTGTGGCTATCCTCTACTAAACCAATTTCCTTAACATCCTCCCAGTACATAAGAAGGCAGTGTGTTTATCCACTACTAAACCATTTTCCTTAACATCCTCCCATTAAATAAGAAGGCAGTGTAGCTATCCACTACAAAACCATTTTCCTTAACATCCTCCCAGTACATAAGAAGGCAGTGTGTCTATCCTCTACTAAACCATTTTCCTTAACATCCTCCCAGTACATAAGAAGGCAGTGTGGCTATCCTCTACTAAACCATTTTCCTTAACATCCTCCCACTACATAAGAAGGCAGTGTGTCTATCCTCTACTAAACCATTTTCCTTAACATCCTCCCAGTACATAAGAAGGCAGTGTGTCTATCCTCTACTAAACCATTTTCCTTAACATCCTCCCAGTACATAAGAAGGCAGTGTGTCTATCCTCTACTAAACCATTTTCCTTAACATCCTCCCAGTACATAAGAAGGCAGTGTGTCTATCCACTACTAAACCATTTTCCTTAACATCCTCCCAGTACATAAGAAGGCAGTGTAACTATCCCCTACTAAACCATTTTCCTTAACATCCTTCCAGTACTTAAGAAGGCAGTGTGTCTATCCTCTACTAAACCATTTTCCTTAACATACTCCCAGTACATAAGAAGGCAGTGTAACTATCCCCTACTAAACCATTTTCCTTAACATCCTCCCAGTACTTAAGAAGGCAGTGTGTCTATCCACTACTAAACCATTTTCCTTAACATCCTCCCAGTACATAAGAAGGCAGTGTGGCTATCCACTACTAAACCATTTAACTTAGCACCTTCACAGTACATAAGAAGCCAGTGTGGATATTCCCTACTAAACCATTTAAATTAGCACCTTCCCAGTACATAAGAAGGCAGTGTGACTATCCTCTACTAAACCATTTTCCGTAGCATCCTCCCATAACATAAGAAGGTAGTGTAACTATCCCCTACTAAAACCATTTCCTTAGTACCTTCCCAGTACATAAGAAGGCATTGTGGATATCACCTCCTAAACCATTTAACTTAGCACTGTGAGGTTCTGATTTTGTTGTGGACCCGGGGTGGTGATAGGAGCAGACACAGAAGCAGACTTAAATGAAAAAGTGGAGTTTTTAATAAGTGGCTTAGAAGATAAGGGAATGGCAAATGAAAAGGTCCAGGTATAGCACTAAAGTGCACTTGATAACTGTAGTGGGGGTTAATGGGAGAATGTCCAGATAGTGACAGGCAGGAACAGTCCAGTATACAAGTATGGTGAGCTGTAACAGAATGCAGGTATGATGAGCTGTAACTGAATGCAGGTATGATGAGCTGTAACAAATGCAGACAGAGGTAATGAAGTCCACCTGGGAGTGAAGGGAGGCAAGGTGCAGGGAAACAGCAGGTTCAGGTACTCAGGCATGTGAAAAGGTATATGGAGGGTGCAGGGTGAGTCCAGCAGGTTGGAGCAGACAAGGTTCAGGCTAGTAGCGCTTCCAAGGAGGCAGGTAAGGCACAGGTACTCTCAGCCGCAGCTGAGAAACACGTTGCACTGGCAAAGGAAGTAAGGCTCTGGACCTTCCTAAATACTCAGTGCCGCGCTGTGACTGGCTGGATTGAGCACATGACCTACCAGGATTGGACAGCTAGAAACACATGGCCGCAGGCAAGATGGCGGCGCCCATGCCAGCGGAACGGAAACACCGCCAGACCTCACCAGGACCAGGCCTAGTGACAATGTTACTGCACAGAACCACGCGCAGCCAATGCCCCCCACCAAACACCAGCACCGCTGCCAGAGACCCCCCGCCATAACGACCTCACAGGTAATACCCGGTGACTACCATGCCGAGAAACTCTGGCCGTGACAAGCACCTTCCAGTACATAAGAAGGCAGTGTAACTATCCACTTCTAAACTACTTTCCTTAACATCCTTCCAGTACATAAGAAGGCAGTGTGTTTATCCACTACTAAACCATTTTCCTTAACATCCTCCCAGTAGATAAGAAGGCAGTGTGTCTATCCTCTACTAAACCATTTTCCATAACATCCTCCCAGTACATAAGAAGGCAGTGTAACTATCCCTTACTAAACCATTTTCCTTAACATCCTCCCAGTACATTAGGCAGTGTGGCTATACTCTACTAAACTATTTTCCTTAACAACCTCCCAGTACATTAGGCAGTGTGGCTATCCTCTACTAAACCATTTTCCTTAACAACCTCCCAGTACATTAGGCAGTGTGGCTATCCTCTACTAAACCATTTTCCTTAACAACCTCCCAGTACATTAGGCAGTGTGGCTATCCACTGCTATCTTTCTTTGACAAGTGATCTTATTAGAAATGTGTAAACAGTAAAATAATCACAACACATTCTTCCCTTATGTCAGTGCTGATTATATTACATGTCCTTATCATACAAACTATTGTCATATGGCAGTCGAACACTGATTTAATGAACCCGTATCCCTGGAAGACATGTTGTTAGACAGTTGAATGGATATTGTTATACACTGAAAGCTTTAGGCCTGTTTTCTCATGATTTTATAGTTTATTGTAACAGTGTCCAGAAAGCACAATATTCGTCGATCCAGTCAGGTTGAATGGCCATCAATACCAGTTTTGCAGGAAGCAAACGTATTCTGTATTGTCTAACTCTTCCAATGGTCAAGGAGGCAACAATGTTGTCATCATTGTTTTGGCATTTGGTTCAATGATTAATTTAAACCATGTCCTCATACCAGAACCAAAGAGTCACTTTTTTGCAGGCCAAAGCGTTCCTTGTAGGTATTAAACAGCTCTTGTAGGCAGTTAATGTACAGAGCATGGTAAGCGTCCACCTGCTGATCAGAAGGGTTCTTCATCCTAGGGACAGGAATGGGTTTTCCCACTGAGAAGAAAGAAAGACAATCATTCAGCTGAGGACATTGAGCATTGTTGCCTAATATCATGATTCTTCCCCCCAGGAGACACACCTTGTGATGGCTCCTATCTGCTTTCACAGGAACTGTGTATCTAACAATATTGGCAGGATGTACCAAGCGAATGAATCACAATTGTATTATATTACTTACAATAGAATAATAGATCGAGTGTGGTATGACTTGTAGAAATTCAGATGGTTGACACCAGAATGTCATCAAGTTCTGAATGTTGACAGTCAGAATGTTAACATGGGCATAGGTCCACAAGCAATGTGTAGACATGTATTAAGGTTTACATGGTTAAAATGTCGACATGTGGTTTTGTTTGTTATTTTAGCCTAGCCGTAAAGACCAATAAAACACTATATGTCGATATTTTGGTGTTGCCATGTTATGAACCTTGTCGACCTAAATACATGTCTACATATTGATTATCAACCTAATCACCATGGCGACATTCTGGCGTCTACATTCTAAATGTCGACCAGATGTCAATAGGTTAACTCAAAACTTTATAAAGAGAAGTCCCAATGTTAATTATATATAATAATTGTTATTTTACTTTGCATAGTAAAAGTTTATATATAAAGGGTGCATACTGCCTGTTCTCATGCGATGGAATTGGATTCTGTTAAACTACAGCTGGTCTGGTCAGGTCCATGTTACCTATATATGGCTCCAAGTTCTAGCTCAAGTTCTTATCTTTGTGGTAGCCCCACATAGTTGCCAAACTGGGTGAGCAGAGTATATAGGGCCTGATTCCGATGTGGATGGTATTGCATAACCGCAGGGAAGCGGCTGTGCAGTACTGTCCAACTAAATGCAAATGCAGAGGTGTCTTTAGGAAATACACACCCATGCATGCATCAGTGATCCCAGTGCAGGGTCCATAGACGCTGCTTTGAATCACCATCGGTCAAGATGGTCTCTGCCCTTGGCCAGTCTGCGTAAACTGAATCTTATACATCTTGGCCGTCCGAACCCCTCTGCCGGGTCCAGGAAGTCTGCTTCTGCTGACACAGACCTTGTATTGGGCATGCCTGCAAAACGGGGGCGTCACATTTTGTAAAATGGTTCTGGTTACTACTACTGCTCTGCCCCCCAATGCTGCAGCATTATCATCATGCTGTGGCTAAGGGGGACTGTGAGCAATCATACAGGAATTCTAATTTGGATTTGAATGCAAACCCGATGGTTTACGTACAAATCCGATGTTTCTGGGTCTGCGCAGGTGCAGGTCCTGTTCTGTGCGCAGAACGGGTCCTCCACCTGCGCAGACCCAGAACCATCGTATTTGTATGTAAACCATTGGGTTTGCATTCAAATCTGGAGCAGGTCCTTAAAAACCAAGGATTGAAAGACCATAATTGTCTTACTGAAGTGTGTGGCCAGATTCGGGTCTATTTGGGACGTCTTAAAAGTTAGATTATTGAAAGTATAGGTAATCATTGCTAATGGTGTGAGTATGAATCTGTCTTGTGTAAATACCAATGCACTAGATATCCATATGAGGTGATCCTTTCCCAGCGGTAGATGAAGGCAAACCTGGTATAGAGAGTTGCCCATACAGCTGTCTGATGGAAAGTTGTTATGTCCTTTAAGACAGGAAAGCCTGTTAGGCCTATGGAGAAATGGTCTGACCATGATCTTAGTTTTCTGAATTAGGTTTATGGGCCCGATTTAGACTTGACGGAATCCGGCAAAAGGATTGCACATTACACCCGAATGCATATATTCACCCGCATGCAGTGTTGTACACATGGTTGAGGTTCTCCCACCCCTCTATCCATCATCATCATAATCAGTGCAAACCTTCATTAGACTATACTTGGTACAAATGATATGTGTCAGGTTTGGATTATTTTTTTAACCCAGGTGGATGCAGGAGAAGAAATTGGAACGGGTTTGCAGTAATGAAATGCAGCAGGTTTAATAGTAGTATTATAATTCATGAAACGGTGATAGATATATAAACTGACAGAAATAATTAAGTCCAAGTGATGTGTGGCTGAAAACAAATGTCTGGCAGGAAAACAATTAATGAAGCTGGGAGTAGGTGTCAGGCAGAGAAAACAAAGTCCAATGGAGGTGTGACTGAGGAACAGTGGTCTGAAGTACTCGAGTGGGTTCTGAGTCCGGAGAGATGGAGGGTTCACAAACCATGGGGTGAGTAACAGGGCATAGCAGGGTAGATGCGGGTATCCGGGAACAGCCTGTGATGGAGACAGAGCAGTAAATGGAGGAACTGCTGGGGGACTGCAATTATAACACTGAGCTAAGGAGCACAGAGACTCTCACACAGCTTGTGCTGTGTATACATTGCACTGGCAACTAGAGGGCTTGCTGAACACCCTTAAGTACCCTGGGAAAGTGCATGATAGGCTGCTGAGAGTACACACGAGATGCTCCAGCCTCATTGGCCCATTCAAGTCACATCCCAAAACCAAGATGGCGGCGCCCAGCAATCCCCAACGCTACAGCATTGTCAGTCTCACCTCTCACCACATGGCCTGTACCCTTCGGACATCCACGCGCACATCGCGCTAACCTCCAGACACCAGTACCCCACCGGTAGGACCGCGCCAAAGCACCCACACAGGCAGAGACCGCGACCCGCCAGGTACAACAACTCTGGTCGTGACAATATGTCTGAAAAAAGGCAAACTCTGCATAGGCCAGTTATTGGACACACCCATACTGAAGTTTGCCTATATGAGAATTACCTATTGCAAGAGACAATTGAAAGGAGTACAGCTCTGCATTGCACAGACTTGTATATGCTCGGCTCTGGAGCATGTACAGGGCAGAAACAAGCAAGATACTCTCCACAAACAATTGTACTAGGTAAGTATTAGGTTCTCTGGCTGATTCCAAGTCGCACGCAATGCTGATGTTCATGTCGCTAAGCTATTAGTTGCAACTGCGCATGTGCAGAAAGTTCTGATAACCCCTACTGTGCATGCATTATACAGAGTGAGCTGCTGTGATCGATTCAGATGGTATCACAAAAGTGGTGGAAAAGTGATGGCTGTTCTTGTATGGTGACTGGGAGTGGCTAATAGCAGGGGTGCAGAGAGGGGTGGGTACTGCTTACCCGGGCTGCTTGGAGTGGTCCGGCGGGGGCCCCGGGTCAGCGACCAGCCTCACAGGTCTGCCGACTACAGCTGTGGCTGTGTCTGTATAGCACCGCAGCCGCAGTGGCACATTAAGCAGTGGGAGAGACGCCTGATGTATGGCTGCGCTGCTATGCAGATGCCACCACAGCGGTAGTGGGCAGAGAGTTAAAATGTCCACGCTGGAGTCGCCCCTTCTCCCCTGGAGTCGCACCAACCCTGTGTTGAGCACGCGACGTAACTTTGTGGCACTGTGCACAGTCGTTATTTTGTTTTTTGGAGGTGGGGCTGCATCTTGCGCCTCAACGTCATCCCAAACCTAAGCCCATCAGAGCGCTTGATGGCCCTGGCTAGTAGTGCAAGCGTAAATGGTCTGTTCAATGGGCGTATTATGGATGTGTTGCTGGTGTATCAATGCAATCGGCTGGGTTCCCAGACGCACAGCTGCAGCCATAAGAGGCCATGGTAAAACAGAGAAACTGCACCTGCGATAGGGCTGGTTCAATTTTGGCTTGTAAGGACGCACCGATTAATTTTATAGTGTATACGGGTGCTAAAAGTGGACGCCGCAGTCCTTGCACAGTCGGCCACATGGATCTACACAAGGGAAGCGGTGTGTATGCCATGTGCAAAACCTCGCAGACAGGGGGCCGCCAATAGACCCTGATGCGTTTGCTTTTGTGTGCGACTCCACCCCTATATCTCCATATGTGTTTGTGAATGTTACCAGTCTACAACGCATTTCACAATTTCTGTATAGTTTGTTTAAAATGGTGCAGGGTGGAAAAACATGTCTGATCCTGAACAGCTATTTAGTAAATTGAAATTGGCATTTCCTGTAATGAATAAGTATACATTCTAATGAGAGTAATATCACATGCCAGATAATTATCTATACAGTAATGGACATGCACTATTATAGGAGCACTGAAGTAGTATATAATGACATGGACACTCTAAACATCAAGTTCTATCAGTCCTAATCACCGTTTTAACTAATTCCAACCAAATTATATCTGTGAGTATGAATGGATTAGGAAGCACGGTAACCTCATTCTATATGTCCCTAAATCATGTCATTAACATTGAGAAGACCTATGTGATTCTTTCCCCACAAGTCTTTAGTAGTCCGTAAAGGGGCCTGATTCATATATGGAAACTAATGTGAACGCAGCTGTGAAAATATGCTAATAGTTACAAAGCTTATCTGAGCATAAAGACGCCCACCGCTGTCTTCTCATATGCATACATCGTCGTTTAAATGCGTAAATATCAGTAACACTGACGCACATTGAGCGGCCATCTAGCACCTGCAGCAGGTCTGACTAGCCGCAGACTCGGCAGCTCTCCTGACACGCAGAGGGCTCTCATATTGCATAGGAGATCGCACAGGGTAATTTATGCACACCAATGTAACGGCAGACACGTCGGCTTTTTATTAACCACCCATTACCTCCCTTAAAGTTAACAACCTGTCGCTTTGCAATGGATTCCTCTGTCGTCCATAATCATAATGCGATCACTGCACAGGCACATTGCGGCTTATACGCATACACGGTGTCAAACAATCGCTTGATCTGCGTACGGAATCGCCATTGTGTCCATCTCTGAATCAGGCCCTAGGTTAGGGTTAGCGATGTGGTTATGATTGATGCTAACAGCCCACTAATTCTTTCCCACATTATTTATATCTCATAAAGACCCAAAATCAAATAAAAGTGTATAAAGTGTTTGTGTACATACTGTGCCAGCACGTGATACAGAAAGCAGTTATACAGCACACATGAAGTCTTGTAGTCTCTAGGCATGCTGCCTTCCGGTCCCCAGACAGCACTGGGCATTGCAGACTGCAGTGCCCGTGTCTTGCTGCCTACCAGTTACATTGAGCATGCGCAATGGATCTGGCAGGCGCTGGGTCTAACGCATGCACACAACCCTGGCTTCTAGGGACTGCATCGGCTGTAGTCCTCAGCAGCAGGGTAAGACTGACGGCAAGAGAGGGGAGTGGCTTCCTACCGGAAGCAGGCTCTCTGCTAATCGCAGCGCAGACTGTCAGTTCCAATGGGACCAAACACCTCCCATGGGACTGCCTGTCCTGTGTGTGATTAGCACAGTGGTTCCCAAACTGGGTGCCGTGGCATCCTGGGGTGCCTCGGCTTAGTGGTCCAGTACGAAATAAAATAATTTTTAGTCAGTGTGATAGGCGAAACTAGTGCTAATGGCTGCCAATCAAAAATTATGATGACAAAAGGAGCGCTGCCCTGTCCACCACCACATAACTGAACCTAAGAGTGACACATAAGAAAACGTTTGGCCCAGGGGTGCCGTGGAAAATATGGCTCTAGGGCACCGTGATTCGAAAAAGTTTGGGAACCACTGCATTAGCAGATAATGCCTCCAAGGTGAAGTCACTGCTAGTGTAGCCAGTGCAGAAGGACTGCAACTGGATCACCTAAGGTGGCAGATTTTACTGGGGTGGGGATCTGCCATTGTATGTGATGTTAGTGGGACACAAATTGTTTGACGTTGACCTGTATAAAGGTGAGAAGGAGACATTTACTTGGGATATAGTCTATGCCTTATGAACAACAGTAGTATTTATAAGCATATGAAAACGCAACAGTCTCGCAACAGTCACACTGCACAGTTTTATTATGCATTATCTTTGTCCTAGAAACCTATAATGTAGATCACACTGGCCATGGTGTATAGGGTGGCACTAACCCACGGTGTTGATAGCTCTCCGTAGGGGCATTATTCCTTTGGAAGTACTGGAGAAGATCCCTTGTCCAAAAAAAATGCAGGGAGCAAAACCAACCCACTGCTGGAATGATTCCTGTAGGTTCCTCTTCCAGCTCCCAGGTTCAAAGTGATACTGATGAAATAGCTCATTCTCCCCAAATGAATACACAGGAACCAAATATGCACTGTGAAACAAAGGCATTATTTTACTTTAATAAGAACAAGACTCATAATATTACTGTCTGCTGTTTGCACCTAAGGAAACGCCATTGTGTTATTCTGTATCAGTGCCGTCTGTAAGTTTTGTAATTCTGTCTATGATCAGTCATGATTTCCAGCCATCCAGCACATGGAATGATTTCCAGAATTCAGAGAATAGTTTTATAATGTTTATTAAATATAGATTCCTGATATAATTGTAATAGAAAGGATGAAAGAAAAAAAAGTAGGGTTTGCATGCATTAGGAAAAGCATATATTATAGCAATATAATAATATTTTATCTAATCATCTTTTGGTTAACCATAATATATACTGGTGTAAGCCAGGGTTTCTCAAACTCGATCCTCAAGACACCCTAACAGTCCAGGTTTTAAGTATATCCATGCTTGTGTAAAGACACTGACTGAGATACTAATTAAGTCACCTGTGCTTAAGCATGAATATCCAGACTTTTAGGGTGTCTTGTGGATCGAGTTTGGGAACCACTGGTGTAAGCAAATTCTCCCTATGCATTTCCTAGTCAAGGACAAAGAATCTATGGGTATAGAAACTGCTAAATGAAACAATATACACCTCCTGTTTGGCCGATTGCTGTTTTTGGGAAGAGATCACATAGGGGCCCACTTACCATTGATCACATACTCTGAGATCTAGGCGCGAAATTAGTTCCCATGATCACATTGCAGTATGCGATCATAGCGCTGGGATGTATGTAATAGCACATGCAGGGACAGGGGCTGTGCTCGGAGTGAAGTGATGGCTTCAGCTCACTCCTGTGCAGGGACTCCTACACATGGGTGGGTTACAGACCACACATGCGCAGCGGCCATTGCTGGGGAGGGCTCCTCCGGTACCCTCTCCCGGTCATTTTTACGATGTGTACACCATAGGCTACAGCTGCACAACACCATTTTTAGATGACATTAGCTGCAGGGGCCAAGCTCCTCAATGCTTCACATTCCAGAGCTTGGTAAATATGACATGACATCCACATGGAAACCTATGGGAACTGCAGCTGCTGTCAGAAATGAGATATCTGCTGCGTTCCCTCCATAATATATCTGAGAGATACTAAATATATGCAGATATCCCCCAAAATCGGGTGTTTTGGGGGAATATGGCACAAATATTTGATGATAAATGGGCCCCATAGTTGTGTAAACCTTCAGCCAGATCAGATGATCATACAAACCTTCATCCAGACCTCATGATCATACAAACCTTCAGCCAGACCTCATAATCATACAAACCTTCAGCCAGATCAGATGAACATACAAACCTTCAGCCAGATCAGATGATTATACAAACCTTCATCCAGACCTCATGATCATACAAACCTTCAGCCAGACCTCATAATCATACAAACCTTCAGCCAGATCAGATGAACATACAAACCTTCAGCCAGATCAGATGATTATACAAACCTTCATCCAGACCTTATGATCATACAAACCTTCATCCAGACCTCATGATCATACAAACCTTCAGCCGCTGCATTTAAAACGTACTAATTTTCTTAATTTTTGTAGGGCCAGGGTGATCTGTGCTTCAACTTGAAGCTTGTATCTCTTAAGAAACTGGTTCTCCATTATACATAAAAGTTCTGTAGCAGCCATCCCAATTCCAATCTGTCCCTTCCCTACCCCTCAGCGCAACATGGATTTCATAATTTTAACATCTAGTTGGATTCAGTCCTAACTCTAAGGGCGATAATATTTACCCATGGGAACGTTCAGCCATACTCTCCATTCTTCTTCTTGCCAGAACAGCTTCACAGTACCCAGTTGTCCCGGCGATGCCTTGACTTCCGGGCTTCCAGGTTTATGCACAAGGGACCAGTAATGGAAAGGGATCCATAGGCTCCTATAGCCAGCACCATCTAGTAATGGCATTAGCTAGCATTTACTTATGCTCTGGAAACTTAAGCTTTTTTGGAGCTTGATGCATGCGGCCACATCGCAGCACCAAAGAAACCTAAGTAGATTGCTACGCCGCAGCAGACTTCTCCGAGCTTGATGGATAAGGCCACAGTGCAGCACCATAGGAACCTCCAATGTTTGTACAGCAAAAAGCCATTAATACATCCTGCCCTAAGGGTGCGATCTAATAAGTGAAACAATACTGTAGACAAGCTATGCACATCAAGTCTACCCTCTTTAGCTCTGCAAAGGCCCGCGGGAGGGGCTGCTGTGGCTGGGCATCTGCAACAGCTCCAATTTGGCCATTTCAATTTGCACTGCAGCTGTGGTGTTTCTCTAATGCTGAGACATGACTATGAACACTGTATTCTCTATTACAAGGCACAAAGCATAGGGCCAGGAGACGGTACGGGTGCCTGTGCTGGTCCGAGCACAAGGTTCCAGTAAAGCTCAGGTCAGTGGTGTTTTTTTTAATGAACATAAAATGAAAATGATTACTTACCCGTTAGTAAGGGCTTTCCTAATAAACCCCTTTCTTTTCTTCAAGGTCAGTATATGTTTATTCCTGGAGCAGTTCAATGCCTCTGCTGCTCCACCCACAACAATTATTACTGCATTGCCAGAGCCGTGACAGGAGAGAAGGTAGTCTATGGAGGAGTGGGTCACTGAGCACATTCCTGAAACATAAATCCATAGGGATATATCAGAAATGGGTTATACTACTGCAAATACTCCCCAGCCGCACATAACTCCCCACTCCAAGTAAAAAGGGACATATATACATTAAAAACAAATCTATATTTAGTGTAAAATTAAGAGCTTACATTAATCAAAGTTGGTTTCATGTTCTGCTGACATGTCAGACTACACCAGACTATCATTATTGGCTCAGTGTTAATACAAGTACTACAGTACATTTATTTAAGGAATACACATAGAAAATACACATGAATATGAAGCAGTTACATTAAAATTGTGTTAATTGCAAATATATTGCTGCAGTTACTCTGTATGCATATTTCAGTCAGGCAACATGGAATTATATAAACCACAGTGCAACAACTAAAACTAACTAAACACGGCTAAAACATCAGAAATACAGGTTGAGTCTCCCATATCCAAATATTCCGAAATAGGGAATATTCCGAAATGCAGAATTTTTTTTGCATGACTGAGATAATGAAACCTTAGATTTTTGATGGTTCAATGTACACAAACTTTGTCTAAGGCACAAATTATTACAAATATTGTACATAATTACCTTCAGGCTGTGTGTATAAGGTGTATATGAAACATACCTGAATTTTATGTATGTACACAAACTTTGTTTGAACCACAAAATTATTGAAAATATTGTATAAGATTACCTGCAGGCTGTGTGTATAAGGTGTATACAGGGCCGTAGCTAGGGTGGTGCGGCCGGTGCCGCTGCACAGAGCGCAACAGCCCTGAGGGCGGAACCGCCCGCCCACCGCAATCACTATACACAGGGCAAGTGGCAACTGCTTTATTTTAATAAAGGTGCGGTGCGGTGCACAGTGACAGCAGGTCCCCCGGCAGCACGGGAGGACAGGTCCTTGCAGTTATCTAGCAGGGGACTAGGTGAACGGTTGCTGCTATTTCCAAGTTGGAGAAAGGACCTCTGTGACGTAGACACCACGTGACCGCTGCAGGAGGCTGGACAGCTCCTGCGTTACTATCCACTAGGGCATAGAGGGGGAATAAATATCTGTGGCGAGCGCAGGGAGCCACCGTGCCCGAAGCGTGGCGAGCGGACACTTTTGGTCCCCCGTTACCATTCCCGCCCCTCCCCCTTTCAGGCCGAGTCACGTGGGTGTGACGTCACAGGGCCATCAGCCCTCTATAGTCTAGACCTAACCCTATGTGAACTGCCGGCATCCTTTGCATCAGTCAAAGGACGTTCTGCAGGGGCTGCTGGGAAATGTAGTCCCTTCCACCTCTGTGACCAGTTTCACAGAGGTGGAAGGGTCTACATTTCCCAGCAGCCCCTGCGGAACGTCCTTTGCCTGATGCAAAGGATGTTGGATGGCTGGTGTAGTCGGGGGCAGGCAGGGACCAGCGGAATGGATTGATATATACAAGAGCAGCAGGTCTCTCTTCAGTGAGCTCCCGTCTGGCCACCTCTCTCTTCTCCTGCATGCAGAGACTCGGCAGTGCTAATGGTAAGTACTGACAACAGTAACTCCCCAGCAGTGCTTCTGTTTCCCCCTGCTGATAATTCTGTCATGTGTACATGGATGTGCTGAGGCTACATGTGTGTGTGTGTGTATCTGTGCTGAACCTACCTATGTATCTATGTTTGTTTACTAAGAGTGCATGGTGTGTGCATGTGTGCTGAGACTGCATGGTGTGTGCATGTCTGCTGAGAGTGTATGTTGTGTGCATGTCAGTCTGCTGAGAGTGCATGATGTGTGCTGAGATTGCATGGTGTGCACCAAGTGTTAAATGCACAAAGTGTGATTACATAACAGTTAATCAAACATTTATCCTGCATGAATATGGACTAATCATCTGTTTATTTCATTTCATCCCTCAGGTATGTGACTGTCTCATCTTGCTTATTGCACCGATATTCTGCATAGAACCTCATGCTTGCAATCGTGTGTGGATTCAAATGTATGTGACTGTCTCATCTTGCTTATTGCACCGATATTCTGCATAGAACCTCATGCTTGCAATCGTGTGTGGATTCAAATGTATGTGACTGTATCTCTTGCATAGATTTTTTATTTTTTTTCTCTTCCTGTATAGTCTGTATTGGTCAGTGAATTATAGTTTATGGTATATATCTGGCCTGGTTTTTGCTCCAACTCAGAGCAAGTTATCTCCTTTGATCAGCAAGCCAATTGAGTCAGTTGTAGCCTGTCTTAATCAAGGGTTACCACTCCTTATATTCAGTCTAGGGGCAGCTGGGGTTAAAAACACCAAGTGTTAAATGCACAAAGTGTGATTACATAACAGTTAATCAAACATCTGAACAAACATTGACCAACATCTAAGGTAATTTCAGATTAAGTTACCATTACTTTAAAATTTGTCTAAAAAAAACAAACCTAAAACTCACCATGTACTACACATTTCTTTTTTTCAACTCCCTCCTTTGTATTTTCTCTAAGGATATAACATCCCTAACTCTCCCTGCATCTCCCCTCTCTGGGCACACTGCTGCCCTATTGAGTCACTCACCTCCTCTAAAAACTAATGAGATTTCTTTTCATCAAAAATTGACTATTACAGCCTCATTGTGTCACTATAAAAATTTTTTACACACCTACAACTATATCTACTTCTCCATTCTTCTGCTTTTATTATCTGGTGACATATCACCAAATCCAGGCCCCACACACGGACAGCGGATATACTATGGAATAAATATCCTGCAAACCTCACATATCTCCCATCACCCTCCAAATCAATAAATGTGCCTTATAGAATTCACACTTGATCACAACTTATTATTTTACATCTGAACATCTCTTTACAATAACTACTTTTACCAATTTCTACATTTACCTGAGACTGCTGGTTTATACGTTAACTAAACTCTCTAAATAGCCCTTCATGAAGTGGCTTCAGCCACCCGTCAGACTTCACGTAAACTGATATAACAGCCATGGCTTTCCTCAGACACCTACAAATACTGCCTCTTAAAGTAGAATGTCAGTGGCATAAATCTTAATTCAAATGACTTCCACACATACTGTAAAATAGGAATCCACCCATCTGTCATCCTAACCCTCTGTCCCATGCTCACTTTCTACCCCATCCGTGTCACCCCTGTCTGTTTGCCCATCCCCTCTAGAATGTAAGCTCTCACGAGCAGGGCCCTCTTTCCTCTTGTGCTTATCCTTTCTTTACTTATACTATCTGCTCTATACTCAAAAGCACCTAACCCGTGACTTTTGCCATCCTGCTTCTGTTGCAGCAGTGTTTATATACCATGTACTTGTATTGCATTGTCTTAAACTGTATGACACTGTTTTCTTGTTCTGCTCAACTGTCTATGTACTATGTCTATGTACTATGTTTGTGCACTATGTTTATGTACTATGTAAGGCGCTGCGGAACCCATGTGGCGCCATATAAATAAAGGATAATAATAATAATAAGACTGCATGGTGTGTGCATGTCTATTGAGTGTATGTTGTGTGCATGTCAGTCTGCTGAAAGTGCATGGTGTGTGCATGTGTGCTGAGACTGCAGGGTGTGTGTATGCATATGTGCTGAGGTTACAGAGACTACATATGTGTGTGTGCCATGACAAAGTCAGTCCATAAGTCTGTGCCTTCTGGCTGGAGCAGTCATTCCACGCACACAGTGAACCCAGCATAACAGATACTGAAAAAGTAAAAATAAAAATGATGTCCCATTTATGTTTATTTTTATTGGGGGAGGGGGGCACCAATGCTCTTTCTCGCACAGGGCACCAAAATCACTAGCTACGGCTCTGGGTGTATATAACACATGAATGCATTCTGTGTGTATATTTGGGTCCCATTCCCAAGATATTTCATTACGATATGCAAATATGCCAAAATACAGAATATTCCATTATCCAAAATATCCCTGGTCCCAAGCATTTTGGATATGGGAGACTCAACCTGTAATATCACACTAGGCTCTGGTTGTATTCCAACAGAAAATAAGCATACTGTAGCTACCTACACACAGTAACACCTATGAACTTACTCAGTGCATACTGTAGTCACCTATACACAGTAACACTGAGAACTGAGAACGTACTCAGTGCATACTGAAACTATCTGCACACAGTAACACCTGAGAACTTACTCAGTGCATACTGTAGCTACCTACACACAGTAACACCTATGAACTTACTCAGTGCATACTGTAGTCACCTATACACAGTAACACTGAGAACTACTCAGTGCATACTGTAGTTACCTATACACAGTAACACTGAGAACGTACTCAGTGCATACTGAAACTACCTGCACACAGTAACACCTGAGAACTTACTCAGCGCATACTGTAGCTCCCTACACACAGTAACACCTGAGAACTTACTCAGCGCATACTGTAGCTCTCTACACACAGTAACACTTGAGAACTTACTCAGTGCATACTGTAGCTCCCTACACACAGTAACACCTGAGAACTTACTCAGGCCCTGATTCAGTGCCGGACGCTCTGACAGAGCTCTCGCTCTGAATCAGGGCCGTCCCTGCTCCTTTTTGGAGCGGCCTCCTGGCCGCTCGCATAGCTGTGGGTGACCACCCACAGCTATAGTGAGCGGCCAAAATGAGGGTCGCGATGGTCAAGACCATCGCGGCCATCGGGCTTGCGACGAGACCCTGCGGTAGGGTCTCGCTGCCGCAAGCCCAGGCGTGCTTTTGGCTCTATCAGAGCCAAAAGCACACCCACTGACATCACTAGTGATGTCAGTGGGGCCGGACCCAGACGGTAGGTGTTCCCATGGGAACGCCTCCGTCTGGGCAGCCACGCCCCGGCACGCCCACCAAAGGGGGCGTGCTGTCAATCAACATCGACAGCACGCCCCCTTTGGTGCGAGACCCATAACGACGGCTTGGCCGGCGTTATTCTTGACCATCGCGACCATCTTCTTGGCCGCTCACTATAGCTGTGGGTGGTCACCCACAGCTATGCGAGCTGCCAGGAGGCCATTCTAAAAAATAAATAGCCTGGCCCTGATTCAGAGCGAGCGCTCTGTCAGAGCGTCCGGCTCTGAATCAGGGCCTCAGTGCATACTGTAGCTACCTACACACAATAACACCTGAGAGCTTACTTATATGACCAATGGCAGGTTGCAAATGCCGTTGTAGCTGCGATCGCAGCAGATGTGCAAAAATATGTTAATGTTGCCCACTTGCGGCACCTGAAGTCTGCCACTTGTGTACAAAGGACGCAACCATCAGACGCACATCAGTTGATCATCAAACTTCGAAGTGACCCTATGGCCACACAGTATGGGCATCAGAAGTAAGACACCGGAGCATTATCAACTGCGCACGGGATCGCAGTTACATTCTGAGACATGCCCCCGAAACACTGCCTTTGGGTCACCCCCCCCATTACTGCCCAGAAATGGACCTTCATCGCAAGACCATTGCAGCATTTGTGCAGTGTTACTTTTACGCATGCATATTAGTAAATAAATCATCCATTTGCGAAAGTATTGGCATTGCATCCATCGCTGAATCAAGCCCCAAATCCCCTAGACATCTGCAGAGTTCTCTCCCATCTATTCCAGCAGTACTTATCCTTTAGTGGTCGTAGGCACAAAGTTATGAATGACAATTACTGCTACACAGAAGTGAAGCTAAAATCACATTTTGAGCACTCGGACTGATCCTGCAGCGGTTCATTTACCTGCAGCCAGAAGGTAATCTCGGTATAAAGGCACCTTAAAATTTCCTGTTAATGTGGTCAAATGTGGCTTTAAGTTGGGGAACATAAGGGAAAATCCTGTACTGTCTGTGCCGAAATTACAGAATGCTCCCAAGCTCATGATCCCATGAGGATGGTATCCAAAGATATAATTGTGTTTTGGGTCTAGATCTGCAGCTTTGTGGAGCTGAAAGAGAGAAAATAACACATTCAATATTTCTACTTTGAGATGTTTATTAAAACTATTCTTATTGTATTTCTTATTTAAATTATCCCCCACCACTTCCCCAATATAAAAAACATATTGCCAAAGAAAGTATTATTTTGTAATAACTATTTTTGCATTTAAAAAGAAAAATGAAATGATCATCTATATCAAAAATAAGCAATAAAAAAAATCAAGTCATTCTCTCGTCTAGGCCATGTTTCCAAAAGGGATTAGTCATATTGTTATCTGACTTGTGACTAATGCATTCTATAGAACTGGTACCATTTAGCAATACATATCAAGAATATTGCTCAATACTAGGCACATTAGTTAGAATTGCTCATTACTTAGGCACATCAGTTAGAATCTGGTCGATTGCTATGGTGACAGCATCTTTTTTGCACATGACAAATTTCTTATACCCCTTTTACACCAGAGCTTAAACCCGGGTTATTGCAGGGTTAACCCGGGTAGCTCCTTGGTGTAAAAGGGGACAGGGTTGGATCGCCGGGTCGAGTGACCCAGCAATCCAACCCAGGTAACTAGCAGGGTTCAACACGGTAGTAACCCGTGAAACCCTGCAGTGTGAACGGCGCGCTCCGGGTCACGATGGCCTGGAGCGCAATGCATGTCGACCGATTGGTCCGGCTTCAGTGGCGTTTGGAGATGACGTCATCTCCAAGCGTCCACTTCAACGCCGGAAAAGCCGGGTCTATGCAGACCCGACTCCGGTGTGAACTGCGCCGACTCGGGAATATTCTGGGTCGGCACCGGCTAAATTCCGGGTCTGATCCGGATTGGAACCCTGTTCCAACTCCGGGTCAGACCCGGAATGTAGG
The DNA here is from genome assembly GCA_031769625.1 of Taudactylus pleione. Lineage (NCBI taxonomy): Eukaryota > Metazoa > Chordata > Amphibia > Anura > Myobatrachidae > Taudactylus > Taudactylus pleione. The sequence goes on along the minus strand of JAUIMM010000228.1, from coordinate 140,599 downwards.
TGTAAAAAGAGTATAACATTGATAGCTCAGCACTGAGCAAATTCTTGGCAAATATAGCATCATCGTCCATGTGTCATAGTGCAAATATGGGTTTAGTCACCATGATACTCTTAAACAACTGAAATTTCGTTTTCATGTTTTTGTAATAAATTGGGCTAATATATGCAGAGCTTATGTAATCATCTAATTTATAGTCATGGTTTAGCAACAATTTTACACTGACGTTTCTGAAAATAATAGTCTTAAAAAGGAAATTATCAGTTCGAGATGAAAGTAAAAGTTGCAACTGAAGACAGTGACAAGACTCACAGCTCGGCTGTAATTTGGGATTTTGCCTGAGCTTCCAGAACTGCTAGCACCAAGGAGGTGATTATTAGATCATTTACAAAGTTTTTGTGTATGTGCAAGTGCGCCTAAATTTCCAATACAGTGCAAAGGTTTGTGGGGACAGATGTCATATTTGTGAAAGAATAGACTTTCACACAAGGCAGAGCATTAAGAATTAAGATTAATGTTGAAAATTATAGAATGGGTACAACAGTGGGCATAATTTGTGGAGCATTGCAAACATCTGATTTGCTGTATACCAGTGTATAGCCCTGCAGTCAATGAATATTGTGCTATGCATTTAATGGGACACAATTTGCATGTTCAAGTTGCACTTCAGCAAAGAAGAAAGAGAGAACATATGTAACAAACACAGGGCTTGATTCTGTAAGGATCGCTATTGAGTACGCAGCTGCATATTCGCACGTAACACAGCTGCAAATATATGCTAATGCCTGCCATAGCTCATTCGGTATAGAGACATACATTGATACCATCGGCGCACCATTGACGCACATTGGCCCTTCATGCAACATTTACACCAGGTCTGACGAGCCACAGAAACTGCAAGTCTCGATGCATGCAGTGAGTACTCAAACTGTGTATGTAATCACAGTGACTAATTTAAGCACGCCCAGGAAACGGCATTCAAAGCACAGAAACGCCTGCGTTTTTCCAGCCACTCCTCCATCCAGGGCCGCTGCTACCATTAGGCAACCTTAGGCAGGCGCCTAAGGGCGCCGGCCACTGGAGGGCGCCGCTGAGTCCACTAAAAAATAAATGAATGGCATAAATCATGGCTGAGTGGCGTATAATGAATTTGTGGCACAGCTGTGCGGCAGTGTTATGTGGTACGTTATGATTTTGGCGCTCTACTGTGTGTAATATTCCATATAGTATATTATGAATTTGAGACACTGCTGTGTGGCATGTTACCTTGCACTGGCCCTACCTCCATCACCACCTTCAAATGCTCACAGCCTGTCACTCACTCTGCGATTGATTCCTCAGTACGTCCGTAATCGCAGTGCGATCTCAGCGCAGTGCGGTGCATACATAGTGTTAAACAATCGGTCAATCTGCATACGTACTTGCAATGGCGTACGCTGCTGAATCAGGCCCACAGTCCTGATGTCCCCTCACTCTCAATCCCAATGTAAGCCATAACTAAGGCTAAACTGAGCAGTACTCTAATGGGGAAATGAAGGTGACATCATTGGTGGATGTGACGTTTAAACTGTGCGCCTCTGGGGAGTATAAAATCTGGGCACTGCTAATTTGCAGAGGCATCTTCTGAGAGCCGATAGTAGCCAAGCACATGGATGTGTGCTGGGCCTATCATCCAGCTGCACTGATACTATATGTGGTTTGGGGAGCGCATCAAGAGCATTTAATAAATTAGGCCCTCTGAAGTCTAATTATAATATGATTAATGAGATCATAGGACTTAATAATGTACTTGTTTAGTAGAAGATACCAACTGTAACATAAACAATTAAACAGCTGTATATCAATTCCACTGCCAAAATGTAATTTTAGGAAAGTCTCCCCCCTCCACTAATACTTTAGGTTATCTTTTTAAGAATTATTGAAAGCGACACTTTCACGAAACATCGTATTTATGAATTTGTATAGTGTTGCAAAAGAAAATTAACTAGATATACAAATCTACTATAGAAACTCCCCCCTATATTCTCAATCACCTTTATGGGGAAATAATCTCTTAAGTAATGCCAGATAGTCCATCTACTCATCCAAACTGATTTTCTTCCACCTGTAATATAAGAGAACCCGGGTTAAATCAAAACCAAAGTCCGAATAAAAAACACAAATTAAACACCTATAAAATATTTATCACCTAATACTTTCCTCACCTTATTTCATCATAACAGTACTAAGATTCAACTCAACCAGTCTCCCAAACACAGAGGAGACAGCCAACTTCTGGGCAGATCAATTCTGTCACTGGGGAATGAGGCTTTACATCTTTATGCATTGATAGGTTGCATTCTTAAGCTGTGTACACACCTGGGCAACTTGTCCGCCGACCCAGGGATCCAACGACTGAGTGGCCGATTGGTAAGCCCATACACACTTACCAATCTACCAGTCGATGTGTCTGTGCTCACATTACAACTGGGCGGGCACTTAAATTTGCCCACCCAGTCGATAAGTTAGTCACCGATGGTCCCTGCAGCCAGTGTACGGGTGGTAGGTGGGTCGCCCATGCACACAGCCAGATGCACTGATATGCAGTATCTGCAAGATATATCGGCATCGGCTGCGTTGCAGGGCTGATGCAGTATGTCTGTGAATGATGTCGTTCACATACATATGTTCTGTACACATGGATAGATCATACTTACCAATATTCAGCTCCCTTAGGCCCAGGAGGAAGCAGAATGTCGGTTTCTATTCTAATGTGGGGGGGGGCGTGTCAGAAGGGGGCGTGGCACAGCTATGATGTAGCATTAGGAGCGGAGCAGGGGACGTGATCGCGTCATTTTTCCCCGCCCCCTCTTCACAATGTTGAGATTTATGGCTTTGTGATACAGGGGGCGGGACCACGATGACGTGATTCAGCGTAAATCGCGTCACCGCCCGGTTTATGTATGGGGATGCGGAAGGTTCCTGGGCGATGCGGGGGGGGGGGGTGGCGACGGGCGGGAGATTTGCCTACTTTTCCTGGGGAAGGGGGGTAGGCATGTATGGTACAGATGCACTGTGCGATATATCATTCGTTTGCTGTGTACCCAGCATTAGTCTAGCTGAGAAAATTGCTGCTTCTACTGTGTGTAAGCAACCAGTGCTTTTAAAATGAAAACCAACATTCCGGTTGCAATTATATCGTTATTTTTGCAAATTAAGATGAGTACTAGGAGATTTATTTCAAATGTAAGTATAAAATACCTTGTTATGCAGAAATGACAATCATTTTCCAATACTGACCAAATGCATAGTACAATTTGTATTACTTTACAGATAAATTATAAGACTCTGACACTATGTATTGTTCTTCCCTGCTGTACAATAATAAAAACAAGTATATAAAATAAAAATAAAAAAAAAAATACATAATGACTATATTCTGTACACATATCATGATGTGGATTGTCAAGGCCAACGAGACTGCAACACTAGTGTAACCTACTGTCCAACAAAGTGCCCCAAGAAAATACTTTTTAATGCTGGCAGCTATACCTGTGAGTCAAATTTCATATGTGAATCTAGAACTACAAGCATGTTTACTTGCAGCAGGCATTCTGTAGTGTTACTCCCATTAGGAATAGATGGACTTTAGTGAGATAAATTAAACATAAAGCCAGACGTTATGAAAACCAGAAAGAGCAAATGGTAAATAATCAATGCTCCTTGGTGACAATGTCATTGACACAGACATGATTACCAGTTCTTTCTACAACAGTCACCGTGAGGAGCACTTCTAAAACAATTAATGAGGGATGGGATACCAAGGGCAGTGTTGGGAAATATAGGGATACATTTTAAACATCACTTAGTATATTTTGGCATAGTGCCCTGTATCCAGAGCATTCCATATAGCACTGAATATCCCATACCTCTATTGATCCAGCTGTGAAATTACCTGGCTTAGGGTGGGTACACACTTGCACGATATTGGCCCAATTTGACCAAATTGGAACAACAACAAATCGGGAATATTGTGCTGTGTTTATGCCCGACTGCTCGCTCCCGCGGGTCACATGCAATATCGTTTTATTGGCCATGCTGCATGGCCAATCACACGATATCGCATGCAAAGCTGTACATATTAATGAAGGAACGGAACACTGATCGTTATGTCATTCATTAAAGTGTATACTGGCAATCTACTTTAGAGCTGGTCGAAGGGAAATCGCCCCCTCCATCGGCATTATTGCTGGTCGTACAAGTTGTAGCCGGCCTTACAGTTACAGAAAAATTCTAGAAAACTATACTATAATGTAGACAGGTGTATATGTTTCAGTGCTCATATGTGTATATATTTTATTTAATTATTGTACATTGTTATTAATTATATAATACTAAGATATGAAACAACTTAATAATAACACCAACATCATATTTTAAATGCACTTGTGCCTAGCCATTCTGCTGGCTTATACAAAGTATCATAATATAAAGTGTGTGTACGATAAAAGACCAACATTGTCAGTTATTAGCGTAATATCTATCAGCAAGGTAAATAGTAATGATTTGCACATCATATCTAGCAACAGCCCTTGACTGAGTGGCTCCATCTGCACATTACATTGTTTGTCAGCCGCCATGTCAGTCATGGTATATTAAATAACCTTAATGCCTTCAAATAATGTCTCACAAAGTAGAATAACATTAGCTAAAGTCTCATACTTATACTTCCTCACATACTGACTAATCCTATTGTAATGCTGTGTTTACTAACAAACTTCTTTCATCTTCAGCCAGGTTTCTAATCCCAAATGACTTTTTAATCCAATTAAATATTTTATTAATCTTCCCACACTAATCCCTCAGACTATTATGAGGGCCTAAAATCTTGCTTACTAGTTCCAGGACTAGATTGATAAAATCCGACTTTAAACGGTATCCTCTTATCCTCTTCCTCAAATAACAGGGCCTGATTCAGACCCGCTCGCAAGCGCATAGCGCAAAAATGCGCTCGCTCCGTGGCTCACTACAAAAGGGGCGGCTGTCGATGTTGATCGACAGCTAGCCCCGTTTTGTAGGCGTGGCCGGGGGGTGGCTTCACAAGCAAACGCTTGCCGTTTGTGGGCAGCCCCACTGACATCTCCAGTGATGTCAGTGAGAGAGCTTCTGGCTCTATTAGAGCCAGAAGCTCTCTGGGGCTTGCGGCCACGAGACCCTGCCACAAGGGTCTCGTCGCAAGCCAGATGGTCGCGATGGTCTTGACAATCTTGACCATCATCCTGGCCGCTCGCAATAGCTGTGGGTGGTCACCCACAGCTATGCGAGCGGCCAGGAGGCCGCAACTAAAAAATCCAGCACCCGCCCTGATTCATAGCGAGCGCTCGCTTTTTGCGAGCGCCTCTGAATCAGACCCACAGTTCCTTCCATGCCCCCTCTGGCACCTTCTCTTCAATTTATCCCACAAATTAAGATAAATTATCTCCAATCTTTTTGTCTTCCAACTCGTTTACCTGCCCACTTGTCCCTATAATCTAACAAATCAGTTGCTCCCTCTACCTTGTGCTCATTCCAGAATTAATGAATCTCTCTCTATCCACTGGTATATTCCTATCATTATTGAAGCCTTCAGTGATAACTTTGAAACAAATCGGACTCAAACTCTCCTGAGCGGCCTACAGTCCCCTCACACATTTCCTTCCTCACACAACCACTTGGACCCTCTTCAATCAGACCTTGTCTCCTGATACTCCACAGAGACGGCACTGATTAAAGTGTTCAGTGATTTGATCACTGCTAAGTCTAAAGGACATTATTCACTTCCAATTCTCCTAGATCTTGCTACTATATTTGACAATGTTGACTACTCCCAATCTTATGCAAATGGTATATTTCCTCCATCTTCTGCCGACGATGCTGTAGTCAAATGTGCAGTAGTCATCACTGAAAAATGGCACCAACACCATTCTCCCAGGGTTATGCACATGCACATTAAGACTCTGGTGTGGTGGGGGGGGGGGGGGGGCTAGGCTAGACAGTGGGTGCCATGCAACATTCCTCGATCTACTGTGTCACGTGTGTGCCTGGAATAACTTATGAAAAGTATTACCACCTACCAGTGCAGTGGCCGACCACGGGTGCTTGATGATCTGACCAGCGGGATCTGGACAGAATCAGACAAGCATGGTGACAGACAAGTGACACTGGCTTAAATGACGTCCACATTCAATGCAGGGGGTATAACCAGCAGGTCAGTGCAGCGTTCTTTAGCTTCCATGGTATATGAGAGCAGTAGACTCACCAGAGTGCCCCTGTTAACACTACAACAGTGGACACAGCACCTCACTTGGGCTCGTGATGTTACTAATTGGACCCAGGAGGACTGGTAATATGTGTGTGGTCTGATGAGTTACGGTTCCATGTTTCGGGCTCATGGTTGGGTTCTGGTGTGGTGCAGACCCCATGGGGCCATGGACCACAGTTGTCAACAACGCACCATGCAGGCTGGAGGTGGTTCTATGATGATGTGGGTAGTTTTCATGTGGTATGGGTAGGGTTCACTGGTCTACCTGAACACATCATTGACCGGTAAACAGTATGTTGCATTGCTTGATGACCATTTGCAGTCCTTCATGGACTTCATGTACCCCCACAACAATGGAATTTTCCAGCAACATAATGCATTGTGTGATAGGTTTCAAGTTGTCCAGAATTGGTTTAAGGAGCATTCTGGAGAGTTCCAACTAATGGTGTGCCCACCACGTTCACCCGACATGAACCCAACCAAGCATTTATGGGACGTGGTGGAGAGGTCCATTCGCACCCAACATCCTGCACCTACAAATATCAGGCAGCTGTGGGAAGCTAGAGGGGTCCAACATGTTACTAGGCATCTATCCCATGACTTTTGCCACTTCAGTGTATTAGGCTAAACCAGATAAGAGGTTGTAGTCACACAAGAAGGGATATGGCCACGTCTGATTAGGAACATGCAATGCCTACAAAAGGGAAGGTAACACGTTGGAAGTGCTTGGCCACTCTGATGCCCTTTCCCCTCCTCTTAAAATACCCCTTCAGTGCAATTGCTGCCAGTACACGTGACATACTTACTTTTGGAACATATCTCCTAACAGTCCCTGACTAATGTCCTTTTACACAGGACTCCCAAATTGGGACAGTTGCACTATTCTCCTTGTAGCAGTGATTTTCATGTATTTGTACACTTCACAGGCCAGAAATGATGAAGAAGTCTGAGCAGGGCTGGAAGCAATATATATATATATATATATATATATATATATATATATATATATATATATATATATAAGCTGTAGAAAAGTTTCTGGGGTCTATTTATAATTTTTTTGGCAAGTGGGCAGCTTTATACTACATGCACATACTGTATAACTATGCAATAATGTTAATTTGCAAAACAGGATTATACCTTCGTTTATCAAATGACATTTGTTTCAGTTTTTTCCCCCTCTAAAGTTGACAAATGTCACACTTGGCATATTGTTTTGAAAGGTTAAACTCAATGGTCCTGTGTCCAGGTTGTGTTATAGCGGGACTTAGAAAGTGCCGATGGATTTAGTTGCTAGGGAGAACATCCTAACCGAACATTAAAGCTCAGTGTAGAAATAAAGCTGCCCAGTGTGTGGGTGATTCATGCTAAAGTTGCCAGCATTTTCCCTGCTTGCAAAACAAATAGCATCTTCATCCTGTGCTGGATATGTTCCTGCCTCTAAATATTGGCCTATGGATGTTATACTATAGAGGGCAAAGTGCTGCTACGAAGAATTGCCTGTATCATTGCATATGTTACACCTCACCATCTATAAGCTATATGATATAGGTAAAGCAGCTGTATCATGCAGATTTTTTTCAGTGATTTCACACTTTGAAGGCAAATTTCAACCAGAATTCAATATGTATTCTGCATTTATGTTTACCATATTGAACTCGTCCCAAACTGAGATGACTGCAACAGTTTTGGTAGAGATGTTTGAAATTCTCCTGGTTGGTGTTTGAAATAGTCACCTCATCTGCACTGAACACAACATTTAATTTCACAAGTTTCTCCAGCAGAATGTGGCTTTAAGCGATCCCAGCCCTACCCTAACGACAGCAGTATGAATCATCGTCATTACCCCATCTATATTCCTAGTGTAAAAGTTCACAAAGTGAAGGACGGTATCATTGGGACATCACAGCTCTGCGTTAAATCTCTACTCAAGTCATTTGGCCACAATTTTGCTCAGCTATAGAGCAAACACTGTGGGATAAATGTAATAGCCTGCGCCATGCAGACATCGTCAAGTTTTCGTTGGGTCTGTTCGATGTTTTAAAGAAGCAATAATTTAAAAGGCATAACCTGTTTACTCCTTTAAAACATTGGCCAGACTCACCGATGCCTGTATCATGCAGGTTATTACATTTACCCCTACTCATTGATAAAAGCTATCTATACCTACTGTAGTTGTAAAATCTATTTAAGAGGGATATATGGAATAAACATATGGATCACAGAAGGAATAGCTGCCCTGATCAAATATCTAAAACCTGCCCAAACAAGGAGAATGAAAACAACTTAGAAATTTTTTGCAGCTAAATGGCCCAGGGCGCTAAGCAAAAAGTTTATATTTTTTTCCCCCATGAGACAAGTCAATGAAGTATATTCTCTTGACAGTTCCATGATTAGAGAGATTCTTCTTTAGAGTCGTCCTTTCTTATTCTCCTTGTAATGGCCAGAATGGGATGTAGTTTAAATCCCAGCTGTCAGTGCTCATAATGCTGGTGCCGAAATCCTGATACCAGTCAGAATCCTGACACCAGCATCCCAACTGCCGGCATCCCAATGGTAAATATTGGAGTTAGGGGGAGGGTTAGAGTTAGGCACTAAGGGGAGAGATAGGGTTAGGAATACTAGGGGGAGGTTAGGTTTAGGCTACGGGGGGGAGGGTTAGGTTTAGGCTGCGGGGAGGAAGGGTTAGGTTTAGGGGTAGGGTTAGGATACTTATCGACAGGTGTCGGTATCCTTACCATGTCTGGATGCTGGCGTCTGGATTCTGACTGCCGGGATCCCTAACACCGGCATCCCGTACCCAACATACATAAAAGAAAGGGGATAAAAAAACAATATATCGTAGTATTGTATGGTAATTATTTTGACAACCCTTGTGTAGTAGAACGGAGACGTGATCTCAGAAATTCCCAGTCCAGTGTAGAAAGTTTTCAATACAGATGGTATGGAAAAACAGAAAAGTATGGGAAGATCAGCCTCAAAGACTCCAAAATAAAAAAGGGTAGCATACCCTACTCACTATAAGTGTAGGTAGATAACGCCCATAAAGGTTTCTTTAGAGAAACTGTGATCATGCACAACAAAACAATCTGTAAATGTGACCATTTACAAATAATGTGAATAAGATGTTGTACGTAAAGGTTTCTTTACATCGATAACACACCATACACAAAAATATTGTACCCAACTCACAATATACAGGGTTGGGATCCTCTCCTGTAGCTATCTTTGAAATGTCTTCACTTTTCCATTTCCTCATATTCAATTGCATATCCCAGATGCAGGGCCGGCTCCATGTCTTCTAGCACCCTTTATTATTATTATTATTATTATTATCCTTTATTTATATGGCAACACAAGTGTTCCGCATCGCCTTACAGAGTCTGCAATAGCGATTAAAATACTCACAATAAGCAGCAGGGAGTTAGCAGTCAAGTGTTAGGTGCCCTTGTGGGGAGTAAGGAGTAGAAGAAAGTGTAAGGAGAAGCACATGAGGGAAGAGGTCCCTGCTCGTGAGAGCTTACATTCTAAAGGGGCTTACATTCTGTGCAAGAATTAGTGGAGCACCCCCCACCCCCTTTCCCCCCTTGTGAAACTACATCAACCCCCACAGTAACAAAAAATATGAATTGGCCCCCACAGGAAAAACTAACAAACATTTCCCACCACAGGAAAAAAAACACACACATTGCTCCACCATATAGTAATACCCCTTGATGAATGGCCCGACACTTAATTTATACAAAAGTATGTGAAAGTCTTAATTTTCACATGCTTTTGTATAAATTGATGATGAATAGACCCCTTTGTACTTTAAATTGTGAGTCCCCACTCCAGTTACATTTTAAAAATGAGAGTTATGGTAAGAACTTACCTTTGTTAACTCTCTTTCTTCGTGGTCCATAGGGTCCACGTGGAGACCTTGGGGTGTAGGTGGTGGGAACTAACCTGGGGACCATGCAGTTAAAGCTTTCAGCTCCCAGGATGGATTGGGTCCACTCTCCCTATACCCCGCCTTCGAGCCAGAGGCACCTCAGTTGGTAAAAAGCCAAAGGCCGGAGGAGGGTAAGAGAGAAGGAAGACTGGAACAATCAAGAATCACACTCACTGAGAAGGAGATGGGAAACCGGCGACCAGTATGATAGCCCATATGAAGCCAGGTGTCACAAACCATGTTAGAGACCTCCGGCTGAGACCCCTGCATCTCCCCTTGCGCTTATGTCATCGCGGCTTGCTGAGTCGCCGGCCGCCTCTGTTAGTGGAATCCAGAGTGGGGCCTATGCCTGAAGGTGGTTGCCTGCATCCCCTCTGTTTCCTAGGTGTCCCAGCCAATCCAGCATACTCCATCCCGGAGTCCTATTCTAAGTGCTTCACCAAAACCAGCACACTCCATCCCGGAGTCCTATTCAAAGTGCCTCACCAAATCCAGCACACTTCATCCCGGAGTCCTATTCAAAGTGCTTCACCCAATCCAGCACACTCCATCCCGGAGTCCTATTCAAAGTGTTTCACCCAATCCAGTATACTTCATCCCGGAGTCTGACTCAAGTTAATTTCTCAGTCCTGCATACTCCATCCAGGAGTCATATTCAATTACCCTCCAGTATTCAACGTATCTTCAAGTTCTACAGCATTCAACCTTACAGTTCTTCTCCGCAGTACCCCCTGAACCTCAGAAACTTTTACCTTTTGTTTTACAGTGTCTACATTTGTGTATCCCTGAACTAAGGACTATATTTACCATCTCTCATTAGTTCTCATTTAACTGTATGCAACAGAATTATATTAAACCATGTAAATTCCAACTATCTACTGGTCCTGGTGTCTCTGTACCACAACCCAGTTCGGGTCCACAACTTCCAATACCTCGAGCTGTGACACTAGGTGCGTCAGGGAAGGTGCCTTGTGGACCCTATAGACTTCAAAGAAAGAGAGTTAACAAAGTTCTTACCATAACTCTCATTTTCTTCTTCAGGGTCCATAGGCTCCACAGGGAGACATTGGGGTTGTTCCAAAGCAGTCCTTTTAAGGGTGGGGAAGCTCCTGCGCTGAGAGGAGAATCCGGTGGCCAAAGGAAGCATCCTGAGAGGTGAAGGTATCAAATGCATAGAACCTTACAAAAGTCTGGAAGAAGACCACGTGGCCGCCTTACAAAGCTGAACAGCTGAGGTGCCACGGTGAGCTGCCCACGAGGGACACACAGACCGAGTAGAATGAGCCTTAAAAGAAGTCAGAACAGGCAGGCTTGCCTGTGTGTAAGCTTCTGAGATAGTCACACGAAGCCATCTAGCCAATGTTTGTTTATTGGCTGGCCATCCCTTGTTATGAAATCCACAGAGCACAAACAAGGAGTCTGGTTTCCGAAGAGAACTGATACGGTCCACATAAATCCTGAGGGCGCGGACCACATCCAATGAGGCCTCACCTGCTGAGAGGTCTGGTCATAGAAAGGCCGGTACTATAATTTCCTGATTAATATGGAAACTAGAAGCAATCTTAGGAAGGAACTCAGGGCGAGTTACGAAGCACCGCCCTGTCAAGGTGAAATATCAGAAAAGGAGGACGACAGGAGAGCGCCCTCCAATTCTAGCAGATGCAATAGCCAGAAGAAAAAGAGTCTTAGTTGTTAACCACTTAAGTTCCACTGAATCTAGTGGTTCAAATGGAGGACCCTGGAGGGCCCGAAGAACTACTGTCTAATCCCAAGGAGCCACTGGGGGGACAAAGGGAGGTTGAATCCGGAGGACACCCTGGAGGAAGGTTGGGATATCCGGAATCGGAGCAATTCTACATTGGAACCACACGGACAATGCAGAGACATGCACTTTCAACTAGGGGTGAGCGGGTTCGGATTTCTGAAATCCGAGCCCCCCCCCGATCCGAGGCCGATCCGAGTCAGGCTCGACTTTTCCCGCCTGACTCGGATCTGAAATCGAGGCAAAACGTCATCATCCCGCCTTCCGGGTCTCGCGGGTTTTGGATCCTATATAAGGTACCCGCGTTGGCGCCATTTTCTCTCTCGGCAGTGGACAGTGAAGAGGGAGGGTGGGCGTTAGGGCTGGCTGGGCTGTGTAGTGTAGTGCAGTGTAGTGTTGTGCTGTGCTGTGCTGCGCTGTGCTGCTGTTGTCCATAGGGGCTGTGTCCACTACTTCAAAGTCCATAGGGGCTGGCTGGACTGTGTTGTGCAGTCAGTTGTCCATAGGGGCTGTGTCCACTCCAAAGTCCTGTGCAGTGTCCCAGTCCTAAAGGGGTGCTGTAGTGTTGTCCAGGGGGTGCTCTGTCCGTCAGGGGTGCTCCCCCCAAATGCAAAAAAAATAATAATATTTTTTCTGTGTTTGTGAATTGTGTGCACTGTGGCTGCACGTGCATCAAAAAAGGAGCAGCACCAAGCGTGCGCCTGTGTCCCATAAGTAAAAGGCCGGCTGGCTTGTCTGTTAAAGGGTGCTGTAACCCCCAAAGGGCACTCCAAACAAAATAAAAAAATATATTTTTTTGTGTTTGTGAATTGGGTACGCAGTAGCCGCACGTGCATCAACAAAGTAGTGGCAAGCGTGCACCTGTGTCCCATAAATAAAGGGCCGGCTGGATTGACCGCTAAAGGGTGCTGTAACCCCCAAAGGGCACTCCAAACAAAATAATTTTTTTTTTTCTGTATTTGTGAATTGTGTGCACTGTGGCTGCACGTGCATCAACAAAGGAGCAGCGCCAAGCGTGCGCCTGTGTCCCATAAGTAAAGGGCCGGCTGGCTCATTTCTTAAAGGGTGGTGTAACCCACAAAGTGCACTAGTCTCCAACAAAAATAAAAAATTATTTTCTGTGTTTGTGTGAGCCTTAGCCGCACGTATATATCAATATAACATAAATGGAGGACCAAACTTTCTCAGATAAAAATAAAATAGGGAAAGATCAAGAACCACTTCCTCCTAGTGCTGAAGCTGCTGCCACTAGTCATGACATAGATGATAACATGCCATCAACGTCGTCTGCCAAGGCCGATGCCCAATGTCATAGTAGAGGGCACATACAATCCCAAATGACAAAGTTCAGGAAAATGACCTTGAAAAAAACATTTAAATCATCTGAAGAGAAACGTAAACTTGCCAATATACCATTTACGACACGGAGTGGCAAGGAATGGCTAAGGTCTTTCCCTATGTTCATGACTAGTGGTTCAGCTTCACATGATGATGGAAGCCCTCCTCCCACTAAAAAAATCAAACGAGTTAAGCTGGCAAAAGCACAGCGAAGAACTGTGCGTTCTAAGAAGATATCACAAATCCCCAAGGAGAGTCCAAGTGTGGTGGTGGTTGCGATGCCTGACCTTCCCAGCACTGGACGGGAAGAGGTTGCTCTTTCCACCATTTGCACGCCCCCTGCAAGTGCTGAAAGGAGCACCCACAGTCCACTTGCTGATATGCAAATTGAAGATGTCACTGTTGAAGTACAACAGGATGAGGATACTGGTGTAGCTGGCGCTGAGGAGGAAGTTGACGAGGAGGATTCTGATGGTGATGTGGTTTGTTTAAATCAGGCTCCGGGGGAGTCAGTTGTTGTCCGTGGAATGAAAAAGCCCATCACGGTCATGCCTGGGCAGAAGACCAAGCATTCTACCTCTTTGGTCTGGTAATATTTCTATCCAAATCCGGACAACAACTGTCTTGCCATATGTACCATATGTAAAGGTGAAATAAGTAGGGGTAGGGACGTTAACCACCTAGGAACATCCTCCCTTATACGGCACCTGCAGCGCGTTCATAAAAAGTTACTGTCAAGTTCAGAAACTTTGGCTAAGACCGTAAGCAGTCCAGGGACACCTAAATCCCGTTGTCCTGTTGTATCCAAGCGCCTGCAAACCACACCGTCAACTCCCTCCTCGTCAATTTCCTCCTTAGTCAGGATCGGAAGTAGTCCTGCAGGCCATGTCACTGGCATGACTGACTCTCCTATCCGGGATTCCTCCGGAGGATCCTGCATTGCTATGCCTCCTGCTGCTGCTGTTGCTGCTGCTGGGAGTCGTTCATCATCCCACAGAGGAAGTAGGAACACCACTACTTTTACTAAACAATTGACCCTCCAACAGTCCTTAGCGAGGAGGATGAAGTACGACAGCAGTCATCCTGAAGCAAAACGTATAACTGAGGCCTTGACTGCTATGTTGGTGTTAGACGTGCATCCGGTATCCACCATTAGTGCAGTGGGATTTAGACAATTGATGGAGGTAGTGTGTCCCCGGTTCCAAATCCCATCTAGATTCCACTTCACTAGGCAGGCGATACCGAGACTGTACAGAAACGTCAGAAAAAGTGTCCTCAGTGTCCTGAAAAATGCTGTTGTACCCAATGTCCACTTAACCACGGACATGTGGACAAATGGAACAGGGCAGACTAAGGACTATATGACTGTGACAGCCCACTGGGTAGATGTATCACCTTACGCACTGCGTCACCAGTAGCAGCATCTCAGAAATGCCAGCTCGTTCCAAGGCAGGCTACGCTGTGTATCACCGGTTTCAGTAAGAGGCACACCGCCGACAACCTCTTAGAGAAACTGAGGGAAATCATCGCCCAGTGGCTTACCCCACTTAGACTCTCCTGGGGATTTGTGATATCTGACAATGCCACCAATATTGTGCGGGCATTACATCTGGGCAAATTCCAGCACGTCCCATGTTTTGCTCACACAATAAACTTGGTGGTGCCGAATTTTCTGAAAAGCGACAGGGGCGTGCAGGCGACGCTTTGGGTGGCCCGTAAAAATTCTGGCCACTTTCGCCATTCAGCGACTGCGTGCCGAAGACTGGAGTGCCAGCAAACACTCTTGAACCTGCGGGCATCACCTGAAGCAAGAGGTTGTGACGCGGTGGAACTCAACCCTCTATATGCTTCAGAGGATGGAGTAGCAGCAAAAGGCCATTCAAGCCTATACATCCACCTATGACATAGGCAAAGGAGGGGGTATGCACCTGACTCAAGCACGGTGGAGAATGATTTCCGTGTTGTGCAAGGTTCTCCAGCCCTTCGAACTTGCCACACGTGAAGTCAGTTCAGACACTGCCAGCTTGAGTCAGGTCATTCCCCTCATCAGGCTTTTGCAGAAGCAGCTGGAGAAAGTGAAGGAGGAGCTAAGACGGAGCGATTCCGCTCGGCATGTGGGACTTGTGGATGAAGCCCTTCATTCGCTTTGCCAGGATTCCAGGGTGGTCAATCTGTTGAAATCAGACCACTACATTTTGGCCACCGTGCTCGATCCTAGGTTTAAAGCCTATGTGGTGTCTCTCTTTCCGGCCGACACAAGCCTGCAGAGGTGCAAAGACCTGCTGGTGAAAACACTGTCAGCTGAAGCAGAACGTGACACATCAACAGCTCCTTCTTCATTTTCTCCCGCAACTGGGGCTGCCAGGAAAAAACTTAGGTATCCTAAGCAACCCACTGGCAGTGATGCAGGGCAGGCAGGACCAAGTTTGGACATCTGGTCCGGACTGAAGGACCTGGCAACAATTTCTGACATGTCTACTGTCACTACATATGATACTGTCACCATTGACAGAATGGTGGAGGATTACATCGGTGACAGCATCCAAGTAGGCATGTCAGACAGTCCATACCTGTACTGGCAGGAAAAAGAGGCAATTTGGAGGCCCCTGTACAAACTGGCTCTATTTTACCTGAGTTGCCCCCCTCCAGTGTGTACTCCGAAAGAGTGTTTAGTGCAGCCGGGAACCTTGTCAGCGAAAGGCGTAGGAGGTTATCAACTCTTGCAGGGAGACCAGCCTCCAGAACGTACAGAGGGACCTGTGGTGGTGGATTCCAGTGGGGACGAGTTAATACTCTGTGAGGCTGTACACAACACTGAAGAGGGTGAGGAATCGGTGGATGAGGAGGATGAGGACGACATCTTGCCTCCGTAGAGCCAGTTTGTGCAGGGACAGATTAATTGCCAGCTTGTTTTGTGGGGGCCCAAACGAACCAATCATTTCAGCCACAGTTGTGTGGCAGACCCTGGCGCTGAAATGATTGCTTTGTTAAAGTGTGCATGTCCTGTTTATACAACATAAGGGTGGGTGGGAGGGCCCAAGGACAATTCCATCTTGCACCTCTTTTTTTCTTTGCATTATGTACAGTTTGGGGCCTAGTTTTTCAAACTGCCATCCTGTCTGCCACTGCAGTATCACTCCTAGATGGGTCACGTGTTTGTGCCGCCCACTCGTGTCGCTTAGCATAGTCATCCAGCTACCTCGGTGCAACCTTTTGGACATAAAAACACTATTGTGAGGTGTTCAGAATAGACTGGAAATTAGTGGAAATTAAGGTTATTGAGGTTAATAATAGCATAGGAGCAGAAAAACCAACACATTCTGTGATTTTAGCTGTTTTTATGCTTTTTAAAAAAAAAATACAGATCCAAAACACAAAACCCAGAACCCAAAACATGGAAGGGTGGTTTTGGCAAAACCAATCCAGATCCAAAACACGAAGAAAGATCCAAAACCAAAACACGAAACGTGGCCGGTGCACACCCCTACTTTCAACGAGGCCAGGCGTAGGCCGAGGTCCAATCCAGTTTGAAGGAATGCCAGGATTCTGGAAATACGAAACACCTGAGGATCGTAATCTCTTGTACGACACCACTGGAAATATGGCTGCCACACTCTGTGGTAGATCCTGGTGGAGGCAGGTTTACGCGCTCTAAGCATCGTGTTGAAGACCGAGCTAGAGAATCCTTTGGACCTTAGGAGGGATGTCTCTCACGCCATCAAAGACAGACAATCCAGGTCCGGGTAAAGGCAAGAACCCTGAGACAACAGGTGCAGACATTGAGGCAGCAGGAACAGTGTCGATGGAAAGACTCCGAAGATCTGAGTACCAATGACGTCTGGGCCAAGCTGGAGCCACCAGCAGGACAGTGCCTCAGTCTTGCTTGAACTTCCAAAGAACCCGAGGAAGCAGGGAGACTGGAGGAAATAGGTTTCTAAACAGGAATGTCCATTTCACTGACAGAGCGTCCACCAAGCTTGCTTCGGCATCTTTTGTTCTGGACCCGTACACTGGTAACTTGTGATTGTGTTGGGAAGCCATGAGGTCCATCTCTGAGAGACCCCATTTGTCCACTTGGAGTTGAAACACCTCTTGGTGAAGAGACCATTCCCCTGGATGTACGTCGTGACAGCTGAGGAAGTCCGCTTCCGAATTGAGAACTCCCGGAATGAACACTACCGAAATGGCCGGGAGATGACATTCTGCCCATATCAGAATGCGTGACACTTCTGTCATTGCTGCCCGACTTTGAGTGCTTCCTTGATGTTGATGTGTGCCACTGTGTTGGCGTTGTCAGACTGAACCTGCACGGGCTTTCCATGAAGAATGTGCTTTGCCATCATGAGGGCCCTGTACACAGCCCGAAGTTCCAAAATGTTGATGGGCAGGAATGCCTCTACCTTTGTCCACCGGCCCTGAAAAGAGTGTGGACCGGTCACTGCACCCCATCCCCGGAGACTGGCATCTGTTGTTAAGAGTATCCAGTCCGGGATCCAAAAGGGGCGACCCTTGGTTAGATGAGACGTCAAAAGCCACCAAGACAGAGACAGACGCACCTCCGGAAAGAGTACCATCGTCTGAGCCCTGATCCGGTGGGGTAAACTGTTCCACCTGGTGAGGATCAACCCCTGCAGGGGCATGGAATGGAACTGAGCATATTCCACCATGTTGAATGTGGACTCCATGGATCCCAGAACCTGCATCGCCGAGTGGACTGACACCCAGCGACTGCAGAGGCATCTGCGTACTTGCAGCTGCAGTGTGGAGATCTTTTCTGGAGTTAGAAAGATTCTCTGCTGGTGAGAATCCAGAAGGGCTCCCAAATGAACCATCCTCTGTGAGAGAAATAGGGAGGACTTTTTCCAATTGATTAACCACCCGTGCGCTTGTAGACAAGCAACTGTCAGTTGCAGGTGGTGGTGAAGCACTTCTGGAGAAGTCACCAATAAGAGGAGGTCGTCCAGATATGGAAGGAGCCGGATACCCTGACTCCGCAGGTGGGCTGCCATGACAGCCATAATTTTGGTAAATACTCTTGGAGCCGTGGAAAGGCCAAAGGGCAGCGTCCGAAACTGGAAGTGTTACTGCAGAATAACAAACCGCAGATAACAATAGTGAGAAAGTGTTATGGGAACATGTAGGTATGCAACCTGAATGTCCAGTGATACCATGTAATCCCCAAGTTCCACAGCCAGTATGATGGATCGTAATGTTCCCATCCTGAACCTGGGCACCTGAGGAACTTGTTCAGAGATTTGAGGTTGAGGATAGGCCGATGAGACCCATTCGGTTTCTGAACCAGAAAGAGAGTAGAATAATAAACAGTCCCTCGTTGAGATAGTGGAACTGGTACAATTACCCCTGCCTGCAGCTAGGACTGTATGGCTTTCTGGATCTGCAAGGCCTTGGTCTTGTCTGAAGGAGGGCCTGTGCAGAAAAACTGGTGGGGAGGCCTTCAAAGGAATGAGAGGGTGTACCCCTGAAAGACCACTTCTCTTACCCAAGCATCCTTGGTGGTTTGACACCAGCACTGGGTGAACTGAAGAAGTCTGCCTCCCACTCTGGGGTCCCCATAAGGCTGCGGGTTTATCCTCCGGTTTGGAGGCCGGGCGTCTTGTGTTCCAGGACTGTTTCTTAGGCTTGGCAGTCTTCTTGGCAGCAGACTGCCCTTTTGGAACTTCCTTGAGGATGAAAGAACCGAAAGGAGGAGCTTCGAGACTTTGCAGGAGCAGATGCTGAGAGCAGAAATGCAGATTTGGATTTGGCCAACATATCAACAATCTTATCCAGGTCTAGACCAAACAAAATCTCCCCATTATAGGGTAAGGCCTCCAGGTCTTTCATAGAATCGGCATCCGGGAACCAATAGCGTAGCAACAGGGAACGGCGGACAGACACGGCCGCTGCCGAGACCCTAGATGTTGTAGACTAGCATCCAAAGCGGCCTCACCGATATATGCAGCCGCATCCCTAATATGGCCGACCAGCGACACCTGATTCTCTGGAACTTCCAAGGAGTCCTCAAATGTATTAGCCCAACTCTCTATAGCCTTAGCTACCCAGGAGATAGCCATGGACGGGCGGGCAACAGCTCCTGAAAGAGAGTATATAGACTTCAGGCAAGTTTCCACCTTCCTATCCGTAGGATCCTTCAAGGAAGAAATGGAAGGCATAGGTAACGTTGCACTTTTAATTAACCATGTAACGTGGGAATCCACTGCAGGGGGTGATTCCCACTTCTTACAATGAGTCTCAGGAAATGGGTAACAGAAGGTCAAACATTTTTGAGGTTGATACCTCTTACCAGGCGATTGCTAGGCATCAGCCATGTGATCTGACAGAGGGAATACTGCCGAAGTCACCTTCAACTGTTTAAACAGGGGGTGTTTGGATTTAGGGGCTGGTTCATAGGGCCTCATTCAGAGGCGGTCGGAGGATGCAAGCGGTCGCTCAGAAACTGGGCGGCCACTTGCATCCTGACCGCCCGCCTCTGTTGCGGTCGTTAGGCTGTGGGTTAACACCCACAGCTCTAACAACCGCTCAGGTGATGGTCGCGATGGTCAGAGACCATCGCGACCATCGGGGCTTACGACGAGACCCTAGAGTAGGGTCTCACTTGTCATAAGCCCCGGAGAGCTTCTGGCTCTGTCAGAGCCGGAAGCTCTCCACTGACATCACTAGTGATGTCAGTGGGGCCTCCCCCAAACGGCAGGCGTTCCCATAGGAACGCCTCCGTTTGGGCTGCCACCCCCCGGCCCGTCTTCCAAACGGGGCAAGCTGTCAATCAACATCGACAGCTCGCCCCCTTTGGAAAGAGACCCGCTACGACCAGCACTATCGGTCGTAGCGGGTCTCACGCATGCGCACGAGGGAGCCGGCTCCCTCGTGTGCATGCGCACTGGCAAAACATCGAGGCGGCCGTGTGGTCGTAGACCGTACGGCCGCCTCTGCATAAGCTCCATTATCCTCTATAATCAATACGGATCTGACCGCACGCACCAAGGCAGGAATATTAATCCTTGACTTAGGCTCCGCCTCTTGCCGAGGGGAGTTGGGGTTAGAGGCATCAGCCACCTCTTCGTCATCAGATGGCATCTCTGATTCTGACAGCTGTGTGGATTGAGATGACAACACAGAATGCTTAGCTGGTCGTACAGATTTCTCACTCTGCAACATGGTCTGAATGGCCGTAGAGGTCGCAGCCAGACTCTGTACTGAGGTATATAAAACATCCACCCATGGTGGAGGTCCACCCTGTATAATCCCACTGTGGGAATGACCGCCTGCTGTGGTACAGGAGGGGTCTGCATAATCAGTGGTAGTCCCTGTGAGGGAGGGACGGGCTACTGTGATATCCCCATAGGAGGAACAACAGCGGTCCATAATGGAGGCCAGCATCTGAGAAAAAACGCCTAAAGGGGCTCCTGTACTGATGTCGGGGGGTTAGAGGCACATGGCGGGTTATAACACCTCATCACATAACCCATCCTGAACCACATCCTCCTCACTGAAAACTGCAGTACATAATCTGTACATAGGTACAGAAATGTGTTCATGACCCTTGTCAGACATGTCTGCAGGGTAAAATGACACACAATATGGCACTGGGTACAAAGCAACCATGAATATGTATAAATACTAACAGGGAACAATATACTGGTCCTGTCTTATGCTTAGGTAACAACACCTGTACTAGGGTAGAATGAGAGAAAGGGTATAGCCATAAGCTGACAGATAGGAAAAAGAGACACAGACAGACAGCGCTAGCACAAGTCACATACAATGCAGGAAAGATGCTGCAAAGCGGCACTATACTCAACTGCACAGACGCAGTGTCTGGTAGGCAATAGTGCTACATACGCTGACCCTGGGGAGAGGTATGTACGGGGTCCGGACCACACGTTGTCCTAGGAGAACTGCGACTGCACCAAGGAGAAAATGGCCGCCGGAGACCTCAAAGGGGACGTGTGCAGAGGAGGAGAGGAACTCAGGGAAGCCAGACTGCAGTGGAAAGGCGCGCTGAGCTGAGGAGAGGAGCTGCTTAAACAGAGAAGCTGTCTTCCCTGGACGATTATTAACCCCTGGGACGCTGGCTTCCCGCACCAAATTGTCCCTGGTGGTTCAGTAGATCGCGATGGCCGGAGCCTGCCCCCTGAGACCGGAGGTATCAACTGCCATAACGCCCGGGTCACTGAAAGCTGCGACCCGCCTTACCTGTCCACTGATGTCCGGGTGCAGTCTGGCCCTGACTAGCGCTGACCCCCAGAACGCCCAGTCTGCTGCTGTGCGCTCTATTCTTTGTAAAATTAAAATAAAGAAAATAAGCTTTAGGGGCTGCTTAAACAGCCCCCCGGGGAAATGGTGGCCCTACTCCAACGAAACTGAGGTGCCTCTGGCTCGGGGTATAGGGAGAGTGGACCCAATGCATCCTGGGAGCTGAAAGCTTTAACTGCGTGGTGCTCGGATTGTTTCCCATCACCTACACCCCCTGTGGAGCCTATGGACCCTGTAGAAGAAAACTGTCTTAAAAACTGTCCTTTCGGAATCCCCTTTAGCCATTAGGGATGATGTTGACTTTTAATGGAAATGTAACTGTTTGAATCAGTTGAATGCGCTTACATCATCAGCCAGTCTGTATAAAACTTTATTGTTTGCGGACAAGATGGCGGTGCATGAGACACGCTAGGACCGGACTGGTTATACAGGTAAGCAACGCAGCTTTAAACTGCTGTGATTGCTTATTTTATTAATAATATTGTTTTCTGTCACATTTTTAGTCACTTATCTTGAAAAAGGCGCCAGTGAGCGCCGAAACGTGTTGATAGAGTGACTAGGGTGACATATCCTGACCACACATATCTATTCCACTTACCCCATGCTGAACACTCGGGTTTCATTCTCACATTTGTTTTCCCACATTTTAATTGTGTAATAAAAATCTTTTTTTAACGTCTGATACATACATTGTGAGCTGTCTCTGGGCCTGATTCAGAGCCGGACGCTCTGACCAGAGCGCTCGCTCTGAATCAGGGCCCTCCTACCTAACATTGAAGCGGCCTCTTGGACGCTCGCATAGCTGTGGGTTACCACCCACAGCTTATGCGAGCGTCCATGATGAGCGTCCATGATGAGCGTCCATGATGAGCCCTGGAGTGATTTTGGCTCTATCGGAGCCAAAATCACTCCCACTGACATCACTGGCATCCGTCTGGCAGCCACGCCCCCGGCACGCCCACCAAAGGGGGCGTGCTGTCACTCACCATCGACAGCACGCCCCCTTTGGTGCGAGACCCATAACGACGGCTACCCCGTCGTTATTTGGGTCTCACGCATGCGCACCACGGAGCTCCCTCCGTCGTGCGCATGCGCACTAGGGCACCATCGACCCGCTTGCGAGCGCTCAGCGCTCGCGAGCGGGTCAGAATCAGGCCCTCTGTTCTCATTTGCATGCTCACATATGGGAAAGAGACATTTATGAGGAGGACAAAGATACCTTTATATGCTTCTATCTAGCCTTACTTATGTAAGCATACAAGTAAGCAGACTTATATCTGCCTCTATGTATAACACACATAAGGGTTCTGCCATTTCCCTTCAATCACCTTCTGAGGGTCTTAATGGTGAACAATAATGGACTATTGCTATCATAGAAATTCTTTAACTCATTATACAGTTGATACTTGACCTTCATTGATGGAGATTTACTGTTTATTTCATTTCATATACACATATCTGTTTTGGATAACATTGTGAGAAAACTACCATTTTGTCCGAAAAACACCTATGAGGAACAACTTCTAAGCGCAAACTACTGACCCTCTCATTTTACAGAAGGAGGTAAGGTTCACATGTGATCCTTTCTAGATAAATATAATGTCGTCAATTAATCTATACCAGGATACCAAGTTTGCAACCACCATTCTGCCATTCTACACTAAAATATGCTCCTAGTGGGACATGTTATGATCTGGGCATGTATGACAGCAGATGCTGTAGGCCGCCTTTATGTCATAGATGGCACACTGAACAGCAGAAAGTACATTGACACCATCCTACAACCAACACTTCTACCTTCTATCAGGGATCTTTTTCCAGATAATGCCCCATTTGTTTCCAGCAGGATTCAGCTCCCTGACACACTGCACGGATATGCAAAAAGGGGTTCACGGAGAATGACATACAGGTGCTGGGAAGGCCAGGAAACAGCCCAGACCTGAACCCCATAGAACATTTGTGGTTCTGTTTGAAAAAATTGGTACATATGAGGCATCCATCCAATAAAAGACAATTAATTGAGGCTATAATTGTCTCGTGGCACCACATAATAAAGAAGGAAGAGCTCCAAACATTGGTTGGCTCAATGACACATCGCTGTGCTGCTGTCTTGAAAAATAAAGGATACCCAACGAAAAAATGATAGGACAGTAACATCATAAGTACACAGGGATTTTCACCCTAAGTGTTGTTTTCACTGCATAACTTCCCTTGTAATGCAAATATTTGACCTCTGTTTATTGTGTTGAATTCAGCATTACATTTCCTTTCATTTGATATATGAATCATTGCACTGCGTGAAGTGAAACAGTTTTTATAAGCATTCGAAGTTGATAAACATTCAAATTTCAAAATGTGTCCGCAATTTTGCCCACCAGTGTATATTACTGAGTCAAGAAATATCACTGAAATAAATGAAGTGTTTCTAACACTGCAATTTGCTCCTCTGCCCCATTCTCTGCTGAGAGGAATCTTTGGGAACAATTCCAGTGGGACAGCATGCAGAGGCCAACAGAGCTTCTGTACTGCACATCCTTCTGGACTAGGGAGAGATAATGCGCCAAAGCCTAGAACTTCAGAGATATAAATAAGTGGCTTTTAGTCTCCTAGTACTGCAGAAACTATCTGTCACTTTATGTGACATTTTAGTTACTAAAGCTAGGTACACTCTGGAGCGACGGGCATTCGTTCCGACAACAGTGATTGTGCGCCCACACTAGACGACTTTAACAAACGACGTAACGTTCAACGTTACATCATTCATTAACAATGCATTGGCTGCTAGCGATTTTGCTAGGTTTGATGTGCAGCACATTAAACCAGGCGACCGTCGACAGCAACCGTGGGAATGCACAAACATGCGTACATACTAAGCGATGTAGCCCATATGTCACTACGAAACGGCATATCGGCCTGACATCGCTCCAGTGTGTACCCAGCTTAAGGAGAGACTTGTTAAGAAAGAGAACATATTAAATTGAAATATTGTGCAAATCAGAGAGCTATTATCTTGTATTTAGAAAAAGAAGGTATTGGTTATGTAAGTATTTTGTTATTATAATATGATTAATCATTTTTATTATATTGGATGCCATTTTTTAGCTTGCTTAGTGTTAATAATGAGTGCATTGTATTGCAGTATAAAAATAAATGTAATGTAATGAAACACTTTTTATGAACAGCAACAGTAATAGTGACACCTGCAGGATATAAGTGAGTATACAAGCTAAAGAACCACGAAGCCCTGCTGTGTAGTGTAAATTATCACTTATTTCTGAACTTTATAAATAGCTCTTTTACATAAGTCAACTTCAGACATACTGGGTCCTGTAGATGATAAAATGCTGATTTTCTGAGGTGTCTGAAAATGAATGCCAACTTATTAAATTATTATTATTATGTAGTGCCACAAATGTTCAGCAGCGCCTTACAAAGTACATAAATAAGTGAACAAGAAACCAGTGACTTATAGTACAGTAAAATGCAGGACTGGGACAAAGTTCATATATATTGCAGCATTAGCGATATTATCACTCAAATAAGCAACAGGACATACAGTAAGCAACCAAGTATTAGGCGCCCAAGTGGGGAGTGAGTAGATAAAGGTGGAAGTAATGGGAAGCACAATAGGGTAGAGGGCCCAGCTCGTGAGAGCCTACAATCTAATGGGGAGGGGCAGACAAACAGGTGTGACACAGATGGGGTAGATAGGGAGGAAGGAGCAGATAGCAGAAGGTTAGGATGAGAGCTGGAAGGCTTTGATGAAGTAGTGGGTCTTGAGAGCCTGTTTGAAGATTTGTAGAGAGTCTGATGGGGAGAGGGAGAGAGTTCCAGAGGTAGGGAGCAGCGCGGGCAAAATCTTGGAGGCGGGAGTGGGAGGAAGTAATCAGTTGGCAGGAGAGGAGGCGTGCATTTGTTGAACGAAAAGGGCGAATAGGAGTGTGAAGGGAGATGAGGTAAGAGATGCCAGGGTGCAGAGAGGGGGAGGATCGGGTACTAATTACCCGGGCCCAGGCTTCCTGGAGGGGCCGGGGTCTGGCGCTGCCCCCCCTTCCGTCTTACATCACAGCAGCCCAGCACATGCTGCTGTGTGCTGGGCTGCACTGGGAGACTGCTCGCGGCTGCTAAGTAGTAGCCGCAGCAGTCTCCTATTCCTGTGGGGGCAGCGATCACACTGATCGTGCCCCCCACTGGCTATGCGCTGGGCAGAGGGAGCTCACAGCGCCCCTCCTCCCCAGCGCACGCAAAAATATTATTTGTCTAAGGGGTGTGGCCATGCTTCCCGCTAATAGGCCACACCTCCTTCACCCAGGCCCGGCATGGCTCTTGGTGCCCCTGCAGAGATGTAAATGGGAGAGGAGTGGGTGAGGGCTTTGTAAGCGAGTGTAAGAACCTTGAACTGGGTTCTGAAGGGGAGCCAGTAGAGGCTTTTAGGAGAGAGGAGTCAGATGTAGAACACTTGGAGAGGAAGATAAGCCGAGCAGCATAATTGAGGACAGATTAGAGTGGAGAGAGGTGGGAGTCATGGAGGCCAGATAAAAGGAGGTTACAGTAGTCCAATCTGGAGATGACGAGTGAGTGGATGAGGGTTTTAGTAGCACCCTGGGTGAGAAAGGGTCTGATGTTTGAAATATTTTTTAGATGGAAATGGCAGGACTGTGAGAGATACTGAATGTGTGGTTTGAAGGAAAGGGAGGAGTCCAGGATAACTCCAAGACAGCACACTTTGGGGCTATAGGAGATAGTAGTTCCATCAATTGATAAAGAAATTGAGGGAAGTGATTTTATTCAGGAGG
The DNA here is from genome assembly GCA_031769625.1 of Taudactylus pleione. Classification (NCBI taxonomy): domain Eukaryota; kingdom Metazoa; phylum Chordata; class Amphibia; order Anura; family Myobatrachidae; genus Taudactylus; species Taudactylus pleione. Next base: position 114,218 of record JAUIMM010000228.1, on the reverse strand, counting down.
GTGGGAAGATGATCAGCTCAGTTTTAGACATATTAAGTTTAAGAAAGCGCTGGGACATCCAGGAAGAGATAGCAGAGAGACAGTTGGAGATATGAGTGAGGAGAGAGGGGGTGAGGTCAAGGGAGGAGAGTTAGGTCTGAGTATCATCGGCATAGAGTTGATATTGGAGGTCAAAAGAGCTGATGAGTTCACCTAGAGAACACGTATAGAGAGAGAATAGGAGGGGTCCAAGAACAGAACCTTGAAGAACACCTGCTGTTAGTGGAAGTGGGGGGGGGCGAATCATGAGAGGAGACAGAGAAGAAATGTCCAAAAAGGTAGGAGAACAGTCAGGAGAGGACAGTGTCACGTAGACCAAGGGAGTGAAGGATTTGCATGAGAAGAGGGCGGTCCACAGTGTCAAAAGCAGCAGAGAGGTTGAGGAGAAATGAGCATAGAGTAATGGCTCTTGGATTTGGCAGCAAGGAGGTCATTACTGACTTTCGTGGGTGCAGTTTCAGTGGAATGGAGAGAATGGAAGGCAGACTGAAGTGGGTCAAGGAGGGAATGGGAGGAGAGAAAGGCGGTTGTAAACAATACAATCAAGGAGTTTGGAGAGAAAAGGGAGGAGAGAGATGGATCAGTAGTTAGCGAGAGTATTAGGATCAAGGCAAGGTTTTTTAAAGATGGGGAGACAAGGGCATGTTTGAATGCAGAAGAGACAGTGCCAGAAGAGAGGGAGAGATTAAGGAGGTGGGCAAGATGTAAACAGGCAGAAGGAGAGAGGTAGCGGAGGAGATAGGGTCAAGGGGAGGAGGGGGGACTGGATGAGGGCAATGACTTCCTCTCCAGTTACAGGGGAGAAGGATGTCAGAGTTGGTAAGATGGAAGGGGAGGAGGAGGTGTAGTGCTAAGAGCCTGGTGGGATATGATGTCCTGATGAATGGAGTCAATTTTAGATGTAAAGTAGGTGGCAAAGTCAAGGGCAGAAAGTGAGGAGGGGAGGCAAGGAGGGGGTGGGCAGAGGAGGGAGTTGAAAGTGGCAAAGAGACGCCGGGGGGTTGAGGATTGGGAGGAAATTAAGTTTTTGAAATATGATTGTTTAGAGAGGGAAAGAACAGCATATCAGGATGAGAGCATAAATTTAAAATGGAGGAAATCTGCTTTAGAGCATGATTTTCTCCACTGTCACAGTTTGTAAACACTTTTGCAGATATCTGGTGCATTTGGAATGCCAGGGTTGAGGTGTGATCTGCGAGGGTGAGTAGTGATCGCCGGTGCAACAGAGTCAAGAGCAGAAGTAAGGGAAGCCTTGTATAGGGAAGTGGCCTGTTTAGGGTAGGAGACAGAAAGAATAGGGGATAGAAGTGAGTCAAGCAGGGAGGAAAAAGCAACAGTGTCAACAGCCCCAATGTTACGCTTAGTAATGCTAGCCTTAGGAGGTAGAGAAGGGCAGGGAGAGAGATAAGTTAAAAGAGAGAAGTTGATGGTCAGAGAGGGGGAATGGGGAATTAGAGTAATCAGGAATATTACAAAGGTGAGTAAAGACCAGGTCAAGTGAGTGCCATTGGGAGAGACCAAATGAAGATGTGAAGGTAAGAAGTTTAGAGGCAGATGATTCTGCGGGAATGTCAATAGTACTATTAAAAACACCTAGGATAATAAAGGGAAGGTCAGAGGAGAGAAAGTGAGGGAGCCAGGAAGCAAAGTTGTCAAGAAGCTTGGAGGGAGGGCCAGGAGGATGTTAAATGACAGCTACTCAGAGGTGTACAGGTTGAAAAGGCATATAGTAAACTTTAAATGTAGAGAATGTAAGGGATGGTTCTGAGGGTATAAGTTGGTATGAGTAACCAGGGGTTAGAAGGACCCCAACACCACCACCATGGCAATCCCCAGGCCGGGGGGTTTGGGAGAAGTTAAGGCCCCCAGAGGAGAGAGCTGCAGGAATGGTGAAATCCAGGTTTCAGTAATGGCTAGGAGATTCAGGGAGTTAGAAATAAAAAGGTAATGTGTGTAAGTAACTATTTGTTCACACAGTGACATGATGGAGGGCAGATGTGCCTGCGCTGCGCAGAACACTGCTGAAGGAGGATGCGGGCTGGCCTGGCAGTGTAGATGCAGAGAGAGGGCCAGGCCCCCGAGGCGGCCCGGGCCCCTTAGCAGCTGCACCTCCTGCACCTACGATAGTTATTCCAGTGGCTGAACATCGCTGAAGTCCAGTCATGTGACCCATAAGCACCGGAAAGTGAAGACGCCGGAGTCGCATCTAGTAGCTTGTACCACCTCCAGCTTCAGGGGACAAAAGGCGGGAGAAGGAGCAGAGCGACGCGAGAGGCAGCAGGGGAGTCTCCAAAGTGGAGGGGATACCCGAAGTAAGGTTCCACACAAACCCAAGCCGTCATCCCCTCCGTAGGCAGTGGCTGCACTACTGATGAATCACGGACACTGGGGGACGCCTGCACAATGACGGACCACTGGTCTGTTCATCACCTAGTTTAATGAGCAGTCCAGAGTCCCTGTTACCTGCTCAAAAGGGCCAGCTCCCATCCCGTCCAGAAGACAGCCCGGACTTCCAAGGCTGACCTGCGAACACTTCTAGTGTACCATATTGAAGTATAACATAGCGGAACTAGCGGGACGCTGCAGTTCACCTATAACAACATTAACATATTATGTCTAGTTCTTTGCGACAAGAGTGTAACATTATTAGTCTGAGATACACTTAGTTGTTGATTTTTTCGAGTTACACACTCCAAATTTGATTATTTTGTACTGCAGTTATGTCATTATATATGCCTCAAGTAAAGTTTACATAATTTACCCATGTGTACCTATCTTGACATTAATATACAACCCATCAGGCACAACATAAAGGTTGAGAGCAGTATTATTTCTGCATTATTATTCAATAAAAATGGATAATTATATGGCCCAATAGACCATACCTTTTCAGAGCCAACATCAAACAGAACCCATGCCTCTTTGGTAATTTTGGAAGGTATGCACCAATCCATCAGATACAACACCGGAACCTCAAGTCTACTAATACTGGGTATGCACTGGATGATATATCGTTTGTACAGCCGTCGAACAATATATCGTTCCAGCCATTGACCAGTGTGTGTGTACACACGTTATATCTGTGAACGACGCAGTTCATAGATATATTGTGCACATACAGTATGCCAGGATGCACAGACGACCGACCCGTTATGCTGATTGCAGGAACCTCAGACAATGACATCACTACCGGATCATGTGGCCAGACATATCGGTAGGTCGGTAAGTGTGTATGCACACCTACATACACACCACGTCGGCCAGAAGGCCGATCCGTCAGCCAAGTGTGTACCTGGTATTAGTGTGTGTGGAAGGTGGCTCCTGAAAAAGTGTGCCCTGGTGGGATTTCTCCATTGTGACAGTATGGGACATGCTGCATGTTTTATTACTAACCTCTCTCTGGTGTTTTCCAATCAGAGATCAACCAGATGCAGTAGATAGCAAACAGGGGCCATACGTGGCTGTACACTAGCCAGGTGGCTACAAAGGCACACACAGGACCTGAGTATAGAATAGAGGTCATTGCTAAGGAGAGATGAATAGAGGAGGAAATATGCCAACTATAAGATTGTATAAATAGGCTGTGTAATAAAGAGCAAATGAAACCTGCACAGAAAATCATAGCGCTATCCCTCACACATTGGGTAATGGAAGTTAATGGGGAGTTAGCCGGACTGGACTTCCATTTTACTGATATTAAAGGGACCACTGTTATTAATATAGTTTCCCACTTCAACTACTGATACATCCCCTGATGAGAACTGATACTTTCCTAAAGAAGAATCCATTTAGCCCCTCTTTCCTCTCTTCCAATAAAATAAATAATGCTGTACTAATACTTTCCTTAATTCTGCTTTGCATCTGTAGTTCTGGAGCCGCTATGTTAGTTTTAACCTGTGTGCAGGCGTCGGGCCATAGTATACAAGACAAAATACAAAAACTACATGACATACAGTACAATTTGCTATCTCATGGTGTGCCCCCCCCCCCCCCCTGGATTGAACGTGGATTTACTGGCAGTCCTCGTGAACCTTACGCTGATTTACCTCTATTGTAGGATATCTTACACTAACTAGGCTTTGTGGTTATTGCTACTGTGCTGCCACACTGATAATAATACCTCACCAGAAGTTATGTTCTGTGACCAGAAGTTATGTGCCGTGCTGATAATACCTGACCAGGAGTTATGTGCCGTGCTGATAATACCTGACCAGAAGTTATGTTCCGTGCTGATAATACCTGAGCAGAAGTTATGTGCCGTGCTGATAATACCTGACCAGGAGTTATGTGCCGTGCTGATAATACCTGACCAGGAGTTATGTGCCGTGCTGATAATACCTGACCAGAAGTTATGTGCCGTGCTGATAATACCTGACCAGAAGTTATGTGCCGTGCTGATAATACCTGACCAGAAGTTATGTGCCGTGCTGATAATACCTGACCAGGAGTTATGTGCTGTGCTGATAATATCTGACCAGAAGTTATGTGCTGTGCTGATAATACCTGACCAGGAGTTATGTACTTTGCTGATAATACCTGACCAGGAGTTATGTGCTGTGCTGATAATACCTGACCAGAAGTTATGTACTGTGCTGATAATACCTGACCAGGAGTTATGTACTGTGCTGATAATACCTGACCAGAAGTTATGTACTGTGCTGATAATACCTGACCAGGAGTTATGTGCCGGGCTGATAATAATACCTGACCAGAAGTTATGTGCCGTGCTGATAATACCTGACCAGGAGTTATGTGCCGTGCTGATAATACCTGACCAGGAGTTATGTGCTGTGCTGATAATACCTGACCAGAAGTTATGTTCTGTGCTGATAATACCTGACCAGAAGTTATGTGCTGTGCTGATAATAACTGACCAGGAGTTATGTGCTGTGCTGATAATACCTGACCAGGAGTTATGTGCTGTGCTGATAATACCTGACCAGAAGTTATGGGCTGTGCTGATAATAATACCTGACCAGAAGTTATGTTCCGTGCTGATAATACCTGACCAGGAGTTATGTGCCGTGCTGATAATACCTGACCAGAAGTTATGGGCCGTGCTGATAATAATACCTGACCAGAAGTTATGTGCCGTGCTGATAATACCTGACCAGAAGTTATGTGCTGTGCTGATAATAATACCTGACCAGAAGTTATGTTCCGTGCTGATAATACCTGACCAGGAGTTATGTGCTGTGCTGATAATAATACCTGACCAGAAGTTATGTTCCGTGCTGATAATACCTGACCAGAAGTTATGTGCTGTGCTGATAATAATACCTGACCAGAAGTTATGTGCTGTGCTGATAATACCTGACCAGAAGTTATGTGCTGTGCTGATAATACCTGACCAGAAGTTATGTTCTGTGAACAGAAGTTATGTGCCGTGCTGATAATACCTGACCAGGAGTTATGTGCTGTGCTGATAATACCTGACCAGAAGTTATGTGCTGTGCTGATAATAACTGACCAGAAGTTTTGTGCCGTGCTGATAATACCTGACCAGAAGTTATGTGCTGTGCTGATAATACCTGACCAGAAGTTATGTTCTGTGACCAGAAGTTATGTGCCGTGCTGATAATACCTGACCAGGAGTTATGTGCTGTGCTGATAATACCTGACCAGAAGTTATGTGCCGTGCTGATAATAACTGACCAGAAGTTTTGTGCCGTGCTGATAATACCTGACCAGAAGTTATGTGCCGTGCTGATAATACCTGACCAGGAGTTATGTGCTGTGCTGATAATACCTGACCAGGAGTTATGTGCTGTGCTGATAATACCTGACCAGAAGTTATGTTCTGTGCTGATAATACCTGACCAGAAGTTATGTGCTGTGCTGATAATAACTGACCAGGAGTTATGTGCTGTGCTGATAATACCTGACCAGGAGTTATGTGCTGTGCTGATAATACCTGACCAGAAGTTATGGGCTGTGCTGATAATAATACCTGACCAGAAGTTATGTTCCGTGCTGATAATACCTGACCAGGAGTTATGTGCCGTGCTGATAATACCTGACCAGAAGTTATGGGCCGTGCTGATAATAATACCTGACCAGAAGTTATGTGCCGTGCTGATAATACCTGACCAGAAGTTATGTGCTGTGCTGATAATAATACCTGACCAGAAGTTATGTTCCGTGCTGATAATACCTGACCAGGAGTTATGTGCTGTGCTGATAATAATACCTGACCAGAAGTTATGTTCCGTGCTGATAATACCTGACCAGAAGTTATGTGCTGTGCTGATAATAATACCTGACCAGAAGTTATGTGCTGTGCTGATAATACCTGACCAGAAGTTATGTGCTGTGCTGATAATACCTGACCAGAAGTTATGTTCTGTGACCAGAAGTTATGTGCCGTGCTGATAATACCTGACCAGGAGTTATGTGCTGTGCTGATAATACCTGACCAGAAGTTATGTGCTGTGCTGATAATAACTGACCAGAAGTTTTGTGCCGTGCTGATAATACCTGACCAGAAGTTATGTGCTGTGCTGATAATACCTGACCAGAAGTTATGTTCTGTGACCAGAAGTTATGTGCCGTGCTGATAATACCTGACCAGGAGTTATGTGCTGTGCTGATAATACCTGACCAGAAGTTATGTGCCGTGCTGATAATAACTGACCAGAAGTTTTGTGCCGTGCTGATAATACCTGACCAGAAGTTATGTGCCGTGCTGATAATACCTGACCAGGAGTTATGTGCTGTGCTGATAATACCTGACCAGGAGTTATGTGCCGTGCTGATAATAATACCTGACCAGAAGTTATGTGCCGTGCTGATAATACCTGACCAGAAGTTATGTGCCGTGCTGATAATACCTGACCAGAAGTTATGTGCTGTGCTGATAATAATACCTGACCAGAAGTTATGTGCCGTGCTGATAATACCTGACCAGAAGTTATGTACTGTGCTGATAATACCTGACCAGGAGTTATGTGCCGTGCTGATAATAATACCTGACCAGAAGTTATGTGCCGTGCTGATAATACCTGACCAGAAGTTATGTGCCGTGCTGATAATACCTGACCAGAAGTTATGTACTGTGCTGATAATACCTGACCAGGAGTTATGTGCCGTGCTGATAATAATACCTGACCAGAAGTTATGTGCCGTGCTGATAATACCTGACCAGAAGTTATGTGCCGTGCTGATAATACCTGACCAGAAGTTATGTGCCATGCTGATAATACCTGACCAGAAGTTATGTGCTGTGCTGATAATAACGGACCAGAAGTTATGTTCTGTGCTGATAATACCTGACCAGAAGTTATGTGCCGTGCTGATAATACCTGACCAGAAGTTATGTGCTGTGCTGATAATAACGGACCAGAAGTTATGTGCCGTGCTGATAATAATACCTGACCAGAAGTTATGTGCCGTGCTGGTAATATCTGACCAGAAGTTATGTGCCGTGCTGATAATACCTGACCAGGAGTTATGTGCCGTGCTGATAATACCTGACCAGGAGTTATGTGCCGTGCTGATAATACCTGACCAGAAGTTATGTGCCGTGCTGATAATACCTGACCAGAAGTTATGTGCCGTGCTGATAATACCTGACCAGAAGTTATGTGCCGTGCTGATAATACCTGACCAGGAGTTATGTGCCGTGCTGATAATACCTGACCAGGAGTTATGTGCCGTGCTGATAATACCTGACCAGGAGTTATGTGCTGTGCTGATAATATCTGACCAGAAGTTATGTGCTGTGCTGATAATACCTGACCAGGAGTTATGTACTGTGCTGATAATACCTGACCAGGAGTTATGTACTGTGCTGATAATACCTGACCAGAAGTTATGTACTGTGCTGATAATACCTGACCAGGAGTTATGTACTGTGCTGATAATACCTGACCAGAAGTTATGTACTGTGCTGATAATACCTGACCAGGAGTTATGTGCCGTGCTGATAATAATACCTGACCAGAAGTTATGTGCCGTGCTGATAATACCTGACCAGGAGTTATGTGCCGTGCTGATAATACTTGACCAGGAGTTATGTGCTGTGCTGATAATACCTGACCAGAAGTTATGTTCTGTGCTGATAATACCTGACCAGAAGTTATGTGCTGTGCTGATAATAACTGACCAGGAGTTATGTGCTGTGCTGATAATACCTGACCAGGAGTTATGTGCTGTGCTGATAATACCTGACCAGAAGTTATGTTCTGTGCTGATAATACCTGACCAGAAGTTATGTGCCGTGCTGATAATACCTGACCAGAAGTTATGTGCCGTGCTGATAATACCTGACCAGAAGTTATGTGCTGTGCTGATAATAACGGACCAGAAGTTATGTTCTGTGCTGATAATACCTGACCAGAAGTTATGTGCCGTGCTGATAATACCTGACCAGAAGTTATGTGCCGTGCTGATAATACCTGACCAGGAGTTATGTACTGTGCTGATAATACCTGACCAGGAGTTATGTTCTGTGCTGATAATACCTGACCAGGAGTTATGTGCTGTGCTGATAATACCTGACCAGGAGTTATGTTCTGTGCTGATAATACCTGACCAGGAGTTATGTGCTGTGCTGATAATACCTGACTAGGAGTTATGTGTTGTGCTGATAATATCTGACCAGAAGTTATGTGCTGTGCTGATAATACCTGACCAGATGTTATGTGCTGTGCTGATAATACCTGACCAGAAGTTATGTGCTGTGCTGATAATATCTGACCAGAAGTTATGTGTTGGAAGTTTCTCTCCAATAGATTACATTTCTGTGTGGCTATCACAGGGAAGTGCCATTTGTTTCTTCAGTAAATCAATTTAAAAGTAGTAAGTTATGAGGACCCTTTTCATCATCAGTAAACAAACTGTTTTGCCTTTTAAATGACCACCAAACCTAAAATACAAGTAACCTTGTTTAAAAGTGCTACTAATAGTAATAATATAAATATATACGTTTCTAAAGGTTGCAGCATATCAGAAGTTAATATATTGAAATTCGATCATAAAGAGTGTTTTTTGTTCCCTGGACTCACAAATACCCCTTTTCCACCAAAAATCTGGCTCCAAGCCGGAAACAGTACAGACTGAGCCCGGGAGCCAGGTTTTACCCCATTCACACCGGCGGCTGGACCTGTTTTTTTTCCCAGGTCAAGCCGTTCACATCGGACCCAGTCTTTCGGCATTAGAGTGGACGCTTGGAGATGATGTCATCTCCAAATGTTACTGAAGCCAGCCAATCCACTGGTTTGAGGCATGACCTGGGTCATTGTGACCCCAGTGGCACTGTTTACACTGCATTGTTACCCGGGTTCAACACGGGTAACGGCCAGCGTCGGATTCCCGGGTCACTCGATCCAGGACCTTTTACACCGAGCCGTGACCAGGGTTGACCCAGCAATAACCCGGGTTATTGCGGCAGTGGAAAAGGGGTATAAGTTTTCCCTGGGTAACCCTACTGAAGCATAGCATTTCAGTCTGCAGTGTGGACAAATAACTTGCACTCAGCTGCTTACAGATGTAAATACAAGAAATTTAATTTACAAGTAGTGCAAAACTGAATATGTGTAAAGTCCCCTGTTTATCCTCCTTGTGGTTACAAAGGGGAGTGTCTAGATTCTGCTCCTGTAAAATCAATCTTCTTTTCCAGAAGTGCGCACGTTAGAATGGGCAATAATGTCACTTTAAAGTCTACTACTTTTGGACCAGTGTCTTCACTATGATACCACTAATTTCTGCTTCATTTGTGTCCTTATCATAGTAAGGGGACACTCGGACTGCTATTATTACTTTGTGTTACTATGTCTGTGTGATTGATTGATTGTATTTAGTACCATGACCAGACTAACAATGGGGTGGATGGGACTACAGCTCCAGGCCTCCACACAAAAATAGGCCCAGCTGGCCACATGATCCGCCATAAATCATAGGTATAAAAACTACATTTTATGTTCCTTACAAAATGATTACATTTTTAAACTTTTAAAATGTTAAATATTTGGGGATTGGGGCAGATAGTGTAGGGGTTGTACACGCCCACATAGCACTGGCTACGCACACATAGTACTGGTCTCACCATCTCCACTTTCCAAAATAGGCCCTCAATTATTTTCAGCCCAGGCCCACGTAGCCCTTAATCCGGCCCTGTGTTATTACAGTACAGAAGTGTTTGTGCACATATTAATGCACTGACATGCCTCAATTGCACTGTATGGCAAAAAAGAGCAAAGAAAAAGCCATCCCACTAACACTATAGTGTGGTTCATGATTCACGGCACCTCAGTTCTGGGTGTAAGAGTTATCACCATAGTCAGATAATATATCTTTAATCCATCCCTGGAATATCATTAATATATTGTAAAATATAATTTTTGTACATGGGCTCAATTTGAGGCGCTTGACTGCACATAGCCAATAATTAGCATTGGTGATCTGCCCGTCTCTTCCCTTTAGAAGATACCAGCTGTTACCCTCCCCGCAGATGCCGCCATCATGAAACACAGAAACATTTGTTTCCAGTAAAACTTGTGATGTAAAAATAGTTGTATGACATAATGGCATACAAATACAGGGGATGCTCTCAGAACCTTAATATCTGATATATTATAAATTGCTCACATGGCATGGGATATTTTACATACATACATTTTCAATGTTGCAAGATGCTTTGTTTTTCTGGATCAACTTGTACTTTAGGCTTTGTGGTCCTTTAATGGAGATGAGGAACTAATTATTGGACCCTTTTGAAAAAGATGCAGAAACATTACTGCCATTACTTTATAGAGGAAACATAATAAATTGTTTATATAGAAATGCATTACATGGCTCTTGGATATGTCCAGCAATTAGCAGTATTGATGTAGAATATATCTTGTCCTGAAATATAATGGCTCCAGATTCATGGGGCCTGGGCTGGGACTCTGGCCCAAATGTAATAGTCTCTGATTTGCTGGACCCGGCGTGATTATAGCGATATAGCCAGTAGATTTAAAGTGGCAATAATTCTTACGGCAAAAATAATCTGGTTATGTCTTAAAACAAATTGCTGCTTTAACTCACGTGGTTATACTGTACAACCAGGTTCATGCTGGGACCAGCAAATCAGAGCCTATTACATTTGGGCCTCTATCTTATTACATGTCACACTGAATGTTCCAGACATAATTTGTGGCACTTCTACTGCCTTTTACCCAACCACAGATCGCCAGGCCCCTCACAATATCCTGATTGCTGTCAGGTTGAGGGCACTGTCCAGTATTATTAATACTTGTTCATAGCCCTGAATGGGTCCATACAGGAGTGGAATAACGCATCTTCGGACTCCAAAATGTAGATAGGGGCCCAGCAATGACACTGTAGATTTGCAGGCCTATGCACACTTTGTGTTATAGAAAATTATGCCCTTTTCATGATTAATTGATGTGCTTTTGGAAGTCAGCAGTTTTATATGTGAGTCTACCTAATAATGAAAAAAAATCATCTTTCCGGATTGGTTGCCCAGGTGAGTTTTGCAATTTATAGTGAGAGAAAGTTAGTACATACCCTTTGAAAGTTTTTTTTTGTTTTGTTTTGTTTTACTAATTTAGAAATATGGATATCAGTTCTCATTTCAGTGCAAGCAATAGTTTAATATGACCCTGATGTAACATATAATATAGCCAAATTGCATTACTGTGTAAGGAATAATTATAGCTATAATTACTATTATACATACCTAGTAACAGAAAAGACAATATGCACTGCAAAACAATGAGATTCTTCCAGAGTTCCAGGAATATAATGCTCTGTTTACTCCTCTCTTCTCTCTGTAAGGTCCAGAAATTTTTTTTTAATAAGAATTTATATATATTATTATATAGTTGGGTAAAATGGTTTCTCATCTGCAGGCCAGAGAGAATTTCTTGAGGAGTATAGACATCATCACCAGTGCCATTTCCGTGCGGTTTTCCCCAGGGTTTTATCCTATCACCTAGTCCTATGCTATTTGCAGTATACATGCTACCACTGGGAGAAATAATCAGATGTGATGGGCTGGTCTATCACTGCTATGCAGATGATACACAACTGTACCTGTGTTTTGTTCCGGGCACTGAGAACCCAATACCTATCCTAAAATCTAGCTGAGCTCCAGAAGTGGATGAGTGACGGCTGCCTGTGACTCAATCCTGATAAAACAGAGGTTCTTATGATTGGAGCTCATCCTCCAAGGATTACACCATAGTTTATCCAACTTACACTTGGGGTTCCAAGTTGCAAAACACCTGAACATGTTTGAGCTGTTTCAAACATGTTCAAGCCTGTTGTTCAAAGTAATATGCTTTCTTGCAAGCCAGTTTGCACGGGTGCGAACCAGTTTGAGCACATTCAAGTTAATTAATAACTTTGTTTTGTTTTTTTTATTGCAAACCTCGAACATGAATGGCAAACTTGAATTACAATCACAGTAGTTCTCACAGTATAAATTCTGTAAAAGTGACTAGAGCTTGAATGGCCAGCAGGTGCTGCAAATTGTAATCTTTGTAGTTTTCTAGATTTAATAGGGAAGGCACACCCCAAAGAGAAATCACTTTGTGACACTGCAACAGCAAACTGATTACTTATTCATGTGCAACATCAAAAAATGTAAGTGAAAAGAAGCTGCTTGACTTTAAATAAAATAACTGTTCATAATTTATTGTTGGGAACTGTGCAATGTTTACTCTACAGTAAAGCCATTTATTATTATTATATTTTATTGCCATGTAATGTGCATTAATCATCAAGCATTTACTTTCAGAACAAATAACAGGAAGTGGGAAAGTATACAGAACATACCAACAGTATACCAGCAAAGCTTGCTAATTTGGATTACCACACTATATACACCCCCCACCTGACTCCAGGAATGGCAAAACAATTATTCAAAAATAAATTATAAAAAAAATAAATTTACTACTTTATCCAGCTCTTACCTTTTGGAGGGAATCCATGTGATAGGCAGTTGGTGCTTTTGGTCACACATCTGAATATGCCAAGATCCAAATTAGATTTGCACAGTAGGTTAACCTGACCATCACCGCAGAAATTGTTCCTCTTCAATTACTGTTGAAAAAAAGTAAATAGATAGAAAAAAGATCATTATCCCTATGTGTCATCAGCAAACAGAGAAATACCCACGTTAAGCAGAAATATTCAGTGATATGTAGAGTTATATAGAGAACAGATGTGTCCTCATACACTTATCCTTTAAGCAACATATGGAGTGAGATGAATAGAGAGACTGACACGCTCCACCATGGGTAGTGATTCCCGGACTTTCGTACTTATTTCTTAATTTAGCATCTGTGTTCCATCGTAGCTACATACAAAGTTGCTTATAGTGTACTGGGCAGTTAGGATTAGTATATTTGTTGCAAAGGAATTGGTATAAATTTGCAGATAAAGGTGCTGAGTGTCGCGATTCATGGTGCGGCTCACTCATATCAGGCCTCCCTCTTTAGGAGGCTGACTAGAGCTGGAGAGACATTGGGTTGCTGTAGAGACAGAAGTGGGCTGGATAGAGCTGGAGAGACACTGGGGTCAGGAGAGACAGAAGGGTGCTGGCTAGAGCTAAAGAGACACTGGGGGCTGGAGAGACAGAAGGGGGGGGAGCACCACCCTCTATTTTGCTTCCAGGCACCTGGCATGAACTTACGCCCCTGACTACAAGCACTGTAGCTTATGGGAGTGCATGCTCACTTGCAAATAGTGTTGTTTGGAAAACTCATTATCATTAATCATATTTATTTTAAACTGCACCATTATTTGCTACTGGTGCAGACCTGGAAATATTGTGAATAAATTCTGGGGTTGTGTCTAGATTGTCATCATATCTTTTGTTTCTTTTGGACTATAGGGATTGTGAACAGGCAATGCAGTGCTCCCCTGCCTTGATCGCCTTTGTGGACAGGGCACCATGTACCCATTGTAGATACACTGAGGATAGGATGTATCATGTATCTTAATTATATTGCGATACATCCCGCCCCTATTCACAATAGTTTATTAACATCGGTATACAACAAGCGTTTATTAACATGTATACATGATTACTTACATACCAGGACAGTTCTTCCAATGTAGAGCTGTCCCGGCTAACTACTGACTTCTGGGTTTATGACAGGGGAGTCATAATGTGTGGCCTTCGGACAGCACATGTGCAATTCGCAGAGGGAAGGAAAGAGATCCAAAGGATCCCTTTCCGGGGACTTTTTATGAAAAAAAGCCTGCAGGCTTCTTGTGATGCCCATTGTGCTCAAGCTCCAGAAAGTTACCCTCCTGCCCTGAGTGAGATACAGATGAGTAGATAGAGGTGCACATACAAAATTAGAGATAAAATACAGAAGGAAAAAGAAAGGGTGCAGCCAGGTGGGAGGTGCGAAGAGGTGGGGCATGGCATGGTGCAACCAGATGGGAGGGGCATGGTGCAGCATTTGCTCCACCATGGTCCCACCCCCTGCCATTCAAGGCTACGATTCCCAGCTTCATAAAGCAGAGGCAGTATCACAAAGCATGTTATCAAGCTGCCTGGATCACCCACTTCACTCAGGATGTGGGCAGTAGCAGATGGCAAAAAAAACGGTTTCTGTATGACGACAAACAGAGTGATTGGATGAGAACGGAGTGGGTTAAACCTCAAGTCTGGGGGGGCTGGCTTGGGTAACACCATGTGACTGAAGTTGCCCTATTAGGTTAGATGTATGTGTGTTTTACTTTGGTATGTGAGGCTGTGTGGGCTGAGACAAAGCCTCTTTTGTTCCTGCCTTCCCACCCTCCCTATGTGTTTTTCATTGGATTTTTGTAGTTGGCTGTTTTTGGGTGGCGGGTAAGAATGACACGTCGCCACTTAGGTTGCAAGTCTCATTCACTTTTTAGCATGCTCATTTAGTCTTTGGGTGCGCTCACCTTCGTTGACTTTTTTGTTCTCTGGATCACCCTGCCGGGGATAGCGTCATCACCCTTCTGGGTGGGTAGTCATGTTAGAGGGTTGAGTGGATACCTATTGTTGACAGTTGTTTAGTTCTTGGTTGCTCTGCACCTTGCTTGGGCGGTGTCCGCTGGTATGCATGTCTATGTGCTGCAGGTTTGGAGTAAGCTGAATGTTGCCGTCCTTTCTTTGCCACCATACTTTCGATCAATTTAGATTAGTTTAATATTCATTAGATAATTTTAATAAATTGCTAACTAATTATTCTGCCAAATCTCATGTCTCCTAGTCTTTATTTCATATAATTTATTAAGAAGGTATTTTTATTACATGGTGTTACACAGGGCACCCCTCTGACAATAGAAGGTTTATTGTCTACTCTACCTGGAGAGCCACTCAAGATTTTGGAGTCTCCGGATGTTCCAGGAGTCGGAGTAGGTCAGTATGGAACACACACACGTTTATTTTAATAGGAATTAATGTAGCTTTTTTCTCGCAGCCCCCAGCAGGTACAAAGTCAGGGGAAATCCCTGTTTTATGTTAAAAATGTCAAGACTTGCATCAGAACCCCTTGGACACTCCCACTAATGAAAAATGGCCTCAAATAACCCCCAAATAAATTTTCCATTAGTTTATGCACCCAAAATTTAATTTAACTATTTATTTAAATTAAAAATAATAGCTTTTCATATATTTTTTTTTAATTGACCTCAAATTACCCCAAAATCACCTTTTTTATTTTTTATAATTTATTTTTGTAAATGCACACATCATCCATTTTTAAAGAACAATATACTTTTCTTTGGGACAGTAATACATATTATTACTGTTACCCAATGAATATATTTTTTTTTAGTGTACAGACTGTTCTCCAATTTTTATTTTTATTGTTTGTAAATTTCCCGCAGGTAAAAATATTTTGCGATAATTTATTTCTATTGAACAGCGCGCCGATCGACAGCGTGCATGCCCGTGGTAATAGAAACTTGTTTCACGATAACCACAGTAAGTTTTGCAGGTAAAACCTTGCACTCAATTGGATATGCCCCAAAGTGCATGTGTGTGTTTGAGCCGGGGAGGGCAAACAAAGGCACACATGAGAAGACAGAGGGATACATACTGACACAAACAGGACAGAACAGAGGCTGGCACAAACAGTGGAGGTAGAGTGGATGGCAAGACAGGGGAAGGGCAGAAAAGCAGGGACAGATGGGGAAGGAGAGAGAATTTATGCAGTCAGGGTAATGGAGAGAATGGCACAGATAGGGAAAGAGCAGAGGCTGGTGATGACAGGGGTAAGGTCAGAGAATGGAAGGGCTGGGACGCTAGTCAGACAAGGTGACAACATTGGCCTTCATATTTGGTCCCTGGGTTGCTGTCAAGTCAGTCTGTGCAAATGATCAGGCATGGGACCCACTGGGATTTCAACTGTACCGAGGTAAGCCTGTCAGACACTGGAAATAGTGCACTACTCCTACTTCACTGAGGACAAACTCAAATTATGCTTCGTTTATTTATTTACTTTTTTCAACATTGGTTTATGTTAATTTTTCCAAAGAAAAAGTGGGAGGTACATAAAATAACAGGTAAGGGGAAGGGAGGAGGGGAAGCCCATAGGCCAGGGTATACCAGGCAGCATATATGGTTAAAATCACAAAATATAGTTCTATTAAATTCTGTATAGCTATAGGAAATCCGATAACCTCACTTAACGTAATCACTGGACATGATTATAAAACAATATATTATACTTACCAGAACATTATCTACACTTTCTGACACTATGTGTGAGAATGACTGCGATTACATTTTATAGCACTCTTTGTAGGTAAAGAACATTGCCCCTACCCAACATGATAAGTGAATACCTGTATGTCCATAATACAATTTTATTATACTACCTTCAGGCATTGTGTACTACACTAGTGTTATGAATCTACCCAATAGCCATAATCACAATACAGTTCTATTATACTCTGCACAGACATAGGAAACGGAAATGAGCTCACACAACATAAATCACTGGACATGGATGACTGTAATAGAATATTATTATTCTTTATAGCAATAAAGAAGACTACGTACTCCTTCCGTCACTTACCTTACCATTGGACATGGCCATAATAAGATTGTACTACACTCAGATAGAGAACATTACATCTATTCAATACATGAACACTGTATATAGAAGAGTCCTGCAGCTCTGAAAACTCACTGTCTCCATCCATCACGTTTTATAGACCAGATCAGCAGGCCATGGAGGCAGTCGGCTGATGATTGGGTAGGCTGTTAATGAATATACTATGCTCTGACTGTAGCTCCTTACAATGAATGGAGTAGGAGGCAGCTGGGACATATTTAGTAAGTAAAATGTTATATTTACTAGTCCTTTATTGTTCTGTAAACTAAACATCCTCTTATTCATTATCATACTAGCTAGCCCTGTAATTATTACACAGACTGTAATTAGCCTCACCCATTCCATATACACTTGCTGAACTTTTCTGCAGTGTGCTGT
Organism: Taudactylus pleione; assembly: GCA_031769625.1. Classification (NCBI taxonomy): domain Eukaryota; kingdom Metazoa; phylum Chordata; class Amphibia; order Anura; family Myobatrachidae; genus Taudactylus; species Taudactylus pleione. The sequence goes on along the minus strand of JAUIMM010000228.1, from coordinate 96,747 downwards.
GTGCAGAGGAATACACCAGTAAATTTAGCTGCAAAAAGCACAGTTGTTATGTATGGGAAAAAGTGTATTAAATAATATAGTGCCAATAAAGCTCATGTGTTCTAATGCACAGTAACTGGACATTATTTGTATTAACAAAGCTTGTGCAAGACTGCTGAAAGCTAATATCTGTCTTAGATGCTATGGGTTACAGCTTGCTTTCATCTCAATAATATATTTACCTTCATGTGCTGTCTGTCTTAACGCAGTTTGGCTCTGTGTGATCTGCTGGATTTAGACATTAAGCAAAGATTGCGGGGGAGTCCCATTTTCTATTTCTGAACTAGGCCCAGGAAGCTGCGGAAATGACTTGTGATATTATTCTGTGTTATTCTATGTAATGTATTATACTGTATATCTTAGCTTTCATCGCAGCATACAGTATTTAACAGTGAAACAGTCATTTTTAAATAATCCAGTTGTGCTGAATACTATAATCTATTCATCCACAGGCCACATTCTCATAAAAAGGGATTCACTTGTCCCCCTCACATAAACCACACACACACCTACCTTCCCCCCAGAAGGGGGAGACACTAGACTTCAACCCACTGAGTCTGTCATTGACAGGGATCATCCACAGCTGGGAGCAGACTGCATCGCACACAGGGGCTTGAGCTCAGGAAGTCAGGGCAGATGGAGCTGTCTGGTACCCACACACACATTCACACATACGAGATGCAAGACGGATCCTGATTTGCAGCTCCATCTGCTCTCCGATTGGTTAGAGTCTTTTTTTTTTTTTATTCCTGAAACTCATCAGATGCTGCGATGCAGCAGGATCAGGCAGCATTAACTCCTGCATAGCCAAAGGACTTAGGATATATAGGACAGGCAGCTACACTGACAAGGGTTTTACCATAATCTAGAAACAAAGCATAGAAAATGAATGAAATAGATTAGATATTATAGATAGATTCGGATTAGGATTAATACATAAAATAATTTTGTGAGAAAAATTGTAATATTTATGATTTATGGCCGACATGTGGGTGGCTGGTAATCATGCTTTGATGGGCTTATTTTTATGTGGAGGCCAGGAGCTGTAGTCTCATCCACCCATTTGGTAATCTGGTCTTGGATGGGGGCACAGGAGGGGCTGGTACAGTGTAATAGAGCCAGTATGAAATCAGAATAATGGTGTCTCCCACCCTCACTGGTTTGGGGTAGTCTTACTTTCTGGAGTCTCTTTGCCTCTGGTGTGCTGCCTGCCTGCATGGACCTTCTTCAGGCTTCTCTGGCTGCACACTATGGCAGTGTGTGATGCCACAAGTCGGAGGAGATGCACCATAGCAGGAACTGCACATTTTTGGAATCAGGAGGAATGAAACGTTTTCCTGGTCAGCACGGTCCCATTCTATTTTAGAAAAAGAAATAATAAACCAAGCTGCTCATGGGCTTATTTCTGAGGGCCGGCCTAGAGCTGGAGCTCCGCCTCTGAGGGGGCAGAGATTCATCAAGTAGCATAAAGCACAGCTTTTCCCTGCAGAGACAAGCAATCCCAAGATTAAGTGTCCTGCGGTTGGGGTGGGGGTTGGGAGACCACCTCTAACCCGCTGCTTTGCTTAGCAGAACAATTGGTGAAAAGATGCTGTGTGCATGCCACCTATGTACTGAAGAGAGGGACTGGGTGGCATGCCCAGCAGCTCCCAGAGTGCTGGGAATGCCCCTAGCGTGATATAAACGGGGGCATGGTTTGCGGGAACAGCATTTCCTATGATGCTACACCATGTCACAAAGTCACGCTCCATTTTTGGGCACGCGAAAAGGTCCTGATCTGCTGTACCCAAAAGCTGGGAGGTATGCATGGGATCCAACACGGCCGGAGAGGCTGCACTGGATCTCTTGCTGGGTCACAGTGCTGTCTGTATTGTGTGTTTTTCTGTAGAATTGGATTTAGGGAAAGGCAAAAAAAAACCTTTTTAGGAGACAGCTTAAATTACTCACCAATTATTTGAGTGTTATATTTACAAGAAACTTCTAGCACTAACAAAAACAAACTCTTGGGGGTATATTTACTAAAGTGCCGGTTTTTAGAAGTGGAGATGTTGCCTATAGCAACCAGATTCTAACTATTGTCTTCTAGAAGGTGCTAGATAAATGTTAAGTAGAATCACCTCGCATTTTAGTAAATATTTAGTATATATACCCCTTGTGCTTTGTTTTTTGTGCTTTGTTTTATGATACAGTCAATGCCTGACAGGACACTAAGGGACCTGTAGCTCTACAATAGCTTCAGAGTCATAGGTTAGGAGGCAAAGGATGGGCTGAAACTAAATTGATCTTAGACCATAAAGAATGAGGTTTGATTCACCAATAGTAGTGCTAAAATACCCTAGAAAAATATGAGATATGGTAAGAACTTACCCTTGTTATCTCTATTTCTACGAAGTCCATAGGGTTCCACAGGATACCTTGGGTATAGGTGTGACGTCAGTCGCAGGGCACCAAAGAGTTAAGCTTTCAGCCTCCCAGGATGCACTAGGTCCCCCTCCTATACCCCGCCCCCGGGCCAAGGCACCTCAGTTAGTTACCAAGCCATAGGCCGGAGGAGGAGAAGGAAGAGAGAGAACAAAGATCTGGACACATACAAGAATCACATTCTCACCAGAGGGAGACGGAAAACCGGTGACCAGAGCAAAGCCCATCTGCAGCACAGGTGCGACAGGGCGGGAGTCCTGTGGAACCCTATGGACTTCGTAGAAATAGAGATAACAAGGGTAAGTTCTTACCATATCTCATATTTTCTACTTCAGGGTCCATAGGGTATCCACAGGATACCTTGGGGATGTCCCAAAGCAGTATCCTTTAAGGGTGGGGACGCTCCTGTGCAGAAAGGAGAATCCGCCGCCCGAAGGAAGCATCCTGAGAGGCGAAGGTGTCAAACCTGTAGTACCTCACGAAGGTATGGACAGAAGACCACGTAGCAGCCTTGCAGATCTGAACTGCCGAGGCACCACGTCGAGCTGCCCACGAAGGACCCACAGACCTAGTGGAATGAGCCTTCAGAGAAGGAGGGACCGGTAGGCCTTCATGAAGATAAGCTTCAGAAATAGCCATACGGATCCAGGCTGCCAAAGTTTGCTTTGAAGCAGGCCAACCCTTTTTACGGAAGCCATAGAGGACAAACAAAGCGTCCGACTTCCTAAACGAAGAAGTGCGGTCAACATAAGTCCTTAAGGCCCGCACAACATCCAAAGAGGCCTCACCCACGGAAAGACCCGGTGAGTTAAAGGCCGGAACAACTATTTCCTCGTTAACATGAAACTGGGAAACAACTTTGGGAAGAAACTCGGGCCGAGTGCGAAGCACTGCCCTGTTCCCATAAAAAACCAAGAAAGGGGGTCTACAAGAAAGAGCCCCTAACTCAGAAACACGTCTGGCCGAAGCAATGGCCAGAAGGAAAACAGTCTTAGCTGTTAGCCATTTAAGATCCACTGAGCCCAGTGGTTCAAACGGCGGTCCTTGGAGAGCCCTCAGGACCACAGCCAAATCCCAAGGCGCCACAGGTGGAACAAAGGGCTGCTGAATGCGGAGAACACCCTGCATAAAGGTGCGCACATCCGGGATTGTAGCAATCCTACGGTGAAACCAGACAGATAGGGCCGAAACCTGTACCTTCAAAGAAGCAAGGCGAAGCCCATGATCTAGTCCCGCTTGCAGGAAGGCGAGAATCCGAGACAGACGAAACTCCCGCGGTGCATAACCTCTCGGTCGACACCACTGGAAGAACGTATGCCACACGCGATGGTATATCCTCGCGGAAGACGGTTTCCGAGCTCGTAACATGGTACGCACCACAGAGCTGGAAAACCCCCGGGACCTCAGCATGGCCGTCTCAACAGCCACGCCGTCAAAGACAGCCGAGTCAGGTCCGGGTGAAGGCAAGGACCCTGAGACAGAAGGTCCGGTCGTAGCGGCAACCGCAGAGGACTGTCCACGGACAGACCCTGAAGGTCTGAGAACCAGTGCCGTCTGGGCCACGCGGGAGCTATCAACAGGAGCGTCCCTCCTTCCTGTTTGAATTTCCGGATTACCCGTGGAAGAAGGGAGACCGGAGGGAACAGGTATGCGAACCGGAACGTCCACCGGACGGACAGAGCATCCACCAGAGACGCCCCTTCGTCTCTTGTGCGAGACCCGTACACCGGCAACTTGTTGTTGTGCCGGGACGCCATGAGGTCGATTTCTGGAAGACCCCACCTGTCCACCAGTAGTTGAAAAACGTCCGGGTGCAGGGACCATTCCCCCGGATGAACGTCCTGGCGACTTCGAAAGTCCGCCTCCCAATTGAGCACTCCCGGGATGAAGACCGCTGATATGGCCGGAAGATTGCGCTCCGCCCAAACCAGGATCCGAGAGACCTCTACGAGAGCCGCCCGACTGCGAGTTCCTCCTTGCCTGTTTATGTAGGCCACGGTGGTAGCGTTGTCCGACTGGACCTGCACCGGGCGACCCTGGAGAAACCGCTGTGCCTGCTGGAGAGCATTGAAGACCGCACGGAGTTCCAAGATATTTATTGGAAGCTCCGCTTCTGTCGGCGTCCACCTGCCCTGGAACAAGTGTGGACCCGAAACTGCTCCCCAGCCCCGAAGACTGGCGTCCGTTGTCAACAGGACCCAATTTGGAACCCAGAACGGACGTCCCTTGTTGAGGTGGGTCGTCTGTAACCACCACGTAAGGGACAGGCGAACCTCCTGGGTGAGCACAATCGTCTGGGACTTCAGAGACTGAGTCAGCCCGTTCCACTTGGACAGGATCAGGTGCTGCAGAGGTCTGGAGTGAAACTGGGCGTATTCCACCATGTCGAACACCGACACCATGGAGCCCAGTAACCTCATCGCCGAGTGTAAGGACACCCGGCGGCTGTGCAGGCAACTGCGCACCCTTGACTGTAAAGCAGAGATCTTGTCCTCCGTCACGAAGATCCTTTGCTGTCCCGAGTCCAATAAGGCTCCAAGATGCAGAATCCTCCGAGACGGGATTAGAGTGGACTTCTGCCAGTTGATTAGCCAGCCGTGCCGTTGCAGCAGTGCAATGGTCAGGTCCAAGTGGCGTAACAGGAGCTCTGGAGATCCTGCCACCAATAACAGGTCGTCCAAATACGGTAACATGCGGACTCCCTGCAGCCGCAGAGAAGCCGCCATGACCGCCATCACCTTGGCGAAAACACGTGGTGCTGTTGCCAGGCCAAAAGGTAACGCCCGAAACTGGAAGTGGTCGCTGCGGATTGCAAACCTGAGGAACTGTTGATGGCGCAAAAGAATAGGGACATGCAGGTAAGCGTCCTGTATGTCCAATGACACCAAGTAGTCCCCAGGTTCCAGCGCCAGAATGATGGACCGTAGGGTCTCCATCCGAAACTTCGGGACCCGCAAAGACTTGTTGAGTGCTTTGAGGTTGAGAATCGGACGATATGACCCATTGGGTTTCTGTACCAAAAATAGATTTGAATAGAAACCCTGGCCCCTCTGGGAGAATGGAACAGGCACTATAACTCCAGCCTGGAGCATAGTGTGCAATACCTTCCGCAGCTCCGTAGCCTTGTTCCGGTCTGATGGGAGACCCGTGGTGAAGAAGCGAGCCGGGGGTCTGTGCCGGAAAGAGGGCGTATCCGTGGGAAACCACCTCCAGAACCCAAGTGTCTGTCGTAGTGGTCGACCAACACTGGGCGAACTGTAGCAGGCGGCCTCCCACCCTGGGATCCCCCAAAGGGAGGCCCGGACCGTCAGGCCGCAGGCTTGTCATCTGGCTTGGGGGCCGGACGTCTGGTACTCCATGCCTGCTTCCGGGGCTTGACCAATTTCTTAGGGCCAGCCTGTCGAGGAAACGACTGTGGTTTGGGCCTGCCCTGGGCCCTAGATGACCGAAAGGACGATGGTCCCGAACCAGAAGGAGCAGCGGCCGACGGGAGACAAGCAGATTTGGCTGCCGCCAGCGTGGCCACAATCTTATCCAGATCCTGACTGAAGAGAACTTCTCCGGTAAACGGCAACGCTTCCAGACCTTTCCTGGAATCTGCGTCCGCCTTCCAGGATCGCAGCCACAAGGTGCGACGAGCAGCTACCGCTGCTGAAGAAATTCTAGACACCAGAGTACTAATGTCTAGAGCCGCCTCGTTGATGTAGGTGGCCGAATCACGGAGATTGCCAATCAACTCCGCCTGTTCAGCCGGACAGTCGGATTCAAAAGAAGCCTCTAATGAATCCGCCCAGCGCTCCATCGCTCTGGCAACCCAGCAAATGGCCATAGCCGGCCGTGCTGCCCCCCCTGCAAGGGAATAAGCGGACTTCAGGCAGATTTCTACCTTGCGGTCCGTAGCATCCTTAAGGGAGGACGTGGATGGCATCGGCAATGTGGCACTACGGTCAACAAGACGGGTCACGTGAGAATCCACCTGTGGAGGGGATTCCCACTTAGCAAAATAATTATCCGCGAACGGATAAGCCACCGCCAGGCGTCTCTGCGGCTGGTATCTTTTGCCAGGTTGTTTCCACGCCTCCTCTAAATGGTCCACCAACTGACCCGAAAGAGGAAAGACTGTGGCATCGCCCTTCACATCTTTGAAAAAGGCATACTTAGATTTAGCCGCTGGGGGAACTTCGTCCTCAATCACCAAGGCTGTGCGGACCACCCGAATAAGTCCAGGAATATATACTTTGGACTTAGCATCAGCGTCCTTAGTATGGAGAGGTTCCTGATCGTAAGGATCCAGAATCTCCCCATCATCAGACGTCCCTTCGTCATCCTCATAAGGAGCGGACAGAGACGCCACCGGCCTTTTATGAGGCCGCATCACAGACTCCCCTTGCAACACATCCGACAAGTGCTGTACAGAACTCATCAGGGAGTTAACCCACGCTGGCTCCTGAGAACCCGGGAGCGGGGAAATAGGGAGACTGTGGGGTACCACCAATTGTCGTGGGAACCCCTGCATGGGTGACGACACCACAGACTGCTGGGACAAACCCATCGGAGTAAACGCGGGCTGCGGAGCTAACTGGCCCACTAAAGCTGTTAACGCCTGAGCGAAACAAGCCCAGGGCGGCTCCTGTACCGGTGCTGTAACCGTAATAGGCCGCGCCATGGACAAACACTGCCGGCAAAGGCCCTCCGCGCTACCCTCCCCCTCCGCTAACGGTACTTTGCACGTGGTACACTGTAGCCGGAGGGGAAAATCACTTTCAGGCATGATGGCACCACGTATGTGACCTCTCTCACCAATTAAGTATTAAATAGGCGAGAGACCACCCTGCAGCACCGCACCGCAAGGGCTTTAGTAGAAGAACAGGGACAGTAATAAAGCTGACAGTTTAGAGAAGAAAAGTTACAGGCAGCGCTAGCACAGTCACATACAATGCAGAGAAATAACAATTCCTGCACTAACAGCGCTGATTACTCAACTACACAGACACAGGGCCTGGTAGGACACAGCGCTGCATACACAGACCTGAGCCACAGCGGAGGAGAGGTATGCGGGGGGACCCAGACCACGATGCTTCCGTCCAGCGCTTCCAGCAGCGTTCACCATGCGTTCTGGAGAAGATGGCCGCCGAGGAGCAGAGAGGAGGCTGGCCTGGGGGAGGAGCGCTGCCACAGGACCATTCGGCAGCATGCAGAGAGGGCTGTGTGCAGCGGGGGAGGCGCCGGCTGTGAGACAGGGAAGGCGCGCTCCCCTGGCATGCATTTAACCCCTGGGACGCCGCAGTGCTACCGCTCTGCTGCGGTCCGCTGTCCCAGGGGGTAGTGGAAGCGCAGGTTGGTCGCCTGGCTCCACGCTGCAGCCAGTCCCCAGGGAGCCCCCTGCCTGGGGACTTAGGACCATGTGATCAGCGGGGACCCACCGCGGGACCCCGCTGCTTACCTCTGTCCCCCTTGAATCCGGCCATGGTCCGGAGCATCTGGGGTCACCGCTAGCTGTGACCCCAGACGCCCACCAGCATCCCCGGATCAGTACCGGCGTTCTGGTACCGGCGGGGTGTAGGGAAGACAGCATGGACGTCAGGACTGACTGTCCATGCTGTTCATCCAGATGTGCAGCCACAGCTGCATGAAGAAAAAGCTTCAGGGGCTCTTCTAGCCCCCACTCCAACAGGTGCACCCGACTCCGGCCGGGCACCAAACTAAACTGAGGTGCCTTGGCCCGGGGGCGGGGTATAGGAGGGGGACCTAGTGCATCCTGGGAGGCTGAAAGCTTAACTCTTTGGTGCCCTGCGACTGACGTCACACCTATACCCAAGGTATCCTGTGGATACCCTATGGACCCTGAAGTAGAAATTAGTACTTTAAGTCACAATTGGCAAATGATTCTGTGATGTATTTATTATTTTATGTATTTGTGTCTAGCCATTATTTTTTCACTTATAAAGTGCTGAGATGTTACACATCTCTGTACACTGACAGGATCATGACATGATACAATTACATACAGTGATATGGAACAGAAGGTGAGGTGCCCTGGCCCAATGAGCTTACAATCTCAGAGGTGTGAGGAGCACTTGATACATAATAATAGAGCAGGGGTGGGGAACCTTTTTTCTGCCGAGGGCCATTTTGATATATATAACATTATCTGTGGGCCTGGTGCAGGCCATGCCCCCTCCATGTGATGTCACACAGGGCGGGGCCACAATCACCGATGATTACAGCAATGCCCAGAGCATCCTCAGAGCCTTGGTATTAATTTTTCATACATATATATATATATAAAATTATATATATATATATATATAATCTTTTTTTATTAATTTCTTTATATTTATTTGTATATATATACACAGTATATATATATATATATATATATATAATTATATCTATTTATTTATTTAATATTATTATTCTGACTATAAAAATGTCTTTCCCCTCTCTCTTCCATTTCTCTCTTTTTATGAATTGGTTATTTTTAATATTTATATTTTTATATTTTTAATATCCTCATTAATTGATGATGTTAAAAATATTTTTTTGTTGGGACATTAGGCTGTGTATATAATCAACATGAGAAGTTTATATGCAACAATAGTTTAATATTAAATATTGCTAAGTGATTGTTATGGATTAAAATATGTATGTATATACTGATACTATTCTATGTTTTTGTGTTGGAAATAACCTCTGTATTTCCCACAAAATCAAGATTTATTAGACCCATCCTGTTAAACATGGGATCATACTATAAATGTTTAAAATCAGTTGTTCAATTATCCAGTACCTAGAAGTCTGCTGCTATTTATACAGCAGAATAGAAAAAGGAGAGCATTCTGGCTTGATAAAAGCTACAGTATAGCCGAAACGCATTGCTGCTCTCCTACAAGGAATCCTGGATACCTTCCCTGCATGGCCAATATCTGCCTTTCTCCTGTCAGAAGCCGCTCACCGCTGTATTCCACTGGCGTGAGATTCTGCTTGTAAGGCTATTGCTGAGACGAGGTAGGCCCCGACTATGGATCAAGCACACTTGGTTGTCCTGCCTGCTGGTCACCACCTGTTTGTGCTTTGCCCCACCAACCAGTCGGAGACAGGAGCTGCCTGCCGTTCATCACTCTCCAGCTGCTGTGTCAGACTTACCACAAGGACGGAGATTAGCCCACTCTCAGAGCCGCTGATACATGTAGTCTGACTGCCTGATTGTCCGTTCCACTTGTTCACCTCCTCGGTTGAAGTGGAGTCTGTCTTGTGGTAACCCACTGTTGTTATCCAGATATCTTCTGGTGCTACGATGAACCTGTCCACGGGTATTGTATATTGACATCTCACTTATTAAAGTGTTATATCTACACGGGACTATATCTATACACCTACAGGTGTTCATATCGCTACTTTTGAATGGACCTCATTCAGAGGCGGTCGTTAGTTGCAAGCGGTCGCCCTGAATCAGGGCGGCCGCTTGGATCCTGAACGACCACCTCCTTGTTGATCGCTAAGCTGTGGGTTAACACCCACAGCTCTAGCAACCGACATGGGTGATGGACACGATGGTCAAGACTCAAGACCATCGCGACCATCGGGGCTTACGACTAGACCCTAAGGTTGGGTCTGGGCACTCGTAAGCCCCAGGGAGCTTCCTGCTCTGATCGAGCAGGAAGCTTCCCACTGACATCAGCAATGATGTCAGTGGGGCCGCCCCCAAACGGCAAGTGTTCCGGCGGGAACGCCTCAGTTTGGGCAGGCACGCCCCCTGCCCGCCTCCCAAACGGGGCGGGCTGTCACTCACCATCGACAGCTTGCCCCGTCTGCTGCGAGACCCCTAGCGACGGAGCGTCCGTCGCCAGCCGGGTCTCGCGCATGTGGGGCAACATCGAGTCGGTTGCGAGCGCTCAGTGCTTGCGACCGACTCTGAATGACCCCCTATGCGTCTATAACATACATAATATCACTCCACGACAAACTTTAATACCTATCAGGAACATGTTACATCCACAGGGATAATATAAACCTTTTCAGGCATTGGTTTCTACTTATGTAAAACTATACAGAGTATTCTTTTATTATCATCTTTAAGGCCTTGACTTTAGGATTATATTTATAATTGACAAACTATTTGTTGCAAAATATATTTCGCCACAGTGTTACTATTCTGTAGATCAGGAGCCTGATCAACTCCTATTTCTGCAGCCAGTTTGCCATATTATATGTGTTTTAAAATATATGACTTAATTTAGACCTGTTTATGAGATTGTGTCATTGTTTATGGTGAAATAAATTACCAATTTTTAACCTTATATATCATTGCATATGTCCCAACGTAAATATCAGAGCGCAGTGTTTATATTTTTTCTGTTTCTGCTAGTTTGGTTGACAATCACCTCTTTTCACTGCTGCATTGTTATTTGATTTCTCTAACCTATTAGCGCTAAGTTATTTGCGTGTGCTCCAGGGAGCTGTAAGGGCAGCGGTGTGACCGTCTGAAGCGTCCTAAGGACGCACCAGGCGGCACTGCTGCCCAGATTTTGGATGCCAAATGAGGCTAGCAGAAAAAAACTCAGAGGGCCAGACCAAATGATTCTGGGGGCCTTATATGGCCCCCGGGCCTGAGGTTCCCCATCCCTGTAATAGAGTAACAAATCTATTTGCTGTTGGGGAATTATTAGCTGCTGGTGTCCACTGTTAAGGTGCCTACACACTTGGCGATGTGCTCACGATCCCACATTGTGTCCGATTTCTCCTTGCACTCTCCCTGGCAGTCGTGGGCACGATTTGGTGTTAACAACTGTCCAATGTGACACACGATCTATCGTGCCTCCTAACTATTCCAGTGCATCGTGACTGAGATTGTCAGATATGCCCTACAGCATGGCAGATCTGAAGATGCGATGTACGACCTGCGGGGACGCACATCGGCATCGTGATCGTGAGTGGATACTCACGATTTGGGCATATTTTAGTGTGTAGGCACCTTTAGACAGCAGTATTATCAACATGTACGCCTATAAATGTTCCTTATTGCATAAAGGACACCTATATGTTATAGGTTCTGATTTGATGGTCCCGGCGAGATTGTTTTAGCCTTGAAACTAATTCCTATTTTAAATATAGCGGCTATATCACCAAACTGGCACAGGGACCAGCAAATCAGAGCCCTATACATCTGGGACAATATGTGAAAAGTCTTTTCTATAGGATAAAAATGCTCTACAAATGTGGTTTAGTAACATTAAGTTATAGATTGATGAGTGGTATAAGCATACTTGCCAACTCTCCCTGAATGTCTGGGAGACTCCCTGAAATAGTGGTGATCTCCCTCACTCTCTGAAGAGTCTAGCAATCTTCCTGAGGTCAGGATGAGTGTGTGCACCCGTGTGATGAGGTAATCACTCTCCGCCCACCATGGAAGAAACACAGGAGAGAAGAATAAGGAGAACGTGTGCTACAAGAAAATGGTTGCAGCTTAATAGCACACGTACGCTTGCATGAGTGGCTGTGTGACCAAAAATGTGTGACGATTTCTTGGAGATGTTAGAGGAGGTTATTAACAAGAAAATAGTAGCATGCACCATATTTTAATGCACAATTAACAAAGTAATGCCTATGATAAAACCGCTCATGTTATGGGTTCAAGGGCTAATGAGAAGATTTATTGGTCATCTTTACAGGCTCTTTCTGTGACCATTGCTGTTAGGTTTTTAGATTTAGTTAAAATCGCAGCCTCCTATCACATTTGAACCTTACCCCCATTATCAAGCTGTTATACAGTATAACTGGGCAAATAAACAACAATCAGGGCTTTTATGGGTATAAGTAACTATTATATAGTGTAACTTGTATTTTAGCTTTGGTGATCCTTTAACCCCTTAACTGGCGACATCGCATACCTCCCAACAGTTCCACATTCAGCGGGACAGTCCCGTTTTTTTGGGACTGTCCTGCTGTCCCACCCGCCGGCGGCAGTGTCCCGCGGTGGGGGGGGTGGGGAAGTATACTCCGCTGCTCTGCATAGCAGAGCAGCAGGCATGCAAAGCGAGAATAGATGCTGTGCGCGTGCGCATGCGCACAGCATCTATTCATAGCATGGGGGGCAGCCCTGGGCACGCCCCTTACTGATGTAAACGGGGATGTGCCACTAGGCCATGCCCCCTTTCATACAGGCCACACCCCTTTTCAGGTACACGCGCCTTCGGCGCGCAGACGTCCCTATTGAATATCTACAAATGTTGGGAGGTATGACATCATATGTGATGCGACCGCAGCCAGCAGTGCTTCAAGTGGCAAGGTCACATCACATGCGACCGCGCCGCTGCTTCCTCTGGCTTTTGCAGAGATCCTCTGACTCTCCGGCAGTTATGCGGCGGTCTGTGACCGCCACCATTACTTCTGGAATCGTGCCCAAGAATGTTGGGGATCAAAGTGCGAGGAGAGGAACTTTGTTCCGCTCCAAGCACTATTTGGCTGATCTATGCAAGTGCAGAGATCAGCTTCAGCAGGGGGGACTGAACTTCAGTGCCCCCTGACACATGCACTGCATATGGGGGAGGGTGGGGGGTGTATGCCCATGGGGGTTAACAGGGGGGGGAATCTAGTATCAGTGGGGGAGGATAATATAGAGAAATATAATGCTGGAAGAGGGATGAAATAATAAAAAATTATACTGGTCACAGGGTAGGAGGAGGATGGGGGGGGGGCAAAGAAAAAGGGACTTTTCACAGGGGATGAGGGTTGGTTTATAAAACAGGGATTTTTTTTTTTTACTATTCATAGGGTGTGGGGTGGTTATTAGTTTCAGGATTTATGACCCCTGGGGGGGGTGGGGGTCTATTGCCTATAGGGGGTGGGAAGTTATTTTATAATGAATGCCTATAGACATGGAGAGATGGGGGAGTTGTAAAACACCTCTAGATATATAGATTTTGAAAATATATATAAAATGTATTAAAAATATTTTTTTGGATGGCCCCTGATCCCACTACCTTTTAGATATGGTCCCTATGGCAACATTCCAGTTATGCCCTTCTCACCTCTTCTACCAACGCTGTTTACGAATTTCTGGTTCTTTTATTGTTTCTGCACGTTCATCACCATTACTGATGGAATTCAAATCTACTTCTCCGAATTGTCCTAATTTATGTTCTGAATATTTATTGTTAAATATACTGCTCGATTACAAATTGGTTAACTCCTATAAATGTTTTGAAATATTGATGTGACAATGCTCATACAGGTTTGATCTTTCATTTGTACATTTTTTCCTTTTCTCTTAATTTCTATTGTTTCTTGTAAAAGAAAACTCAATAAAAACACGATGTTAAAAAAAAAAAAAAAAAATTTTTAAAATGTAAACTTTATTAATAAAAAAAGCCTGACCATTTCTGTGCAGTTTTCTGGGGAAAAAAAATCATCGGTTAAGTGGTTAAGAGTCTTTATTTTAATTTTCAGATCTTTTGGTAGCTGCTTAGGCAAGTCCATATCTTTTCAACCTAGACAGTATACTTTTCACTAACTTTTTTCTTTCTAACAGTGTAACAAGTTTCCACACAACCAGAGTAAAGCTGGTTACACACTGGAGCGATGTGTACACGGACGATATGGCAGCCGACGGGCCGACATATCGTAACTGCAGTACACACCAGAACAATGTAATGAAGGAAGGTACGAAACTGCGGTACACATCAGAACGATGTAATGAAGGAAGGTATGCAACTGCGGTACACATCAGAACGATGTAATGTATGGAAGGTATGTAACTGCGGTACATATCAGAACGATGTAATGAAGGAAGGTACGATCCCTCCGGTTGGCCATGCAGCAGGGGTGACCGGAAGATATCTCTAACGACCCCGGGAGTGCGCAGATTGGCCGCACACTGTACAATCCAGCTGATATGTCGTTTCCGGCCAAATCAGAAAGACATATTGGGCCGATATCACTCCAGTGTGTACCCCAGCTTAAGGGGCAAAACTTTGCTGCAAGAAAATCAATGTATTAAATTGAATCAAAACAATGAATGACCATGCTGTTAAAAAACGGTATGTAGTGAACCACAAATGGCGAACAGCATTCTGTGAAGTAATATGGTGTACAGATTGCAGAGCCATAATTTCATTTTGTTTTTTACAGTAAACATATGTATGTACACAAACACACACTATAAAAAATATTTGGCAGTCATTCTGGGGTATTCAGCTAGACGCTGGGTTTACCCTACGGCTAATTCGCGCTGTGGAGCAATTCAATTAGTGGAGATTACCCCGCGCACGAGCCCTTGCAGTCGGACTAAACCTCGCAGCTCATAGGATGTGCGAGGTAAAGTCCGTGGAAAAACCACAAAATCGGGTTGCAGCGCAGGTGAAAAAAAAACTATTGATTCCGCACTTTATGCAGAACCAGTATTTTTCTGCACCTGAATACTGATTTTTCGGCGTGGGAAAAAGGCTATTTAATTGAATAGCCTTTCCCCATGCCATGGGGATTTTTGCCAGCAATTATTCGCAGGGAAAACTCTGCGGCTAATTGAATATCCCTATTTATCCTTGCTTGTGAAAGTCTGCATGTATCTAGCACCATTATGAGGTGTTAGTTCATAGTTTCGGCAATACATTTAGGGGTCGATTTAACAAAGGGAGAAGATACCTAAATCCTGCAAAAACTGCTATTTTTCATAGATTTAGACATTATCCCTTTGTATCATGCCCCACAGAGATATTTAAGATGGACAGCGATAGCAGATGCAAATAAAAAAGTTTTTATATTACTGTATTTTAAGAGTTTTCGTAAAAATCGCTGGTTTCTGTGGCCAGCACACGGGTCTGTCGGTCGTGTGTACACTCAAGCAGATGTGAAAGATGCAACACATCCGTGAAAGATGTCTTTCACAGACATAATGTGTGTTCACACTGCCAGATACACTGAAAAATATATGGTTTGTCAGCTGTATGAAGGCCATATATCCTAGTGTGTACCCAGCATGAGTGCTGTCTGCCAATTTCACCTGGGAACTTAACATCACTGACCAGGTGATTTATTTTTTTTGTATCTAAATTTTTATATTTTTATGTAAAATAAATTGTGAAAAATGTTTATAAATATATTCTATAGGCAGAGTAAGATAAACAAGCATCATTCATTTATACCTCGAACACCTACAAGAAGGATAATTGTTACAGCTGGTGCTGACTTATAAAGAAAAAAAAAAAACCACATTATAAACTGCATAGATTTACATTCTAATGTATTATTACAAAATAGCTTTAAATAACAAATCTATATAAACCGGAGGTCAGAGTTCATATCTTCCAGTCAGCATGATCACAAGTGCAGAGTTGCTTACTCTCACAAAAGAGGAAGCTCAGGTAGGAGGTGACACAGTGGTTAGCATTGAGATCATGTGTTCGATTTTGACCAGGGCCCTATTTTTGTGGAAGTTTTATGTTCGCAACATATTTGTATTGGCTTTTCCCCTCCAAAGATATCCTGACATGTTAATAGACTTCTGACAAAATGGGGTATATTATGTGTATGGAATTTAGCCTGTAACAAACAAAATAGGCAGAAACACATCCAGCTATGCTTATACAATGTCTCTGGCCTATGTCTTCTCGCCTCTCTATAGCTCCTCCTGTATCATATCCTAACACCAGGTTCTTATCTTTAGCACCCAAAACAGGTTTTCAGGATTTCCGTCTGTAGGAAGATGTGGTATAATTACTTACCCAGCATAGCAGATTAACTCACCTGTGCATGATTAAAAAAAATCCTGAAAACATCACCTGTTGGAGGTACCTGAGGTTTAAAGTTGTAAACCCTGTCCTAGCATAACAATAAATGCAGGTGGTTAGGGGGAAGAGGTTCACAGACACTCAAAAGTTCTATTCACGCAAACATCTCCATACAGTACATACAATTCATAATAATAGGACCATACAAAATGTTACTGAACATCAGATATTCATTTTTATTATATATCAATGCTTGATAACAATATAGAACTCTTTGTATAGACACACATTACAAAATGATTTATTCGTACAAACAGGCTGCATTTTTGCGATAAACATAATTTATGTCCCACTCTGGATGTGACAGATGTAATGGAGGAGTCATGTAAGAATAGGGAGAGGTTTTCCAGAGCACAGTACAAATTCCCTATAGGGATTCCTGACTTTCCAAACAGAGAGCATTCCTTTGTCATTACAGAATGCACAAGTGCTAAAATGAGAACTACTCCCATGGAAATACTTCACTTACTGGTCTGTAGCTGTTCTTGCTACATTATAGGTGTGTGTATATAGCTGCAGTACATTATAGGTGTGTGTATATAGCTGCAGTACATTATAGGTGTGTGTATATAGCTGCAGTACATTATAGGTGTGTGTATATAGCTGCAGTACATTATAGGTGTGTGTATATAGCTGCAGTACATTATAGGTGTGTGTATATAGCTGCAGTACATTATAGGTGTGTGTATATAGCTGCAGTACATTATAGGTGTGTGTATATAGCTGCAGTACATTATAGGTGTGTGTATATAGCTGCAGTACATTATAGGTGTGTGTATATAGCTGCAGTACATTATAGGTGTGTGTATATAGCTGCAGTACATTATAGGTGTGTGTATATAGCTGCAGTACATTATAGGTGTGTGTATATAGCTGCAGTACATTATAGGTGTGTGTATATAGCTGCAGTACATTATAGGTGTGTGTATATAGCTGCAGTACATTATAGGTGTGTGTATATAGCTGCAGTACATTATAGGTGTGTGTATATAGCTGCAGTACATTATAAGACCATCAACATGATATGCGATTGTGACAATGCCCATCTCTGCGTGGAGGTTATACTGTAGTTGTGGCAGTTTCTGTTGCTCTAGAAATCGTGAATAGGCTTATGTACCATGGTTCTAATGTGCTTCTTTCTGGGCAAATATCCATATGACCTACAACTGATCCAATCTGAAAATGGCACTTTTCACAAATATATGTAACAGTGACAGAAATTAAGAGATGTACAAAACATTGGTTAGCTGCCATTTCAGACACTGAAGGTTGCCTGAAATTTCATTTGAAAGTTTAATAGACAGTTAGTTTGACAAGCATGGGAAAACAATGTGTAGAATTCTTATATGCCCCCTGAGACTTTAGGTGTACATTACAACTATTACTATTCTCTTTTAAGGCTGCAATATCACTTAAGTTGTGACATTTTCATTGGTGACTTTTAAACAGCTGCCAAAGGGTGTGAGTGGGAGGTCCAATGGTTAGGTGATAGTATCTATTGGAAAAACATATGTATGCATATATAACTTTTGTAAATAGGTGAAAATAAGTATAATGGATTTCGTATTAACATCTTTGAAAGTGGTTACTTATTGAGTGGATAGAAGGGTAAAATTTTTTTTAACTAACTAGCATACATTACAGAACAGGTAAACTTTTGGCAAATCGTATAGTTACCTACACTTCCCATGATGCTCAGTCAGTTAACATGACACGTGGGATGTGGACTCTTCCTCAGAAGCACTGGAATGTGCCTCACCCTTTCATAGAAAAATAAATGTGCCTCACATGACAGGGGGAGTGCTTGGTGATAAGGAGGTGTCACACAGATAGATGCTAGTACTTCTATGCCTACAAGTGTGTATGGACATCATGTAAAAACAAGGGATCTGTGCTCGGGGATTCCATACTTTTCCTTATTCTCCTCAAACAGCTCCTGGAGAGCATTTAAGTACTTCTGATGGAGATCTTCAATTTCCTCTTGTGTAGGGTTTGATGTCTGAACTACCAGGATGGGTTTGCCAACTGTTTAAAACAAACAAACACCACATCATACACTTAAAGGGATTATCACAACATTGTATGCATTTTACAAAGGGTAAAGCAATCTAAATATACAACTAACCAATTCTCAATTAGAACTGCTGAACATTTCTTCATAGGATTTAGAGTAATCCAAAGGAACCAACAATGTCATGGAAGACTACATGAGATCTTCTATCTGCCCTGATATTTACCAGTGTCAGAGGGTCAAGCAGGGATTCTATGAAATAATTTAGAGATGGATCTTAAATAGTCAAAATGACAAAAGGGGCCAATTATGAGACAAAACCACTGTACATGCTTATTGTAACCATTCTAGATTGCCAACAATTTCCTCTACAATTGGGATATACTTACATTTCATGAAACTAGATGCAGTTGCCATTGGGGTAAAGAGGTTTTAAAAGCATGTTTTAATGGTTTGCTAGATAATTATTTTGTTTGGAAAGGCAACGCACTGGCAAGTGAAGAGCAATCAGTATAATATAAAGATGGTAGTAACATCGGGGCTGACAAGAGTTATGGTTACCACATGGCAGCAAGACCCTAAAGGCTCTATTTCAATCCATTACCAGAAAAGGAGATAATTCAGTTGCCCATTTCCATCTACTAGAGATTAGCTTTTTTATTTATTTTAATTAGTGTCAGATGTAAACTGGCTCGTTCATCTCTGAATGTGATTAATAAATTACAATCATAATTATACAGCAAAATATATTACTATGGTACTTAATTGCAGCATCTACTATATACATACATACAACCCCCAAAAAAGTGGTTTCAGGTGCCAATGAAAAACCAGGTCATGTGAGCGACTAATCTCGTACAGCCGGATGTACCACAGTGTTGCGCAGTTGGCACTTACAGCTGTCAGGTGTTTGGTGTAACACCAGGTTATGGATGGTAAGAAGCTCCCCAAAACAAATGTTTAAAATCCCTCCCTCAGAGAGGATGCCGCCGTCAGACAAGTCGGCAGAATATGCCCATGCTGACACAGAAGCAATCATTGGCTCAGTAATACGCAGAGATGCTCCTTATAGAGTAATACGCAGAGATGCTCCTTATAGAGTAATACGCAGAGATGCTCCTTAAAGAGTTTTGAACTTGAAGAACTTTACTAAAGCATTGTCTCAGTAATACTCATTTGTAGAGGGTCTCTTCCCCTAGGGCCACACAATTTGTTCAGTTTAGCAGTTGAAAACTTACATTCATCTCAGTGAAACACATTGTAATGTAATAAGGTAAAGAAGTACTTAATATAAGAGTGTCCACATGCATTTGGCATGGACAAGATAATGCATCGTAAATAAATTCACACCAGCAAGGATATGTACAGCAGATCAGCACTTTTGCACAGCTGTAAATTAACCTCATCTTTAAACAACGTATTTCTGCTGGTGAACAAAAAATAAATAAATGTTCATCCCATGAAGCCTTCTGGCTGTGCCTATACATTTTAGTTAATAACTACGGTGTGACAGCCAGATGGCATCTCCACCTCTCCGTTCTCAAAAGTGAAAACTCTGACAATTTCCGTTACATGGATACCCTTTAAAAAGGGAATGTCAACATGGAGTAGATAAGGTCTCTGATCTTACAGCTATGAAAGATATCCATCCAGCAGCTATTCTCATTTAACTGTCCTAGTCCAAGAAGATGGACATCTGATAAGGTGCAATATTTATGGTTCCTACACACCAGCCGATTTTTGGAATGATATGTCATTCCGATGCATCAGAATCAGGCATATCGTTCAAATCGTCTAGTGTGGATTCACTAGGTCATGCGGTGTGCGCTCCCGTGTGGTCATCAGTTGCAGCGTCAGGTTGGCCTGCATGTAAGGCCGACCTGAAGATGCGGCTTACAACCCCATGCAGCGGGGCAGATATATTGGGCACTGGATTGTCTAATGTGTACTGGCCCTCCGATATGTCAGCCGGGGGGGGGGGGGGGGCGCATTGCTGGGTACACACTTGGTAGAGTGTGTAACCAGCTTATGAGGCAAGTTGTAGTAACTCTACCCGCTCTACCCACTAAACATTCAAAGTATATTTAGCTAATGCCAAGCGGTTGTATCTTTTTTGAAGCCTCTTCATTTCATCCATAACATGATTTTAGTTTTCACCTACCTACAGTGTGGATGGGCATCCTGAAAGGCATTAGTCCCAAGCTGTACTGGAAGATCCCACGTGCATGAAAGAGGGGTAGAGCAAAGCCCATCACTTTCTGTAGCTTCTCTTGGAAGGTACGCAGTAGTGACCCTTTAGGGTTAGGCACCTGAAGGAACAGCTCATTTTCACCAAAGGAGAACACTGGCACCAAATGGGCACTGTAGTGAGAGCAACAAAACTAAAATGTTAGTTAGCAGTAGCTATACCGAGTACCAGAGGAAACGTTAAAATGGGATGTCCACGTTCATTAAAATAGCGCTCTGCTCTTACCGCTATCAAACATTGCCAGTGCCAACACGGACAGCGCTGAAACAACTGTTGTGATCTCAGAAGATGGGCATCTGATAAAAGGAGAGACACTCATGGGGCATGTACTGCCACACTAGACATCCTCAAAGTTAATATTCTACCCACTAAGGGAGAGAGGTATCAAACCCTCTGGAGAGAAGTTGCCCAAATCAGCTAGCTTCTAACTATCATTTATCAAGCACGGACAGCACATAAATTGGCAGCGAGTAGCTGAATGATTGCTATGGGCAACTTCTCCACTTTTTATCATCAGAAGGTTTGATATATCGCCCCTAAGCATTCAATGTATGAGAAGAACAAGTCCTAAGATCTGAATGCCACCTACAGAAAAACTAAATTTGTAGCCCATTTACCTAAAAGCATTTTCTGCCCAGCATGTGAATGGTGTTATACAAATTGCTTCATTGAAAAAGTGGCACAAGCTTAGTAAAAGCTTTACATGTTATGCCTAGTGACATTATGCAATTTGGATTACACATTGATTTAGGGCAGCCAAGTTAATAGCCCTCTCAGACGTGACCACGTCTACAGGGGGTATATATTTGCAGATCACAACTAGGTAGGACCTTTAAAATGTTTGTGAACAATCTCTCACGAGGACTTGCCTACATTTTCTTAAAACATTAAAATCTCCAGCAAACTAACCCTAATCTCCTGTCCAGCATTTAAATTGTGATTGGTGTAATTGTTAGCATAACTGTGTGGAGTTTGTATAATCTCCCTGTGTTTGCGTAGCTTTCCTCCCACACTCCAAAAATATACTGGTAAGTTAATTAACTCTCA
Source organism: Taudactylus pleione (assembly GCA_031769625.1). Taxonomy (NCBI): domain Eukaryota; kingdom Metazoa; phylum Chordata; class Amphibia; order Anura; family Myobatrachidae; genus Taudactylus; species Taudactylus pleione. The sequence continues at coordinate 75,194 of JAUIMM010000228.1, read as the reverse complement.
CAACCAAAAAAATGAACCCTAGTGTGTATGTGTGTGAGCATGTGATAGGGAACATAGATTGTAAGCTCCACTGGGGCAGGGACTGATGTGAATGGCTAAATATTCTCTTTAATGCGTTGCTGAATATAGGCCATTATTTAGAGATTTACACAGTGCGGATCTTTATGCAAATTGAGCAATTGTTAGCCATTGCGCATGTGTGAATGTTGCACGCGCAGCAATTGCATTGCGATTACGCTCGCCCATAGGATTCACTCGCAAGTTGAGTGACAGGTAGTCCACGTTTGGGGGAGGCAAGAGGTGGGGGGCATGCTATTGCAATCTCCTTCGCAGCACAATAGCTGTCTGCGTGTCAGGAGAGCCGCATTGTTTGAGTCAGGTCAGACTTGACTTAAAAGTTGCATGGCTGCCCGATCTGCGTTGATATTTGCGCTGTTGTAAGTCATCGGGCAAATATGAGAAGGCAGCAGTGGGCGTCCCTATGCTCAGCTATGCTTTGGAAGGCATTATCATATTTTAGCAACTGCGATCCGTAAGGAATTACAGTTGTGATTGTATTAGCGTAAATCTCGGAATTAGGTCCCATGTGTGCGCTACATAAATAACTGGTAAAAATCATCATAATTTGTCATACCCAGCTGGGTGCAGCCAGAATCAGGGAGTATATAGGGCATAATAGCAAGAAGCGGCACCAAGTCCGGACCAACAAGGGACTCCCAAGACTGAAGCCGCAGCATTAAGGACTATAGTTCATGTGAGCATTTATATGCATACATTCTCCCTGGCCTAGTCTTCCTCACTCGTCAGGGAGGAAGTAATAGCCTGTAACTTCAGTGGATGTCAATGTGTTCATGTCTTTATCGGATACTGGTGGAGAGGGAGACATTCTGACATTCCAAACAGCTATATAGTTGACCACCCTTATGAGTTGCATGGTAATAACACAATGTTATATGAAAATCCAGCTTCACACGGCTCTGGAGAAAAACAAGGGACCGATGGCAGAAACTCATTTCAGTTTAAGAAGAATTTTCACAATTAAGCTATTTTTCTACACAACAGTTACATATAAAACAGGGACTATAGGAGAGGTACACTTATAGTTGCTCCTTTCATTCATGGACTACAGAATTATATATTATATACAGATGCGTCCAGTTACATTGTGGCTGATCAAGCCACAAACGTGTGCGCGCATCATGCCATGTGATTCCCTGCGACTCCATGCGCTACAGTACGCTATGGTACGCACTGCGATCACACCATTCATTCCTACGGAGGCGTGCTCTCATATGCGGTGCGTGGGTTGGTACAAGTAACACCTCCAATATTATCTTTAAAAGTTTTAGTAAATCTACACCTTAATAGGTTATTCAGCATGTTAAAAATATAGGCATGTGCTCGATTACTGGGAATGCTTGGTGTCTGGAAAAGGACTTTATTTGGCGCACCATGGGGTAAATTTACTAAGATGGGAGTTCTATTAAGAAGGGATGTTGCCCATAGCAACCAGATTCCAGGTATTATCTTCTAGAAGGTGCTAGATAAATGAGAAGTAGAGTCTGATTGGTTGCTATGGGCAACATCACTTCTTAAATAGAACTCCCATCTTAGTAAATTTACCCCCATGACTTAATATATTATTTAATTGAAATGTAAAATGCAAACTACTCCTACATTACCCAACTGCCACTCCCATAATGTTGTAACAATGCTCCTCAGATTGACCGGGGTGGAGGGAGGGAGGGTGTTTTTCATTTATGGGTTCATGACATTTTCACCAAGTAACAGCAAATATTTCCCTGCTGTATATTAAGGTGTTTTCTGATAACCTGTTTCCGGATAAGAGATCTCATACATGTATGAACTGTTTATAAAGGATATGTAATACAGCACTCATCACTGATATGGGACCCACCCTCGCTTCAATGCCACTTTGATGAATCCTTTCCTATTAAGGATATGGAGAATGAGATTTCCTGGGTGAGCATCCAGTGACTCCTCAGCGCCCCCTATCACTATAACTGCAGCATTTCCACCCTCCGCTCTGCTCAGCACGTGAGTCACACCTTTCTTGGAAGCAGACACCAGACCTGGAACAGAGCACAAAGAGCTAGATCACCTACAATTCCCCAAATGTTTTCACATTTAATGTTAAATATAGAATTTATAATGCTTATGTTTAGCACAGCATCGTGTGCTTGAGTGTGTTTATTGGGGAGAGGAGATTAGATTTAAACAAGAGAAAAATAAAAAGGAAACAAAATCATAAATAGTTATTGTAAAAAAAAACTTACATTTTTAAGTCTCCTGTGAGGTAGAAAAGTAAACCTGTATTATGCTTTAAAGATCCATACTTAATAGAGACAAGATTGTGAAGTTAAAGTCCTGCACCCGTACCCCCGAAGTAATTGAACGCTAAGAGATGCCCAATACTCTCACTATTAAGCCTGACCTCCTATCAAAGTCAGAAGGCAGACTGAATGCAGCCATTTACAGAATAAAGACATTACAAACTGCAATAATTCTTCTCAATAGTAAAGATTCTCATTTTGACAATGTTAAAGATTCATCTTCCCATTTGTCTTGAGAAGATCGCCAGTCCTTGCCACTGGTAAGTATCCCCACAACATGATGCTACCATATTTTAAAGTTGGCATGGTGCTACCTTGTGTTCAGTGATTTGTTCCATATTTTATGTAGTGTGGTCATAACACAACAGAGATTGGAGATACCGGCTGTGGTCCCTCTGCTATCGTTAACAAAGGCAGTCCCTAGGGGACCTGGGATAATGGCAAATTTACAAAGATCCCAAAAAGCTTGGCTTAGCAGTGTACTTTTTCCACTTAGAAGAGATGCGAGATCTCTTTCATTTCTCCTTTTGTATATATGCGTTATATGAGCCTTTGGTCCGATGATGGATGGTCTATCTTTATACATGTAAAAAATCACATAAACAAAATGGAATAGCACTGCGTGCCACAGAAAAGCAATATCAGCAAAGGATTGTCAGAACTTCACACCCCTTTAAAATGAGAAAAGCTGAGTATGTCAGAATTGGCGGCTTTATCTGGGGTCTAAAGGTAATACAAGTGCACCTGTCAGCAATATAGAAGAAGGATGAGCATTTCCCCCAGAACCAGAGAGAAAAAAGTAACTTGACTGCGCATATGTTCACGGAGTATAAAAGTCTTAAATGCTCAAATAATTTGCAGTATTGCATTCATTGTAAAACTCACATAAACATATGATACACAGAGTATTCACATTCTAAAATATACAGATAAAGGGGTCTATTTACTAAGCCATGGATTAAGATAAAGTGAGCGGAGATAAATTACCAGCCAATCAGCTTATAACTGCCATATGACAGGCTGTGTTTGAAAAATGACAGGAGATAACGTACCAACCAATCAGCTTCTAACTGTCATTTTTCAAACACAGCCTGTGACATGGCAGTTAGGAGCTGATTGGCTGGTAATTTATCTCCTTTCACTTTATCTCCATCCAAGGCTTAGTAAATAGACCCCAAAGTTTTACAAATAGTCACAGTAGCCACTGGCTTAAGTTTTCCTAAAATGTATCCTATAAATTGCTTAAATATTCGAATAATAGTTTGGTGTTTGTTTGCTTACATGTGTTCATCAAATAATTACAGCAAACAATGTATCTTTGCGCTAGTTAAAGTGAATACATTGTGTGAGATGGCAGACATAAACATACAAAAAGTTACTTTTAAATTATTCAGGACTTGATCAAAAATACAAATATAAAAATTGTTTAATTACACATTAATACATATATAATAATTACTATAGTACCATTAAATCATCCTGATGCCTCTAACTGCCATTCATCAATAAGCTGAATTAAATGAATAAATGCAGTAATATAGTGGATCCTAAATGTCACTGTATCAAATGCAATGAAGATCTCTCCACTCCAAGTACTAGTATCACATCCGGTTAGAATAATTAGATAAACTCCAAGAGTATTACTGTAGAAGTCTCACGTGTAGTTTCTACTACATACATTGGAGCTATTAAGCAAATTGTTATTGTTTGGCCAAAGGATCAATGTCCCATAGGATGAAGTATAATGATAATCTGGGGTATGATATAGTTTGTAGTGATGCTCACCCCACAAGATTGCTTTAAATCCTGACAGTGTTTAGCCGTGGTCCGACTATGGAAGCCTTGGATAAATGCACCAGCATCCGCCTTCACTCCGCTGTCAGGATTTAAAGCAATCTTTTGGGGTGAGCATCACTACAAACTATATCATACCCCAGATTGTCATTATACTTCATCCTACGGGACATTGATCCTTTGTTATTCTGAGGAGAGTAACTGGCCAATTTGCTTAATAGCTCCAATATATGTAGTAGAAACTACATGTGAGACTTTTACAGTAATACTCTTGGAGTTTATCTAATTATTCTAACCGGATGTGATACTAGTACTTGGAGTGGAGAGATCTTCATTGCATTTGATACAGTGACATTTAGGATCCGCTATATTATTGCGTTTATTCATTTAATTCAGCTGATTGATGTATGCCAGTTAGAGGCATCAGGATGATTTAATGGTACTATATTATTATATATGTTCTAGTGTGTAATTAAACAATTTTTATATTTGTATTTTTGATCGAGTCCTGAATAATTTATAAGTAACTCTTTTTGTATGTTTATATCTGCCATCTCACACAATGTGTTCACTTTAACTAGCGCAAAGATACATTGTTTTTTCTTCTAGTGTTTAATTTTGAAGTGAGTAATCACAGGCCCATTTAAATCTTTTGCAGCTCTGCTTATTCCTCAAATATATTTGGACTTGTCTCATATATTCAACATAATTGATAAGCGCTGGAGTTTTTTAATTATAATTTTCATCACATAATTGCCTTCAAAAATTGCTGCAGACCAATGAAATATAGCCGTCATGTAATAAGAATGAGATGAGAGAGAGGCAGAAGCTTGATATAGGATTCAGTGTTGTGCTGGGTAAATGTGAGCGTGTAGCTGGTCTCATTAAAGAGATGGCTGTTAGTAGGTACAAAGGGCCTAATTCAGAGATATTATGTAAATATCGATTTTTACGTACATCTCCAATGTTTGCAGATGTGCGTATGCGCAGGATTCACACTGCGCATTTGCAGATTTGTTTCTTCGATGCCGTTCGCAGTACCCAAAAAGTTGTGGCATGATTGACATGCCACTGGCATTTGGAGGAGACGATGGACAGCAATTCCAGAAAACGGAGGCGTATTGGCCCCGTTTTTTGGGCCTGCCAAAGACAGTGGCTGCTTCCTTGGAGACAGCATCACAGGCTCCAGCAGCGCGATTTCACCAGACATACTGAGTAACTTGAGGGTTGTTCAGACCTCTGATGGTGACGCAGCTGCCTGAAGCTGCACCTTCGGATGAAGCAGAGGATGACAGAAGCAAGCAGTGGGTGTGTCTTAAGCGCCCATCACTGAATGAGGCCCAGATTGTTCCCAATTAGTTCAGCAGTAGGTTTCTAGATGTCTAGAAACATGGAAAAATTACCTTGGAGGGAAATTGATGTGTCCCATATGTGCAGTCAAGTTCCTTTTTTCTATATCCTTCAAAAGGTCTGCAGCAAAATTCCACTGTATTTCCTCCTCATTTATTTGAGTGATTACCAGCGGGATAGACAGACAGGGAGCAGACATGAGATGTAAGGTAGCGAGGGACAGGCTTGTGAGAGCTTGCAATCTAGAAGCAGCACTGCATTCGTGGGGGTGACAACAAAATGCCGGCTCCTCCAGTGACCAGGAGACGGGTGCTGCACTGTGACATTGTCATGCAGTACCCGGCTCCTGTCACCGGGGAGGAGCCGGCAGTGCAGGCAGTCTCCAGGGGCAACCCAGCATTTCCGGGAATGCAAGGCACGCCCCCGGAGTGATGTAAACAGGGGCCACTCCCCCGCATTGAAGCATAAGCTGCTTACCCATGAGGCTATGTCCCCTTCCTGCTCGGCCATGCCTCTTTTTTGGAGGCATGCACCTCCGGCACACATGGGGGCCTTGTACCGCACCGGGTGCCACTTACCACAATGCTGCCTCTGAATATAAGGTCTACACATATGCATTAAATCAACTTCCTTTTACTCACCCACAGACATGATGTACTCTCGAAAGAAAGGACAGCGGAACCAGAACGGAAGAATATGCAGGAAAGGAGTCAAGCCTGGAAAAAGCTCCTTAAACCCTGTGTAGTTAGTGCAAAAATTTCCAAAAGCCCCAGCAACAAGAACACCATGAGGGTGGAATCCCATGAGGTAATTGTGCCGAGGATCTAAATCAACCGTCTTGATGAGCTGGAAAAATAGCAGAAAAATGGAACAATTACTAAAAGACAGAAAATCCCAGGCTGCTTCCACACAATGGATTTTTTTTTTTTTTTTCCAACAAACTGCATCAATGTTAAAATATATGACTGCTAGTTTTTAAATACATTTGTATTTGTTTTGAATGACAGTACCTATCCTGTTATGCTGAGTACATCCCATGGATCGGAGTGACATATCAGGTATATCGTTTAGTCTGAACCCATGATATGTGCGCTCCCGTGGGTCGCTAGTGACATCGCCTATCGGCCCTGCTGCAGAGTAGACGGGGGATGTCGCTAACGAGGCCATGCTACATGGCAAGTACCCCTCCTCCCGCCCGTCAGAGCCAGTATTAGCAGGTGTGTATGCACTTGCCGCATGCTGGGTACATATCGTAAGTGTGTACCAATCACTAAGTGTGTACCCAGCATAAAAAAAACAACCTGCATTATCTTGTATTACACCTTTAGGCAAGTTTTATTAGTGTTTTAATGCAAAAAAAAAAAAAAAAAAAAGAAAAACAGGGTTTTTGTAATCAAAGTCTAGAAAAATGACAATTAGAAGCTGATTGGTTGGTACTTTATCTCTCTCCACTTCTTCCTCTCATCTTTCGGGTTAGTTAAATGTGGCTGGCCAATTGGGCTAGCTAAAAGAATCGGCAGGTCATCAGTCTATACAGGCTACAAGAATATACCATAGGGTGCAAGATAAAACAAATCACTTCCCACAAAAACCAACAAAATATGAGGCATTTTAATCCATAATTATTAGTTATTTTTAGAACCAAACATTAATAGAAACTATTGTTTTAAACGGTTACTTCTACATTCCCTGTGATGAACTTACCTTGATTGGAAAATAATCCTTGAAATGCTTCCACACTGTCCAATTCCGTACCCATTCCCGCCTGCGGCCTCCAGTCTGTGGAGTCTCCCAGTCAAGGTACAGCCACAGCACATAGAGGGCAATCACTAGCCAGAATCTGGCTAGGACCAACATGAGGAATATTCCCACACAGCATTGTGCTACAGAGAGGGGAGAAGGAGAACGGGACAGGAGTCATTACACGGCATAAGCTAAGGGAAGGGATCACTAGAAAACTTTGATATTGTTTACATTGGCCAAATAATTTAGTGTTATTCTAACATTTTATATTATTTTATTAGCTCCTCCATTTCGAATGTGTTACATTAATTGAAAAGTGTATCAGCACTGACTATTTGGTATTGGGTATACATTGACATTCATAATCCTGACAGTCACCATGCTGACAGTGCTTAGAATGTCGACAGATCGCTCCTGGTGGTCCAGCGGTGAGTTACCTTCTTCTACTGGCTCCGGCAGTGACATGATTACGACTTCAGGCTGTGATGGAGAGGTTCTGGCGGTGAGTAACGCTCCTAACCTTAATACTAGCCCTCACCCCCACAGGTTAATCCTAATCCTCCAATCCCAGCAAAGTGTCAACATTGTGGTGCTGACATTACTATTGTCGACATGGTGACTACATCCCGACTATCTGTCCAATACACAAATGTTTGTCATTGTGAAGGCATGCTATATTTGAAACCATAGATGAATACACTATAACCATTGATTATCCAGGATCACACTACCCGTTGTGTGGATTACCAGTATACAAATACATTACAGTAGTAAAAATTGAGGACAGAATACCTCTGGTCTGGGGCACTAAACAATAAACACATTCAATAATTAATTAAGCACTCTAATAAAGCAATGGAAATAGAGTCCATTAGTAACCAGTGAGACTTGAACTATTTTTTTTCTTCTTCCTTTATCTGCTCCTCCAAGCAAATCACATGAAACAAAGAGAAAACACAATAATATAGTGTAACATTTTGAATTATATGGAAAATAAGAGTTATGGTAAGAACTTACCTTTGTTAACTCTCTTTCTTCGAAGTCCATAGGGTCCACAGGAAGACCTTGGGGTGTAGGTGTTGAAACTGAATCCGAGCACCACGCAGTTAAAACTTTCAGCTCCCAGGATGCTCTGGGTCCACTCTCCTTATACCCCGCCCCCGAGCCAGAGGCACCCCAGTTTGTAATAAGCCAAAGGCCGGAGAAGAAGGAGAGAGAGAAGGAAGACTGGTACACTCAATCACATTCTCACACAGATGGAGATGGAAAACCGGTGACCGGCAACATAGCCCAGGTGAGTCAGGGCGGGTACCCTGTGGACTTCGAATAAAGAGTTGACAAAGGTAAGTTCTTACCATAACTCATTTTCTTCTTCAGGGTCCATAGGCTCCAGAGGGAGACCTTGTGGGATGTCCCAAAGCAGTCCTTTTAAGGGTGGGGACGCTCCTGCGCTGAGAGGAGAATCCGGCGCCGAAAGGAAGCATCCTGAGAGGCAAAGGTATCAAAGGCATAAAACCTTAGAAAGGCCTGGACAGAAGACAACGTGGCCATCTTACAAAGCTGAACAGCCGAGGCACCACGGCGAGCTGCCCATGAGGGACCCACAGACCGAGAAGAATGAGCATTAACAGAAGCCGGAACAGGCTGGCCAGCCTGCATGTAAGCCTCTGAGATAGTCATACGAAGCCATCAAGCCAATATTTGCTTATTGGCTGGCCATCCTGTCTTGTGAAATCCATAGAGCACAAATAAGGAGTCTGATTTCCTAAGGGAACTGGTACGGTCCACATAAATCCCGAGGGAGCGGACCACATCCAAGGAGGCCTCACCTGCCGAGAGGTCTGGTGAATAAATGACCGGGACTAGAATTTCCTCATTAATGTGGAAACTAGAAACAACTTTTTTAGAAAGGAACTCAGGGCGAGTGCGAAGCACAGCCCTGTCCCAGTGAAATATCAGGAAGGGGGAGCGACAGGAGAGCGCCCCAATTCAGACACTCTCCTGGCAGATGCAAATCGCCAGAATAAAGAGTCTTAGCTGTTAACCACTTAAGTTCTATCGAATCTAGTGGTTCAAATGGAGGACCCTGGAGGGCCCGAAGAACTACTGCCAAATCCCAAGGAGCCACTGGGGGGGTCAAAGGGAGGTTGAATCCGGAGGACAACCTGGAGGAAGGTGTGGATATCCGGAAGTGCAGCAATTCTACGTTGGAACCATACTGACAGGGCAGAGATATGCACTTTCAGTGAGGTCAGGCGGAGTCCGAGGTCCAATCCAGCTTGAAGGAAAGCCAGGACTCTGTAGATCCGAAACACCCGGGGGTCGTACTTCCTAGGACGACACCACTGGAGATACGTATGCCACACACTGTGGTAGATCCTAGCCGAAGCCGGCTTACGCGCTCCAAGCATCGTGTTGATGACAGAGCTAGAGAATCCTTTGGACCTCAGGAGGGATGTCTCAAGAGCCACGCCGTCAAAGACAGATGATCCAGGTCCGGGTAAAGGCAAGGACCATGATACAACAGGTCTGGACATTGAGGCAGCAGGAACAGTGTGTCAATGGAGAGACTCCAAAGATCTGAGTACCAATGACGTCTGGGCCAAGCTGGAGCCACCAGCAGGACCGTGCCTCCATCTTGTTTGAACTTCTGAAGAACTCGAGGAAGGGAGACTGGTGGAAACAGGAACGCGAACTGCAAGGTCCACTTCACTGACAGAGCATCCACCAAGGATGCCTCGGCATCTCTTGTTCTGGACCTGTACACTGGTAATTTGTGATTGTCGGGAGGCCATGAGGTCCACCTCTAGGAGGCCCCATTTGTCCACTAGGAGTTAAATTACCTCTTGGTGAAGACATCATTCCCCTGGATGCACGTCGTGATGGCTGAGGAAGGCCGCTTCCCAATTGAGAACTCCCGGAATGAACACTGCCATGACGACCGGGAGGTGACATTCTGCCCATGTCAGAATGCATGACACTTCTGTCATTGCTGCCCGACTTAGAGTGCCTCTTTGATGGTTGATGTAAGCGTGGAGGTGGCGTTGTCGGACTGAACCTGCACGGGTTTTCCGTGAAGTATGTGCTTGGTCAGCTTGAGGGCCCTGTACACAGCACGAAGTTCCAATATGTTGATTGGAAGGGTTGCTTCGACTGCTGTCCAACGGCCCTGAAAAGAGTGCGGACTGGTCACTGTGCCCCAGCCCCGAAGACTGGTGTCTGTTGTTAGGAGTACCCAGTTCGGAGTACCAAAGGGGCGACCCTTGGTTAGATTAGAAGTCAGATGCCACCAAGACAAACACACTTCCGGAGAGAGCACCATTGATCTGGTGGGGTAATACTTCCACATGGAGAGGATCAGCCCCAGCAGAGGCCTGGAATGAAACTGAGCATATTCCACCATGTCGAAGGTGGACACCATAGATCCCAGAACTTGCATCGCTGAGTGTACGGAGACCAGGCAACTGTGGAGGCATCTGCAAATCTGTAGTTGTAATGTGGAGATCTTTTCTGAAGTCATAAAGATTCTCTGCTGTCAAGAATCCAGAAGGGCTCCCAGATGAACTACCGTCTGTGAGGGAATTAGGGAGGACTTTTTCCAATTGATTAACCACCCGTGTGCCAGCGGAGAAAAGCAATAGTCAGTTGCAAGTGATGGCGAAGCACTTCTGGAGAACTCACCAACAAGAAGAGGTCGTCCAGATATGGTAGTAGCCAGATATCCTGACTCCGCAGATGAGCCGCCATGACAGCCATAATTTTAGTAAATATCCTTTGAGCCGTGGATAGGCCAAAGGGCAGTGCCCGAAACTGGAAGTGTTACTGCAGTATAACAAACCGTAGATAACACTGGTGAGAAGGCGTTATAGGAACATGTAGGTATGCGTCCTGAATGTCCAGTGAGACCAAATAATCCCCCGGTTCCATAGCCAGTATGCTGGAGCTTAAGATTTCCATCCTGAACCTGGGCACCCTGAGGAACTTGTTCAGAGATTTGAGGTTGAGGATAGGCAGATGAGACCAATTCGGTTTCTGAACCAGAAAGAGTAGAATAAGAACCAGTCCCACGGTGAGATAGCGGAACTGGTACAGTTACCTGTGCAGAAAAACAGTGGGTAGGTCTTCGAAGAAATGAGAGAGCGTACCCCTGAGAGACCACTTCACTTACCCAAGCGTCCTTGGTGGTTTGACAACCAGCACTGGGCGAACAGAAGAAGTTGGTCTCCCACTCTGGAGTTCCCCAGAGGGAGGCCCGGCCCGTCAGGCTGAGGGTTTATCCTCTGGTTTGGAGGCAGAATGTCTTATGCTCCAGGCCGGTTTCTTAGGCTTGGCGGCCTTCTTGGCAGAGGACTCTCTAGGAATGGACTGCCCTTTGAATTTTCCTTGGGGATGAAAGGCTTAAAAAGGAAGAGGTTTGAGACTTTGAAGGAGCAGATGCTGAAGGCAGAAACGCAGATTTTGATTTTGCAAACTTGTCAATCATCTTGTCCATATCTGGACCAAACAAAATCTCCCCATTATAGGGTAAGGCCTCCAGGCCTTTCTTAGAATTGTCATCCACGCTCCAAGAGTGCAGCCACAGGGAATGGCGAGCAGACACGGCCGAGACCCTGGAAGTCAGTAGACTAGCATCCATAGCGGCCTCACCGATATATGCAGCTGCATCCCAGATGTGGCCAACCAGTGACACCTGATTCTCCGGAGCTTCTGAGGGGAAGGAGTCTTCAAGTGCATCTGCCAACTCTATAGCAGCGTTTTTCAACTAGTGTGCCGCGAGCGGTTGTCAAGTGTGCCTCAGTGGTCCGCTCAGCGCATTTGTACTGTAGTGTGTTTTATTCCTGTGGAGGCCAATGTAGTGTGTTTTATTCCTGTGGAGGCCATTATGTGTATATATTTTTATGTGGGAGCCAATGTTTGTTTTTTCATTGGTCACGCACACCGCATCGCCGGATAGTGTGCCTTGGCAATTTTAAAGTCTTGTGTAGTGTGCCTCGAGTTGAAAATCACTGCTCTATAGCCTTAGATACCAGGAGATAGCCATGGGTGGGCAACAGCTCCTGAAAGAGTATATTCATTTCAGGCAAATTTCCACTTTCCTATCTGTAGGATCTTTCAAGGAAGAAATGGAAGGCATAGGTAACGTTGCACTTCTAATCAATCATGTAACGTGAGGATCCACCGCAGGGGGTGATTCCCACGGTTTACAATGAGCCTCAGTAAATGGGTAACATGAGGCCAAACGTTTTTGATGTCGATACCCCTTACCGGGCGATTGCCAGGCAGCAGACATGTGCTGATCTGACAGAGGGAATACTGCCAAAGTCATCTTTATCTGTTTAAACAGAGGGTGTTTGGGTTTAGGGGCTGGCTCGTCATCCTCTATAACCAATACGGATCTGACCACACGTACCAAGGCAGGAATATTAATCCTTGATATAGTCTCCACCTCTTGCAAAGGGGAGTCTGACTTAGAGGCATCAGCCACTTCTCCATTATCAGATGACATCTCAGACTCTGATAGCTGTGTGGATTGAGAGGACAACACAGGACACTTAGCTGGCCGTACAAGTTTCTCACTCTGCAACATGGTCTGAATGGCCATAGAGGAAGGTGCCAGACTCTGAAGTGAAGTAGAGAAGACATCCAACCATGTTAAAAGGCACCCTGAGCTCCAAAACGTGTCTGATCCCAAATCAGAGAGACAAGGAATTGATTCAGTCCTGAAAATACATGCGTTACCGTGCAGGGTTAATACGGCAGAAGTTGGCTGCTCCGTAGGAATAAGTCCCCTACGTTTCACGTATAGTAGCATGCAGGGATAATCCGGGGTTGATGTGGCGATTGTTTACCTCTTGGTAATTATGTTCCCCTCATTGCACATATCGATACAGGTTTTAATATAATCCAATTTATATTCAATAGCTATACTGCGTAAGGATGTTACTGCAAGAAGTCACCTATTTCTTAAACTGTCAGTTCGGCTCCACAGGGGTCTTAGCAACTTCCTTCAGGAAAGTTAGTATAGCCCACCCATCTATCTTTGGCTAGACTAGTGCTTCCCAAACTTTTCTGAATCACGGCGCCCTAGAATGTCAGCATTGTTTTCACGTCACCCTTAAGCCGAAAGTTTGTTATTGAGAAAATCAGAAAAATGTTAGTAAAGTGAAGTAAATTATGCTTATCTGTCGTCCTTAGGTTCAGTTATTTGGTGGGGGACAGGTTTGCGCTTCTGTTTTTACATTACATTGACCATACATAATTTTATTTGGTGATGGACCACCAACCTGAGGCACCACTACAAATGTCCCAAGGCAGCCCAGGGCGCCTAGGCACACAGTTTGGGAACTACTGGGCTAGACTGTTCTCTGGGAGGCGTACATTTACTGACAAATGACAATTAGAGAGTAAAGTACTCTATCTGCAGTATGGAAGGAGAGACTTGCAGGTAGAGGTTGGAGGTCAGTTACTAACATAAAAATAGGAGATGGTCTTAACTGCAAAACAGGAACTCTGGTGAATGCACAGACAAAGGAAATTATACATATCTAGATAATCATGTAGGCGAGCTTAAGAAAAATACAAAACAGACAAAAAAGAAAAAAGGGGTATAATGCATTTAATGAATGAACAATTGTATTTCTGTACGATTACAATTGAAGAATACCTGCTACAATGTCACAGGTTCCGCACTTCCTAAACCTGTCTAATCCAGGAGCTCTTCCCCCAAAAAGTCTAGCACTGTTTTCAAGACCCCTCAATATACAAGTTCCTCATTCAGAGAACTGGGGAGCTTGCAGGGGAGACACCTAGACAAGGAGATCTCCTGTGCCGACCATATGGCATTGCTGGAGCCGCTGGTCTGAGACATGTTTTTATTCAACTGATCTCACTGTTCTCACACAAGAACTTTGTTTTGGAGATGTGATCCTTAATCCGCCACAATCATAAATAAATTAACTTCTCCATACTGCAAATGTTTGCAGAGGTATTGGCAAAGGTGACCCTTGATGTACAGTACAAAGAAAATCATACCCAGTGAAAACACCTGTTTTTGACAGCTATACACACTGATGAATTGGTGCTTAAAAAAAAAAAAGCCTACTAAAATCACTGCAAGATAGCAGATAGAACTTGTTTGTCAGTTTCCATGCTGAGGATAGAGTTTGAATGCAGTGACACAAGACGATTGACACACTGGTGAAACTGGTTATGTCTTCACCATTCTCTGGTACTTCACATACTTGATCCTAGCAATCTAAATATACTTTCAAGTGGAATGCATTCAAAACATCCTCGGGTTAGATCTAAACAAACAGTCACAGGGAGGACTTTTCATTAGGTTACTGCAGATACACATGAAATACTAAGACCCAGGTAACGAATTGATAAGTTGTTAGTGTAATATGATTAACAGCATCAAAGAGCAACTTGTGGCCCCTATTAATAACTTCAGCTAGAGTCATTGTGAATGTGGGAGAAAGGTGAGGATGGAAGTGACCTTTTGCTGTATAGTCACATGCACACAAGTCTTATAATAAATGGCATGGTGCCTGACCTCTAGATGCAGGGCCGTAACTAGCGTAGTGCGACATGTGCCGTGGCACAGAAGGGTAGGGGGCGCTGTTTGGGCATGTAAATTTTTGTGTTTGTTATCATTCTCACTTGTAGCTTCCTCTTCTTTTATCCCCAGCATCTCCTGGCCTCCCCTATCTCTTCCCTGGCCCTTCCCCATGAGGCCATGGCCCTATATGAAAAATTATGTGGGGGGGGTGCCAATGCTCTTTCTGGCACAGGGCACCAAAAAGTCTAGTTACGGCTCTGTCTGGATGAATGTGGTAGATATGGTATATACGGCCATTAACGTATGTTCTTGACTCCATAGTTAAAACGTTACTTAACCCCTTATTGCCCAGAGACAGTTTGCATCCTAATGAAACGACAAGGTTTCCATGTTTGTGCTGTGTTGCTAACTAACCAACATGAATAGATAAAGTTTTATTTGGCAACATACTGGATGAAGTAGGTCTTTGTTTTAGATCAATTGTATAAGGGAAAAAAAAAAAAACTTACAAAAAAAAATATACATGTTGAGTCTCCCATATCCAAATATTCCAAAATACGGAATATTCCATTTAGCATGACTGAGATAGTGACACCTTTGCTTTTTGATGTAAGGCCCAAAATGATAAAAAAATATTGTATAAAATTACATTCAGGCTGTGTGTATAAGGTGTATATGCAACATAAATGAATTTCATGTATGTACACAAACTTTGTTTGAGCCACAAAATTATTGTATAAAATGACCTGCAGGCTGTGTGTATAAGGTGTATATAGAACATAAATGCATTCTGTGTTTAGATTTGGGTCCCATTCCCAAGATATCTCATTATGGTATGCAAATATACCAAAATACATAATATTCCGATATCCAAAATACCCCTGGTCCAAGCATTTTGGATATGGAAGACAACCTGTACTACGCCACAGTTTCTCAAACTCGGCCCTCAGGACCCCAAACAGTGCATGTTTTCCAGGTCTCCTCACAGAATCACAAGTGAATAATTAGCTACACAAGTGGAATTTTTTAAATATGTCAGTGAGTAATGAATACTCCTGTGCACCTGCTGGGTGACCTGGAAAACGTGACCTGTGTGGAGTCCTGAGGACAGAGTTTGAGAACCTCTGAACTACGCTATATATGACTTAATGCAGCCCCAGGAAATTACCTTAATATATTATATCATAGTTCTCCCTAGTATTTGTATAACATATATATGTTCTTTCCTCATTAGAGACTCCAATAGCTATTCCCTAGTTTCAGAAACATTAGCTCTAATGCAGATTGGAGTGAATGGTAATGAATACAGTAGTTACTCTTAGATCCATTTAGCACTAACCTATTAGTAATGCTTTGCATGAGAGGGTTAGTTTGGGCTCCGATGCATATTCAGAGCCTTTCTGCACAGATAACCCCATGACATCACATGATGAGGTCATGAAGATTCCCTTTTACAGGCCTTTCTGCACAGATAACCCCATGACATCACGTGATGAGGTCATGAAGATTCCCTTTTACAGGAACCACACAATGGATCCTGACCACTAGACCTCAGGGCTACCATTTACAAAGCAACAAGAAAAAGGGTTGGGTATGGGATGCCAGCGCTCAGGATCCCTTTGGTCAGAATCCCAATGCCGGCATCCTGACAGGGTTAGGATACCGACACCTGTCGGCAAGTATCCTAACCCTACCCATATACCTAACCCTCCCTGATGCCTAAACCTAACCCTTCCCCAACTACTGCCTAAACCTACCCCCCCCCATACAGCCTAAACCTAACCCTACCCCCCTAGTGCCTAACCCTACCCCTAACCCCAGTACTTACTGTCGGGGTGCCGACGCCAGGATTCCGGCTGGCGTTGGGATTCCGGCGCCGGCATTCCGAGCACCAGCTTCCAGACAGCCAGTATTTAAAACTACATCCCAAGAAAAAAAAATGGTTTTGCAAATAGCAGCCAATCAAATACTGTGTTTCGTTTTATAAACTACACCGGAAATATGTACAGATTATTTTTTTTGCCTTTTGTACAAGAGGTGATAAATGTCCATCAAAGGTCTTACCTAGTAATAAAAAAGAGAAAACCCACTGAGACACAGCCGCAGTCTGCAGCCTCCGATCCAGAGGAATATTGAGAGGCGCAAATTCCACCTTCATTCTTATATCTGTGTGTTCCTTGTAGAGGAAGCTCTAGTTCACTAGACCCTGGGGATAAAGTACAATCAGATGACCATGTAATGCAGCAACAGTCAACTCATCATCATATGTCACTGTGTCCACTTGTAGTCACATGATGCCAGCATGCAAGAACTAAACCTGGCCACACACAAGCAGATACTGTCGTCTGGATAGAGAGACAATCTACGGAAATTGCTTCCATGTGTCCGTGGCTATAATGCACAGAATGTTCATTGTGCAGCCTGTGCAAATAGATAACGTAGGATCCTCTCAAGGTGGTCGGTAGATGACCGGATATACAGGAAGATAGTAGTCATTGACCTGTTATAAGATGTGCCCAAGAATTAACTGATTTTAGATAGAGACTTTATTCCAGCACATGCAGATTGTTTTAGGTCCACACAAGCAGTAATATATAGAGAGAATTTGCTATAGGAATATAATTTCTTGAAGCCAGCATTAGCCCAATGTTTTATACAGATCAAAAGGGGGTTTATTATTGGGAAAGGGATACACCAGTGTTATGTGTACATGTATGACAAAGCTAATAAGGACATACTGTGTGGGATGATGACAAATAGAGATTCTTAGTTATAAACAAACTAATACAGTGCCCTTTGGAACCAATTGTTCTTCATATTAAAAGGTTTCATTAAATGATCAAATGCAGTCTTGACACCCACTTTGTACAGTATGATTACATGGACAGATTATTGGAATGCAAACCAGAAGGAAAATACTCCAAAAGGAAGGGATCCATTTATACACGGACCCAATGCAATGTATGCCATGAAAAGACATATGGGAAAACAACATACACTATTTTCTTGTCTCCCTGGCAGTGCTGCATATTTCAAAGCCTGTGGTATGGTACACAGAGCAATAGATTTCTACAATACCCCTTTTACACCAGAGCTAAAACCCGGGTATTGCAGGGTTAAACCGGGTAGCTCCTTGGTGTAAAAGGGGACAGGGTTGGATTCCCAGGTCGAGTGACCCTGCAATCCAACCCAGGTAACTTGCAGAGTTTAACACGGGATTGACCCAGGAAACCCTGCAGTGTAAACGACACAAAACGAGCCACAATGACCTGGAGCGCGCCGCACGGCGGCTTCATTGGCGCTTGGAAATGACGTCATCTCCAAGCGTCCACTTCCACGCCGAAAGATCCGCATCACTGCAGACCCGGCTCCGGTGTGAAGGCCGCTGACTTGGGAATTGCCGGGTCTGATCCAGTTTGGAACCCTGGGCCTGATTCAGAGCCGCTCGTAAGCGGCCGCTCGTTCGCTCCGAGTGATGTTCGCACATCTGCGTATGTGTATGGGTCGTAATGCGCATGCGCCAACCAGTCATTGCGGTCAGAAATCGTGCGCTCGCAAAACAGCGAGGGGCTGCTAATTTGAGTGACAGAATGAGGCGTTTGTGGATGGTAAGAGGGAAGGTGCTTGAAAACGGGGAGTGGAGATCCGAACATAGGCGTGCCAAACGGTCAAAACGAGCGCTCAATTTAAATAGCCGGCCCCTTTTTCTGAACGACCGTTCGCAAATAGCGTCCGGCTCTGAATCAGGCTCCCTGTTCCAACCTCCGGGTCAAAACCGGAATTTAGGTATAAAAACAGTATTATACTGACAGTTGACTGGGAACTCAACATGAGAAACCGCTCAGGTATTGTCCTTAAAGCTGCAAGATTTCGAAAGCACAAATTTCATGACATTTTACTCTCGTTTCCAGACAGTATCTTAAAGTCCATGATTTATTGACCGTACAACAGCACTTCCGATCATTCGGACATGGTAACTGTACCAACTATGTAACAGTCATAAAACAAACAAACAACAAAAAAAAAGTATTGCGTTCCATTACATACGCTGCATTGTGTGAACGAAGACTCATGGCAAAGGTTCTTTCATTTCTTATATTTGTTTTCCACAAAATGAAAATTATATTCATTCAATTAAAATATTTAAAAGAAAGAAAAACAAACAAAAAACACTTTTTTTTGTTCAGATTAATTATAATGTAAAAACAACATAACATCAGGCTGCAAGGAGAGAAAAAAAAACATTTAAATTCTGAGATATTTGGATAAATATTATTACATAAAATATAGACATTTTGTTTGAAAGTAAAATACCATATTGTGCAATGTAAAAAAAAGAGATAGACTGCGCTACTGTGACTGGATCCTGACATGTGCTTGATTGATAAGGTCAGGTGACACAGTTTGTTCCAGATATTGTGTAATGTAGGCAGCATATGGCTCTGTAATGGTTATGAGATTAAACGCTGGCAGGTCATACTGGTATTAGCATCTGAAGAGCCGCAGGTTAATCAAAAATGCCCTAAACAATGGGATTCTTACTGCATCGCTTCACAGGGATAACCTATACTGCACAATGGTAACCCTTACTGCACCGCTGCACAATGGTAACCCTTACTGCACCGCTGCACAATGGTAACCCTTACTGCACCGCTGCACAATGGTAACCCTTACTGCACCGCTGCACAATGGTAACCCTTACTGCACCGCTGCACAATGGTAACCCTTACTGCACCGCTGCACAATGGTAACCCTTACTGCACCGCTGCACAATGGTAACCCTTACTGCACCGCTGCACAAATGGTAACCCTTACTGCACCGCTGCACAAATGGTAACCCTTACTGCACCGCTGCACAAATGGTAACCCTTACTGCACCGCTGCACAAATGGTAACCCTTACTGCACCGCTGCACAAATGGTAACCCTCACTGCACCGCTGTACAATGGCAACCCTCACTGCACCGCTGTACAATGGTAACCCTCACTGCATCGCTGTACAATGGTAACCCTCACTGCACCGCTGCACAATGGTAACTCTCACTGCACCGCTGCACAATGGTGACCCTCACTGCACCGCTGCACAATGGTGACCCTCACTGCACCGCTGCACAATGGTGACCCTCACTGCACCGCTGCACAATGGTGACCCTCACTGCACCGCTGCACAATGGTGACCCTCACTGCACCGCTGCACAATGGTGACCCTCGCTGCACCGCTGCACAATGGTGACCCTCGCTGCACAATCGGAACCCTTAAGCAGCGTACACACTAGACCAGGGGTTCCCAACCACGGTCCTCAAGGCACACTAACAGTCCAGGTTTTAGGACTACGACTTAATTAGTACCTCAGTTATTTTGATTTAACCATCTGTGCACAATCATGGATATCACGAAAACCAGGACTGTTAGTGTGCCTAGAGGACCGAGGTTGGGAATCACTGCACTAGACGATATGCTCCATGAGCTGTATCGTCTGTTTCCCCTGCAGTGCCGGGCTCAATGTCGTTAACGATATAGTACAGTGACGGCACCCTCCCTCATACCTGAACATGCACGACCTGCGGGAGCGTGCATCGTTGGTTGCTCACACTGGACGATATTAGATGCGATGAACGATATCGTTAAAATCGTCCAACTTATCATCTAGTGTGTACGCGGCATTACTCATATTTGCCAACTCTCCCCGATTGCTACTATTTCAGGGAATCTCCCTGAAAAGTCTATAGGGGGGGTATATTTACTAAAGTGAGAGTTTTTTTTTTTTTTTAAGAAGTGGAGATGTTGCCCATAGCAAACCAATCAGATTCTACTTAACAGTTAACTAGCGCCTTCTAGAATATAATAGCTAGAATCTGATTGGTTGCTATGGGCAACATCACTTCTAAAAACTCGCACTTTAGTAAATTTACCCCTAGCAATCTCCCTGATTGCACATTACCTCCATTATGAAGCTGTTATATTTATAAATAAATAAAAAAAACAGATAAACTGTATACATTCAAATGGGATCATGAGTATAATTTCCCTGCATTAAATATAATGCACAATGATCCCTATGGCTACAGGCATTTTCTGAAAAGTATCAGTGTGTTTTCATCAATAAGTAAATCTTACTAAAGGTGGGTAGCCACTAGACCACAGGTTCTCAAACCCAGGGCCTGATTCAGACCCGCTCGCGAGCGCTGGCAAGCGGGTCGATGTTGCCAAAGTGATCATGCGCACGACGGAGGCGGCTCCGTCGGGCGCGAGACCCAAATAACGACGGCCAAGCCGTCGTTATTGGTCTCGCACCAAAGGGGGCGTGCTGTCGATGGTGATTGACAGCACGCCCCCTTTGGTGGGCGTGCTGGGGGTGTGGCTGCCCAGACGGAGGCGTTCCCATGGGAACGCCTACCGTCTGCGGCCAGCCCCACTGACATCACTAGTGATGTCAGTGGGAGTGCTTTGGGCTCTGATAGAGCCAAAAGCACTCCAGGGCTTGCGGCAGGGAGACCCTACCGCAGGGTCTTGTCGCAAGCCCGATGGTCGCGATGGTCTTGGCCATCGCGACCATCATTTTGGCCGCTCGCTATAGCTGTGGGTGGTCACCCACAGCTATTCGAGCGGCCAGGAGGCCGCTCCAAAAGGTAGGAGGGACGGCCCTGATTCAGAGCGAGCGCTCTGTCAGAGCGTCCGGCTCTGAATCAGGGCCTCAGTCCTCAGGAGCCCAAACAGTGCATGTTTCCCAGGTCTCCTGACAAAATCACAGGTGAAATAATTGTCTCCACATGTGGATCTTTTAAAATGTGTCAGTTAAGGTGCGTACACACAACGATTTTTTGAACGATTTAACTATAACGTTATCGTTAAATCGTTTATAAAATCGTTCATTAATTTAGTAACCAGCGATTTTTGTAAACAATTTTCGTTCACTTTTTCAAGGGAAAATAGGAACGAAAATCGTTGGTTACTAACATCGTTACGTGTGTACGCAGCTTAAGTAATGACTACACCTGTTCACCTGTTGGGTGACCTGCAAAACGTGAACTGTGTGGGGGTCCTAGACCAGCGATTCCCAACCTCAGTCCTCAAGGCACACTGACAGTCCTGGTTTTAGTGATATCCATGCTAAAGCACAGATGGTTAAATCATAATAACTTAGGTACTAATTAAGTCACCCTGGTTAGGAACCCCTGCACTAGACGATTCGAAAAATAACGATATCGTTATCGTATTTCGTCCAGTGGGTATGCCGTCAACGACCAGCGATGCGTACTCCCGTTGGTCATTGACAATATCTTTCATCACCCTTACTTGCAGGGCAACCTGACGATATCATCAAGTTCTTCAAGTACAGGGATGAGGGAGGGTGCCGGCACTGAACGATATCGTTCAGTGTGGATGCTCAATTTCGTTGACGACATTGAGCCCTGCACTGCAGGGCAAAAACTAGAGCAGTGGTTCTCAAACTCGGTCCTCAGGACCCCACACAGTTCACGTTTTGCAGGTCACCCAGCAGGTGCACAGGTGTACTCATTACTCACTGACACAGAGTAAAAGATCCACAGCTGGAGCTAATTAATTCACTTGAGATTCTGTGAGGAGACCTGGAAAACATGCACTGTTGGGGGTCCTGAGGACCGAGTTTGAGAACCTGTGCACTAGAGTATATCGCTCATGCAGCATATCGTCTAGTGAATACCCGTCTTAACTGCTTAGGGGCTGGTTTACATTTGGATGTAAGTCAGTTTATGGCACGTCTCTCAGATGTAGCAGTACACGCCCACTTGACTGCCGCGCTCAAAGGTGTTGCTTTCACAATATCCCTGAAATGTTTTTTCAAAATGTAGACAAGTATGGTCTTACTCCACCGCTGCACAGGGCTAACCCATACTCCACCGCTGCACAGGGCTAACCCATACTGCACCGCTGCACAGGGCTAACCCATACTGCACCGCTGCACAGGGCTAACCCATACTGCACCGCTGCACAGGGCTAACCCATACTGCACCGCTGCACAGGGCTAACCCATACTGCACCGCTGCACAGGGCTAACCCATACTGCACAAATGGTAATGCTTATTGCACCGCTGCACAATAGTAACCCATACAGCACAATGGTAACATGCCTGATACTACTGCCACGCTGCACAATGGTAACCCATACTGCACAATGGTAACCCTTACTGCACCGCTGCACAATGGTAACCCTTACTGCACCGCTGCACAATGGTAACCCTTACTACACAATGGTAACCTTTACTGCACCGCTGCACAATGGTAACCCTTACTGCACCGCTGCACAATGGTAACCCTTACTACACAATGGTAACCCTTACTGCACCGCTGCACAATGGTAACCCTTACTGCACCGCTGCGCAATGGTAACCCATACTGCACAATGGTAACCCTTACTGCACCGCTGCACAATGGTAACCCTTACTGCACCGCTGCACAATGGTAACCCTTACTGCACTGCTGCACAATGGTAACCTCACTGCACCGCTGCACAATGGTAACCCTTACTGCACCACTGCACAATGGTAACCCTTACTGCACCTCTGCTCTGCACCATGGTAACCCTTACTGCACCGCTGCACAATGGTAACCCTTACCGCACCGCTGCACAATGGTAACCCATACTGCACAATGGTAACCCTTACTGCACCGCTGCACAATGGTAACCCTTGCTGCACAATGGTAACCCTTACTGCACCGCTGCACAATGGTAACCCATACCGCACCGCTGCACAAATGGTAACCCATACCGCACCGCTGCACAAATGGTAACCCATACCGCACCGCTGCACAAATGGTAACCCTTACTGCACCGCTGCACAAATGGTAACCCTTACTGCACAATGGTAACCCATACCGCACCGCTGCACAAATGGTAACCCATACCGCACCGCTGCACAAATGGTAACCTGTACCGCACCGCTGCACAATGGTAACCCGCACTGCACCGCTGCACAATGGTAACCCGTACCGCACCGCTGCACAATGGTAACCCGTACCGCACCGCTGCACAATGGTAACCCGTACCGCACCGCTGCACAATGGTAACCCGTATTGCACTGCTGCACAATGGTAACCCGTATTGCACCGCTGCACAATGGTAACCCATATTGCACCGCTGCACAATGGTAACCCGTATTGCACCGCTGCACAATGGTAACCCGTACTGCACCGCTGCACAATGGTAACCTGTACCGCACCGCTGCACAATGGTAACCCGTACTGCACCGCTGCACAAATCACCAAAAGGTACTTTTCATCCACATGAAAACTTAGCCACTAGATGAGGACAGCAGAGTAAGTTTAAGTATTAGATCCAAAATAGGGACAGCAGGATTTGGGAGATATAATATAACTGATTGATACATTAATTATCAATGATTATTGCATATATATCGTGCAGTTTAACACGCTAGTATCAGGCATGTAGACCATTGCAGTTTGCCAGCCAAACAGTATCACACACAGAGGGGAAATACAAGACTACAACGGCTGGAAGTTTTGCTAAGAAATTACTCTACTATACAGGTAGATAGTGACCGACCAGTAACAGCCCCCAGTAGTGGGCGGCAGGGTCACACAACCACTGCTATCACCCACTCACCTCCTCAGTGGAAGGGCGATCCCTGGGCTTGTGAGCTGGGTCACCCTGTGCCCCTCTGACAGCCCCCGTCCTGCTCCCTATCTCGGGTGGGTAACTCTTCCTCCTTGGTTAGGCTGTACTACTGCTGGCCGGTCTCAGGGCTGACATTAGACAGCGGGGGAGGTGCCCGGAGACAGACACCCAGCTGATGCAAATCTTAACCCTTCCTGTACCGCTGGCTCAGGGCATTGCTTGCACCACTTCCACTGTTGCTCAATGTTATGGGCGCAACACAGTATTTGTCTTTATAATGTAAAAGAAGCTGGTCTCAGGGAACTTAGTAATTTGTCACATGGGCTCAGCCGCCAGCGTATCCTGTTACATAAGTTTCAGAAGTAACTGAGGCGATATCATCTAGTGGTGTCTGAGTCTGCAACTACTAAATGTAAGCAGAATTGCCAATTCTGTAAATGCCTCCTCCGGAGAGCTCATAGTGGGAGATGTACTAAGCATTGGAGAGAGATAAAGTACCAACCGATCAGCTCCTGTCATTTTTCAAACACCTGTAAAGTGGCAGTTAGGAGCTGATTGGTTGGTACTTTTTCTTTATCCATAGCTCTTAGTACATCTATCTACCCCATCCACATAGTAAGGATGGCCATCGGCCATCGATAGTTATAAAATATCGATGGTTTACTATCTTTTGTAGATTTGCCATCGATGTCAGAGAGCCAATGGTTTTCTGCCATCGATGGGAAAGTGGAACCCGCTGTTTTTTGTTTCTTCTGCCCCCTCCACAGAGCTTAGCCCGGTCCCCGTTTTTTATTATCCCGCGGCTTTCCAGGCACTGTTTGCCATTGAGTGTTGCAAACCGTCTATTGTTCAATATAGATGGTTATTGTACCTTTGATGGTTATCACCGTTTGCAACATCAATGGTGACTATTAATGGAAAACCACTGATGGCCAGCCCTAGCCATCGGTAGGTTAACAATCAATTATTGGCATCGATAGTATCATATATGGATGACATTGATGGTATGAAACCATTGACTGTGAACCATCGATGGTTTCATCCACTGATGGTCATCCTCATTTTAATACTGGCAGGGTAGCAGGCCAATCAGAGTGGGGGTGGGGTTTTGTGGGTCAGGAGCGGTGCTAATCTCTGTGTCCCACATGCTATCGATTGTGGTGAACCATTGGATCTCTGCCTTTGATGGCAAAACCATCAACCTTTGGTGGATAACCATCGATGGTTGATGGCAGTACCTACCCCATAAGGGTTCCACAGCGCCTTACAAATGAGCAAAACAAGAAAACAGTGACCTGGGGCTCTATTAATTATCACTTAATTTCTACAAAAGTAGGTGAAAGTTTGTAGAAATTAAGTTTTCCGGCCATTCATCAAAAGGGTAAAGCAGGAGATATCACAGATACCTCCTGCTTACCTTTCTGTCCCGATGTGGCCCGCTATCCCCATACACTAGTATGGGGACCTAAAATCCGAAAAATATAATCTGTTCGGAGCTCGACTGCGGGAACATTCTCCATCTTCAGATGGTGTTTGCTCCCGCAACCAGTTCCTTCCCTATGGGAAGGAGTTCCGGGTTGCGAAGAGGGATCCTTTTGGAACCCTCTGCCCCTGTTTGGCTCCTTCTGCCGGACCCAGGGGCTTTTGTGCACCTGCGTAAACTCTAGGTCACGTAGGCATACTAGCATTGCATAGTCAGACTCGGTAGTGTTGTTTTCATTGCTGCCTCGGGAGAGTCAGTGCACGTTAGTCTGCCCAATACTCAATTGCCCAAGCTGAGGCCGTCGGTTCACACTCTGGGAGGCAGCAGTGTGAAGGTGCTGCTCACAGTGCTCAGGGCTGCTGCTCAGTGTAGTCCCCTCATCAGCGTCACTAACATGTCACGTGACGGTGATTATTATTATTATTATTTATTTATTTGGCGCCACAAGTTTTCTGCAGTGTCTTACAAAGTACATAAACAAATAGGTGACCAGTGACTTACAGTACAATACAATACAATGCAGGACAAGGACATGGATAATATACATTGCGATCATAACACCCACATAAGCAGCAGAGCATAAACAACCAAGTGTGTGGACCTCATTCAGAGGCGGTCGTAGCGGCCGCACGGTCGTACTCATCCGATGTTTTTCTTTCTGCGCCTGCGCACGGCTAGCTGTGCGCATGTGCGTACGAGCTCTACCGATGCAAAATACTGTCGTCGTAGGGCTTCCGAACCGGAAGTGGCTTGCGAAAGTTGATTGACAGGAAAGTCCGTTTGTGGGTGTATACGGGGATGGTGGTCTGCAAATGGAGGCGTGCTTCAGCGTTCCCAGGCGTTTTAGGGGAGTCCATAAATTATCTGCTTCGTACGACCATGAATTTCGGAAGCATGACAATGTCACTCTACGAACAGGCTGATCGTCCAGGCTAAGGTAGGCAAGAAGCGTCCGTAAGCCACAACAGTACAATCGTTAATCTGATGTTACTTGTGATGTTTCTAATTGGAACCACACAAACCAAGCAGCTAAGAATCGTGCATTGTAACGATTAACACTGCTAATTACCTTGTAAATGATTTCACTTGCGTGTGCATTAGGGAATTCTTTACACAACTCTTTATTTGTTGTTTTTTAACTTATTTCTTTCTGTCCTTTTTTAAAACATATAGCATTGTGTTTTGCGTAGCAGCCTTTTCAGATACCATACTTTTTAAACCATGTATACATTGATATAGTCAAATATGGACATTTTGAAAATAACATTTAGTTTATTTTTTGTAATTAGCCATAAATCATAATCATTTTTCAAATTGTTATGGCAACATTTGCACAAAATAAAAACAATAAAAAATAAAACAAATTAAAATAATAAATAAAAAAAGGCAAATTATAAAAGAGCTTGAGATAGTGGTGACAAGAAATATGGGGACTGGACAAGAGGTGAGGGAGGAGATATCCAGGGCTACTTGCGTCGTTTTGGCCGGCTCGCAGGAAGAGGTAAGCTACGGACAGCCGACTGGCGTGTAACACGCTGACTGGCCTGGCCAGAGGTAGATGGGATTTCCTCTGGCCTAGGCATAGGGCTCTCCAAACTTGCGGGGGTGGCTGTTGGGCTGCCAGAGGTGGTGGTCTTGAGAGGAAGGGAGTCTCGCTCCATCATGGCAGGTGGGTTTGCCTGCTCCTGGGTATTGGCCCAACGATCCATAGCCCCAGCAATGGTCTCCAGGGCCACCGCCACCCTCACCAGAGTGGTCTCCATCCTCAGGAGAACACATCTGTTCTCCTGAGTTTGGGAGATCAACTTGGTGAGGAGAGGCACTGCTCGCTCTGATGGTTGCCCTGGAGTAGACTCCACAGGGTCCCCAGATGGAGTACTTGGATCCTCCCCTGCAGAGTCTCCATCTGTGCTGGACCCAGACCTGACCTCAGGAGCAGGCACTACCTCCTCTGAGTCTGGAAATTTTTTTTCAAAAATTAGTTGTTGTTTTTTTTTTAAACGCATACACGTCTTAGCTTTATACGCTTTCTAAACAAATATTTACATTCTTGAACATGTCGAGCGTTGAAGTCGGCCATGTCAGTGTCTATAGTGGACACGCCGACTATCTCCTCTTCCGTCACACATCCCTGAGCCAACGTCTCCAACCTCGTCAAGGTCAGCTCCTCAGGGATGGGACCACCACCTGTCCCCGCAGCATGGTCCACCCTACTCCGTAGCTTCCTCTTGAGCTGGTATTTAAAATCAGTCCATCTGACAATGTGAATTGTAATTTTTTCAGGGTTAGTTAATTATATTAATATCTAGCTTTTGACTTCAGTACACTCACAATATAATTTCCTTACCTTTTTTTAACGACTTTCATGGTTCTGTGGGTTGTCCCCACAGCATTAACAGGCCTGGATATCTCCTACCAAATCCTCTCTTTGGCTCCAGACCCCATATTTCTTGGGGCATGTACAAGGTTATCCATTGTCATGGTCACCAATGTCTCAAGCTCTAGCCTCGAAAATGGAGGATTTCTGGGCCTTGGCCTGCTGGGCCCCGCCTCCTCCTCCTCGCGTGGTGGTACTGGATTCACAGCACCTACAATAAGTTGTTGTTATTTATTTCCAAATATAGCATTTTTGGAACATATGAACTGTTATTGACAATTATTAAAAATGTGTTTCAAACTTACCTGCCTCATTTGGCCTCTGCCCACCATGCTCCTCGCTTGCCATTTTAAAAACTTGTGAGAGAGCATGAAGACTACTGCTTGTGAAGACTATTTGATAGATGTGATCGCATCTCTGGATTGGTTACCTGTGCATCCCTATTTGCCTACGTACAATGCACACCTTGCCTGCATTATTCAATCACTGCGTGGGTTGGGCGAGATGTGATCGCATCTCTGAATTGGTTAACCGTGCATCCCTATTTGCCTACGTACAATGCACACCTTGCCTGCATTATTCAATCAATGTGTTATTTGTGCTCTTATTTAAGGCAAAGCCAAATGGTCCCTTACTTGTGGGTTGTAGTTGGAGTTATTTTTGCGGCTGGAACGGATTTGTAGTGTTTACAGTGTTTGGAGTTGTTTGAGTGGTGCTTGTGTGTGTTTTTTGAGTGGGGCTTGTGTGTGTTGTTTGAGTGGTGCTTGTGTGTGTTGTTTGAGTGGTGCTTGTGTGTGTTTTTTGAGTGGTGCTTGTGTGTGTTGTTTGAGTGGTGTTTTTTGTATTTATTTATTTTTAATTTTGGTGTTTTTGTTTGTTTGTGTTTTAATTTTGGTGTTTTTTTGGGGGGTTTTGGTGTGTGTTTTTTGTTTAGGTTTTTTTTGGGGTGTGTTTGTTTATTTATTTTTGGAAAAAAAACAAAAAAAATGGTTACTTCGTGTGCTTTGGTGGCCGTGTATTTTGTTGTGGAAAATAACAACGTTGTTTGCAGACTCCAGTAAGTGTTTCAGCCTACTGCAAGCATATTTAATTAAAAAACAAACAAACATTATTTCAACAATTATAGTCATGTTTTATATTTTTGTTTTAGGCGTTTAACAGGCCAGTTTGTACTGGATCCAGGTAAGTGTCTATTTCTTTAATCCTAAAAGTTTGTCGTATTTAAATTTAAAGGGTTTTATGCTGATTTTTTTGATTTTACAAATGTTTTAGGCAGTTTTTTATTTAATTAAACAGTGATTTTGTAATTTATTTATATTGCACAATTTCAAAGTTAAGGATTGTTTTACTTAATAGTAGTAATATACTTGGGTATGACTTATTCTTTTTTTTACTTTTCCAATAAAAACAATTATTCGGAACACAAACAACACCTGTAGGGGTTCCAGAAGATGGCACAGGCCGACCCTGTAAGAATATGCACCATTATTACTAAGCTAAGTAATTTTTTTTAAATTTTGATAAAACATTCTCACTACAACTAATTTTTTTAAATTCAAACTTTACAGAGCGATGTTGGCCAGCTAATAGTGGCCATGTTGCCCCCCACCAACCTTCCTCAGCCTCCTCCTGGGCGTAGGCATAGGAGGCATGCAAGGGCCAAGATATATAGAACACGTGTCACCCTTTTTGGAATGCCTGATGATGTGGTTTTAACCACTTATCGCCTGCCTCCAAATATTATCCTAGACACTCTTTCAATAATAACGAATGATCCAGAAAGTCAGATTAACATTCCTACAGCAATCACACCACTTACACAGTTGTTGGCGGTGTTACATTTCTGTGCCTCAGGGTCCTTCCAAACCACTGTGGGGCTGGTGGGTGGCCTCTCCCAGCCCTCATTTTCACGGATCCTGAGGCATGTGCTAGATGCATTCTCCAATCATATAGCACATTTTATTAGTATGCCTTTGGATATGGAAGCCCTTGATGTGGCAAAGCAGAAGTTTTTTGAGATTGCAGGCTTTCCACACATCATAGGGGTAGTGGATGGCACTCACATAGCACTTCAGTCCCCTGCATGCAGGGAACAAATCTATAGGAACCAAAAACATTTCCATTCGCTAAATGTAATGGTGCTATGTGATGCCTCCCTCCAGATCCTCTCCCTGAATGCCAAATTTCCGGGCTGCAGCCATGATGCGTACGTGATCCAGCATTCAGGGATTTGGCCAAAATTAACCACACTGCAAGCTGGTGACGCATGGCTTCTTGGTAAGTATAAATCCATTATGTAGCTATAGTAATAGTGTAAACATGGTTTCCTTAAAAATGTTGAGAACTTATGGTGTCCCATTTCCAACAGGTGACAGTAGATATCCTTGCACGCCCTAGCTGCTGACTCCTTATTTGAATCCCACACCAGGGCCACAAACTCAATATAATGCCACGTTTACTGCCACCAGGCAGGTGGTGGAGCGCTGTATCGGCCTTTTAAAGGGCCGGTTCCGGTGTCTCCATCACTCTGGTGGTGCACTCATGTACTCGCCGGATATGGTTTCTCGCATTGTGGTCCTGTGTGGGATTTTACACAACATCGCAATAAGGAGTCGAGTACCCATGCAGCCAGAGGATGCCTTGCCAGAGGATGGCCCCCCAGAGGAAGGTGTTGTGATGCTGTCAGGGGGGGGGCAGACGTGAATATGTGGTTTCCAGATTTTTTAGGTATTCATTTTTATGTTAAGTTTGTATTTTACACTTAGAGCAAATGTATTTTAAGGTGGAACCCATTGGCAATACCCTGTACTGTTTTTGGACAACTCAAATAATTTATCCGGATATACCACCACATGTTTAGTTAATTTTGTTGAAATTTGTGTTATTTTTCATAAAAAAATTAAATATTATGTTGGAGTTTACCTTTTGTTGTTTATGTCTGACTAAGCAAGATATTTACTGTAAAAAACACCTGAGGCTATTTTTTTTTTGTTATTCTGTTATGAAATGCTTTTTACAATGAAAAGCATGTTGGCAACATGTTTGTTATTGAATACATTTTTACAAAAAAAAAAGGTTTGGTGCACATTGTTTTGGAATACCATTTTGAGGTGGATAATGTAGGGCAACCCAAAAAAAAACACAGCAAAACATTACTGCAAATGTTCTTAAGGTTAAAAAAGACATTTTAGAATTAGTTACACTATGGGAAGGCACCCAGCTTTGTTAGCAAACTATTTGAAATGCAGAATTACACCATTTAATTTTTTGAAAAAAGAGGACAAATGTTTTTTTAACTCAAACTTTACTTGAAATTAAAACATTTAGAAATGTGCAAATGTAAAAAAAAACTAAAAATGCTGCAGACTCCCCACAATCCGCTGTAGGCAGCAGTAGGCCTCCAGAAGATGCCCACTTGCTCGAGTGAGCTCCTCTCTTATGCCTCCAAGTATGCTTGTTAGATCTGTGGACATAAAAATGTATTTGTAGGTTAAAAACATCTAAAAACTGACCCACATTTTAACAGTAAACATTATTCAATGTCCCAAACAGTGGGTGGACACAATGATGTTAGGGTGTGTTATAAAGTTTACTCCACACAACATTATTAATATGTTGAAACATTTAATGTCTGAAAACACTGGGAAACCCTAACTATGTGGCATAATAAAAAAAACCTAGGATGATTTGAAATCAACTGGGAGGTGTATTCCTAAGTCATGATGGCCATAGCATTAAAACACACTGCACGTATTCACTTCTAGAATGTTCTTGATAATCCAAAAGTACAATGTGTTTGTTTGCTGTGGCTAACATCACTTTTCCAAATAAAGTTACATCTTAGTACTTTTTAAACACAGTGTACACAACATTAACAAGGTTAGTCTGGTTCCTATCACCTTCCCAAGTCCTGTGACATGTTTTTTTTATTTTAAAATACAAATCAAAATGTAAAAAAATTTAACACAAATTAATAAGCATTTAGAAAACCCCAAAAGGCAAAAATTTTTGGCCACCCAATAAAAATATAGTGCACAGCCACAAAACATAACCACAAAATATTGAGTAACATGATTACTGTGCACTGATTATGACACCCATACTGTGATAATGAAAACAAACACACACCCAAAAAAGCCTAACGGCTAAAAACACAACATGGATAACAACACCACAAAAAAAAAAAAGATGGTTAAAAATTTCAAAATACAAAAACATATCATCAGAGCCTGCCGGGGCAGCAACCGCTGGAGATGGTGGAAGGGTGGGAGGGGAAAATGGCTGGAAATTTTCAGAGGGATGGGTTATTTGGGATGAGGACTCGGGTTCGGGAGGGGTGAGTTGGGATGAGTGGGCAGGGGAGGGAGGATTACTAGGGGAGTATTGGAAGAGGGAGGGAGGGTTACTGGGGGAGTATGGTGGTGGGGAGGGAGGGCTGGGTTGAGCGGATGGGGAAGGTGAGGGTGAGGGCTGCAGGTTGGGCCCTGCATTGCGGGCAATTCTGAGGGGCCTTCTCCGTCTCCGCTGTTGGCCTAAAATTAAAAAAAAAAAAGGATAACATCTTAGTTTAGTTTGCACTTTCTGCTACACAATACAAGTACACTTTACACATTCTGGACAATAGGGACAACATACATGAGTGTTTGTTTACATTTAGGAAAAGAATTGGAAAAGGTACAGACATTTTTAAGGGTCCTCTAATTTAATCAGTTATACAAACGCATACTTACGTCGGCATATTAGCACCCGCAAATTGGCCAAAAGGACTGGCGACCGGCGGCACAAATCGGACCACCGCCTCGCTAGTTGTGCAATATTGCGGCGAAAACCCGCACGCCAAAGGGCACTCCTCACCTCCGCATAGGCCGCACGCTTTAAGCGGTTGGTAAAGGGAGGCGGTGCGTTGGTTAGGCGCCTGTCCAGGATATTAACCAGGATGCTCAATTCCCGACGGCTAAAGGCCGCGGCTCTCATGATGGCAATGGAAGTTTTTACAGAAAACATGAAATATACATGGGGTAAAAGAAAGATGATTGGCTAAAATATTTACTCAGTTTCATAAAATAAAAAACTATTGGACAATCCATTAATCATGTGACACCAAAAAAAAGGACAGATTTGATTGGTTAAAACACGCACTGTGGAATTGCAAACCTAAGAGTGCAAATGATCCTAACGCAAAATGCAAATGCATTTTTAAAGTTAACACAAATATCAACAGTACATTCAAAGATAATAAACATTACTTTGTATTCGAAACAAACTAAATACATGAAAACGGGGAAACCCCCCAAAAAAGGGATCAATAAAGTTTATTGACAAACTAAAAAAAGCTGGTTAAAAAGAACAGCAAGAGTTAAACACTCTTAAATAATTGACAACAAGCTAATAACAAGCTGTTCGATAGTCCATGTAAACATGACATGTGACCATCAATACAACACGTACGGCCGCAACCATCACAACATAATTAGCATACAGCGACTGACAGCGCCTGACTACGATTGTCTCGTTCGTACGATCATATCAGTCGGTAGCTAGAGGAGGTGCAGTACTAACGAATTGACGTCACTTTGTTTACGATCAACCAGCCGTACGATCGCTTCCATTTTGGATTTTGTGGTCGTAGCCCGTGCGACCGGGCGCCCGCTACGACCGCCTCTGAATGAGGTCCTGTGTCTCTGTGACACAGCTGCACCGCGCGTGTAGCGCTGACCGTTTGGTCAGCACTACACAATGACAAACACACAGCCGCTGGCGCCAGCAGCTGTGTGTTTGTTTTGATTAGCAGCCAATGAGAGTCAGTCAGACTCTCATTGGCTACTGCGCCCACTGCCGGAGCCGGGCTGGAGCTTTCTGGCTCCCGCAGTAGGTAATGGGAGACTACTATTAGGGGCACATCAAGGGTGGACCACTACAAGGGGGGAACTACCACTGGGGGCACTGCATCGAGAGACCACTACTGGGGGCACTATATAAAGGGCAATACTGGGGCACTGCATAGGGGGGACCTCCACTGGGGGCACAACAAGGGGGGGACTACTACAAGGGGGTGGCTACTACTGGGGCACTGCATGGGGGGGAGCATCCACTGGGGGCACAACAAGGGGGGGACTACTACTAGGGGCACTATAAGGGGGGACCACTACAAGGGGGGGACTACCAATGAGGGCACTACAAGGGGCGGAGTAGCACTAAGGGCACTGCATCGAGGAACCACTACTGGGGGCACTATATAAAGGGCAATACTGGGGGTACTGCATAGGGGGGAACTACAACTGGGGCCACTGTTTAAAGGGCCATGCATAAGGGGTACCACTATTGAGGGACTGCAATGGGGGGACTACTACTGGGGGCACTATATAAGGGGCTCTGCATAGGGGGTACCACTACTGTGGGCACTGCATAGGGGGACTACTACTGGGGGCACTATATAAGGGGCTTACTACTGGGGGCACAAGGGTCACTGCATAGGGGGTACCACTACAGGGGACACTGCATAGGAGGACTACTACTGGGGGGCACTATATAAGGGGCTTACTACTTGGGGCACAAGGGGCACTGCACAGGGTGGACCACTACTGGGGGCACTGTAAAGGGGGCACTGCATAGGGGGGCGCCAAAAAATATACTTGCTTACCAAAAAATTTGGTCTAGGGCCGGCCCTGGGTAGAGGGCCCTGCTCGTAAGAGATTACATTCTAAAAGGGGGGGTAGACAAACAGGTGTGACACAGATGGGGCAGACGGGGAAGAATGAACATGTATTAGCAAGTTATGTTGGCCATACACTAGTACGACCAGCATAAGATCAGATTCATCTTACGATTTCCCTTGAACTCCCCGGCAGCCCCGAACGCACTTTGGACACATGCAGTACATACGATCTCACTTTACGATCGATCGTGTGCCTGCTGAAAAACTGATCATCATTCTTCAAAATGTCACTGAAATGACAGCGGTCGGAAACACACGATGCATTGCATGGTGAAAAACACGGCACAATCAGCATGCGAATACGGTGGATCATATGGGCTGCACATCTGATCATACGATATGGTTTAGGAGCTGCGGGAGCGCGCATCGGATCGTATCCTACTTAAAAAATTCACGATTTCTACACGATTCATCTTACGACGCATCGAAAATCGGGCAAACGGCCCGAAATCGTGCTACTGTATGGCCAGCATTAGGATGAGAGCTGGAAGGCTTTAATGAAGTAGTGGGTCTTGAGAGCCCGTTTGAATGATTGTAGAGGTGGAGAGTCTGATGGGGAGAGGCAAAGGAGGGGAGCAGCATGGGCAAAATCTTGGAGGCAGGAGTGGGAGGAAGTAATCAGTTGGCATGAGAGGCGGCATGCGCAAGTTGAGCGAAGAGGGCAGACAGGAGAGTGAAGGGAGATGAGATCAGAGATGTAAAGGGCAGCACAGACGGTGTAATGGTTAGTGTTACTGCCTCACAGTACTGAGGTCGTGGATTCAATTCCCACCACAGCCCTAACTGTGTGGAGCTTGTATATTCTCCCTGTGCTTGCGTTTCCTCCGGGTACTCCGGTTTCCTCCCACATTCCAAAAATATACTGGTAGGTTAATTTGCTCCCAACAAAAATTAACTTTAGTGTGTATGTGTGTGAGCATGTGGTAGGGAATATAGGCCCTCATTCAGAGCCGTTCGCTATTTGCGGTCGTTCGTTTAAAAACAAGGGGTGGCTATTCAAATGATCCGTACGCACATTGCAGTCTGTTCACACCTCTAAGTCTGAACGAACGAGCAAAACATACGCTCGTTTATTTGTTAAAAACGCCCCCTGGCCGCACGCATCCTACGTCATGTCCGCTATTTATTAGATTAATCGAGTACATCGACCAGCGTATGAACTGCTCGCTATTCTTGTGGTTGGTGTTTGCTACCACAAATTTGCGAGCAGTTCTGGCTATAAAATAACCCAGTGACGTGGTCAATGACGCTGCTGTTTTAAATATACACACCCATAAAACGCCCGTTTTGACCTTTAAGCACGCCTGCGTTCGGATCTCCACTCCCCATTTTCAAGCACCTTCCCCTGTTACCACCCACATACGCCTCATTCTGTCACTCAAAATAGCAGGCACTCGCTATATAGCGTACAAAGGATTTTCGGCCGCACTGACTGGTTCGCGCATGCGTACTAAAAAGCGTACGCATGCGCAGATGTGCAAACATCGCTCGGAACGAGCGTACTGCCGCTAACGAGCGGCTCTGAATCAGGCCCATAGATTGTAAGCTCCACTGGGGCAGGGACTGATGTGAATGGCCAACAATTCTCTGTAAAGCGCTGCGGAATATGTGTGCGCTATACAGGGCCGTAGCTAGGGTAGTGCGGCCGGTGCCATCGCACAGGGCACCGCAGGGCAGGGGGCGCTGTTTGGGCCTGTCAAATTTCTGTTTATTATCATTCTTGCTTGTAGCTTCCTCTTATTTCATCCCCAGCATCTCCTGGCCTCTCCTATCCCTTCCCCATGAAGCCATTCCCCTTTTTTGGGTGCATTATGTCCCTTTGAAAAGTGAGGGGGGCGCCAATGTGCTTTCTGGCACAGGGCACCAAAAACTCTAGTTACGGCTCTGGCGCTATATAAATAACTGGTAATAATAATAATAAATGGGAGAAGATTGGGTGAGGGCGTTGGAAAGTGAGGGTGAGAACCTTGAATTGGGTTCTGAAAGGGAAGGGGAAGGGGAGCCAATGGAGGGCATGTAGGGCATGCGCGAGCCCCAGCAAGCGATGTTGATTGACAGCTCGCCCCGTTTTGTAGGCGGCGAGGGGGGTGGCTGCACAAATGCAGGCGTTCCCTTAGGAACACCTGCCGTTTGTGGGCGGCCCTACTGACATCACTCGTGATGTCAGTGGTGGACTTCCTGCTCTATTAGAGCAGGAAGTCCACTCGGGCATGCGGAAGCCGAGACCCTCCCACAGGGTCTCGACGCAAGCCCGATGGTCGCGATAATCGTCAACTCACAGCTTTGCGAGAGGCCTGGAGGCTGAAACAAACAAATAAAAAAAACGCCCTGATTCAGAGCGAGCAAACAGCGAGCGCCTCTGAATCAGGCCCACAGAGCGTGTGCGCAAACCAGTCCATGCGATCACGAAGCGTTCACACCCTGTACATAGAGGGTGTTGACGGGGTGGTTGATGGAAACAGGGCTGTGGTGGTGCGAACACAGGCATGTTTGTGTGTCTGAACGCCGTTTCAGGGGTGTGCATAATTAAAACGCAGTGTCAGCATACACATCACATGTCTGAATTACACACTGCAGCACTCGCAGTGCTTGCGGTAGGGTATGGTCAGCCACAAGTGCTGCGTATGGGTCCGATGTTACCAATTGTTTAATACATTTCCTGAAGATGACGTGTGTTACTAAGATCAAGTGGGTGTCTTGTGACAGGCTGGTGGGCGTCTAAATACATACCGCGATTGCACGGCAAGACATAGTGAGCATGCTAATGTCTTGCTAGCGATCGCAGGATTTGTATACTTTGGCTGCTGATAGCTGCGTGGGAACGCATCCTAGCAAGCGGGTCTGAATCAGGCCCAATGACCAAACATTGGTTTGCAGAAGTAAGGGTTTGGTCCTGTCCTCCAATTACACCTGCATTTGGCCTCTGATACTACATCAGGGGAAGGTTCATGATGATACCCTTTAGTAGGCTGCTATATGGCAAACTGGAAAAAGGGAAACATCGCACAATGGGCCTGATTCAGAGGCGCTCGCAAAAAGCGAGCGCTCGCTCTGAATCAGGGCGGGCGCAAGTTTTTTAGTTATAGTGAGTGGCCATGATGATGGTCGCGATGGTCAAGACCATCACGACCATCGGGCTTGCGTCGAGACCCTTGTGGTAGGATCTCGTGGCCGCAAGCCCCAGAGAGCTTCTGGCTTCTGAGAGCTTCTGGCATGGGAACGCCTCCGTTTTGTGAAGCCACCCCCAGCCACGCCTACAAAATGGGGCGAGCTGTCGATCAACATCGACAGCCGCCCCTTTCGTAGGAAGTCCCGGAGCAAGCGCTTTTTGCGTTCGCTCCGGGGCTCGTGCACGCGCAGTGCACACGCCGCGCATGCACACTGGGCCACCATCGACCCGCTTGCGAGCGGGTCTGAATCAGGCCCAATGTCCAGGCAAACCGAGGAAATAAAGGTTCAGTTAGGGAAAAACGTTCCCTACTCACTATTGGAAATACATAGGTGCTGAATCTGCAGCCTAATTACTAGTATATATATTTATATGATATGGTGCATAAAACTGTGCCATCTGACCAACGTTCTAACGATATGACGTGCATCGTTAACGATATGCAAATCGTTAGATCGTGCACTTTATATTGTTTGCTAGCCAAACATCTCACGACCTTCTTAAAAATTTCAGGCCAAATTTAAATAAGGGGCTGTACTATGATACACAGCTGCATGCACAGATCAGTGAGTTCCGTGCATGCATCTGTGTTAAAAAAAATGGATGTCAGCCCCAGCCCCGGACTTTTTAGAGACAGTCCTGATTGTCAAAACATAGGGGACAAAAGACGTATGGGTCCACTGTATTTAGCACAACCAGCACTGTAATTCTGCAAGCCTGTCCTGGTTTTGGAAATACAGGGGACAAAGGGCCTGATTCAGAGCGGAACGCACCAGAGCGCTCGCTCTGAATCAGGGCCGTCCTATTTAAATGTGGAGCGGCCTTTTGGACGCTCGCATAGCTGTGGGTTACCACCCACAGCTTATGCGAGCGTCCATGATGATGGTTGCGATGGTCAAAGACCATCGCGACCATCGGGCTTGCGACGAGACCGTGCAGTAGGGTCTCGCTGCCGCAAGCCCAGGAGTGATTTTGGCTCTATCAGAGCCAAAATCACTCCCACTGACATCATTACTGATGTCAGTGGGTCAGTGGAGCTCCCTCCGTCGTGCGCATGCGCATTCGCCCAACATCGACCCGCTTGCGAGCGAACTTCCCTCGCGAGCGGGTCTGAATGACCCCCAAAAGGCGTAGGGGTCCCCTGTATTTTCCATAACCAGCACCGGACTCTTTCTAGTGGGGGGAAATGCCACAGCCAGGGGAACCCTTTCACCCGGCCCCTCGGCCAAAGCATTACGCCTGACCGATAGTAAGCCCCTCTCCAGGGCACCCCAGGCCTGGGCTGATAGTACAGGGCTATCCCTGGCACCCATGGGCGGTGGGTACCGTGTTGATTGTGTAAAAGTGTGTAAAGGTGTGTGTAAAAATAGATTAAGTTACATTGTCTTTTACAGGGGAACTAGAGGTCCTAGCAAGCCTCCCCCACATGCTGGTACTTGGAGAACTACAAGTACCAGCATGCAGGGCATTAAGGGCCCGCTAGTACCTGTAGTTCACCTGCAGAAGAAAAGTTAAAATACAGACAGTACACACACACCATGCCAGTAGTTTTATTACACATATGCACACTCACACATACTCACCTTCAATACCTGGATAGGTCCTCTTGTCCAAGTAGGCATCCACGGTCTTTTGAAAACACAAAAAAGAAATGTCCCGAGCCACAAACTTAGTACCGTCTGCTAAGGACAGCACTACCCGAATGAGCATTCATTGGCTGAGAGAGGCAAGCCTCCGCCTCTCAACCAATGAGCGGTTCCCACCATTGACTTCAATGGTGAGAAGCGCTAAGGTTACTAAAGGTTACCTAGCGGTTCTCACCATTGAAGTCAATAGTGGGAACCGCTCATTGGCTGAGAGGTGGAGTTTCGCTGCTCACACCAATGAAAGCTCAGCACCTGGATTTCTATAGTGAAATGCCGCAGCTGAGCAGTCATTCGGGTAGTACTGTCCTTAGAGGGGAAGCAGTGCCGACTGCCGGCTTTCCGACTGTCTAATCTCGGCAAGGTACAAATGACAGGCGTTGAAATCTCGACGCCTGTCATTAGACCTATGCCGGGAGCCCGACACCCGGCTTACCGATCGAAGGTAACCCGGGCGCGGACAGTCGTGGGGGGGGAGGGTTAGTTTAGGGGCTAGCGAGGGGGGACTTAGGGTTAGGCACGTCCCCGCAAGGTTAGAGTTAGGCTAGGGGAAGGGGGGGGTTAGGCACCCCCCGGGGGAGGTTAGGGTTAGGCACCCCCCCGGGGGTTAGGGTTAGGCTGCGGGGAAGGGGAGGTTAGGTTTAGGCACTTAGAGGGGGGTTAGGCACTTGGGGGGAGGTTAGGGTTAGGCACCCCTAAAGGAGGGTTAGGGGGGGAATTAGGTTAGCTATACTTACCTTAATGGACAATCGGGATTTCCACCTCTGCCGGGCTGCCACTGTCAGGATAAGAACCACCGGCCATGCGGCCGATGGTAAGTTATACTGATTCCCCTTAGAGGACGGTACTAAGGGCCTGATCCAGCAAGGATCGCAACTGGTAAAGCGTACGCAGACGGTCAATTGTTGCATACTGCATGAATGCCTCACTGCGTTCGGGACTGCGATTGCAGTGAGTATGCAAACCCATCGCAGAGTGATTGACAGGAAGTACTATTTGGGCGGAGCGATCAGAAAAAAGCAGATGTGCAAGTGCGTTTGAACGCCGTTGCAGGGGCGTGTATAAATTAGCCACTGCGATGGCATACGCAGCATGAGCTTTAACTGCGTGTAGGAAAGTTAGCAATTTAGTGGTAGGGTCAGACCTGCCTTAAATGTGTCAGTGGCTCCGATGTACTTCGATGTTACCAATGTTTTGGCTGGATTACAAGGTATTACCGATGTGCGAGAGGGAAAGTGGGCATTTGCGATTGCAATTATTACTTTTGCAGAAGAACTGGGTACGCGATTGCAGCCATGATCGCATCAGCAAACATTGCTGAATCAGGCCCTAAGTTCGTGGCTCGGGACATTGCTTTTTTCTGTTTTAAGAAGACCCTGGATGCCTACATGGAAAGAAGAATTCCATACTCACCTATTCCTACAGTAGATCACCTAGAGTAGGAATAGGTGAGTATGGGATTTATTTACAGGTGTCATGAATTTCTACTGGAGAAGGAGACGTGATTGGCTACAGGGATTCTAGGTGAGTATGTGTGATTGTGAGAGTTAGTGTGCATGTGAGTGTGCATGTATGTGTTAATAAAACTTTACTTTCACGGTCTGTGTGTACTATCTTTTTTTAATATTTATTTTGCAGGTGAACCATACATGCTTACCCTCCCAGAAGTCGTGGGAGGCTCCCGATTTTCCGGTAACCCCCCGCACCCCCGGAGGCGTAGGCACTTCTCCCGTATTCTGGGTCTGATTCAGACCCACTCGCGAGCGCTCGTAAGCGGGTTGATGGTGCCCTAGTGCGCATGCGCACGACGGAGGGAGCTCCGTCGTGCGCATGCGCGAGACCCGCATAGCGACAGCCAAGTCGTCGCTATGGGTCTCGCACCAAAGGGGGCGTGCTGTCGATGGTGAGTGACAGCAAGCCCCCTTTGGTGGGCGTGCCGGGGGCGTTGCTGCCCAGACGGAGGCGTTCCCATGGGAATGCCTACCGTCTGGGGCCAGCCCCACTGTCATCACTAGTCTGAACCTTTATTTCCTCGGTTTGCCTGGACATTGGGCCTGATTCAGACCTGCTCGCAAGCGGGTCGATGGTGGCCCAGTGTGCATGCGCGGCGTGTGCACTGCGCGTGCACGAGCCCCGGAGCGAACGCAAAAAGCGCTTGCTCCGGGACTTACTACAAAAGGGGCGGCTGTCGATGTTGATCGACAGCTCGCCCCATTTTGTAGGCGTGGCGGGGGGTGGCTTCACAAAACGGAGGCGTTCCCATGCCAGAAGCTCTCAGAAGCCAAAAGCACTCCTGGGCTTGCGGCAGCGAGACCCTACCGCAGGGTCTCGTCGCAAGCCCGATGGTCGCGATGGTCTTGCCCATCGTGACCATCTTTTTGGCCGCTCGCATAAGCTGTGGGTGGTCACAGCTATGTCAGAGCATCCGGCTCTGAATCAGGACCTCTGTCCACTTCCTA
This sequence comes from Taudactylus pleione, assembly GCA_031769625.1. Classification (NCBI taxonomy): domain Eukaryota; kingdom Metazoa; phylum Chordata; class Amphibia; order Anura; family Myobatrachidae; genus Taudactylus; species Taudactylus pleione. Next base: position 32,930 of record JAUIMM010000228.1, on the reverse strand, counting down.
GTGAAGTGGTCAGAATAAGGAGAATTTTCTTGCGGACCAACGGGTCCGCGAGTAAGGGTCGTGACGTAATGACTCTCAGAATCGCGTCATTTTGTCCTTGCCCATTATTTAAATATGCACCGTTCGCAGCAAAATGCAGTGAAGGGGCGGGGCTTAATAATGCTACCCATCTGTCCCCGCCCCCAACACCTCCCACTCGAAGCCCGGGGAGGAAAACTCCAATGTCGTCAAGAATGAGGTGAACTAGAGGTACCGGCGGGCCCGTAATGCCCCACATGCTGGTACGGGACCCACGGGTTCCCCTGGCTGTGGCATTACCCCCCCCCCCACTAGAAAGAGTCCCGTGCTGGTTATGGAAAATACAGGGGACCCCTACTCTTTTTGTCCCCTGTATTTACCAAAACCAGGACTGACTCACTGAGTCCAGTTCTGGTTGTGCTAAATAAAGGGGACCCCTACGTCTTTTGCACCCTGTATTCTGACAACCAGGACTGGCTCTGAAAAGCCCGGGGCTGGTTGTGCTTTAGGAGGGGGGCCACGTGGTTTTTTATTTTTATTTTACACTTGACATGCATTTTTTACTACACAGATGCATGCACGGATCTCACTGATATGTGCATGCATCTGTGTCATTAGGGAAATGCCTGTCAAGTGACGTCAGTATTGTTTGGGTCGCAACAACATATCGTTCATGCATAAACACCGAACGATATGCCGCAAATCATGTACGAGATTGCCAGATCTTCCTGCATGTAGGGAAGATCTGAAGATACAACAAACGACCCACAGGTACGCGCATTGGCATCGTTCTCGTCAGTGGACACTGCACAATTTGTTGTTCTGATGCATCGGAATTGGCCAAATCGTGCAAAATATCGTTACTGTGTACGCACCTTTACACTGAGCTACTTGCTACTGCAGACATATCGTGTGAGGCAAGTGCAGTCTGCGGAAAATTGCAAGATACATCCACTTTAGCACTTGTATCTGATTCAGAATCAGCCCCATTGAGTACATGGACATTTTTGAACTAGAAACACTACCTAGTTCATGACGAAGATGGAGGGTTATGCATTATTGTTATTTCCACCTTCTTGGCACACCTACTGTGGTTACAGCAGTGGATGATCAAAATAGTGAGACATCTATACCGGGAGCTCAGACAGATGGATTTACAACCATAACACTTATTCCAGCAGCAACCAGCTGATTGCTAAGGAACATTGTATACCAATAGGGCACCTGGAACGGCTGCCGAACATGCTCAGAGCTCTGTTTTGGCACCTGGAACAGCTAATGTACTCAAAGCTACATTCTAGCACCCAGAATGACTGGCTAAAGTGGTAAGTGCCATGGCCCCATTTCCAGGAACACAGGGCCTGATTCAGAGCTGAACGCTCTGACCAGAGCGCTCGCTCTGAATCAGGGCCGTCCTATTTAAATGTGGAGCGGCCTTTTGGATGCTCGCATAGCTGTGGATTACCACCCACTGCTTATGCGAGCGTCCATGATGATGGTCGCGATGGTCAAAGACCATCGGGCCTGCAGTAGGGTCTCGCTGTCGCAAGCCCGGGAGTGATTTTGGCTCTATCAGAGCCAAAATCACTCCCACTGACATCATTACTGATGTCAGTGGGGCCGGACTCAGACGGTAGGCGTTCCCATGGGAACACCTCCGTCTGGTAGCCACGCCCCCAGCACGCCCACCAAAGGGAGCGTGCTGTCACTCACCATCGACAGCACGCCCCCTTTGGTGTGAGACCCCGAGCGACATATTTCTCGACCCGCTTGCGAGCGTCCTTTGCTTGCGAGCGGGTCTGAATGACTCCCACAGCCTGGTGCCACCCCCACAAACTGTCAATCAGACTGCGGCACAAGGGGCACTGCAACTGTGATCGCAGGACCAGTTCTGCACATGCGCCACACCATCGGATATGTATATAAACCATTGGGTTTATATACATATCTGAATCAGGCTCAATGTTTTTTCATGGTTGTAACATAGCAATTTCCATGCCACGTCCAAAGTTGGGTGTGGACCCGAGCTGGGTGCAGGGGTGTCCTTTTGAGCAGACTCCTGAAACTGGAAAGAACTGGACGGATAGGGTTCTTAATCATGAATGCCTCTGCCTTTGTTGGTAGAAGCCGTGGACGGTAGCCTGAAGAATGCTGGATGGTCTTGAACTCACAAAGAGCAGGCTAGGGGAAGCCACGGGAGCAATTACTGGAGAGGCTGGAGAATGGTAACCATGTACCGGAGCAGACTGAGGGTTCTGGTGGAGCGGGACTCTGTAACAATAGCATAGATGGCGGTATAGGTCACCGTACTCTGAGGCGGACGGGTAAGCTGACAGGCACTGGAGAGTGAAATCAACAAGCTGGAACACAGGAGATAGCTAAACGTAGCTGAGGAGCACAGAGAACTAGACACACAGACAATCTGTGTTAGATGTTGCCAAAGCACCCGGACAGGTAAGTCCCAGACCTCCTGTGATGCTCCAGAGCGGCCCATGACATTCAATACTTTCAAGGAGTAAAAAATGTCACAGAGCAAAAAAAGATGGTTTAAAAGAAAATCAATTGAAAACTTAAGGACAAATGAAATAGGGTCCACAATTAAAAAAAGGGCAGATTTTTCACAAGGCTGAAATTAGCTTATTATTCAGCCAGCTTCATTCACATCTTATTCATGTTCCAGCTTTTTATTCACCTCTTATTCATGCTCCAGCTACTTATTCACTTCTTATTTGTGCTCCAGCTTTTTATTCACCTCTTATTCGTTCTCCAACTTCTTATTCACTTGTCATTTGTGGTCCAGCTTCTTATTCACTTCTTATTCGTGCTCCAGCTTCTTATACACTTCTTATTCATGCTCCAGCTTCTTATTCGTACTCCAACTTCTTATTCACTTCTTATTCGTGCTCCAGATTCTTATTCACTTCATATTTGTGCTCCAGCTTCTTATTCGTGCTCCAGCTTCTTATTCACTTCTTATTCGTGCTCCAGCTTCTTATTCACTTCTTATTCGTGCTCCAGCTTCTTATACACTTCTTATTCGTGCTCCAGCTTCTTATTCACTTCTTATTCGTGCTCCAGCTTCTTATTCACTTCTTATTTGTGCTCCAGCTTATTCGTGCTCCAGCTTCTTATTCGTGCTCCAGCTTCTTATTCGTACTCCAACTTCTTATTCACTTCTTATTCGTGCTCCAGCTTCTTATTCACTTCTTATTCGTGCTCCAGCTTCTTATACACTTCTTATTCGTGCTCCAGCTTCTTATTCACTTCTTATTCGTGCTCCAGCTTCTTATTCACTTCTTATTTGTGCTCCAGCTTCTTATTCGTGCTCCAGCTTCTTATTCACTTCTTATTCGTGCTCCAGCTTCTTATTCGTACTCCAACTTCTTATTCACTTCTTATTCGTGCTCCAGCTTCTTATTCACTTCTTATTCATGCTCCAGCTTCTTATACACTTCTTATTCGTGCTCCAGCTTCTTATTCACTTCATATTTGTGCTCCAGCTTCTTATTCACTTCTTATTCGTGCTCCAGCTTCTTATTCACTTCTTATTCGTACTCCAACTTCTTATTCACTTCTTATTCGTGCTCCAGCTTTTTATTCACTTCTTATTTGTGCTCCAGCTTCTTATTCACTTCTTATTCGTGCTCCAGCTTCTTATACACTTCTTATTCTTGATCCAGGTTCTTATTAAATTTTTAATTATGGTCCAATTTCTTATGCACTTGTTATTCGTGTTCCAGCTTCTTATTCACTTCTTATTTGTGCTCCAGCTTCTTATGCACTTCTTATTCATGGTCCAATTTCTTACTCACTTGTTATTCGTGCTCCAGCTTCTTATGCACTTCTTATTTGTGCTCCAGGTTCTTATGCACTTCTTATTCATGCTCCAGGTTCTTTTTTTTTTTTAAATTGAGTAACTTTTTATTGGTTTATAGCAATACATTAACAAATAACCAAACAAAATAAAATAAAAAAATAAATAAAAATTGTATATATACATAAATACATAATCAAATAACAGTATCTGGAATATAAAACCTAGATCTACAAACTGCATCCCAGATCCATTTCTTATAAAAAAAATAAAAAATATACAATATTAATCGATATACCAAAACAATAAACATAATAAAAAAAATAATTTTAAATAAAAAACAAAAAAATACCACACTATACAAATATTGGAATATCGTCAAAAATATTGCCTGAAAAAATTGGCAAAATCAACTAGAGCCCAATAAATTCTTCTCTCAACTTATCACACAGCACATTACCTCCAACAAAGTAATAATCTACTTCATTATCCTAGCAATAATATACCGGTCAATCATTAGGCAGTGCACGGGCATAACAGGATTTAAGCCAACTGCTCCAGATATGTTCATACTACTTCTCAGCTTTGAGACAAATAAACACATGTTTTTCATGTTCAACAGTGGTACGGACCAAGGACAGCCAAGCATTATAATCTGGTCCTGTAGGAGCCATCCATGACCGAGCCACACATACCTTAGCTAGTGTACACATATTGACAGTGTATTGCTTAAGATATCTGTCCACTACCTCATCGTCCATAGAGCCTAAACAGCACATCAATGGCGTAGCTAAAGTGGGAGCAATACCTGTATTGGACAAAACTCTCAGAATTTTATTCCAAAAAGCGCTAACCAGCGGACAATCCCATAGAAGGTGCCAGAAAGTACCACTACTAATTTTACACTTAGGGCATATGTCAGATGCTCTCCCCCCAAAATTTTAGCAAACGAACAGGAGTTAAATAGGTACGGTGTAGAATAAACAGTTGAATCTGTTGAAATCTTATAGAAGTCGTGGAAATACGAGGAGCTTCTAGAGCATTATCCCAGTCTGTATCACTTATAAGTCAATATCTCTCTCCCACTTTGATCTAAGATGTGGTAAACTATCCTTATGATAAGAAGACAATATATAGAAGTATGAGTAAGAAAACTCTTTCGGGGACCTAAAGATAAAAGGAATGACTTCAATGGGGATATTTGAATTAGAGGAGGGCCATCTGAAAATTGAGCCGAGAGAGCATGCCGTAATTGTAAATATCTATAGAAATATGATTGAGGGAGATGATGAGCTTCTTGGAGTTGTGCAAAAGATTTAAGAATTGAAGTGTCATATAAATGACCCAGTGTAGTTACACCGTTAGAACCCCATGTCACCTCAAGCTGTCCAGTAAGAGGCCAGTTCAGGTAATATACGATAACTACATAGAGAAGTGTCTGGATCTAATCCCATAAACAGTAGAATACTAGATACCAATTTCCATATCTTAATAGCTTGCATCAACAGGGGAGGGCCTTTCTGTATAATTCTACCCGCAAGCAAGGCCTGTAAAGTTAGGGAAAATCTGAGAAACCAACAAAACGTGCAGGGCATTAGGGGAGTCATCTTGAAGCCATAACCGTATATGTGCCATCTGCGCCACATAATAATAAAATTTGAAATTTAGAAGAGCCAAACCTCCCCCAGACCTAGATCGGGTCAGAACGTGCTCCAGGTTCTTATGCTCGACACTCCCCCGTTTTATAGAATGTTTTTTTGTGTCTGCCCCCCAAACGCCGAAACATGTCAATCATGCTAAGGGGGGACTGTGAGCGATCACATGTTAGAATGGGTCCTGCGCATTCGCACATCCCCAACAATCGGAGAGGTAAACAAACCGTTGTGTTTGTGTACATCTCTGAAACAGGCCCTAAAGCAGCAGCAATAGGGATGGACAATGGTTTCTGATGTTTCACTACCATCAATGTTTTAATTTCGATGGCAGTATTTTCACCATTCGATGGTGGCTTTTCCGATAGTAGCCGCCATCAAATGGTGTGGAAGTGATGGCCATCTGATGTTAAAATATTCAATTGTGGAGCAGTGATCTGCCGTGAGTTAAATGGCTGGGGAGGCACTGGCTAGTATTAGTCAGATTTACAGATACATACAGTATATGAACCTGAGGGTTCATGTGGGCATTATACAAAGGTGCAGCAGTATATAGTGTTGGAAATTTGATGTGTTTTGATCAGAGATGTGTGGAAAAGTTAGGCAGGGGAGGCAGTGCCTCACCTGTCATACACTTTTTACTCCAGAGTTTTGACTATAAAAATGATTAGAATAATACAAAGAAAATATTTATATTTTCTTTACATTTTTGTTATAATTTTTATAGTCAAAACTCTGGAGCATACCTAAGTATGACAGGTGAGGCACTGCCGTGAGGTGCTATTGCGCATGCGCAAACGGATATTTGAATATGCGCTAATCGTATTAATATTTTTTCCATCGAATACTTTTTATGCATCGGTTATTTACCATTGCATTGAAAGTATCGATGGCGGAAGCCCAGCCATCATTTGATGTTGGGCTTCCCGATGTCCATCCCTAAGCAGCAGCAGCAGGAGCCTGTAAACCGCACAAGTCAGTGACGTCACGTCACACCCCCCAACGCAGTCACTTCCTCATAACTCATCCTTCCTGACAGATATGATAGTGCGTTACAAGCCTCAACATGACTTTGGTCAGCGATTGGCTGAGTACGGAATACTCTGCTCTGATTGGTTGCTTCCATGGACTGATTGTAACAGCTACAAATGTGATGCAACCCTCAGTAAAGAGCTTGCGTCTGTCCTATATCATGCCTGCAGTGGTAATGTCACTATATCGGTGATACCTGCTGTCTCCTTAATTTACACAGCGAATGTTTAGCACAGAATATCTGTTGGGTACTGTACTATGTAGCAAGTTGTTCCAGTGACACTCACTGAGGTGTTTCCAGTAGCTAAGGCGCCGGGGACACCGCAGTGTGTGGGGAAGGGCTGCAGCTCTCAGCGCTGAGGCCCCGCCGGTGCCGGTGTTGCAGCTGCTGGAGCGTGGACCATGCCGACTGTCTCAGTGAAGAGAGACCTGCTGTACCAGGCCCTGGGCCGGACCTACAGTGAGTGCGCAGCAGCAGCGGGGGCTCCTGTTTCTGGATGGTGTGGGGAAAGCGTTATGACTGTAAATCCCTATGGGATGGTGTTATACTGTGCCAGGCAGATGCATCGTTCTGCAGGCTGTTTGCTCACTGCTGGATTATAATAATGACCATTTCTTTCCTTGCAGCTGATGAAGAGTTTGATGAGCTCTGCTTTGAGTTTGGCCTAGAATTAGATGAGATAGTAAGTGCCATTGCTTGCAGACTGTATGAATGTTACTGATAAAGTGCTGTGTCTTAATAGCTTAATATTTCCTATAGAGAGTATCTGTATTTTGATGCTGTTTAAAGTTGTAAGAGAATTCCTGTCACTGGGTTTTCTGTGTGTAGCCATAGATCCTGTGTGGGCAAAATAGGGACAGAATGGCAAGTGGGTCCAGCATGCTACCTCCTACCCGTCTATAACCTGCATGTTGCCTGCTGGGCACCCGACAATGCATCTAGGGGACTGCCAGAGACACCCACCCTGTAACTCAACAACCACAGAGCTGCGTGATGATCACTTCACTTTCAGCATTGCAACACAAAATACTTTGCATGTGGCCCTCGAGTTCATAAAAACATGCCAAGTGGCCAATAAGCTGTGTTTTATTTGAAATGCTCAGTAAGTGTATCTATGAATGAAACACAAATAAGCCAATTTGTACAAGAAACTGGAATACAGTAACATAGCACACTTAATAATTGTGGTACCCCAAAATCGTGGATTTTATTGTGCAACTCTATGGGGAAAAATCTGCTAGGTGATGGAGAAACAGTCAGAACTCAAAACATCAATTGATGAATACCCTTCTAAAATGTTATTGCTTTTCAGAATCTAGAATACAGAATGACCCGGTTCATACCTACCAACTGTACCCTAATCGGGACAGTTGGAAGGGAATGAGTATGAAATCCCGGCAGTCGGGATGCCTGCTGTCAATATACCGACAGCGGCATCCCGATGCTCAGGATCCCGACAAGGGTCCAGTAATTATAGTAACCCTCCCCCCTTCTCCCCCTAACTGTCTGTTTCTGCATCCTAACACTAACCCACCCTGTTAGTGCCTAGCCCTCCTCCCTTAGTGCCTAAACCTAACCCTCCTCCCTTGGTGCCTAAACCTAACCCCCCTCCCCTTGGTGCCTAAACCTAACCCCCCTCCCCTTGGTGTCTAAACCTAACACCCCCCCCCCCCCCTGGTATCTAAACCTAAGCGTCCCTCCACACCACACACACCACCCCCCCCCCCCCCCTCTTGGTGCCTTACCCTACCCCCTTGGTGCTCAGATCAAGAGCAACATTTTTTTTTTTTTGCTATCTGAAAACACACAAGCACTTGCTGGCTAGTATTATTGATATAACCAACAATGCTGATTAAAAAAAAAAAGCTATTATTTGTGTGCTACCAAAGAGTGTTTATTAGGTTTCTTAAACTTAATATGTCTAAGACAGAGCTGATCATCTTCCCACCCTCCCACATCACCTCACTTCCCACTATTTCTTTATCAATTGATGGAATAACTATCTCATCTAGTCCCAAGGTGCGCTGTCTTGGAGTTACCCTGGACTCATCCCTCTCCTTCAAACCACATATCCAGAACCTTTCACAGTCCTGTCGTTTCCATCTCAAAAATATTTCTAAGATCAGACCCTATCTCACCCAGGATGCTACTAAAACCCTCATACACTCACTGGTCATCTCCAGATTGGACTATTGTAACCTCCTCCTATCTGGCCTCCCCAAATCCCATCTCTCTCCTCTCCAGTCTATCCTTAATGCTGCTGCACGGCTTATCTTCCTCTCCAAGCGCTCTACATCTGCCTCCCCTCTCCTACAAGCTCTCCACTGGCTCCCCTTCCCTTTTAGAACCCAATTTAAGGTTCTCACGCTCACTCACAAAGCCCTCACCAAATCTTCACCCATATACATCTCTGATCTCATCTCCCTTCACGCTCCTCTCCGCCCTCTTCGCTCAACTAATGCACGCCGCCTTTCATGCCAGCTGATTACTTCCTCCCACTCCCGCCTCCAAGATTTTGCCCGCACTGCTCCCCACCTCTGGAACTCTCTCCCACTCCTCATCAGACTCTCCACCTGTTTGCAATCCTTCAAACGGGCTCTCAAGACCCACTACTTCATCAAAGCCTTGCAGCTATCATTCTAACTCCTTGCTACATGCTTCTTCGTCCCCATCTGTGTCAACCCAGTTTGTCTTCCCCCACATTTTTAGAATGTAAGCTCTCACGAGCAGGGCCATCTACCCTCTTGTGCTTCTCCTTACTATAGTGTCATTTACTTCTTACTCACCACTAGGGCACCTAACACTTGGTTGCTTATGCTCTGTTGCTTATCTGGGTGATATGGTCGCTAATGTAGCAATATATATTATCCATGTCCTGTATTGTAGTGTTCTGTAAGTCACTTGTATACAATTTGTTTTTGTACTTTGTAAGGTGCTGCGGAACACTTGTGGCGCCATATAAATAAATGATAATAATAATAACATGTTCAACCAGTGAAGAAATATAGTTTTTATCCATATGTCAGAGGTATAACAGGTTTACTAATGGCAATTAATGGGGGACCTTAATTTGGTTATATGTGAATAGCCTATAGAAGCCAAAGAAGAAGATGATTGTAAGTTGTAAATGGCTTTGTTTTGTGTTGATAAATTTTATACATAATCAATTTTGGTCAATTTAGGAAAATACATATGACTTAAAAAGCTATATTATGGCCATGGCAGGAGTAGGTATAAATAACTGGTATGTCATTGTTCCATTCAAGACCTCAGAGAAGGAAATCATCAGCAAAGAGAAAGGCGATGGGAAAGCAGATGAGGCATCAGATGTCGTCCTGTTCAAGATTGACGTCCCCGCCAACCGCTACGATCTCCTGTGCCTGGAGGGGCTGGTGCGTGGGCTGCACGTCTTTAAAGAAAGGTATCGCCTTTGCATATCTCACACACAGCATGTCCATTTATATATTGTTATAACGATGAGATGGGCACCTCTGTATTCATCTATCATACTGTCTTGTTGTTTCACTATGAACTGTGTAATTCATCTTGTAAGGAGTGGACTAACCTCTAAACTGCAAATAATATACAAATAGGTAATGCCTAAATATTTTTACTTTCTTCGGTTATTTAAAAAAAACAACAACCTGTAGATTACTTTATATTAAAATGATGTAAATGTCCCTGTGCACAGACTGGTAAAGTTGTTACACTGTTCTCCTATGCAGCTGGTTGTGATCTCTAAGTGGTTTTAAGAAGTGCCACTCATTTGAAGGACAGAAGGCTTCATACTATATAAAGCTTGTAGTACCAACGGCAGTTTGGAGATTAGCAAATCCCATAACTCTGTCCAAATTAGGGGAAGTGGACAGAAACACCACCTGTCGGTCAAGTGATGGAAGCGTTCTGCAGACCTTCCTCCGTGTAATATTATCCAGCTGCAGGGAATAATTTCGGCACAAAGTATATGAACGTGCGTACAAAATTATGGCCAATACTGACATGTTAGGTGCGATCAGAACTATTTAAATACATGACTACATCTTTATAATGACATTTTAAAAAATCATCCAGGACTGCATTATAAAGAGTGTGACATATAATGGGATTAATACTATCATTGGGCTTTTATACTGAGAAAATTCTGAGTGGTATAATATTTAGTTCCTTTTTTCCCACCTGGAGTTTGCCAAAATGCACCTGAAGGACTCTCTGGTCTGATGAGACAAAGATTGAACTCTTTGGCGTGAATGCCAGGCGTTCTGTTTGGAGGAAACCAGGCACCGCTCATCACCAGGCCAATACCATCCCTACAGTGAAGCATGGTGGTGGCAGCATCATGCTGTGGGGATATTTTTCAGCGGCAGGAACTGGGAGACTAGTCAGGATAGAGGGAAAGATGAATGCAGCAATGTACAGAGACATCCTGGATGAAAACCTGCTCCAGAGTGCTCTTGACCTCAGACTGGGGCGACGGTTCATCTTTCAGCAGGACAACGACCCTAAGCACACATATCAAAGGAGTGGCTTCAGGACAACTCTGTGAATGGCCTTGAGTGGCTCAGCCAGAGCCCAGACTTGAATCCAATTGAACATCCAATCAGAACTATTTAAATACATGACTACATCTTTATAATGACATTTTAAAAAATCATCCAGGACTGCATTATAAAGAGCGCGACATATAATGGGATTAATACTATCATTGGGCTTACTTTTATACTGAGAAAATTCCGAGTGGTATAATATTTAGTTCCTTTTTTCCCCTAACGTTATTTTTCAGGATGGCTGCTCCCAGGTATAAACGCATTACTCCAGCTGACCATCAACTGCAAAGAATGTTCATCACAGAGGAGGTGAGATTTATTTTAAGTTGTATATGTACAAGTTTATTTGGTAGTTGTGCAATCTGCAAATGGCGTCCAGTGTGCTAATGCATGTTACTTTTTATATCTACAACACTTATTGGAGGAGATTTATCAAAGTTTGGAGAAAGATGGGGAGATGTATGAAAGTGCGTTAGGAGGATTAGTGGTATCAGCACACATGTTCTGCTGATTCCACTTCTCCCCCATGTATTAATAAGGAGATGTGTGGTAAGATAGAGCGCCGATATACTGGGCAAAGTATGAACGGTCAGTGGCACTGACCGCTCCAACAGCTGCATCTATCGATTTCGATAGCTGCAGCTGTCATTGACCGAACACCACAGCAGGGACAGCACTGTCCCTGGCTGCAGCGGCTGCCAGGTTCTGCGGTGCTTACGAGATCACGTACATGCCCAGTGTAACTGGCCGGGAGGTGAGACACAGAGCACTAGCACTAGGCTGATGTGCTATGGGGTCTGGCAGGTAACTCCGGAAGGGGGAGTTTTCCCTCCCCCACTCCGGCAGATGAGCTGTTCATACATCTCGTCGTTACTGCTTCCCGCTTCTCCTTGGTAAAGAGGCAAGAAGGAAGCACTATATGATCTATGCCGCTATATTACATCTCGACCAAAGTACCAATTAATCAGCTTTTAACTGCTATTTTTCAAACACAGTCTGTAAAATAAGGTGATTGGTTAGTATTTTATCTCTCTCCAACCTTTGATACATCTCGCTCATTGGCTCCTAAGAGCCTATAGCAGAGTTCCCTAACTCTGTCCTCAGGGCACCCTAACAGTCCAGGTTTTAAGGGTATCCATGTTTAATCACAGGTGCCTTAATTAGTACATCAGTCAATTTGATTTAACCTCCCGTGCTCAACCATGGCTATCTAGATATCCTGGACTGTTGGGGTTCCTTGAGGACCACGTTTGGGAACCTCTGCTCTATAAGGTTCCAAAAGCTTACTGTTTGGTTAGAGCAGGTGTTTGTGTGGTATAGGATTAGACATTTAAGTTCCACTAGAGCAGTGACTGATGTAAATGTAAAAGGGCCGTGTAAAATATTGTCTCTATATAAAAACGGTAGTAAATAATAATAATGTTGTAAAGTGGAGAGAAGACTGATGTATTTGCTGTTCTGTGTGTTAGACGGCGGCGGTACGTCCCTATGCAGTGGCTGCTGTGCTCCGGAACATAACCTTCACACAGGACCGATACGAGAACTTCATTGACCTGCAAGAAAAACTTCACCAGAACATTTGCAGGTAGCAGACTATAATGTGTGTCACTTAGTTTATTAATGTGATTATATAGAAATTATCCGCATTTATTATTTGTTCAGAATTTACAAAGTAATGCTTGCCCATCATAACTACAGTTCTATTCCCGCCCCTCTACTTGGGTATCTGCGGGGAAAGCTTGCAGCATTGTTCCATCAGAGTATGTTTGTCTCCCAGGAGGAGGACACTGGTAGCAATTGGCACACATGATCTCGACACAATCATTGGACCTTTTATCTACACTGCAAAGCCACCATCAAGCATCAAATTCAGGCCGCTGAACCAAAACAAAGAGTACACCGCACCAGAGGTGATGGCACTGTACAGGGTGAGTTCTTGTCTGTAGTGTGTAATCACATTTTAAATGTGTTTTTGCATGTGTGATTATATGTACTGTTGAGAAATTGCACGGCAGAAGCAGCGTAACCTATGGAAGTCAGACAGCTGATGTATGGTTGGTGAAGACTGAAATTCTACTCATACACTGAGCTCACTTCTAATCATGCAAAATATATACAGTGCATCCGGAAAGTATTTGCCGCGCTTCACTTTTTCCACATTTTGTTGTGTTATTAATTTATTCCATTTTGGAATAAGGCTGTTTTTGTCCTCAAAATTCTACACACAATACCCCATAATGACGACGTGTAAAAAGTTTTTTTGCTAATTTTAATAAAAAAAAACACTAAGAAATCACATGTACATAAGTATTCACGGCCTTTGCCATCAAGCTCAAAATTGAGCTCAGGTGCATCCTGTTTCCACTGATCATCCTTGAGATGTTCCTACAGCTTAATTGGAGTCCACCTGTGGTAAATTCAGTTGATTGGACATGATTTTGAAAGGCTGTCTCTATAAGGTCCCACACTTGACAGTGCATGTCAGAGCACAAATCAAGCATGAAGTCCAAGGAATTGTCTGTAGAGCTCCGAGACAGGATTGTTTCGAGGCACAAATCTGGGGAAAGGTTTAGAAAAATATCTGCTACTTTGAAGGTCCCAATGAGCACAGTGGCCTCCATCATCCGTAAATGGAAGAAGTTCGTAACCACCAGGACTCTTCATAGAGTTGTCCGGCCGTCTAAACTGAGCGATCGGGGGGAGAAGGGCCCTAGTCAGGGAGGTGACCAAGAACCCGATGGTCACTCTGTCAGAGCTACAGCTTTCCTCTGTGGAGAGAGGAGAACCTTCCAGAAGGACAACCATCTCTGCAACAATCCACCAATCAGGCCTGTATATTTGAGTGGCCAGACGGAAGCCACTCCTTTAGTAAAAAGCACATGGCAGCCCACCTGGAGTTTGCCAAAATGCACCTGAAGGACTCTCTGGTCTGATGAGACAAAGATTGAACTCTTTGGCGTGAATGCCAGGCGTTCTGTTTGGAGGAAACCAGGCACCGCTCATCACCAGGCCAATACCATCCCTACAGTGAAGCATGGTGGTGGCAGCATCATGCTGTGGGGATATTTTTCAGCGGCAGGAACTGGGAGACTAGTCAGGATAGAGGGAAAGATGAATGCAGCAGTGTACAGAGACATCCTGGATGAAAACCTGCTCCAGAGTGCTCTTGACCTCAGACTGGGGCGACGGTTCATCTTTCAGCAGGACAACGACCCTAAGCACACATATCAAAGGAGTGGCTTCAGGACAACTCTGTGAATGGCCTTGAGTGGCTCAGCCAGAGCCCAGACTTGAATCCAATTGAACATCTCTGGAGAGATCTGAAAATGGCTGTGCACCAACGCTTCCCATCCAACCTGATGGAGCTTGAGAGGTGCTGCAAAGAGGAATGGGCGAAACTACCCAAAGATAGAGGTGTTCCAAGCTTGTGGCATCATATTCAAAAAGACTTGAGGCTGTAATTGCTGCCAAAGGTGCATCAACAAAGTATTGAGCAAAGCTTGTTAACACTTATGTACGTGTGATTTCTTAGTGTTTTTTTTTTTTTTGTAATTAAATTTGCAAAAATCACAAAAAATTTTTACATGTTGTCATTATGTGGTATTGTGTGTAGAATTTTGAGGACAAATATGTTAGTCTTACTCCAAAATGGAATAAATTCATAACAAAATGTGGAAAAGTGAAGCGCTGTGAATATTTTCCGGATGCACTGTATATGGGCAACAGACTCCAACTTTCACCCGTTGAATGATCCATGTTTAGGTCTGTCCCTCCCTATGTGAAACAGTCTGCAAATCAGATATTCTTAGACCAGCATTTATATACAAGTCACACGTTTGATATTAAAATATCACCAACAGGATAGTCATAACCTGTCTTTGTTTGGACTATACAGTTCTTAGGCATAGCTATAAATGGTGAAATGTATAGCCTGAAACGTATCGAGTTGCTACTGCTGTAACTAAGTTCTATACAGCCTGAAAACATGTCGGCGTGTATAACTGCTCTGCTGTTGATACTATTCTTTTAATACAAAAGTGTGCTTTCGGTTATATTTCATGAGCATGTAGCACAAACTGAATACATTTACTTTGAAACTTTTTCTCACTCCAAAACAACAATAATATCCCTTGGCATCTATTAATAAAGTAATTGAAGTACATGATAATGGCCTATTGCTGTATATATGCTGAATCATCTGTTAATAAGATTTTATTGTCTGCAGACTGACAGCCATCTTAAACATTTTCTGCACATCATTGAGGATAAACCGGTCTATCCTGTGATCTATGACAGTAATGGGGTACTTCTCTCCATGCCTCCGATTATCAATGGTAATGACTTTTCCACCTACATGCTTGTATGGATTTTGAATAGCAGATTTATTGATGACCGTGTGAACTGATTGTTTGTCATGTAGCCCATTGCCATCTATGAGCTTTGTGTTTCTACTTCTGTTACCGTTCTAACTGTAAATGTTATCTACTTCCTGATTGGTCCAATGATTGTGAAACGCCACACTACCATCACTAAAAGATGCTCTGACCAGATGATTGTGGTACATAGATGTCGCTGTGATGATGGACTTAGATTTGTGAATTGATGACAACACAAACTTTTCCCTGTATCTTTTTTTTTTTTTTTTTCTTTTAAGGGGATCACACAAAAATCAGCTTGAACACCCGCAATGTTTTCATAGAATGCACCGCTACAGACTTGACGAAGGTGATGGCGATCACGCATTCTCATCTACCAATGTAATAAGTCTTGGATCATTTGCGTGTATTGACTATTAATGTAACTTTCTGTATTCTGCAGGCTAAAATAGTATTGGACATTATGGTCACTATGTTCAGCGAGTACTGCAAGGAGCCATTCACGTGAGTAACATAAGTGCAATTAGTTGCCGATGTAAGGAATGACTTGCCCCTTGGCTTATGGCACAGATCTTTGTGTATACATTTATAGAAATCTGGCCTACAGGTGCTATTACATACAAGGTGGGGTATTTGCTTTCAGCTTCATAACCTTTACTAGGAAAAATGATACAATCTGATTGGTTGTTATGCATCACACACACATCCGTATGTACACATTTACCTACGGAACCATTTCATAAATGGTCCTACAATATGTTCAGAACAGTGAGAGTATTAAGGATTTGTCTTTGGTTCTCTCTGCGTATGGCTAGTATTCCAGGGTAACTGACTCAGTAACTACTCTCGCACAGATCCAGGTCACAAATAATCATTTAATATTAAAATGGATCTAAATGTAAAAATGTTGTAGAGGAGGAGTAGTACAGTGGGCCTGGATCAGAGATGTGCGCTAATTCCGTCACTGCTGCGTCTTTGTACGCAGCAGCTGTGTGACATTATGCTTAATTAAAATGACGCCAACTGCCGGTTTCTGTGCTCCGCTGCTGCATCTGAAGACCCAGCATTGTATCCACTGCCTGAACATCAAACATCTGAGCAACCCTCAGATTACTCAGGATGTTCGGCAAAATCACGCTGCCGGGGCCAGTGAAGCTGCAGCCACTGGCTTCAGCACGCCCAGAATTGGGGCTGACACACTCCGATTTCTGGAACACTGCCCGTTGTCGCCCCCCCTGATACCGGCAGCATGTCAGTCATGCTATGACTTTTGAGGCACTGCGTCTAACATTGCAGGACCAGGTTTGCTCATGCACAGTGTGGATCATTAATCAACGGAGATTTACATAAAAATATCGGATTTAGTGAGTCTCTGAATCAGGCCCAGTGTCACATTTCTTTAAATGTCAGCAGCTCTGGATGTTCAGAAATAATTCGGAAGCATCTCATTGCATGTTGCCATATTTCTGTTTAAGATCCATACCAAGTACTGTCCTGAATACGGCAGCTACCATTCAGGTTCCTCTGTCATGGGCTGTACACAGTGTGGGGAGGCTTCTATGTCGAAGTCGTAGGACTTGTTGTAGAAAACAGAACAAGAACTGAGCTGCTCTCACCAAGCTTTATTTTCATTTAAAAGAGGAATTTTAAATCATCTTCTGTATTTTCACTTTATATAGACACTGGAATGTAAGGGCCGGCGTCAGAGTTGCAGACAGATCTCGCCATATTAGCAGACTGCGCATGCAGCGGGGATACTTATACGCAACTGTGAGTGATTACAGGTGACTGAGTCCTACAGATCTCAGTTTGTGACCACACTGACAGATATATTGGCCAATCAATTGATCGGCCAATATATCTGGTCCCCGTCAGCCAGGGTGTACCGGCGTAGTTCACAGACATATCGCATTGGCTGTGCTGCACAGGTGATGGACAGATTTATCTGCTGACATATCTGCACATCAGCAAGTGTGTACGAGGGGTATGCAGACTGCTAGTACACATTCAGCAGCAGCCGCGGGGAGGGGGGTGAGCACTGAACACAGATGATGGTTGTTCAGCGTGTACAAACAACCATCATATGCAGCTATATCTGCAGATCACTCTATCTGCAGATATCTGTTTAGTGTGTACCCAGCATTCGTTAGGGCCTGATTCTGAAGTGGAAATAAAGCAAGAAACAGCAAGTTACTGTGCACCTTGGCAGAACCATGCTGCACTGCAGGCGGGGCAGGTGTAAAATGCACAGACAGATTTAGATTTGGGAGGGATGTGTCCAAACTGAGATCTAAATTGCAGTGTTAAAATAAAGCTGCCCAGCATTTGTGGGCTACATGCAGAAGCAGCCAGTACTTACCCTGCAAAACAAATACATGTATTTGCTCCCCTTGCATTGCACCATGGTATGCCCAGGTACACCGTTACTTTCTATTTTCTGCTTTACTCCCACCTCAGAATCAGGCCCTTAGTGTTACTGGGTAGAAGCAGGTCCTTTGCACATAGTATAAGTGTGTTGTGGATGTGCTGTCTGAATTGCAGGTGAGTATATGCAGAGATTTGTCCGCTTTCTTTTTTTTTAAATTGAGTATTTTTTACTGAAATGCTTTTTTCCAAATGAATAACAAAACATAACAATAATTATCACACGTTACAATTGTAAAACATATCCACGACAAATATTGAACACATAATATAAATAGCCATGTTTTCAGCTAAACAGGACTTTTCACTGCTCTATGATTAAACCCCTCAGTCAGATCTCTTGCACTAAGCATAGGGTTGGCCCAAATACCAGCTGATGATGATGATGATGGCCACTTTTACCAGCGGATGGATGTGAGTGGTGTAGTCGGATAGACGCAACCAACCATGAATATATGTGTGAATCCGCATTTATTTCCATACACATAAAGCAGCTGCAATTGCCGGCAACTCTGCCTCAGGTCCAAAATGCATAACCTTTCTTTAACATTGTATTAAATACTTACTTATATGTTGATTCTATATGTAACAGGTGTGCTACTGCCTGTAATATCTGTATTCTTGATACATTAAGTAGCACAGTACGTTCTGTGTAATGTTGCAGCCTGAGACCTCTCGGTAGTAAAATAAAAAAAATAAAAAAATCTTTTTGCAAATAATTTATGCATGTCTTTATTTTTCAGGGTTGAGGCTGCTGAAGTTATTTACCCAGATGGAAAAAGTTGTTTCTACCCTGTAAGAAATTTTGTGTATTTATAATGAACACTTTCTAGGATATGTTATATGGCCCCACTACCTGTATGGCTTAATCAGCCTTACGCTATACATCCTGAATGCACTCCTATAAAATGTTCCTATTGAAGCAATATTTTGAGGATAAAAAGTAATTTCCTACACAAAGTGACGGATATCAGGTTGGGCATGTAGGAACGCAAGATTTGGTACTGGTCCCATTGGCAGTGAACACTTTTTATACTACTGGCTCTCTTGGCTTGCAGATATGTCCGTAAACCAGGTGCCTAGAAATGGATGTATGGCGTCTAACGAGTACTTAAGATATAGGACTGCACTTTCTTCAGTTAGCGCCGATAATTTTTTGGGGGTGAAAAGACTGGAGTTTTTCCCATGGTTTTTTTTTTTTTTTTGTTATAGCTTTAAGCAATTCATTTAGATCCCGTTTCTTGCGCCCGAAAAAAAAGTAAATTTTAGGCTGAATCCACATAAAAGTTCATGGACCTATGATAAGTTTATGGACCTATGTGTTTTTGCTGGAGGCTTCCTGAAAACAGACTAATTATCAAGGATTTTGTTTTCGGAGCCTGCTGAGATTCCGAAGAAAATTCCCCGATAAGTGCTGCGGGTGGCCGCAATGAATTCCTCTTTTAATGTCTACTAACGTATATACTCGAGTATAAGTCGACCCGAATATAAGCTGAGGTACCTAATTTTACCACAAAAAACTGGGAAAACTTATTGACTCGAGTATAAGCCTAGGGTGGGAAATGCAGCAGCCACTGGTTGTAATCCCTCCCCTGGTAGTGCCCCCAGTAGTAATATTCCCCCTCTGGTAGTGCCCCCAGTAGTAATACCTCCCCTGGTAGTGCCCCCAGTAGCAATATCCCCCCCTGGTAGTGCCCTCAGTAGCAGTGCCCCTAGTAGTAACGCCCCCCCCTGGTACTGCCCCAGTAGTAAACCCCCCCCCCCCGGTACTGCCCCAGTAGTAACCCCCTAGGTACTGCCCCAGTAGTAATCCCCCCCCCCCCCTGGTACTGCCCCAGTAGTAATCCCCCCCCCCCCCCTGGTACAGCCCCCAGTAGTAATATTCCCCCTCTGGTAGTGCCCCCAGTAGTAATCCCCCCCCCCCCTCTGGTAGTGCCCCCCAGTAGTAATCCCCCCCCCCCCCCTCTGGTAGTGCCCCCAGTAGTAATACCTCCCCTGGTAGTGCCCTCAGTAGCAATATCTCCCCCTGGTAGTGCCCTCAGTAGCAATATCCCCCCCCCCCCCTGGTAATGCCCCCAGTAGTAATCCCCCCCCCTCTGGTAGTGCCCCCAGTAGTAATATTCCCCCTCTGGTAGTGCCCCCAGTAGTATTACCCCCCTGGTAGTGCCCCCAGTAGTAATACCCCCCCCTGGTAGTGCCCCCAGTAGCAATATCCCCCCCTGGTAGTGCCCTCAGTAGCAATATCTCCCCCTGGTAGTGCCCTCAGTAGCAATATCCCCCCCCCCTGGTAATGCCCCCAGTAGTAATCCCCCCCCTCTGGTAGTGCCCCCAGTAGTAATATTCCCCCTCTGGTAGTGCCCCCAGTAGTAATATTCCCCCTCTGGTAGTGCCCCCAGTAGTAATATTCCCCCTCTGGTAGTGCCCCCAGTAGTAATATTCCCCCTCTGGTAGTGCCCCCAGTAGTATTACCCCCCTGGTAGTGCCCCCAGTAGTAATACCCCCCCCCTGGTAGTGCCCCAGTATTAATATTCCCCCCTCTGGTAGTGCCCCAGTATTAATATTCCCCCCTCTGGTAGTGCCCCCAGTAGCAATATCCCCCCCTGGTAGTGCCCTCAGTAGCAGTGCCCCCAGTAGTAACCCCCCCCCCTGGTACTGCCCCAGTAGTAAACCCCCCCCCCCGGTACTGCCCCAGTAGTAATAAGGTACTGCCCCAGTAGTAATCCCCCCCCCCCCCCGGTACAGCCCCCAGTAGTAATCCCCCCCCCTCTGGTAGTGCCCCCAGTAGTAATATTCCCCCTCTGGTAGTGCCCCCAGTAGTAATATTCCCCCTCTGGTAGTGCCCCAGTAGTATTACCCCCCTGGTAGTGCCCCCAGTAGTAATACCCCCCCCCCTGGTAGTGCCCCCAGTAGCAATATCCCCCCCTGGTAGTGCCCCAGTATTAATATTCCCCCCTCTGGTAGTGCCCCAGTATTAATATTCCCCCCTCTGGTAGTGCCCCCAGTAGCAATATCCCCCCCTGGTAGTGCCCTCAGTAGCAGTGCCCCCAGTAGTAACCCCCCCCCCTGGTATTGCCCCAGTAGTAAACCCCCCCCCCCCCGGTACTGCCCCAGTAGTAATAAGATACTGCCCCAGTAGTAATCCCCCCCCCCCCCCCTGGTACTGCCCCAGTAGTAATCCCCCCCCCCCGGTACAGCCCCCAGTAGTAATATTCCCCCTCTGGTAGTGCCCCCAGTAGTAATCCCCCCCCCCTCTGGTAGTGCCCCCAGTAGTAATACCTCCCCTGGTAGTGCCCTCAGTAGCAATATCTCCCCCTGGTAGTAGTGCCCTCAGTAGCAATATCCCCCCCCCCCCTGGTAATGCCCCCAGTAGTAATACCCCCCCCCCTGGTAGTGCCCCCAGTAGTAATACCCCCCCCCTGGTAGTGCCCCCAGTAGCCATATCCCCCCCTGGTAGTGCCCCAGTATTAATATTCCCCCCTCTGGTAGTGCCCCAGTATTAATATTCCCCCCTCTGGTAGTGTCCCCAGTAGTAATGACCCCCCCAGTAGAGAGAGATGTAATAAAAAAAAAAAAAAACACTTACCTGAAACCCCGCTCCTGGTCCCGATGCTGCTATCGGCTCCTGCGGCCGCTTTGCATTATGGGAGAGACGTCGTCATGACGTCTCTCCCATTACCCACTGCGGGAGCCGGAAGATGGCTCCCGCAGTGGGAGCAGCAGCAACCGATGAGAGTCTGACAGACTCTCAGCGGCTGCTGATTACAACAAACACATAGCTGCCGGCTTCGTCCGGTCAGCGCTACACACGCGGTGCAGCTGTGTCACAGAGACTACTCAGCTGCGTACCATGCGGGCATGACTCAAGTATAAGCTGAGGGGGTGCTTTTTCAGCACAAAAAATGTGCTGAAAGACTCGGCTTATACTCGAGTATATACGGTAAATTCCTTCCAGTATTTAGACACCATGGTTCAGTATTTACACTCGGGGCCTGATTCAGAGAAGGACGGTAATGCAACTGCATTCTCTTATGGATCGCAGTTGCTAAAATATGCTAATGGCTTCCACAACACAGCCGAGCATAGAGACGCCCACTGCTGCCTTCTCATGTTTGTATGACAACGTGCAACAGCGTGAACAACGGTACCATCGACGCACAGCAGACAGCCATGCTTTTTATGAGGCAAGTCTGACCAGCCGCAGACTCTGCAGCTCTCCTGATACGCAGTGAGCTCTAATGCTGCTAAAGAGATTGCAATGCTTAATTCATGCACGCCCACAAAACCGCATTTAAACGGTCAGACATTTGCATTTAATGAGCGTTTCTTTGTATTGCGTTCACTGCATCAATTTCCTTGACTATTTTCCCTTTTATATACTATTGTGGGTATATTTAAAGTGTGGAGATGTTATCCATAGCAACCAATCAGATTCTAGCTATTCTCTTCTAGAAGGTGTTTGTTAAATGTTAAGTAGAATCTGATTGGTTGCTATGGGCAACATTTCCACTTCTAAAAACTCTCACTTTAGTAAATTTACCCCTTGGAGTTTTATATTCTATGCTATTGGAGTTGTCATTTATATACTTTTGGAGTTATTTATATACTATTGGTGTTGTACATTATATACTATTGACGTTTTACATTGTATACCAGTGGTTCTCAAACTCGGTCCTCAGAACCCCAAACGGTTCACATTTTCTGGGCCACCCAGCAGGTGCACAGGTGTATTAATTACTCTCTGACATATTTTAAATATCCCACAGGTGGAGTTAATTATTTGACTTGTGATTCTGTGAGGAGACATGGAAAACATGCGCTGTTGGGGGTCCTGAGGACCGAGTTTGAGAATCTGTGTTGTATACTATTGGAGTTGTTTTGAAATCTCATGTTTGGTCTCAAATTTATACCCCTTTTACACCAGAGCAAAACCCTGGGTTGTTGCTGGGTTTATCCGGGTCGCAGCTCAGTGTAAAAGAGTCCCTGAAAAATAACCCTGGTCAAATGACCCAGCAATCCAACCCAGGTAGCTGCCAGGGTTGGACCCAGGATGGACCTGGGTAATGGTGCAGTGTAAATGGCGCAACTTGGGTTATCTGACCTGGGTCATGCCTAAAATGAGCTGATTGGTGGTTGTGGAGCAGTCACCTCCCACTTTTTATGACCTCACAAGTTTAGCAAGGCAGACCCAGTTTCAGTGTGAAATAAACTCAGCATTTATAAGAGCAGAATTCTTCCTGATGGTTAAAATGACGACATATAACAGGGGAGAACCATATCCCTTAGGGGTAAATTTACTAAAGTGAGAGTTTTTAGAAGTGAGTTTTAAAAGTGATGTTGCCCATAGCAACCAATCAGATTCTACTTAACATTTAACTAGCACCTTCTAGAAGATAATAGCTAGAATCTGATTGATTTTTAAAACTCACTTCTAAAAACTAACTTTAGTAAATTTCCCTCCCTTATACTCTTATTAATGCTGCATTTATTGGCTGGTAAAGAGCTGTGTTTTTGTGCTGCCCTGTGACACCAATCTAAGCCTCCTATGTGTACCCAGGTGCGCTATCTTACCAGAGAGTGCTGTGTGTGTTTGCTTTGCAGGAGCTGCCATACAGGACAGAAACACTCTCTGCTGAGAAAATAAACCGTAAAATCGGAATCCGGTAAGAGGAGTAGAAGTTATTTAGGCTTCTGATGAAAGTTACAATATTTACAAATCTCGATATAACTTTATCAATCACTAAGGTATGAAGGTCAGCTGATCATTAGGCAATGGTCTTTGATGCCTTCCTCCACTGGCCTAGTGAAATCTCTGCATCTAAAATATTAGCAAATCATTATAAATGATTACTTGTGTAAGAGCTCATCTCACATGGGAAATGCATTTATTAAATAAAAACCAGTATGCGAAGAACATCAATCCATTACCCATGCCAAAACTCTAACTAAATTCTGGTTATACCTAAAACCGAAAATAACAAGGGTTCTAGATTTAGAGGAAGAGAGGAATAAAAATATCCTGCAATGACCGCTATCTTCACTGCTCCCAATCCATCAGTCAACCCAGATGGGAAAGTTTTTATTTCCAAGTTTAGAATACGCTGTGAACCATTGTGGCGGAGAAGTTCTGTGTTCCGTTCCTCCTATACAGGGACCCAGCCTGCCTCACAGTGCTTATAGACTTGGATCTTGCACACCTATGGACAATCTGGTCCTAAATGAGTCATTGGAGACAATTTGCATTATATGAGCAGCCCATCAATACTCTGGTGAAAGCATAACTATAAATGACTAAAGAAATCTATTTGGCAAGTGCTCAAGAGTTGATACCAGGACATTAGTTTATTTTGCTATATTGCATTTTATCAATTTCCTTGTGAGATGGTCACTTATACATGCATTCATTTATGTTCATCCGCTAAGGTAAAGGGTTAAAATCGCTCAGTGAACTAATTTTATTTATTTTTACGTTCTATTTAGGATTGGACAATCTTGACACACACACAGCACTTTTTTACATTTTTATCCGATGAGAATAACTATTTGTTTTTTTTGGGTTTTTTTTTTAAACAAACTTTCAAATCTTATAATAATAAGAGTTTTTCCTAGATTTAGAAGCACATACTAGATATAGTCAAGGATTGCCTAAAAGGATTTAAGTATATTTATAAGGCTGCAACAAGACACCGAAATATCTTGCATCCCTAATGTGTGTAAAGGTTGTGTATTTTAATTATAGTTGTAACATTACTTGTGTAGTAATCGCTGTACAAAGGGGGAATATGGGGTCAGTGGGACAATGTATCTTGTGAGCTAAGTTGGATGGGAACAAATTGTTTCATCCTAATCTGTGTGCTTCTTAATGATAAACAAGCCGTCAGCATCTTACCATGTGTGTAGAGAATGAGCTTATATCTGTCAGGTTTCATTCACAATCTCCCAGATACATGGGGCATGGTACTGCAGCTTTGTATTTATTGTATTGTAACCAAATTGGAAGCTTTGGAAACCACTTAAGGTGCTTACACGCTAGACGATATATTGTACGATCCGGGCAATATCGAGTGGATCGTGCGATATATCGCTCACATCGTCTAGTGTGTACAATGCGCGCTCCCGCGCATTGTAAGAAACGCCTCTATTGTCGTCTGTACAAGCAGCCCAATCGGGCGATATCGTTAATGATTTGCAGCATATCCTTAAATGTGTAAGCACGACCAAACGACAGAACGCTATGTGGTATGGACTTATGGTTTTATCTAGGGTTTAGGAGAGCAAATTACATATCGTTTATGTTGAAACAATTCAATGATGAACGATAAATCGTCTGTGAGTGCACTATATCATCTGTCTGGAAGTTGAAGAAATCGTTAACTATGTGGCATCGTTTGCACATCATCTAGTGTGTACCCAACCTAAATTGGATTTATTTTAATTTTTAAGTCACTAGTGGTGGTTTGTTTCATACACCCTTGGGGTATTGCATTTTGATATCATTTAAAGGAATGTCCTCTAATGATTAGGTATGCTTGCATACTGCTTAGAGAGCTGGAAATAGGGGAATCTATAGAGCATTTTCTGCAGATTGTGTCCATATATCATTGTACTCTATAGAGGGCTGTGTATGGAAATTAAATCATGGATTACTTCTCTGACATCAGGGAGACACCGGCTAACCTGGCCAAGCTACTTACCCGAATGTGTCTGAAATCACATGTATTGGAAGATAAAGAGCAAATAGAAATTGAGATTCCTCCGACAAGAGCAGACATCATTCATGCCTGTGACATTGTAGAGGATGCAGCTGTAGCGTTCGGTTTCAATAACATCCAGATGACCATCCCTAAAACCTACACCATCGCTAACCAGGTGAGTGTAGATGGCTGGTTTTCCAAGGTACCGTCTGCAAATAATTGTGTGTGCCGTCTTATCGCACCATAAATAGATCGGTTAACTAGGGCTTATTTATGATGGTCAGCAGAAAACATTGCGCTAATCCTATTAATACAATGTGAAGCTAATTTAAGGTTCTGTTCCCTGAAAGCATACATTGTAGTAGCCACCAAGCATTTATATCTTTGTCCGTTATACTGAATTGGGGAGCTACTATGTAAGTCACTCCTGGTTGACTCAAAAGGCCACCCAATGACTGCATAAGCCGGGAATACCCTCCTATATGTCTTTACCTCCTATAATGTAAACATCTTCTTATCTTATCAACAGATTACGTGTTGCCATATATTGCGGAGATGTAATTCCTTTGTACATTTCGGTAGCCTTTATTTTTATTACTTTGTGGCTTGGTTGGTGACCTCCCTTTTAAGGTGGGTACACACTGCAATCTGCAGATATATCTGTAGATGATGGTCGTTCATACGCACTGAACGACCATCATCTTCCAGGCAGCCGCGGGTCCCGCTGGCCCTGAGCGGGTCAGTCCCCCTCCCCGCGGCTGATTGCCCGATGGACCGATATATCTACATATCTGTCCATCGGATGTGCAGCACAACTTCGTTCGCAGACATATTGCTGGTACACACTGACCGACGGGCACCAGATATATTGGCCGATCAATTGATCTCAGTTACTCAACTAAACAGTTTTGCGGTTGCATTTATCAAGTACATTCTATAAAATGATAGGTAGAAGCTGGTTGGTTGCTATGGGTAACTTCTCCACTGGCACACTACTCCACTCTTTTCACTGCTTCATACATTTACCGCATTGTACTCTGAAAGCAGGGACATACAGTTGTAAGACATTATGAGGGGTATTCAATATTGTCGAAGTTAACGTTTCATATCGGAGTTTTTTTCTGCGTTAAGGTATGGTGCGCGCTCCCGCTTATCCCCGTATTCAATATAAAATTAACGAAAACGGGAAACTCCGAAGTTATATTTGCGTAAAGTTACGAATTTTTCCTTAAAATAATTGTAAGACCCCCCTAAAGTTGTAAAAACATGGGGGAGCACTATGGGTACCCCCGTTTTAGCCTTTAATTGAAAGTCGGGGATTTAAATAGCCGCAGCAGGTGTTTTTTCCAGACATTGAAGTGATGCAGAAGAGCACTTGGGTTAATTTTTTCGTTTTTTTAAGTGGTCCCATCAAATTTGGGGTACATGAAAATGGGTACTAGCATATTTTGATGTCCCTAAAGTAAGTTATTAAAAATTCTGCATTTGTGCAACTGCCGCTATAATTCTATTCTAGAAAACACCTGCCGCATCCTTGCAGAATAGCCCTGAACCTATTTCCCTATTTTTAAACAATTTATTTTTTTTTCACACCAATTTTTAAATATTTTTTTGGGGTGTCCCTATTTTTTTTTAAAACTTTTTTTGACACAGTTCTTTTTTTAAATGTCCTTCCCAGGGGTGCAGGTTATTTTTTTTAAGCCTGCACCCCTAAACCCCAATTCTTCACTTTTTTCCGACACCTATTCAATGGTGAAAAGTTATCCCTGTTTTTTATCAAAGACTTTTCAAAACTGCGATAGGTCTTTGATATTGAATACAGTGTAAAACTAAAACCTGCGATAATGACGTCATAGCTCCGATATTAACGCAAAAACGATGTTATGGCACCCATATTGAATACCCCTATATGTCTAATAAGGAATATATATGATTGCAGTGAAACATCCATCATCTCCCCCTCCCCAATTCACTCCCAACCCCACTTTGGATGCATTTCTCCACATCAGCAACATCCTCATCCCATCAGACCCGTCCTGAGCACAAGATCCGCTGGTGACAGGGGGATGCTATCACGTTCTAGTAGAACACACAACTGTCCCCTGTGCATTGTAGCTTTCCTGTAACCTCTTCCCTGCCAGGCAACACTAACCGGATGGTTTCCTCCTGACTAGTAATAAAGCAGCATAGCATTCCTTGCACAAAAACATATACAGCCGCTGCTGCCAATGCTGCAGCCATTTGTCACCAGTGGATGTTCCCTACTGTGCTCCGCATCCCATCACCAGTCTTGCATGATAAATCATGTGCTCCTGTGTGCTCAGCCTACCTGTGACCTGTGGAGGCCATGCATGCAGGTGAAGGATCTGCAGAATGTGCTGCCCCGGGAAGGAGTGGCTCTGCTGCTGTTCCCTGTAATCTGCAGTGCGGTTAGCACACATGTGGAGCGCACAGGCTGTGCTGACATGCAGTCTGTGCAGCGCCAGCACCATCTCCTGTACCAGGGGAGGGAAGGGAATATCTGGTCCGTATATTTACCCTGACACTGCTGCAATAGTGTGTCAATACTGACACAATGGTGCAGGGCAGGCAGCTGTGTCACTCACAGTGACACAGACTGGCTGCCGCCTGCCCGAGCTTAATTCTGCAAGTTGCTGGCCGCAGCCGGGTCAGGGTGCCCTCCTCTATGTGACGTCCTACTCGGCCGCGTACCCAGCGCATCTATAGAACCAGCCCTGAGCAGAAATAAAAGGAAAAGTACCAGAGAGAAGTCTCCCAAGTAGACAGAGGTTTGTTGGTGTGGGGGGTTCTCCGTGCGCACAAAGGCACCCCCTACACGAGGGCACACTATGTGCGTTTTGCCAGGAGTTTATCTAAGAAATCTCCTATTATTTATGCTGCTCTCTCATCATCTGCTCCATCTGACACTCACCCTGTGTCTATGGGGCTGTGGCTTCTGTTGGATATGGAGGGACCGCAGCAGATATCGGAGATGTCCCTTTTGGACAGGTAGCCTATGTCCTGGGAGTGGAGAGTTTGTTGCACACCAGTAGTCATACTCCCCACATGGCTCTACTGTGTATGAATAGCAGCACTGCTGCCACCTATAGCACTCTAGTAGCAGGATTCCAGCTTCTGGGATCTTATCCCAGACAGACTGTTGCTAGCTAGCTTAGAAAGGGATGCGATCAAAATGCTGATGGCCGGAAAGCCGTCTGACTAAATCCTGACGTCTAAATCCCGACGTGAGACTAAAGACAGGCGTTGAAATCCCGACGCCGTAATCTACACAGAAAGCTTCCCGAACGAAGATAAGCCTGACAGCGTTAGCGTTTAGTCTCGGGGGGGGGGGGGGGGGGGGGGAGGGGGAAGGGGTAGGTTAGGGAACCGCCGGGGGGACTTAGAGTTAGGCACCACCCCGGGAGGCTTAGGTTTAAGGTGCGTGGAGGGGGGGGGGGGGGTGTTAGGTTTAGGCATCACGGGGGTGTGGTTAGGGTTGGGCGCCACCATCGGGAGGTTAGGGTTAGGCACCACCAATGGAGGGTTAGGGAGGGGAATAGGGTAGGGTTAGGTACTTACCAGCCCCAGTCGGGATCCTGATGGTTCGAGCTTCCAGCGATTTAGTCCGCCGGCATTACATACGGATTCCCTTAGAAACCTGGGTGTTAGAACATGGCTAATACAGACAGTCATTGGTACATGCCTTGTGTAAAATAACCTGTCTACAACCACAGTGTATTAAAAAAGATTTTACTTCTTATACAAATTTATCAAGCAATAAAATATAATTTAGTAAAAAGTAAATTGTCCCAGCTTTTGTATATGTATTGAAAGGTGGTATTGTAAAAATATAATTGCTACGGTGTATTATATGGTAAATATTGTAGAAGTTCTTTTAGTTTGCTGCACACTGTTATTGAGGTTGTCCTGCCCTACCAGCAGGCCCGGTGTTTACAACAGAGCAGATGTGTGGGAGGGATTTGTTAACCGTATTTTAGATGTAAAATATAAGCTGAATATATGTCCCTGTACTCTGCATTCTAGTTACACCATACAATGATTAGTATTGTGTTTCTATTTGTCTCTTTAGTTTCCGATAAATAAGCTGACAGAACTGTTGCGTCAGGACCTGGCCGCAGCTGGATTCACAGAGGCCCTGACATTCGCCTTGGTATGCAGGGAAATATAGTCTGTCTGTAATGTCTCCTGTCATGTCGGCAGCTAGTCTGATGAGCCTCTCTCCATGTGTTGTACCTGCAGTGCTCGATTGAGGATGTTGCTGATAAACTGGGTATCCCTGTTTCTGCCACTAATGCAGTGCACATTGCAAACCCCAAGACAGCAGAGTTCCAGGTAAGTCCTCTTATGATCCTAAACCCTTCCACTGCTGGGAGTTCTCACCCATGTGCTGAGCCTGTTTGCCCACTTTCTGCACTGGTCACATTCCAACATTAATACCAATAGTTTTTTTTATGCAGCTCCAACAATATCTTGATATGGACATTCGATCTTCCCCATTTGTTGAAAATGTAGTGTTATGGCCTGGTAATCGCATGTGATGGCCAGACAATAACTACAACGGAGGTGCATTGTTTGATAAAGGGAACTCCCCTCTTTAAAATGTGTGTGTACTGAATGAATGGAAGCCAGGATGGAGGAGTGTTGGGGAATATTACTCTGATCACTGTACAATAATCTCTATGGAGCCCCAGCTTTTTATATTCCAAAATAGGGAGAGAGATCCTTAAACACACCAAATGAAAGTCCCCTAGTGTTCTCCCCAGAAAATTTCTCCAGCCGCGTGGCATCAAGAAGTAGATGGGTGGGGGCCTTTGCAGTAATAAAATGTTTTAAATCCTGACCTCGTAATGATTTAAACTCAAGACAACATTTTATATATTCTCCTCTTCTTAGAGGCCCAGTCGTTTGCAGCTTTTTCATAATCAAAGTCTGTAGGATCTGGTCTCTCTCCTGAAATCAGTATCAAGTTATTTAGTGCTGGCACCACAGAATGTATGTTTTATACAGCTCCCAGATACTGTCTCCACTTGCAGGTTACACTGATATTGTCCCTACTCGCTGGCACCACAGAATGTATTTTTTATACAGCTCCCAGATACTGTCTCCTCTTGCAGGCTACACTGATATTGTCCCTACTCGCTGGCACCACAGAATGTATGTTTTATACAGCTCCCAGATACTGTCTCCTCTTGCAGGTTACAGTGATATTGTCCCTACTCGCTGGCACCACAGAATGTATGTTTTATACAGCTCCCAGATACTGTCTCCACTTGCAGGCTACACTGATATTGTCCCTACTCGCTGGCACTACAGAATGTATGTTTTATACAGCTCCCAGATACTGTCTCCTCTTGCAGGTTACACTGATATTGTCCCTACTCGCTGGCACCACAGAATGTATGTTTTATACAGCTCCCAGATACTGTCTCCTCTTGCAGGCTACACTGATATTGTCCCTACTCGCTGGCACCACAGAATGTATGTTTTATACAGCTCCCAGATACTGTCTCCTCTTGCAGGCTACACTGATATTGTCCCTACTCGCTGGCACCACAGAATGTATGTTTTATACAGATCCCAGATACTGTCTCCTCTTGCAGGTTACACTGATATTGTCCCTACTCACTGGCACCACAGAATGTATGTTTTATACAGCTCCCAGATACTGTCTCCTCTTGCAGGCTACACTGATATTGTCCCTACTCACTGGCACCACAGAATGTATGTTTTATACAGCTCCCAGATACTGTCTCCTCTTGCAGGCTACACTGATATTGTCCCTACTCGCTGGCACCACAGAATGTATTTTTTATACAGCTCCCAGATACTGTCACCACTTGCAGGCTACAGTGATACTGTCCCCACAGATTTTTTTTTCAGCTCCTACAGAGACAGTGGACGCCTGAACAGCACTCCCGT
Source organism: Taudactylus pleione (assembly GCA_031769625.1). NCBI lineage: Eukaryota > Metazoa > Chordata > Amphibia > Anura > Myobatrachidae > Taudactylus > Taudactylus pleione. The sequence goes on along the minus strand of JAUIMM010000228.1, from coordinate 1,438 downwards.
GCTTCTATACAGGGGGAGGGATCACTGCCATCTAGGCTAACACCACTCCTGCATTGTGATGGACAACCCGGCGCTGCTTGGTGTCACATGTGGCAGCAAGGACACATTGAGGGTGATCGGGCGTCAGGACGTGGCGCATTGGGGCGGGGGGAATTGCCGGGCAGGGGATGCAGCATTGGGGTGGGGGGGGGAAGTGCAGGGCGGTAACTATTTCTTGCCAGCGTTGTGCCTGCAACAAACATCCAGGAGAGAACACTGGTTCCATTTGTCTCTTTTCAACAAAATAAGTTAATTAATTTAGCGTAGAAACTGCATTAGTATTTCACCCATATATTTACCTTTTATATCTTGTATACAAGTGGTTCACAACCATTTTTTCTGTTCTTACACTCCCTACTGACACCTGTCATACAAAATGTTTGTTTGACACACTAATGTTAAATGATTGTAGCAAATAAAGCTCAAATAATGACCTAAAAGTACATTTAAAAAAGCAAATCTTTGAATTTACAATTAAAAAAAAGTGTTATTCTTCCACTACTTTCTAAATAATCACTAATTACAGACAAACACACTGGTAATCCCAGAAATGGATCAATTACAGTAAAATAAAGTGTGTCCTATCCTAGCTGATTTCTGTATTATTTGTGCAGTGTATATACAGGCAAACCCTCTATAATGCTAAAACCTTAGAACTGGAAAATGATTTTGACTAAAGTCTGTAGTAAAGCAATGTGACTGCCCACTGCTGTTACTTCTAGGACTAGCTATATATATGACGGCTAAATATAGGAGAACTTCAAGGGCAACACTTTGCATCATTTGGCATCAAAATCAACTGTCCATGAGTAACACTCTGACAGCTTAATGATACCTTTGTGTGACGGTAAGGGCTCTTGCACTCTGGATTTTCTTGAGTTGCTTAACAAATGGAGCAGAATACAAAACAATTGGAATGGCATGGAGATATATGGGTCTCTGGGCCTGATTCAGAGCCGGACGCTATTTGCGCTCGCTCGTTCAGAAAAAGGGGCCGGCTATTTAAATTGAGCGCTCGCTCTTTGCGGTCTGTTGACTCCTCTGTGTCTGAGCGAGCGAACGAAACATGCGCTCGCTATTTTGTAAAGACGCCCCCTGGCTGCTCGCATCCTACGTCATCTCCTCTATTTATTAGATTAATCGAGTACATCGAAAGGCGTCTGAACTGCTCGCAGTGCTTGTGGTAGGTTTATCCTACCGCAATCATGCGAACAGTCCAGGCTAAGAAACAACCAAGTGACGTGGCCAGATGACGCTGCTTTGTTAATTATGCACACCCTTAAAACGCCCGTTTTGACTGTTTGGCATGCCTGCGTTTGGATCTCCACTCCCCATTTCAAGCACCTTCCCCTGTTACCACCCACAAACGCCTCATCATGTCACTCAAATTAGCAGGCAC